>CM068994.1:3156010-4602329 GCA_035357415.1 Ophraella communa
TAATGAATGGAATATAAATTTAATAACATGTATTTCAATTATGAAGTTTTCTTTACTTCGTAAACAAACGCAGTGTTTAATATTCTTATTCAGAATAATAAAACCTCTTCGTTTTAACAAAACTTCCACTATTTATTTAAAAAACTGCTTTTTTAAACTCAATTACAGCCGTTTCGCTAAACAACTAGCATCATCAGATTGACTTATTGAAGTTACTATTTGTTTGTTTGTAGCTAGGTACCTGATGTTTATTAGGTAGTTATAAGGCTAGACCAAGTATGGAAGTAATAAGACATAACAATACTAAAGCTTGGATGTTATTAGCCTTAAGGGATTATCCCGGGTGTATTTCCCTCTAAGATCAGTATAACTGTGCACTGATATTGAAAAACCAGGAAAAAACTATATCATGCTGATCTTTACAATAACTTAATATATTTGTGTTACAATTACGTCTTATCTATGTATAAAATAATGACAATCAAAGTAAACAGTTTAATAGTGGATTAATCGCGGTTTTTTCGATATAACAAAAGCTTATGATACCGTCTGGCATTTCAATATAATATCCAAACTTCATAAATGGGGCGTTAGAGGTAACATGTTAAAATTTATAATCAATTTTCTTTAAACGAGAAGCTTCCACAGACAATACAATTTCGACCAAAAATTACAAGAAAATGGAACAGCACAAGGTTCCTTAATTAGCTTAAATCTTTTTTTAGTAGCTATTAATGACATATTAAATCAATGCTCACCCCTGACGAAAGGAAGACTGTACACTGATGACCTAGTATTATTCGCAAAAGGGAAAAACCTATGCTCAGTCCAAAAACACAGAGAAAAATACTTACAAGAATCTATTGATAAGCTAGAAGCTTGGTCAAAATCTGTAGGATAATTTTCTTCAGCTAAAACAAAATGTATTCTGTTTTCTCAAATACGCAGAAAACATACGTTTTTTAGGAATGATTTTCGACCAAAAACTAAACTGGAAAAATGACGTCACCGAACTAAAAAAGTCATGCCAAAACGGATTAAATATCATGAAAACATTGTCTAACAAAAATTGGGGAGCGGACCAAACAACTCTACTTCACGTTTATAAATCTTTAATTAGATTGAAATTAAATTACGGCGCTATCGTTTATTTGCCAACAAAAAAATCCATATTACAACTAGAATTCATTCAAAATAAAGCTCTACGTATCGCTACAGATTCCTTTCGTACAACTCCAATTAACAGTTTGCAATGCTTAACAGGAGAAATCTCATTACATCTTAGGAGACAACAATTATGTCTGTCATATGCTGCAACAATCGCTGCCAACAAGTCCCATCCAACACATTCACAGACCGTTTCTCGGAAACAAACACTAGAAAGAGAACTGATCCACCTTTTTACTCCAGAGTTAGAAGAAACCTATCAAAACCTACAAATTCACTTCCCTGATTTTTTTCCAATAAACATTAAAACCCATCTCCCTGGTTGATATCAATACCTAAAATTAATACAAAATTCTTACTTTATAATAAAACAGAAACCCCAAAAATGTTAATTAAACAATATTTCCTGAAACAACTTAAAAAATATCAAAGTCATTATATTGTATATATAGATGCCTCTAAATCTAAAGATGGAGTTGGGGCAGCAGTTATTCTTCCAAATACCTCACTCAGCTCTCTCCAATCAATCCAACATCTATACACAAATGACCCAAATGCACTTCAGATAAAAAATGAACTATACCATCTACAGCAAACAAATACCAACGTAGAATTTATGTGGGTCCTCTCACACACAGACATTCAGGGAAATAATTCTTGTGAAAATTCGACGATAAAAATTAAACTGAAGATGAATAAACGATAACTTTTTAGTACTTGTCTTAAAAAAGATTTTGAGTATTTTTTGTTAGTGATATTAGGTAAAATACTTCGCTTTCATACTTAGGTTCTGCGAATCTGCGAAACAGAGTACTAAGTAATACTATTAATATCTTCAACGGATAATTATTACAATAAAGTATAAATTACTTTAAACAATAACTCTCAAGCCAACTACGTACAGTCTTTAAACCTTCTGCACAAACATCTTTTCATAAATTCACTTTTGATGAATTTTTGCAGTGGCAATTAGGTTATGTTGATGGCATAGCGTAATTAAAAAAGATTATGCAATATTAATTTAAATTTATCATAAGAGAGTTATTTGGTATGCAGAATATGAGGTATTTAATTATACAGGAATAAAAGGATTAGTATTAAAGCACCTTTTTTATAAAATTTACGCCAACAAACTTGTTTTAAAACTTTTTCAATTATATAGTTAGATATCCACTTACCTGAATCCAACGGCGTTTGGAGAAGTTGCTTGCCACTATGATCCGATAATGGACCCGGATTTGGAGTTCCCGCAACCTCAACTATAGTTACCGAAAGCTGTGAACGATCACCTAAAAAATTAATGAATAAACTTAACAAATTTAGATTTTAAAATACCTAATATATTACAGTTGTACATTGGGAAACCAAATCTACAGGGTATATAAAGGTATGTCATAAATTAAATCACGCATTCCGGGGACAAAAATAAATTGATTGAACCCAACTTACCTCCGTACAAAAGTGTACACAAAAAAAGTTATAGCCCTTTGAAGTTACAAATTAAATTTTATTTTTTTACATTATCTCTCAAACTACTTGACATTTTGTAATAAAAATTGACACGTTGCTTTCTTGTTCTGAAAGCATTTTTCATAAAAAAGAAAAAACAAAATCTCAGAGCTCAGAAAAATTTTAAGGGGGTGTGCAGCCCTAAATCCCTCCCAAACTTTTAAGTACGTTCAAATCAAATGAATTTTGTGGCATCATTAGTTTAACACATTATTTTTAAAA
The DNA here is from genome assembly GCA_035357415.1 of Ophraella communa. Taxonomy (NCBI): domain Eukaryota; kingdom Metazoa; phylum Arthropoda; class Insecta; order Coleoptera; family Chrysomelidae; genus Ophraella; species Ophraella communa. The sequence continues at coordinate 3,158,909 of CM068994.1, forward strand.
CTTTTTTGCGTCTTATCACTTTTGTCAAAAAACAGTTTTTATTGAGATACGGCCCTTTTATTAAATAACCTTCAAAAAATAAGGATGTGTATTGAAGAAAATGGGTGTCATTTTGTACATTTATTGTAATATCATATTTACAGAGGTTATAGACATTTTTTGTACTTGTTAATTCATTTAATCTATTATTTTTAGTTGCACTATTTTTAAAACTATTTTGCGTCCTATCACATTTGCCAAAAAACAGTTTTTATTGAGATACGGTACTTTTATTAATTAACCTTTAAAAAATAAGGTGCAACTAAAAATAATAGATTAAATGAATTAACAAGTACAAAAAATGTCTATAACCTCTGTAAATATGATATTACAATAAATGTACAAAATGACACCCATTTTCTTCAATACACATCCTTATTTAATAAAAGGGCCGTATCTCAATAAAAACTGTTTTTTAAAAAAAGTGATAAGACGCAAAATAGTTTTAAAAATATTGTGTTAAACTAATGTTGCCACAAAATTCATTTGATAAGGTAACTTGGATTCAATCAATTTATTTTTGTCCCCGGAATGCGTGATTTAATTTATGACATACCTTTTTGAAACACCCTGTATATTGTTAAACGTGAATGTATTTACAAATACAATATTTTAGTTAAAGTCATTTATCCAAATTCCTAATTGTCCTAATGGTATGATTTTTTTAACATTTTTAAAATTTGGTAAAGGACTACATAGAAGTACCTAATAAAAAAAATATTAAACGTAAATTTAAACAACATGCATGGCGTGACACAATATAGGTACCTATTAAAGATTTTTTATGCGCCGAAAATGTTTTTAATTACACTTTTGATTACTTTGGTATTAATTTTAAACTTATGTTCTTAATGTCACTATTTAGCACTTTGTTTTACTTCTTGATTGTTTTAACTTGTATTTTAAAGTCACTATTTAACACTTTATTTTTACAACTTTTAAAAACTGTTTGTTCACTGACCCTTCACTCTGACTGATCTTCTATGGTTGACTTCCAATAATATACTTCTACCATTCTACCTCTGATCAAGTCCTTTAATATGTTGCTAACCTTCCAGAAACTTCATTTATGGTTCTATGAATTAGCCATTTCTAGAATAATATGTGTATCTCTCTCTAGATATACTCACTTCGTCTACTGTCGATCTTTCCAGATAACAATATTGTTAAAATATATCTGTCTCCTTTTTACATATTATATAATCAATTTTTATATAATTTTTATATAACCAAGTTTCTGGTAGGTTTAAATAACTTATTTATGTACAAAATATAATATTGATACATTACATAATAAAAAATTATTTTTAAGTTAAAATTTTCTTACAAATACACAAAATTTATAGTAAAAGATATTTGATTAGGGTAATATTATACAACTTCTGTTGATAATATGCTCATTATACTATTATCGAACATTTAAATATTACAATATATTGTAAAGAATATTATGATTTGAGAGAAAGTTTATTGATTTGATTGATTTATTTAGTAGATTGATATTACTTATTTAAATGTACTGATAGCAACAAGATCTTTTTCTCAGGGGGTGTTTGGTTATGCTAGTTTCTATTGGGTTATTAGGTAGAAGGTATTTGAATAAAATTGATTAATTATAATTATAAATTTATTATAAAATAGTTAAATTAAAACAGTAATGTTGAAAGTTTAATAATGAAACTAATTCGAAAAAATATTAAAAAGAAAGGCCTTTAGTAATTATAAAAGAACTTACTTGATGTGAATTAAGTTAAACTAACCAATGTTGTTTATGTAATGGCAAGTAAGATTATCAAATACACTAATTATTAAATATGAAGTAAATTCCTTTGTTTTTTTTTAAATTATAAAATTCAACTAACTACTACAAATTTTTTTTAAAAAATTACAATTTTATCTGACCTTGATATGTAAAGTCCTGTTTCCTGATTGGTGGAAAAATCTGTAGTTGATCTATGAAAAACGGAGACGAACGAAGTGATACGTGGTATTTGCGATTTTGGTAAACTGAAGTGTTGTTAGACGATTAGTTTCTTGTGTAATTATTGTTCTTTGTTTGTTCCTCAAATTTTAGTGTTGATGGATTATAGTTCCTTTAGTTGTATTAATAATAGTAAGTACTCTTCTTTTTTACATCAACCGAAAATGTTTTAATTTCACTTTTGATTAGTTTACAATGTCACTTTTGGCACTTTGTTTTACTTTATAATTGTTTTACTTTGTATTTTTAACGTCACTTTATTATAACTACTTTAAAAACTGTTTGTTCACTTTTTAACTGACTGTTCACACTCACTGATCTTCTTTCTTTGACTTCCAATAATAAACTTTTTTCTTAACGACCTCTGTTCAGTCTTTTATAGGTTTCAAACTTCTAGAAGCTTCGTTTTTTTTCGTTTCTTTGTTTTTTAGAGATTAGTCAATTCTGGGAAAATATGTGTATCTCTTTCTTTCCTATTTATGACAAGACATTCTTACTTAGTCTATCATCGATCATTCCAGAATAAAAATATAGTAAAATATATCTGTCTCCTTTTTACACATTATCTGTCTTTTTTTACACATTATATAATCAATTTTCGCGAAGTTTCTAGGTACTAAGTTCTAAATAACATATTTATGTACTAAATATAATATCGATACATTACATAATAAAATAATTTCTTACTTAAAATTCTCTTACAAATACACAAAATATATAATAAAACAATACAATATAATTAAAATTATTTAATTAAGTTATATTAAACAACCTCTGTTGATATTATACTATTATAGAATATCTAAACATTACAATATGTATGTATATATACAATTTTTTAACGCTCCCAGGCAAGGTGTAATATAGTATAGTTAAGTATTCCTTAATCTTAACATCCTAAAGAATTTAGTTAATAATTATTATAATTTTTATATTTTACTAATTTTACGTTGCAAACTTGCAAGATCTATTGTAAATATTAAACACTTTACTAAATTAGTTTTAATTCTATTATTGATATATTAATTTAGAATTAAATTTATAAAGAAGCTGATGTAGTTTCCTAAAGTAATCCCAATACACCTCTTCTTGTTCCTCTGTGTTACTTTCATCCTATATAGGTGTTTTGGTAACCCCAGTCACTTGTTAGAATGGCCGTTACTTGGCTGGATTGTTTCAGGTCATTTGCAGAACACGTTTAGGTGGCCAAATAACTTAGTGAAAGTGTATATTACGCCGGCTCCAAATTCTACAACATGAATTAAAACTTTCTTTCTGATTGTCCTTTCTGTGCTAGTGAGTTTTTCAGCCATTTTTAGCAGGAATGTTCTTCCAGGAGATACAGTTAACTTCATTAATGAAAAGGTAAGGAAAATATTTCTCTCTATCATCTATAAGTGTAGGGGTAGTAATAGTAGGATTCCCAGAAGTTCTATGGCGTGTTTATAATCTGGTTATATAATATTTACGTCCACGGGCCGTATCTGTGTTTAATTTACCCTACATTTTTCTTGGTTTTTCTCATTGTTTGTTAAACAAATGAACGAAGTCAACTTTATAAAATGATATCATCTATTTAAAAACAAATGAGAATATAGAATGATTAATGATGTATGTTTATAAACTGTAGATAAAGAAAAATCAATAAAAATAGGTCACCTTAAAACTAATAGACCCTATCAAGTAATTTCTTTAACGGAATAACTATTAAAATTGAACAAATTTTAAAAGTCCCATAAATCCGCAAATTTAGAGACCGATACTAAAATCCCTAATAAAACGTACTCTATCATTATAAAAATATAACATTCTTATCATACCAGAAGACATAAATTTCTTAATAATACTCAAAGCCTCGCTGTGCTGCAAGGGAAATCGATATTTCATAACTAAGCCAAATGTCATTTTGTATTGATTTTACATAAATTGTTAGTATATTTTATTAAGATTAATTCATTTAAATAAATATGTGAGCAAAGTAGCTTTTTGTTCTTCGAATATCTCATAAATTTTTATGTTTCACTTAATGAAGATATTTTTTGCAACAAGATGATCATGTCTACCGGTTCATCGAAAACTACACGTTAAATTAAGACAAATTACAAAGAAATTTGGTTAAATTCGAGAAGGTAAAGTTAATAACAATAATAATAATAACTTTATTGCCTTAAAGAAATACATCTTGTGACAAGAAGCCCAACCATATACAGAGTTTAAAGAAATGCCTACAATATAAAATAAATAAAAATATTCGCAGAAAATAATATAAAAAATACAATATAAAAAGTAAATTACAACAGAGTTGGCGACTTGCTAAATAAAAAGAACAGATTATTCATTTAACAGAAAAGATCTTAGTTTGAGCAAGCTTAAAATGAACTTACAAAAAATACTCATTTGCATGCATAACATGTTGTTCAACGACTGAGACAAAGTCGTATAGCTTTCAAGGAAGTATACTTTAGGTCTTACTGGGGACAGTATAGGACAGTCAAACAGAATGTGCTTTAAAGTTTGATCTTGATGTGTGTTGTATAGTGAGCAGATTTCAGTTGTGTCGATTTTATAGTAAATGCCTTTATGATAAATCCTGAATACATTTATATTAACCAACCGGACTTGTGAGATTAAACAGGTTAAATGTAGGCTTACCTTGGATGTCAAGTAAGGTTCAGTGTATGGAGATATTTGAAAGTTTAATGGGAATAGAGAATATCTGGAGTTGGCATGTTTCATTAAGTCATTTCGGTGACGCAAAATTTTAAATTTTTTAAGAAGCAACACTTTGCTATTGATAAAAACGCGTGCATCAAGCTGATGAAATATAGGAAGACTGTGTTTTACAATTATGTCTTATCTATGTATAAAACACAATCTAACGGGCTAAGATCCGGAGAACGAGCAGGCCACTCTATGAATCCTCTACGTCCAATCCATCGATTTGGAAAATTCGCATCCAGAAAATCCCTAACCCGTCTATCATAGTGGGGAGGTGCTCCATCTTGTTGAAACCAAATATTTTATGGTAATTGCCCATTCTGTTGAAGTGCAGGAATAATTTCGTTATTTAGTAGATCCAAATACTTGTCACCATTCAAGTTTCCGTTGATAAAAAATGGGCCTATAAGCTTATTTTCGACAATTCCTATCAAAACATTTAACTTCTGTGGATGCTGGGTATTTGCTTCATGAATCCAATGAGGATTCTGATTTGACAAATACCTTGAGTTATGGCGATTAACTGTTCCTTTTAAACAAAAAGTTGCCTCATCGGAAAAAACTATGCTAGAAGCTAAAATTTTCGTCGACATTACAGATGTCCATTAGCCGTTCGCAAAATTCCAGCCGTCGGTCAAAATCATCGTATGACAATTCTTGAACCAACTGTAACTTATACGGATGATTCTTTTTACTTTTTAATATCTTTCCTACAGAACGTCGACTGATACCATGGTTTAGTGCCAAATTTGTGGTGGAAGTTTGAGGTAATTCTTCTAAATCGATTGCAATATTTTTTTTAACAGTTTCGTTCGTTGCAGTCCGCGGTCTTCCAGGTTTTAGCAAATTTTTTACCATTCCAGTAGTATTAAAACGTTGTAATGTTTTAGTTACTGTTGAGCGTGATATAGGATTTCTCTCCGGATGCAAATTATTAAAAATATGACACACTTCTTCATGAGTTCCAACACGATCACCATAACCGATCATCATTAAAATTTCAATACGCTCTTTTTAACTTAATTGAACCATTCTAAATTGTATAATTTATTTCCGTCAATTAGAATTTGACACTTGAAGAACAAAAGACGTACTAAACAGTACTTGTTTATTTATTATACTATGCATACAAACAACATCAATTAGTTTATCTAAATAGTTTTTTGCTCTAATGCAAAAAACTCAAAGGAGGTTGGTTAAAATGCTATATTCCTCGTTTTTACAAATTTTTTTACACTAAACTCAGTATGTATGAATTCAAATTAAGAAGATCTTTTAAAATTTGTAAAAATATATAGGGTATCGTTCTTTTTGTTTAAAAGATATTTACTTGGTTCCAAACTTTATCCCAAGCCTGTATATGCAACATTACATTTTGGACTATTAATTTTGTGAACACCAGATTTTTTTAATTTGGGCTATTTTGTTTTTACTTTTACCAATTTTGTACCATCATTATTTTGTGTTTTAAATGATATTAATGCTGATTTTGCCGAAGATATTATTTTTGAAATTGTATTGAAAATATTTCCGCAATATGTAATATTTTTATATCTTTTAATTTCTTAAGTTTGTTTAGGATATATTAGTTGAAGTGACACTTTCTGTTCTTTCTTATTAATAAATTCATTTATTAAATGAATTGGATAGCCATTAGACGTAGGTATTTGTTTTATGATACTAACTTCTTTATCAAAGTTAATTTTGTCCATTGGAATTGAAAATGCTCTATTATTATAGAATTATAAGCTGCTAATTTATGCGTTATATGGTTACATCTGTTTCTGTTGGTTTTCTGTATATTGAATAATTTAGTAAATTATTAACTTTTTTAATTTTTAAATCTAGAATATTATTTGAATTATTTTCTTTAACTTCTAAAGTAAAATTAATTTTAGAATGCAAGGTATTTATATAATTAAAAAATATATCTAACTGTCGTTCGCTACCTACAAATCCTGCTAACACATCATCAACATATACCAAAATACAATATTGTTTTTATGACTAGTATTGAAGATTATGTTTTCTAAGTTATCCATAAAAATATTTGCTAAAATTGGAGAAATAGGACTTCCTACTCGAAGACCCTTATTTTGAATATATACTTTGTTATCAAAAGTAAAATGATTTTGACTAATGCATACATCAAATAGATCAATTATGTCTGATATACCTGGATGGATATTTCTTTCATCTAATAGCTTTTTAACTAAATAATGTATAGTTCAAGTTACGTTCAAACGAAGGGTTTTTTATTATTCTTAATAAGATGGACTTCCAAACGGTAAGGGTTAGTACAATAATTTTAAACCTTGGAAGTTTTTTTATAAAGCCATTTTTAATGTATTTGATATAATGAATTTCCAAAAAGTAAGAATAAGTAAAATACATTTCCTAGATTATACAACTCATAACTTATATTAAATGCCTATTTTTATTGATGCTTAGCCATCGATAATCATTTGACTAATAAGTCCAAATCAAAAACTATTTTTCGCGAAAAAGTTAGGAAATATCACGTTTTGGAACGTTTTCTTCGAAAAATATTGAAGAAGCAATTAAAAATTATAAACCGCTTAATTTTAATAATGAATAATTTATTGTACAGTTCAGTAATATTTTATTTGTTATAAAATCTTACGAATACAACTCTTAAAAATGTGATTATCGATAATCACGTGTATTTATACGAAAAATGTTATCAAAGCTTAATTTCCGACAGGACGAATGATTTAATTAGTTTGATTTTTATATTTTATTAATTTGCTTTGTTTAATTAGTTAGGTTTTATTAATGTTAACCTTTAGTTATAGATTTTTAATGATTTAATGTTGTATATGATTTAATACTTATTAAATTGTTTATTTTATTGTTTTAATAATATTCTTCTTAATTCTTACATGTTATATCTGATGTTTTAGTTGAGTTTTCTAATTTGATATAAAGTTTCCTTTTTCTTTTGTATTTTATATGGTTGGGTGCTTATAAAAATTTTAAACTAGCTCAGTCTACTCAATTTAGGATTGAATTTTAAAATACGACTCTTATCTTGGGTAGGACTCAAATTAAAATAAATATTTAAAAAATTTACAACACAATGAATTTAATTATAAATGTTTCTCAAATAACTCGTACAAAAAAATAAAAACTATCAATTGGTTTCCATACGCTTATTACAGTGAAATTTATAAATATCCTGATATGATAGAAATGGAGATGATATACAAAAAATTAATTAACAGTAACAAAAAATTAAAAACAAAAATATAAATCCTTCAATATCGGACGTACCTTGTATTACAAAGTTCTTTCAAAAATTGCAATTGTCAAGCGGAACGTAACGAACACTGAGATCGGCTTCTACTTCGTCTTCTCTCGGAAATACAAATGACAAGATGGCTACCAAGCTCTCTGAATTGATTTTTTTATTAATGCAAACTTTTTTAGTAATCAATTAATACATACGATGTTAATTCTGCTGCTACCAGAGTGTTAAGAGAGTGAATCATCGATTTCATGGCCTTTTTATAGGCTCCCAGAAAAATGACAAATATGACATAAAATCGGAATTCAACTGTTCGTTATGTCCAAAATTTAACCAAAATTTTCGAATATCAAGGTAATAAATTTACAATTCTAATAGTATCTTTGATAACGTAATCTGACGATGCTAGTTATAGCGAAACAGCTGTAATTAAGTTTCAAAGCGAATTTTTCGAATAAATAGTGGAAGTTTAGTTTAACTGAGCAGTTATTTATTGTTCTTTTATTAATGTTTATAAACTAAGCTTTTCAATAGTCATTTCACTATTCACTATCTAAGTGTTCTATCATAAGTTTGTTTGATTAAGTCCAACACTTTAGATATGAGGATTAGTTCACTATGTTTGTTACATGTTTTTTTTTATTGTTCTTGTGGTTTTTTTTAGGTAGGCATGATATATTGGAATATTTGTTCAATATCGAAGACTACAATTGGTCTCCTTATACCTTTGAAGTACTTCCTTTTTATAACACAAATTTAAACACTTAACTACATAAAATTACATGTTTATTTAACATATGAATACTATTAATAGTTTTAATTTTTATTTCCTTTTTTATTGTTTCAAATTATAAATTTGATTTTGAAAAGAAAACTAGGTCAATGGTAAATTGTTATATGAATTTGGACTTATTATGAATTGGAAATATTTGATTGTGATAAAATAACAACCCATGGATCCTGTCCAAGATAAGTTTGTCAAGTACATTCTCTGTTTTATTGAAAATTATAATATTAAAAACTTTAGATGTAATAAAGAAAAAGTAACTGATGATTCGATGAAACTTATTAAGATATCCTTTAATTATAAATCATTGAGGTAACTTTGAATCTACAACCACTTTAAGTGACATTAAATTATGAAAGGGCGATAGACTGAACATCTAACTTTAGCATTTGGTGTAACTGAAATTGGTAATATTTTTAAAACTAGTAATTATTATTAAGTTTTGTCACAGATGTCAGATTGGATTAATATATTTTTTAGAAATTATGATGTGAAATTTTCTTACCGAATACTACGCAAGCTTACATTATTCCTGGAAGTTTTCTTTTAGACACGAATATTTAAAAACAATTATAATTTCCAAAATATTTCCGAAAATAATTAAAATTTTTGTGATAGATATTATAAGTAAAAAAATATCAATAATTTAAATCTACTTTTTGCTAATAACCCTGTGTGTATTTAATTAGTATTACTAGTAATACTAGGTATTAAAACCTAGTAATGTAATCACAAAGTAAGACGATATGTACTCATTTGAAATGCGGCAGCTTTATTTTCAATAATTAATTTACCGTCAACCCTCTTGTGTGTTGTTTTATTTAATCTTTTGTATTGTTATAAAAATTTAATTAAACAGTGACCTAAAATTTTTACTTTACTAAAGTTACTAACAATGTTTGTATACAAGACATGCGAAAAATGTATTTGATGGTCAAATAAGAGTATTATATAATAGGTAATGCATGTATAAAGGATATTAAAATAAATTTAAAAGCAAATTGTAATCTATAACTTTTTTGAGGTAATGCTTATCTTACCCGCATTTAATAGTTTTTGTTGTTCATCTAGAGCCATTCCAAACTTCTCCGGTAGAGATTTGCCAAAGTGAGGCATAATATCAAATCCAAGAAATGACCATTTTCACCTATAACAAAAGTAAATTTCACACTTCATAGCTAAAGTTATCGTTAATAGGTTTGTTTTCACATTGGTTTGAAACTTGTTTCTAACGTTTGGAGTGTGCGCATTCGATAATTTGTGTTCGCGCATTAGTTTGAAACTGACTTCCAATCACTAGTCGGATGTTTTTATATCGTTTCCTATTAGTTTGGTGACAGACAAAAGCATTTTGAGAATTAATTTCCTGCAGATTGTTGGCACATGCGCGTATTAAACATTTTGTCAAATAGTTATATTTTTTGTTTTTTACCCTGTTTTTTTTATATTATTCTAAAAACAATTTAAAAAGGCATGTATTCTGATGAATCTATTTTTTAAATCTTCTTTTTAGGTAATATCTTAAGGATTGTTTACTGATACAAATTTTGTCTACAGTTTTCACATTAAAAAGAGATCAGTTCAGGAATTAATTTAATCGTGACTTGCGCACACGAATAGTTTGAAAATTGTAAGAAATAAGTTTGTGATTTGATGTGAAAACAAACCTAATGTGAGTTACGAACTATTATAATAATTTGGTATGTATGTGCGATTTTAAGTAATATGTTTTCTAACTACTAGAATTTTCATACATTATGTGGTCAATACTTTAGATGATAATTGTCAATGCCGTAAACTCTCGTAGCCAAACTCGAATAGATATCACGTTATCTACCATAAAAATTTCTAATAAAATTTCCAGCTGGCATGTATCTGGCGAACTGGATAAAATAAGAAATAAATTTATCACTGTCAACCTCTGAACTAACTAGGAACCCCAGAAAAACGGACAGGATTAAATATGTCCACCTTTTGAACGGGTCCCTGAGTAAAATCAAGGAAATGACGTGTTACTATAGCGTAGTTACTATGTAACTACGCAAAACATCATAAAACATGTCTATAAGAAATCCTGCCCCCTCGGAAAGGTCGAACTTAGCGGTACAACCAACTCCTAGTGGAGCCGTGAGTTGGATCGGCTGAGGGCAACGGCGAGAACATCTGTTAACAAGGCAAAGAATACCAAACTCAAAGAGAACTGGGACAAATATATATCCCACCTCAAAGAGTATAAAAAAATCATTAGACAAAAATCAGAGAAGAGCCTGGAAAACCTGCTGTGACGAAATTGAGAAATTTCCACAAGCAGCTAGACTCCAGAGAGTTCTCTCGAAAGACCCTTACCCTAACATTGGCATATTAACCAAAGAGGATGGCTCAAAAACCGCCAACCTGAAGGAAAGCCTGGAACTGCTAATGTCAACACACTTCCCCGTCCAGATTTCAATATATGGCTACCTGGAGGGACGAGGAACAACACTATCCTACGGACGACGACTGGAGAATAGCAAACCAGATTGTCGACGAAGACAAATTAAGGTGGGCCATTCTGAGCTTCTCCCCCTTTAAATCACCAGGAACTGACGGCATTTATCCAGCCTTACTACAGTGGGGCCTGGAGGTATTGATGCCGCACCTGGTAGAAATCGTCAGATCCTCTTTGTCACTGAGGTATACATTCCCAAAGGTTGGAGAGAAGTCAAGGTGGTTTTTATACCAAAACCAGGAAGATTGGACCATTCCATCCCAAAGGCATACAGACCCATCAGTCTCACATCGTTCACAATGAAAACTTTGGAGAGACTATGTGAAAGGTACATAAGAGATGTATTGATTACACGTGATCCACTACATCCAAATCAGCATGCATACACCCCAGGTAAATCTACAGATTCGACCCTCCACCTTGTGGCCGGCCGCATCGAAAGATCGCTGGACAAGAAAGAGTCCACCTTGGGCGTATTTATATATATATCAAAGGTGCGTTTGACAAAACCACCTTCCTCAAAATAACCAATGCTATTGCTGAAAGGGGAATTCCCCAGACAGTAAATGGATGGATATACAACATGCTCTCCCAAAGAGCAATAATAATTAGCCTGGAAGATGTCACTATAAGGGGCCTGGTTGTCAAAGAATGTCCACAGGGAGGGGTGCTCTCACCTCTTCTATGGAACTTGGTCTTAGACTCCTTACTCAACCACCTAAGCAGTGAGAACTTCTAAACTATTGCTTATGCAGATGACCTAGTGATTCTGCAAACAGGAAGGATTGAGAAAACACTTTGTGCTAGAATGCAAGAGGCCCTCAATATCATAGAAAGCTGGTGCAAGGATCACTCACTGTCATTAAACCCACAAAAGACAGAGATGGTCCTTTTCACAAGGAAATGGAAGCTTGTGAACCTTCGGGCTCCAAAACTCCTAAAAACTGAATTAAACTTCTCTGCAGAGAAGTTTAATTCAGTTTGACAGCAAGTTAACATGGAACTCTCATCTAGAAAATAGAGTCAAAAAAGCATATATTGCCTATGAACAGTGTAGAAAAACCTGGGGATTGTCACCAAGGATCACGGAGTGGATCTACACTGCAATCATAAGACCTATTCAAAATGCATTGGCGACAGGTACTATATGTATCTTTACGATGGATCCAAGACAAAAGAAGGTTCAGGATGTGGAATTTACTCCAGATCCCTAAACCTAAATATAAAATGGGCAATGGGTTGTAATGCAAGTATAGCTCAGACAGAGAAATCACTGGCAAAAACATCCGTATCCTTACGGACAGCAGACAAGTACTATTAGCCCTGAATAGGCCACGGATCACATCAGGTCTAGCATTAGAATGTCACATGGCCCTTACGGAAGCCTGCAACAATAATGTGGTTACTCTAGGCTGGATAAAAGGCCATGGAATTTCAAAAGGCAACCGCATAGCTGACTCGTTGGCTAGAAAAGCCATATCATGAGTTTTTTATTATTCTTAATAAAATAGACTTCCAAAAAGTAAGGGTTGGTACAATAACTTTAACATCTATTTAGTTTAGACTATTCGGATCCTTTATTCCTGGGAAAATCTCGTATTTACATTGTGTGATTAGGTTATGGTGATTTAAAATAAATAAATCGTCAGTAATTTACAAAATACCACTTTTGATTTGTAAAACTTTTCTGAACTCTATAGTTAGTTTTAAACATTATAGTTTTATACTTGTATTATAGTTCTTCAAAGCACATTTTTTGGCTATTTGTATTTCATTTTAGCTGGGTAATTTAAACTCAACTCTCAGGCATAAGTTCTGCTACAGTCTAGCGCAATTGTTTTATGCTCGTGAATAAATAAAACATTTTTGATCATTAAGCTTTGCATATACAAATTTAATAAGATATATTTGTTTTAATAAGATATAGTGTTAGCAGCAAAATGCAAACCATTTTCATTTACAAAAAAAGTAGTTCGTTTATAGGTGAAGCATATTATTCTATTTACTAAGCTTTATCGCTCGTTATAAAACACCAGCAACAGCAGAGAATATGGAGTATTATCTGATTTACTGACTGCAAATAATCCTTTACTACAATAAATCCCATTCTATGTCCACCACTTGTTTACATGGGAAGATATGTAATAATATAACACGTTCCAAACGTATAATAAGGGAAACGAACTAGATAATGCTTTTAGATACAGGAGGTTGTTTCCTTGAAATTTGCATGAAATCTAAAAACTAGAAAAAAAAATTAAGAGAATATTTCTGTTACTTTTCCTTTGCATTTGAAAATAAGTATTAGGTACACGATTTTAATATAAAAACCATTATATAGTACTATACAGTATGATGCAAATGTATGAAATAAATTTATTATTTCAGAAACAGACGACATTTAAAAAAAATCTCAAAACACGTAAATTTTAATTTTTGAATGGCCATCAACTGCTATAGATGTGTTGGACATTACGTCATCGTCGATTTTTTTTAAAAACAAACCGATGTCACGTGATAGCCCATTTGAAAGGTTTTCTTATCACCTTTGCAACAATGTAATCACTTATATATTTATATCTACAGGGTTAACCAAAATTATGAACTTTGTTAAGTAACATGGAAGTACAATAAATATTCCTTCTCTGAACTAAAATACACTAAGGACCGCCACTGGGAATAAAACAAAATAGTGTTTATTGTTGGTTCCGAAAAAAAATACATTGATAAAAACAATGCTACATTATTATTTGAAATTAATTATTGTAGTAAGTACTCCGAATTATTCTTACAAAAATATTTAAATCAATATTGTCATTGACTCGTCTTTATTCGTCAATGATCTCTGAATCTGTCAAAGAATAGATGACTTTTCGAGTTTTTTGCCGACATTAATAACAGCATTTACAAAAATAAAACTAACAGAAACAGAACGAATCGAGATTTTAACATTAATTGGTTATGGAGATAGAGTGAGAACTTAAGCAGAAGTTCGTAATTTATTTAATGCTAAATACCCCAATCGCGATTCAATTACTCAATCAACAGTAAGTAAAATTGAAAAAAAAATTTAGATAAACGGGCCATGTTAAAGATCTTCCCAGAATTGGTAGAATATCAATATCCTAAGCCAAAAGACTGGACGTTGTACTGGCGTTTCAAGAAAATCCTTAGGTCGCACTAGATAATAATGTCCACCAATCAAGAGTGCTAAAAAAGGAAAAGTGGCATCCATACAAATTATACCTGGTCCAGAAGCTATTAGAAGATGACTTGAATGATGAATTGATGAATCGAATTCTGCGAAATCGTTATGGAACAAAGTAACAGAGATCCGGGTTTCATACAAAAGATACTTTTTTCAGATGAAGCGTCTTTTATGCTGAACGGTCACGTAAATCGCCAGACATGTCGATATTGGTCAAGTGAAAATCCACATTGGATGGAAGAGTATAGGACACAATATCCCGAGAAGGTGAATGTTTGGGCCGGCATTATAAACAATCAAATTGTAGGGCCACATTTTTTGAGAAAAACCTAACTGCTGCTAGTTATCTGGAATTTCTTCAAAATTATCTGTTGCCACAGCTAAATCAGCTATTTCCAAATAGAAATGATTTCTGGTACCAACAGGATGGGGCTCCCCCACACTATGGCGTTGAGGTACGAAATTACCTTAATAACGTTTTCCCAGGAATGTGGATCTATCTGGAAGGGGGCCTATCGAATGGCCACCAAGGTATTCAGATTTGACTCCGTTAGACTTTTTTTCTGTGGGGATATTTAAAGAACAGAGTATATCAAAATCGGCCGAATGATGTAGAAGAGTTGAAGGAGCGAAACCTAACAAATAATACCCGAAGTCTTCGAAAACGTTAGGAAAGAATTTACTGCTCGCCTTTCTCATTGTATCATTGCTGAAGGTCAGCAATTTGAACATTTGTAATTTAATTATATTTAAGTAAACATTTATTCTAAGTTAATTGTATTAAACCAACAGTTTTGGTTAACCCAGTAGAAATAAATATTCAAATGATTACATTGTTGTAAAGGCAATAAGGAGACCTTTCAAATCAGATGTCACGTGACCTCGGTTTGTATTTAAAAAAATCGTCGATGACATCATCACGCCATCACTAATGACGTAATGTCCAACACATCTATAGTTATAGCGAAACAGCTGTAATTGAATTTTAAAGTAAACATCTATAGCAGTTGATGGCCATTAAAAAATTAAAATTGACGTGTTTTAAGATTTTTTTTAAAGTCGTCTGCTTCTGAAATAATGAATTTATTCCATACATTTGCATCATACTGTATACTTCGTTACCAAAGTAAAATAATTTTGGTCAATGTATACATTATAGACATAAAATCTAACCTTTATAATAATTTTCTACAAAATAACAAAATTATTTTCGTATAATCAACTGTACACTAAAACCAGAAAACTAAATTTTATTTACTTTTAACATTATTAATACGCTATGATATTATTTTATTGTACCATAAATAAAAATGTATATATGTTTAATCAATGACGAAGTTCATAAATCATATTTGGTTCACGTTTCCAAGTTGTGCTAAATGTACAGCTAAAGCATAAATATAAACAAATATAATGACTCAATTTGCTTAATATAGGACAACATGTTACCTGTTAACACACATAGGACAGTAGTGGAAAACTGCATAGGCTCAGAATGTCCGCCTTAAATAAAGAAACTAGAGTAGTGAAGTCAAGAATTAGATCACATCGCTAGGGGTCACTCTGGATAAAAAACTATTATGAAGCACTCATTTTAAACAGAGCTGTTATTTATATTTTTTCCGCAAACGTCAATTTATGAAGTTTAAGTATGATTTCACAGACGCCACTTTTTTGTACGGCCGTGAGCAGCCAAGAAATACCTGGCCATGACCAGAAAGTACCTGCGGTTGGTCACAGGTATACTTACAGGCCATTGTCATTTACGAAAACATCTAAACAGGTTGGGTTTATCTGACAGCCCACTATGTAGAGGATGTGAACAAGAGGATGAGACAGTTGAGCACGTCCTTTGTGATTGTCCGGTACTCTCTCTAATAAGACTTTCTGTATTCGACGAGAACTGGCTAACACATGCCAATTTGAGGGAGCTGCCTACAGGCGACGTGATCACCCACTTTAAACAGCCTATAGGTTAGGCTCAATCTCAGAAAGAAGCACAATGGGCCAAATGTGGCCTAAGTGCGGTGGGGCGACCCACCCTTCCAGAATTACTAATACAGATAGGGGTTAGGTTAGGTTATTAGGGTTATTATTTATTATTTCTTTCACTAAAGTATAGTATTTCAGATTCAGAATAGTGAATTTCGCAAAACTCATAGACTTAACTACATATTAACGTTAAAATTAAAATAATATCATTTTTGTAACTTATATAATAATCTAGATTTTGGTTTAAATGTCCGTTATACCTATAGCTGTTATAAATTTTATGATCTTGTTTAAATGTTCAGTATTTCTAAGAAGTTTGGATATGTGCTTGGGGAAGTTGAACTAACTTCTAGTTTCTTGGAATATTTGACATTCGGTTAAAATGTGTTTCACTGTAATGTTAGTTTGACACTGGTTACAGTATGGGGGGTTGTCTTTTGCGATTAGGTAAAGATGCGTGTGGCGGGAGTAACCAAGTCGGAGTCCAGGAAAAATAAACTTGCATTTTTCTAGGTAGCGGAAAGACGGGTTTTTGTAACACACTATGTTTAATTTTTCTCAGCTTCTCGGAGCAGTTCGACCATTTGTTTTGCCACGCACTATTAACTATATTTTTCAGGAACACCTTAATATCACTCGGCACTATTTTATATAAATATTGTATGTATTTTAATTAAATAAAACAAACAATGTGAATAGTGTAGTGATGAATGTCGATACATCTTTTTAGGAAAGCCACTTGTTAATCAAAATAATTTATTTTCTTTGTTATTTGCCGCGTATTACTATTTGCATACGATTTTGAGCGCACTAAACAAAGTATAACACTTTTCTAAAAATTTTTTGTTTCTTTTACCGCACATTTTCACCTATACCTATAGATTTATACAATTATTATTGATTTTTGTTTTACATCAAATTCAACTACTCTACAGTTTAATCTGCTTCTAATGAAGCAATTACTTCATGCAATTACTTTACTGATCGTCGGTGAATTGTATTCTGTACCTATTGATCCGTTAATCCCATAAAATTTGGAAACAATACATAGCTGGAGACATAATTTTTACATTGTTGAATATTTTCTAGGGAAAACATTACCATTGATTAATTATGTGTGACTGAAACAAATATCATATATGACAGTATCTGAATTTAAATAGAAGCCTTACGTTCTATAATCCTTACAAACTTGTAACAACTCTAAAATACATTAATTCGATTTGACATCATCACGGACATAGCTTAATTCATTTTTAATTTAAAATTATTATACTAAAGGTTTTTCAAAGCATTCCGCTTAACACGGTAATTAATTATACCGAATTTTATATCTCTACTTTTTAACAAATAAGATGCCTTAATTTACCATGGCAGCTAACAAAATTTCGGGAAATTTTTTTATGTCGCCTCAATGTTTAAGTAAAATTTTTTTGACAGCTGAAACCATAGAGTACGCTGAAACCTAACGTACACACCATAAACAAATAAAAATACATTATATTTTTCTATGGTATAATTTTTTTGTTTGCATTTTCAATTAACTCTTTCCTCTCTGGTTTTCCCTTTACCTGTAAAATATTGAAACAAAATTATGATAGAGTCAATTCCATTTTTTACATGGAAGTATTTAAGAAAATATCATCACGATCATCGGTAGAGCTTATTATAGAGCGTATTAAATAATGGAAATATTATGTATTTTATAATTGAGGTAAAAAGTAACATTATAACCATTTTTTTAATAAGAGATAAATACACAGTGGTCCCTAATGAAGAATTTCGACGATTTATTTATTTTCTTTTTATAAAGTTAAAAGTAAATATTTTTAATTTTTGGCGGGTGTTCCCTTGTTAGAATATGTTTTAAAATTTGGCGGAAACGTTGTTGGAGTTGATAACATAAGGTTTTATGAAGCAAATCATCCATATCTCCAATGTGACTCTTCTTAAATAAAGAAAGGAAAAACCAATGTCAATGTCACAAATTTTTATTATTATAAAGGTTGAAAATCTAAAGCGCAACTAGTTTATAGAATGATCAAAGAAGGAATTATCAGGGAAAAACCTCGATCACTTCATTTTGATCAAACTTGGGAAATACCCCAAAATGATATGCTAAAGAAATTCAACTTTGTGAGAAAATCCATCACAAAGTTGAGTAATAAATCTGAATGGGATGAAAACACCATACAGAATTTAAACCAGAATACCATAAAGTGGTATACGGACGGTTCCAAGCTAGACGAGGGAACTGGGATAGGAGTTTTTGGACCGAGAGTCAAATACTCAGAAAGCTTGGGCACATACCCGAGCATCTTTCAAGCAGAAGTCCTCACCATCCAAAGATGTGTGGAATTCAATATTGGAAGAAACTACCGCAGAAAAGAGATTGTGATCATGTCGGATAGTCAAGCAGCCATCAAAGCGCTGAGCTCAAATATAATCAGTTCGAAGATGGTTTGGGAGGCAAACTAAATGAACTAGGCCAGAAGAACACTGTCACCCTTCCATGGGTCCCAGGACACATAGGAATAGAGGGGAATGAAACAGCAGACAAGCTGGCAAAAAAAGGAGCTAAAACCCCACACTTGGGACCAGAACCATCCTGTGGGATCAGCAGTAGAGTAATCTTAGGAAAACTATGGGAAGAAATGGAGAAGGAAAAATCCAAGTACTGGAATCAGCTGGAAGGACTGAGGCAATCTAAGATACTATTGGGGAACAATGACCAGAAGAAATCTCTTAGCTGCCTTAACCTCAGTAAAAAAAGGCTCTGAATTTTAACGGGAATATTAACCGGGCATTGCCGGTTAAAAAGCCACATGAAGAAACTAGGGTTAGCAGATAAAGCAAAGTGCAGATTCTGTGAAGAAGAGGATGAAACCTTAATACACATACTCTCAGAATGCCCTGCCTTGCAGAATTCTAGGGCCAGATACCTAGGAGCACATGAAGTAGAAGAGGGGAATCTACCTGAGTTGAAGCCCGAGGACGTCCTAAACTTCCTCAGGCAGATAGGACTAGAAGAGCTGCTATAAATCTGAGAAAACATCAGAACTTGGCAAGTAATTTTTACATGATTTTCTTCAAATTAAAAAAAATAACCGCTCTCGATAACTTAATACACGCTTATTCTCTTATATCATGGTCAAATCGTCAGAATATTGAAATTGACGCTTTTTTCGATGTAATCAACTTACTTTCTATTAATCTGATGAGCTCGAATTAATTTGAGGATCTATTTTTTTTTACTAATCTGATTGGCTACCCTAGACGTACCCTTGTATATTAAGGGCTCGTATATGGTGGAAATACTTAAAAGGGTGCAAGGTATGCCCCTGTATATTTATCTGTCGCGCTTCAATAAATTCAGAAATCCCCGCTTGGGCTCTCCTACTATTTGTTAGATAATATAATATTTGAAAGGACTTTTTCGATGTTTAAATAAACGACTGTTCAAATATTTTGCTACCAAACTAACTGATTATTGGTTATTCCAATAGTTCGAATGACTAATCGAAAACCAAAATTTGAGAAATTCCAAGCCCTAATTGTATATCATAAAGCATTAGAATAATAAATACACTTTGTTTGAATACTAAATACAGTACATGATCGTTGCACAATATACTATTATAATGTCCTAAAAGTTACAGCAAATAATGAAGAGCACTATTGATTATTTAATTACAAATATTCGGGGTTACTATTTTTTTGTTTGTAATGTAGTTACTTTTGGATTCTATCTAGGGCAGCTAATTAATATTCATCATGTCTTTTTTGTTGCTTTATTCATTATTTTTTTTTTGTAACGTATATTGAGAAAAATTGTTGACATAAAGATAATGGTTTTTATTATGACAAAGATAAATTATACACTGAAGTGGTTAAAATTATTTACTAAATCTGGAATATGGAATATATAATAGAAAAAAAATATAAGGACGCGAAACCTGAATTATAATATGATTTTATTTCCTATTACGTTTTTAAAAAAATAGAAAATATTTACTTTAGACTAATTTAATCGTATCCATTTAATTGTTTATAATATTTCTAAACTATTAAGAACATTAAATAAATAACGTTTAACAATAATTCCACGGTTTATTTAAAGAATGATCTTTTAAGCTTAATCAATTTAATTTTTTAAATAAACGTTGGAATTTTTGCTAAAAAGTTCTTTATTTATTATTCTTAGTAAGTTAGTATAATACTTACTTCTTTACATTAGGTTATGGTGAATTTTAAACTTAGTTGTCACGTTGTCTGTAGTTTGATATGCAATACAATAATTTTAAATTATATACTTAATTATTTTTTAAATGAATGGATTTTTAATCAGTTGTACAAATTTATAATTAAGGTAAAATAAAATGAATAAACACATTTTGGTAAGGTTTGTATATTGTTTTGCGTATCTCTACAGAAGATACGCAAGCAGAAGCAGAAGCTGTGTTGGTATTATATAGTTCACTTTTTTGGACCTTAGATTACAATTTGACAAAAAAGTAAACTGAAAACTATTCTGTGAAATTTATGGTACCAATCCTTACTCTGTGGAAGTCCGTATCGTTTGGTTTGTAACGAAGTTATACAACATTCTGTATAGTTTAAGATAATTTCAAAATATGGACCCTAAAGACATCTACTATTTTGTTAATAACATTTTTTAATATTTTCTAAAACAACCCATATACCGATCTTTGTCGTAAGTTTGGTACACCCTGTATGTATTCTCCCTGATTTCAACGTATATTTCCTGCACTTGTTATCTCTTACGTTGTGGACTTTTACTATGTATTTTAAGTAATTTTTAGTATTTACAATCTGGTTCTGAATCGCGATCATAAAACCATCTGTCTTTTATTACTTTATATTTTATATTCAAAGTATTATTATAACAATTTAAAGTAAAGTTAATCGGGGCATTGTATTCAAGTTTCCCCATGCGCTTGAATACTTCCTACCCGTTTATTTTCTTTTCAGTACCTATAGTGAAAAGTTATACTTGTCATGCATGTTTTCAAAGTTTACGCTGGAGACAATTTGTTGTGAATGCATAAAGTAATAAGTTTTTAGTTTAAAGCAAGGTAACAGGAATAAGTTAGGAATATTTAAGAGCAACAAATCTTAATAAATGCTGATGCTAAAGGGTTATTTTTATGTAATTTATAATTCTAAGTAATAATAAACTTCAACATTAAAATACCATTATTTTCAGAATACATGAACTTTTTTGTAAAAATAGCATTCATGTAAAATAATAAAATATAATGAAATAAAATGATAAAAATGTGAAAAAACTTGACGAAAGCATACTTTGAACATAATCCAATTCTTTATTTATAAAAAAACTGAAAAAGTGGAAAATTGTTTCCACCTGCACCCAGGGTAAGGAAACTTAATAGTTTCTATACCAAGCTTGGCCGTTTTCTATCAAAAAAACAACTACTTTCCGGGCTATATGCCCCAACAGACATTCCAATAGAAAACGTGATGGCGACCGACTTCGTCGATACTTACAACCATCTCTATCAATTTGCAAATTAACAGGAATTAATAATTAATAAATAGTATCTTACATAATTGTGAATAGTGAAATATTACGCTAGAGCAAAATTTAGCACGAGCTAAGAAAGAAATACACTTTACACTCTTTACAAAGAGTTATGTACAGTAATTTTCCTACGACCCCAATATTTGTATAATTATGAATTCTTTAAAGTTATGAACTTTGGTAATAATATTTTTGATGAATGATTTAATTAAACTCAATTTTCGATTAACAGTGTGGTTGTGGTACCAATCAATTACAATTGCCAATTAACATAGTAACCGCGAATCAGAGAGGAATAAGAGGACGAAAACCGAAATGCACGGCCTTTTATACCTTTTCCCTAATTATGACATTAATGCCGATAAATTGGAAATTAATTGTTTCGATTTGCAAAATGTATCCTAAATTTACATAAAATGATAATATTTTATAACATATTTGACTGTTTCTTTGATAATGAAAATCTGTATTCTTACATTCATGACAAAGTTATTATTTAAATTATTTTTGGTTCATTTTTTCCTTATAAAATTTATGTTTAAAATGTGCTAATTTTAGTATGTAAATCTCCTTGAATTTATATAAATTTGAGCAAATAACATGAAAAAGTGTATTAGTTTTGCATAAATCTTTTAAGATAGTTCTATTATAACTTTGAAATACCAATTTGACAATTTATAATGATTTAAACATAAATCTCCAAATTGACAGTTATTTAGGTGGGAATATCAACTTCTTATAATTTTACACTAGGCGGCCATTAAATTTTAACTAAATTCTTTTGTTTTTCGGCATAGGTTCGCCTTCGAATCAAATGGAACTGACCAAAAAAAGATAATTCCGCGGTATTTATACTCTTTCTCCCGAAATGACATAAATGACATAAATTATTTAAATTCAATTGTTTATATAGGCAATTTTTCGAAATTTTCTAATAAATCTATTTAATTAATTCTACTTAATTGATTCTTTAATTGGGTGATAAATAAACTTTAACTATTATAATTGATAATAAATCAACTTCCATTAATTAAATTTTACTTTTTCCATCTTAAATTTTAACTTTAAACAGAGCAATGTTATGGCTACCTCTGGTAAACTTATAATAATATTTGAAAAAAATTATGAGGAAATACATAATTTTTCAAATGAAAGAATTTTACAATGCGAACTATGGACGTATCTGAGTTTAGTGAATTGAATACCTGATGAGATTTTATTACTCATACCAATTTGACAAAGAGTATAAAACTACACCAAATTGATTAATCGTCCCTTAATATATGCTTAATTACTCCTTCCATTGAAGAATCTGGAACTGCCCAGGGTTGAGAACTTGTTCAATACTAATTTCGAAATCCATAAAAACTATAAATATTTTGCTGTTTATATCTCTTTCATATTCCATTAATCTCAATTATTTATTCGTAATAGTAATATTATAAAACAAATAACTTAACAAAACTTTCACCATTTTATTTTAAAACCTAAGTTTTAAATCAATAAGTTGCATTTTTTATTACTATTGATTTAAAATATTTTTATTTCATCTAAGTTTCTTTTTATGTGGGGTTATTGATTTTAATTCAGTTCTCAGCAATTGGTTTTCAGAAACAACTTAAAAAAATATCTAGAAAAAGTTTTTTATGTCTTAATTAATAATTTCTTAAACATAAAGCGTGCCATCGTTAAATTTTAATTTCATTGCAGTTTTCCACTTACATTTTTATATATTAAAAGAAAAACTAAAGTAAAATAATAATTAAGAAGTACACATAAATATTACAATTAAACTTATGAAATATCTTTAATTAGATATATTAATATAGGGTGTAAAATATTATTATTAAACATTACTGCAAAAAATGCAACTCAATAATTAAAAACATTGATATTCTATAGAAATGGGTTTAATTTAACCCCAATCTTTATTTTTATAGGCATAAAAAAATTTAATAACATAGTATAACGCTTTTGGAGTGAACATAAAAATTTAAATGTCTTAATTATTATTTCAAATAATATATTAGTGGAAAACTGTTAAAAAAGAGAATAAAACTTAAAAAGATATTGAGATTTGGACTAACTTGCTTTAATAAAATGATGCTAAAATACAGGGTGGTAAAAATTAAATTTATTTTTTATTATAGCTATAACGTTTTTGGTCTTGTATACATAAAAATTTGGAATTGAGGATTTTTGGGAAAACATCAGAATACGAAGGAACCTATTTCGATTTTACTTGTAGAGAGCGCCACATAGGGCACATTTGTATCATAAATATCCGTTACTGTCGACGTTATTTTAATAAAAAAACCGTAAACTTAACGGTTTTCCAGATAATTGGATTTTAGAAATCAACTGCATGATTATTATTTATTTATTAATTTCGAGAAATTTTTTTAACATTTTCTTTAGTTCACAAATAAAAAAAATAAACTAACTAAAATTAAAACTTTAATTGTATCACATTGTATGTTCCATATTTCTTCATTCATCATTGGATCCAAAGTACCAGCCCCTCTATATCTTTCTCAAAATTGTTCAAGGGAATCCTTATAACCAAGTTGTTTTAT
The DNA here is from genome assembly GCA_035357415.1 of Ophraella communa. NCBI lineage: Eukaryota > Metazoa > Arthropoda > Insecta > Coleoptera > Chrysomelidae > Ophraella > Ophraella communa. Next base: position 3,183,529 of record CM068994.1, read on the forward strand.
TGCACTCCATACATCAAAATCAAGATCATTAAACTCTGGACTAAGTGGTGGCCAAGGAAATGGCTACCACGACCAATCCAGCGTTAAGTTTTTTCCTGGTTTTTCTGTACCATTGCACAGTTATACTGATCTTAGAGGGAAGTACATCCCGGATAATCCCTTAGGGCTCATAACATCTAGGCTTTAATATTGTTATGTCTTATTACTTCCATACTTGGTCTAGCCTTATAATTACCTAATAAACATCAGGTACCTAGCTACAAACAAACAAAATGTAACTTCAATATGTCAATCTGACGATGCTAAGTCTAGCGAAACGGCTGTCGTTAAAGTGAAAAAAGCAATTTTTTAAATAAATATTGGAAGTTTTGTTAAAACGAAGAGTTTTTTATTATTCTTAATTGTAGTGTAATCTACCGTGGTAATATTTTAGTGATTAAAATCATGTCTGAGTGTCCCTAATATTTATACAAACAAGGCAGATGTTTTTCATTCTGTATGTGATGCTGTAAAATAATCTTTTTTATGCGTCTAAAAATGTCCGTAATGCATTATATCTAAATATTATTTGTAAAATAACTGCATTTTATGGTGTTCATAAATAGCCAGCTTTCCTCAAATGAGTCATTTCTCTCGAGGCTTAAAGACTAGAGCTTAAAACAATATAAGATTTTGAAAAGCACACTATTTAGTTATACCTCTTTTAATCCTATTTTCTTAACAAAGTTTAGGACATCGGGCATAAAATGACGTAGATTCTCCTCTTCTATTTCATGTGCTCCATGTGTGCCTTTCCTCAAATGAGTAATTTCGCTTGAGGCTTAAATACTAGAGTTTAAAACAATATAAGAGTTTGAAAAGCATACTATTTGCTTTTTCTCTATCTACATTTTTTTAACATACTTTTCATTAAACTGACAAAATCTGCTGCTATAAATAGACTTAATATGTTTCTTTGAATATGTAAATTTAAAAGTAGAATTTCTCAAATACTTTGTCCATAATATATCTTATATTTTATAGAACTTGATTTCCAAGAAATTTAAGTTTATAAATTAGTATTTGAAAGTTGAATATGTGAAGAAAATATGAAAGATTTTTTTAAAGGAAGTGGGTTACAAATAAAATACTGAAATAATTCCATTTCATGTTAGTTATGAGAGTGGCTGGTGTAAGCAAAAATTATTGATGTACATTTATCATGTTGCTAGACTCCTATTTCTTTAGATTAAATATTACTATAAGGAGAGTATTGGGCGTGTGCGGTGACCTCTCTAGTTTCTATATTGGCCAGTGATCGATGATTGTATTGTGGATATAACTAATAACGAAACTAGATGAGTAGAGTATATAAACAAAGGATAAACAAACTAATTAGGCTTGTTATTTTCATTTTATAGCAAGTTACACAAAAAGCGTTCATTTGTGAAGAAAAATTTGAACTAAGAGCATAACTTACTAGTTTCAAAATACTCACCAACTTTATCTACGATTTTCCTTTTCCATTAATTTTTTTTGAAAATAATTATAACGTTTTTATTTCTTCTACAATCTTAATCTTGTACTAAAATGGTTGTTAAAAAAATTACCAATATGTTGTTAAAAATATTTTCTTAACATTATTTCTGGGTTCGACGTGCATTAATCCATTTCTTTCTCCACTCTTTAAAAGCTACCTGTCGCATGAAAGCCCTCAACCCCTATAATCCCGAGGGTGGTTTCCGAGAAAGTTGAAAACTATTAGTTAAAAGAGCGTTACCGATCCAAGCTCCGACCAAATGTGGAAAAATTGGAAAATCCAAGAAACCACCATTACCAGGAAACTTTTAACTCTGCCATTAATATAATCATGGTTATCTTCCACAAAAAAGACGGGAAAAGAATATGTAAACGAATTAATCAATTAAATTAGTCAAATGGTTATATTAGAATTATTATATAAATCACGACTTTTACAGTTGAATTATATATTTTATTTTGTTGATAAATAGTTAATAATCCAAAATTAAAATCAATTGTATGGTAGAAATTGATTGTGTTAACCTTTACTTTTTGGAAGTTCATCTTACTAAGAACAATAAATAACTGAACGGTTAAACAAACAAAATGTAATTTCAATATGTCAATCTGACGATGCTAGTTAATAGCAAAACAGCTGTAATTGAATTTTAAAGCGAAATAGTGGAAGTTTAGTTTAACCGTTCAGTTATTTATTGTTCTTCTTGTATGGTAGAAGACATTTCCGCAGTATGGTCTTGTGAGTTAGTGTCTCTGAATTATTTTTAACAAATATAAATGAAGGAGAAAAATCTATAACATCATTTTGCTACAACTCTAACCAATACTAAATAAATCTAAAACAGCTTAAATTAAATTTAAACAAGAATTAGAATAACGTGAAAGCACCCAAATCAATTAAATATGACCAAATTAATACAAAAACGAATCAAATTTAGTATAATTTTGATTTAAAAACGCTTTAAAAAAATATCAACAAGAGTTTTTAAAAAACCATAGGCGTAGATAAATTATTTCTAAATATTCCAAACTTTTGGACATATGTGTAGGTATTTGATTTATGAACCCAATCATTTCATAGGCGTAAAAAGTTATAGTAAAATCTTTATACAATAGGGCCAAAATAGTTTGCTCTAATGATCATTAATTCATAAAGGAAAAAAACTTTACTAAAAAGAGTTTTAAATAACAATAATTACCCAACAGAATTAATAAACAAAGAAATTAGGAATATAAAGAATTGCTCATTGTTAATGCCCAATAAAAATAACTAATATTATTAATTCAGTTAACATAGTATGTAACAACTTAACAATAGCATATGTTAAGGGTTCATCAGAAAGGATTAAGAAAATTGCTAATTAATTCAATAATCAAACTATCTTTAAAACTAAATATACGTTGAGATCTATCCTAATCAAAACTAAACCAAACAACGAAGTACAATTGCCACGTTTCTTTGAGTTTAGTTTAAGATAAGGTAGTTAAAAAGTTAACTTGGCAATACTCAGCTAGCGGTAACTCTACTGGCAAATTATGCCCGAGCTCAGCCGTAGAGGTAAACAGTAGAAATAAGAGAATTGAGTCCGCGCCACTGGCTTTACGGTTAAAGCCAGAAACCCCTGAGTCTTAAGGCACTAGCAGAGAACTACCAAGATAAACAAGTAATAATTTATCAATATGGTGAACCAGATAAATAAAACTAGGAGATAAAATAAATATAAATTACTTTACTAAACAATTTAGGTCTTCAATATCATAATATGTAACAAAAAATAAATAGTAATAATTGTCAGCTTTGCTCAAACAGTAGGGTTTGAATAATGAAATTGACACAATCGTTAAATAATTATAATTCAGTACTGGTACTGAAGGTACCGAGTAATGAAATCAATGCTATAAGTAAATAAATATATAATTCAGTACTGGTACTTAAGGTACCGAGTATTGAAATCAACACTACAAGTAGATAAATATAAATTCAAGAGAGAGATACAAAAAAAAGTTCTGTGTATGTGGATCTATAAGAGCTTATCTGTAATCCTGAGGTGTTCCAATCGCTGTTCAGACAGCTCTTCGGGTCACTAGTGTCCCTTCGAAGGAGGTGGTGACTTAGATCACAAGTTATGGTAATCCTTCCAATATCAGGACATAGGGGGTACCAAAACCCGTAATAAAAAAACCTTTAGATGTTAAGGGTTATTTCGAACACGTGGTGTGTGTGTGAGGAAATATATCTTCTTAACAAATCCCAAAAATGGTTAGTCAGCTGATAGAATCCGAAAATACATAAGGCAAATCACGTACGATAGTCAGACTAACTATAAAAATGGTTTTTCTTTTTAAATCCAATTAAGATGGCCCCAAATTGCCAAAGATAAAAATCCAAACCAAAGAAGAATATTTCTGAGCACTACATTGACGAGAATTCGTTGAAAAAAATGACCCACTTACTGGTTGACAAGAATTCTCCTGTCAATATGCCAACATAAACTTTGATAGAACTAATCGTCGATACCAACCGCAAAGCACCTATTGGCGACTACACATACACAAATTTAAAGAGAGATACAATTAAAAGACACACATGTATTAGTTTAACTAAAACAACTCACGTGCATAATATCTGGACTTAACCTAAGCAAAATTTAATAACGAAAGTACCTTTCTCCCTAAACCACAGAACAAACCCAGATAGGCAACACGCATTGCGCATTAGTACTACTGGGGTACGCAACACGCTTTACACATTACTTGTTGATGAGGTTGCGTAAACATTACTAGTAGCTGATGCTAGAGAATAGTAAATGAAGGAAAAACACGTGACATAATCTTCAAGAAACTGCATATATCAGATACACTATAAAGAAAAAAGATCTAAAACACTATTACAAGAAGAGGGAATTCGATTTTTAACAGACGCGTCTCATTTTGAATACCTCATGATGAAGGCGATCAAACATATAATAGTATAAAGTTTATGATGTGAACCCGATCGTAGCGCAGTGAAATACGTGCTTTTCTCTTACGCAGAGGACTGAGGTTCTCAACCATTACATTTTTTTTAATAGTCATAAAGGTAGGAGGAAAACAGTTGTGTGTCACACGTGCATGAATGCATTCGCACCCTTTAGCTGCTATTCGCAAAAAACGCCGCGGGCTGCTACCACTTTCCGCCCTTGTGACACTAAATTCTTTATGCGCAAAATAAACTTAACTTTAGGATAAAACATCTTAGAATTAAAATTATGTATTTCATAATTTTAATACACGTATTTTCATTATGAAAAACATAATAGAAATTGCCGATTTAAAATTATGAAATACATAATAGAAGTCAATTTCCATTATGTATTGAGGTTGCCTAACTGTACAGTGTATAAAAGCCAAATGGAATAAATTCATTATATCGGTTACTGTACATATTTATAAAAAATCCCGAAACACATTATATTTAAATTATAACTTGACATTCTTTAACGTGAAAATGCAACCCCTACCTTCAACCCCCTTAGAATGACAGGTACAACCCCCAATTTTTTAAATGGGAAGTATAGGCTTGTGATATATCATTTGAAAGGATCCTTCATTCTCTATTAAAAAATGTTATTGTTTTTAAATTTGATGCAAAAATTAACATAAAAAAAATTAAAATCATGTTGTTACCGAAATTCGCTAAAATATACTCGAAACTTATTACAATATACTTAAAACTTATTTCCCGTTTAGATCTTGATAATGAGAAAGTGAACAAAAACCATAGCAATGTGGTTTTTAGATGGTAACCATTAAAAAACTTTAAAGAATTTCCGTGGCAACGCTATTTTAACAAGCAGTAGTAAATTGTTTTATTTAAGTTGTCATTGTTGTAATTTAAGTATAAAGTTTGTTCAATTCAATTCTGAAAAATGGTTAGATTAACGGAAATGCATAAAATAACAGTTTTACAAATGATTGGTTACGGAGATAACATCCGAACACAACAGGAAGTAACTCGCCTATTTCATGAGAAATTTCCTAATTTACCGTTTACCGCCTATATCCCAAGGAACAATAAGTAAAATAGAAAAGCAGTTTCGCGAGTTTGGTCATGTAAGGCAGATAAAAAAAGCAGCTGCCAATGCACTGAGTGATGAACTCAAATTAGATGTGTTGCTTGAGTTTCAGGAACACCCACATACATCGAGTAGACAGGCATCCACTACATTCAATGCTAGCCATACATCGATAGCAAACATATTAAAAGAAAATAAATTGCATCCGTATAATATGATACCTACTCAGGAGCTCATGGAAGACGATTTTGATAGGAGAACTTTTTTTGTGAGCAAATGATGGACATGTTGGATAACAATATTATCCAATTAGAAGACGTTATGTTTTCTGATGACTGTACTTTTTTACTTAACGGTCATGCTAATCAGCAAAATTGCCGCTACTGGTCCACGGAAAATCCTCACTGGATGAGAGAAGAACACACTCAATACCCTCAAAAGGTTAATGTTTGGACAGGGATTGTAGGGAACAATATCATTGGTCCTTTTTTTATTGAGGGCAACTTGAATGGTAACAATTATTTGGCACTACTTAAAATGATGTCATTCCAACGTTGGCAAATTTATATCCTGATCCAGGTAACCCTCAAGTTCCAGCGAATACGATATGGTTTCAGCAGGATGGAGCACCACCACATTACCGGCAGTACCTCGATACAATATTTCCCAATCGGTGGATAGGGAGGCGAGGATCGATTGAATGGCCAGCGCGATCACCTGATCTTACCTTATTAGATTTATTTTTATGGGGATATGTGAAGAGCCATGTGTACAAAACTACACCTTCTTATTTAAATTACTTAAAAGAACGAATTACGCTTGCGATTAGGTCGATCACGCCTGATATGTTAAATAATGTTAGAAGACAGTTTTATTTAAGATTAGGATGTTGTCAAGACGTTCGCGGAGAACCTTTTGAACATCCACTTCATTAACATTCATAGTTCTTTTTCGTGTTCTACATTTTATTACGTTTTGCATTACATTTTAGTTTTTGATTGTATTGTTGGGAATTTCGGTAACAACATGATATTAATTTTTTTTATGTTAATTTTTGCATTAAATTTAAAAACAATAACATTTTTGAATAGAGAATGAAGAGACCTTTCAAATGATATATCACAAGCCTATACTTTCTATTTAAAAAATTGGGGGTTGTACATGTCATTCTAAGGGTGTTGAAGGTAGGGGTTGCATTTTCACGTTAAAGAATGTCAAGTTATAATTTAAATTTGACGTGTTTCGGGATTTTTTATAAAAATGTACAGTAACCGAAATAATGAATTTATTCCATTTGGCTTTTACACACAGTATAAGTGACATATTATGTACCTGAACTGCATTAAAGCAAGATAGGTATCCGCAATACATAATAAAAAATTTAATTCCTATTATGTTTTTCATAATGAAAATTCAAGAATTAAAATTATGAAATACATAATAGAAATTCAAGAATTAAAATAATATTGTATACAACATTTTTAATTATTTACAGAATACACCTTTAGTGAAATTATCAAATGGTAAACATTTCTCTAGCCACAGGTGGCAAAACTAAATGTTTCTAAAGTAGATTTCGGCTTCAAACTTCTTCTTCAAACTAATCTATTGATTATTGCTCGACCCTTTGTAACCTTGTATGTGTTAGAATGTATAGCTGAGCCCGGTTATTATTTCTTTTTTTCCAAAATACCCACTATTTTTGTTGAGTAATTTATAATCTTGAAGTGTTTTACAATACGTTATACTATTTATTATTATTTAGAAATAGAATTCAATTTCTTCTACAAATAGAGGATTATACTCGTTTGACAATACCTACATACTTTCTACTTCGCACTGAACCAATTTAAATTGCAAAATATGTTACAAAATTACAGGATTAAGCTTAATACATAATAATCTTTTTGATTTTCTTATAAAAAAAAGTTGTTTTAATACAAACTAGGTTAAAAATGGCATATAGTTTCTTTACAATCAATTTATAAATTTTTCTAACATGATGATAGTCTCCATTTAAGGCAGAAACTAGTAGCTGTTCGTTCATCAATTAAATAAAATTCTGTGACATAGATTTTAATTTTTTCTTTTGGTTTTGTTTAATCGTTTAGTACTAACTTTTATTATTGTGTCTCATTAATTTTTATTATTTGGAGAAAATAGAGCCTTAAATACAACTCACATTATGTACCATTATAGCATTAGTGCTGTAAATTGTTTTTACTGCCGCTTTTGTGTATCCTAATTTTGCGAGTAATTTTGTTATGTTCTTAGTGGAAGTAGCTAGCTCAAATGTATTGTCTGTTAAGTCGTAAACAATGGAAAATTGTCTTCAGAATATTGTCCAAGTCGGAACGGTATTAACAATTTGATTAATTTATTTGTTCGTAAATAGACTCTCTGTTTTTCTTATTGTTATTTTTTTAAGAATTCAACAGTAGGTATGAAGTATATCTTCATTGATAGAAAATAATTAAAGGGAGAAAAATACGGCATATTTTACTGTAAATATTGCTGTCAAACTAAACTGTTTTATTAAAAAGAACTTATAACTATTGTTACTTTAATTTGAATGGATTAAAATTGTACATAGGTGCAATTAGCAAAATTATATTTGACATTTAATATTTTCTAAGTCTAATTACTTAACCAATGTTTTAATTTAAGAAAATTACATAATAATATTTTACAACATACTATTTATTTTAAATCTAAAACAATATTATCAATAGTTATTCCCCATTGGATAATTATTTTATATAGGTCAATTACTGAAGGTACTAAAAAATAATAATAAATATTTTAAATGTTTATTTTTGTAAAACCTATCCTAAAAACCTGTTTTTTTTTATTCCTATTTGCACCATCTTATTTATTAAAATTACGAACATAACGTTTTAATAATTAAATTCCCTAAATATACATAATTTCTAAATTAAATTGCTAGATTGAAAATGTAAAATATCTGTCCCTGGTGGTTTGCCTTATTCCCTTTATATTAAACTCTCTTATTAAATAAAAATGCGAAATTTGCCATTTGGTATCAATTTAAAAAATAAGAGCGAAATGTTTTTTAATTTTGCGTTAGTGTAAATCATGTAACTATTTCTTTGAAATTATACATTTTGGTTTAAATATTTTTTCCTATTTTTTTTAATTAATATTTTTCTTAATACCTATCTGTTATTTTTACTAATTTTTTTATTGTGGACAATTTTTGCTTATCAGAAAATATGTAGGTACCTTGTTTTTTATAAAATAGGTAATGAGTACTATTTTACTATTAATTCTAGTCTATATTCAATTTTCTACTTATTTATGCAGTCATACTACTGACTAGTTTACAAAGTTTTCAAAACTTTATCTAAACTATGCAGACCTACAATTCATTTAAAAAAACAACTAAAAAATTAAAAACAGAAGGCACTAAGCAAAACAAAAACGAAAAAGCAAGGCAAACAAATTAAATTACCGTATTTTTGTAGGAAACCAACACAAAATTAATCAGAACACAGAACACGTAAAAAACAATCGCCGCGTTAACAAAGTAAATACAGTCATGTGGCATTTATCTGGATGAATGTAAGGTTATATTATCCTTGCTCAGGCACTGGGTAAATGTACTGTCGCCAACGACACGTATCCTTTCTGAGTCCTGCGTACAGACGATACTAACAGGAATTTCGAATCATTCCTATGTGGCACGTTACACACTACTTGATAATTTTTTACGGGGGTGCAACTAAATTTTAAATCTGTTAATATTGAGCTTTGATTAAATTTATTGTACTAACCCTTACTTTTTGGAAGTCCATCTTATTAAGGATAATAAAAAACTCTTCGTTATAACGTAACTTCCTAATTTTTTCTTGAGCTTTGAGTTATTGATTAAAATAGTTGGAGGCACGAGTTGCACAAACGGAAAACAAAGTAAGAAAATTTGTTAGTTACATAATTTTATATGTTTAAATTGTTAGCATAAAATGAAGATTAAATAAGATGAATATGTACAGTATCTTTTTAAGAAAACAGTAAAAACACTTCGTCTTTAATTTGTATGATTATTCTTGTAACTCTATCACAGTTAAAACGCAAAATAGTTTTAGTAGGTTTCAGCCGGAAAATTAGCTAAACAATTAATTTACATTTCTAAAAACCAAACATTGATTTGCATTCCATTATAAAAAATATAAGAGCTACAAGCCGATGTCAAATTAATTACACTTGAACGTACATTTAATTATAAGATTTAAAATCAAATTGTTGTGCCTTAAGCTGTGCAATTACAATTTGTACTTGGAATAAGTAATAAAATTTAAATTTAAATGTAAGAATTATGATAATTCATAATTTCCAATTAGTTCTCAATTTAACACTCAAGTACCTCTTTTGGGTACTTCGATTGGGGCTACTTTGATAGGGACGGGGCAACTTTCACAGTTTGCACCTAAACATCCTATTTTCAAATTTTACCGCCTTCTACAACACTTTTTAGTTTGAACTTTTTACGTTCGATTTGTACGTCTAATTTCAGTACGATGCTATTTCGTCAGATTGACGTTGCTATTTCGATAGCGAAACAGCTGTCATTGCAATTAAAGTATTTATAGAATAAATAGTGAAAGTTAATACAACCTTTTAGTTGTTTATTGTTCTTTTAAATGACGCCAAAATAATTGAAATCGGTTAACACTCTCACCGCCAGGTGTAACATTTTTGTACACCGGCTCTTGGATGCCCTAGGCATCCATTTGTTTTTTCAAATTTTTGATATATGTTATGTTTTGGTATAAGAAGGTTATATTTGGTTTTTTCTATTTTTTAGTTTGTTTTCGTAGGGTGTACAAAAATGTAACACTGGCGTGCGAAGGAAATTGCTATCCTGCGCCAAATATTTTATAAATTTTTATCATAATTTAGCAGTTACTGTTTGTGAACATTTAGAAGTTAATCAAAAAATAAATGAAAACACGGCTAAATTACTGTTTTTATCATATTCCTATTTCATCCAGATCCTAAATTATTAAGAATTATCAAAGGCCAAAGTTCTCTATATCGAGATGTAGCCCTACGCCACTAAAATCAATTCCAATTGTAAAATCAACGGTAAAAGTAAAAACAACAATGTTACACTGCAGCCTATAACCAAAAGTTGTTTGTGTACATTAATGTTACACCTTTGTCCCAACAGGAGTGTACAATAATGTTACACTGGCGGGGAGAGTGTTAAAAAACAAAGAAAAAAGTTATATGACATTTGTTTATAACAAGTATGAACCTTCCCCCCCCTATTTGAAGAGTATTGGCAAAAAGTCCCCAACCAACATTTTTCATAATATCATCAAGATTACAAAAATTGTATTTTTAGTATACCTTTAGTATATCTGTTTCGGAGATAATCACAATATTATGTTTTTGAGTATTCGTTGCACCCCGTAGCGGACGACTTTCAAACTTGACAAATATTTCCGGCAATTTTTCATAATCGATTTTGTTATACATTTTTTTTTTCTTTAAGTTGTAATAAACTACCTCGCAGACCTTAGTGGGACACCCTGTATATATTATTTTATAACAATTAATTTATTCCTTTATTTTTAATGATTTTTTAAAACCCTTAAACACCCCCTTAACATAAGGCAATACGTTTAATATATTAAAAAATAAAAAGCATTGATCTTATAAATGTTTTTGTCAATTTTTGTTTAAATCTGATATCTATTTTTGTTTTTAAAAACAATTATTTCGGAACAACACCAAAGAACTGGTTACGCCACCACCTCTTCCAAGTGTTTTTTTCTTATCATTATTTTTTATTCCTTAGTGGAGTAAGTAATTGTAGGGGTTTTAAAAATTGCCACTCCTATGTTGTTGAAGCAGGGTGTTTTTATAACTTCGGTAGGTAAAGGAAATTCACATTTAACATGTATATGCTATTCTAAAGCCGACTGTACTTACCTACCTGTATCATGAAACCAATTTTACAGATATTTTCTAATTTTCAGATTTCAGATCATGGTACGACTATGCAAGCGAACGTTGGGATCACGGAAAATAAGGATTACCCAGAGGAGGAAATGGAACATGCTCTAAAATTAATAGTCGAAGAAGGGTTATCCATTACAATAGTTGCTAAAGACTCTAAAATTTCCTACTTAACTTTATACAGTCGATATAAAGGTCTCCACATGCGCAACATAGGTCACCCAACTTCACAATGACCGAAGAAGAAGCAATAATCAAAGCAGCTGTTACCAAGAATGTCTAAAGAACAATACCCAATTATGTAAACATAAAATATAAAACTCAATAAAAAAAAGCCCAAATTATTTAGATCGTCAGGGAAAAGTAATAAAAAATCTAGAAGACAACAACCAGAACTGAATGGGTCAATGGTTTACTAAAGCGTCATAAGGGAGAAGTTTGTCAGAGGCTAAGTTCGAATATAAAACGTGCTCATGCTACCGGCAGTATCGAGACTTTAAAAGAATATTTCAATCATAAGAAGTAAAATGATAAACTCTTGGCAAAATTATTATACTACTTAGTAGTATCTGCTGCTGAGCTGCAGAACTACCAAACAACCATAGCAAATCTTAATTATTAAAGAATAATTAATATAGTTTTATTTCAAATCTGCATATTATCATATTAAACATCAACTGTTAATAATAATTCACCAACAACGATGATTAATATTATTTTTTTTACGTATTTACTCCTCTAGTGAAACCGTATAATTTTTTTACGTATTTGCTGCTCCAGTGAAGCCGCGTCGATAACAACCGAAACACTGGCAGCGGTAAAATGCATTTATTAGGCAAACGGCGATCTTAGCCGATGTGCTTCGGCAATCGGCTGGGCCACTGATTAACGGCCTCGGAAATGTGCTGCAATTCACGACAGTTATTCGTGACCGTTGCATCTGTGCCGTGTTTAGAAATTCTTAGGTTACAATTTTGTTTAATTTGTTTTGTTCGAGCGTGTTTAAAACAATGGAGTTTCAATTTAAATTAGGTGTAAATAAATTTGTCGTTATTAGTTACTATTAATTAGGCTGTGTTCGGGGAGCACGCTATTTGCGCCATTTGGCGCTATCTAGTACTATTCCTCGTTTGCGTTATATGGCTCTTGGCGCTACATAGCTCGAAAGCGTGCTCCCCGAACACACCCATTGTATTAAAGCTAATTTTATTGTTTTTGTTTTCGTATGTTATTCTATTTCTATTATTTTATATTGGCCGTGGTTCATGCAGCACACCCTATAGCAGATGTCACGAGCCGCCACTACTAGCAACAAAGGTCGATATTATAAAGAAATTCAACCCAAAATTCCAACATCGACTTGGTTTAAAAATACCAAATTTACTAAAAATATGATAAGAGTAATATGTAGACTTAGGAATAATCACGCTCTGTTCCCAGTTTATAAATTTAAAATAAAATTTGAAGATAATAATTTATGTAAATGTGGCGAGGAAGGTACATTAGAACACGTAATATATGTATATACAACCAGGCTTTTTTATTGTTAGGCCTTATTCCTTCGTTGCCTTCATTAGAATGTCTAAGCTCTTCAAAAGCAACAACGTCAAGTTAGATATCAAATTAAAACTCCTGCGGTGCTGTGTGTTTTTCATAATGTATAGTAGTTTTCGTTTTCCTATCTTGTGACGCGAAAATCATTATAAAAAATGTGTATAGTTCTTTACTTTAGCAAGGATATAACGCAGCAAGAGTAACCAGTAATTTGACGAAGGTGCCTCTTACTTCAGTTAGACGAATTGTTGAAAATTCCATGGAATCAAGAAAATAGCGTAAAGGTTCCGGTGTCACAAAAAGTCTAGACCACTACTTCGACGAGACGTGGTTTGACACGTATGACACCCCTTTCAAAGGATGGTCTGATTCCTCTGATAAGTGTAAAATAAAAGCACCATCAAATAAAGGGAAGAGAATCACAATATTACACGCAGGATCAGAAAATGATTGGATCCCAAACGCTATGTGGCTTTCTGCCAAAAATATTAAGGACACTTGTGTTGATTATCACGAAGATACGACAGCAGAGCTTTTTGAAGATAGGTTTAAAAATTGTCTGTTTCCCAACATTCTGCCAAACAGCGTTATAGTAATAGACAATGCAAGCTATCATAGTCGACAATTGCAGCAAATTCCTGGCTCAAAGAATACGAAATTGGAGATTCAAAACTTTATGGCTGCAAATGACATATATTTTGAGGAAAATTATACAAAAAAAAAACTTTTACAAGTGCTGCAGTCATTTTCTTAAAAAAACGTATGTTTTTGATACAATTGCAGAAGAATTGGGACATACAGTGTTACGACTACCTCCCTGTAGCCCATTTGCATCTTTTACCTGATGATTTTCTACACAATGAGAATAAATCGGGTAGTTTATTGCAGTTAATAAGCCAATACCATTTACTGTGAAAAATACTATACTCTGGCATGGAATCATGGGCATTGACCAAAGCAACACAAAAAATCAAGGACTTCGAGATATAGCTGTACAGAAGGATATTCAGAATATCCTGGGTGGATAGAGTGACCAACGAAACAGTACTGGAAAGAATGCGGAAGAAAAAAGAGGTGAAAACGATTAAGAGAAGTAATCTGGAATATCTCGGGCATATAATGGGCAATAACAACAAATACAAACTCCTTAAATCCTTCCTCCAAGGAAGAAAAGGAAGAATATAATGGCTCAAGAACCTGAGAACTTGGTATGCCAAAACAAACAAAAACACTGGAAGAATTCATCGATACTTCATCTAAAAAAGAACAATTCGTCAATGAAAGTTTTACAAAAAATGTCTGCAATTGGCTAAAATAATTTTTAATCAAAAAAATTCCTAAATATTGTTTTTGTCAGCATTCAAAATTTAATTTTACCCAAATATTTACTCTATTATTTTAATTTAACCCGCGTAACATTCTGATTCAGAAAATACGAACATCGATCGATATAAAGCGTATTTGGTAGTGGTATGCTGAATTTGTTTCACGTTTATTGGTTACTAGTTTTCCAAGAAAAATGTTTTTCAACTGAAAACTTTTAGAAATTAAGAACGATAGTTGAATACTTTGAAAAGCGGTTCGTAAATTAATTTCGTGTTCAATCATTAATTACAAAAAATGAATTCGAATAGTAAGAAAATATTCCAAAGCACAGCTAATTATTACCTACTTGGACTGAAAAAATTCTATTCTATACATAATAATTTGAACGAAGTAAACCATCCATATCTCAAATGTGACTAATGGGAAACCAAATGAAAAACCCAAAGTCTATGTCACAGAATTTTATGGTTGATGGAAAAACAATACTCGCTACTAGTTTCGGCCTAACTTTGAGGCCATCATCAGGCTATAAAAAAGGTTATTTTAGTGGTACAAATGAAAAGAGAACAAAAAGCATACCTTAAAAATCACACTTTTTCTAATTCCAACGTTTCAAGGTTACATAAATGTTTTAAAGGTCCCAGGATGAATTTACTTGAAATGTAGCATCAAGAGACAGTACAGTAGTATATTTGAATGAGCAGCTGAGACCAAAGGACCCTTACATATTTCTTAGTCTTCCCTTTTAATGGTATTGGTTTGGACCATATTTTACTCTGTTTTCCATATATTCTTTATTGGTATAGAAAAGTGAGGTCGATATCAAATTATCACAATGAAAAATATAAACAAATACGAAGAGATGTAAAGGCTTTAATAAAAAAGGCAGAAAAAAATCATATTAAAAAATTGAACAGAATTTGACTACTGATATCAATCTGTTTTGGAATCATGTTAATAGTAAAAGAAGAAGAATTAACAATTATATTTATAATGGAGTTCATATAGAGGAAGAAAATTGTGCTAACACTTTTGCTGATTTTTTTGCTTCGATATATTCTTCTCAAAAAGCTACTTATGATATAAATTTTGTACCTGATAATTCCTTATGCAATCAGGTTTTTACCATAGAATGTCTCACAGAAGCAGATTTTAATAATGCTATCAAAAAACTTAAACCAAAAAAAACTGCAGGAATAGATGGAATTCCACCGTACATTATCGAGGCATGTAACGAATGGTTAAGATATCCTTTATTACACATTTTTAACTTGATTATCAGAACCAACGTTTTTCCTTCTTTTTGGAAAACTGCAACAGTTTCTCCAATTTTTAAATCGGGCCATAAAATGAACATAGAAAATTATCGGCCAATTTTAGTTATGTGTGCACCATCTAAACTGTTTGAACAAATTATCTATAGAATTATATTCTATCTCAACAGCACGGTTTCGTCACAAACAGATCAATTAATTCAAACCTTTCTTTATTTACCAATCATGTATATGAAACTTTTAATTGCAAATCTCAGTTAGATGTGATATATACTGATTTTCGTAAGGCTTTTGATACAGTAGATCATGACGTACTTTTGGCTAAGTTAAATAAGTATGGACTGTCAAATAACTTTCTTAAATTAATAAAAAACTATTTAAAAAACAGGCAACTTATTGTTAAACATGCTGGTAATTCTTCCGGTAAATTTAAAGACAATTCTGGAGTACCTCAGGGGTCCAATTTGGGACCGTTACTGTTCATACTTTTTATCAATGACTTATCAGATGTAGCACAATATTCAGACTATCTCATCTTTGCAGACGACTTCAAAATTTTTAAATGGATTCAAACTGTAAGAGACAGAGTTAATCTACAAAAAGATTTAAATGCTATTTATGAATGGAGTATAGATAATAAATTATGTTTTAATATTAACAAATGTCATGTTCTAACAATGACGCGTCAGAAGGATCCTGTAATATTTGAATATAGATTTGAACAAGAGGCTCTGGCACGTTGCCTTGAAGTAAAAGATTTAGGTTTAACGTATAATAACTCATTTTCTTTTATAGCACATATTAAAAAAATTGCCAATGCAGCAAATAAGATGCTGGGATACATAGTCAGACAAACCAATACGTTTACTAATATTAATAGTCTTAAAGTGCTTTATTACAGTTTAGTAAGATCCAAGTTGGAGTTTGGTGCTTGCATTTGGTTTAAAACAAATTTTTAAGATATCTTTTTTATAAGAAATATCACATTTATCCGAACTACTACACAGTGAGGAATAGTCGCCTCAGAAATGAGTTTAAAATATTGTCATTAGAGGATAGACGAAAACTTACTGTGTTGACGTTTTTATTTAAAGTTATAAATAATAAAATTAACTCGCCAGAATTACTTTTCCTCTTTAGATTTAAAGTGCCTCCTAGAAGAACTCGTACTTCTCTTTTATTTGATGTTCCTACGGCAACTACCAATCAAGCGCCTCTTGCAACCATGTGTCGATTGGCAAACCATTACAACTCACTGATTGATTTGGATTGGTCATTTTCCCAAACTCACTTTCGAAGAGATATGTTAAGTCTGCTGGTAAATTTTAGTAATTGATGAGAATCTAGGAAATTGTATAGACACATACGAGTATACATATATGTATATGTGTCTATGTATGTATGAATGTATAATATATAACAGTGTTTATGCTTATATTCCATGTTGTTTGCTGATTATTTGTTTTTTTGTTATTGTACTAATTAAGATGTTTTATCCATGTAATTATACTTTTGTGTCTATTTGGATATTAATAAATAAATAAATAACCTCACAAACCTTTTGTTCTTCTTCTTGTGACTTATTTCTTGTCCTCTGTTTAGTCGGACTACAGTCACACTGGAAAGGTTTCTTAATCTATATGTCTATGTTGAACTGCCCCCCCCCCATCTTTCTTTCTTTTTATTCATATAAAATTTTAATTTTAGACCATAAATTTTATACCATTTTATCCTATATGTTCTTATATTTTTTTTATCTGTTGGTTCGTTTGTAAATGTTTGTAATTTTATATTTTATGTTTTAATTGTGGTCCTTATACTTATATTTTTATTAACTTTTACACTAAGGTATGCTTTTTGTTCTCTTTTTCATTTGTTCCACTAAAATAACCTTTTTTATAGCCTGATGATGGCCTTAATGTTAGGCCTAAACTAGTAGCGAGTATTGTTTTTCCATCAACAATAAAATTCTGTGACATGGACTTTGGGTTTTTCATTTGATAATAATTTGAATAAAATAGTTGTTCGTGTTTAATGTTTAAAAAAACCGAATTAACTTTATGTAATGAAATCTTAAATGGTTTTCTAAAAATTTTTTTAAATTTTTAAAAAAAAATAATCAACAAACTACAGTAAACAAATCGCTACATTTTTGTCTGTAGCAAGAGTACCGGCGTGAAGTCAAGTGTCAATCCGCAATAAACCCTTGAAAGTATCGAGGACATAATAAGGGTTTGTTCATTTGAGATCATGCTTGCTATCGAGACAATTTCATCAGACTTATGTTTATGGTATAAATTATTGCATGATTTGCACTTCTGTCTTTTATGGGCTCTTTAATATACAAGAACTATTATTATTATATAACCATCAAATTTAAAAAACTCTACAGTGGACGGCTAATTTATGGAATATTATCATTATTTCGTCGAGTTTTGAGGATAATACCGAAACAGGTCGATTTTTGTTATAAAATACCCATCTTATAACGTACATGGAGTAAGGATGACGTCACCGGTGTGGGTGTAGTGACGTAATCGTTAATTTTTTTAAATAGAAATCGGTATAATGCGATATTTTTTTAAGAGTACAAAAAAATTTCTTTTTTATTTAAATTCAACCAAATTACAACTAATAATTAAGTTCATAACGTACCTTAAAGTAACAAATTATGCATAATAAATATTTTAAATTAAATGTTCGAAATGCCCTCCATCGGTTTCTTGACAATATGCGAATCTACGGACACATTCATCAAGTACATTGCGGATGACTTCTGGAGTAATGAGACTCATTTCATGCCTAATTCTATCTTTCAAGTTCTGTAAATTTTGGGGTCTATTGGCATAAACTTTTGATTTTATGTAACCCCACAGGAAAAAGTCTAGAGGTGTTAGATCTGGCGACCTTGCTGGCCACTCTATAAAACCTCGTCTTCCGATCCATCTCCTGGGAAAGCAATTATTTAAAAATTGACGTACTTCACGTGCGTAATGCGGAGGGGCTCCATCTTGTTGAAACCAGATATTGTCACTAGGTAAATTTGCATTATTGGCATTTGGATACATGTTAGCAAGGACAGGTATAAGTTGATTTCTCAAAAAAGTTAAATAACGTTCTCCTGTTAGATTTTCTTCAAAGAAAAAAGGGCCAATGATTCTGTCATCGATGATCCCTGCCCATACATTAACTTTCTGAGGATATTGCGTGTGTGCCTCAGTCATCCAATGTGGGTTTTCTTGACTCCAATACCTGCAATTTTAACGATTCACGGTACCACGTAAAAAAAATGTGGCTTCATCGGAAAAGAGGATTTGATTGATAAAACGTGGATTACCGATACATAAATCCTGCATAATTTCAGAAAATTGAAGCCGGCGACCGGGAACGTCGTCGTTTAATTCCTGGTGTAGTTGAATTTTGTAGGGATGGTATTTTTCTTTTTTTATACGTAATACCGATCGTTGGGAAACTCCAGCATATTCACCCATTTGTGTTGAACTACTGTGAGGATTGTCATGGACATTTAATAAAACATCAAGTTTTACATTGTCTTCAATTTTAGGACACCCAGCGTTTGGTATATGTTTAACGTGCCCAGTTTCTCCAAATTTTCGGACTATTTTACTTACTGTTGATTGGCTGATGGGTCTGTCTGGATATTTTGCGTTGAATATATTGCATACCTCGTTCTGTTCTTTTTTTATTTCCAGATCCGCTAAGAATTAATATTTCCATGCGTTGTGTTTCATTTAGGTGAGCCATAATTTAATATTCAAAAGTAAAAATTACAATTGACAACTGATGACAATTCACAAAATCAAAAAATATTGACGACAATAAATATTACAGTAACTATGCCAATATCACTTGCTTGATTTAACATTTGACAAAAAGTTTCAGTGTTTATGAGATAACTTTTTGTGTCCATTATTATTTTTACTTATTTTTGCTTTTTTAAGTATTTATTTCAGAAAGTCATGGCAGGAACCGATGGATGGCATTTGGAACATTTAATTTAAAATAATTATTATGCATAATTTGGTTTCTTTAAGATACGTTATGAATTAAATCATTAGTTGTAATTTGGTTGAATTTAAATAAAAAAGAAATGTTTTTGTACCCTTAAAAAAATATTTTAAATAGAGAATTAAATTCTCCTTCCAATGAGGTGTCGCATTATACCGATTTCTATTTAAAAAAATTAACGATACGTCACTACACCCACACCGGTGACATCATCCTTACTCCATGTACGTTATAAGATGGGTATTTTATAACAAAAATCGACCTGTTTCGGGATTACCCTCAAAACTCGACGGTTCTCGAAATAATGATAATATTCCATAAATTAGCCGCCCACTGTATATATGTCCAATATATTTTTTTTTGCTGGGCCTAGACAGAAATATCTCACTTTTCTCCCTTGGCACATAATTACTATTTTTCAGTATTAGTCTATGCACCTAACTTTATTGACTTTTGTTGAGGTATTAAAGTTGTTCATTATTACCCAAGGATGGAAAAATACAGGGACTACAAATCTCAATCCATTTGGCAGAATGAAGACAAAATAATTATGTCTCCTTACTCATTTAATAGCCATTTTAACAATACAATAATTATTATCAAATGAAAACATAAATTATTGGATATGTTATCGATTACCTTGTCACTGTCATGTCATGTGAAACGGAGTTTAGTTTTAAAAACTAATATTTAAAAAAAAACAGAAAGCCAGTAGTGAAAAAAATGCTGTATAAGCAATGGTAGAAAAGTGTATTATTGTATGGGATCCATTAAAAATCTCGAAATTTCGCTTCTCGTTTTTTAATGGACCTCAAAAATAATAACTTTTCTACCTTGGTGGATAATGACTATTTTTACACTTATAATTCTAATATAGTACAAGCCAATAAGAAACTTAAATAAACTCATCTAAAGTGCTTACTAACCTTAACAGCAGTGTTCAACATTTTTTTTATGTAGACATATATTTTTTTAATCGAATACTTTTATGTTTGGTTTAATATACTCGTAATTATTGATTTTTAATTTTATTAGGTAGCAAAAATCGATATGTATATCTCTTGAATTTTAAATTCAGTTCTATGTAGGTTACCTATTACATAATTTATTTTATATAGTTACATTTTCTAAAATGTCCACCTTACTAAGGACATTAAACAATAAAACTTTTTAACAAATTTCCACTTTTATTTAAAAAATTAATTAACAGTTAAACAAGCAAATTTCTTAAATAAAAGTAAAAGCTTTGTAACAAATAATTCACAATTAATTAAAATATATGTATAACTAGTGTAAATATATCAAATTACATTTTTCTACAAAGTCAAAAAAATGACAAGGTTCGAGCATTGGCAAGAATATGCAAAGTGACCCTTTTTTTTATTTTTCTTTGTTACTATGACACCGTGCGCGAAGTAGTGTGCGAAATACTTACTTCGCACAATGTATGTAAATTATATGGGATTTTTATATTTTAACCTTTATGTTCCTCAATCAAGCAAAAATCCAAGAAATCATTTTTTTATTAATATTTAACAATAATTATTAAGGCTTTCAAATTGTGAGAAAATTTAACACTACTTAATTTTATTTATTATTTACAATGTTAACATTAATGGTGCAGCCAGTGCACGAACCAATATTTATTCCCAAACCAGATAAGTCAGATTCAGTCCGTGATATCCTAGTTTTGGGAGTTGGAAGACTATCCACTGCCGTAGAGGTGACCGCACTTAATCCTGAAATTTCACAGTCTAAAATTTTATGTGATATCTGAATTTTATTGTGGATAGAATCTTCCACGTATATCATTCGGCCACAGTCAAAGATTTCCAACCTCCATGTCGCTTCAGAACACATATATCGGCCCCCGTATTAGTAAGGAGTGTGGCTGATGTTCTCCGAAAATAATGGCCCGTATAGACATCAGGATTTGGTAATTTTAGGTGTTTTGCTATTAAGGCTTCTTTCCAATACTATTTATTCCAACAACTTGGTTAAAACATCTCTTATTTTGATACTTGAAACAATCGGCGACTAGTAGCATAACTTGGACGAAGAGCAGCATATTTTCCGTAAATGTCAATATAATGTAAATTTGTAACTGTAAAAATTCGTTGTGTATGCGTTTTGTATCGGGTACTTTAACAATAAAAATGGAATTTTTATCTCCTATGTCATCGACCGTCATTTTAGTGAGTTCTTCAAGGCGGCAAGCACCCGAAATACCCAGTATTAAAACAACCTAAAAGGAAATCAGTAATTTAAAAAACACATAAAGCAATCATCAAAAATCTACCTTAACCAAAAAATAGGTTTCATCATCTGCCTCTTTTATGAATTCTTCAACTTCCTCTCTAGTCAACACCTAAGATTTCTTTGGATGGTTTTAACTGACAATTTTTTCAAATATGGAACCAACTTGGTAAATTTCTTGAAATCCACGTTTTCTTTAACATTGAGTGTTGCTTTCAACATAGAATATATTGCCCATAACGTGGAAGACTTCAGCTTCTTAGACTTCTCTGGCCGCATCTGTCAAGTTAGGTGGGGGACTGCTTACTTCATCGTTGCTCGAAATTTCCATTATTTCACAATATCACGAACGAAATTGACGCAAAGACACTGCAAGAACTAATATCCTCTAGTACGGTGCGGTCCATATGTATGGAATAAATTCATTTGTAGCGTTATTATGTACTATATGAAAAAAACCTGAAACAGGTCGATTTTTATTTTTAAATTGACAATTTACAGTATGAAAATATTATCCCCCTCCAGCACCCCTTCGGAATTATAAGCACCCCCTCGAAAATTTTAAATTACAAAGGGGGTCGTGTGGCACCTCGTTGGAAAGGGATTTTAGTCCTCTGTTCAGCAATATAAAGTTTTTTAAGTTTGGTGCAATCATAACTGAGAAAATTGATTTTTAAGATATAAAATTTTGATAATGTCTCTAACACAAAACTTTACGTAGAATGAAGATAATAATATCACATAATGATTAGAATGTGTTTTTCAATGTATTTGACACTTAAATTAAATGTTCAAAATGACCACCATTCACTTCTTGACAATAACCGAGGCGATATTGGAATTCTCGTACAACATTTTGTATGACCTCGGGTGTTATTTTGTTAATTTCTTCCGTTATCCTAACTTTTAAATCAGCAATATTGTTTGGTTTATTAAAATATACTTTAGATTTTAAATAACCCCATAAGAAGTAATCGAGAGGAGTCAAATCGGGGGATCCAGCCGGCCATTCGATGGCCCCACGTCTTCCAATCCACCTATTGGGAAAAACCTCGTTTAAATAATTTCTAACAGTACGTGCAAAATGCGGTGGAGCTCCGTCTTGTTGGTAGTAAATAGATCGATCTATCTCATTTGGATGATTCACCTATGTTTAGAATTTGTAAGAACTATAACCAACTTTCAGATGATTATGACATATATTTCCATTGTTTAACTAGTCTACTGGCTAAATCCTATCAAAATTGTCATTTCAATTACTTTTAAAATTCTTTGTTTTTTTTTAATATTTGTATTAGCTAATAACATTAAGGTATACTTAGAGTATTACTTCTATTCGCTGTATATGTATGCAATTTTTTATTTCTTTTTAGGATTGTTGCAACAATATGATTTTTATATTTTTGTAATCTAATTATGTTGTCCTCTAGCATCGTCAATCTGACGACACAGCTGTAATTATAATTTTATACCTAATTTGTTCAATTAAACTTGAAAGTTAAGTTAAAACAAGAGTTTTTTACTATTCTTGGTAATAAATAAATAAATAAATTTATTTGGACACATTTTCCCGAGAAAGAAAGAAATTTATTATTATATGAGTGGCTGAATTGATACATATCCGCACTTATCAAATAACATTTACGAAAATCGTAAATTTCTATATGACATACAATTTTTCAATTAAAAATCATGAAGTACAAGTAAAAAGGACTCCGACATTTCGTCGTAAAAATTAAATAATAGAAAAAAGATGTTCTACGAATTTGACCTTATACACAATCTAAAGTAATCCGTTAATATACAAACACCATAAATCTCAACACGTTATTAACACGAACCTCTGATTGATAGTGTAAATTTGTAAATTGTATTCAATTTTGTAAATATTTGTGTATCTAAATATGGCAAGTGGTAATAGTAGAATTCGTTACTCCTCTAATTAAATGCCAGCAATATATTGAGATAGATTGGGTAAATTTAATAATTAGGAACATTAAAAAATATAACTTTTTAATAAAACTTCTACTTTCATATCAAAAATTGACATATTGAAGTTATATTTTTTGTTTTTCAAAGTAGGTACCAGATGTTGATTAATTAGTGTTAGGACTGGACCCAGTATGGAAGTAATAAGACAAACAATATTAAACCTAGATGTTATTACCCCTAAAGGATTATTCTAGATGTATTTTCCTCTAATAAAATCTGGAAAAAACTATGCCGTGCTGGTCTTTACAGTAAATTAATATTTTTACGTCTTATTTATGATATAGTTTTTTTTCTGGTTTTTATTTTTTTATTTTTTAATGTTCCTAGTATGTATGTATGTATAAATTAGGGGTGATAAATACACTGCGACCTATAGGATCTATTGTGTCCCCCCTTACTTGCCAAATTCTGATGTTTTCTCAGAGTTATAGCAGCTCTTCGAGTCCTATTTTCCCGAGGAAGTTTAGGACATCGTCGGGCTTCAAATCAGGTAGATTCCCCTCTTTTATTTCATGTGCTCCTAGGTACCAGGTCCTAGAATTCTGCAAGGTAGGGCATTCTGAGAGTATGTGTATTGAGGTTTCATTCTCTTCCTCACAGAATCTGCACTTTGCTTCATCTGCTAACCCTAGTTTCTTCATGTGGCTTCTTAACCGGCAATGCCCGGTTAATATTCCCGTTAGAATTCGGAGCCTTTTTTTACTGAGGTTGAGGCAGCTAAGAGATCTCTTCTGGTCATAGTTCCCCAGTAGTATCTTAGATTGCCTAAGTCCTTCCAGCTGATTCCAGTACTTGGATTTTTCCTTCTCCATTTCTTCCCTTAGTTTTCCTAAGATTACTCTACTGCTGATCCCACAAGATGCTTCTGGTCCCAAATATGGGGTTTCAGATCCTGTTCTTTTGCCAGCTTATCTGCTGTTTCGTTCCCATCTGTTCCTATGTGTTCCGGGACCCATAGAAGGGTGATAGTGTTCGTCTGGCCTAACTTATTTAGTTTGCCTAGGCATTTCCAGACCATCTTCGAACTGATTATATTTTAGCTCAGCGCTTTGATGGCTGCTTGACTATCCGACATGATCACAATCTCTTATGTGCAATATTGAATTCCACATATCATGCTCGGGTATATGTCCAAGCTGGATCAGTACTAATCCCATTTGGCGTGATGGGCGTTTATCTGAGCGATATTAATTCCCGCCATTTTGTTTTTCTTTGCCTTACCTCAGTGCTTGAGAGGTGAGTGCCCTTTTCTCACCTTTCTCACTCCCGACCAGTGTCCTGTTCTCTTCTTCCTCCACATCTCCCACCTACATGGCTGCCTCATTTGATGGGTCTTGCCCATAGAGGTCAGAGATGTGGTAGTCCCCGATACTTTCCGCATCACTGGGCACCTCCGTTCCCATCGACGAAGAGGGCACCGGGGAGACTTCTTCGGCTACAGTGGTCTTTGACCCACTGCTGCTCCCTGGAGTTGCCTTTTCTCCAATGGCTGTTTCCCTTGTTAAACCGTGGACGGGGATTTTCCCGAACCGGTAGAACAATGTGTAGCCATTCTTCCTAAGGGTGCTGCAGGATAGCTCGTCTATCGCTGCCCTCAGGAGTTGTCCTGTCGCCTCCTCCTTCAGGCTCAGGACCTTCCACCTTTTTGTGCTTAAGCCCTTATTTTGGGCTTCTATCAGCTGATATTCCTTTGCTCCTGGGAAGGAAGGCCGTCACTACATGTGGATTAGGGATGTCGTCTCCCCCATATGTTGTCAGCCTACTCTACCATTTCTTCAATGACCGTCTCAACCCGCTTGCTTGCTCTTGGGACTTGTGTTCCAGGGCCTTCCTTCTGGCTGTTTCACGGGACATTCCCTGATATAGGTACCTTAAGTACCATCTGCGGCCTGCTCCGCTGAGCCCACGTCTCAGTGGGTCGTCTTTACCTCCAGGTTCTCCCTAATTGGGAAGTGGAGACAGCTTCGAAGTTGAGGGCCTCTGAAGGGTTTTTCCCCTCTCAGATTCTCCTTTGTAGTATGTTCCCACTTTGGAGTCTAAGGTACTGGTCCTCAGCTTCTCTGCCTCTTGGGGAGTCTCCTGAGGGACTAAAGAAGGAGAGTAACTTCCTCCTTCCTTCTTCTTTTCCTCTTTTTCTAGTTTAGTGGTGTTTCCCCGCTGTTTATTGCTTGTGTTTTTTTTTATTTCTCACCATAGTTGTTCCCACGAGTAGCAAGGGAATGTCGGTCCACTCCGCATGCCAGAGCAAGACTACATACAAGGAGGTTTCGCCCTGGAAAATATAGTGTTGGGACTGAAATTTGACAATAAAGAATAACCTAAGTGTGAAGACTGTATAACTGGTAAAGCAGTGAAAAAGCCATTTGTTTCTCATGGCGAAATTAATACAAATGTTATTTTAGCGTTAGTTCACATGGACTTATGTGGACCAATACAAAAACCTTCCATAGTTGGTTCACTATATATATGTATTTACTAGTAGATGATTTTTCAAGGAAAGTTTTCGTGTATTTCCTGAAATCAAAAGCTGAAACAGTCATACTCTTCTTGTCATAGTGTTTTAGATTTTTTTGCTTTATAATTTTGTTTGAGAAAAGCTCTCACTTTGTAGAATTGGTCGAAATTTATATTATTTCTGATTTTAAATGTCAAATCAAAGGCACACTTTTTCATTACCAGAATAAAAAAATCGTGGCGATTTGAATTTTCCGCCCTTGGGTTGACCCCGGTATCTACCAATAGAGTGTATTTCTTGCTATTCACTTCGCCATCCAAATATACACTGTCTGACAATCGGTACGAGAGCATAGGATTCTTGGTTTGCTGAAGTCCTAGGGCGCGTTACACGAACTTTGTACATGTCCTAGCCCGCCACAGTTCCAGCATCTTATGCTTAAATGATAGTGCAGAGTCCCCGTACACAACGTCCAACTCGTCTTTGATTTGCGTAGGCGTATTGCCTTTCAAAAACAAATATTTAACGACAGCTCGATACTCGATTTTTTCCATTTTCATAAAAACACTCACATCGACTCACTCAAATGATTGTCAAACAACTGCGCGGTCCAAAATGGTTGAAATTTTAGTGGGTACCTTTCAAAGCATGCGCAAGCACATTACCCAACTTTTGTTTACGAGTGCTGCCATCTTCATGTTGAGGTCGGAAACTTTTCAGACAACCCTCGTAATTAAGTTAATTAATTATAAATAAAATGCCAAAATGCCAAAATTTTCTCATACTAAATAGAAGAATTTAAACGCCAAAAAGTTACAGCCTTAGGGGTCGAATAATATTCAAATATCAATTAACTAATTTTATGAAATAAAAAAATGAAATATACAGCTTTTCAATAAACTAATTTTTCTGCTTTCCACGAAAAATTAATAAGTTGGTACACACTGTTACAACACCTTTGCAGGAAGCTTATACACTAACTAAAAAAGATAATTTCAAAAATTTCCTTTCATTTCTCAAACAGTTCCTACTATTTCTCAAATGGTTCCTAAATCTTTTAAATATTTCCTTATTTCCTATAAATTTAAATATATATAAACAACAAATTTTTTAAAATAAATTAATAAGCAATAAAAGGTTTTTAAATAAAATTAATAATCAGTATTTCCTCCATGGGCCTGTATGCATGACTGTAAGTGATGTAGCATGCTATCGATTAAAAGGTCGAGCTGGGCTTGCGGAATTCTCTTCCATTCTTCACGAGCAGCATCTTTCAGTTGTCATGCATTAACACAAATCCATCACCTACCGCCCCCCGGAATAGACGCACAACAGGAATTAAAACTTCCTCGATCTACACAGCACCAGTGATTCTTCTCTCCAAAACCAGGACAGGCGTCCGTATACCCCTCATAATCATAATACTCCCACCTTCAAATGGAACAGGTGGTTGGGCTGTTTCTAATCGGGCTTGTCGTCCTGGGGCCCTCCAAACTAGCGTTCTTCGCGAATCAGAAACCAAGTCAATTCTTGATTCATCAGAGAACATCGTTTAATTCCAGTTAGGAACATGGTGTAACATTTCTTGAGTCCATTGCAACCTTGCAATTTTTTGTTGATAGGTTAGTTTGGGAACACGTAGAGGTCTTCTGCGATACAAATTTACCGCATTTAATCTTCGGGTAATTGTTTGCCTTGAGATATTCAGTCCTTCAAGTCTAGCAATTTCTCTGGATATGCCACTTGTAGATTCCTGTCGATTTCTTCGAGCTGTCAATGTTATCTGCCGGTCTTGTGCTGCTGTTTTACATCGACTTCTTCCACTTCTGGGACGATCCTTCACATCATTTGTGTCTTGGAATTTTTTTTAATTTTTTATACAGCACCCTGAGTAACACTAACAATATTAGCGATATCACTTTGACCAAAGCCCTGTTGTAACAAAGCAATTACTCTAGACCTATTAAAATATGATATCATGTCTCTGGGCATTTTTAAACAGATCAAATGAAATTTAAACAAGAATTGGAATAATGTGAAAGCACCCAAATCAATTAAATATGACCAAATTAATACAAAAACGAATCAAATTTAGTATTATTTTGATTTAAAAACGCATTAAAATAAATATTAACAAAAGTTTTTAAAAAACCATAGGCGTCGATATATTATTTCTAAATATTCCAAACTTTTGGACGTATGTGTATGTACACCTATTTCCTAGAGTAAGAGACCCCTCGATCGGTATTTTACAGTGTAACCTGTAGCACATCAACCTGAACGTACAGAAGGATACAATAGCATTAATTTAGAAACCTCAGCTAAGAAAAGACCTTGGCTTTAATAAGCCTTTACCCATAAAACACAAAAAATGTCTCCAACAGAAATTAAGAGAAACTTAGAGAGCATAATGTTAAGAGATAGAAAACCTATCTTAAACAGCAAGGCTCCAGAAGGCACTTTCTTATAACCTTCACTTTTCTCACTCCACTGCAATTAAAACAGTGGAACAGAATCCACCTCATCTGAGTACATAAGCTGCTTCCCTAGTAAGAGATAACATGTTTGCATTAGCATTGGGCACTTAGCCAAAATGTGAAAATGTGTACTTGGGATTAAAGCCTTCTAGCCCATTTACTGACGGTTTTTGAGAGCCATAGAATGTTTCAGACCAGGATTATTTATCCAAATAACTGGCCTCATTATTGAAGTACATAATTAAGGAAAGCTGCTAGGTTAAACTCTTAGGTGCTCCACAATACCAAAAAGAGTGTCCTTAGCACCTATTATTGTTGTCTTTAGTTCTTGGCCAGCCTTGATCTAATGATGTCTGAAGCCAATGCTAAAATTGCAGCATGACTATGAGTGTATATAGATAGTACTATGTGATTCTGTACTTGTTTTTCTGATTGATACTTGGCTTACACCTTTGTCTAGAAGACTGAGGAGAACTTTCCCCTATTTGCAATCTGAATTTATTTTGCAAGTCTTTAGCTATTATTTCCCAAAAAGGCTCTAGTTTAGAGAACCTGATATTAAACGGTTTATTTTGTACAAATATCTCAGCATTGTCCTTCAAAATCATTAAAAACTGAATTATTTTTATGACTGGGTGAAAACAAAAGTTGGTTATGACTTAATAGTACCTAATGTGACACATTTTGAGGTAATGATCCTGAAACTTGTTAAATTTATTTATATTCCAATGTCTGCATGTCATTTCCAAGATATTACTCAAAATATTCTGAAACATCTGTTAATAAAGAACCAAACATTTAAGTCATGGACCTGCTAAAAAGCTATTAAATGAAGCTAAACAGAAGGAAGCATTATAGAAACTGATCCATATGTTTTGGCTTAGATGCCAGAATATTCCAAAATCAAAGAAAATTGGAAAATGTATTTAATTATAAACGCCACCTAAAATTAAACCATACTATTTAAATTACTTATACAAAAGTAAAAATATATTTGATTTATTAAGACCCAACACTATTGTAGAGTTGAAATTAAATTGCTACACAATAACTTTCTTTAAACCTTAAACGACAAAAGGCATATTGTCAAGCAGGGTTCTGGGTCCCTGAATCATATTATGATCTTCGAGCATCCTTTTCATGTCTTCAATTAGGTATATCCACAAAGAATTAGCAAGGATTTTGCAGGAACTAATTGAAAACACCTGTTAATATTTACTTACACTAAAATATTTCAATCATACTTTCTTCTCTAGTCAAAGCTAAATTTAGTCTCTGGTCAAGTCATATATAAATATAGATTGTTTACAGTTAACCGTCATTCGACATTGTCATTACTTAAACTTCTTTTTTTAGACCTAAATTATTTGACTATTATTAGAAGTAGGTAACAGCCCTAGGTCTAAGTTGGTAAAATGCAGCTTTCTGGCGCAAACAAAACTTAAAATGAAAGTATCTACATCTAAAAATCAGTTAAGTAAAATGTTACCGTTTATGTAGAACAATTCAAGAAATTGGGCAAAGCATCTCTTGGATATTATCCAATAAAGAAGAAGAAGAAGAACATTTTATTTACATTCTGTTGGTAATGAATGGAAACTTTTTAACGTCATGTACGTCACTCTCATCTCATTTGTGTGGAAAAATTTGTCAGTCATCAAAAGTTCGTATAAATACATCATACTGATCTTGTACATAATAAATATACATAAAGAATAAATTCAAAATATTGATGGACATTTAAAGGTAACGTAACATAAACACAAAGCAATTCAAAATGAACAGCGTGTTAAGAGTTCAACATATTAGATGTATTCATTTGCGGTTTATTGAAGGTAAGTTATTATTTTTAAAGGTTAGGATGATACTACTTACATAATTTTAATAACATTTAAAGAGATGTCATCATGTTTAGAATATTTTCTTGTTTTAGGTTGTAAAAAAAATCATTTAAGAAAATGTTGCATTTGTTATAATAGTCTCTCATCGAATAGTTTACTGGAGTCAAAACGATTTTATTCAATAAATATCCATCCAAATTTTATTTACAATAATCCGTCGTTGTTGTTAAATGGTGATATTCGATGGAAATATAATTTTTATCGTCAGCTTTCCCTTACCAGCATCAAATTTGAAAAAGAACCTTTAAAACCTTCATCAAAAGTAGAAGAAACTGTACAAGAACTTAAGAAAAAACAAGAAGAAGAACAACAAATAAAACAAAAAGAAGTAACACCTGTAGTTAAAAAAAAACCCTTGTCAACTAGAATTTGGGATGAATTAGTTCATTACTATCATGGCTTTAGGCTTTTATTTATTGATGTAAAAATTTCTTCAGGACTAGTATGGCGAGTATTAAATGGAAACACTCTCTCAAGGAGAGAATATCGACTTTTAACTAGAACTGTAGGAGATCTCTTTAGATTAGTACCATTTTCAGTTTTCATAGTAGTACCTTTCATGGAATTCTTATTACCATTTTTCATTAAATTCTTTCCTGGAATGCTTCCCTCTACATTCCAAACAGCAACAGAAAAAGAAGATAAATTAAAACAAAGATTAAAGGTTCAATTGGAAATGGCCAAGTTTTTACAAGGTACATTAGATAGTATGGCTGTGCAACATAAGGAACGATATTCTAATGAGGCTAAAGAATTTGTTGACTGGTTTCAAAAGGTTAGAACTTCAGGTAAGCAAAACTTGTCAGTTCATTAGAATTTCATTTTAACAGAACTATTGCTATGTATTTCATGAATTTGGTATTATACTAAATATTTAGTCTTGGTTAAAGCTGGCACCACCAAGAAAAGGTATTTTTATTGAGTTATATATTATACTTTACTTTTAGGAGAATATGTTAAGTCAGAAGACATAATGAAGTTTTCAAAGTTGTTCCAAGATGAAATAACATTAGATTCTTTGTCCAGAAGTCAATTGATTGCTCTTTGTAGGGTATTGGAAGTTCAAACTTTGGGAACAAATAATTTTCTTCGTTTTCAACTTAGAATGAAATTGCGGTCATTATCTGCTGATGATAAGATGATACAAAAAGAGGGAGTAAATAGTTTGACATTAGCAGAAGTACAACAAGCTTGTAGGTAAGATTTATTTAATAATTGCAGTATTTTTTGAATTCTAAGAGCATTTATTAAATACTTTATTAAACATAATAATCACAATACAATAATACAATCTTTATAAATTATTGTTATAATATATTTGGTATATATTTATTAGCTTAAGTGGAAATGACAAAATAATTTTTATCAATTTTATACAATATAACTAAACGTGAATGTTAAGATAAATACAGTATTAATTCTAAATCATACCTTGTTTCATCTAAAAAACAAAACTTAATGAATAAATAACAATAAATTATTCTCGAGAAAGAAGTTGATGGCACCTAGATGCAAAAGAACATCTGTATGTGCCTTAGAGATCCATTTAAAGAATCTAACTTTATTTGTCTTTAACTTAATTTCACTTTTACTCAAGGTAATAATGTGAGTAATACTGATGTTCACATTGCTTTTGCTAAATCATCTTAATTATGTTTGAGAGGTATTAGAGAACAGCATTTCCAAAGTTTCGCAAATTAGTATTAATATATGCCTTACATTGTTTTTTAAACTTGTGGAACTTGGACTCGAGTCTAATGTTTAGGGGGAGTAGATTATAGTATTTAGGTGCGAGATAATTAATAAATTTTAAATTAAGAGTGTTTTTTATTTTGAGGAATAATAAGTAGTCTTTTTGTGTTTCTTCTGGTTCCATATTGATGATTTATAGGTAGTTTTAGTATTTCAGATTTATGCCAATAACAGCATATTAAAAATATGTATACCTAAAGTGTTCACATCACAGATGCTTTCATTGTACCTATAGTAAATTAGAGGGATATAATCTATTTTTATTGTATATTATTTTAAGAATATAATTTTGAATTATTTATAGAGGTTTTAAGTTGGTTTTATAGGTGCCTCCCCATATTACCATACTATATCTAAGAAGTGACTCTACTAGAGTTTTGTATATAGTTGTTAACAATTTTGTGCTTAAAAATTCTCTTAGTATATAAAAATTTTTTTTTAATTTTCTTATCTTACCAGTTAGGTATTCAATGTGATCTGACCATTTTAAATGCTGGTCAATTATCACACCAAGATACTATGTTTTAGTAACTGAAGCTATTTCAAAATTTGTGTTTTCCTCTATTAAAATTTTACTGTAATCGGGTCGATTTGCATTTGTTAATGAAAAAGGCAATGTAGTTAGTTTTTTTAATATTAATTGTTAATTTATATGTTTGAAGCCAATTTCTAATTTTTATCATGCCAATTTTTACATTGTTTTTTACTTCTTCCCAACTGGTTCCATTTAACTCTATAGCTGTATCGTCCGCATATGATATCGTTTTACTAACCATATTAATGTCAAGTATTGAATTGATGTATATTAAGAAAAGAATTGGTCCGAGAATCGTACCTTGAGGAACTCCAGTTTCTATTTTCAGTGGCAAACTTGTAGTGCCATTAATTCGCAAATATTGCTCTCTATTTATTAAATAATTTCTAAAAACTTCCAAAACTATGCCTCTCACGCCATAATAAGGCAATAAATCTATTTTAATTTTTATATATACGAGGGTTGTCTGAAAAGTTTCCGACCTAACAAAGATACTAGACATTTTTTCTTCAAATTAATTTTTATTTTTCTATGTAGTCTCCTTGTAAGTCTATACACTTATCTCAGCGATGCTCCCATCTCTTCAACCCGTCCAAATAGTACTCGGCGTCTTTCTCTGCAAAATAGTTGTTTATGAAGGTGATGGCCTCCTCATTCGACGAAAATCTCTGTCCTCCGAGCGCAACTTTTAGCTTAGGGAACAAAAAAAAGTCGCTTGGGGCTAGATCTGGTGAGTAAGGAGGGTGGTCAAGCAGTTCAAACCGTAATTCGTGGATTTTCGCCATGGTAACCGCTGAGGTGTGAGACGGCGCATTGTCTTGGTGAAACAAAATTCTTTTTTTCTGCAAATGTGGCCGTTTTTCCGCAATTTCTTCCTTCAGCTTGTCAAGTAATGATGCGTAGTATGCTCCTGTAATGGTTTTTCCTATGACTATCCCAGTCAACAGTTGCCATCACTTTCCCAGCCGAAGGAACAACCTTTGCTTTTATTGGAGCCGATTCCCCCTTCGTCGTAGTCCATTGTTTTTACTGTGTTTTTGTTTCTGGAGTATAATGGTGTATCCAAGTTTCATCTCCAGTAATTAATCGGCGCCAAAACTCTGATTTATTGCGCCTAAACTGCGCCAACAGAGGGTTGGAAATGTTCGTTCGTTTTTCAATCATACCTAAATTGATAACAGTATCTTGTAGGGCAAGAGGTATGAGAGCATATGGTTTAAGTGAGGAACGATTAAGAGCACAACTGCAGCAATGGCTATTCTTAAGTTTGGACAAGAAACTTCCTCCTTCTCTTTTGCTGTTATCTAGAGCTTTACTCTTACCAGAAACCATTCCTACTAGTGATAAACTTAAAGCCACAATATCAGCTCTACCTGAAACTATTGTAAAACAAACTCAAGCTGCTATAGGAGAAAAAGAAGGTACTTTGCACATTTTATGAATGGTTTATTTCTGCAATATAATGTTGTTTATTTAATTTTTTAGGAAAAATTGATAATAGAGTCAGGGCAGAAATTATAAAGGAGGAAGAGAAGAAAATTAAAGAAGAAAGAGAAGAAAGAAGAGAGGAACAAAAGAAACAAGAAAAGGAAAAAGAGCTTCTTGTAGACAAAGCTCCAGTTTTATCAGATTCCACTACTCCAGTTCTAGAAGATACAGCATTGAGGATAACTACAGTAAAAGCAGAGAAAAAAACTGACGAAAAAAGCCAAAATCTCCAGTCCAAAGACTTCGAGATTATCGAAACTGCCATCGATACAGTTTCGAAAGAAAAGAAATTTATTGTTGAAAAAGAAGAAATTCAAGAACTTAAATCTGAAATGGAGGACTATAAACAAGGTAGGATTATTTTCTTATTTCTTTACTTAAATGGCTGTTTTGGGATAATCCAGATAATTTGTTTTTTTTTGTTTAAAAAAATTAAAAATCATATAGACCAGGGTCGATAATTTTAAAAATAAAAAAAAATTACAGTAGAATGAACCCATTGGAAAAGGAGGGGAATATGATCAAAATGAAAGGAAAAATAAATTACGGTCGATCCGAGTTCGGGAAGTGGGAGGGGGTGAGTTTTTAAGGGTAAAAAATGGTTTATCTTGATTTCTGGTTAAACTAGACGTCCTATGCAAAAAAGTTAAATGGCAAAGTTGTAGGTAATAAAAAAATCTACAACTTTTGCATTCGCAATTTTTTTACATAATCTCAAAATTTGGGTGAAAAATTCAAAAAACCAAATTTTTGATTTTTTATTGGTATCTTTTTCAAAAAAATTTTTTTAAGAAATTTGGTGAAAACTTACTTTATTATATCCCAAATACACTGTAATTTATTTGATTAAAAATATTTATTTTTTCGCCTTATTTTCACTTAATATAAAAAAAGCACCATAATTTTCAATCGAAAATTCTGACGCCAAAATATTAGCTTTTTCAAAAAGTTTGGGGGCTTTTTGTTCGTTGAAATATCTAGTTCTGATGGTGTAAAAAAATATACATTACTGTAGGAAATTTTCTCAGAAAATGCAAAAAATTGAAAAAACCCAAACTCGAATTTTTTTTTAATATATACAATTTCATCAAAAAAATATGATTGCTGCAATTTTTTTTAAGTTGGAAAGTTTATTAAATTCGAATTACATTCATGTCATAGGAAATCTCATACAATATAAATATATACGGGGTTGGGATAAAGTATGGAACCAAGTAAATATCTTTTAAACGAAAAGAACGATATTTATGAAAATTTGCAGGTAAGTGCAATGGAACAAACCGCATCTGATGTACATTTTTTTGGTAATAATATACTTCCGGATTAACCGGAAATGCCATCAACTTCTTTAATTGAAATGGGACACCCTATATATTTTTTCAGATTTTGAAAGAGCTTGTTATTTTGAATTCATACATACTGAGTTTAGTGTAAAAAAAATTATAAAAACGAGGAATGTAGCACTTTAACCAACCTCCTTTGAGTTTTTTGCATTAGAGCAAAAAACTATTTAGATAAACTAATTGATGTTGTTTGCATGCATAGCAATAAATAAACAAGTACTGTTTAGGACGTCTTTTGTTCTTCAAGTGTCAAATTCTAATTGACGGAAATAAATTGCACAATTTAGAATGGTTCAATTAAGTGAAAAAGAGCGTATTGAAATTTTAATGATGATCGGTTATGGTGATCGTGTTAGAACTCATGAAGAACAAAATATTGCAATCGATTTAGAAGAATCACCTCAAACTTCCACCACAAATTTGGCACTAAACCATGGTATCAGTCGACGTTCTGTAGGAAAGATATTAAAAAGTGAAAAGTATCATCCGCATAAGGTACAGTTGGTTCAAGAATTGTCATACGATGATTTTGACCGACGGCTGGAATTTTGCGAACGGCTAATGGACATCTGTAATGTCGACGAAAATTTTTCTTCTAGCATAGTTTTTTCCGATGAGGCAAATTTTTGTTTAAATAGAACAATTAATCGCCATAACTCAAGGTATTGGTCAAATGAGAATCCTCATTGGATTCATGAAGCACATATCCAGCATCCACAGAAGTTAAATGTTTGGATGGGAATTGTCGAAAATAAGCTTGTAGGCCCATTTTTTATCGACGGAAACATGAATGGTGACAAGTATTTGGATCTACTAAATAACGAAATTATTCCTGCACTTCAACAGAATGGGCAATTACCACAAACTATTTGGTTTCAACAAGATGGAGCACCTCCCCACTATGAT
Source organism: Ophraella communa (assembly GCA_035357415.1). Classification (NCBI taxonomy): domain Eukaryota; kingdom Metazoa; phylum Arthropoda; class Insecta; order Coleoptera; family Chrysomelidae; genus Ophraella; species Ophraella communa. Next base: position 3,220,375 of record CM068994.1, read on the forward strand.
AGGCGGGTTATGGATTTTCTGGATGCGAATTTTCCAAATCGATGGATTGGACGTAGATGATTCATAGAGTGGCCTGCTCGTTCTCCGGATCTTAGCCCGTTAGATTTTTTTCTTTGGGGTTATCTAAAATCACGTGTTTACGTTAGACGACCAACAAACTTACAGGAATTGAGACAAAGAATTATTGATGAATGTGAACTAATACGTGGAGAAGTCTTGGAAAGAGTGACTCACGAATTTGTTAATAGGATGGCATATTGTCAGCAAGTAAACGACGAGCATTTTGAACATTTGAAGTAATTTTGTTTCTCATTATTTTAAAATAATGAAATGTACATCTAGTGTACTACTAACAGTGAGTTATTCCTCGTTTTTACAAATTTGTTTACACTAAACTCAGTATGTATGAATTCAAAATAACAAAACTCTTTCAAAATCTGTAAAAATATATAGGGTGTCCCATTTAAACTAAAGAAGCAGTCAAAAAATTACTTATAACATTACATGACTTACCTCTAATTTTCTCTATGACTGGGTTATTGAAATCCCCAATAAACAATAGATTTCATTTCATATAAAATATCGTCTGTCTAGTCGTGGAGTTATAATATGTTGTAAGAGGGAGTTAAAAGGTGGGATAGTACCAACTGGAAACTGACGCGCTTAAAATCAAGAAGTTTCATTCTCAATTTCAGCGCGCACTTTCAATTTAAGAATGCCGCATGCTTATTTCAAGAATGGTCATATTTAACAAAATTGTTAAAGGAAAGGCCGTTATCCATAAGAATTTATATTCTCAATTTAAACATGTTACTTCTTAATTTAAGAAGTAAAATGCTTAATTTGAGAATGACCGTTCTTGACAAATTCTTAGGAGATAGACGGTTATCCATGCTTAATATAAGAATTTTCGTTCTCAATTTAAGCATGTTACTTCTTAGTTCGGGAATGTGGTATGCTTAATTTGAGAATGAGCGTTCTCGACAAATTCTTAAGAAAAATACGAATATCCATGTTTAATATAAATTTCGTTCTCAATTTAAAAATGTTAATAGTCAGTTCCAGAAAGTTACCTACATGGTACATGCTTGATTTGAGTGTGGGTGTTCTTAAAAGGATCTTAAGAGAAAGGCGGTTATCCGTACTTAAAATAAGAAGTTTTATTCTGAATTTTAGAATTATTATTCTCCGTTGAAGTATGTTATGACATGCTTGATTCCTAAGTCTTAATTCAAGAACGTTTATTGCTAAATTATTAACCGCATACCAACGTGCTGAAAATTTAGATATGCCATACTTAAATTAACATGTTAAGATTTTTAATTTAAGCACCCTTCATGTTTAATTTAAGAATGTCAGGATTCAAATGAAGAATATTTTTTCTTAAACTAAGAATTAGAGTAGTGCTTCATTTTAAATGCACATTCTTGACAACATTCTCACACAAATTTCTCTGTGTGTACCCTTAAAAGTAAAGGGTATTAAATAAGGTATTCAAAAATACATAAGTAATAATTTAGGTAATAAGGTATCAAGGTAATAATTTAGGTAATGAAGTAATAATCTAGGTAATTAGGTAATAGAGTAATAATTTTCGTACTAATATTATAAAAGGTATTAGGTATTTCTTTATTCACAAAGATAATAAAAATCAGTAAAACCCTCGCTAAAACCGTACACAACACTTGCTTTGAAGGAAAAACAAGTTAATACCTAGAGTGAAAAGCCCCTTGGATTTAGTAAATACCTAAAAATAAAACCAAAGCTTAAAATTTAAAATAATTACTTAAACTGCTACTTACATGTTTTAGATGTTGAAGATTTGGCTGAATGTGTGGCAAAACAACCTCAACCGGAAATTAAGGAAACAAAAGCTGCTAAACGTCTGTTTAAGAGCGTCAATAAAATGATTAATAAATTGGATTCTGTATTAGTGGATTTGGAAAAACGAGAAAAACAATTAAAGAAAGATTTGGAAATTGAAGCAACCGATAAAAAGAAAGAAGAGCTATTAAAAATCGATGATATAATAGCTGTTATAAATAAAATTAAGGATGTTCCAGATAAAAGTAAAATTGAACAAATTAAGAATGTTCTGTCACGAATGGATGATGATAAAGATGGATCGTTGAAAGTAGAAGACGTTTTAAAGGTAACTTACAATTTTCTTACACTCATCTATTTTAAACTAATCATTATGTATTTGACAGCAGGTATGTAATGGTTCAATTAGAATACATCTGTATTCTAAGTTAATAGCTGCTGCTTCTATAAGACATTTTAGAAAATAACATTTACTCTGATAAATAAGTTCTTATGAATACTTAAAATTTTTCAAAATCCAAAATTAGTGAATTTACTCTCCATATTCTCTGTAAAATCGAAAAAAAAATCATATTTGTGAATTTATTGTTCAACAGTTTGTGACTTAATTTTCTATCAATCAACAACAACTTGTTTTAATTTAGGGGTGTCATTTAGTATTGTAAAGTAACTATAACTGTACTTAATTTTAACAAAAATGAACCCCAACAGAATAGTTCGTAGGAAATATTGACACCAATTTTTAAATCACTTGATTAGCTGACGCCTTGTGCTTACAATTTTTCGCTCGTGTGCAATTCGGTGTTTTCATTAGAATTAAATCAATGAAATTCCTTTGTAATCATATAGTAAATTATAAATATTTAATCCTAAACTCATTACAACGCAACAATTCTGGTTATTTTTTATATAATAGCAAATTGAAAGTAAGTTAAAATCGATAAATTCAAATAGAGAAGTCGAAACGCACCTTCATTGGTCGTGACGTCAAAACTCATATCGATGACAGTTTGTTTACATTTAATGAATGGTAATTGAGAGAGTTGGACTTTTATTTTTGATTTTATTGTGAATTATTGGTTTTATTTGTGTTATGCAATCATAAAATGTCGTCAATAGGGTTTGTGAAAGCATTGTCAAACAATTTATCATCCTTAGACATTTTCATGGTTAGGTTAGGTTGGGTTAGGTTAGATTTCAATGCAGCTGAATTTCGAAATATAAAAGCAACTGCATACGTACTTATTTTGTGCTTTTTGCATTAAAAAATGTCTAACTGACTTATTTTTATGAAAATCAACAAAAAATAAAGAAAAGAGATGAATAAATGTAAATATAAAACTTCGCACAATCTCGCAGATACCCTGTTTACAATAAAATGATTGCGCTTTTAATGACACATATGAGTAGTGACGTAGGCCACCCGCCATGTTGGATCTACTCGTTTACGCGGCAAATTTCTAAATTTGAATTTAAGGATGGAATAACTGTACTACAAAAATTTTTTAATATGAGTTTTTTTGGTTTTTGGGGTAATTGATTGCTGCTCTGTCTTCCTGCATGATGGAAATAATACGTGTAAAAGCCAATTTTTGCACACTTGTAGAGGAGGGTGTTCTTAGGGTGCAGGGTGTGTCTAAAGGTCCTATTTTTCAGTTTTTTGTCAATAACTCGTAAAATAATGCCTCTAGCAAAAAAATGTTGGTATACTAAATTAATCTCCATAAAATTTTCTATAAAAAAGGTTCTATGCACTTTTTTGCTAGGATCAATGCTCAAGAAGATATAGAGGTGGGAGGGGGTTTCCGAGCCATTGGTGTATCTGTAAAAAAGTAATGAGACCAACGTAAGAATTCATTACAAATTAATATTTTTAATTTAAAGAAAGCTTTAGGTATTTTAAGATACAAGTAAATGGATTTATCTGTAGGTATACTCCGAGCGAGTGTTGCTTTGAAGTTCCTTTGGTAGGCGGAAGAGTGGCCATATCTGACTTGGCCGACTTGGGCTTCATTGCAGTTTTTAAAAATGCTGAGTATCTAAGTTCGTTTAGAATATTTTGATGAGCAGGCGCTTTGTATATAGCCAGGAAAAGTTTCTCACCAGCCTCTTCAATATCCTCAGGTGATTTTGAGGGATCTTTAAATATTGTGGACATGTCTTGAGTAAGGCCAGGATTTTCCTCGAAAAGCTTAGCTATTTCCACTTTACTCTTCCCATGTATCGCCGAGGTAGTGTCGCATCCCGGAGAAGCTATGGAGAAGGAGAATCGTTTTGGCGATCGGATGTTGTTGAAGTTGCCGCACTGAAAACAATTTGGTCTCCACATTCCTACGGCCTGGCTTCATGACCCGCGGGCCAGTTTCCCCATCCCTGGCCTAGACTGTTGAGGGCCTATCGAGAACCATTATAAAATATTTAAAATAAAGTCAAGTTTGTAAAATATTTTCCTGGAAATCAATTGCATACATGGAATAGCTTTGAGGCCTTTATAATCTTTATAATCCTGCTTTTGTTCTACATTATTTCTACATAAATATTGACATAAAGTGGTATATTAAATATTGGTAATTTTTATGCAATAACAAATCATACCCCTTTATAATATACTTTGTTTTTGTCTCAGGTAATTGAAATAATAGGAAAGGAAAATGTAAATCTTAGTCCTAAACAAATTGACGAATTGATAGATCTTATCGATAAAGAAGAAATTTTGGAAGTAGAAGACAAAATCGAAAAGGCGCTGCAAAAAGATAAAGAAACTAAATCTTCGAAAACTAAAGATAACCCGACTAAATCAACTAAGCCATCTAACACCGACAATTCAAAAGTAAAAATGGAAGCACGTGTCACATTTTCACAATCCAGTATTGAGAAATCAAAAAGCGATTCGAAAACACTTTAATAACGGCTAGTGGTTAATTTAGTTAATTTTTTTGTTATTGTACCTTACTAATATGCTTGTGTGATGAAAAGTTTAATTTATATTTTTAATGTACAAGCTGTAAAATTTTCAGACGAAGAAAATCCCAATTTTTTTTATTTTCTTTATATAAAATAACATTGTGATTTTTTAGTACAGGTATTACTTATAATTTAATTTTGTCTGGGTTAAACAGGTGTGATATTAAATGTACATTGTTCATTACTGTTTCTATTGTAAAAGTCAAAGGCTTAAAAAATGCGTGGAATACCAGTGTCGCTTTGTAAGTTTTTACAAATAAAAAAAATATATATTGTTTCGGTAGATATTGTTTTATTGTTATGAGGAATAATATATTTCAGAATTATATCAGAGTAAGTTTATTTTTTTTTTATTTACGTTATTTATTATACATTTTGGATTTTTTTTTCAGTCTTTTTGTGGACATTTTTAATTAAGAAATTTTGAGATGTTCTTTTCCAAGTTATACAGCCAGTTATTATTACCTGGAGCTTAATTTATGAATTATATCTTCATATCGTCCATGAATCTGCAAAAAATTTATTTGCTTTATTTTCCATATTCAATTAATAATTGTACAACTAGTTAAAGATATCTAGAGGTGTATTTTTTTAAAATTCTCTTACGAGGTTTTGCTTTCATAAGAATGACAAAAAATTCGTATACGAGTTTTTAAGATGTTTTGGTTGCTAATAAATTTCAAAATATAACAACAGTTCAAAAAACAAACTTTAATAGTTATAGTACAATGTTAAAAAAATTCTTAAAAAACTTTCGCTGTTATACAACGGTAGAAAAATAACGATAACTAATATTAAAGTTAGCAAAATACTAAATAAACTACACTAATGAGGAAGGTTATCATATAATAGGACCAATAAACTCCATTTCTTTTTTTAAAATTTGAAGATGGTTGTACTTTTCTTGTTAACTATTACCAATTTCAATTAAAGTTCATTACAATTAAGAAAATCAAATTAATAATGAAATACATATATCCTTTTAGATTTCCTTCCGATAAAAATATGTTAGAACTAACTAACATTTATATAGATATTACGGTGAACTCTAACCAATTACACGCCACTGTATGGCTGTGTTTACCTACACCTCTAGATTTTCCATCTCTCTCAATTATAGGTTCATTGCTATTGACTACAAACTGTATGTTATTGTGTTGTTGTGGCACCTCTATGTTTACTTATTACTCTGAGGCTTTAAGTCCCTATTAGGGAGTTTTTGAGCCGCCGATCGGAGATCGTCGGCGAATACCCCCACATTGCCGAATTTTACTGGAGCTGTCGCGATATTTTTGGAATCGTCTCTACATCCATGTGACTACTAAAGCCGAAAAGCCCAGGAAGCGTATGAAGTGAATGATTGATATGAATAAATTTATTATACGCTTATATTTTAAGATAAAAAAATGCAATTGATTTAACAACATACAGGTTTGCCCTTTATTGAGCTTTTATATAACAATATCTGAAGTACAACATGTTACGGAGAAATTGCTGACCAGCTTCGCTTCGGCTGCAAACTAAGGACTCAACACAATGTAATATTATTTGTGCGTTGGGCGACAATTTGTAATATTATTTGAGCGTTGAGCGACAATTTGTAATATGAGTTACCTGTTGATAGTGAATTATAAAAATATTTAGTTAACTTTTTTGAAAAAATAACAATATACCAAAAGAAAAAATGTAATTTACAATAAAACAAACATTAAGCTTAATTTCGTCTTTAATTAGTTGTAAAAGATACTTCAATAATTAACAGAATTTATAAATGTTTATCACACAAAAATTATGATAGTTAAATACCTCGGCTAGGGGTGAGTAAGTTCATTAGCTCTGACTGTTGTACAATATTTGTTTCTCTAAGAAATTATAAGGGCGCCACTGAAACCTTTTTATTTTTTATGATACTACTGAAGAAAGTTGTTTTAAGCTGTTATTTAAATAAGTATCATAAGATGACAGAAAGATGTCAGAAAAAACTGTCTATGAAGATAAAAAAATGATTTGAAAATGTACAAACATATAAAAGATAATAAGATTTCCTTGGTGCTGAAACTAATGAGGTAGAGAATACGTTACAACAAAATAATCCGCAAACAGTTCTTTAAAAATACTTATTCTAATACAGTTGACGATATAGATAGATATACACGGAAATAAAAGAGAAAAAATATGGGAACAGTAAACTTGATAGATCACAATAAACTTATCTGTTACAATAGTGGACGATCCTTCGCCGCACCTTGGGGTCGCTACGGCACTGTCTAGGTGATTCCAAATGATTATGGAAGATCACTAGTGGAGGGATGATCTGCCCCAGTTGTAGAGATAATCCAGTTAAGAATGTACATACGAGAGCTTAAAGTTTACAAGCTGTTCAAGTTTACGGAATCTCCAAATTCAAGAGATGCTTCTGGTTTACAGAATCTTCAATTAAAGAGTTGCCTCTAGTTTACTGTATTATATTCCAACTTTCTGTATATGACAGTAAATCAATAGAAGAAATGAGACTGGGAATAATTATTAAAACCTATTCAACTCGATAATGCCAACTCATTAGTACACCTCGTAGTGTAGCTACTTTGAACTTCCAATTATAATTATAGAGACCGTATTCATTATTTTATTATTAAAAATGTTTTAGGATAGATGGAGCAGCTAGCGGGACTAATTGAATTTAATATTTAGGATACCAGGTGCTTAAAATGTTAACAGGTACTGTTACAACAAAAAGAGTCACTTCTACTCCTAGTGATATAATCTACTATTATTTTTGGTTCCGAAAAAGAAAATACATTGATAAAAACAATGGCACATTATATTTGAAATTAATTATTGTAGTAAATACTGGAATTATTTTTACAAAAATATTTAAATCAAACAAATAATAGACGTCAAATTTTTTACTCTTCAAGTTTTTTGCCGACATTAATAACAGCATTTACAAAAATGAAACTAAGAGAAACAGAACGATTTGAGGTTTTAACCATGACTGGTTATGGAGATAGAGTGAAGACTCAACCAGAAGTTCGAAATTTATTTAATGCTAAATACCCCAATCGCGATCCAATTACTCAATCAACAGTAAAGTATAATTGAAAAAAATTTAGAGAAACGGGCCATGTTAAAGATCTTCCCAAAAGTGGTAGAACATCAATATCTGAAGCCAAAAAACTGGACGTTGTATAGGCGTTTCAAGAAAATCCTCATACACTAGATAATAATGTCCACCAATCAACAGTTGTAAGAGTGCTAAAAAAGGTGAAGTGGCATCCAAACAAAGAACATGACTTTGATAGAAGAATCGAATTCTGCGAAATCGTTATGGAACAATGTAACAGAGATCCGGGTTTCATACAAAAGGTACTTTTTTCAGATGAAGCGTCTTTTATGCTGAATGGTCACGTAAATCGCCAGACATGTCGATATTGGGCAAATGAAAATCCACATTGGATGGAAGAGTATAGGACACAATATCCCGAGAAGGTGAATGTTTGGGCCGGCATTATAAACAATCAAATTGTAGGGCCATATTTTTTTGAGGAAAACCTAACTGCTGCTAGTTATTTGGAATGTCTTCAAAATTATCTGTTGCCACAGCTGAATTAGCTATTTTCAAATAGAAATGATTTATGGTACCAACAAGATAGGGCTCCCCACACTATGGCGTTATTGAGGTACGAAATTACCTTAATAACATTTTCCCAGGAAGGTGGATAGGTAGAAGGGGGCCTATCGAATGGCCACCAACTCAGACTTTTTTTGTGGGAATATTTAAAGAGCGGAAGGAATGCACATTTTAAAATTGTTCATTCATTTAAAGAACTAAAGTTATTAAAATAATGAATTATATTCGTTAACTCAATGCACAAAATATTCATTAATATAAAGAAAAAAAAACATTAATATTAAGATATTTTTTCATTGTTGTAATGAAATATTGCATTTTTAATTTAATGAACGAACATTCATTGATTTAATGAGTCGGTTTTTAATTTATGAAAATATAGTTATTAAATTAATGAAATAATTCATCTATCCAATGAATTTTTTTTAATGTTCAGGATTCATTAATATTATGTACAAAAATTTTTTCAGTGTGCCTTAAAGTGACATTTTTAAGGCTTTTATGGAGTGCTAAAAATGGCATTTTTAACACGTTTGTAGAATAACATTTTTAAAATCCACTTATATAGTATAGTTTATATTTTATGTTTTGTGTAATATGTTTTATACTTTGTAATTTACATTTTATATTTTAACCTAGTACAATGTTCAATTAGTAAATCCACGGATAAAAATATGGTAATAATATCTTAGTTGTAAATAGCATTTAAAAAAATTAATATTTAGCTAAAGATATTATTTAGGTACACTACCAGTGTTTGTGGAAGGCATTTTGAATAGTCAATTGCGTAGTTATTCGTTACAGTGTGTTCAAAATTTATTTGTTTTTCATGCTGTTCTTATTGTTATTTAACTGACATTTCTAAGCATATGCCTATAATAAGCTACTATTTTTATCAACGTTTTCTTTATTTTTTTATTGCTATTTACAGTGATTTTTTTCTTAGTAATTTGTAAAAAATGCAATCAATTTATTTATCAAAATTTACTAAGCTTATAAAATATGTTATAAGTTGAGTTATAATAAAATCATTTGTTTTGATATTGCAAGAATGTACAAAATTATTCGCGGTTATTATTATTAGAGATAAAATACATTTTGTTATTAGTCCAACCTCAATATATAGTATATAGTTCAACCGGTATCGGTAATCGGTACTACCAAGTATTATTAAATATTCATTGGAATTTTAATTAAGAGGTTGTATTAGTCAAACAAATATGTATGATTGACTTGTATAAAGTTTATTATGAAGGTGTCAGTCCACACCTAACATGTAACGTTTATATATAAATGTCTATTTGCGGCCATCACTTAATAACAACTTAACACAAACTATAAATCAATAAGAGATAGTAAAAATTGTGTTTTTGTCTTTGAAGATTCGTTTAAAATCATAATATGGAAGTAAATGGTTCAGTTAGAATTAGTTCTAAAAAGAATTACTATTTTAAACAGGTTTAGAATTTATGTCTTAAAATAAAATTAAATGCTTTTGCGTTATTCGTGAAACGTAAAACGCATTATAAATTTTGAATTTGACTTCATTAAAAACGAATAGCATATAAAAAAATGGTAGTAATAAAACTCAAAGTCAACCCTTACAGTATGTAATTTAATGAAATATTACAACGGCCTATTTATTGTGTATAACCATTCACGGTTTAAATAATAATAAATTTGAAATCAGTTAAACAGTTGTCCACGCTCACTTCTTTAATGTTTGCAGCATAAGGTATTTTATTGACAAATTGCCTGTCCCTCTGTCCCTTGTAAATAATCTTAATCCCCAAAAACCATTTAATGTAGACGTTTAAAGGGCGTTTTTATAACTTCGGTTGGTTAACGAAATTATATGCTATTCTAAAGCCGACTGTACCTACAATTAAACTTTAACGTCAAGTTTATAAATCTGGTATAAACAGAAAAGTTCTCAAACAAAAATGATTACAAACGCATTATAAATTTTGAATTTGACTTCATAAAAAACGAAAAATATAAAAAAAATGAACTTAAAAATATTCACCATTGACTTCTGTTTACATGATTTAACAATAATCACGCAGAAGGGTTTACATAAGCTGTCCAGGTATATGCCGCACTTATAATGCAGGTATATTCTGTTATATTGTAGTTTTTCTTCTTTATTTATACTGTTTTTGTGGGTGGGGTGAATTATGCACACTATGGATAACTACTGTCTATTAAAGTACAAACTTTAATTGGTTAATGTATGTGCAATTAATATCTATTTAACTTATCAGTCCTAATTTATTTATAACACCCTGATACAACACTATTTATATACACTTATTTTACTGTGCTCTTATTTTTCACGTACCAGGTGGGCCTTTTAACTAAGACTCTTTTATCGTCCTTTTTTATATTATCTTAACGCTTCGAATGTTCTTTTCTGGTATTTTCTGGTCGACGTTATGTTCGCGAGCACAACTGGCGCATTCGCCATTATTTAAAGTTTGGACAGTGCCGGCTTCTGAACTAGGTAACTTTGTAACAAATCATACAATCAAGTTATTATAATGTATATAATAGATATAGTAGGATTATTTATTTTAAAAATGTGTTTTACTTTTTTACATAAAAGTATGCTGTGCTCATTAAATATTCGTTTTCATTTAAAAACCATCCGATTAGATTTGTTGAATATAAATTTCAATGAGGTAAATTGGGAATAATATTTGGGATGTGTATGGTGTCTTGGATTTCCTCAATTAATCAATATCATTTTGAAATAAGAGTGGACTGTATTTTTTGTATAATATATATTTACCAAACGAATATTAAATTTTTAATAGTTACTAGTCCGGTCAATTTGAACAATTGAAATAAAGAAAATTCCGACAGAGCCAAATCTCTGTAGACACCTTAGTTTTACCGTAAATAAGAAAGTTTCAAAAGTCCCCATCGGTCCCATGTGTGCTAAGGGACTTATTCGGGCCCAAATGTCAAAATATTAGGTTTTTTGGATTTTTCTCGAAAACCGTAAATTTAATGGAAAAAGTGCTTCAGAGCAAAGTTGTAGTTCTCTATAATGATTGCTTTTCTCCAAGAAGTTGTGAATACGCCTGAGGATAGGATAATGTTGTAAATGTTTAAAAGAAATTTTTTGCATTCATAAGTAAAGTTTTTTAGAAATGCAAGAGGGATGTTATCTCCTGCCAGAATATTAGCTATTTCTTCCTGATTTTTGTAGATGATTTTATTTTGTTCAAGAAAGTTTATTGGGTTGCGGGACTTTCTTCCTGTTATTTTATTAGCTTTATCCCATACATTTGTTATAGGTGTTGAGTTATTTATTGACGAGGATTCACGCTTAGCTTTTTTTATAGTAAATCTAGCTATTGCCCTAAACTTTTTAAATTCTAAACTATTTTGTGTGCTATTGTGAACTTTAAATGTGTTAAAGGCTCGCTTTGATCGTTTTATTGCTTCTTCGCATTCAGAGTTCCACCATGGTACTGGGTAATGTTTGTTATTCTGCTTGTACGTTCCGATATATTTATTCGCTGAGTCTGTAATTAATTTGGTAAAGGAGTGAACTATTGTGTCAATATCTGCAGTAAGATTAAGAGCGTTAAGATCATTTTCTTCATGTTTTTGAAATGCGATCCAATTTTAATTCTGTTGTGGGAAAAATGCATTCTTTTGAAATGTCAAAAACACGCAGTTCGTCCTGAAAACGTCCGTTACCAGTGCACTGCAAAAACTGGGTAGTGCAGGATGCGATGGAGTAGCTCTACTCGTTATGGCTGTAAATATTTATTTCATTTAACTTGCTGTCACAATCACTTTTTAATCTCTTTCATGCAATATCCTTTGTTTTCTATTTATATTTTAAACTACTATTAATATATACTGAATCTGTTTTAAAAGAACCAGTGTTTCCAATTTTAATAAAGACAATGATTTCATCTTTTATTCAGGGGGCTATTTTTATACTCGATTATTTCCGATGCTTTATATTAACTTTATAATAACCTTCGAGCTAAAGCTCTTGGGCTTTAATCAGATTTTGCCAAAATTATGCCTCATCAAATAGCCGACTATTTATCAACATCTTGGTATATTACCGTTTAAAATCAATTATTTATTTAAATTAATAATAACGTTTATTCAATCAAAACGGATGGGATATTTTGTTGTCTATTTGCTTTATGTGACCTTCTAAATAATTTATTTGTTAATATTACTCATGCATTTTTCTTTTATCTTGGGTTTTGGAAATTATCTTTAATAAATTTGAAGGCCAAAGTTTATCATTCCACAGTAATAACTATGTTGGTAAACAATGTTCTTTACAGTAATGTTAACCGGCTTTTATTTAGCTTGCCCTATTTATATATTTGGGTCAGATAAATTTGAATTTGACTCCCTTCCTGTTAACAGATTGACATGAAATTGGACGCTCACCTGTAGTTCCGGTGACAATACAATTAAATAAAATGTTTCATTGTGAATACAAGATGGCCGCCACAACAAAATTGCAGTTTCATGACTACCACTATATGAGTATCATATATTGCAGCCTGTGGTGGAATGGTCCTATCTTTCTCGCGAACCTTTTGAAATGCCAATTCAACCTGTTCAATATAACAAAACTCTTCCTGAACTAAGGCTGAAATCTGTATCGCTAAAAATATCAACCCCTTTAGAGTTTCCTTTTGAACACTTCTCCAATTTCCATCGATTGAAGCATATTGTTGTACATTCCGTTATAACGCTAAATGTTCAAACATTTCACGCAGATTTTTCGATTCACTTTCCTCTGATGAGTTACAAGACTCTGGAAAGTGTATACCTAATAAAAGTGGTTTAACAGGAAGCCTCTCCTAAAAATCTTTTCTAGATTCATTGCACCCTTTCGTCAATGATATGATTTTCTTCGCGTCTCAGACATTCCCAATTCAGTCAGGATAAACGGCATCCTATTCTACTTCCTACAATCATTATGTTATTAAACTTATTTTCAAGGCTATACACATTTCATCATTACACTGCGGACCCCAACAGATATTATACCTCATGAGAGAAAGATTTTGGTCTATTCATGGCAGAAATACTGGGAAATCTATATTTTGTAAATGTGTTAGCTGTTTTAAGACAAATCCTTTATCTACTACTTCTATAATGGGCGATTTTCCAGCCTTCCGCGTTCAGCCTTCATTTCCTTTCGATTTTACTGGGGTTGATTATGCTGGCCCATTTATTCTCAAGGACAGACTAGGTCGAAGACTTATAAGGCCTACGTGTGTTTATTCATATGTCTCAGCACAAAATCTTTACTCTTAGAATTAACATCAGATCTATACACTAAAACCACTCCGCACTAAAGCGTTTTATTTCTCGCAGAGGTAAACCTTAAATTATGTCAGACAACAGATATAATTTTATTGGTGCATTTAATGAATTAAATGCTCTAGGTAAATTTTTTAAACAAAATGATGGGGAGATTAAAGATAAATGCAATAATAATCAAATATCATGGAAATTCATTCAAAATGAAGTAGTCCCTGCATTATTCTACCTTGGTTAAAAATAAACTTTACTAAACAAAAGTCAATAAAGTTAGGTTCAGAGGCTAGTAGTGAAAAACATTTTTTTATATTTTGCACTTATAAAAATCTTCATTATAAAACGCATTTGCGTATCGTAATGTAACTTTTACGCACGCAAATTTTTGTTTTAAATGGTTGGCGACATGAGTGAAGTTTCTAAAGGCAAGACTATTGACAATGACATTTGTGGCTAATAGCAATTTATTAATTTTATATTGTTCTTTAAGAAAGTATCTGTGAATATGAATATAATATTTTACTTATATAATATATTATTATTGGTATATTATTCATTTTAAAATATTTTAAAACATTAACATTTGATAATCTAAATGTCACAACTGTCAAATTTTATAAATTACACAGTGCTGCCGACATACTTTTTAAAGTAAAAATTTTCGTAATTACATAAAAATAAAAATTTAATTTAAAAAATGGTAAAAAGGGCAAAATATAAAAAATATTATAAACAACTTATTTCATATGGCTGTTGTGACACTCGTTCTTTAAAAAACTCATCGCTTCGCGATTCGTTTTTTAAACTTGAACTCGTGTCATAACAGAATTCCATATGAAATGCGTTGTTTAATATACTATTATTATTCTATACAGGGTGGTCCTTAAGTAATTGTACAAAAAGAATCAGTAGATTCTACACTCTAAAATACTACGATTTAACCCAACTTACTTCAATAAAATGTTGATATTAAGAAAGATACAGGGTGGTAAAGTTGAAATTTAAAATTTAATTTTTCGCCATAACTTTCATGTTTATGGAGATTTATTTACAAAAATTTATAAGTGGAGGTTTTGAGTATGAGGAATTATAATTTGATGCACAATTTTGATGTATCTCATAGAGGACGCCACATATGCCACATATATGATATAAATTTGCTCTTCGACTTAACCATATTTTTCTGATAAAATATGAAAGCTACGATATTTCAACAAAAAAAAGGTGTACTTGTTAATAACTTCAAAATTGAACAGTTTTCGAGATAATCGCATTTTACAAATCAGCTGCATAACTCCGTGTAACGCAATTATTCCAGGCAACGAATGAAAAATAGAAAAAAACATCAATAATTATAAATTTTGGTATCTTCAACTAAAGTTGATAGTTTCCAAAACATTAAACAAAAAATACTATAAGCTATTATTTTTTTACATACATAATTAAGATAATTAATAATCTGTTATTGGATTTGACATCAAACATTTTACATTTGATATTAAATTAAAGTCATAATAATATCATATTTTATTTTCAATTGAAATTAAGAAATAGTTTAACTGAATAACATAAAACTTTTTATCAAAGTAAGTGTTCGATATGTCCACCATTTTCTTCAATGCATTTATCAATGCGTTCCATAAAAGATCGTCTCATATTAAATAGCATCATTGGTTGAAAAGAAACAGTTGCAGCATTTATTTCTTCCCAAAGTTGGTTGCGAGTGTTTATGACATTTTTGTAGACATGTTGTTTCATTGCTCCCCATACACCAAAATCGAGCGGATTAAATTCTGGGCTACGTGGTGGCCAAGGAAAATGACTACCACGACCAATCCAGCGTTCAGGAAAGTTGTTATCTAGGTATGTTCTCACTGCTCTCGTATAATGTGGTGGTGCACCATCTTGCATGAACCACATATTTTGCCTTAAGTTTAATGGCAAATCTTCCAGCAGATCAATAAAATCATTTTTTAAAAATGTAAATAGTTATCACCATTTAAATTACGAGGTAACTCGCATGGCCCTAAAAAATGATTTCCAATGATTCCACACCATACGTTTATTTTGAATTCATGTTGAAAATGCCTTTCTCTTTTAACATGAGGATTTTCAATATCCCAGTAATGATTGTTCCTTAAATTAAAAACCCCACGGCGTGTGAATGTAGCTTCGTCCGTAAATAATATTTTATCGACGAAGGAGTGGTCAAGATTTTGCCTATTTCGGATATCATTTGCAAATCTGCATCTTAAAGGTAAATCTGTTACCAATAGATTTTGTACAGGTGTAAAGTGGTAAGGGTGAAAATGCTCGCGGTATAGGATTTTTAAAATTGAAGTTTTGCTAATTCCTAAGCCTGAAGATAAACGTCGTGTACTTACTTGAGAATCATCGTCAACGCGAACCATTACTTCATCTTCTAGATCAGGCGTAATCATTTTCGGTCGGCCTAAATTGTCACGTTTAGGACGAAATGAACCACTTTCGCCTAAATTCCGAAATAGATGTTTAAATATTTGATGATTAGGTTGCAGCCTGTCTGGGTATCGTCTTAAATATTCCCTTTTCGCTGAACGCCCGTTAAAATTTTGCTGACAATAAACAGCAATCATATCTCTCATATCGATATTTGAAAAATTATTATTCCTCGGCATTTTCTGCTTTTGTTTAATACACCAAAATTAACTAAATATTACAAAAGCCACTCATTTATTGACACAATACTTATTTGAAGTTGTCAACATCATTAGTGACATCAGCCTACTATGTTAATGAAAAAATACTTATTTAAGTTGTCAAAATCATTCGTGCTATCAGCCTACTATGTTAAAATTTGCCGTAATGAATTAAATAATTAATAATTAATATTTTAGAGTGTAGAATCTACTGTTTCTTTTTGTACAATTACTTAAGGACCACCCTGTATAAACATTTCTTCCCTTCTCCTTTACAATTTAGGTAGTATTCCACATGACTTTGATTACAATATTATTTTAAAACATTCGAAATTTATTTATTCTGAAAAATATTTTGACGATATAAGAATTAAAAAAAGTAAAAATTAAGGGGTAAGTGTAACCTAAAAATTAATTATTTATTATTAACTAACTAAATTACCTTTTCGTTTTCAATCTTTCTGCTTTTGATAGAATTAATAATTTGAAGAGTGACCAGATCTGTTTGCTAGGTGTAATAGCAATATCCTAAATTTGGTCTTATTTAGAATACATTTAAAGTAAACAGGAACAGCAACAAATAACCAAGATATTTTTTTGCTGCAAAGGTGTGATGGGTGTATCTACTAGTACAAGTTCATCTTACGGAAACATCAAAAGAGTCTTTCACCCGTATGCATAGTCGATCTCTGGCGAATCGCTGGCAAAATTACGGCGTGGAGTCTGGAGATTCGCCGGCGGAGAGACGATTTTAAATGTTACGATGCATAATCAATCTCCCTCGCGTCTCTTCGCCAGCGGTACGCCGTCGAACAGCCTAGGTATTGAGTGTGCGCGAAGGGCTTGTTTATGAAGTTTTATTGGTATTGTGATGATTTTTAAAATTTAAAAGGTTTGAAGGTTATTATCTTTTAGGTACCTACTCGTCGTGTTTTGTTGTGCTTTGTTTTATTAGTGACGATTGGTTAATTTGTGTTGTGTTTTGGGAAAATAGCTGTAAAATATTCAGGGCATGAGAGGGATATTTTTGTGGAAATTCTCGGCAAACATCCTATAATCGAAAGCAAAAGAACAGATGCGTACGCTTTCAAATAGAGTTAATTTTATATTTAAGATAAACTTTCGTAGTTCTAAAACCATTGTATATTATACAGCTTTTAAATTGGAATTTGGAAAAGGCCCTAAACGTTTAATTAGATGTATACATCTTAGATATAAACAATGGTTCAACTTCAATTTGCCATCATAAACATAAATAAAATATAAATTTTAAGTAATAAAAAAAATTGATCAAACTGTAGTCAGTGTCAGAAATATGTAGAGCAATAAAACCTCATTTTCCTCATGCAAAAGAAGAAACGACTACAGGGTGAGTCACCAAAAATGACTCAAGTACAGGTGATACTACCTGTACTTGATCAAACCTGTGATCAAATCATGGAAATGGGATAAATTATTGGTGGGCCACCCTGTAATCCTTTGGTCTTTTGCATACCTAATAAGATGTTATTGCTCTACATATTTATTTCTGAAACAGACTTTATTCTTCCAAAAAATAAAAATAAATATAAAAATACCGAAATTTTGCCTTCAAGTAAGACAGGTACCCAAAGATAATATTCAGGTATCTAATTTTTAAGTGTATTAATATCCATACTTTCTAAAAGGTATAATTTTAGTAATTATT
Organism: Ophraella communa; assembly: GCA_035357415.1. Classification (NCBI taxonomy): domain Eukaryota; kingdom Metazoa; phylum Arthropoda; class Insecta; order Coleoptera; family Chrysomelidae; genus Ophraella; species Ophraella communa. Next base: position 3,238,472 of record CM068994.1, read on the forward strand.
ATTATTACCTAGTGCATGAAAACAAAGTAATAACACTTGTTTAAAACAAGGATATTTTGTCTTCAGGTACCACAGAGACCTGTACTTTAATGGTTCTTGAAATGTATGCTTCCTAAAAGGGATAGTTTTAGAAATCAATAAAAAAAATTTAAATGGAAACAAAACAATGAAAACTTGTTCAGAAAAGTAATGAATTGTAGATAATGGCTTTATTACTAGCTAAACTTGAACATTGCAGAAAGAGAATATTTTCCTTTATAATATTGTAATTACATGGCTTTACATATTATTTGGAGTAGATTACTATATTCTAGTAAATCATAAATATGCTCAGAATAAATCTAAAATTTCTAGAGAACTATGGTCCAGTTAAAACGGCTCTGGGACAAAATACACTTTAAATAAACACCGAACTACCCTCGGAGACTCGACGGAGATAATAATGACCATCTCCAACGATTCTTCGCCAAGTCGCTAAATTTGGTTAAACAGCGCATGACCAAAACAGACAGCGGCTGACTATGCATTGCAATTCTGTCTCGGCGATCGGTGAATCTTCGGCGCTTCGCCAGAGATCGACTATGCATACGGGTGTTAGTTTTGTTGAATACATGGTATTCAAAAAAATTAAATGTTTACATAATATGTAATAAACTTTTTGATTATTTGTTTAATCAATGCACAATTAATGAAAAATTTCTATTATATTTGTAAAATTGTATAACTATCATAACTGATAAAAAGTTATTGTTACGCAAATAACGCAAGTATTTATATAAATAAATCTTACTAATATAAAAACACCGGTATCAGCTGTAAAAAAATCGCTACCATTTAACAACATGTGGGCCACGGCTATTCGTCTCAATTAACATATGAATAGCCCATCAATTACAAAAAAAGAGCTTGCTACGTTGTCGTCGCACCCGAAAGCAGTACCGTCAATACATCGCGAATTGTTACGCAATTATCTTGTTAAAATTCACATATATTTATTTGCAAAAACAGACTCGGTTAAAGTGATTATATTGATCTGGAATTTATTATCAAATTGGTCTCGTCCTAAAATGTTTTTTGTATTAGAATGATAGATTTCATTCCAAGAAGTTACTTATTTTTGTTTTGCTTTAATGTTCTGCATTTACTTCTAAAAATTGTGGATGGAAAATGTCCCGGGTTAACGTGGATTTAAATTAACTTTATTTAATTGAGATTGGTATTATGTACCACTAACATCTTATGCTATTGGTGCCTTGAAATTAATATCGTCTTATACCTGCTCCCCACTAATTTACAATATTAAAAGGTGTTCTCTGAAATTTTGTAATTTTGTAATTTTTTGGTTTCATTAAAACGAATATACAGGGTGGCGCACCGAAAACGAAACAGATGCATTTACTGGCAGATGATTCCTTAAAAAAAAAACGCTCGAACCCGTCGATTTTGTTTTCGAGTGGGACACAAAATTGGCATAAAATCACATTAACATTTGCAGCTCCCTAAGCGGGGGTGGCACCATCCCTAAAATCTTAAATGGAAAGAGGGGTCGAATCATCCATCATTTAAAAGGTCTTTCAACTCCCTTTACAATGATGTAAAATTCATGTACTTCAATTCAATAGTTTTGGGGATTTTTTGATTTAAAGATTAAATACATCATCGTAAGAGGAGATAGCAGCAAAGTTGTTAAAAATAAAGAATGAACTGACCTGTCAGCCGAGGTAAATCTTGAAAATGACCACCATTACTTTACATGCAATAATAAAGATTTTTCTGAAAATGTTGCCGGACATTTTGCAATATTTGAGGAGTAATTTGATGGCACTCATTCGCAATTCTTTGTCGCAAATCTTCTAAAGATGTTGGCTGAGTAGCATAGATTTTGCTTTTTAAGTAACCCCACAAAAAAAATCCAAAGGTGATAAATCTGGCGATCTTGGGGGCCATTCAACGGCACCTCTCCTATCAATCCATTGACCTGGAAAGGTCTGATCTAAATAATGCCGAACTCTTAATGCGTAATGTGGTGGAACACCATCCTGTTGGAACATCAACAGGATGGTCTTCGCCAAGACATCTTTGATAAGATTTTGTAGGTAGCAAAAAATCTTGATGCACATAATACTTTGTTTTCTCTAATAACACCTTCTCTTTTGATTGGTTCAATCATAAATGGTCTCAGATCTTCAATTAGCCTCCTCATTAAACGTTTATTGAGGCGAAAAAGCTCAATAAACTTGTTTTCTGTTAGACTAAAAGGATCACTAGTTGCATGTAATTCTTGTCTTCTACGAATTAATCTCAGATTTCTTTCTCGATTAATTTCTGCCAAAAGACCTTCATGGGAAATTGGTAACATTTTGATGATTCAGATAGTAAACAAATGGAATATATTCTTGAAACTTTAAGATTCCCGCTTTTAGTTTTGACGACTACGAATCTCTAAGATTCGGGGTTCAATACCATTCTGGAGTAATTCCAGGTAAATTTCCCCAGTTAAATTTACGTTTAAAAATATAGGCCAAACAATGTAGTTTCCCAAAATTCCTGCCCACACATTCACTTTTTGAGGAAACTGGGTGTGACCTTCATAAAAAAGGTGAGGATTTGTGTCACTCCAGTATCTTACGTTCTGGGTATTAATTTTACCATAAAGAAAAAAAGAGCACTCATCACTATAGCAAATTGTTTTAAGATAATAAGGATCCTGTTCTATTTTATTTCTTATTTGCTCACAGAATTTAATTCTGCGATTTGGATCATCTTCTCTCAGCATATGGAGCATTTTCATTTTATAAGCATAAAATTTTTGTTTTTTTAAAACTCTTTTTACAGTTGATGAAGACACTTTACAAGTTTGTGCAACATTTGAGGTGGATTGTATGGGGTTGACTACCATTTCGGCAACTATTTCGGCAACTATTTCGACTTGTTTGTCTTTACTAATTCCAGGTCGGCCACTTCGCTTAGCGTCTGCAACGTTTCCTTTATCTAAGAGTTGTCTCAGGTACTGTCTGAATATTGGTCGATCTGGATGCCTTTCATTAAAAATCCGTTCGGCTTCATGCAGATTAGTTCTAGCCTCACCAATAATTAATATTGCTTCAACTTTTTCCTGCATAGTTCGCGACATTTTAAAAAACTCTTATTTATTATTAACGGATAATTTACTAAATCACAATAATGGTAAAAAGGTAAAATTTTACTATTTCTACAAATTATAATTAAGATACGAACCAAAAAGAAATAAAAATAAAAACTTTGAATTTAAACAAGAATAGTATTGTGCCAAACATTTTAAATTTTTAGTATGTCTGTTAATAGCATTGTACCTACATTTAAAGCAAATAATTCGATTTAAATAAAAAGTGGGTAAAGTTTTTTTTATTACGAAGAAGTAAATGGTGAACATTTTGAACATATTATTTAATTTTTTTTATTATTAATATTTAAAAACTTTAATAATTTTATAATTTTGGGTTGAAAGTTGTAAATAAGGAAGAAGAATTAATTTTTTTTGGTATCATTGGAAAGCGTTTAAAACAAGCTTTCAAATGATTTATTACTTGCCATATGGTGCCATTTAAAATTATCTTCCAAAAGGGCCCACGTCCGCCATTTTTTATGATTACGTCACCTACTATCTATAAAAAAGTAATATACATTCCCTACTTCACTTTCCCAAACTTTCAAATTTCTAATTCTAACGGTTCAAAAAATTAAAGGGGTTGAAAGGGACTTTAGAACCGCACTGTATAAATTATAGTATGGTTTGTTAGTAATTGTTGTTTGGTTGTTTACAAAGTGCTCAAAACTACCTTCAGAATTGATAATGAATTCTAAGTATTTAAAATTTTTCATGTCAACAATATTTTCACCTTGAAATTTTATGTTTGTCAGGGGGTTTTCCTGTTTACCTATTTACAATTACCTGCATTATGCTTATGCTTATTTTGTATTCTATACATTTTTCGGATAGCACCATTTTTTGATTTTTTCTATTATCAGTAAAATCAACGGTTATAATCGTATACATGATTGGTATAAAGTATGGAACCCCCTAAGTATATGCTCATTGGCTTAAATATATTTAAATTAAATTGCTCATCCCTTTCAAAGAAAATCGAAGGAATTCAAAAATGCTTTCAAATTTAATGTAAAAATTAATTTCGCACTTGCAGCAATAATTTTCGTATTCGTAACCCTAAGGCATTAAATGTGTGGGTCTACTCCTGTATGCTTCATTTTTTAAATAACCCCACAGAAAAAAATCGAGAGGAGTTAAATCAGGAACTACGAGTTGGCCTTTCGACCCTTTCTATCAACCTGAAAAAAATTATCAAAAAACTAGCACAATTATAGAATAATATGCAATTATAGAATTATACTGGGCTATTTGGATGAAGATAAAGTCTTGCAATAGCATGTACAATATTATTTGTTAATAGTAACACATCCAACTTTACATTGTCATTTGTGGCAGTCTTCTTGACTTGGTTTCATTTTTACTACTTGATGTTATTCGTAAATAACGCCTTACAATTGTCACAACTGCTGATTTTGTGATTTGGTGACCTTTATCAGAACGCTGTTTGTCTCCATATCCTCGCAGAATTAAAATTCCTTCACTTAGATACACCATACTCAATACTCATTTCATATATGTATACTCCTCAATAAAATATTTCTGTGAAAAGAAATAAAGGGCGTTAGAGTTCAAATTATTTTCGTATTTTGCTCATAATTTCAATGATTATCTTTGATTGATTTGATTGATATCAAAATTGGCATAGTGGCATAATTTTATATAGGTAATATTATTTTCCTACGACCCCCTATAAAAACGACACCTAACGCACAGTTTTGACACTTCGAAAATAAGTAATATCATACGCATTCGAAAAACTAAGAAAAAAAGATGCTATCAAATTAATACTTTTGTAAAAATAATTGTGAGTTGCATTACCTAGGTATACTTTTAATTCCAATATAAATAATAGTTCTATTTATTTTATTACTTATAAAAGTGTGTTTTTAGATATGTTATGAATGCCTTATTGTTTTCATGAAAATTTATTTGAAATTTTCTTAAGTGCGATTTGGGTAGGTATACTACGGGGTATAACAAAAACAACAAAAATGCAGAATTGCAGGTGAAGAATTGGGTAATAAAATCCTGTTTTGTATGTGCTGAATTTATTCTGAATTTCTGTATATTATTTAATACTACCTAATATTACTAAGAGAGCCTGTTGGACACTGGATTGAATTGTTTGCGTCTTTAGCGCTAGGAGTTGTACATAGGGGTGATTGGCGCATACCACAGGGGTAAATGAAAATGTTCAAAATATGTACAATACATAACATTTTTCAAGTTTCATTAACTTTCAGCAACTCTTCCAATAACCATTTCACTTTTAATTTTGGGGAGCCCACGAAAAAAATTAAAATGTTATTTAATTAATAAAAAATTTTGATGCTAATTCTTGAGAAAGGTAGTTTTTTGTTTTTTATTAATTGTATTTCCATGCAATATGTATACTAGCTTAAATCCGAATTATTAACATGACTAACAATAAAAATAAATTTTATAAATAAAGTTAAAAAATTCATTAAGAAATATTGGGGTCGTAGAATATTACTCTCGTAATATTTCACTTGTTATGTTATATGCTATTTATGTATTATTTGACATTTTGACAAAATTTTTTCAAATGTATTTCATCAGTTTCACCTAATGAAGACTATTAAATTTTGGTTCTAATAGATGAAAATCCTACAGTAAGTTCACATAAATTATCAGAAGTCTAAAAAAATAAAAGCTCTACCACTTTACTTCACTTATGTTCGAAATTTCATTCCAACAGGGGTGTGTTCGGGGAGCACGCTTTCGAGCTATGTAGCGCCAAGAGCCATATAACGCAAACGAGGAATAGTACTAGATAGCGCCAAATGGCGCAAATAGCGTGCTCCCCGAACACAGCCCAGATCTCCCACGAAGGTGCTCCACCTTATCAAACATGTTCTGAACAAGCATAATGATGACCAACATTTTATTAAAAATATTATGTTTAGCGATGAAGCGACTTTTTCCAGAGGTATTTAATTAGCAAAACAGTCATTACTGGAAAGAAAAAAATCCGCATGTTTTGAAAGACACATCCAGCATGAATCTAAATAAAATAATTATAGGCGACCAATTACTAGGGCGTTGTGTTCTGCTTTTAAATCTAAATGGAGATTCTTATTTATTTAGTGATATTTTGGATAGTCTGCACTAACTGTAGCTACATACAGTGTGTAAAAGCCAAATGAAATAAATTCATTATTTCGGTTACTGTACATATTTATAAAAAATCCCGAAACACGTCAAATTTAAATTATACCTTGACATTCTTTAACGTGAAAATGCAACCCCTACCTTCAACCCCCTTAGAATGACAGGTACAACCCCCAATTTTTTAAATGGGAAGTATAGGCTTGTGATATTAAATTTGAAAGGTCTCTTCATTCTCTATTCTAAATATTTTCAAGCGCCTGGAGCAATATTGCATAATTCTTGAATAATATGTTCTGTGGTAACCTTTACTTTGTGAAAGTTCATCTTACTAAGAACAATAAATAACTGAACGTTGAACTAAACTTCCACTATTTATTCAAAAAATACGTTTTAAAATGCAATTACAGCTGTTTTATTCGTTAAAGTAAAAATGGGGTGACCGGTGACCCATTTTAATTTCTGCGGTGGGGCCCATAACAATCCCCTCGTGTGGCCCGCTATTCATTTATTGGCGACCCACGCCATTTTTTTTATTTTTATTAAATAGGTAAATTACTTATTCAAAAACTGCACCAAACAACTGTTTCTCATAATTAAAAGAAGGTAGGACTATATTTTGCTTTTTATCAAGATAACTATGTACGCCGTGTACGGCTTTTGACAGCTAGCGTTTCTATTAATAATACAAAGTTATCAGTTTACAAATACAACATTCTGTTATAAAGTCAAATTCTGGAAGGTGAAACAAGTACCAGTATGACAAACTTGACTACTCGAAAAAGAGTTATCAGTGAAGAAGACCAAACCGGACATGAAAATAAAATCAAAAAATACCCGGAAACAAAGATTGTCCATCAATTACTACGGCAAACTGCTCAAACTGCGATATTATAATTGAAATCACCTCAAAAAAGTAAATATCTAGTTTTATTTATAACATTAATTGGTTTTCCATGTTCACTGTTATCGTTTATAATCAAATAATTTGTTTATTGTTATATAAATTACCACCAAATAATCTTCAATAAAATTTTCAACAAAAAAAAATTATTCGATCGTAGAAAAAATGTTGTGTGTAACATGTGCAAAAAGTGCATCTTTGTTGCACTCAGCATGATTGCAGCTCTCGACCTCGTCTCGAGCTGCAAACTTCATGCATCGTGCAGCAAAGATGCACTTTTTGCACTAGTTACACAAATAACTATTGTTTTACGGCGAATTTTTATTATTGTAATTTAAATTTTTTATTTAAATTTGATTACATTACTGTTTCTGTAAAGTTTTGGCATCTCGCTGTATTACTTAATACACTTTTTTTAGTTATTATGTAATTTACTAAAATGGAACTACAAAAATATTTGAAAATTTTTTTTCCTACGACCACATATGAAAGTGCTAGTTTGCACACTTATTTGTACTTAAGAAAGTAGCTAATATCAATACACGTATTGAAAAGTAAAAAATATAGTTCTATGATCTGTGACATTTACGTCAAATTTATCAATAGTAAAAACACATGAATGTCAAAGCAAAGACCATTTAATTTTTTTTAAATCTTCCTTGTGTCAAATATTGTATGGTAATTGCCAATACAAATTTTTCTATATAAAGTAAGAATAAAGAATAGTTTCTTATAGGTTTTTAAATTTTTAAATAATAAACATATTTTTATTCAGTATTATTATTTTTATAAAAACACTTTTAGAAAGAAGAACAGTTTATTCTTCTTTTTTATATTGTGTTTATGTTCCGTGCATGTGTCGAATGTGGATTTTTGAAGTTATGTTTGTGTTTCTGTTTCTGTTTACAATCTTTGTGTCTATTATTATTACATTACTTTTCACCAACTGACCATTTTACTTTTAATTTTTATAGAGCCCACAAAAAAATTAAAATGCCATGGCTCGCCATAGCTTACAAGAAGATAATGTGATAAATTGCAGTAGAAATATCACTAAGAATACTAATATTTACTAGAAGAGGGGTCTTTGCTTGCACTTAGAAAGTTACGTCCCCCCTTCAATCAATCCGTTCCCCATGCACTGCACAGACTGATTCGATGTCTTTTAATTTGCTAACTAACCTTCTATCTCTTTTGATACGAGTACACAGTTGCTCATGCATATTCTTAACAGTGACAAAACACACCGCGATATCGAATGTTTAAATAAACCGATGGACTTAACCTAGTCTATCTCCGAATGTGACCCACTAGTACAGAGTGTATTTCTCTTTTGGACAGTGTTATAAGTGCGTCGGAGTGTTATAGAACATCTCGAGTTTTTCCTAGAACCCTGACCTTTAAAGACGATCACCTGATCAGACAGAGGGATCGTGCTCTACGAGACGGTGAGTCTCCTTAAGACTCCAGCCAACACATGCGTATTTTAATACTTTCGATTAACAGTTCACTGTGTAAATATTATTGTTTAGTCATTTAATCATAACATTTTTTAGTGTTTGTTGTTTACATTAGTTAAAAAAGTGTGCCATAAGTCTACCGCGTGTAGTGATTTTTTTGTGAAAAATATTGTGATATTGGCACTGTGATTTGGAATTATGCTCAATTGTACAGATCTGGAGTGTATTTTACACCATCATCATTACTATGCACATCTACATCACCTTCAACATGGGACACATGTGGACGAAGGTAAATATTTGTAGTATTTAAATCTATAAAATAAAATCAAAACAAAAGATGTGTAAATGTGCTTTCAGCAATTAATATTTATTTAAATGTAAAATAAAATAAAAAATAACAATAGTAATTGGTTATTTGAAGTTAAAAGTTATGGCCTTTCATAGTTAAATGTTTTTTATTATTGTTATTTACAACAAAGGAATTTTCCAATGAATGATATTCAGATCGCTATGTATAACTATCTTATAGATAAGAAATAATAAAAGACTCTATGACACAAACATTGAAAAAACAATAATAAATTAATCTTTAAGGAATAGATAGAAAAAATAAATATTTTTAATAAAAGTACCTACAGATATATTTAATATTGTTAATATACAGGAATTCAAATAGTTTGGAAAGTACTATTTTATACCAAAACATCTTAGTAATATCTATAAAACTCGGATAAATACCAAAGAACAAAGAATTTTTTTTTCAAAAATCATAAATTATTTGTACATTTAATGGTACAATCAAATTTTTTTTGCTTTGAGGCATAGCCCATACAGCCAGACGCTATGTAGTCAAATGTTTGGACAATCGTGTACACTCGTAATAATATGTAAACCTTCTGCAGACAATATTAAGAACAAAATGTTTTAACGCCTATTTCTCCTAACCAAAAATCTAACAAAACTAAAATCTATCAAAACTGAAATCTATAACAAAGGATTAGGTCACAAGGGTCACTTTCTTCTCGCCCAGGGGTCTGTCAGGGCATTTTTTTTGAACAACCAATAATACAAGGTAGACAACGGAAAGTAGGATATATAATACAGTAGGATAGACATTTAGGGATGCAACCTTTTTTAATTACTACAATTTAATATTTGTCTCAAAAACAAAACTCACAAGACAGTCAAATATATTTTTTTATTAGTAGATAGCAAATATATAATATTAAAAGGTGTTTCAACTTGTTAAGTTTAATAGTTTTTGTATCAATTTGTCTGATTGGTTTTTGTATAAAATTCAATTGAAAAATATGTGGTCTAAGTCGGACGTGACATTGCAAGTGATACATAGATTGCTGTCCAATATTATTTAGTCTGGTCGAGAAGTCATTTAAATCCGAAAAATCTGATTTTGGTGTCAATCGATTCGAAATAACAAATATAAAAATGTTCCTGAATATCAAAATCCGTTTTAAAAATTTCCTACTGTTATTAACAATTTAATATTTTAAAAAAAGGGGGTTTACGTTTTTGCTAATAACTCATAAACTATAATAGCTAGAACAAAAAACTGAACGGATTCTTAAAGGGCAGGAAATTTTCAACAAAAAAGTCCCAATTCGCCGAATTGTAGCTCAATTATTTATAGGTCTAAATTAATGTTGAAAATGGCATAAAAAACGGGCGGCGCGTCACCGTCGCAACTACCAAATGACATAAATTATTTTTTTTCAAAGTAAATATTAATAAAAAAAAATTTTAAAATTCTAGCACTAACAGAACATATCAGAGAACAAATTTCTGCAATCAAAAATTTTTTTCCGTTATTTTTCACATTTCTATCCATTTGTTAATTAAAAAATTACATCTTCATTGTTACTAACTTTAAATTCGTTACTGTGAGTAAAATATAAACACAAGAATTTTTTTAACCCTTGGAATCCTTTATCATAAAGCTACTGAACAAAGTTACATAATAAAATTTTTAAATTTTTAAAAATTGAAAATGTTATTAACAAACAAAGTAAACAAATGCTATTTTAGGTGTGAAAAATTTAAATTTTTTTAAACAATTGTTTACAGTCGTTTTTAATAACCTAATATAAACAATATAAATCCAATTTTTTTAAATGTTTGTGACCAATTGTTTAAAAATTTTTTAAAAACAAATGGCTTATTTAACAGTTTTTAAAAATTTTTGCCATTCTATTGTTTATTAAAAACCATTTAAAAAAAATTTTTTTCTTCAAAAAATTTTCTATTTGTTAATTAAAGTTTTTGTTTATTAACAATTGTTTAAATTTAATATTAAGAAATGAAAAAAATTTTAAAAATCATAATTTTCTCTTCTCTACAAAATAGTAAAACATTTTTATGTCATTTATGTCATTTCGAATCGATTGACACCAAAATCAAAATTTTCGGATGGGTGCAACCCAAATCCGATTTAAATGACTTATCGACCAGACTAATTGATTTAAGTATGCAGGATGACCAAACTTCATACGACTGATGGTAGTTATGTATTTCTTTGGGCAATGATAGTCTTCAAACCAGTATCAAACCAGTAGTATTTGGTACTAGTTGTGTCTAACGGGTAGGTTTTGAAATTAAATATTCCTTATATCTTTTGCTCCAGTTTGTGTGCATTTTAGTCCTGGTTAAATTACTTCTTTCGTCCAATGTTGGCCAGCAGGTAGTTTTTTGCCGGTCAGTATGCTCTGTTTTGCCAATTTATCCACTTCTTCATTGTATACAATTCCAGTGTGGGCTTTGACCCAAACAAATATTATTTGTTGATTTTCATTAGTTCTGCCAGATTTGTTTTAATTTTTGTTATATATGGATTAATATACTTTGAATGGATTTGGTAAAATCACATTCTAAACTAAAAAATAGATAATTGAAAATGAGAGTAGGTAAGTTGATATATAAAATGTATAGACTTTTTAACATTAGAGAACCAGTTAGATATTTTTATAACATATTTTAACATTTGCAAAAGGTTTAAAAAGTTGATATATTGTGAAGAGCCTTCATTTACTCAACGGTCATTTTAGCACTTTTATCTAAGTGCTAACATCACGACTTGCGGAAGTTATGGTTGCATTTATTTCTTTATTTATCCTTATTTAATGTGGTCCTAATCATTTGCAAATTTGTTTTAATTTCATAATTAAAAAATAATTGAGCAATATAATTTAAAGCAAATTTTGCTTCTTAATTGAGACAATAACGTAATATTTGGTTTCCTAAATATTTAGTGAGGTTCGTCACTATAAATTTAGGTATACAAAACAAATAGCGTTGCAGATAATTGTGATGTTGCCATATTTCAAAACTACTACACTGACTAGATGATTATTTGGGGGTTCGACTGTTGCCGGTGGTGATGACATATTTTTATTAGTTGTGTCATTTTACAACTGCTTTAACTATATTGCTTATTGACAACGTAACTTAAAATTATCATTAAGTTCTTGGGATAAATTAAAACTTCAAAATGCAGGTTCTTACATTTATTTAAACTACACCAGTTCTTGTAGGTAAATTCCTGGGTAAATTCATCACTATTTCTGGATTTATATGAGCAAGATTAGTGGCTTCTTTATTTTCCACTTCGAATTGATTTCGAGTTGTTGCAACACGGTTCAAACGCATATTTGTAGAATTTTCTCTTTTTTATACTCATTGTAAATTACCTGAATAAAAGTCTGTGGTTTTGGCTTTGAGTTTTATTGGATCTTTTCTAATAAATTAATAGCTAAATTTTGAAAATCACCTCTGAAATAACTACAGATAGAAATACTGACAATGCAAAAGCATTCATTTAAAACATTTTATACATTTAAACATTAATTAAAAAAATATCAATAAAACACTAAGTCAAACCAGAATAAATTTAAGGGTAAAACCGAGGGTAAAACTATAAAAATGCGCGACCAGTTTCGGTCTTAGACCGAATATTGTACAAATGTATTGACTTTTACATGATAGGTAAGCTTTTCTTTATTAGTTTTGTGCCTCACTCATTTTACTATGTTGTCCAACTTTATATTTTTTATTGTTATAGTTTTTGTCTTAATCCTTACCTTACTGTATCTTTTTATTTTTAGTCTGATGATGGTCTAAGACCGAAACTAGTCGCGCATTTTTATAGTTTTACAATTAAATTTATTGTGGTTTGACTTGTTTTATTGATATTTGATATCAGCCACATTTGAGTAATGGATCATTCCTTCAATATTAATTAAAAGTGTAAATAAGTATAATATTTTAATTTATAGATAATTTAATTTCTAGAATTTTGTTCTGCATATAAACAGAATTAAAATTTCATTTTTTATCAGAGTTATAGTTTAATTATCGGCTTAAACTTCACCTAACTTTTACAAAATTAATATTATTAATAAGTAATTGTTAAATAAAAAGAACTAACAAACATTTTATATTATTTTTTTATTTAGAATGAAAGATTTTAAATTAAAAAATTCCATACTTGTTTGATTGATTTAAAAGTATTTTATACCTGAATAAACCTAACCTAGAATTGATTTTGCTCCATAAATATTAACTAGGATTTTTACTATTATTAACAATATTTCCTCTAAATATTTGACTACTCATAGAATATTAACTTTATTTATCCCTCTATGACCTATGAAAGGGAGATAGAGGGAAAGTAACTCTGAATAAAAATTATTCATTTAATCCGAGATTTAAGTAGACTTGTTTAATGTTGGTGTAAGATTGTATCTATATTTACCTGGAAGTTGTTTTAGATATTTGAAATAAAAAAGTTTGATTTTTTTATTTTTATATCAAATACTTTTTGGTTTAACATAAATATAATTATTACTACATAATTATTACTACACCACCCTAGATAATTTGCCATTCTTTTTAAACTGCATATAAACAAACAACTGTATGTAACTGTAATAAAAAATATAAAAAAGCTTAAGCATAAACTTAAATTAAAATTAAAATTCATGATCACTGAACAAAAATGTATTCTTTGTTGCAAGACAGTTTGCTAATAAAATTTTATATAATTCTTCATTTAACATCAATAGTTATATAACGGCGGTATCGATGGATAAATTAATTATATTTCGTAATCATGGAATTTATATATAGCTTTAATAACTGTCCAATACTCATTTTTATGGTTTTGCCAATTTAACTTCCTTATTTGCTTTACCTCAATTTTATGGGGTTATCAGAGTAAGCAGTGATAGTAATTTTAATATATTTAAACAGAATTTTTTATTCTCATTGCACAACAATCAAAATCTAAACAATATGCTGCATCAACGTACTGGACAATAATAATTATATTTGTGACAATGGGATACTTCCATTCGTAATTTATTTGTTGGGCTAGAATGTTACATTTAAGTACCGGAAAACCATGTATGCGGAAACTCAGGGTGGTACTTTATTCAATTTAAATACGTAGTACTTGAATATAAAAATATTTTAAATTTTGATGGTTCACAGAACATGTATACCATGCATACTATAAATCGACCCATAAATGATCTTAAAAAAGTACAAATTTAGTTTTTTCTTTTGGAATGCAAAATTTATAAATGTATACAGTTTCCCAACAAATTAGATTGCTTTTAAGTAGGTAGTTTCAAATCATCGGACTTTTTGTTAATGACTTATCACACACTACTTACAAATTTTTTATCACAGTTACAATATTTGTTATTGGACCTAAAATCTAATAATTTCCAAATATATTAAGTGAAAAAACGAACAAATTATTACACAATTATATCACCAAAACAATTCTTTTTATAAAATGTCAACAGAAATCAAATATTGGTTGTTATCGATATTACGATCGTTGTTTATCATATAATCGATTGAGTCAGCAGATATGTATCATGAAAATTAAATTACTGAAATTTTAATCTGATTAGCTAAAAAGTACCTATATAAAAAATACGATATTAACTTGAGTTTAAATGAGTTGGGTTAGGTCTTTCAATATTAAATATCTGCCATCTTCCCATGTTAGTCTTTGAATGTTAAAAAGTAACATAGGTCATTTTTTTCATAAAATTGGTTGACGTGGAGCTTTCATAACGTTATAACAGTTTTTAAAGACTATAATGTTCAATTTGAAACAGTTGGAGATACTAATTTCGAACACCGCTCCTTCAGAGACCGAAATTTAGTAGTAGCCATCCTTAAGAGGACATTCAAAAGTTAAGAAACCACGCTCACCGCCCTGTGTTTTAATTTATTTCAGAACAATATTAAGATTCCCATCAGTCTCTGAAGAAAATCGAAATTCGAAACGCGCGTTAGACGGTGTTGGTGTACTATCGGCTTCAGAATAGCATATACATTTTCAAACTCAAATGGCTTGCATTGAATTCATTTTAAGGATGGCCTATTTATTGTGTATAACAGTTGTCCACACCCACATCTTTAATGTTACACAGAGAGGGATGATATTGAGTGATGGAAGATTGTAGCATAAGGCTTGGCATAAGTTAGAATTTTCCGATTTTTCCCTACATTATTAAAAAGGGAAGCGTTTCAAGTAAAGAGTAGTAATAAAAGTAATTTTTCAAGTAATTGTCACACTAAACTAACTATATTATATTCATATTTCATTTACACCCCTTTATAATAATCGTTTTCCTTTGACACCAGATCAAACTGCAGTCAAAATTAATAAATTGCTATTAGCCACAAATGTCATTGTTAATAGTCTTGTCATTAGATACTTCACTCATGTCGCCAACCATTTAAAACAAAAATTTACGTGTGTAAAAGTTACATTACGATACTCAAATGCGTTTCATAATGAAGATTTTTATAAGTGCAAAGCATAAAACCTCTTTTTAAATACCTAACATGGTTTAAATTTTCTTCTATTAAAAATTCCATACAGAGTATGTATACCAAACCTTGTCTATAAATATTCATGTTTAATATAAATAGAATGTATGTAGGTGCACTTGTCTTCAATGTTTTATTCAAATAATTTTTTATAAGCCGTAATAGGTACATGTTGTTTTAGCTTCAACACAATAAGTTTAATTCTGAATAATTTATTTTAAATAATTTATATTAAATTATAACTATTTATAATTATTTCTGCTCAGGAAGTAATCGGATATTTTTAAAATTATTTGCTCTAATTTTAATTAATGTTACGCTTTATTAACAAATAGAAGAAAAAGTGGTGAGTTACGCAAAGCACGAGTACTGCAAAATCAGTCATTAAGAGACGAATTTTACATACTATTTTTTATAATTCGCGCCCAGAAACATTTTTAATATAATAAAAAAAAATAATATTGCAATTAGGGATAGGCTACAATCTTGAAAAAACAAAATGTAACAAGAATATGTCAATCTTATAATGCTCTTTTTTATTTTTTTAAATAAAAGTTAAAGTTTTTTAAAAAGTTTTATTTTTTACTACTCTTAGTAAGATGAACTTTCATATAGTAAGGGTTGATATAATAAATTTCATGCAATTATAGATTTTAATCGAAATTTGTTGATGTTGGTATTAAAAAATTTGAATTTGACAGCTAAATTATAAATAAAACTCTAATTAGTTAGAGCATAAAAATTAACACAACTTGTGTGTGTCTAAACATAAACAGTACATCCAATTGCGCGGCATGAAAGTCCCTAGACCAATGTCACAAAGTAGCATTTTGTGACAGAGTTTTCAGTGTTATAATAGTATATTAAACAACGCATTTCATATGGAATTCTGTTATGACACGAGTTCAAGTTTAAAAAACGAATCGCGAAGCGATGAGTTTTTTAAAGAACGAGTGTCACAACAGCCATATGAAATAAGTTGTTTATAATATTTTTTATATTTTGCCCTTTTAACCATTTTTTAAATTAATTTTTTATTTTTATGTAATTACGAAAATTTTTATTTTAAAAAGTATGTCGGCAGCACTGTATAATTTATAAAATTTGACAGTTGTGACATTTAGATTATCAAATGTTAATGTTTTAAAATATTTTAAAATGAATAATATATCAATAATAATATATTATATAAGTAAAATATTATATTCATATTCACAGATACTTTCTTAAAGAACAATATAAAATTAATAAATTGCTATTAGCCACAAATGTCATTGTCAATAGTCTTGCCTTTAGAAACTTCACTCATGTCGCCAACCATTTAAAACAAAAATTTGCGTGCGTAAAAGTTACATTACGATACGCAAATGCGTTTTATAATGAAGATTTTTATAAGTGCAAAATATAAAAAATAAATTTTGTAGACGCGAATTATAAAAATAAATTTTGTCAACGTCGTTATAGTAAAACAAAAATCTGTTTTATAATGTTAAATTTTACAATTATCATATTATTATCACTACCTGCCGATCTTTATTTTATTTGGTAATATTACAGTTTTAACACATTTTTTAATGTTACCTAAGCATATACAGTGTGTAAAAGCCAAATGGAATAAATTCATTATTTCGGTTACTGTACATATTTATAAAAAATCCCGAAACACGTCAAATTTAAATTATAACTTGACATTCTTTAACGTGAAAATGCAACCCCTACCTTCAACCCCCTAAGAATGACAGGTACAATCCCCAATTTTTTAAAAGGGAAGTATAGGCTTGTGATATATCATTTGAAAGGTCTCTTCATTCTCTATTCAAAAATGTTATTGTTTTTAAATTTATTGCAAAAATTAACATAAAAAAATAAATATCATGTTGTTACCGAAATTCGCTACAATCAAAAACTAAAATGTAATGCAAAACGTAATAAAATGTAGAACACGAAAAAGAACTATGAATGTTAATGAAGTAGATGTTCAAAATGTTCTCCGCGAACGTCTTGGCAACATCCTAATCTCAAATAAAACTGTCTTCTAACATTATTTAACATATCAGGCGTGATCGACCTAATCGCAAGCGTTATTCGTTCTTTTAAGTAATTTAAATCATAAGGTTTAGTTTTGTACACATGGCTCTTCACATATCCCCATAAAAAGAAATCTAATAATGTAAGATAAGGTGATCGCGCTGGCCATTCAATCGATCCTCGCCTCCCTATCCACCGATTGGGAAATATTGTATCGAGGTACTGCCGGACATTAAGTTGGTAATGTGGTGGTGCTCCATCCTGCTGAAACCATATCGTATTCGCTGGAACTTGAGGGTTACCTGGATCAGGATATAAATTTGCCAACGTTGGAATGACATCATTTTGAAGTAGTGCCAAATAATTGTTGCCATTCAAGTCGCCCTCAATAAAAAATGGACCAATGATATTGTTCCCTACAATCCCTGCCCAAACATTAACCTTTTGAGGGTATTCTCTCATCCAGTTAGGATTTTCCGTGGACCAGTAGCGGCAATTTTGCCGATTAGCATGACCGTTAAGTAAAAAAGTACACTCAGAAAACATAACGTCTTCTAATTGGATATTATTGTTATCCAACATGTCCATCATTTGTTCACAAAAAAAAGTTCTCCTATCAAAATCGTCTTCCATGAGTTTCTGAGTAGGTATCATCTTATACGGATGCAATTTATTTTCTTTTTATCGATGTGTATGGCTAGCATTGAATGTAGTGGATGCCTGTCTACTCGATGTATGTGGGATTTCCTGAAACTCAAGCAACACATCTAATTTGAGTTCATCACTCAGTGCATTGGCAGCTGCTTTTTTTATCTGCCTTACATGACCAAACTCGCGAAACTGCTTTTCTATTTTACCTATTGTTCCTTGGGATATAGGCGGTAAATTAGGAAATTTCTCATGAAATAGGCGAGTTACTTCCTGTCGTGTTCGGATGTTATCTCCGTAACCAATAATTTGTAAAACTATTATTTTATGCATTTCCGTTAATCTAACCATTTTTCAGAATTGAATTGAACAAACTTTATTCTTAAATTACAACAATGACAACTTAAATAAAACAATTTACTACTGCTTGTTAAAATAACGTTGCCACGGAAATTCTTTAAAGTTTTTTAATGGTTACCATCTAAAAACCACATTGCTATGGTTTTTGTTCACCTTCTCATTATCAAGACCTAAACGGGAAATAAGTTTTAAGTATATTGTAATAAGTTTCGAGTATATTCTAGCGAATTTCGGTAACAACATGATATTCATTTTTTTTATGTTAATTTTTGCATTAAATTTAAAAACAATAACATTTTTGAATAGAGAATGAAGAGACCTTTCAAATGATATATCACAAGCCTATACTTCCCATTTAAAAAATTGGGGGTTGTACCTGTCATTCTAAGGGGGTTGAAGGTAGGGGTTGCATTTTCACGTTAAAGAATGTCAAGTTATAATTTAAATTTGACGTGTTTCGGGATTTTTTATAAATATGTACAGTAACCGAAATAATGAATTTATTCCATTTGGCTTTTACACACTGTATATTTAATTGTGTAAGTAATTTGAAATAAATGGAACAAATCTAGAAAAAAGATACATTAAGAGAAATTTGTTCACGTATACATATTACAGGAATATTTTTCCTGTAAGAGAAAGAAAAATATATTTTTCAAAAAAGGAAAAAAGATATACACAATTTTATTATTGAGGCAACCGCAAGCGCAAATTTAGTGCGAAAATGGAAAACCTAAACGAAATTGAATCCGCGGCTTATGATGCAGTAGCACGTTTGGGGCCCTCCAAGTCCGGCATAAAGTATCGGTTAGCGTACAAAAATTTCCAAAAGTAGTGCGATACAAGAGGAGTATGGCAAGTTACCGAAGACGTTTTACTGGCATTTTTTAATATAATGGAAAATAAAAATAAATGGAAATCTTCCACAATGTGGTCACGATACTCTATGATAAAATGCGAGTTAGTTATTAGAAAAAATGTGGATATAAGCAAATTTTTAAAGTTACGTGCTTTTCTGAATAAGACAAGCGAAGGACAATAAGACAAGCAAAGAAGTCTAAAGTTTTCACTAAAGAGGAGTTTGATAAATTTTTGTTTGAAGCGCCAGATAAGTTGTACATATTTAGGATTAAAGGTAAAAAAAATTATATTGCAAATCATGTAGTATACTCTACTAAATTATAAAAATATTTCAGAATGTATTGTTAATTGGGGTTACCGGCGTCTGTAAATGAGACGAATTGGTAAAAATGAAGACTGTGGACATTGAGGATAAAGAAAATGTAATAATTATCAAAATCTCAGACAGTAAAACACGACAAATTAGATCTTTTACGATAATTGGTCGTAGGTTTAACACGCGTTAATGCAATCGGCTCAACTTTATAAAATATTTTTTTAATTAACTTATACAGCTAACATCCTCATAACCAATCTTAACTTTATATATTTTTAAACTAGTTGCAAATGTCTACACTGATTTTCCGAGAGAGCAACCCTATTTTATGTGACATTACACATTATTTGGGTTACTGAATGAAGCCGCTAGATTTCATCGCCTGTAGTTTTCCGTGGGAAATGACCTTTGTAATCTAGTATGAACTGTTAGAACCGTTTTATACTTAATAGTAATCCTGACCAACCAAAAATTATTAAAAGTGGCTTATTTAAAAAAAAATGAACGTCGTAATGAGGGTTAATGTTGAATTAGTAACCTCAGACGCTGCACATTTAGGAAAAAAATGAATTTTTCTTGTTTTTCTTGTAAAATTTGTGTTAATTCTCTCCTTCGTATATTTATTTATCATGTGAATGATCTATTACATAATTTCTAGTTTTAAAATATTCAAAACCAGTTTTATTGGATATAAAGATAGTTTAAGAAATCTATTTTGCTAAACACCCTACTAGTTTGTCCGTTAGTTGCGACTACCTTGAACTGAAGGCTAATTAGTAATTTGCTTGCCTACATAAAATCCAAGGCGAAGAAAACTTTTTAACCAAATATTTAGACAGTGCAACAATCATTTAAGGAACAAATAAAAACTGCATGCTTTTCAACACAGATTAACTGATTTCAATGTTGTGAACTTTCATTAATTTGAAGAGTTTTAAATATTAGGCATTTATTATATACGAAGAATATTAATTTAGATTAAAGTAAAATTAAACATCGATATAATGTAAAGTTTTTATTTTATGCTAATTTAGTTTAGTTGGATAATATGTAAATTATTTGTGTTTGAATGTTTTCAAAAGTATTAATACATTGTTTAAATAGAATATTGTTTGCGTTTACTAAAATATATAACAATTATTTAAAAGAAAGCCTTAAATAGCAACAAGGCTGGTTTTTAATAAAACTGTTAAATATACAGTTTATTTATTTTAATTCCTCTCAACTCAACTTATCGATTTTCGCATTTTTCTCTTTGTACATAAGCCCTAGGTCAACTACTTAATAACAATAATTATTGTTATAGGCACTGGTATTAGTCTATGGTTAATTGTGCATATTTAGAGAACATTGGGCCGAATATTAAATAATACGTCTACTGTGTAGTTTTCATAGTTTCTAAGGGATTTTTACATATTCATTTTCTGGTTGAACTATTTTGCATTGTTATAACAATCAAAATTTTCGTTGTCTGGGATTTAGTAAATAGATGTTGAGTTGAGGGTGTATTAATATTTACTCAATAGTAACTCATATAAACCTTATTCTATAATAGTAATTAATTTAAACCATAGGACAATAGTTAACTTTCTAACATTTTTGTGTTTGTGCTGGTGGAATTATGTCGAATATATTTCGGTAATTTTTGATGGTTTTCGATTTTGTCGATTTCTTTTATAAAATTAACTAGTGTAAAGATATTTTTGAGCGATTCGTTTTAATTGGTCACCGAATACGACAAAAAGTTACAACGTATATGAACTCTCTTAAAATAATTTAAAATGAGGTAATAGTCTGGTCGAGAAGTCATTTTAATCGGATTTGGGTTACACCGATCCGAAAAATCTGATTTTGGTATCAATCGATTCGAAATGTCAAATATAAAAATGTTCCTGAGTATCAAAATCCGTTTAAAAAAATTTCCTATTTTTATTAACAATTTAAGGTTTTAAAAAAAGGGGGTTTACATTTTTGCTAATAACTCATAAACTATAATAGCTAGAACAAAAAACTGAACTGGGGTGACCAATGGGGGGGAGCGGATTATAAAATATGTATTGAAAATGAATTAAAACACTTTGAATTTCATTACTAACGTTCCGTTCCTGTGATTGGGAAATTTCTTAAAGTTTAATATAAAACTAAAATACATCGATCGTTTGCAATATAGACAATAAAATTTAAAAAAAAACATATAAGTAATATATAAATAAAATCATTTAAATAGTAATTAAAATAACATTATTTATATCTACATTAGTTGGTACTTGATTCATACAACCAGTTTTACGATATTATACATATAAACCTTTTGTAAACTAAAGAGACCTGGTCACAATTCTATTGGCAGCGTTGCAACATGAGGTCAGCAACTAATCCCACCTGAATCTAGTTGTGCGTTTCATTTGTCTTTGGCTGTACATTACTTGGCAAAGCTGCTAGGATAACTTCTAAACTGCGCTACATTCAATCCACTATTCACTCTCCCAGAATTCCTCCAATGAGTCGAAAAGATAGAATCATACGACACATAGAGGTACATTGCACATAACACATGTATATCGAGTTTCTTTTCTAATTTTGTGCTTAGCACAAACCATACATCGTTTGAAAGGTGAGCGTTTATTTTCTTGATACATGGTGGAAAAATGTGTATCAATGAGGCGTGATGGAGATTGAGTATCTTCAGATTTGACTTTTTAATAATAAAACTAAACAACACAATATTTCAAAATAATAAAACGAACTTATTTATCAGTGTCTAGAATCAGATCCAACCAAATACTAAATAAAAAAAAATCACAAAAAAGGAAGATTCGTTACTGTAGACTTTACACTGATTCATACGGTTCCCGCAGTGAAACCCATGAAATATTTATTATGTTTTTTTTCACCCCATGAAGATGTAGGGAGTAGGTTTGGGCAAAACACAATACGTTAAATAGCATGTCTTTAAGCATATACCGCAGCTCATATCCAAAAAGCTTAGGTGGAAATACGAGGGTTGTCTGAAAAGTTTCCGACCTAACAAAAATACTAGACATTTTTTTTTCAAATTAATTTTTATTTTTCTACATAGTCTCCTTGTAAGTCTATACACTTCTCCCAGCGATGCTCCCATCTCTTCAACCCGTCCAAATAGTACTCGGCGTCGCTTTCTCTGCAAAATAGTTGTTTACGAAGGTGATGGCCTCCTCATTCGACGAAAATCTGTCCTCCGAGTGCAACTTTTAGTTTAGGGAACATAAAAAGTCACTTGGGGCTAGATCTGGTGAGTAAGGAGGGTGGTCAAGCAGTTCAAATCCTAATTCGTGGATTTTCGCCATGACAACCGCTGAGGTGTGAGACGGCGCATTGTCTTGGTGAAACAAAATTCTTTTTTTCTGCAAATGTGGCCGTTTTTTCGCAATTTCTGCCTTCAGCTACTCAAGTAATGATGCGTAGTATGCTCCTGTAATGGTTTTTCCTTTTTAAAGATAATCGATTAAGATAACTCCATGACTATCCCAGAAAACAGTTGCCATTACTTTCCCATCCGAAGGAACAACCTTTGCTTTTTTTGGAGCCGATTCCCCCTTCACAGTCCATTGTTTTGACTTTGTTTTTGTTTCTGGAGTATAATGGTGTATCCAAATTTCATCTACAGTAATTAATCGGCGTCAAAACTCTGATTTATTGCGCCTAAAGTGCACCAACAGAGAGTTGGAAATGTTCCTTCGAACACGTTTTTGGTCCAAAGTGAGCAAACGTGGCACCCAACGCGTGGACAGCTTTCTCATGCCTAAATCTTGATTCAATATGTGACAAACATATTCTTTGGACATGTTTATAGCCTCTGCTATCTCTCTAATTTTAATTCGACGGTTATCTAGCAGCATTTGGTGAACTTGAGCGATATTATCGTCAATGGTTGCAGTTTTTGGACGTCCCGAATGTTCATCGTCATCCAAGCTGGTACGGCCACGTTTAAATTCAGCAGCTCAAAATTTCACGGTGGTAAATGATGGTGCAGAGTCCCCGTACACAGCGTCCAATTCGTCTTTGATTTGCGTAGGCGTATTGCCTTTCGAAAACAAATATTTAATGACAGCTCGATACTCGATTTTTTCCATTTTCATACAAACTCTCACATCGACTCACTCAAATGATTGTCAAACAACTGCGCGTCCAAAATGGCTGAAATTTTAGTGGGTACCTTTCAAAGTATGCGCAAACACATTCCTCAACTTTTGTTTACGAGTGCTGCCATCTTCCTTCATGTTAAGGTCGGAAACTTTTCAGACAACCCTCGTATTAGGTTTTCGTTTGGTAGTCATAATTTTATTTAACGTATATAACCGTCTCTCGCAGTGAAATGGTTAATAATTTTAAATATAGGTACAGATAACATTGGTTACTAGCATTATGATGGGGAATGTTTATATTAAATAAAACACAACAACAAAAATACACATTTATAATTTTTCTCGTAACAACATTCAAATAACAAAACTATACAACTCAAATAACTAAAATGGTTTGAGACTTTAGAGGTAACATGAAGATAGTTTTTCCATAACACTAACCACAGGCTGCTTAATCATCTAATAAACATAAACTTTATTTACAAAATATTATGGCAAAAAGTTTTCAAAGTGCCGACTGTAAATATATTCCATTTTTATGACACACTCTTATCAAACAAAACTGAAGAAGGTTAGTTAGGTGGATACTGAGGTCCTATACAGGAAGCTACCCAGCTACAGTTGTAGGTGCATAGGTATCTCCCTTCAAGGTTAGAAAATGTTTGTAGGTACAGCCAAAGACAAATGAAACGCACAAGGCAACCACCAAAATTCATAAAAATTCAACTAGTTTTATTTACTTATTATATGCCTGGCAACGCCGATGAAATATATTAGAAATACGAGTACATCAATTATTGTGACCGTAATAACGTAGATCTATCTATTTGGAGGGGATAGCAGACGTTTCAACGATACATTTTGGCAAATTTGGTTTGTGACTAACAATAATTCATAGTTTCTAAGGGATTTTTTCATATCCATTTTCTGGTTCAGCTATTTTGCATATTTCGATATTTTTTTTTGTTGGTTTTCGATTTTGTCGATTTGTTTTATAAAATTAACTAGTGTAAAGATATTTTTAAGCAATTCGTCGGCTTTAGTTCCGATTAACTCCCATCAGAATTTCGCCTTGGTATTAACACGTAAATAGTTCTCGTGAAGCTCGATCGAAAAAAAGTTGTCTAGATGTGTGGATGCGCATACATATTGAAATAAATTAGTTTTAATTTTAAGCTACGAGAACGCTTCTTTTTGCCATTTCACTTTGAACTTTATTTGCATGAGTTTGTTTTATTTTTCTGCTCTCTTTTAATTGATATTTTTGTTTTAAAAAATATGTTGTTAGGTTAGGTAAGGTTAGGTTAAGTTAGGTTAGGTTAGGTTAGGTTAGGTTAGGTTAGATTAGGTTAGATGAAAAGATCATATCCGGGTATATGAGACAATTTGTTTTTGTAGAAAAAATTCAATGCGCATGCGCAACTTCTGGATAAGATTTTCGTATTCCGCATAGTCGGAATAGTAGGTTAGTCATTTTTAGTAATGAAAATTAAATAAGTTAATCGGAACCTTCTCCAATTCGTCTTTATTGGTCACCGAATACGACAAAAAGTTACAACGTATATGAACTCTCTTAAAATAATTTAAAATGAGGTAACGAATGTTTTTGTTGTGAACATTATCCCAAATGAAGGACGAGGGATAACATAATTTCTGAAATCAGTTCATCAAGAAAATGTAGAAAATCCCAAAATGCTTACGGTGTTCCATGGGGTGACCATAGGGGGGAGCGGATTATATAATATGTATTGAAAATGAATTAAAACACTGTGACTTTTATTATTAACGTTTTTTTCCTGTGATTGGGAACTTTCTTAAAGTTTAATATAAAATTAAAATACATCGATCGTTTGCAATACAGACAATAAAATTGAAAAAAAAAACATATAAGTAATATATAAATAAAATCATTTAAAAAGTAATTAAAATAACATTATTTATATCTACATTAGTTGGTACTTGATTCATACAACGAGTTTTACGATATTATACATATAAACCTTTTTTAAACTAAAGGGACCTGGTCACAATTCTATTCGCAGCGTTGCAACATGAGGTCAGCAACTAATCCCACCTGAATCTAGTTGTGCGTTTCATTTGTCTTTGACTGTACATACATCAAGGACAAATAAAAAGTCTCAAACAAAAAAATACACATGAGAAATGGCGAACATGAATATTGTTAATGCAAGTAAATATAAGTAGATACATTAAAAAAATTAGATAACACATATTGAATGTTAGACAATAATAATATTTAATTTACCTGAAATCCAAGAACTACACAGTGATTTCGTTCTATTCCCAAAGTTTTATGCCTGTTATCATATTCATCGACCGTCATTCCATCCCCATCGCTTCATCATCATATTTTATTTTTTTATGACCCAACCCTATATACTACTACCCCACCTCGTTACCAAGTATAAAACTTATTTTGTACTGTATGCGCATTTTCACAATAAATAACGGTTTTAAAACTAAATAGTGGCATATTTAAATTTGATACCGAGAGTTGGAGACATGGGAAATGAATTATAAACTACTACACTAATATTAAATAAAACCAAAACTTGTAGGTACTAACCAAAATAAGAAAATTCCACAGAAGAATACTCGATAATTTTTTTTTAAATTCTTTTTGATTAGGAACGTTACGATAGATAAGGAAAAATATATCTATTATCCAAGGTAAATTATTCGTCATTAATCATTTCTAAACAGTTTGTGAAATAACATCCAATTTAAATTCTAACATTAACGCTAAAATATTGCAAAAATATTGTGTTTTAGGTACGTAATAATATTTTTATACCATGCCGTCATTTTTATGAATTTTTATACTTAAATTGAGCCCATATTAGTGTGGGTTATTAATTCTAAAATGAGACTCCAATTGAAGAATAATTTTAACATCAACGGGTCACTAACTCTTACTCGGTTTGTTCAAAAGAGGTGAGTAAACGTTTCATTGTTTCCAAAACTACGTTTATAGATAATTTATACACGTTTGTCTTTTTAAACTAAGACCTCCCTTTTTCAAGTTCTTCTTTTATAAAGAAAAATTGCTTTTTACATTCTAATAAACTTAAATATTACTGTTGTCAAAATATTTTTTGACAACAATTTTGACTGCCAAATAAAACTGCCAAATAAAACTTTTTATGGTCTATTAGTCTCATACCCCATCAAAAATCTGTAAGTAAACTGTCTAGAAGTAAACAAATAATATAAAATGTGACAGTCTTCGTAGGGAATAAATGCAAAACTTAAGGTTGTCACATTAATAAAAGACCAGAAGAATAGAAATTGTCACTATTTTGTTCTGGAATTCTTTCTTTTGGATTCAGTTATAGTAAAAAATAAAATAGATTAGAAACAGAACTGAACTGTTAGTTATTATGTTCTCTGCTAATACTTATTTGATGCTGGTCTCACTTTATAATACCTCTTACATTCCTATGGTCTTGATGAAGGCTAGTTACTGTAATGGTTCCAGTGATTATATATTAACTCCTACAAATACCTGATGGCCAGTTGGTGTTCTTAAATTTAGCCCTCTTCTCTAGAGAATTTGTTTCCTCTTGTTTTAAGTTTCAGTTGCATGCGGTGTTCTCAGAGGTGACAATACCCTCGTAAAAAACCCTTTAATGACTAGCTCATATACAGAGTGGAAAGTTTAACTGGAACAAATTCTGTAATTTAGTAAATAAAGGTTTGTCGCAAAATTCCTGAAACACGTCAACTTTTATTTTCTATGGGGCATAAAATAAAGAGGTTTGTTTATTTTCTTAATTATATTACGGGTTGTAGCGACCCCAACTTTTTTTTAATAAAAGGGTAGGTTGATCTTATTTTAAAGCTTTTTCAATTGCAAATACAAGTAGGTATTTTTTTTTTTCAAGCAATGTGTTAGAAAAAAATAAAATACCGAAATGTTTTTTAATACTACTTTAATGCAATAAATGTTCAAAATGCCCTCCATTTTGTTGCTGACAATATCCTAATCGAATATAAAAATTATCCCGAATATTTTCCAATTACTACGTCCATGTACTTACACTTTGTTTTTACTACTTGATAAGCCACAATAAGAAATCCTTCCTTTTTCTAACCTGCTATCAGGTATTTCACTAATTAAAACTTAATGTGATTGAGTTGTCTTCAGGTATTTGTTTTAAATTTCTACAACAAATTTATAAGCCAATAAAATAAGAAAATGTCTTATTTAACCGAAACGCACCGTATCGAAATTTTACAGATGATCGGATATGGGAACAGAAGTCGAACACAGGCTGAAGTTGCTCGTTTGTTTGCTGAAGTTCATCCAGAATTGCCTCCAGTTAATCGAAGTACGATTAGCAAAATTGAAAGTCGATATCGAGAGTTGGGCCATGTAAGAGATATTTCTCGAAAAAGGCCTTTACAAATCGACGAAGAAACCCGGTTGAACATGTTGTTGGAAGTTGAAGAAAATCCTGTTACTCCAGCTAGGGAGTAGCTCGCGTTCATGGTGTCAGTCACACAAGCGTTTTAAAAGTTTTCAAAGATGCCAAAAGTACCCATATAAGATGCAAAACCTTCATGAGCTTAACGAAGACGATCCTGATCGTATACTTGATTTTTGCGAACGATTTATGGCATTTATCGATGGTGGTCAAATTCCTTTGGAATGGGTGCTGTTTTCTGATGAAGCTACGTTCACATTACATGGACACGTAAATCGGCACAATTGCCGTTATTGGGCTGACGAAAATCCCCATTGGATGCGTGAATCCCATACCCAAAGGCCTCAAAAAACAAACGTCTGGGCTGGAATTATTGGGAATCGCATAGTGGGTCCTTTTTTCTTCGATGAAAATGTAACTGGAGAAACATACCTAACTATGCTTCAAAATGAATTGGTTCCTACTTTAAGGATTTTATTCCCCGATAATTTGGATCCCAATTTATTTGACCAACAGATGTGGTTTCAACAAGACGGGACACCACCACATTTTGCTCAAATTGTACGGACCTATCTCAACGAAGTGTTTCCGAATAGGTGGATTGGAAGAAGGGGCCCAATTGAGTGGCCAGCAAGATCACCCGATCTCACCCCATTAGATTTTTTTTATGGGGATATTTAAAAAGTAAGATTTATACTACTAAACCTAACGACATAGCCGAGCTTCAGCAAAGAATCAGGGACGAAATTATTCAAATAACGCCGGAAGCATTACAAAATGTTAGGAATAGTTTTTATGATCGATTTTTTCGATTTTGCCTTGACAGTACAAAAGTTGAATGTATTATACAATTTTGTTTCAGTACTTTTTCATCATTCTAGTCTGTAGCATATTGTTAGTATAAGATTTAATATGTATGACAATTTTTTTAAGCAGAATTCACACACAGTCTCAATGTGATTTCCAAGAAAAAGAAGGTACTCGAAAAATATCAGAATTTTTTATTTGTTCTCTTAGTATGTCATCAATATAAAAGACGTCGTAAAGTGAACAAGCATACGTTGACTTACTCACTTTGTGCAAAAGTAAATTAATTACTAAATCAATGGTTTAGTAACATACGGGTCTATATAAAATTGACCGTAAACGAATTATATGGGGAAATAGAAAAGTGACATTATACGTTGCGGTTTAATTATAACAGCACAAAAATAATAAGCTGGGTA
Organism: Ophraella communa; assembly: GCA_035357415.1. NCBI lineage: Eukaryota > Metazoa > Arthropoda > Insecta > Coleoptera > Chrysomelidae > Ophraella > Ophraella communa. The sequence goes on from CM068994.1 coordinate 3,267,991, forward strand.
AATCTCTTTATATTCATAAAAATTAAATTGTAAATAATACCATCTTTTGTAAAACAATTTCTTAAACTGCACCAGCTAGTTATTAATTAAAGTTTGTTATTTTTGTTTTTCTGAAAATCACTAATTCTTGTAAAAAACTACTTTAGTTTAATAGAGTTTGAAAAATGAAATTGTTGGAACATATTTAATAATAAGAAACAAAGACTTTTTTATGAGGCATAAATCTCGAGCTGAAGACGTACTTGTGATAATATTACTAAAAGAAATCAATAAAAAATGAATGAGAGCAGAACGTAAAGAAACTTAACACAAAGCATACTAAAAGAAATAAATCATCCATATCTCAAATATACCAAACCAATGAATAAAGGAAAAATACCAAAATCAATGTCACCAAAGCATACTGTTCAAAAAAAATGTTAAAACAGAAAACAGAAATTTAACTGATAACAATAATTAGGTAATATCTTTCTTTTTTACATCTCTCTATATTTGTACACTCTATTTATTTGATGTATTGGCTTTAGGCGGGTTTTTCTTTTAGAATAATATAAAATAACCTTCATTGTAACTTATACTCATGGTCACATAATAAGTTTTCGCAACCCTTGATCAGCAACTCAAATAGACTATGACGAATATACTGGATAATATTTAACAAGATTCATTAGTTTTATACAAAATAGGTAAAAAGTAATGATAGGTTTATTTTGTAGGTAATTATGAAATGAGAATTATAAATTATATATTAGACACAGGGACAAATTATTTTTAATACAGAACCATTACGCTTTAAAACCGAGTTATAACTAAACTAATTGTAGTAGAAAAAGATTTAGAATTTGTAAACCAGTTTATCAAGTATGTCATTTTGGTTTTCTTTATTTCTATTATGCATTTCATCGGGGGTTTTCCCTTCTACATGTAGTTCGGACAGTGTACCTATAACACAAATAATAACATGTTCGTAATTCAAAGGAAGATTAAGATTGTAATGCCATTAGGGGCGATTTCGGATAATTATTAATTTATGAAACGGATGCCTCCTGTATAAATTTATATGTACATACAGTGTGGTGCAAATGAAAGGAATAAATTCGTTATTTCGTAAACCGGCTGCTTTAAGGAAATATTAATTGAATAAATATTAATTGAAGTAATTAAAATTTATTAATTTTTTAACCGAAAATAAACATGAATTATTTAGGCATATTAATATGGCTGAATAGATATTTAACAGACCTTTCAAATAATATATTACAAAACCCACCTTTCCATTTAAAAATTTTAGCGATGACGTCATCACGCGCACAAAGATGACGTCAAAAATAAAAAAGGTATCCTTGAGAACCGCCTATTTAAAAATAGAAATCGACCTATGTCAGGATTTTTCCTTAAACTAGCCGGTTTCAGAAATAAAGAATTTATTCCTTTCATTAGCACCACACATTTGACATTAGAAACATTAATCTGATGATCTTTTTAATAAATAAATGCAATAAACTTTTAAACTTGTATCTACAATGCAAATTATTATAAATCCGTTTGTCCCCACAAATTATACTATCATCTAAAATGTGCAGGTAGTACAGGTGTTTACTAAACCACATTTTAGACAAATAATTACGTGAATGCAAATGAAATATTTCAACAATTACCTAAAAAGAGCAAAATTAAACATTCACATCACAAATTCATGTTGAATTTACTATTTGCATAATATAAACAGAAAACCTGGCTAGAGTTTTTCTTTTCATTGTAATTCGACAGGCAGCACCTAAAATAGAATAAAAGTAGTAGGAGTTAGTTTCATTCATCGTTAAAAAATCAATAAAGTAGGATTAATATTAGTATAGATTGAATAAATACTTATATTTATGCTAAAAATAAATATTAGCAAGAGCTCCGTATTAGTAGTTAAAAGTCAGAACATATAGAATTGACAATTCCTTCATAAGGGTATGAAATTTTGGTATGTAATAAGAAATGCTGGGATAATGGTTAAAAATCAACATGAAAACCCCAGAACATGAAAATTGAACCATAATGGTAAATGGTTAAGTATGGATTAGGAGTTAAAATTATTAATTAATAGTTGGGTAATAAATGTATACGTATTAGAGTTTCAGGAAAGGGGGTAATTAGATGGTAAAAGTAAATTTATAATTTCGACAACTGACAAACTCAAAATTTATATATTATAAATAACTTTAATATTAGAGTAAAGTGCCCTAATATCAGATAGTTGCCTAATATCGGATAGTTCTGTTTTGAAGAAATCCGTAATCTGATTACGAAGAAACCCGTCTACAGTTTAGCATGGAGCTTAAGCCAAGCCCTCTAATAATATTTTAGTGTATCTCATAGAACATAGATGTCTCTAGTATGACTTATACCGAACTGTCACATTCCGAGTTTTTAAACGTGCTAGTTGAAAACGTAATTTTTAGACATTCAGGTAAGTTTTTAAATTTGTCTCTGTAGTTTAAGTTAGTCTATAATATGTCTACTTCAGTTCAGTGCATGCGAACAATGGATTATTATAGTTTTTTTGTGCCATAACTTTGACCTTCAACAGAAGACAATTTGCCTAATATCGGATGGTCAAATTGTCTTAATATCAGATGTCCGATATTAGGACAAAATATTTCTTATCTCTCTATAGTCCCTACATAGCTACATAGCTAAATACATACATAGCTACGTGATTTTTAATAAACAACTATTACTGTAAATTTGATCTTTAATGTTGATAAAAAATATATTTTTATCAACAAGATATATAGGGGTCGATTATTTCATTTTCTCAAGTACACTGTTTTAATTCTTTTAGAAATTATTAAGGGCGCCACTAAAATCTTTTTATTTTTTATTATACTAATGAAGAAAGTTGTTTTAAGCTGTTATTTAAATACGTATCATAAGATGACGGAAATATGTCAGAAAAAACTGTCTATGAAGAAAAAAATGAAATAAAAATGTACCAACCGATAAAAGATAAAGAGATTTCCTTGGTGCGTCTGAAAAAAATTAAATTTACATAGGTAATATTCCGCAAACAAAAAATAATTACTATGATACGACAATGATTTTGATATTACGGTTAAGAAATAAAGATCATATAAGATTAAAATGCATTTATTTACGTTATTCGACTTATCTTTTTTTTACATCTGCGATCCAATGGTTGATCCAGGAGAGGGCTGGTCCAGTGAAGGGTTGGTTTGGTGAACAGTCCACCAATGTAGAACCAATGGTAATTCAGTGGTAACTCAGTAGAAAATTTGAGATAAATTTGTAGTAAACTTGTAGTGTCTTTGGTATTTTATATTCCAATGCTGTGAAAAATTGTCAGCATCAGCCACGTGTTCTTAAAAACAGCGTATTCCGAAATCTGCATTTACCATTTGGATATATTACAGAAAATACAGTAGTAACAAGAGATACATTAATATTACAATTAGAATTCCAGAAATGTACTCAACTCGCCATTTAGTATTTTTTTATAAAAAAAATTTACAATTATTACTTTTAAATTGCCCTCAAAATATACTTGAAATAATTATAAATGTGAAAATTCTCATCTGATTATATAGTAGGTACTGTCAAGATTTATAGAAATTATATTTAAAATATTTACCAAAAATATAATTCAAAAAACAAACCTGTGTGTAACACCAATGACAGTAAGAGAATGAATCGTGACATTGAAGGTATTGGACTATTCCACATTAAAGATCGTGTATAAAGTTTGAATTACTGACAGGAATCGTTTGTAATAATTAACATGTTAAGAACTCTATACAATAGATTATACAATAGATGGTGTTAGCGCTAGCCATATAATTAATTTAAATATACTACGTTTTTAGTTAACATATCATATACTGGTATATTTGCCCAGCGACTTCCAAGTGTGTGGCCCATATACTTCTGTTCCGCTGTCTTTCTCAGTTTTTAAACCAATCATGTGCCATTTGATGATATTTTCTCGGAGTTACTGAAAAACTTTTCCGCTGTCCCACTCTCTTCTGCTATCATTTTTTACAAAGTTTTTATTAATTATTCTCAATGTTAAAATTTATCTGTCTGCATGTCCCTGTATTGTTGACATTAAGTTTAAAATAAGTAAACATTTACCTGTTTTCTTGGTTTTCTTTATTGGCATATCACGGTGTGCAAATCTTGTATAATTATTTTATTTTATTTTATGTTGCCCCGGGTAATAAGTCCTTAGATGCACAGTAATATATCTTAAGTTAAACACATGCAAAAAGTTTTATGAAATTAATGATTCACATAATTTGTTTTTATATACATTTTATAAACACAATTACGATCTTATATATTTAGCAATAGGTCATAGGGTCATGGTATAAATGCGGTAAACGATTGCAAATTATCATGTGCTTAAAGATTATGCATAAATAAAAATGTTCAAACTGAAGAAAACACAGATAATATGAAAATCAATAATATTTTTAAATTCATATTTCAGTTAACAGTAAAACATAACACTATAAAGATATGTTACCACAGAAATAATTCTATTGATTTTGATTGTGTGCTATTTTTTAAAACAATCCAAAGATAAAATTTATAATAATAAATAAAACGAATTTGATTTGTTTAACTTGCTAAAACCGTTTTCCGTTTTTTAAATTGTTTTTGGCAGATTTATATATCAAAATAACGCTTTTATATAAATAGATCTGTGGTTTTCATTATCTATACAATTCGTTTAACAACCCCCTCTGAATATAAATGGTCATAGGAAAATATTTATTTCTCATAAATGTAAGCTCATATGAACCCATAGTTAAATTTAAATATATAGTAAACATCGACCATAAAATAATTCTCTACTGCCAGATACAATATTTCTTTTTGATTAGTCGTCGGATCAGTCAAATGTTATTTATTATTGGTTAACTTTAAATGATAATTTGAATAACGGTTTATAGTTTCCAAAATAACAACAACCTTGATTGTAAGTTGAATATAAGCGTTACATATGGTACCAACCAAACATTACACTTGTACACTTTCAACTTTTTTATCAGAGAATTGCTTTATAACAATTTAATGCAAATTATTTTATTTCTGGAAACTTATTTTCAAATATAGTATAGATAATCAAATAAGTTCATGTAGGTTTTGAGTTCCGGTTTTTTTTATTTTTAATTGGTTTGTTAATTGTAATAATAATAATTTTTTTAAAATTTCGGGATTTTGTTTTAAAATAGCCATAGCTTAGAGGAGTGATTGGGGCCATTCAAATAAATTGGTAAACATGGGTATCAAATGAAATTGACTGTAGTAACCTTTACTTTGTGGAAGTCCATCTTACTAAGAACAATAATGTATTTCCCTCTAAGATCAGTATAACTGTGCAATGATATAGAAATACCAGGAAAAAACTATATCATGCTGATCTTTACAATAACTTGATATATTTGTGTTACAATTACGTCTTATCTATGTATAAAATGAAGACTCAATCAAAGTAAACATTTTATTAGTGGAGAACTTCCAAGATTTATTTATTCATTAACTACTTTAAATTGTTGATCTGCTAGATGTCTTTTAATTTCAAGTTCTTCGAGGAAATCCAAATTTTGTTTTGTATCACAAATGTGTAGTATATGAATGTCATTGGTGTGTATCAGTGAGTTTGGATGTTCAAGAATTAAAAAAGTTAATAATTCATTAAAAAAAAAGAAAACGAAGAAAACAGAACGAAGAATGCGACGCGCAAAATATGCCAAATTTTTACAGATAAAAATTTTCTTTACTTTAAAAATCTTTGTCAAACACTGCCTGGGAATGTCTTTTTTAATGATGTCGATAACGCTTTTTCTTCTTTTATAAAAACATTATCTGGCATTCAATGACCTCTTAGGCCTATCAAAAACAAAAAAATTTAATCTACTACTACGCACATCCTATAGTAAATTATTGAAGAAATAATGTTTCTACTTTTACTTTACATGAGAGCCATAATAATTACATTTTACATTTCTGACTAACCAAACTATTCTAAAAAATTCAGATAGGCGTATTGCGCCTCAGAGTGATGTAATCTTTACCAAAGGTGCGTTCGTTTTGCACACTCCTTTTACTCCATCTACTCCAATCGCTCCGAAATCGTTCGCCATTGCTTTTTAGAGTGAAAAGAGCTACTCCTTTCGCGTTCGTTTTCAACATTTCGGAGCGCTCTCGGCGCGAATGGAGCTACTCTAAAAGTTCCAGTGTAGCGAGGTAGAGTAACGAGAGTAACAGGAGTGGTAATGCGCAGTCATGCTTATCTCGCATTGTCTGTCATTTGAACTTTGTTTACGTGAAGGCACGGTTATAGCTTAAACGTGGTGTTGAAATAAAAAAATAAATTTATAATGTTCGGAGGTAAGTGAAGGTATTTTATATTTGGAATCTTTGGTTCAAAGAAACATATCCGCAATTGTAGGCGATATGAAATCTGCTGATAGTATGGAACCTGAGCAACATAGCAGTGAAACAAAAATATGGACACGAGAAAACACGCTTTTTTTGATAAACCAAGTACAGCAATTGCAAACTGTGAGGTTAGAATTTAATCACTCCGCTCCGAATCGTTCGAGATTACGAGACCACTCCGTTAGCTCTGAAGTTACGTGATGTATACGCCACTCTTACTCCACTCCAACTCCGTGTTCACTCCGAGTGTGCAAAACGAACGCACCTAAAATTAACATAGACTTAACACGCTGTTAAGTAACAGAGCTTTGACAAGCGTTTATGCAACCGGCTCTTTATCTATCAAAACTACAGTGAGAATTAATCAAAATCTACATTTTTTACAATACAAAAAATACAGAATAATTTACCTTTTCATTTTTATAATATTTTCTTTAGCATAGCCGCTGGTTTTACTCATTACATTTCACCTTTAATTATTGTAATAACCTCAAATATAATAAAACTATTGTATAGTACCTAAATTTAAAACAAAAAGTATTGTGATGTTGCCTTATATCAAAACTAGTAAGAAAAGTCAGGATTTATCAAATTTAATAATCAAGGAACTCATAATTATACCATAGAACAAAGAAAACAGAAAGACTAGACAAACAGATGTAACCATACCATATAATTCAAATCATCCTTTATCACATAAATTAGCAGCTTATAATTCCATGATACATAGAGCATTTTCAATTCCAATGAACAAAAATCATTTTAATGAAGAAATTGAGCTCATTAAACAAATAGCTACATTAAATGGCTATCCAACACATTTGATAAATAAATTAATTAATAAGAAAAAACAAAAAATGTCACTAGAACTAATATTTCCAAAACAAACTGAAGAAATTAAAAGCTATAAAAGTATTACATATTGTGAAAATACTTCCAATACAATTTCAAAAATAATATCTTCGGCAACATCAGCATTTAACAGCATCATTTCAAACACAAAATAATATTGGAACAAAATTGTTAAATGTAAAAACAAAATTACCTAATTTAAAAAAATCTGGTGTTTACAAAATTAATTGTCCAAAATGTAATGCAGTAATGCAGACACAAAGAAATTTTGAAGTAAGATTTAAAGAACACGTAATAGCATATAGATTAAAACAACCAGATAAGTCAAACTATGCAAAACACCTACTTGAACATCCAACCTCACTCTTACCAATGACATCCAAATACTACACACTTGTAATAAAAAACAAAATTTAGATTTCCTTGAAGAACTTGAAATAAAAAGACATCTAGCAGATCAACAATTTAAAGTAGTGAATGAACAAATAAATCTTGGAAGTTCTCCACTACTAAACTGTTTACTTTGATTGAGTCTTCATTTTATACATAGATAAGACATTATTGTAACATAAATATATTAAGTTATGGTAAAGATCAGCATGATATAGTTTTTTCCTGTTTTGTCTATATCATTGTACAATTATACTGATCTTAGATGGAAATACCTCCAGGATTGTCCTGGATTGCTTTAACATCTAGGCTTTAATATTGTTATGTCTTATTACTTCCTTACTTGGTCTAGCCTTAACTACTTAGCAACATCAGGTACCTAGCTACAAACAAACAAAATGTAACTTCAATATGTCAATCTGAAGATGCTAGTTTTTAGCGAAACAGCTGTAATTTTAGCTCAACCGTTCAGTTATTTATTGTTCAGCAGCAATAAAAGTGTCTACCTTATTAATATAATCAACCCTATTTAGAACTACAGCACAGTTACCCTTATCTGTCCTAGAAATTTTAATTTATGGCTATTTGAAAAAAAAACCTCGAAATTCTTAAAAATTCATAATAATTGTTGTTTTGTCAATACTGGGAATCTTCCTTTTATTGTTTAATCTATGGTTCAACAACTGCAGCGGAAAACAAAATATAAAATTCGAAAATAATAGCATAAATAATTTGAAAATGGAGTAATCTAAGAAGACTGGATATAAACTAATACATTAACTAAAAATACTGTATTGTTTAAAATTCATTTTAAAGAGTCCAGAAGAAAAATCTTTGTAAGTGTCAATTGATTATTGCTGCCAGCATACGGTAAATTAAAAAAAAAATAGGTAAAAGATCAATAAATAAAAGTGGAGTATTAGTAACTGTTAAAAATTTCGTCACAGTGATACTTGGTTGTGTCAACGCAAATTTTTCTGGTCGGTGAAGAGCAGATTTACCAACTAGTATCAAGGACGTGTTCTTGACCAGTGTCTTAAAAAACTCTACAATAATTGCGCAAAAATTAAATAAATATCAGTGAAATGTACCTTGGGCTGTTTAAATATTGGTAGTTATGATCAATACCGCATTTAATTTGAGCGACTAAATATTTTCAACTCGATTTTCAATAAACATACAAAACAACCCAAAGAGGTTGATTTCAGAAAATTCAGAAAAATATTAAGTATATTTAAATTAGTAATAATATATATCAATATTTGATTCTTTTAAATGAATCAATTGAATATGATTGTGGGGAAATGGATCTTTTCACAAAAAAATTGCTTAAAACCAAACTAAACTTGTCATCAGAGGTAAACTACTTTGGTATTGTCTTTGATAGTAAGCTAATATGGAATATACATATACAAAATAGTACATTATGTTATAAGATCTGCTAACTTACGGAGCTGTTAAATGTGTTTCAAAAGCAAATCAGATAACAGCCATACAAAAATTGGGACAAATACAAAGAGTGGCATGGAAAGTATCAGTAAGTTTGGATGTTCAAGTGAGTGTTTTGCAGAGTTTGACTTATCTGGTTGTTGTAATCTATATGCTCTTAAGTGTTCATTAAATCTTACTTCAAAATTTCTTTGTGTTTGACCTATATATACTGCATTAAATTCATATACTACACATTTGTGATAATAAACAAAATTTAGATTTTTTAGAAGATTTTGAAATTAAAAGACATCTAGCAGATCAACAGTTTAAAGTAGTTAATGAACAAATAAATCTTGGAAGTTCTCCACTTTTAAACTGTTTACTTTGATTGAGTCTTCATTTTATACACAGATAAGACATTATTGTAACATAAATATATTAAGTTATTGTAAAGATCAGCATGATATAATTTTTTCCTGGTTTTTCTATATCATTGCAGGTATACTGATCTTAGAGGAAAGTACATCCAGGATAATCCCTTAGGGCTAATAACATCTAGGCTTTAATATTGTTATGTGTTATTACTTCCTTACTTGGTCTAGCCTTAACTGCTTATCAACATCAGGTACCTACCTTAGCTACAAACAAACAAAATATAACTTCAATATGTCAATCTGACGATGCTAGTTTTTAGCGAAACAGCTGTAATTGCATTTTAAAACGTATTATTCAAATAAATAGTGGAAGTTTAGTTCTTAAATTTAATTATAATAGAATTTTGATAAATTAAATTTTCTCCAAATAAGGATTTGGTATTTAGGTTTTCATAGTGAATAGGTACTGCCAGTCAAATAGACTGTCATGAATTCATTTATTAGTGAAATTGTTGTTCTATTAAATTTACATTCTGTGGAGACAAATCTCAATTTGTTGAATTTGTTAGCCGAAAAGAATCCAACTAAAATATTCATAGCCATAACCAACAAATTGCTCGAACTAGTTACCGGCATTTTAATAAAACACCTGGTTCTGCAGAAATAAAATTAATTAAGAAGATAGAGTCGAGCATATTCTTTTCGTTTACTTGGTTGTTTTAACCAAAATATGGTTAGAATATTATAGAAAATAGTAGGAAACAAGCAGTGGAGCATGCGGACTCTTTCCTTCTCCAGCTTCAATTACAGTTACTTTAATTTTACTTTATATTAACGTTGGCAGCCTTAGATTTTTGAATCAAAACATGTTTGCGTGAAAGAGTTATTGATGATTTGTTTTTCTTTTAAAATTTCAAAAACATTTATAATGACAGACTCTTTATGCGTGGCAAATAAACTAAAGATTCTTTATTGAACATGTCTACAGTTGCTTTTACTTACTTCAAAAATAACAAATTTCTTAATAAGAACAATAAATAACAATGGTTAAACTAAACTTCCACTATTTATTCAAAAAATCGTTTTAAAATGCAATTACAGCTGTTTCGCTAATAACTAGCATTGTCTTTTTGAATCTGCACGTTGTCAGGAAGAAACTGTCAATGTGAATTATATTGTGTCATTATAACATTATATTATAGTATATTAAACAACGCATTTCATATGGAATTCTGAGTTCAAGTTTTAAAAAACGAGTGTCACAACATGCCATATGAAATAAGTTGTATATTTTCTATATTTTGCCATTTTATCATTTTTTAAATTAATTTATTATTTTTATGTAATTACGAAAATTTTGATTTTAAAAAGTATGTCGGCAGCACTGTGTAATTGATAACATTTGACAGTTTTGACATTTAAATTATGAAATGTTATTGTTTTCAAATATTTTAAAATTACTAATTCACCAATAATAATATGTTATATAAGTAAAAGATGATAATCATATTCACAAATACTTTATATATAAAACTATAATACTTTATATATAAAATTAATAAATTGCTATTAGCCACAAATGTCATTGTCAATAGTCTTGTCATTAGATACTTTATTCATGTTGCCAACTATTTAAAACAAAAATTCGTGTGCGTAAAAGTTACATTACGATACGCAAATGCATTTTATAATGAAGATTTTTCTAAGTGAAAAATATAAAAAAATATATTTTTGAGAGGAAACAGGAGGTTTAAGGGAAGATATATATTTTTTTATTTGATTTGATTTAATCATTTTCATAATTCTTTTTTTGACTATGAAACATCAACATTAAAATTTTCATATAGGGGCAAATAGTTGAACCCTACCTTGAGTTAAGATCTCATAATTCAACAGATACTGAGCTAGCTTATAAAATTTTATTATTATTCGGGCAGAGTTTTCATTTTTATGAACATTTTGATATACTCGAAATATATGTAGGTACTATATATAAATTATAATTATAGAATTAAAACAAAATACAATAATATTAAACAATATCTAGAATATTATATTTGCAGTAAATTTTGTGACGTGCTATATTTAAATAATTTAGTGGGAAGTCCCGCATTATACTTGCGTTTTAATAAGGTAATCTACATAAACTGCTAATAAATTAATGTGTAATTTATTTTTAGTTTGATTTTACTACATATTTACATTTGCATTTTATTTTTTGTAGTTTATTTCTTATTAAAAAAATCGATGAAGTCGATGATTTTGTTTATTAAGAAATGGGATATACCAGAGCGATTTGCAAACGAAATATTTAAAAATTTATTAAAAATATTTCGATATAATTTTTTACAGCATAAATCTAGGACACGCATAAATATGTATGGCATGGGACAGGTCTAGTTATATAAAAAGAAATCTGTTTGTACATGCCAAAATAATTTGTATTCCATATTAGCACATAACGATTTCTTATGTAAAACAAAACCAGCCTATAAAACCCCATATTCAGAGAAACGTATATAATGATTTATTGGTAGTTCAAAGATATGATATAAAAATTAAAAATCCATACATGGAGTTTTAAGTCAATCATTAAATTTTAAACTTCTTGTGAAAACTATGAGAAACAATGAATTTGTTTTCACTACTAGCTGCAGAACCTAACTTTATTGACTCATACTAAGAACAATAAATAACTGCACAGTTAAACTAAACTTCCACTATTTATTTGAAAAATTCGCTTTAAAATCAATTACAGCTGTTTCGCTATAACTAGCATCGTCAGATTGACATATTGAAATTACATGTTGTTTGTTTGTAACTAGGTGCTTGATGTTGATAAGGAGTTAAGGCTAGACCAAGTAAGGAAGTAATAAGACATAACAATATTAAAGCCTAGATGTTATTAGCCCTAAGGGATTATCCTGGATGTATTTCCCTCTAAGATCAGTATAACTGTGCAATGATATAGAAAAACCAGGAAAAAACTATATCATGCTAATCTTTACAATAACTTAATATATTTATGTTACAATAATGTCTTATCTATGTATAAAATGAAGACTCAAAGTAAACAGTTTAATAGTGGAGAACTTCCAAGATTTATTTGTTCATTAACTACTTTAAACTGTAATTGATTTTAAAGCGAATTTTTCAAATAAATAGTGGAAGTTTAGTTTAACTGTGCAGTTATTTATTGTTCTTAGTAAGATGAACTTCCAAAAAGTAGAGGTTAACACAATCAATTTTATTGACTCTTGTTGAGGTAAAAAAGTTGTTCAATATTAACCAAGATAAAAAAGTCTTCATGATTAGAACTTAATCTCAATCCATTTGACAGATTGTCGGGTTAACTGATGCAAAGACAAAATAAAAAATATTTTTCTTTAATTATTTAATGGTCGTATACACCGAGGGGGAGGACACTTCATAAGTAGGTGTACAAATTTTCAAAATGTAATTATAAAGTACAAATAAGTACATAATTATTAACATATTTATTTATAAATTATATTTAATTACAAATATTTCCTAAGAAAGTAAAATAATTACATTTAAATTCAATTAATTACCCTCAAGTACAAATAATTACTTTTAAATACCAATAAGTACTGCTAAGTACAAATAAGTATTTCTAAGTAGAAATAAGTAAAAATAAATAACATAAAATGTGTGAAACATGTGTAAAGTCCCTAGCCCTAGGTCCTTCTGTGCTACCTCTTACAAAAAAAAAGAACAGTTATGTGCATCGAAATACGAAATATTTATCATCTCGATGGTTATGTGCAATGGTCATCTATATGCACGCTCTTACCTGCGCAAACAAGTCTCTGCAGGCATGCTCTCAGGCAAAACGTTGTGTGTAGCCGGACCATAACATTGCCACAGGTGTTATTTTAAGCTGTGTAGTATTATTTATACCTAATCGTTTAATAATTTAGCGTCGTGTTGTTTTAGAAGCTTTATGCATAAGGTAAGTTACATTTTAATTTGTTGCTATTACTTGGGTAACCCACTTTTATATAAAACCAGAAAAACGACAAAAAAAGTTGACGTTATGTAAAGTAAAATACGACCGGATTAAAAATGTGGGAGACTTACGGATATTTTCGAGGATATTTTGGTGAGAACTTTTTTAATTTTTATGGATACTTGATAGGTGACATCAGGGTTCCTCTTTGTTGTGTTCTAACTAACTTAGCACCCATAAGCGATAAAAAGGGGATCTTTATATATCAAATTTGTTAAATTTTTAAACCTTAAAAAATTTCATTTATCGTTGGAATGCTAAAAAATCGTTAACAGAATTATTTTAAACTGCAACCCGAATTTGAGTTTAATATGTATTTAGTGTTAGCTTTTAATATAACAAGGCTGTCTCTATATAGAGGCGCAGGGAGACAGTAACAAAGTATACACATTATACTAGACTAATAATAATAGCGGTTGATGCTGATGATACACAAAAAAATATTTATGACTTTTGGTTCCTCCGATTTTTCAAAATTTTAACAACATCACTTTAATTATTATAATTAAAACAGGAGTTAGGCAACCTGCTTCCCGCGGGTCGCATGTCCCTTTGCAACTTTTTACATTGACCGCAATAGAAAAATATACGGGATGTTCATTTAACAACTTTCATCCCAGGGTTTTTGATGTTAATCCATGCAATTAAAAACGCTCACACTCCACGATTTTATTTTTATATTGGACTTTTTTTCTAATTGCAACATTATAATTTCAACCTTCCTAATAGGGGTTAACAACCCTGAAAACTAAGATAAAGAATGAATCAAGTGTGACACTTTTTTTTAAATTGTTTGATTAAATTCCGATTTAGCGCCCTCTTAAGGAAAAAAGAAAAATTGTGATACATTTGAAAGCAATTTTCATTAGCATAGTTCAAAATATTTAAACTACCTTAAAACATTAGATACCTAAAAAAATAACAAAATATGTAAAATTAAATATTAATAAAATTTAAAACAAATTTTCTTTATGTCTATTTTTAAAAATATGTTTAAAAGATGCTTTGTTCTAGACATTGAGAAAATATTTAGTGTATACAATAAACTGCCAAATACATTACCCGCGGCAGATTTTTCCTTATCCAAGAATAATTTTTATTAAAAAAAGAGAAAAAAAGAGCTTCCCTAAGAGGGTTATTAAGGATCTTAATTTTGTTGAAAATCGTATATGATATAGGAAAAATTGACTATTAATCGAGTATTAATTATGGTATTATGAAATGTCTGAAATATGATTCTAAACAATTTTTTTTTGACTCCTTTGGATAAGCTAACAAAAATGCTGTTTTTCACAGTTTTATAAACAAAAACGAATGTTAAAGTCATCGTCTCTCAAATATCCATGATAATTAAAAAACTTCCATGTGCTGCACATTTTTTTGGAAGGTGCAAATAAATTAAAATCACATCTGTTATACGCTCGGTTATACGCAATAATAAACTTTTTTATGTTCATTAATTAGGAACACTGTCCCACCTACCCACTATCTTGTGACAGCATAACGTCACTGTGCAGATTTTCCAGATAGTAAATAAACGTTTTATAAGCTATGGTCCCGTCAACTTAACCGGAAATTCCCCCTTTCAGATAAAAAGATTTGACAAACTGGCAATTGAAAAGCTTTTCAAAAAATGGAAGATAAATTAAAAAAGCTTTAATACTTTTTTGTTGTTTTTTTTTTGGTATAAATTTTAGTTTATGTATATCTGACTAATATGTGCAATTGAGGTATATGTATAGGTGTTTGTATTATGGGTATTTTATTAGAGGCCTACATCTTTTTTTCGAAAACAGTTTCTGAGAAAAGGTATAGGTCATTAGTCATTATTTAAATTGCCTTATATCAGTTTATACTTTTTGTCAATAAATTTTTATGATTTAAAAAACTTTTTTATATTATTTTTTCCTCTAAGAATAATGAAATGTACACCACTACGCCACTGACTAATTTTCCTTATGCTACAGACCTTAAAAGATTTCAAAAGACTTATTTTTTTACAAGTTTCCTTGTATTGTCCATTAAAAGAGCCAAAAATATTGCGGAACTTGTGCACGAAATAAATATTTTTGAGAGTAAATAATTATTTTTAAATACATTTAATTATATTTCAATACATTTAATTACATTTGAAACGATGTAATTACATTTAAGTAGATTTTATTACATTTCAGTTACGAGTAAATACATTTAATTACAAAAGTTCGTAATAATTTCCCTTAATTACATGAAAATCAAAATAAATGCAAAGAATTAGAAATAAGTAGGAAATATTTTTTTAAATAGATTTAAGTACTTAAAATTAAGAGGTACTTATTTGTAATTATAATTAGGTGTACAAATTTCAATGAGTGACCTGCCCCTCGGTATACACCTACCTATTCAAAAATGAAATTAAGTTATTCATGAATTTTCAAGTAAATAATGTAATTTCATGTGAAAAGGATGTAACTGGTGACTCGTATAAAATGTTTATTAGTTTTTAAAAACTAATATTTAAAAAATAGAATATCAGTAGTGAAAAAAATGCTATATGATCCACGGTAGAACAGTATACCTATTATTTCGGATCCACTAAAGACCTCGACAATAATAACTCACTTTTCTATCTTGGCGCATAATTACTATTCTATTTGCATTTTTATGACAAGATTATAGTATAGTCTGAAAATATAATTACTTTTAAAAAGAGTCTGCGCAGAAGGTTATCTTAATGTCATGTGTTGCATTGCCGCTGAAGTTATCTCTACTTGCCCTAGGCCTCTCTCAAATAAACTTAACAGTTAAATGTCTTAAATTGTTTTAATTATCTTGCCATAAATCTGACCAATCCTTTATGAAAGATAAACAAGTAATTGGTACGTTTCAAAGTGCTAAATAAATTCATGGCTTTGTATAATATGTATATTTTTATTTTGCATCTGTCTTTGCTCTGGTTACAGAAGATTGTCAAATGGTTTTTTGAATATTTCTTATTGTAGTACATAATCAATTTACGTTGGATTTTTTTCTAAATACATTAAAAATTATCTAGAATAATATTTCATTAATAGGAGAGAAATTAAAATACAATTAGCCAAACAGCGGAGATAGTATTAGGAGTGGAACAAAACATAAAAAAGAAAGATTGGTTTAACAAAAAGTGTAAAATAGCAATTGAAGAAGTAAAAGCTCCCAATCAATGGCATAAAAATGTATATGAGCAAAAAAGAAAAGAAAGTAATAAAATGATAAAGACAGCGCAAGAGAGAACAGGTGGAAAAGCAGTTGGATGATATTATAGAGAAGGAAAGTAAGAATCAAAATACAAAAAAGTTTTACAAAAAAATCAGAGAACAAAATACAAAATACAAACCAAAAATTAACGTAATTAAAAATAAACAAGGACAAATAGTAATACAGGAGCAACCATATATGGAAACATGGAAGGAGGATTTTAAGGAACTGCTAATAGAAGATCAAGCAGAAGAGATAAACGAAATAGAGGAAGATATAAAAATAAGGAATGTAAAAGAACCAACAATCGAGGGGGTGATAGAGATAATCAAAAATGGCAAGAATGGAAAAGCACCTGGGAAGGATAATATAAATAGTGAACTTACAAAACATGGAGGGGAAGCTCTGCACAGAGTAATACACAAGACATCTGGAAAAAAGAAAAATTACCAAATGAATGGCAAGTAGGACAAATTATAACAATACATAAAAAGGGAAATCAGCAGGAATGCCAAAACTACAGAGGTATAACACTACTTAGTACAGTATATAAAGTGCTATCAACCATAATCCAAAAAAGACTACAGGGAACTACTGAGAATAAAATAGGACAATATCATTGTGAGTTTAGAAAAGGCAAATCTACAACATATGCAATACACGCTAATAACTAGCATCGTCAGATTGACATATTGAAGTTACATTTTGTTTTTTCTAATGTTTATTAAGTAGTGGTAAGACTAGAACAAATATCGAAGTAATAAGACATAACAATATTAAAGTCTAGATGTTATTAGCCCTAAGGGATTATCCTGTCCTGTACTGTCCTCTAATATCAGCGTAACTGTGCAATGATACAGAAAAAGCAGAAAAAAACTATGTCTTGCTGATCTTTACAATAACTGAATACATTTGTGTTACAATTACGTCTTACCTATGTATAAAATGAAGACTCAATCAAAGTATACATCTATTTTCGTAGCTTAAAAGAAAATATCGAGATTACAGTATAAAACTGTAAATTCGAAATTTGAAAAATCAGTAAGTAAGCTGTAAATTCATTATTTGACAACTTTGGAAATAAATACTGCTATAAAACTTTTGTTACTGTAAGCACATTCTATTAAGAGAGGATTTATCTCGAATTTACTTACTTTTGAGTTAAAAAGTGACAGATATGGTTGTTACCTGTCAGATAACCTGTTCATCAGGATGGTCTTTAGTGATTTTATGAGAAAATATCTTTTGCACTAAAAGAACCCTACTGGACAGGAATGGTTTTCTTCTTTCAAAATTAATATTTTTTTTGAGAACATTCCAATATCTAAAATGGTTTGCTTAACAACCTCACTGTTTTCTGAAAAAATATCAAGGCAGTTCAACACAAACAGAAAAGGTTTGCGACTGCTAGTCCTACAAAAAAAATAATATATAAATATTATTAACCAATTATTTCACATTTAAATATAAATTTTTTTTTCTTTTGTACAAATTAAACATAATCTAGCTTTTTAATGTTTTTTCAGGTTAAGCAAATAAAGATTTATTATTATTTTACTGGTGTCAGCTCACAAAAAAAAGCATAAAAAGATTTATGCGATGAACGGAATCTCACTTGTATTTTTTGTGATTTTTTTTATAGCGTAGTTTTAGGATAAATAATTAACAGTTGCAAAACAAGTTTAAATATTATTTTTTAATTGCTAATAAGAAAGCGTTGTACGGTTTATTATTTGATTAATTATTATTTTCAACAGAATAAGATGGTTCTTATGTTGTAATATATTATGCTGATTTGTCAAGGCCTTATTCCATTCAACAAGAACGGTGATTATTGTTTTTTTGTTGCATTTCATCGACTCCGACCCATATTCGTCAAATCAGAACGGTTGCTTGATTTAGATATGACTCATCAGTCATAAAGATTGTCAGTAAACTATTTCACAACCCATCGCCGTTTGTTTCAATATTTATGTTTACATCTACACAAAACATTCATTTTGGCACTTCCATAAAGATATTTTCAGATTTCTTGGGGGTTTAAAATATTTACCCTTTTTATTTTGTGACGTCAATCTCTTTAAATTTAGTTAACGTTAAAATTAACAACAAATAAAAAATACTTTTCTAAGAATGGTAATCGTACACATATTGTTATGTGGGAATCTCATAAATATAAATAAAAAATACTTAAAAAAAATTTAGAAATTTAAAATTACAATAAGGAAACAATTTTGGCTTTGATGTTAGAATAACTAGTTTTTACGGAGGGTAATTAAGAAAATAATAAAAAATGGGTCCGTGTACGCGCGTGAGTAGTTTTACTAATTTGACATAATTAAAAAATAGTGTTTAATTGCATGCAAATAACTAATTACAATAAAGTAGATAATATTTTCATCATCACTTTTCATTTGTATTAAAAAGTTAGGTATTACTAAAATTGTTCATTTATTTTTATAAATGTTAAACATTCATTTAATTTATTAATTAAAATTAATAATTTAATTTGATGTTTTTATTATCAATTTTAAATATTTTATTAAATTGTTTTTTTTTATTTTGTAAACATTAAACAACCAATAATAAATATTTATTATTATTAATATTTAGAATTAATTATATTATATCATATCAATAAATAATTCAGTTCAACTATATTGGAGCACTCGAAAAAATTTTTAAGCATAAATTTTTTTACGAATAGTGAATAATATTAATTAAAATTTTATAAGCGCTTATTTATATAATTCGCACTTTTATGAAATTAATACACATTTTGTGAATACAGAAACTTGATACAGTGATCAGAGTCGATGAGCGTACCAAGCAGCGTAACTAATAGAGTTGTATTCTATATTTCAAGACATAATTATTTGGTATACAGTAGCAATAAAACTCAAAGTCAATCCACCATTTTAATAATAAAGCTTATAACTGTAAATGCGACATGTTTCGGTCCTTGAACCATCATCAGGCTATAAAGAAAAAATGGTATCAGGGAAGAATCAAAAATAGTTATAACAAAGTATAATTAGTAGTGGTTATCTGGCCTTTTCAGTTTATTTACAACAGAAACCTCATACGCCAGCTTACGAACGTCTAAAGTCGTTAGCCCATACGCCATTTTGCTACAGGTTTCCAAATACTCTTTAAAATTTTGTTCTTGTTCCTCGTTAAACACCAATCTGCAGCTATAATTAGGGGTGAAGAAGATTTTCCCTTCAGCCAATCGTTTTTTAGCAACATAATTATCGTTGCAACGTTTGAAATTTTACAGCACATAATTCGGAGGCTCTTCGCAAAGACGTGTTCTCATAACCAAATCAACCGCCCTACTCATTGATTCATTTGAAAAGGTCGCAATTTTTCGTGGTTTCTGTTTTTTTACCATCTGAAATGAACACCAAAATATAGTAATGATCATAATTTATTATCTTTATTAAAATCAGGAAAAAAACTTTAACTTTGCTTTATTTATAAAAAATATTATCAACATTGAAGATACCTACTACAAACTGGTACAGACTGAGACAGTCTCACTGTGTACCTAATGTGGTGTCTCACTGTGTACTATTTATTAGGTTAGGGCTAACAACAATAACAATAATGTTTCAAAGTGAAATTATCAAATTAAACTACCTGCTGTTAATTACTACTTCAATAATACCTTCTAAAAAGTAACTACTTACCTTCGTAAAAAAAATTCTTGAATATTATTTCACAAAACTCGGGAAAAGCGATTTCACTACACCGGCATGTGGCACCAAACAAAACCTATCCACAAATAAAATATCAACTTAATTCAGCGCCAAATTTGAAAGCGAGAACCATTGTCTCACTGTGTACCGTGTTTCCAAACTTTTGGACATATGTGTATAAAAAATAAAATAATAATGAACACTCCTTTTATTCAACATTGATTGACAATAAATATTTATTACCGATTTAATTATATTTACATAATTCGGAATTAATTAGCAATTAAAAGAATACAAATTAACTTAAATTAGATAAAACTTAACAACGACGATTTAATAGCAATTAACATTATATAACACATGTTAGGTTTCAAAAATGTTCCGCCCAATCATTGATATAAAATAATCATTTACTTTAACCATTGTACTTTGCTTGAATCTGAATATTAAGCTTACCAATAGGTAAATAAAGACAATAAAAAAATCACTTATTTAACCTTACTTAAGAGCAATTTCTTGACTTTCAATTTCATGATCTGGTTCTCAACCAACTTTTCTTTTTTTGTAATAACAAATAATTTAGTGCTAAAAGTTTCTTATAGAAGAAAAAATTGACCTTTACCTTGACGTCACTAACAGCGAATAGTAGTATAGACCAACTTTTCCATTGGCAGTAGAAGTTATAAAAACGCCCTTCTTCAACAACATAGGAGTGGCAGATTTTAAAACACCTACATTAAATGGTTTTTGGGGATTAAGTTTATTTACAATAAATAGGTCTTTTTCTCATTTTTGCACTGATATAATAAAAAAAAAAGTTTTGAAAAGGGATTTTAATCCCAAACCAACATTTATTATCGAGGGTTCCAAACTAAGTGAAGTAAAAAAGTAATCAGTAGAGAGGTTGCAATAAAAAAACCAATAAAACCGTACTGTATAATACACAGGCAATTTGTCAATAAAATACCTTATGCTGCAAACATTAAAGATGTGGGTGTGGACAACTGTTTAACTGATTTCAAATTTATTATTATTTAAACTGTGATTGGTTATACACAATAAATAGGCCATCCTTAAAATGAATTCAATGCAAGCAATTTGAGTTTAAAAATGTATATGCTATTCTGAAGCCGATAGTAACTACACTGTCTAATTTATTCATTTTGCGAGGTTTGTAGGTATAACGTCAGGGTAAAAATCAATTTTTTCTACTGTAGCTAAGGCGTAGTTTTATTAAAATTCAAACATATTAAGCAGATGATACGGTTGTAGATGGACTATTTAGCTACAAGACTTGTCCCATCTTGACCTTGCCCAGACTATGATATTGATATTTTTTAATACATTAGCTGGTTTAATTTAGTTTTTTCTATTGAAATCATCAAACTCTCCTAGCCGTGGAGTTTTCTTCACCTACTATCACACTTACATTTAGAGGTATTATCTGTTTTATAACAAAATCTGCTGAAAATCTGAAAATTTTATCAAAAACATATTATGTTTGTTAAGTCTGTTGAATCTCGTTTAGATTGACACATTTCTTTGTATTTTGTCTTTTTTGCTTCAATATATTGTAATGAATATTATGATTTGAGAGATTATTTATTGATTTATTTATTTATTTGAATGATTAATTCTTATTTAAATGTTTTAAGTAGCAAGATCTTCTTTTTCTCAGGGGTGTTTGTTTATGCAAGTTTCCAGTTGGATTATTAGGTAGGTTTTTAAATAAAATTTGATTAATTACAATTACAAATTTATTATAAGAGTTTAATGAAAACAGTAATATTGAAAGTTTAATAATGAAACTAATTAGGAAAAAATTAAAAAGAAAGGCCTTTTAGTAACTATAAAAGAACTTACTTGATGTTGAATTAAGTTAAATTAACCAATGTTATTTATGTACTAGATATAATATTGATACATTACATAATAAAATTATTTATAACTTAAAATTCTCTTACAAATACACAAAATATATAATAAAATCATACAATATAATGAAAATTATTAAGTTATTATTAAGTTATATTAAACAACTTCTGTCAATATTATAATCATTATACTATTGTCGAATATTTAAATATTACAATATATTCTCTTAGGTCCAACGTTAGGAATTATTTTGCTGTCTCAGTTTCTGAGTTATTAATTAATGATATATATTATTAAATTGTTCTTTTGTTACTAGTTAATACAGAATATCTAGTACCAATGCTGCGGACTAAGCAGTAAATCTTCTAAATAATCCACCTATAAAAAGATAGTGTGAATGTAACAGAAATAATTTTGAATATTTACAAAAAGAAAGCGGGGAAAATGAGCTAATGACTATTGAAGATGTTTTGAAAGTCGTAAGTAAAGTGGCAATATGTTGTGCATCAGTTTTTGAGTGTTATAAAATCCTTGAATGATGTTAAAAAGCAAGCGATTAGAAGAATATTTCATTTCTTTACATAAAGAAAAAGTTTCAAAGGAAGTAAATACCTAAATACTAAATTTCAAGCAGTAGATATTTTTTAGTTCTGAAGCATTTGAAGTTTAATTGTAATAATTGGAATGTTTATTTCAACGGCAAATTTAGTGATGTTTTTCTCTGATTTTTTAAAACCTTTCACTAAAATAAATAACCTTTATTAGCTAAGTATCCATGAATATTTTATTTTAAAATTTCCCTCCCACTGATGTGTAATTTTATGGGGTGTCAAGAACAAATTTCGAATGCAACCTTTAGTAGTTTATTATTGACCAACTCACTATTGATAAAAATATAATAAAATGCGTGAAATATGTTAAAATTAAGTATTTTTTTAATTAATCGGTAACTGTTCTTAGAATTGAAAATTTATACTTTTAAGGTCAATGATTTTTTTCCAAATCCATTATAGTATTGATCGCCTTGTTCCTTACCGACCGGAATAAGACCATAGAAGGACACCCGGTGTGAATTATCGTGAATGCATTATATTACACATTAGATAATACTGCTATATACCACTTATCGAGACACATAGACGGGTACGTGCTATGACTTGAGATAAATGTCAAAGAACGATAGTTTGTGTGAAGGAAGTTGCAAAACTTTTACTATTTCTAGGATATTCACAAATATTGCTATTAGATAAGAGATGACGCTATAAGACTACGTGTTTTAATTTTCTAAAATTGCTATCACTACAGTTTTCTGTAGTTTTCTTATTTTATTCGTATATTAACAATAAAATTGGTGCATGTAAACAGTAAAAAAATCACAAAATAATTTCATTATTATTAGTAGCATTCACCTTTAGTTGAAACGGGTAAAAAATATGTTGCTGAATTTAAAACTCGGTTAGGTAACGTATACCAGTTAAACCACATTATATAAACTGAAATACGAATGTCGCCGATTAAGTGTTTAAGATTATTTTTTTGCACTTAAGTAATAGGGAAGATGCAATATTTTATTTTTGCTTTTAATTGTATAAATTTTCCGTAGAATAGACCACCACTATATTAAAAAATTAAAATATTACTAATTATTGTCAAACATTGCGGTTTCAAATTAACATTATAAATTTTCCCAGTTTAAAGTGAAAATATTAATCGTAAAATAGAATTAAAAAGTATTAACAAAATGCTAATTCGTGAAGTTTGAAGTAATTAATATAATGTTAATTTATACAGTGTGTAAAAGCCAAATGAAATAAATTCATTATTTATGTTAATGTACATATTTATAAAAAATCCCGAAACACGTCAAATTTAAATTATAACTTGACATTCTTTAACGTGAAAATGCAACCCCTACCTTCAACCCCCTTAGAATGACAGGTACAACCCCCAATTTTTTAAATGGGAAATATAGACTTGTGATATATCATTTGAGAGGTCTCTTCATTCTCTATTCAAAAAATTTAATGCAAAAATTAACATAAAAAAAATTAATATCATGTTGTTACCGAAATTCGCTACAATACAATCAAAAACTAAAATGTAATGCAAAACGTAATAAAATGTAGAACACGAAAAAGAACTTACTATGAATGTTAATGAAGTAGATGTTCAAAATGTTCTCCGCGAACGTCTTGGCAACATCCTAATCTCAAATAAAACTGTCTTCTAACATTATTTAACATATCAGGCGTGATCGACCTAATCGCAAGCGTTATTCGTTCTTTTAAGTCATTTAAATCAGAAGGTTTAGTTTTGTACACATGGCTCTTCACATATCCCCATAAAAAGAAATCTAATAATGTAAGATCAGGTGATCGCGCTGGCAATTCAATCGATCCTCGCCTCCCTATCCACCGATTGGGAAATATTGTATCGAGGTACTGCCGGACATTAAGTTGGTAATGTGGTGGTGCTCCATCCTGCTGAAACCATATCGTATTCGCTGGAACTTGAGGGTTACCTGGATCGGGATATAAATTTGCCAACGTTGGAATGACATCATTTTGAAGTAGTGCCAAATAATTGTTGCCATTCAAGTTGCCCTCAATAAAAAAGGGACCAATGATATTGTTCCCTACAATCCCTGCCCTTTTGAGGGTATTGAGTGTGTTCTTCTCTCATCCAGTGAGGATTTTCCGTGGACCAGTAGCGGTAATTTTGCCGATTAGCATGACCGTTAAGTAAAAAAGTACGCTCATCAGAAAACATAACGTCTTCTAATTGGATAATATTGTTATCCAACATGTCCATCATTTGATCACAAAAAAAGTTCTCCTATCAAAATCGTCTTCCATGAGCTCATCTTATACGGATGCAATTTATTTTCTTTTAATATGTTTGCTATCGATGTATGGCTAGCATTGAATGTAGTGGATGCCTGTCTACTCGATGTATGTGGGTTTTCCTGAAACTGAAGCAACACATCTAATTTGAGTTCATCACTCAGTGCATTGGCAGCTGCTTTTTTATCTGCCTTACATGACCAAACTCGCGAAACTGCTTTTTTATTTTACTTATTGTTCCTTGGGATATAGGCGGTAAATTAGGAAATTTCTCATGAAATAGGCGAGTTACTTCCTGTTGTGTTCGGATGTTATCTCCGTAACCAATCATTTGTAAAACTGTTATTTTATGCATTTCCGTGAATCTATCAATTTTTCAGAATTGAATTGAATAAACTTTATACTTAAATTACAACAATGACAACTTAAATAAAACAATTTACTACTGCTTGTTAAAATAGCGTTGCCACGGAAATTCTTTAAGTTTTTTAATGGTTACCATCTAAAAACCACATTGCTATGGTTTTTGTTCACTTTCTCATTATCAAGACCTAAACGGGAAATAAGTTTTAAGTATATTGTAATTAGTTTCGAGTATATTTTAGCGAATTTCGGTAACAACATGATATTAATTTTTTTTATTTTAATTTTTGCATTAAATTTAAAAACAATAACATTTTTGAATAGAGAATGAAAAGACCTTTCAAATGATAAGTATATCACAAGCCTATACTTCCCATTTAAAAAATTGGGGGTTGTACCTGTCATTCTAAGGGGGTTGAAGGTAGGGGTTGCATTTTCACTTTAAAGAATGTCAAGTTATAATTTATATTTGAGGTGTTTCGGGATTTTTTATAGATATGTACAGTAACCGAAATAATGAATTTATTCCATTTGGCTTTTACACACTATATTAAAGGTTAAACATAATTGTAAAATAATCAGTTTAGGTCGTAGAGCTTGGAATGTTACAAGGTAGATGTTCCAGCATAGCATGTTGGTTACCAACAAAGGTTAATACATGACAAAACCTTTTTCCAAATAGTTGCTCGATGTTGATATTGAAAAAATAGCAGCTGCTTTCAATCCGAATATATTAATTATTAGTAGCAATAAAACTCAAAGTCAACCCACAGTATTTAATGATAATGTTACATCAGCTACATGTTGCGGTCACAATAGCATCTTCAGGCTCTAAGAGAAGAACACAATGTGTCAGAATGAAGAATTACAAAAGTCAAATTATATAAGATAAAATATAACATGTACAAAAGTCAAATCATATAAGACAAAATATAACATGTAATAGAATATGGTTGTTACTCTAACAGTAAATAAGGTATTTTAACAATTACAATGTAAAATGAGAGTGAAAATTATATTGTATAGTGGAAGTTAAATTTATAAAAAAGGGGGTTGAAAAAGAAAGTTAAAACTAGCTTAAGTATTAGACAAAACTATGAAGTAGTTTAAAGTGTGAAAATATGAAAATTTGGCATATAGAAGTAAATATTCTAGGACGAGCCCAGAAATCAATAGTCTATAAATAGGTTTTTGGAGAGTTCTCCGAAACAAGGAGGTTGATCTCCAAAACCAATCCAGGAAAGGGAAAGGGACCGGATTATTAGGGGGGTAAAGAGTACCACCGTTATTATGAGGAATCAACCTCATAAAAATGAATATGAAGAATTGAAGTACAAAGTAACAAGCACATGTAAAAAAAGGTGCATGTAGATATCCAAATAAAAAGGAACTAAATGTTAAGAATAATGAAAATAGTATTAATTTATGTATTGCTTAATATCAAAGGAAAATAAGTTTAATTAAGCAATGAAAATTGAAAAATGAAAAAACACAGCTGTCTGCACACATCGAGTGAAATATAAACATTATAACATGAACTTGATGACAAGTAATCGGTGTCCGATATAGAAAGAAGAAAAGTCAAAATAAGATAACCTAAAGCACAAGTAAACAATAGCAAAACATTACAATCTATTAGAGCCTATCAATTTTAATCAACTTACTGAGCAGATTTTTCCAAAATAGTGTAATATAGTGATATTTTTTGTTAAAGCTGGCCATTGAAAAAAATCGTAAAATATCAAAAAAATCGAGTTTTAAAATAAATTTTTATTAAATATTCTTTTTCTACTGTTTAAATATCCATATTTCTTAAAAAGTTCACTATTTACAGCTGAAAATAAACTTTTTTAAAATACAAAAACTTAAACTTTAATTTAAATTTTTTATTAAATATAATTAGGTAAATTAAAAATTTCTAAACAAAAATTTCACCCAGGGAGGGTTTAATTCAATTAATCTACTTAAAAAAAAAGTTTTCAATTTTTAAAATATTAATTGCTATAATTAAAACTTTCTAACGAATTTTTTATTTTACGCTAAATTTAAATAATTTCTTGAGAATTTTAAATATTATAAAGTAAACAACTTATTAGTCTTCTTTGTCAACCACTTTTACTATAAACTCTCAGTTTTTGTTTAGCAATTCTACTAATTAGGCGTATTTTTATTTATAACAATAAATTCATTAACAAACCGTGTTTCACTCCTTAAGTGACAAACATCTTTCTTTATTTAAATCTTGAACCATTAAATGAAGAGTTAAAATTTAAATGCTACAACCAAGTTTATATTGTTATGTTCAATAAATCATACTAAATAGATGCCAATAAACATCCAGTTAAAATTAGAAAATAATTTCATTTAAAACGATTGTTTACCACTTTTTGTTGTACTTACTTTCTCTTAAGTGCAACTTTATGAGCAATAAAACATTTGCAAAACAATTTTTTATTATGGTACAGGATGCTACAAATTAATATGGTTCCTTTAACAGGATTCTATAAATAATTTTAAATCGGTTTTTTAACTTTAACTTTATTATAATTGCAAATAATTATTCTACCTGTAAAGAATAATTATTTAAGCTATTTGGTGAACAGTTTCAATATTAATAAATACTTCGTTAGTTTTCGTTATTCTTTCAAAAGATAAATTACTTACTAGTAAATGTCACCTACTGAAGTAAAATCTGTCACGGTAAACAGTCAAAAATGATCAATCGTGCAAAAAAAAGATAATAGATACTAGGCAGTAATAATAAATAGTAGTAATAATTTTAGGCTTAAGGTCAGAAGGTAAAAGAAATAAACAATATGAGGAAAAATATTCTTCCTTACAAAACTTAGCAGGAAGAAATCTGGCTCTGTATAAATTTAACATTTGTTACTGTAATAAATGTTTCATATTACTACTGTATTAAATTTATTGTACTAACCCTCACTTTTTGGTTCATCTTACGAAGAGCACTAAAAAACTCTTGTTTTAACTTATAGTCTATATAGAAAGAACAAGGTGTAATAAATCATTCTTTAAGTAGATTTCATAGACGTACCAAAATATATTTTAGGAGGGTATACCTTAAGGTACATTTTGTATTGAACAAATGAGTTGCAGCTATGCTAAAGAATATACGATTTAGGTCAGAGGTAACGGGATGTACTAATTTTAATAAAAACAAGTGATAGAGGTACATACATTTTAGTAAGTTTGATAAAGAAAGACAACACAGTTTATTCATAATAGAAAAACCAATCTATAACAATAATTATTTTATATATTTTTGTTCTTTTTGTAAGAAGATTAATTCAAACTTTGAATATTGTCACAAATAAATTACAATGAAATATATTTTTAAAAAATTAATTAAAGTCAAGATAGCAAGATATCTTTACAATTTTTATTAAATTCAAAGATGTAGTGTTTGGGAAATTTTTCTCAGAAATTTTAAATGGCAAGTGACCTACTGTAATCTGCTTAATACGATTACACCTATTTACAGATTATTCGATTATTGAGAGGGATTTTCCAAACAACCCAGTTTTCTTAGAAACATTATCGGGAATATTATTTTAAAAGAAAGTAATGTTAATTGTGCAAGTTCCAAACAATGTCGATAAGCCAAGGACCATCTAGCCTAACCAAAATCAGGTCCATTATCTTTAAATGAAAAAAACTCTGATGTTAAACTGTTATATATCATTGAAAAACAAGGATCCAAGTGCAAGTGTTAATGATATTGTGAAATAAACGGCTGCTATGTTGTGTGTTGCTAAATCAACAATTTATAGATTACTAAAAGAAAGCAAGAATGGACCTCTTCAACCCCCTAAAACTCCTTCAGGCCGAAAACCAATTGAGATCGATGAGTCATTAAAACAAAGACTAAAGCGTAAAGTCCATAGATTTTACTTACGAAAGGAAATTCCAACACTTGACAAAATTATGACATCAGTGCAAGAAGATACGGACTATACAAAATTCTCCAGAATGACATTATGCAAACTTATGAAAGATGTGGGTTTCAGATATACAAAACATAATAAAAAATCTCTCTTGATAGATAAACCGGAAATAGTTTTTTGGAGGAGACTATTTAAGAAGCATTCGACATGCCAGAGAACAAAATTTGAAAATCTTCTACTTAGACGAAACATGGATAAATGCTGGATATACAGTTTCCAAATCTTGGCAAGATGAAAACATTAAAAGCGGAAGGCAGGCATTCGTGGAAGGTTTGTCGTTAGGTTTGCAGCCACCATCTGGAAAAGGAAAAATACTTATCATTGTCCATGTTGGAAGTTCTGAAGGGTTTGTTGATGGTGGATTATTAACTTTTATTTTAAAACGGACGGAGGACTATCACGAAGATATGAATGGGGATGTCTTCGAGGAATGGTTTGTTCAAATGTTGGACCTGATTCCAAAAGGGGCTGTTATTGTTATGGACAACGCAAGTTACCATTCACGGTTACGAGAAGCATTGCCCACAAGTCGTTGGCGTAAAGCAGAGCTTTTGGAGTGGCTTATTTCGAAAAATATTAAGTTTCCAAAAGATCCACTAAGGAAAGAAGTTTAAAGAATTGCAAAAATGAACAAGAATAAATACAAAACCTACATTGTAGAAGAAATGGCTTCTTCTCGTGGTATATCAGTTCTTCGACTTCCCCCTTATCATTGTGAACTTAATCCCATAGAATTAATATGGGATCAGGTAAAGGGGGAAGTTGGAAAAAAAATACTATTTTTAAAATAAACGATGTTGTGAAATTGTTTGAGAGTGCTGTAAGTCATGTTAGTAAGGAAAATTGGACAAACTGTATCGAACATGTTATCAAAGTAGAGGCAAATATGTGGAAAATTGACAATATTTGTGATGATTTAATCGACCCTATTATTATTAATCTCAACAACGATTCTTCCTCTTCCGAGTCGGATATAGAATAAAATGTAAGTAATAAATGTATTCCAATAATTATTTATTTTCATTTTTTATTATATTATAATTTAAAACGTATTTTTTTCCCAAAATACACACCACTGCATTGCGTTATTGCTTATCTGCTAATCCTTTAACAATGAAGAAAACCCTAAATTTGCTACAACTGAAACAAATACGGGGTCGATCTACCTGGTTTTTAGATTTATGGAAGAAATGTAATTTAAAGTAAGAGATTTATCAAAAATTTCATGGTGCTCCCTGTAAAGGTTTTGCATACATAATTAGGGTTTATTACTCCTCGTACTTTTTGTACATACTATAACTTCCAAGTTTAATTGAACAAATTAGGTATAAAATTACAATTACAGCTGTTTCGCTATATAACTAGCATCGTCAGATTGACATATTGAAGTTATATTTTGTTTGTTTGTAATTTTATACCTAAGTTCTTAATTAAATAAGAGTTTTTTATTGTTCTTCGTACTACTGTATTGTTTTTAAACGAACAAGAAAGTTTTGCAAACGAGAAATCCTAATTAAACGGTTCTTATTAAAAGAATAAATTAGTTTCGGTTTAATTAAAGGACACAAAGAAAACGTTTATTATTAACTGGTTGTATTTAATGCAGTTGAAATATTTTTTTTACATTTAATAATTAATCATATGCGAATATTTTATAATTAGGTATTAAAAAGCAGCAAAAAAGTTAATAACAAATCTGTTAAGATTGGTGGACGTTGGTTTAACGTTTAATAATTAATAATGCACTTTAAATTTGTTTACAAAGATTGTACCGATAAAATATACATCATGATCCTTATTAATTAGGACAAGTTTTGGTACGGTTGGGCGTTTGAAAATAGTTTAAAATAATAAAATAAATAATAATTATTGTATTACATGCATAACAAAGTAAAAAAGGGTGTTGCAAATGTAATAACCTACAGGGGCGTAGGAATCATGAGGGCAATGGGGCTCCAATCGGGTTTGCGAAACTGTTACCATAGTTTCATAGCAAAAATGTTTCATTTAAAACAAATTACGTCTCAGTGGTTTTGTCAGGTGCAATGAAGCTTTAATGACTATACGTCAGAATCAGAGCAATTGTTTTGAAAAGATGTGGGCTTCTGTGAATGAAGAAATAATATTAATATGGATGACCTTATGTTCCTCTATAACTAGGGGGTTCTGAAAATCACTAATCTGCAGGCAAATCTGAATATTTATATAAGCCGCTGTATTGTTAAATAGTTGAACTAACCTAACCTAACCAAAAAGCGGTTTCAATCCCTTGCAAATGTTTTATGTGTACTTCCCATGTACACCTGATATATCCAAGACTCCATTATCCCTATATTTTATTTGTATTTAGGAATAGTTATTAAAATAATATATTTGGCATAATAAATCTCGAAACAAACCATTCGCGGACCTGTTCACCTAGAAGGCCTTGAGGTCAGTTAAAATTTCTATTCAATCGGAAAGAAACAAAAATTGTTTATTTCTTTATAAGAAAATATATCAATGTGTTTGAAATAATTCACATGTATTAATACTGATTCGCTCTCATTCCCAGTAAGAGTAAGAGAGTAAAAATCTTCATTAGCATGACTGAGAAAGTGTTATGTGGTCTACCTGAATGTTAAAACCGAAAAACGTATTTGTCTGTTTTTTGAATTTGTACATGTAATCATAATTTAAATGAAATTTATTGTACCAACCCTTAATGAATGAATGAATGAAACTTCCACTATTTATTCGTAAAATACATTTTAAATTCAATTACAGCTGTTTCGCTAAAAACTAGCATCATGAGATTGACATATTGAAGTTTTATTTTATTTGTTTGTAGCTAGGTCCCTGAAGTTGAGTAAGTAGTTAGAGCTAGACCAAGTTGAAAGTAATAAGACATAATAATATTAAAGCCCTTAGGGCTAATATCATCTGTGCACGTCCAAAGGAACCTATGATGGGCATAATGAATAGTTTTGCAACTATGTAAACCTTAAGTATGCGGGACGCAGGCTCTCAGACTTTAAGGATTAAATTTTGTTAGCGAAATATTTTTTGGACTGGGAAAGTAATGACGTAAGTGGTGGTTGATGGTGTGTTATTGACTATTTTATGGTACTTCCTTGATTTTTGGAAGTAAATTACTGTTTTTTCATTGGTAAGTTTTCATTCATATGGTATACATATCACTAAACACTAAACGAACAATTTTCATAAATTTTAAGGATACTTACTAAAAATTGGTACTTTATAAAAAATATTTTGGAATATCTTAATGTATAATACGGTATCCGCCAAAATAAACAGTACCGAAACAGAGAGTGCTATGGAGTTGTTTATGTAATATGGATTTGTCATATTTGACTTAATTGTCATTAGTTGATATATTAATAGTACGCTGCAGTTAAATTTAATTTAAAAATGGTTCTAACAACGGAAGAAAAAGTGTTTTTGGTAGAGCATTATTTTCGTTCATACGGAAAAGGTCGTAATGATGGTCCAAGCTTAGAACAGGTGTCAATAAAATATCAAAAAAAATTTAATAAAGCAGCTCCTTGTAAATGTGTGATGTTAGCTGTTGTTGAAAAATTTCGTCGCACTGGTAGTGTATTGTGTCAACCTAAAGGTTCTTCAGGTCATCGAAAAACAGTATGCACTAGCGAAAATGAAGGACGTGTTTTTAACCAAGTTGTGTAATCACCTCAAAGAAGTCTTGTAAGAACTGTATGTAAACTCAACATTAGTGAAACGTCTTTACGTCGTATGTTCAATTCAATTGGTGGTTATCCATACCGTATTCAAGTTGGACAACGACTAAATGCTGCGGACAAACGTGCAAGGGAAATTTACTGTGATCGCATGTTGAGTTTAATTTACGAAGATCCCGAATTTTTGAAAAACATATGGTTTTCAGACGAGAGTCACGTTCATCTTAGCGGCTATATTAATCGACAAACAACCAGATTCCTTGGATTGTAACGTCCTGATGTCATTGTAGAGAAACCACTCCACAGTCTTCGAGTTACCGTTTGGTGCGCGGTATCTGGTAATGGAATGATTGGTCCTTATTTCGTTGAAGATGATAATCAGAATCCACTTACTGTCAACCAAGCACGTTATAGAGAGAAAATTATTATACCTTTTGTGAGAGATCTAAATAACTTTTATCGTGCACGAAATCTACAGTTTCTCACACAATGGTTCCAACAAAATGGTACAACGAGCCACACAGCTGTTCGCACCTTAGATTTAGTCCGTCAGCTTTTCGATAATAGAATAATTCCTCGTGGAACATACTTCGAATATCCTTCTCATACACCTGATCTGACGCCACCTGACGCATACATTTGGGGCATAATGAAGACACTAGCAGTGTTCACACAGCTTCCTGCTTGCGGTTTTTTTTTGCTGGACACTGTTTTTTGCGGAATATAGAGTAGTCGCAGCCCTTGCTTATATCTTCTTAAAGCGCTCATAAGATCCAGAAAGATATCCAAGTTCGATCTTTTGTATCAGAACAGGATGAAACCAGAATCTTTTATTTCGCTGCCGACGACGCTGATAATAATAGAATTCACTGGATAACCGTCTTTTAGGATTAGTGAAAAATCTGGACAGTCCAGTTTTGCGAGACCATCTTTTTACTGGATCCTACAAAACTGAACTACCATGTGAAAGGGCTGTAATGACCATTTGCAACGACTTATTTAAGCCGAGTTTATTTAAACCATGTAAAAATCTAAACGGTGCAAAAGAACTTAGATTTAAGTGACCCTTATATATAAATGATACTTTAAGTATCAGTTTTAGGGTTACTACAGATGTGTCAGAAAAGCCTAATTATTTTCAAAATAATAAAATAATTACTAATGTCATATTATGAAATCGAAAAATTTTAACAATCTCTTACATTTTAACTGAAAATACAATAGAATTTGCATTGTTGCCAAACGGTAGAGTTACTTAACTAAATCGACATTTACCTTAAATTTTAAACTCTACTTAGTTAAGTACACTTAAATAGTGAGTAGGTGCAAATTACCATAAGTAAACCAAACATTAAAGTAATAGTTAACAAGTTAAAGTACCAACATTTAAAAAAAATTAAGTATCTAATAGAGAAAAGTATATGTCAACAGTCAATATTTCCTATTTTTTAAAAATTTTGTAATAATTCTATGTAAATAATATTATTAAATAAATATTGCAATAAAATATACAGACTTTTACTTATCTTATTTAATACTCCATTGCAAGGTTACCGAACTTGTATGCTGGTGACTTTAACATTAAAATGTCACACCGTGAATATTTAATGCCTATTAGTTTTAGTCGACACACAAAATTAATTTAAATTTTCATAAAACGTTCTCACAATAAAAAACTGAATAAAAAATGTTCTATTGATTATGCAATGTTTGTAAACATTTTTATGATTTCACTTAATCGATAAAGATCAAAATATGTTGGATTTAAAAAAAAATTGAATACAATTTAAATTATGAAATCAAAGCAATTTTGCACCTGCTAAACTTATTGTAAATAAAGAGTATACATTTTGCTGATTATTAATAACTTTTAAAAATTATATTTTTTATTTTTATTTATTTTGTAATTCGATTTCTAAAACATTTTTAATTAATATTTTTGTACAATACAATACGTGTACTGTGAATGCGTCTATAATGCATGCATAAAGCGACACCCAAAAATTTAACAAATTACACTGATCGAAATTTTAAATTAATTGTTGAACCATGACAACATAATTGACAATTCGTATAATAATAATAATATAATGATAACATAAAAGTCAAAGATTTAAATTATCTCTTACTATATCTTACGAATATAATTATTGGTTATAATTCTTCTTCCCAGTAATATCTGTAGATTTAAATTTACATAATGTATTCACATTTTTTTATAATTCTATTAATTATTTTACTGCTAAAAGATGATCTCCCTACTACATTATAATATTCTGACCTTCACTCGTTTGTTAAAAAAATGACCATTCTGCCTTCCGTGCTATTTCAATTCATTATTATTATTATTCTTTAGCTTTCTCTAATTATTTCATTTTGTTAGTTGTGTTTGCTTTTATTATTAGAGCAGACAACTTCTAGTTCATTTTTTATTGATAATTCACTTTCTGTTGGGGTATCTATTACTGTTATTATACAGATGAAGCAGACGTGAAATTTTTTACAAAGGTCGCTTCACTTTCTAGTTTTTTATAAAAATATAATGTTATAAAAATACATCCACAAATTTGACCACAGAAAGATCTTAGATTTTTAAAATAACTTTTTAGTTTATTAATTGCGCAAATTACAAAAAAAATTATTGTTTTTTTTATTACATATTACTATTTTTCAAAAGATACATCTATATTTTTTATACAAAAACTTCAGTGCTAAATGTATGTACTTACATAATCACACTTCACATTTTTTAAAAAGTGTGAGTATAAAAGAGGAACAAAATATTGAAAAAATAACCTTATAGCAGCATTTTAAGCACTTTGTGTTTGTTTTGCATCTAATTTTAAATTTTCTTTATACATTTGATGCATGACCATCAGAGATCTCATCACAAACGCTGAGCTACGTAGAACAACCAGAGTGTTTGACGCAGTAGAAATAATAACAATTCTAATGTAGAATTGGACTGAACTGACATATTGTATAGGTTGCAAAGTATCGATGCCGAGTACCGAGGTATCGATACTTTTGTAAAAATTATCAAGTATCGATATATCGATACCTTGTGTATCAAGTATCGATATCATAGGCTAGAATGCTTTTATCAATTTCACGTGTTTTTCATCAATTACAAAAACTGGAATGTCTGATTGTCAGTTGTCACTTGTCAAATCAAAATCAAGCCTATATTTTTACCTTAGAACAAAAAGAAACAGGAAGGAGTCTGCCATATACAGGGTGTTTCTTAAGTAATCTAAAATATTATATGGGGCGCTTCGTTACTCAATTTTAAGACGAAAAGTTCATATAAACATGTGTGATAGGTGTTGTCGTTTATGAGATACAGGGTGTTGAATTTATTGTAATAAGTCAGTTCTGATTGTACGTGAAATTAATTTTTCCCGGTGACGCTACTGGTTTTTAGAAGTAATACGCAAAAACATGCTTATTCTAAGTGGCCTTTGAAATAATGTTGACAAGTGTCAAATTTGAAAACCAACGCAAAATCGTACATTTTTATTTGATTGACTCTGTGTTTAGTTAATAACTATGCCAGTGTTTACTAATGTTGAAATGGCTAATATGCATTTTTGTACGGATTAGCGAATGGTAATGCCTTAGAAGCTAGACGTACGTATGCCCAGCGTTATCCAAATAATCGTTTACCATGTTCAGATACGTTTACTAAGTTACATATTCGTTTACAAGAAACTGGAACTTTTGCTAAATCGAAGAATATTATTGGACGACCCAGACCTGTGAGAAATCCCCAATTGGAAAACCAGATTCTTCAAATTATTGACCAACATCCAGAAACGAGTACCTACAAGAAAAGTTGCAGATGAAGTAAATGTTAGTAACAAAACTGTTTGGAATATTCTAAAAGATAATTTATTGTATCCATATCACGTTCAACGTGTTCAACATTTGTTACCTACTGACTATCCATTACGCATACAGTATTGTCAATGGATTTTACGTGAAATCGCGAACAATCCGAATTTTGTGGCCAATATTCTATTTACGGATGAAGCCAACTTTTCTAGACATGGGATTATGAATTTTCATAATGACCACATATGGGCAGATGTAAATCCACATACCATAAGTGTAAAACGATTTCAACAAACATTTTCGGTCAATGTTTGGCTTGGCATCATCGATGATTATTTAATTGGACCATTTTTCCTTCCTGTACGGTTAACAGGTGAGACATACCAACATTTTCTAGAAAATGAACTTCCACTTCTTTTGGAAGATGTACCTATTATTATTAGAAGGCGCATGTGGTTCATGCATGACGGAGCTCCTCCACATTTTTCAGTGATTGTACGCGAGTTTTTAAATAATGTTTTTCCAGGCCATTGGATCGGACGAGGATCTCCACACCCGTGGCCCCCTAGATCACCTGGACACAATCCTCTGGATTTTTGTGTGTGGGGATATTTGAAATCGCTTGTTTACACAACACTGATATTAAACGTACAAGATCTTCAAAATCGTATCATAGACGGCTGTAATGTTATTCGTAACAATCCTGGTATCTTCGAACGTATTCGACAATCCATTAGACATCGAGCGGATTCTTGCATTTTAGCTGGAGGTGGACATTTTGAACATTTGCTCTGAAATGTATTATTTTTTCTTTATGTTTAACACATGTTGCTTGTAATAAAATAATAAAAAATATAAATCAGTAGCGTCACCAAGAAAAATTAATTTCACGTACAACACCCTGTATCTCATAAACGACAACACCTATCACACATGTTTATATGAACTTTTCGTCTTAAAATTGAGTAACGAAGCGCCCCATATACTCCTTCCTGTATGTTTTTGTTCTAAGATTTTTACCCAAAGATTAATATTATTCTATATCTATCTAAATTCCAAAGGCGAGTTCTAGTTCTGATATTCAACAGTAACTTCCATCAATTCTATCACTGATGCCTCTATCTTGGTTTTTGGTTCGTCACAAACAGAGAGAGGCATTAGTGATAGAACTGATCGCCTTATCTACGCCGCTGTTCCGTTCCTTGTTCCTAACCTAAAAATCGTTTACCGATTGATAATAAAAATGAAAGGGTCAAAGTCTATAACTTGAAAATACTTTGAGAAAACTGCTGAATTCATCCTCTCCATTTAAATTCAAAGGACTCTGGAATTTCCGGATCTAAATTGTAAACATCTAACCTAACTTTTGTCATTTGTCTACAAATGGATCATAAAATGACAAAACAATATTGTTTTGAACTCTTGTGTTCTCTGGCAAAGCACAAAATGACAGTCGATACTTCTTAAAATAGGTACAGTTTCCTGTAATGAAAATATGCACATCAGCGACATGTGTTTCATGTGTCGTCAGAGCGAAGCAAATCCTGTAGAAACGTGTCTCCATGTTCTATATTTTTGTTTCTTGTTGCTCGATATTTTGCGTTGCAGGAAATATTTATTAAATTTCAAAAATAAAAGACGATGAAGACTTTAATGTAGTATTTGTGTCACCTATTGAAGTACATTACAAGTTGTAGAAGTATTCTAGTAGAAAAAGCGTGAAAGTAGATGGCTACTTGAATAGAAATAAACTTTCAAAACCAAATTAAAATACTGAATAAAATTATAAAATATTATTTTTTACTGAAAAAATGGATTTTACAATGGTAAAGCCACTTCTGGTTTTACAAAGTATTAATATACCTACTGCGTTTGTTGCTCGACCATATAATTGTTTTGGATAATTTATAAGGTTTTGTGGTAATTACAAGGAAGTATCTGGTGATACTAAAACTCCATCAAGTTTTCTAATAAAGTTGCGCAAAACGCATGTAGCTTTTATAATAATTTTAGCATGTTAAAATTGCATTGTTTTGGTAAATGAAAGATTTCGAATGCCGAAAGAACACTCAATGTCCATTGCTAGCTCAATCAATAGGATATGACTTTATGACTTTTCTTGACGCGCCTCATTTCGTTCGGCGCGTAATAGAGGAAAAGGCAAGAAAAGTCATGCTTCTTTGCCGAATAAAGTATACTATTTTTCTTCAAACGTAGCAATTTTCAACCATAAACAGTACAATTCATACGATATTTTATTCATATGGGACATATGTATTTAATACCAAATGAAGCAAAGATGTACTTACAGAGAAATAATCTAGGATTTGAACACTTTTGATACTTAAAACATAATATCAACGATTGGTTTTATATATTATTTAAATATTACCTGTATATGTAAAGTAGACAAGCATATAAAAGAGTTATGTTTCAGTAAAAGTTTATTTAATAGAGGTTACTTTAAAACACAACATATTAAAAATTTATTCACTCTTTGCAAACAAAATTTTTCGATCCACAAATAATGGTAATGACAGATATAATCATTGAATGATTGG
The DNA here is from genome assembly GCA_035357415.1 of Ophraella communa. Lineage (NCBI taxonomy): Eukaryota > Metazoa > Arthropoda > Insecta > Coleoptera > Chrysomelidae > Ophraella > Ophraella communa. The sequence continues at coordinate 3,307,580 of CM068994.1, forward strand.
CACCTCAATTGGAACTAATTTAACGCATCCTCATTGTTTGACCAGTGACTCCTGAACTTTGACCTTCAACACTGACATTTGACTATGATGATGGACAATTACGTTTTGATTATAACTTGTGACTCCTCGCAGTTATTACTAAGTTACCAGGCGCTCGTCATTGGAGTGATAAATTACTTTAATAAAAAGTGTTGTAATACGTTGGTGAATCTTATCGCTTATAGTTAAAATTTTTTAAATTCATTTTTATCCTAAATACTGCTGGCACACGCCAGATCTTAGAAATATTTATTTTAATATTTGGTAGAACATTATTTTAAGCCAAACAGAAATAAAAATCGTTTTTCTTAAAAAAAAGAGTGCTTTTATTAATTGATAGTCATATGAAATAAGTTTTTTATAATATTTTTTTATATTTTGCCATTTTATCATTTTTTAAATCAATTTATTATTTTTAAGTAATTACGAAAATTTCGACAGTTTTTTGACATTAACATTATGAAATATTAATGTTTTCAAATATTTTAAAATACACCAAAAATAATATATATTGTATAAGATAATATTCATATTCACAAATACTTTCTTAAAGAACAATATAAAATTAATAAATTGCTATTAGCCACAAATGTCATTGTCAATAGTCTTGTCATAAGTTACTTCAATCAAAACAAAAATTTGCGTGCGTAAAAGTTGCATTACGACACGCAAATGCGTTTTATAATAAAGATTTTTATAAGTGCAAAATATAAATAATTATTTTTTCTTATTTTTACAAATTTACTATTAAAATAGATAAATGTTGTTAATCTTTACTTAGTACTAACTTAAAGTTTCATACTAAAAAGCCTACTAGCACCAAATAATAAAAGTTCTTAAAGTTTTTTTGCCATTCTCTTCAGAACTTTTCTTCCAGTTAAGGGTTGCCCAATGGATCATACGATTTAGCATAACACTTGGAAATGCCCCTGTTTGCAGGTTTGTTTTCCTTAAAAAATTTATTGAAAAATATCATTTGCAGATTTCAAAAGTAAATAGCGTTTCTGAAACGAAGAAATGAGCGCTATGCGCCAAAAAAGGCCAAGGTATTAAGTAAAGAAGAGGCTGAGCAATTTCTTTTACATGCTCCTGATGAACAGGGGTTGCTGGCGAAAATTGTAACAATATTTGGGATTTTTGGATGTTGTCGATGTGACGAAATTCTCTCCTTAAACACGAATGATGTAGAAGATATGGGAAAGTACGTTATTGTGACATTGCGGCAAACAAAAAATTTAACAACAAGAAGATTAACCATAACCGATGATGGCTGCAGTTTCAAGCCCTGCATGTTATATAGAAAATATGTAAATCTTCGGCTTAGAAAGCCTAAGATTTTTTTTGACATACCGACATGGAAAGTGCATTTCTCTTAATGCTAGCCAGCACACTATTGGTGCTGGAGCACCGAAATTGCGATGAGTTATGTCGATGATTCGGTCAACAAAAAAATCGAAATGTCTAGCAAATTATTTGGTAGTAAGGAGAGTACAAATGTTCTGCAGTCCTCGAGTTCAGCAGTTTCTGAGTCAACAGATGGTTCATCATCATCAGTATGAACTCCATCATCAAAAATCTGTGTTACTGGAAATAACAATTGTACCATGATTTTCAACATATATGAAGATAAAACAAAATTTTCTACTACTAACAACTTGTAAAAATTTTGCAAGTTAACTGTCAGTTTTACAAGTTGTGTAGCAATATTCTTCCAAAGAGGCAGCAATAATCTTCCAAAGAGGCAAGGCGCCAATTTGTAGCAATAACTGTCCCAAAAAGGCAGGAAGCCAATTTGCAACACTATAACTCCTCAAAAGAGATCCCGGCTAAGAGACTCTCTCCAGGGGGTGGTTCGACTCCAAGTTAATGCTCACTATAGGAAGGATTGTGATGTATAAGTAAAAAGGGCGCCACTATCTTTTGAACGATTAAGCAAAAAACTATACAAAAACTAAGGTGAGAAAGATAGAAACACCTTGTAATTACTTTAATTAAACAAATGAAGAAGCTACTTGAAATGAAATACCGGCCACGCTACACCCTTAAGACTTATAGTCTAAGGTATACAAATGAAACTGTTTGTTAAAGCTATTGTTTATTTATTGAGAATATAAGTACTTGCTGATAGTGAACTGGAGTTGTAAAAAAAGGACTTAACTTTGAATGTCTGTGCTGTCTAGAAGGGCGGCTTCAGCTTCTTTATGGATGGATGAAAGTTTCTGTGATGGTTCTGGCTGCTCGAAATGTAATAGTACCTGGTCTTATCTCAGAAGTGGTTCGAAGGGCTGTCTACACATAGGCGGCAACTGGGCTCTAATTTGGATTAATTGTAGCTTGGCTTCAACTTGGAGATGTCAGGCTCCTACTTAGAGGTAGTTTTCACTCCAACTTAGGGGGTTGAATCTTTCTGAAAGTTTCATGTGTGTGAGAAGGAATCATGAAGGTATGGGCGTTGGTATTGGACAGACTTTTCAGATAGGACAGCAAACTACTAGATTTCAACAAATAAATTGTCTTATCTTTAAGTCTTCCAACACAGCGTCCATAAATTTAATAAACACAAAGACAAAATTGAAAATTATTAATGTACAGGACGGTGAAGCCGGTCCTGTTCTTTATAATGCAAAAAAATTATCAATAGACTAATAATTGAATAAAAAAAGGTATGTATTTAATTAGTTCTAATAAGACTTTGAAACAATCATATATTTGTACTGAATGCATATTTGTGAAAAATTGATTTTTTTAAAACATTAAAAATATTACAGTGAAGTGGTTTTTGTTTAATAACTACTATTAGTTTGGCTCTAGAGCAAGTTTTAATAGCGTGGTTGAGGACTGCGCTCTAAGATTTTTATGAATTTAAAATTTGGGTAATTATTTAGAAGAGCTACTTCTGGCCATTTTTCGAAATTTTTACAAAAATAGTTTAATTATGGTCTACAAATCATGAATTGAGTATTCATTTAGTGCGCTCAAGCATATTTTTTTCAAAAATTAATTTTTAAAGTTGGAACTATTTTTTGATCGCGCTGCCATTTTTAGCAGCATGGCGTCATAAAATGGTATGCAAATAGTAATACGCGACAAATAACAAAGAAAATAAATTATTTTGATATATATTACATTATAAATTTTACCGAAAAAGGATTAAAAAGTAATCTTATTATATATAAATATACTTTCATGACTTACATTTAATAGATGGCTTTCCTAAAAAGATGTATCGACACTCATCACTACACTTCACATTCTGTATTTTATTTAATTAAAATCTGCTCCACACAATATTTATATAATTAAATATAGGTACTCTCTGAAAAACTAAATCTACAATAATTATAACTTGTAATCATCTTAACAAAATGTTCTATTTAACAACAAAACTTATTCTGCAATACACAATACTAAAATCTACTTTTTAACAGCGCTATCTGCTGTTCCGAACATAACTTGCGTTATGTCATGTAGATACCAGCGTTGCCACATCTCTAAATAAAACTTAAATATTAGGATCATATTTTTTTACATTATAAATATATAAAAAATATTGAAAATAAAATGTGAAATGTAGAGAGAATATTACTAACCAAATCAAATTGGTCTTTTTGCATTTTATAAAAGATAAAACAAAGATAAACAAATACGCAAAATTCAGTGACGGGTAGCGATGCTATCCTAATCCAACCTAACCTAACCAAATTTAACCAAACCTAACCAAACCAAACCTTACCTAACTTAACCTAACCTAACCTAACCTAACCTAACCTAACCTAACCTAACCTAACCTAACCTAACCTAACCTAACCTAACCTAACCTAACCAAACCAAACATAACCAAACCAAACCAAACCAAAACAATCCTAACCTAACCAAACCAAACCAAACCAAACCTAACCTAACCTAACCAAATCTAACCAAACCTAACCTAACCTAACCAAACCAAACCAAACCTAACCTAACCAAACCAAACCAAACCTAACCAAACCTAACCAAACCTAACCAAACCTAACCAAACCTAACCAAACCTAACCTAACCTAACCAAACCTAACCAGACCTAACCAGACCTAACCAAACCTAACCAAACCTAACTTAACCTAACCAGATCTAACCAAACCTAACCAAACCAAATCTAACCTAACCTAACCTAACCTAACCTAACCAAACCAAACCAAATCTATCCTACCCTAACCAAACCTAACCTAACCTAACCAAACCAAATCTAACCTAACCTAACCAAACCAAACCAGACCTAACCAAACTTAACCGGGTTTGGTTAGGTTAAGTAGGGTAGGTTAGGTTTGGTTAGATTTGGTTTGGTTAGGTTAGGTTAGGTTAGGTTAGGTTTGGTTAGGTTAGGATAGATTTGGTTTGGTTAGGTTAGGTTAGGTTAGGTTAGGTTAGGTTAGGTTAGGTTTGGTTAGGTTTGGTTAGGTTTGGTTAGGTTTGGTTAGGTTTGGTTAGATCTGGTTAGGTCTGGTTAGGTTAGGTTAAGTTAGGTTAGATTAGGTTTGGTTAGGTTTGGTTAGGTCTGGTTAGGTTAGGTTAGGTTAGGTTTGGTTTGGTTAGGTTTGGTTTGGTTAGGTTTGGTTAGTTCTGGTTAGGTTTGGTTAGTTCTGGTTAGGTTAGGTTAGGTTAGGTTTGGTTTGGTTAGGTTTGGTTAGTTCTGGTTAGGTTTGGTTAGTTCTGGTTAGGTTTGGTTAAGTTTGGTTAGGTTAGGTTGGATTAGGATAGCATCGCCACCCGTCACTGAATTTTGCGTGTTTGTTTATCTTTGTTTTATCTTTTATAATCTGCAAAAAGACCGATTAGATTTGGTTAGTAATATTGTCTCTACATTTCACATTTTATTTTCAATATTTTTTATATATTTATAATGTAAAAAAATATGATCGTAATATTTAGGTTTTATTTAGAGATGTGGCAACGCTGGTACCTACATGACTTAACGCAAGTTATGTTCGGAACAGCAGATAGCGCTGTTAAAAAGTTGATTTTAGTATTGTGTATTGCAGAATAAATTTTGTTGTTAAATAGAACATTTTGTTAAGATGATTACGAGTTATAATTATTGTAGATTTAGTTTTTCAGAGAGTACTTATATTTAATTATATAAAATTGTGTGGTGCAGATTTTAATTAAATAAAATACAGAATGTGAAGTGTAGTGATGAGTGTCGATACATCTTTTTAGGAAAGCCATTTGTTAAAAGTAAGTCATGAGAGTATATTTATATATAAGATTACTTTTTTAAAGTTTTTTCGGTCAAATTTATAATGTAATATATATAAAAATAATTTATTTTCTTTGTTATTTGTCGCGTATTACTATTTGCATACGATTTTCAGACGCCATACTGCTAAAAATGGCAGCGCGATCAAAAAATAGTTCCAACTTTAAAAATTAATTTTGAAAAAAATATGCTTGAGCGCACTAAATAAATACTCAATTCGTTGTTTTTAACTATTAATTAAACAATTTTTATAAAAATTTTAAAGATAGGCCAGAAGTAGCTCTTCCAAATAATTACCAAAATTTGACAATAATTATGTTTTTAGCTTACGAAAAATGTAATGTATAGCGGTTTACTGATCAATTATTATGTTTTGTCTAAAAGTAATAGCTTACCTTGAACGATTATTGGTCGCGTTCATCGGCACACTCGCTACCTGATCGATCAGGTAGCGATCCCGAGTTGCGTGCATAAACGGTTCATTTTGCTGATCGCTCACTGATCGGCGGCCATTTAAAAGATCACATTTATTTTACGATCCGCTACTGATCATGGAGCGCTACTTTCGGAGCGATCTTTGACTTGTGCCGATGAACGCGACCATTGAAGCCACGTGTTCGGAAGCACGCTTCTGATACAATTTTAGTAGTTTTCAAATAATGTGTAGGGATTGTGTGTGTAATTGTGTAGAAAAGATTTTTTATTATGATTAGAGCATAATTAAATGACTAACAATGAAAAGAAAAGAAAAAAATCTACATACCGTCAACCAATGTCGAAAAAATATGGCCACAAAGCACATGGGCGCTTATGAGGCGTCAAAACGTTGTCTTTCAACTGGGCTAGTGCAGCAAAAAGGGCGAAACAAGAATATTCAGCGTATTTATTAACTTTTTGGACAGGGCGGGGATTGTGCTGTCACAAGGGTACCAATCCATAATTTGACTCGCTAGTCAAGTTTTGGTGTATTGTGCTCAAATATGAGTCGGTAAAAAGGTTTCTATAATATGTAGTTAACTGTAATATATAAGGGTGTATTGGGAGTGGCTATTGGTACGGTGATTGGTATTATATAGTAATGAGTACGTAACAGGCGACAAGCATGTTACAGTTGACTTGAAAAAATAAAATTTCTTGATTAATATTGGGTCTTTGGAAACTGACGTTTACAAATGAGAAACAAATAATAATTTTAACATTGCTTAGTGTTTAGTTAGAGTTCAAGTAGAGAATAGGTTTTACTTGTACTTGTGTTGTATAGTATTCATTTTTTTTAATACAATATTAAAAAAAATATAGAAATTTTACACTTATTAAGGCTTACATTGTTAACGAAGCTAATACTTTTTTTTTAAGTTTTTAACTAATGATTACACTTTACTGAATATTTTATAGTCTATGTAGAAAACTGTAAAACATAAAATTACTGTCAAATAAAAAATGTATCACCTCAATATTATTAGGAAATTTTTGTTTTTTAAAAACTTAAAAACAAGACCAAGTTTGTTCATATATTTATGTACTACAACTTAATTGTGTCACTGTTAGCATTGTCAACATTTTTGTCCTTGATTTATTTAGATAATTTTTATACATCATCAACATATTTCAGTTATTTTCTCGGAATTTTTACACATTTTGACCTCCTATAACGAAAAATATCATTATCTGTAAGTATCATGTTGACGTAAGTATGCTTAATTGCAATGGAAATAGCGACTTGTTTAAGGGAAATGGTAATAACAGTAATTTATTTAAACAATTATTACAGTTAAAAGTATAATTATCACTATTAGTATTTATCAGAATAATTTAATGCTTACGCAGCTTTTGAGCCGGTCTTATAAATAAGATCTACACTAATTAAGTAACTATGTATGTATTAAGAAATAAACTATTTTATGCAAATTAATTCGATTTATATAATGTAAATATAACAATTTTTAAATTAAATAGTAATTAAAACAAAGCATTTATTATTAAAATAAAGTAGATATTTTTAACTATAATCATAATATTATAACTATAACTTGCTTAATAACAAATAGAATACGTAATTAATATTTACTCTATTATGTTCATTTAACTATTTTCTGTTAAAACCAGACTTTTATTCAGGTAATTTACAATTATCGCAACTAGTTTCGGTCTAGATCAGACCATCATCAGGCTGTAAAGAACACAATAAAATGGTAAGCAAGAAGTGCAAAAATTTTTTTTTAACAGTAGTAGAAAATGATATTAAACAGGTCTAACAGTAATACCAAAGATAATAATTATTTTAGTATAAATGAGAATGTGTCAAAAAAACAGAGGTTTTTTCCACTAATAAGAATATCAATATTTTAAATTTCTTTTTGGATTACAATAAGCAAATCTTATGTATGCATATACGTATATACAGTGTGTAAAAGCCAAATGGAATAAATTCATTATTTCGGTTACTGTACATATTTATAAAAAATCCCGAAACACGTCTAATTTAAATTATAACTTGACATTCTTTAACGTGAAAATGCAACCCCTACCTTCAACCCCCTTAGAATGACAGGTACAACTCCCAATTTTTTAAATGGGAAATTCGCTACAATACAATCAAAAACTAAAATGTAATGTAAAACGTAATAAAATGTAGAACAAGAAAAAGAACTATGAATGTTAATGAAGTAGATGTTCAAAATATTTTCCGCGAACGTCTTGGCAACATCCTAATCTCAAATAAAACTGTCTTCTAACATTTTTTAACATATCAGGCGTGATCGACCTAATCGCAAGCGTTATTAGTTCTTTTAAGTCATTTAAATTAGAAGGTTTAGTTTTGTACACATGGCTCTTCACATATCCCCATAAAAAGTAATCTAATAATGTAAGATCAGGTGATCGCGCTGGCCATTCAATCGATCCTCGCCTCCCTATCCACCGATTGGGAAATATTGTATCGAGGTACTGCAGGACATTAAGTTGGTAATGTGGTGGTGCTCCATCCTGCTGAAACCCTATCGTATTCGCTGGAACTTGAGGGTTACCTGGACCAGGATATAAATTTGCCAACGTTGGAATGACATCATTTTGAAGTAGTGCCAAATAATTGTTGCCATTCAAGTTGCCCTCAATAAAAAAGCGACCAATGATATTGTTCCCTACAATCCCTGCCCAAACATTAACCTTTTGAGGATATTGAGTGTGTTCTTCTCTCATCCAGTAAGGATTTTCCGTGGACCAGTAGCGGCAATTTTGCCGATTAGCATGACCGTTAAGTAAAAAAGTACACTCATCAGAAAACATAACGTCTTCTAATTGGATAATATTGTTATCCATGTCCATCATTTGCTCACAAAAAAAGTTCTCCTATCAAAATCGTCTTCCATGAGCTCCTGAGTAGGTATCATCGTATACGGATACAATTTATTTTCTTTTAATATGTTTGCTATCGATGTATGGCTAGCATTGAATGTAGTGGATGCCTGTCTACTCGATGTATGTGGGTTTTCCTGAAACTCAAGCAACACATCTAATTTGAGTTCATCACTCAGTGCATTGGTAGCTGCTTTTTTTATCTGCCTTACATGACCAAACTCGCGAAACTGCTTTTCTATTTTACTTATTGTTCCTTGGGATATAGGCGGTAAATTAGGAAATTTCTCATAAAATAGGCGAGTTACTTCCTGTTGTGTTCGGAGTTTATTTCCGTAACCAATCATTTGTAAAACTGTTATTTTATGCATTTCCGTTAATCTAACCATTTTTCAGAATTGAATTGAACAAACTTTATACTTAAATTACAATAATGACAACTTAAATAAAACAATTTACTACTGCTTGTTAAAATAGCGTTGCCACCGAAATTCTTTAAAGTTTTTTAATGGTTACCATCTATGGTTTTTGTTCACTTTCTCATTATCAAGACCTAAACGGGAAATAAGTTTTAAGTATATTGTAATAAGTTTCGAGTATATTTCAGCGAATTTCGGTAACAACATGATATTAATTTTTTTTAATGTTAATTTTTGCATTAAACTTAAAAACAATAACATTTTTGAATAGAGAATGAAGAGACCTTTCAAATGATATATCACAAGCCTATACTTCCCATTTAAAAAATTGGGGGTTGTACCTGTCATTCTAAGGAGGTTGAAGGTAGGGGTTGCATTTTCACGTTAACGAATGTCAAGTTATAATGTAAATTTGACGTTTCGGGATTTATTATAAATATGTACAGTAACCGAAATGATGAATTTATTCCATTTGGCTTTTACACACTGTATGTATAATACTAATATATGAAAGAGTTACATCTTAAATAGATCAAACAATGATAAAGTAAAATTAATACATTGTGGATACATGAACAAGCTGAGTAATGGAAAATTGACAAACAAATACTTACAAGAGTCACAAGAGTAGAAATTGAGGGTATTAGAACAACATAGGTAGGTGAAGATTGTAATATTATATTTAATTGATGCTAAGAGAAGTGGATTTGAATATTTTGTGTGGTTTTAAAAAATAAAAAAAAGAAGTTAAGAATATGAAATATTTTCTACTCACTTTAATCTGCAAAGGAGGGTATCAGTTTATTGATTTTTGGGCTAATGATTTCAATACAATTTTTACGAGTTATAGATTTTAAATTTTAAAAAATACTCTTTTCAAAATTTTAGACTCTAAAACGGGCCGAAGTATACTTTTTTTGATTTTTAATTGCTTTATATTAAAAATGTAAGGTTTAGGAAATTCACAAGCACAGTACAAAAATAGTATAGTAATGAAATAGGGCATAATAGTGATCTGTGGCAGAACACCTCGTGTTTACAGATCGCCCCGTACAGATCATCAGCATTTTGATACTATTCTACAACCTATTGTGCGTCCATTTTCTGGCATTGTCGGCCAAAAATAGATCTCATCACATCGCAAGCCAAGTCGCATTTATAGTAATTATTTATATATAGTAATAATTTATATTTTTTTTAATATAAATGTTAATTTTTAATATCGCTAGACTTTTCCGATGTATATATATACAACGTATAGTTTTTTCCTACAACGAGCTATATTAAGAAAACACAATAATGACGCAATCAAGGGCTTGGCACATAAAATCGTTACAACCTCGACCTTTTCAGGTATAGTAGGTCGCATCTTTATCGATGTTATTCACATGGCCAAGAAATTCTGTAAAGATCAAATCCGCCTGGCAATTTTTGTTAGCAGTAAAACCGGACTAACCTTTTACCGTTTTGTAGTCTGCGTGCAGATAGAGCTAGACCATAATTTTCTTAATTTAAAGGTGGGTCCACACGATATAGACTTTTGTTTGCAAAGCTGTCTGAACAGACGTTGAATTAGAAGTCGAAGTAAAAATTCAACATCAAAATATATCAATAAAAAGTTGATGCAGATCAATGCAGATATTTATTAGGTCAGGGTTTCATGAACTAGATACACTTTTTTAAAATAAAGCATACTCATACCATGTCGCGCAAAGAAAATTCTATAGAAGCTATTATTTACCCTAATATTCTTACAATATTTTACTGAAAATTTCATACCTGGTTTTAAACCAATAAAATATTTTAATTTAGACTCGTTACCATGGCATTTAAGTAGACATTTTTTGACAGCTGAAACAACAAAGAACGCTGAAAGCTCAACGTATGAACCACAGACAAATAAAAATATGCCATATTTTTCTATGGTGCATATTTTTCTATGTTGTATTTAAACCACAAAGCACCAATACTATAGAGTGCTCACGCCCTTGGTAAACAAATAAACCAATTTTAGCGCAGCCTTCAACGGATTTTTTAAATAAAAAAAACTACCGGGAAATTCAAATTATTTTAATTAATACTTGGAATCTTCGGAGATATCAATGACTTCAATAAAACAATGTATTTAATAATTGTAATAAAATAGTTTATTTAACATGATAAAAAGTAATATTTGCAATTGATTTCCATATAAAATTATAATATAATGATAATATAAATGGAAACATTTCTACTTTAGGTGTAGTTTTACATACCTCCTTCTTCTAGTGTGGATTTCTGGTCAGTTTGAATGAAATTAGATGATTGCAAAGATGATGAACCTGACACAATCGCATAATTATCGTGTTCCCCCTTGCAAATCAACATAAAAATAAATTATATTATATATATAATTTCATATCTTTTTTATAACTAAATGCATAAAATTAAATATTTTAACAGTGATATACTTCGATATGACAATCTGATGATGCTTTATAGCAAAACGGCTGTAATTGTATTTTGAAAAGATTTTTTGAATAAAAGTTGAAGTTTTTGTTAAAAAGTTATATTTTCAATGTTCTTATTAAGATGGACTTATTAAGATATAATGGTACTACTTTTATTAATTTTTTCAATCACCCTACATAAATAGCTTACTTACCAGGCACATTTAATTCTGAAATACTTGATATTTCCTTATACAACTCATTGGTGGCTAAAAATTTCTCATTTTTCGCAGCTTCTAAAACAACATCTCTTAAATAAACATTCACAAATCAAATTTCAATGTATTGCCTGTCCTTGCTGATAATCCCAAGGTCGGTATGGCATTATTATGAAGCCTTTTACTTCCATCGAAATATATTGACCCTCGAAATTCAAACGACATATCCTTTTATTATTGTAAATCGTTTCTGGATCAAGATTTGAAAGTTTTTCATCATTAATTAGTTCTAATCACTTTTCAAATCTATCTTTATCTTTGATAAATTTGGGAAACCTGTGATGTGGAACCGAACCATCACTGGTACATTTTGCCACACAACATCGAATTCAATTCATCTTTTACAATTGCAAAAGACAAACTATCTCTAAATACTTTAAACACTTTCTTTCTAAGCCAAAGCTAAGTTCAAAATGTAAACTCTAATGACTTCAACTTCAACTACAACAAACGTCATATAATTTAACAAGATGTCGATCTAGTACCAACCATAAAATTTGTACAAACACGATCACCAACATTCTTATAAAAAACGAAGTGCATGCCATCTCGTTTTTGGAATAGGAAGTTTTCACAATGACAGTTGTCGGTTTAGATCTTGGTAACCCACATGAAAGCTCTGTAGTATTGGTGCTTTGTGATTTAAACTAGTAATTATAAGGCTTTGTGACAGACGACAGATTGGATTAATCCACTGTTATCCAATTTTTGCTCAATTCTCTTTTCTCTTTCTACTCTATGTTGGTCTTTTTCTTCCATTTTTTTGAATTTTGCTCTCATTTCTTCTGTAAAGATTTTGATAAATCTTTATTAGTTTTGGTGTTTTTGTCTTCTGTTTGCACAGAGAGTCTACTAAATTCAACTTTCAGCCAGAAAAACGAGCTGAGCAAAATCCGATGTTGAATTTGTCACCTAAATTTCTCGATCTGTCTCTGTTTATTCTTGCTAGACTGAGATAATTAGCTTATGATAAAACTGTTGTCTTGTGTTTTTTCCTTTTATTGGTGTATATTGCTTTTATTTGGATTTTATGTATTTGGAGGTTATAAAAAATTTTTTTTGTATATTGAAAACCGTAGGTCAAGTCTGTAAAGTAAAGCATCTTGAAGACAACAATATATGAATGTGAATTAAAAACTAATTACTATTATAAAAACAAAAAATAAAATGGCAGTGACTACGTTATCATAAAATGTAATCAACAGATAAAATTATTGTAGTAAAACTCAAGATCCAATCAGAGGAGAACTTCCACGATTTATTTGTTCATTAGCTGCTTTAAACTGTTGATCTGCTAGATATCTTTTAATTTCAAGTTCTTCTAGAAAATCTAAATTTTGTTTTTTATCACAAATGTGTGTGTTTTATCACAAATATGAATGTCATTGGTTTGTATCAGTGAGTTTGGATGTTCAAGTGTTTTGCATAGTTCGACTTATCTGGTTGTTGTAATCTATATGCTCTTAAGTGTTCATTAAATCTTACTTTAAAATTGATTGACATTTTTTGTTCTTTCTTATTAATTTATTTATTTATCAAATGTATTGGATAGCCATTAGATGTAGCTATTTGTTTTATGAGCTCAATTCCTTTATTAAAATTATTTTTGTTCATTGGAATTGAAAATGCTCTATGTATCATAGAATTATAAGCTGCTAATTTATGTGATAGAGGATGATTTGAATTATATGGTATGGTTACATCTGTTTGTGTAGGTTTTCTGTATATTGAATTATTTAATGAATTATTAACTTTTTCAATTCTTAAATCTAGAAAATTAATTGAATTATTTTCTTCAACTTCTAAAGTAAAATTAATTTTAGGATGCAAGGTATTAACATTGTATAAAAAGACATAGTAGGACAATCCTTATGGTAGATAATTTTGAAGCTCTGTACGCCCGTAACGTGGTGGTACCTGGTGACGAATAGAGTAAATATACAAAATAAATTACAGTTTTTGATCGCAAAGAAAATAGGGGTTGTTCGATAAATTTATTATTTAGCCGAATTTCTTCATGGAGATGTAGGCGTAAAACTTTTAGCCAATACATTTTAAATAGAATGATTTTTTTAATACTAAAAAAGTGAGTAAGTATTTTTAAAAAAATTAAACATAGAAAGAAATATTCTGTTGGTACTGAAAGCAGAAAGTCAGCATAAATTATCTGTAAAAATTGATTTTCATTAATTACAGGGTTGTAAAGATAAAGTAAATTAAATTTAATTTTTTAATACATATTAGCTAATTAAAATAAAAAGTATTGTTATTTTAAAGTACCTTCGGACCTAGGTACTATTTTATGACCTTTCTTTGTACGTTTCAATTTTTCAAAAATTTTACCGTTTTTTGGGATTTGAAAAAAAGTGATTATCCCGGAAATGTTTTCATCTAAGATCAGCGCTGTGCAATGATATAGAAAAAACAGTTGAAAACTATATCGTACTGATGCTTAGAATAGCTTAATATTTTATTGTATTATCTATTTATAAAATTAAGCTTAATCAAAACAAACAGTTTATATATTGATAAAACATAAAGTTATAGTAAAAATTAGGATCAGGATTATTCCTTAGGGCTAATAATATATCTTTAAAATTGTTGTCTTAAAAAATGTAACTTCATTATGACGATCTTTCATTTAGTCGAAAAAGCTGTCATTTACTATAAAAAGGATTGTTAGAATAATACATAGTGGGAATTTTTACTAAAAATGTATTTGTTTAATTTTCATATTACGGATTTCCAAAAAGTAAGGATTTCTACAATAAATAAAAAAATACTACAAAAAATATTTATTCATAAATAATTACATCATCATAAATACCAAAAAAAAATTAATGTTTAAAGAATATTTCAACGATTTATTAAAAAAATTCAATAATTCAATGAGAGCTGTTTGGATAATAATTACCATCGTCAGATTCTAAGCAACTATGATTGATTTATAAAAAGAAATGTTTTAATAAATCGTGGAAATATTCGTTAAACATTTTTGTGTGTGGTTTATAATAACATGGATTTTTACAAAAAGTTTCTACAATAATAATCTAATTACATTTTTCGTTCTGAGCAACTAAAAACATTTATTAAAGTAAAAATCATACATAAAGTAAATGTAAATTAAAAAAATAGTTGGATTTTGTACTTAACAATGCAGAAATATGTTAGTAATAATTGTTCTCCGTTATATCTTTAAAATTGTTTCAAACCTTTTTTCTACCTGCGGTTTATTGCCTAAAATTATGATAGGAATGAAATATTCCGTTAAAATTAAATACACAAGGATTTTATGTAAAAATTTTATATCACTTAAAATATATTTTAGGATGGATAAATAGATAACATTATTTGTTTTGTAGTATTGCTAACTTAGAGTTTTTTTTTACTTCTTGAGAATTTTTACTTTTTTTATGTTAGTTTGTTGACCTGTTAATTTTTTTTTTGAAACTCCTGTAAACGCTTTTTAAGAGTCGTTATTTCTTTATGATCTTTTTCCAAAAGAAGAGGAGATGAGGGCATATCAATCAACTGGAGTATAAATGGATCGATGGTTTTTGTACTCGTTTCGCTCAAACTCTCATTTTCGTCACAATCAAAAGTATTTTTATTGGTTGATGGTATACTGTCGCAAACCTGCTGCTACAGATAACTCAGAAAACGGCATTTGATCATCATATTTTTGTGGAACAGCAGTCTTTGGTAAACGTTTGGAATTCAGAAGTACAGGATCGAAATGCTTGCTACATATAAATTTTCCCTTAAGAGTGTAGGCGCAAAATTTTAACAGTCAGAGTTGAGATATCTACCCTATCCCAATTTTTAAACGCTCCACGGCATAACTACGTGAAGTCTGTTTTAAATTGTAATAAAAGTGGGGTTTGCCTTCCCTACAGAGTCGGGATCGGATCTTTTTGTATGTTTTAGTAAACAATCGTGAAGGTGCTTTTTCATTTTTATAGTTTATATTGTAAAGTTTAAAGACTGGTTATTTTTGTGTGAAAAGAGAAAAAGTAGATGCTTAGCTCAACAAAAGTAAGTACATCTTATGTAAATATTTTAATTATAAACTTATGCCTAGCACTACAAGTTTTTACTATTACAGACGTCTTAACAGTACTGCAGAAATCAGCAAAGAGTTAAAAGCAACGGATAGTTTTGAAAACATTTCTAAGTAAGTGACCATTTTGTTTAATTGTAAAAAAATATACTTAATTTAGATTTTAATCATAGGCGACCGCAGTATTCTGGTGAAGGAGATGAAGTATATTGGTAGTAGAAGAAGCGACAAAGAACACTTTTAAGTAACTAATAATTCATATTTTGTGTAATTACAATAAAATAGCTCTTTTTAGTCAACCCGGCTATTCTAAAGATCCCTTTGGTAATGAAACTGTTGTAGAAGAAATAATTACCAAGTAAGTTTTAATATTTAATAAAAAACAAAAAGGATTTAAAAAAAAATCATAAAAACTTAAATGATACTTTATCATTATTCTTTTTAGACAAAAACCATCAGATATACAAGAAAGATGAATTGTGGATATTCAACATATTATTAAACAAATACTGCAATTTCCTCACCACGAATTGTTTAAGTGCTCTTCGGAGTATGTTACAATAAAAAATGAGATACCTACGGAAAGGATATTATTCGAAATTTACTCTCTTCTGTCCAATATGTCTCATCAAGCATGATGTAAAAAGTGAAAAATATAAACAACAACAAATTAATATAAATTCGCTGCAGAATCAGGGGTCATTAGTATTGGTGGAGGTTATTCACAATTGACTGAATTAATGTCCAGTTTAAACATCCCCCCACTTCCAAAAAAACATTATTTAGCCATTCAAAGTGACCTTGTTGAAGTGTACCATGAAAGTTCTTGGACATCAACGCTATAGAAGCTGGACAAGAAGAAATCAAACTGGCAAAAGAACATGAAGATGTTAATGAAGATGGTGATCCTTTTATAACTGTTGTTGCATACTGTTCTTGGTCAAAGAGGTCATATAAAACAAATTATAATGCCAATTCTGGTGCTGCAGCCATTATTGGTTATAGAACCCAAAAGATTCTGTATCTTGGTATTAGGAATAAATATTGTTCATATTGTAAGTTATTCGGGGAAGATAAACAACACTTGTGTTATAAAAATTGGACTAAATCTTCAACTGCAATGGAAAGTCAAATCATTTTAGATGGGTTTAAATGTAGCAGATATATGCATGGAGTTACATACAAATTTTTATTGGCCGATGGAGATAGTAGTGTTTATCAAAAATTTTTGGAAAATAGGCCATATGGTAATACTATTGTTGAAAAAATTGAATGTAGTAACCACCTATTAAGAAACTATTGCACAAGATTAAGAGACCTTTCAACAAAACGATATAGTTCCGATGGAAAACCAGTGCCAATGTTTTTACGGAAAATTTTAAAAAACAATATAGTCAGATTAAGAACTTCAGTTACTACAGCAACTGAATACCATCGACAGTCAGATAAGCCAAAAGATTTAAAAATAAAATATTTAAAAAATGATATACCCAACAGTTACCTTCATAATATTTCGAAACCATATAAATTATGCACAATACTTCTGCAACCGAAAATCTTCAGAAGCTGATTATACAATACCCATGAAAGAATGCAGCCTATTGAAAGACATAAGTGCATGTTCCGCAAGGTTAAAATTACATGCAGATAGTCTTCTCAAAAATATGAATAATAAATATGTTGAACAATACGATAGTGTAATAGCTAAATTTCTTGGGGGTAAAAGAATAAATTTTAGTTCAAGAGGATCACATGAAATGAGATGCCATGCTGCCGCTTTATAACTCTAAAGGCTACTATCATTCCCAATTTCACAAAAGTCTGACAGGAAGAAGTCCTGGCATATACCTACACGAAAAAATTTATTTCTCGTTGTGCTAAAGATAGAATTCGAATAAAACTTTATCCTAAAACGGTAAAAAAGTTTACAAAAAATGTTGACAAAAGTAACAGTAAACTAAGTAACCCAACTATTTGTTTTGCAGAAAGAAGAAAACTTCTGACAGCCTCAAATTTTGGTCGCATTTGTAAATTAAGACTAACAACAAGAAAGTTGCCAAAGACATTATTTCTAATGCTTTTAAAGGAAATGAATCTACAGCCTATGGAATAGAAAATGAATGTAAAACATTACAACAATTAAGCGAAAGACTCAATTTAAACATTTTTCCATCTGGATTATGTATAAATCGAGAATATCCATTTTTGGCTGCAACTCCTGATGGTATTATAGGCAATAATATTAGTTGCGTTCTTTTTGACTGAGATCTCAGCTCACTTCAATTGAAGTGATCTGATATAAAGTGATGTGAGTAAGCACCAAAAAGAACGACAAACGCGCGACCTACGATTTCTTGCTCCCCACCACTTTATTTCCGACTCAATTCTAACTGATACCCCCGCATAGCACATTCAGCATCGGTAAAGGGGGAGGAAAAAACTCAGCTCACTTCGAAGTGAGTGAATCGAAAAGAACGCGCACATTACCGATGTGAGCTGAGATTAACTGAGATCTCAGTCAAAAAGAACGCACCTATTATTGAAATTAAATGTCCCATTTCAGCAAACGGTTTATCTCTTGAAGAAGCAATAGAAAAAAAATAATAATAAAGTATATGGAAGTAAAAGCCAATAAATGCATTTTAAAAAGAAATCACATTTACCATTATCAAGTACAAGGGCAATTATTCGTGTCAAATAAAGATTTTTGTTATTTTTGTGTTTGGACTCCGAAAGGTTTGATATATGAAAAAATTGAAAAAGACCAAAAATTGTGGGAGGAAATGGTGAAGAAGTTAAAAGCATTTTATTTTGGCAATTACCTACATTTATTATTACAAGAAATAATAAATGATAATTGAAATGAATGGGTTATCGACAATAGTAATATAACCAATAAATAAACATATTTTAGGAAGTGATGTTTTCTTGTGTTAGTTCGGTAATACGAATAAATCCCTGTTTAGTTTTTACAAATTCTTAAAACAATTTAAAAATTTTAATCCTATATGTCGTTGGTCCTTCTCAGTTAATAATTTAATGCAATTTATTGGGTTAAAATTTATTTGTTTAATTTCTATAGTTTGTTACCAAATGTTTTGGGTTCCGTTGTTATTGCAATTTTTTTATTGTTAATAGGAACATTGAAAATAAAACTTTTTAATAAAAACTTTCACTTTTTATTTAAAAAATAGCTTTTTATTGTACTAACCCTTACTCTGTTGAAGTCCATCATAAGAACATTGAAAAATATAACTTTTTAACAAAAACTTCAACTTTTATTCAAAAAATCTTCTGAAAATACAATTACAGCCGTTTTGCTATAAAGCAGGTATTGACACTTTAAAACTGAAATTATAATTGCAATATATATTTTTATATAACCCGTTTTATGCAATTTTAAGTAAATGGCTGTACAAAAAAGCAAATTGAACTTACTACTCTATTTCGTTTAAAATTTGTGTAATTCCCTTTGTATAATTGATAAATGGGAAATATTTTTAAATAATTCCAAAATTTTAATATTACAAAATACAACCCAAACAAGATTTACTTGTGTTTGATTTGAAAAATTAATATTTCTGTATTTAGATTAGGAATAAAACTAACTATACACCAATTCAAGACCCAAATTATACCTGAAACCGTTTTACACATCGGTTACTAACGTATGCGATGGAATGAACTGTGCAACAGAGATGAAAGTTTGTCTAGTTATGAAATTTTGCAATGGACATGGTGTTCATTTTTTTCTTTTCCTGTGGTCCCTGTTTGAATTTTTAAATTTTTTTCTTTTAGAATCTCTTTATAAATATATTGTTAAGGGCAGAAAGTCCGTCAGATTCAAAACAAATTTCAATTTAATAAGTTATTATGCATTAAAAATTACATTCATTTTTCTCTAACTTAACACCCCTATAACTAATTTAAATAAACATTTTATAAATTTTTACTGACTTTCTGCCCTCGGGACCATACAGACCTTTCTTTCTGCGTTTAAATTTTTTAAAAATATTTAGTGGTCTTTTCAGGATTCGAAAAAAACGATTGCATTTAAAATGCATTGGCTTAAAATTTTGCGCCTACACTCTTAAGAATATTCGAACTCAGGGTCGCCAAAGAAGCATTTCCTGCAATGTAAATAATTACTATTAATAAAAAAATGCCAATAACTTTATAATCTAATTTAATTAAAACTTATAAATATGATTTATTAAACTATGTTGTAATAATAAAATATATGTAACCAAACCGTTGCTGTAATTTTTTGTTTAGAAACATTAAAGATTATTATTATTCTATCATTATTATTATTGTTAAGCGCGACAAATTCAAAGCACTAATTCGATTTCTTTTTATTTTTTTTTCACGCTAGTACATGGTGAAAATAGTATAGAGTTACAATTCCGTGAATTGAGAATTTTTGTTGAAATTTACCGCACTTTCAGAATTTTTTTTATTATTTAAACAATCAGTTATACTTTTTTGGAGGTATTGGGAAGAAGCTGGTGGGGTTTTTTTCCAACAGTTTTTTGCTAATAACAATTGTAATTTTTTAACCGAAAAAAATAAAAATACTTCTTTTTCTAAAACTATTTCGAATCGTTTAAGCCATTAACTACATTTTTAGGAATTTTATCTTGTATACACTGTTGTACAATGTTGAGTGACCAAATTTTTATATTCATAAATTATTGGTTTATTTAGAATTATTGAGATTATCGATATTACCGGAAGTACGGTAAAATTGTTGTGAAGAAAACGGTACCTATTGTTATATTAAAGTAGAGGTTGAATCATGGGGTTTAACATAACGGCTTGTTTATAGCAACAAAAATTTATTGTCTAAGCTAATAAATTATCAAAATTATTTTTTGCAAGAAAAAATACGAAAATGTTTATTAAGCCAGTCCAAAATTGAATTACATTTTTATATTTGTTTAATATTTTTCAATTATAAAACTTTTAAAGCAGAAAATATTTTAATTTTTTAAAAAAGTAGCCAAGTGAAGAGAATTCAAGTCGTTTTTTTTAATTACAAGTACACATATAAAATTTAATAATGCTACAATGGTAATAACCATAGATACATAAAAAAGAATAACAACGTTGCCATTTATTATGAAGTGACAGTTGATTTTTTGTTTGATGTTTGTCGAACAAAATTAAAAATTAAGTTTATATCAAATTGTTGCTCTTAGAAAAATGTTTAAAAATTTTAGTTTTTTAACTCTACTACTTGTCTTTACCAGGATGGTCCATTTTTAAAAATATATCAACAAATTTTATTTCCGTAATACAGAAAACTTTATGCAAGTCAGCTGATTTCAAATTAACAAAATTCCAGTGTCATAGTCTTAATGTACATATTATAGTTTTATAAGAACTGTGTCAAGGACCACGGTATCGATATACATTACCTACTTTTCAATAAAAAAAATTAATTTAATGTTTTCAAATTTTATGTTTTATTTCTTTATTGTAATGAAAAAAATTTTAAAAATCACCGGTTTAAGACTTTTATATTAAACATAGTTTAACATAAAACATTTTTAAAACTATTAAGTTAAAAATAGACATTGATTATATTATATATATTTCAAAAATGTTTTTGATTTGATTTTTGATTAAAAACAATTAATCCGTCTTTTAAAATTCTAATATAATTCAATTATTTTAAGGGTATAAATTTATTATTTTTTATTTGAAAAAATATTAGTCTTACCTGAGTTTATTATCCATTGTTGACATACTGCTGCGTATGGGAATCGAAACATTCTGATAGTTGAATCTTTGTATGTGGAATTACCGTATTGGTAGTAAACATACTATAATGTCCTGACATCTGTAAAATTTATATATGTATTATTTACCGGATATAAATGTATGTCTAATGAATAGCAATCATTTTTGATTTATGCTTACCTCAAAATAAAAAATCAATCACAACACTATTAAGTTTTTCTGTCACTAAGTAAAGTTTTTTAATAATAAATAAACTATAACTATAATACAAACACTCCAAAAACAAAATAAGCGCAAACCACAAACTATAACAACGAATCAGTTGATACTAAGATCGTCAATAATAAACTTTGCAACAAGAGCGCAACAATTGCGATTACCCCTATAGAAAATAGTGAGAATTTATTTTCTGACGCACCGCCATCTACCAAATATTAGTAAAATTAGTATTTATTTTTAAAATTGGGACCAAGTCTTTACCGACATCTGGTGGTCGTCCCAAATTGTGTCAAAGAAAATAAAGCATTGGGTTGTCCTACTATGTCTTTTATACAATGGTATTAATATAATTAAAAAATATATCTAACTGCCGTTCGCTACCTACAAAACCTGCTAACACATCATCAATATATCTATACCAAAATACAATATTGTTTTATAACTAGAATTAAAGATTTTGTTTTCTAAATTACCCATAAATATATTTACTAAAATTGGAGAAATAGGATTTCCCATGGGAAGACCCTGATTTTGAATATAAACTTTGTTATTAAAAGTAAAATAATTTTGACTAATGCATACATCAAATAGATCTATTATGTCTGATATTATACCTGGATGGATATTTCTTTCATCTAATAGCTTTTTAACTGGAACTATACATTATTTTTATTTATTACTTTTTATTACTATGTGACATAAAAATAGAAGCTCAGTCAGCTAAAATGAAAAAGTGACACTCGCCAAACGGCATAAATATTGTTCCGATACATTCGGCTAACTCCTTTCGTCAAAATTTACACTGCATGGAGTAGAGGACTTACAGTATTGCGTTAACGCTTTTAGCGTAATCCGGTAAATTTCATGATCTGCGCATGCTTAGATGTCAAATAACGCAATACATAACTACCGTATCACGCTTTTCTTGTTTCCCTGATCTCTCTATTTATTACTGCAATTGAACACTAACCATGTAATTAGGATACATCTCCGGACCAGAACAAAAATCGGATCTTCTCTTAAATCTGATTAAAGAGTGACGAACGAGCTTTTTATTGGTATTTCTATTTCTATAGACATATAGGATATTGGCTTTTTTTTTCGTTCAATTGATATTTTTACGCATAAAGCGACATCAACTCAATTAATTGTTATCATAATAAATTAAAAAACTGTTTATTCTAAATATTTACAACTTCCACAAATTAAGGGTTAGTAAAATACATTTCATTTATGTAGTTTATTACAGGCTTGTCATCATTAACTAGATTAAATATCCTGCGTGATGTTTTTTACCCTTAATTAAATAAGTACAATCATGTAAATTACTTTTTCACTACTTCGCGTATGAGGTGACAATAAATACGACACGAAGGTTGCATGTATGATTTTTAAATTATGATATCATTAAAGAATCGAGGTTATATCGTGATGATTGATTTTAAATGGCATTTATCAGCTATAATGATTTCTTCGATACTGATATGGTACCAGTAGTTTAAGAGGTAAATCTTTTTGTATGTATAAACGCTAACAACATTATTAAGTATACAACAAAAAATTCATATTCTAGTGTGCAATAACCTTATGTATTTTAAACATTGTTACTTTTTAGTTTGTTTTCTTAAAGATACATGAAGATTATAAAAATATGTCAAAAGTGATGGATATGCAAAGTAAAAGAAACATAGGACCTTATACGAAATGTGGAATTCTTTAGAAGCGTGAGATTATGTAAATGCTGGATCTTTATTGAACATTAAGAAAGTGTATTAAAGAAAAAAACACACGAGAAAATAAAATTTTAAAAAATGCACTTCTGTAAAGAATGTACCAAAAAATTATGCCATAAATTGACCGTCAACTTATTTCATATGGCTGTTGTGACACTCGTTCTTTAAAAAACTCATCGCTTCGCGATTCGTTTTTTAAACTTGAACTCGTGTCATAACAGAATTCCATATGAAATGCGTTGTTTAATATACTATTAATGTGGAAAACAAAATGCTTTATGATAGTATCTATTACATTCTTGAGATAAAGAGAAATTCATTATTAATAGGTTTTGTGTTCAGTTATATAATTGTTGTTTAATTTGTGGAATTTTAAATAACCGAAGTAAGAATTTCAATCCTAATAGGTAAGCAACATAGATTTACCGTTTAGATTCTAGAAATATTAATAGACCACTTATTTAAATGAAATCATTAGAGAAAATAAAATCCTCTAAAGTGTGTAGTGTTATTTGATCAATATTTTTAAATGATTAAACAAAACTCGTTTACTAATGAAGTATTGTGTGTTTGGTAACTATTAAACCCATTTTATAAAAAGCTAAAAGGTTGTATTGTATACAATCCATATAATAGGATTTATTTTGTCTTGAAGGTTCATTATTAGATCTGACAAATAAAAAAGATAAATCATGTAAGTCATCCATTCTCTAATGTGGGTAGAATCCAAAAGGTTCAAAGAAAAACACAAAGTCGATCCTTGTGGGATCGACTTTGTGTTTTTCTTTGAACCTTTTAAAAAAGATAAAACCGTAATTAAAATCATACGCTGTGCATGGGGATCCTGAAAAAGATTTAAATCTTATAGATAGTATTAAAGACAGGTCCTTTCGTTAAATTACACCTTTAGCTTAAGCTTAATGACAAACTGTTTTTGACATTTAAAATAGATATTTGTGCCATCAGTTACGAAATGCCTAATTTTGTGTAACGCGTGAGATTTTTGTGGAACGAATGAGTTACACAAAATTTCATTTCGTAACTTATTGCATACAAGGTTTTTTTAAATTTGAAGTAAGTCAACATTTGGAAAACAGAAATTTAGTTTGTTGCTGTTAGTTCATGTTAGTTGTCAGTTTGACATTTTGTAAAAAAGTCTAGACGGAAGGTTTTTAGCGAGATTGATATATTTTTAATTTTATTTTAAAAAAATAAGTGATTCAAGTTCTGAAGAGCTACCAAGCGATACTGAAAATGTGGCAGGTAATGCTCTATTATCAGTAATTCCCAAAAAGTCAAAGGCAGTTTATGATTTGACATAAGAAAAGTTTGTTACGTGGTGTGATGAGAAGAAAATTAAACATGTTAATGAGAAAGTTTTATTTGCACATTTTGAGGGTAAGAAAGATCTAAAAGATTCCACATTATGGACTAAATGAACTAAATCTGAAAAGGAATATCGATATTAAAAAATATACAAATTTGGTAGCATATATTAAAAAGCAAGCGGACGGGTACGAGGCTAAAAAGTCAAAAGTATTTATTATAGAAGATTTTGCCAAATTTTTAGTGGAAGCTGATGACAAAGAATATTTAATGGCTAAGGTTGCAATATAATTAAAATGGCAGGAGCATGCAGCAAAGCAGAATTAACATTTCTTCTAGTTGAAAATTTTATAGAAGAAGGAAACCATTTTCTTGTTGATATCCCACCTTCAAAAAAAAAGTTTGCAATTACCACTGGAGACATTGAAAATACGAATCTTGTTGATTCTAGGGTCTTAAACAAAACAGATTTTTTGTAAAATATGCGAATGAAAAATGTACCAGAAATCCTGTGGGAATTAACACATTTAGCAATCTGCCAAAAGGTATTGCACAATTTCTTGGTTTTTCAAATCCTGTTCTATATACTGGCCACTGCTTCAGAAGAACAATTTTAAAATTAAAGAGGCATGGAGGTTGGAAATCTACCTCTGTTGCGGAGGGATATGTTGAAAATTAAATTAAATTTAAATAAAACAAAAAATCTTATAGTGCAAGAAATATTTGGTGCAACATCTAATGCAATATGGTCCGTTTCACAAATAACAGCAAGTTCGAGCAATGAAAAAAATATGTCGTCGGGAATTAATTTGAATAATTGCAATAATTGTGTTATCAATTTTTATAATAATTTATAATTTATGTTTTTAACTTTATAACAGTTTAATTAAATAGAATAATTCTTTTTGTCACTAATTTTGAAATACATTTTTCATCACCAATTGCATAAAATTTTAGTTTATGGGACTAGTTACAAAAAGTAAGACATTTCATAATTTAGAAAAAATTATTTAAGTGTTTAGCTGTGTAGTTTTCTTCCTACTTTTCTTTTCCTACATTTTATAATATCTAAAAATATACCTTTCTCTAAAGTGTTCACTACTTTAATAAGAATTATTAGAAAATGGTTATGGAGCGTACATTTTTCGCACGAAATCAATTATGTTGATTTAAAGTTATATACATATATATTTCATTAAAGAGAAATTTATACGATTATGTGTTCACATATGTGTAGTTACACTACACATAGAATAATCGTGTTTAAATTGAACATATATTTAAATATTTTTCAAGAATCAAAATCAGTCCAAATATAATATTATTTTTTGGTTATCATAGAAGGTTTTGGTCATACTTCACACATAAATTCAGCAGTATGTCAGACTATTTAGTCATTAATCTAAGAATCCTAAAAATAAATATAGTATATAATATGATTTAAATAAGTTTATGTGACGCACATATATAATTTACAAGTATATGCAATAAATCTTGTTGGTTAATTATTAAATTAACGAAACTTAATTTACTTTATTAATCAACTAGGTATATTCTATTCTAAGGAAAGTAACAAAGTCATAAAATAAACTAGATACAATAAAATTGCAGAGTTTTTAGGAAGAAGATACATCATTTGTTTGAAACATTCTTCAAAAACATTAGTATTCCTTTCCTCGTATTAGTCACTAGAACTAGTAGATTTGTCTGCTTTTTTCCTAATGGTGGATTTAAACTAGTAGATGCAGCATTTAGCCTGTCTACCACTTTTAACAGTTTCATCCTGCCAAAATTTATTTAGTAAGTCTGTCGGTGATCCAAGTTTCATCCAGATAAAATAATTTTCTCTTTTGGTTTCTTATTTCTTTTATGATGCTTAGGAAATGTCTCCCCCACATTACAAAATATCTAATTTCTTAAAAATAGACTTTCTGGAATTCTTTTTCCAGCGGAAACCCATTTTTCATTAAAAGTGTCCATATTGTGCTTCGACTTATTTCAGGATAATCCTCATATTATCTCATCATTTTGAAATGAGAAAAGAACTCGAATTTTAATAAATTATGTCTACCTTTTCCATATTAACCCTCACACGAAATTCGAAGAAATAATCTGTCAGTAATATTCCTGTTTCCTGAAACCACCGGTAGTAGCATTTTCTCCTGAACCCTTTCCTACCTTAATTATCTCGTCCCATACAGATGCCCCATATGAAAAATTGGATTTTGGTCACTCTTGTTTACATTAAATATACATTAAGGTAAGAATTAAGACAAGAACTATAACAATAATAAATATAAATATAAAGTTCGCATGGTCTACATTTAAGCAATCTTAGCGGTCCATCTATTATCCTTGATGCAAGCTATGTAATTTTAACTGTGTTATTCTTGTTGTTATATCAGTTATTTTAGTTCTCTGCTTGATCCATTCGTTTCTTCTCCTTTGTCTTAACGAGATATTGAACATTGCCCTTTCCATAGCCCTTTGTGTCACTTTGATCTTTTTTATTTATTTTGTGAGAGCCTAAGTTTGAGCTCCATATGTTATGACATGCTGTGGTATATTTTTGCGTTTTCTAATTGAAAGCTAATTTTCCGAATGCTACCCATCCCTATCGTTGTCTTTTCTCTACTGTCATATCTTTATTTTGCTTTCTCAGTGTTACACTTTGTCCAAAGTATATATTTTCTCTGACGTTATTTATCCGTGTTCCATTCCCAGTTATTTGTGGGTCTTCTTGACACACTGTTTTTCTTTTATTTAGGTTAATTTTAAGTCCTACTTTCTTTAATGTTTGCCCTAATTCTTCTATCAAATTCTTTAGTTCTTCCTCGTTTTCCGTAAATATAACAACGTCGTCTGCAAATCTTAGATTATTTAGTCTTTCATCATTGATATTTATTCCTTTACCCGACCAGTCAATCCTTTTAAAAACACCTTCAAGTGCCAAAGTAAATAGTTTAGTGAGATTGTATCTTCCTGTCTAATACCTCTCTCAATCGGAAAGCTGTTAGTACATTCCTGCTTTTTAATGGTTGCTCTAGCATGTTGGTATATGCTTCTAATAAATTTAGTATAGTCAATTCGTGCATGGTTGAGTTCTTCTGTTAGTACCCCGTGTTCAATACAGTCGAATGCTTTCTCATAATCAATAAAAGCAATGCACAGAGGGAAATTGTATTCGATTGATTTCTCTCACGGATTTTAATGTGCGGACCTAAGTTGTAAATATTTATAGTCTGCAATGGAATAATGAAATAGTATATTGTGCAACTCGTGTGCTTCGCACACTCGTGAGAAAAGTTGAGCTTTTCCCACGTGTTGCACACTGTACTTTTTCTACGACTGCAAATTAATAAATAATTTAACAATTTCAAAGTAATATATTTCAAGTAGGTACTTATAAACTAATTGTTATGATAATTTATAGTTATATTAGAACAGTTTTTCAATATTATTCCTGAATCTCTTGAAACTCTTCTCCAATCCATAAATTTTGCATAAGCCATTTCATATTTCTTTCTTGAAATTTCTGGCAATAGCTCTAAGGTGACATTTTCAGCTTTTGCTGTTATTTCTGGGGGTGTGTTTTCAAACTCACTGTCGCTGATGTCCATAATTAGGTACCTACTTATTTTTTTATATCTTAACAGAAAATTTAGTTGAATTAAACTAAAATTAAACACCTTCTCTCTACTTTCATAACACTAACATTTGGGTACTCTGTACTTTTTAACGTTTGACGTTTTATGAAAGTAGTCCAAAGCATTCTATAATCGAAAATTGTGTTGATTATTTCTCTATGGTACCGTGGATTTTTTCTCACGGCTTGGGCAACTTTTTCCACGGTTTAGGAAAAGTGAAACTTTGTAGTTTCGTAAATTGTGGGAAAAGACTATTTTCCATAGCAGTCGTAGAAAAAAATACTACTACTTCAATCAATGAAATAATATAATGGAAGCACAATAGACCAAATAAAATCCATCTGGAGATACTGAAGCTGTTAATTCTCTAAGCAGTAAATGTTCGGTTTCTTCTTGCAGTTAAAGCTATAAAGCGGTCTTCAGCAGGAGTTGTAGCTCGTTCTCGTCTTTCTCCATGCCTGTACGCTGCAGACCCAGTTTCCAAATATCGATTCCATGCACTACTGACAACACTTTGGGACACATTTGGCTGTGTAGCAACTTCTTCTTGACTTAAGCCTTCTCGTATCCAACGTATTAATTCCTACCATTCTGATTAGAAAGATAGCGTATAAAAAGAAAAAAAGACATTATCAATTCGCTATAAACAGAGTTTACTGATAGCATGAAACGTATGTTTTAAATATTGGTTTCAATTGTCGCAGCTATAATCGGTTACTGTGTAAGTCATACTTTATGTTATACTTAGAGTGAACTCTTACCGTCAAATTTTATTTCTAATTTAAAAATGGCTGATTTAAATTAAGTTAATGATATTTTACAGTTTATAATCGTATTATAAAATGAGTTTATCTAAAAGATTTAAATTTTATTTGTATCGAACCTGGTCTGGTATAAGGTTTCACCAAAAATATTTGGGAATGCAGTAACCTTCAATCATTGGCGAAAATTGGTGGGAACGCCCTATAATTACATGAAATTTGAAAGCAAGTCAAAAGCGGTACTTTATAAAAATTAACCTTATTCCATTACACACTCAAGCGTATTGTTAAAATTGGTAATTATGTTTTAGGAAAAGTTAAAGTGATAAGCAATATGTATATTAAAAAACGTGTATAATTTGAATAAAAAAGGTATTTTGTAAAGTTAAAGCACGAAAACATAAAGAGCAGGTAGAAGGTAGAAGGATTTCTTTATAACTAAAAATTGTAAAGAAATGCTAATTAAAACAAATATAATTTTGTTTTAGAAATATTTATTGTTTAAGTAAAAAACTAAATATTTGTAGGCTATATCGTTTTAATATTATATTTAACAAAAATGTTATATTTACTATAAATAATTGTGATGTTTAAGGACATTTTTAATGTCAATAATAAATTGATATTGCTACAATAATTATACTAATTTCAATGTCACCGTAACCGAGATGTGTACTTGAATTTGTTTGATATTAATCTATTTGGTTCCAATTCAATGACTAATTATAAAAAATTTAAATTTTCTGGTATATAGTAAAAAGACTATTATGATCAACATTAATTACTTAGTTCAACCAAATAGCTAAATACAAACAAAATTAATTAATGGAATTAATCCATAATGGTTGACAACAACCAAGTATAAAATTATTTTAGTCTCCTACGTATTCAATTGATTATATTTGTACAGAATGTTTAAGCCGGTGTTTATAATAATTGCTATTGCGGTTTAAGTATAAAAGAATAATAAAATACATTATTATATTTTAACTAATAATAACATCACTACGAGTTTCATTTAATGAATAAATGGTATATTTTGTCACCAGAAAATAAAAAATTCTAGTTGATGTTTTTAAATAAATGGTCATATTATGTGTGGACACATAAAAATAAATCTTTGTCATAATAATTATTTTTTTATTTATTATTGGAAAAAGTAACATTTCTAAAGTTTTCATTTTTTTTAACAAAAATAGAGTTAAATTTATGGTACTAACCCTTACTTTTTGGAAGTCCATCTTATTAAAAATAATAAAAAACTTTTTTTAAAATATTAGGTTTTAAATTAGAAAGACGGCCGCTTCGCTGATTAGCATCGTCAGATTGACATTTAAGTTACATTTTGTTTGTTTGTAGCTAGGTTTAGTAAGGCTAGACCAAGTATGGAAGTAATAAGTCATAACAATATTAAAACCTAGATATTAATAGACCTAAGGGATTATTCTGGACGTACTTACCTCTAAGATCAGTATAACTGTGCAATGATATAGAAAAACCAGGAAAAAAACTATATCATGCTGATCTTTACAATAACTTAATATATTTGTGTTTTACAATTACGTCTTATCTATGTATAAAATGTAAACTCAATCAAAGTAAACAGTTTAATAGATGAGAGAACTTCCAAGATTTATTTGTTCATTAACAACTTTAAATTGTGGATCTGCTAGATGTCTTTTTATTTCAAGTTCTTCAAGGAAATCTAAATTTTGTTTTTTATCACAGATGTGTAATATTTGAATATCATTGGTGTGTATGAGTGAGTGTGGATGTTCAAGAACGTGTTTTGCATAGTTTGACTTATCTAGTTGTTTTAATCTATATGCTCTTAAGTGTTCATTGAATCTTACTTCAAAATTTCTTTGTGTTATACAGCATTACATTTTGGACAATTAATTTTGTAAACACCAGATTTTTTTAATTTGGGTAATTTTGTTTTTATATTTTAAATGATATTAATGATGATGTTGCCGAAGATATTATTTTTAAAATTGTATTGGAAATATTTCCACAATATGTAATATTTTTATAACTTTTAATTTCTTTATTTTGTTTAGGAAATATTAGTTTTAGTAACACTTTCTGTTCTTTCTTACTAATTAATTTATTTATCAAATGAATTGGATAGCCATTAGACGTTGCTATTTGTTTTATGATATTAATTTCTTTATCAAAGTTAATTTTGTCCATTGGAATTGAAAATGCCCTATGTATCATAGAATTATAAGCTACTAATTTATGTGATAAAGGATGATTTGAATTATATGGTATGGCTACATCTGTTTGTGTTGGTTTTCTGTATATTGAATAATTTAGTAAATTATTAACTTTTTCAATGTTTAAATCTAGAAAAATTAATTGAATTATTTTCTTCAACTTCTAAAGTAAAATTAATTTTAGGATGCAAGGTATTTATATAATTAAAAAATATATCTAACTGTCGTTCGCTACCTACAAATCCTGCTAACACATCATCAACATATCTATACCCAAATACAATATTGTTTTTATAACTAAAATTGAAGATTATGTTTTCTAACTTATCCATAAAAATATTCGCTAAAATTGGAGAAATAAGACTTCCCATTGGAAGACCCCCATTTTGAATATATACTTTGTTATCAAAAGTAAAATAATTTTGACTAATGCATACATCAGATTAATTATGTCTGATATTATACCTGGATGTATATTCCTTTCATCTAATAGCTTTTTAACTAGAACTATACATTCTTTAGGAGATATTTTTGAGATCATATTAGTTACGTCAAACGATACTAATTTAGTATTATTTTGTAAATTACATTTATTTAATTTTTTCATCAAATCTAATGAATTTTGTACTGAATATTTAGATGTGTAACCATAATTGTTTAGAATACTATTTAATTTTTTAGCTACCTTTGTATTAGGAGTGTTAACATACGAAACTACTGGTATAATCGGTTTTTACACTTTAAGTAATTTAATGTTTCCATATAATTCTGGACATTGAGGATTTTAATTAACTAGGTATATCTTATCATAGTCATTTAATAATAATAATTTGAATCATTTACATGTTCTCTTATTTGATTAGATAATTTTTGAGTTTTTGACATTATGAAATTATTTACCTTAGATTTATAAACTTCTTCTTTTGAAATTACTGTTGAGTTACCTTTATCTGATTTTGTAATGATTAGGTTATTTTGATCTACTTTATTTTTGATTGATTTTAAAGCTAAATTGTCATTTTTAATAATTTGACTTTGACATTTAAATTTATCTGGTTTAATGTGTCCTCTGATGTGTCTTATAAGATTTGCCATTTGCATTTTTTCATAAATAAAATTATTTGAATAAGTTTTTAAAGCTATTTCAGAATCTGTGGGTAAAATTTCTTTTATATTATTACAGATCTTAAGAGGTCTAACCGTTGTTTGAGGCTTATGGTTTTGCCCTTTTTGATTTATTAATACAGAATTTGAAGACATTATCTTCTGGTGATTGATATTCTTCAATTCCTATCCAGGGGTATGAAAAATGAAAAATGAAAAAATATAATAACCTCGATTCGAAATTTGTATTCAGTTAATTTAAGGATTTTGCAAACTATATTACTTCAACTTCTTACCAACCAAAAGCAGAGATATCATGCTTGGGTTTATGATTAATAATTCTAATATATTATAGATAAACGGTGATCGTATATTCATAAAATGTAGATTGTCAACTAGGTACATTAAACTAAATTCATTTTGCTTAGAGGGCAATTTAAATTATTACTGTGGTATTATCTACTAATTAAAGATGATCAGTATATACATAAACAATTTATTGAATAGAACAAGACGTTTTGAATATTACATATATATTATCACGTTTTTAAAAGTAATTAAAATAAGTCGTGTGGTATTCATGCGCGTTCTTTTAACTATTGATCGAGCCAAAAAGAGTTTTTTTATAAAGCAATTACGTTAGCTTTAATCATTTTAACCGAAGTGGATCGAATAGAGGTGAATGTCTCTTTTCGCTCGTTCACTAAGGGTTTCCGTCTATGTTTTACTTTTTTGGCAGTCTGCTGTTATGCCGTATCCATTTCTTTATATTTCAGAATATTTTATTAAATTTGTACACATCTGCTTTTAACTAGAAGATAACAAAGTTGATAGAATTTGAGTGATTGAGTAAAATGTTTACACAAAAACTATTAAAAAATATTTTTACTTGGTCCATGTATTGTTTAAATACGTTTTTTAAGTAATTCTTACGTAAAACCTACAAGCTGAAGATTATAATTTTGTAAAAGTGTACATTTATGTCTTTCAGGTAGGTATTTAAATAGATTTTGAAAATTTTAATTTGCTCCTAATATTGAGCGAATGTTATCAGATATTAGATTGCTTTGTCTTTCAGGATTATATTTACGACAGTCTATTAAGACATGCTTAATTGTTAGATCATATTTACATACATCACATTCCGGTCTATTGGTCTTAGATATTAGAAAACTGTGAGTTAATCTATGACTTATTCGTAATTTGGTTAACTTAACAAAGAATTGGCGATTTAAGTCTATATCGCACCAAGACTTGATTTCTGGTTTGAGTTTACGAAGTGCAGATTCACTTAACACTTTTTGTTTAAAGAAAGATTTTAAGTCCGTTACTATCACTTTGTTCACTATTACTGAGGTATCACTGTTGATAGCTTCACGGGCCTGTCGGTCCGCATATTCGTTACAATATGCGAAGGTGCCCACAAGAAGGTAACTTGTAAATGTACACTATGAAGTTGGTGTAACTCTCGCTTTAAGAGACGAGCAATGGGATGAGTGGTGTACAACTGTTTTATATTTAGCAGTGAACTGAGGGAATCGGTGATAATAAGTGAATTTGAGATAAGATTTTCATTTATGTGAATCAAGGATTGCAATATTCAGTACAGTGTGTATGCTACTAGTAGCTGGGAGTTTAAAATGAAGTATTGATGATGGAGTAACTATTGCTGAACCCACACCAAATTCGGTCTCAGATGCGGCTGTGTATATATATGATACACTGAGAAAAATGAGGCACTATAAACTATTGTGCATGCACACTTTTTTCAACAATCGTGCCTACACATAAAGTTATTCTGCCGTGGTGCACATAAAATTATGGTTCCTTCGCCAATTAGCGACGTCACAAACTTATTTGCTGCTCGCACTATAAGATATAGGTCAAGACATCATATTGTATAACTCTAATGAACGAAAATATAAAGTGCACTGTTTAAAATACGTAATTGACAGCATTTTATATTATAATGCATTCATAATCCTATTATGTGCCTTTGCATTTTACTTTTTGATGCGTACCAGGTCGTACCCTATAATATATCGTGCCTGCGCATGATATTATTTGCTGCTGGAAGCATATCTTTATATGCGACTGCACTAAATTTCATAGTGCTTTTTAGCTGGGCATGATCCTTTTACGTGCCCTAGTATTTTTTTCCGCACTATTTAATATCGTGACGGGATTGATATTTTTCAGGATCAGCACTTAATCTCTACACGGTATTTTCGGACGATTAAATAAATAATAAAGGGTGTAAGAGACAACTTTCCGAAAACTTTAACAATGTCTTCAGATCATCGTCCTGATTTTTTGTGGGAAACAAAAAAACTTTTGGCTCTTCATACAAACTGATTTGTTTTATTTGTATGGAGAGTCGAGTTTTTTTCGTTTTCGACAAAAAATTCTTGCTGTACGTTGTTTGGGATGATGGCCTACTAAAGACATTGTTAAAAATTCGAAAAGCTTTCCCTTACATTACACTCTGTATAATCAAATAAAGTGTTCGGAGAGGTATTCTGTGTCAGTCAGAAAAGATAGGTAAAACAAAAAAATTTGGTAGTTTTTTTTGACTTCACCGAAAAATACTCGTAGTGAACGATTTGTTTAAGGAGAGTCAAAAAAACGCCCGATTTTTTGTGTAAAATTTTTTTTTTTTTTTTGTTTGGACTATCAATTTTGACTGAAGATACCTACCTGTCCAAAGACTAATCTGATTATGAATATAATTTCACCGTTTAGAAACACCGTGCAAATATTTGTTGCTAATCCTAAAAAAATATCCACACATGTCACAGTACAGTGCAGAAAAAAGTGCTGAAATTTACATAGTAATAATCTAATCACACAGAGTCTAGAGCAGGTATGTATGTACTATGTAGGTAATTTAAAAAATCTTAAAATCATACAAACATTTATTTTCCATAAGAAAGTTAATCTTAATCTAGATTAAACATAAACTTAATTAAATATAACTTTCTCAGTAACTCGTCCATTTCACACAACACAACACAGCAAAATTTAATATAGAAGTATTGAACGACACTCACGCGCGGAGGTCACAGCACAGAATGGTGTGTGGTGTTTGGTTGGATCCGGCGGCGCGGTGGTGTCGATGTCGGCGCGCGCGGGGACAGATTCCCCCCCGGATTCCCCCGATTTGTTGCATGCATGTAATGTTTATATGCATACGCACCATATTTTTTATGAATTCTCAAAATGCACGTAATGTTTAGTGCATACGCACAATATATTTTAGTGAATTTTCAAACACTTTTGTGCTAAGCAATAATTTTTTCAACCTGGCACGATTCTTCAACGTGCATACGCACTAAATTTTATTGTTCCTCCGGATTAATGTACTTATTATGCAAATAATCGGGAATGTCACTATAAAATTTTCTGCGTAGTTTTAAATATATACATGCATTGCATCGAATTTTATGGTGCAACTCTTCGCACTGTAATTTTCTATGCAAAAAACTATATTATATGATTTATTTAAGACGTCATAATTTATTGTGCTTTGATCACTGTAAATTATGACGTTAAATCCATAATTTTACTATGCATAATAGTTCTTGCACGATAAAAGATACGACATTTGAACATAAAGTTTTGATGAGGTTTTTTGCACAATGAAGTTTAATGCCCTGCAGAATAAAAATACATTCCTGTCACTATTTAGAGTAATGCGCACTATTTTATTAGTTGTAAGCAGAGTATTTCACAGTGTTTGCATAATATTTTATTACGTCGACTTCAATCCATTTTTCTCAGTGTAGGGTATTTGGTATTTTGCAACTTGGTCAAGGAAACGTTGTCGAATTATTACAGATGGAGTGTCAAATTTATTGTGTGCTGTAAGTGATAAATCACATGATATAGGTGGGATGATCCAGGGAGAAGATATGGAGATATTGGATTGAAATATTTCAGGAAATTGAAAGTTGTAAGATGACTGATATCTTCGAATTCTTTCATAGAATGGTGGGTCTAGACTTTTGTTGAGGTAGTAAAGTTGTTCATTATTAATCAAGGTAGAAAATACAGGGACTACCTGATTAGAACTAAATCTCAATCCGTTTGACAGAATGTGAGGTTAACTAAAGCAAAGACACACTGAAAACCCATTTTCCCGATTTTTACAAAACAATACTAAGAAAAACACCGGGACTGCCTGAGAACTTTTTCGTATGCGCAAAGTAGCAAAATGCTAATTTCTGGAATAATGCTGTGTTCTACTGTGTTAATTGCTGGTATAGTTGTCTAAAATGACAGGTATAACCGCCATGTGTTGGATAAATTCGGGTTTCGTTTTTCGGACGGTTTGAGAACGATTTGCTGACTGCGCACAACTGAATGTGCAGTAGACTAAATCCAAGGACTATTTATGTACGGTTTGAAAACTATCAACAAATGAAAAAACCCGAACGCCTTATTTTTTAACATCTAATACAAAAAGTAAATTATTTTGTCCACAAACCTAAAATGTTGGATAAACTGTTTATCACTATATAGGGGTACTGTTTCCTCGGCATAATTCTCCTTTTTTCTGTAATAGTTCGGGTAAAAAAAGATTTGCTACCATCTCCAATCCATCATCACTTGATGATGAAAAAGATGAGGATGAATCTGACGAGAAATCTGCCAATAAATCCATAATAATATACTCAATAAATTAAAATACCAAGAATAATTTGAATTTAAAATGCACACTAAAAACAATGACTGACAAATGACCAAGCGCATGCGTCAATTAGTCCACGAAAAATTCTTACTTTTAACCTTGGACTGATTTGACAGAAATAAAACCCGAACACCAAACTATAATTATAGACCGGTTCGAAAACCGTACAAGAAAAACCCGAACACAGGATTTTTAGTGCGCAGAATCCTGATAGTTTGAAAACAGTAATCAAGAAAAAATTATGCTCAGGCTAAAAAATAATAATCTTAGACATACAAACAAATAATTGAAATCAGAACAAATATTTATTAATCCAAAACAAATAATAACTTAGCTGAAAAATTATATTACGAAACTTTAAAAATCATTAAGAGTTTAATATTAAATATAAACAAGTGGTCAAAAATATACAGCACTTAAACTTTCAACCTTCTAGTTTTAAAAGAAGTGGTTAAAAAAAGTAACACTTGAAAAACTCGTAGTTGAAAATTTCTTTTGTGTCGGCATTTTACTTGTATTGAAATTATTTATTAACATAAATTAAAATCAAGATGTCTTTTTTTTCGCAATTTAATGAAAACTAATTAGCGGGTAAACAAATTTTAAATAAAACGACCTTTGATTGAAATAATACAGTGAAATTCATAGATTTATAGAGATTCATAAACACATGCTATATCATATTTGTAATCTGTTATATCATTAAGTCAATTTATTATATACATATATCCATTATATACAAGATTTTGGACGCGCAGTTGTTGTTTGACAATCATTTGAGTGAGTCGATGTGAATGTTTGTATGAAAATGGAAAAAATCGAGTATCGAGCTGTCATTAAATATTTGGAGGCTATAAACATGTCCAAAGAACGTGTTTTTCACATATTGAATCAAGATTTAGGTATGAGAAAGCTGTCCGCGCGTTGGGTGCCGCGTTTGCTCACTTTGGACCAAAAACGTGTTGGAATGAACATTTCCAACTATCTGTTGGCGCAGTTTAGGCGCAATAAATCAGAGTTTTGTCGCCGATTAATTACTGTAGAAGAAACTTGGATACACCATCATACTCCAGAAACAAAAACACAGTCAAAACAATGGACTGCGAAGGGGGAAACGGCTCCAAAAAAAGCAAAGGTTGTTCCTTTGGCTGGGAAAGTGATGGCAACTGTTTTCTGGGATAGTCATGGAGTTATCTTAATCGATTATCTTCAAAAAGGAAAAACCATTACAGGAGCATACTACGCATCATTACTTGACAAGCTGAAGGCAGAAATTGCGGAAAAACGGCCACATTTGCAGAAAAAAGAATTTTGTTTCACCAAGACAATGCGCCGTCTCACACCTCAGCGATTGCCATGGCGAAAATCCACGAATTACGGTTTGAACTGCTTGACCACCCTCCTTACTCACCAGATCTAGCCCCATGCGACTTTTTTTTGTTGCCTAGGCTAAAAGTTGCGCTCGGAGGACAGATATTTTCATCGAATGAGGAGGCCATCACCTTCGTAAACAACTATTTTGCAGAGAAAGATGCCGAGTACTATTTGGACGGGTTGAAGAGATGGAAGCATCGCTGGGAGAAGTGTATAGACTTACAAGGAGACTATTTAGAAAAATAAAAATTAATTTGAAGAAAAAATGTCTAGTATCTTCGTTAGGTCGGAAACTTTTCAGTCAACCCTCGTAAATGTATGAGCTTGTGTGCACCGCAAAGAAAAACTATTAAATCTATATGGCCATTAATCAATGCTGGTTTAATATACACAACAACATGTATTAAAATTTAATACAGTTTGTGAACATTAATTGTTTAATTTTTCATAAAATGTCTCTACTTTGTCGGATTAATTTGTAATGCAAAATGCTCATCTTTAATTTATCATTTCGAAAAAGTCATCGATTAATGTTAAAACCACTTGCAGAACTGAATGATAATTAAGTGCCACCCCACCTAAATATTGACCGTGACCATCACATAAAATCAAACTTGACCGCTATTAGCCATAATCTTCCTCATTTCATAATCCTCTATGTCAAACTCTAATAAGTCAGTACACAATGACCTCGCGACTCCATGACATATGAAGAATACACAACACAGGTAGGTATAACCCAGCGACTGCGCTTACGTTTTGTTTTTCACCTGTTCACGAGTCACAGCATTCGTTGATCCGTATACCGCGGAGGTGGTCACCTAATTCTCGCGCCTACTATCTGGATCTAACTGGCTCTACTATTTCTTATTCCACTCATCCTTTCTCAATATCGGTGAAGTAAAGTTAGGCGTGAGTGTATGTTTGGTTTTGTAAATAAGCACGTGTCTTTTTACTGTTTATATTTTGTGATTCCCTGTGGTTACGGCTTTTATATTATAAAAACCAACCGTTTTTGTTGTTTCTTTATTTTTGACTATTTAAAAAATTTTTCAAGGTGTTGTGCTCTTAAAAATTTATGTTGTTATGAGTGTTATATTATGAATGTCTCCATCATTTGTGTTCGTTACTTCAGTCAAAAATTCGGAATAATTGAATACTGCGGAAAAATGTGTACCAATAAATGTACATCTTTCTTTGGAACCAGTCACGGCAAAGGTAAGTATTTTTTTTAATAAAAAATCTAATTAATTTAAATTACTTCAAAACACTTGTCTGTTATATTCAGTATCTCATACTATTTTTCTATCTAAATTGTGTATTTATTTTTAATTGACCACAAAACTATTATTATTTAAGTACCTATTTTACTAGAATGACTGGTACATGCAATAAAATTTTCTATTTATCTATTTCAAATCTCATTTTATTTTTGTATGAATAAATTATAACAAGTAAAGAATCAGTCAATTATATCGCTACATTTTTACTTTAAATGTAATTATTTAATTGTTGTTAACAACAAATCTTTGGCTTTTTACAAAATCCAAGATGCAAAAGCCAAGATGCAAGCACAGACTACCGGTTTATTTTACCATTTAATTTCTATGAAAGGTACAGTCGGCTTTAGAATAGCATATACATGTTAAATGTGAATTTCGTTTACCTACCTAAGTTATAAAAACGCCCTTTAAACGCCTACATTAAATGGTTTTTGGAGATTAAGTTTATTTACAAGGGACAGACAATTTGTCAATAAAATACCTTATGCTGCAAACATTAAAGATGTGGGCGTGGACAACTGTTCAACTGATTTCAAATTTATTATTATTTAAACCGTGATTGGTTATACAAAATAAATAGGCCGTCCTTAAAATTAAGGCCGTTTTTAAAATTAATTCATTGTAAGCGATTTGAGTTTGAAAATTCTGAAGCCGATAGTACATAAATGCATTACATTGTAAATGTATCAAACATAGACAGCTACTTTAAGCAACAAGGCGCTAGATGTGCCTCTCTAGATCAAAGCACTCACATAAGTACTTTGGGGTATGCTGATGATTTTGTTGTACTGGCAGACTCGATTCAGCTGAACAAATCTATGAAAATTCTGGCAGACTATAGCGATAATAACAAACTAGTAATTAATGTAAATAAAACAAAGATAGTTATATTCAGGAAAAGTTCTAGTATCGGACATAAACCTAAATTTTGGTATAAAAATACACTAATTGAGCAAGTAAATAAATACAATTATTTAGGGGTGATTTTCTCATTTAATGGTACATTTTCAGAAAATTCAAAATCAGTTCCATTTTGAGAGCTGAAATAAAATTGGTAAAAGTTGGATATTTTATTATAAAGCAAGCCCTAGAATATTTATTAAAGATTAAAAAGTTACCTGTAAATAGATTTCCCAAGATAGCACTAAAGATAATCTTTCAACTAAACCAGCAGAATAAAATAGTATCAAAATATAATTGGATTAGTCAGTTAAATGATATCCTACATAAAATTGGAGCCTCAGAACTTAATATTGAAACTTTTGACTCGGACACAATAAGCATTATTTTAGACAGATTTGAGCAGTATAGTCAAATAGAAGATTGGAACAAAATACGGCAAAAATCCTTTCCATTGTACAAATCACTTAGATCTTTTCATTCCTCTACCCAGATAGCACAGGAATATTATTAGAATACTCCTAGAAGCATCTGCTGGAACGTTTAATATTCTTATAATAATATTACCACAACATACTTTATATATTATCTACTGGAACGTTCTATGAACATTCAAAGTGGACTGACTTCCACATTCTATTAACTTTCCTGAAATATTCTGAGAGAACATTCTAGTAATACATATTGAATGTTCTGAGAATAAATATCAAATGTTATGAGAATGCTCTGATTGTTTTTAATTTTCTCAGAATCTGTGCTATGCTAGGGGAATATTCTTACAAGATTACCACATCATACTTTATATATTATTGGAACGTTCTATGGACATTTTAAGTGGATTAAGCTTCACATTCTATTCACGTTTTAAAAATATTCTGTGAATACATGTTGAATGTTATGAGAATGTTTTATGAATAATCTTAGAATATTAATAGAACACTCTAAAAATGTATTTTGAATATTCTCAGAATCAGAGCACAATATGTTATGAATACTCTAATAATATTATAAGGATGGTTCAAAAATATTTTTGAGATATTTTAAGAAATTTCAAGAAATATTCAATTGTGTTGGGAAATATTGAAGGTTTTAATATTTTGAAATGTGTCAAAAATATAAAATTTCCAAATATTACCTTTAGTGTTGATTGTTCAATGGACATTTTACATTTTTGAAACCTATCAAAATATTATTATAGGGCCTTACATTCAATACTTCTATAACCCAATAAAACATTCTATCAAACTTCTCAAAATTGTATTGAAATCATCAACATGGAAAAAAAGAACTGGTCA
Source organism: Ophraella communa (assembly GCA_035357415.1). NCBI lineage: Eukaryota > Metazoa > Arthropoda > Insecta > Coleoptera > Chrysomelidae > Ophraella > Ophraella communa. The sequence continues at coordinate 3,349,689 of CM068994.1, forward strand.
AATCTTTTTACTAACAATTTATTTTTCTAAAGATGTCATTAATTTTTAAATTTATAAATAAAACAAAACACATAAAAGTAAATAAACAAATCACAGCTCTTAAAATATTTAGTATATTACTGGAACATCCTATAAATATTCTTTAGAATATTCCAGAATATTCAACTTTCACACCTTATCGTAACATTCTGAGAACGTTGGTGCTATCTGGGTACATATAAAACGCTTAATTTCACAGATACGCACTTACAACAGTAATATAATATACATGTATGTTAATAACAATGCATTCACAATAAAATCCAATGAATTATGTACAATTTGTAACTGCCTTGCTTTAGAATCTTTTCAACACTTATTTTTTGTTTGTCCAGTGTATGAAGGAATTGGACGTCCCTTTCTTGAAATGCATCAATCCGTAATTGAACCACAAACTCTCTATCAAATATATGACATAATACAGAAAATACTAAAAATAAGGTCCTTCATTATAAACGAAAGAAACACCTTATTCTTGTCAAAATATCTTATGCAAACCCAATTTGTTATAAAATGAATTATACTTTATTATTAAAAAAATACGTTTTGTACTAGTCATTAATGTTATAAATGTTGTCACCCTTGTTCATGTATTTTTATACGAAATAACAATAAAGATCTATCTATCTATCTATCTATCTATCTATCTATCTATCTATCTATATATCTATATATCTATCTATCTATCTATCTATCTATCTATCTATCTATCTATCATTGTAAATGATTGAAATTACCTACCGAAACTTGCAAATTCAAATCACTCGCCGGTAATATTTACCGATCTGTTATTAAGGGTTAAGTTCATAAACTTTTCATCTTCTTATTCTTTTTTCTTGAAATTTCAAGCACCATAAGCAATTACCATATATTTTTGATTCCATTAACACCTGTGTTACTTTTCGTTCCTGGTTCATTCATTCTATTTGTCCATACCAATGTCCACACCAATTCAAACTTCTTTCTTGTCTATTATTGATTTCTGTTCTTGTTAAGTTTGGTCAATTTTTGTGCTTTCTGCTATTTTTCTTAGCTGTTTCATTTCCGCAGCTTTTAGTAAACCAACTTATTTTACCCAATTTATGCTTTTGTTTGGATTTCCAATATCCCACATACTGTTTTTTTTTATTAAAAGCATACTATTTCTCTATCTACAGGAGGACTATTTACAGCAGCATCCAATAAATTGCCTTGCTTCTCGCCAAAATCCGGAACGGAGAGGCAAAATCACACACAAATTTTCTTTTCTTGCTCTGTTTGACATTTCCATATTTTTCCATCTTCTCAAATTATTACTCCAAAGTATGGATACACTAAAACTTTTTCTAATTTTTCATTCTTGCATATGAGTATATATTTTTTTGTTATTGAACTTCACTTTGCAATTCTTACGATAATCCTATCGCAAAACTAAGGTATAAAAATTATTGTTTATCTGCCGATACATCTTCTTCTCCTAGTGGTAAGATCAACAACAATGAGGTAAATCATGCAATAAACAATTTAATCATAAAGAAACAAGATACAATAAAAAATAATCTATATTTTTTTGGGGATGTTTTTGAAGCTAATTTTAGAAATTTCTTGCTGCTATGCAAAACCACAAAAATTAAGTTGTAAATTGGATTATTTAAAAGCAATTTTTATTAAATAAATACTCTAATAACATTTATTTAACCATCGGCTAAACTTTTAGTTTAACCTGAAACGTTGATATTTTAAACTGATTAACCGGTTAATATTGCTTGTTTATTTTTTTACTTCAATAATTGACTCATATTAAAAATATGTGAATACTTAGGTATTAAGTTTTATATTTACGTACTATGGAAAAAAACGTAATAAATACGAAAAATGTTTGTGAGTAATTGTATAAAAACACATTCTTCTTTAAAACATATGTTTAATTGCTTTATCGATAATCAATTTAAATTAACACTATTTGATTATTTCATGAAAATCATTACAAGATGCAAATGGATTCGTAGAAATAAAATTATGAATAGTTGTTCGAGATATGTAATTTAATTCTAAGTTCATACAAAAAAATAAACTGAAAATTGGGAGTTTAGGTTAGGTTAGGTTCTATGTGAGTGGTCCAATTGTTTTCATATGCCCATTAAGACGACTATGTCCACTCAGTAGTCCTATTATTATTCGTAGGTCCTGTGCCCAAAGTAAGGTTACTTTGTATGCAACCCAGAGCTAAGCTTGTTCTAAAGAGCTTAGTCAGAATCGGCAGCAGAATGTCCAGTCCTTTTTGTAGTAAGGCAGGAAAAAGTCCATCCTCCCCTAGAGATTTGTATGGATCGATGTGGTTTATAGCCCACTACACATTCTCCGGTTTGATAGTTTTCACAGATATTTTCCAATTTTTTTTCCTAGGTCGAGGCAACCGTCCTAGGTCTAAAGTTCGTCTCTGCGTCTTAATAATTGTTGAACCTGGGAAATGGTTTTGCAACAAGGGATCTAATGGTTCCCTCTTGGATTCGGTATAGGTTCCACCTTGTCTTATGAGAAGACACGGCCCATGGTTCGGATCCTTGGAGAGAATCTTGTGAATTCTCACAATTCAGAGTATATCTGGCAGGTATGTCAGATATACTCTGGCAGAAGTTTCTCCAAGATTCCCGCTTGGCTCTTTTTATCTCTTTGTTATATTCTGTAAGAGCGCTTCTTTTGGGAGTTTAAGAAAACTTTGTAACATGATATGTTAACTAAAAACGTAGTATTTTTAAATTAATTATATGGCTAACACTAACACCATCTATTGTATAGAGTTTCTAACATGTTAATTATTATAAACGATTCTCTTATTGTCATTGGTGTTATACACAGCATTGGAATATACAATACCAAAAAACGTTACAAATTTCAAGTTAAAAGACGTTACAAATTTCAAGTCAAAAGACGTGATAAATTTCAATTTAAAAGACACTACAAATTCCAAAGACACTACAAATTTCAAAGACATTACACTGATTAGTTCTGCATTGGTGGACGGTTCATCAGACCAACCCTTCACTGGACCAGCCCTCTCCTGGATCAACCAATGGATCATATGTAAAAAAAGATAAGTCGACCAACGTAAATGCATTTATTATACTATACAGCTGTCTCGTTTTTCTTTATTTTTTAAACGTAATATAAAAATCATTTTAGTATCGTCAACTGTATTAGAATAAGTTTTTGTAAAGAACTGTTTGCGGATTATTTTTTGTAACGTATTCTCAATTTCATTCATTTAAGCACCAAGGAAATCTATTTATCTTTTGGTACATTTTCATATCATTTTTTTATCTTCATAGACATTTTTTTCTGACATCTTTCTGTCATCTTATGATACTTATTTAAATAACAGCTTAAAACAACTTTCTTCAGTAGTATCATAAAAAATAAAAAGATTTCAGTGGCGCCCTTATAATTTCTTAAAGAAACAAATATTGTACTATAGTCAGAGCTAATGAACTTACTCACCCCTAGCCGAGGTATTTAACTATAATAATTTTTGCTGTGATAAACATTTATAAATTTTGTTAATTATTGAAATATCTTTTACAATTAATTAAAGACGAAATTAAGATTAATGTTTGTTTTATTGTAAATTACATTTTTTCTTTTGGTATATAGTTATTTTTTAAAAGTTAACTAAATAATTTTATAAAATCACTCTCAATATTTAAATCATATCACAAATTGACGCACAACGTAATAATAATGGTTACAAATTGTTAGGTTAGGTAAGTTAGCCGAAGTTGTTTCATTTGTTCTTTTTTATGATCACGTTGGGGTCTCCAATTTAATTTTTTTTTTTATATCACTGGTGCAAAATGGCTTTGTAAATATTACTTTGTGTACTATCGTCAACGAAAGTGGCCTGACAAATTTAAACTAGAATTAATTGAATCTAAAAGATTGTGGGAAAGGTCATCTACGTTATCGGTAACCAAAATGAGTTTATAAGTTTGTCGGAGCTCCTACGATTTCGTTCTACACTGTAAATTATTAGTTTAAATATTACAATTTTAGCAAAATCGAATTACATTGTGATTAAATAATTTTTAAAGTATACCGTCATTTTAATGCTGTTTTCAAATGATCGTAGTATGTCCTTTTTTGATAAAATTTTTCTTTTGGACACAGAACAGTAACAAATCTTTCACAAAAAGATTTAAATTAAAAATTATAAACTATTTGCTTGCAGTGAAATGATTTAAAATCATTTACTTTCTGTTTTAAATCATAAATCTCTTGAAATTTATCTTTCCAAACGATTTAAATATTTTAATACGACTTAAATAATTAGATAAGTGGTGAATTACCGAAATTTATTGTACTAACCCTTACTTTAATAGAATAATAAATAACTAAACTTTTGAACGAAACTTTTTATTAAGAAGTTAGCCGAACATTAGTGGGGAGAAAAATGGGATATCGAGATATAGTAACAGAGCCAATAGTTGTTCTGATGCAGTTTTGACTTTCGAAGCTCAGCGTTGCTTGTTGGTAGTGATCACTGTGTTTATCTGATACGAATTGCATTTAACATGTTTGGGCCAATATTTTGCCAATATTACAGGCCCTACTCTAGGTTTAAGGGAATGTAGGAGTGGAGGGCAATGAGAGAACCGACACTCTGGCAAAAAAGGGAACGGACTCCGCGTTTATTGGGCCGGAACTATTTTTTGGCATAGCGAAAATACCGCCAAGAACATTATCTTCAGTAAGGCAGTAAGTGAAACCCTTCTATACTGAGAAAATATACCAGGGCTCACTCACTCGAAAGCGTTCATATATCAAGTAGAAGTCAGCCTTGCATTCTAACTAGACTGTTGACTGGACCCTGTCATCTGGGGAACCACTTGAAGAAGCTTTGTCTGAGTGATACTTCGGACTGTTGCTACTGCAGTGTAGCAGACGAATCGGCAGAGAACATTCTTTGTTATTGCTCCGCTTTGGTAATCAACAGGCTCATTTGGTTTCATACAGCTTGAACCTATCGACTTTAGACAAGTCTCGCCAACATCGATCCTGGACTTCGTTAAGAAATGCAGACTGAATGGTAAACTGTAACCCTGAGGGGTGAGCCACAATTAGCCCGAGTATGGCCACATAGGAAGGATAGAAAACGCTCACATTGAAGCTTACCCAACCTACAGGCTCCTTCAACCCCCCAAACATTAGATTAGTTTATTATTAATTGAATAATAGCCATAACCCTTCATTTTAAGCTGTCAAAACCTCTTAGCGAGAATCAAAAACCTCTGTAAGGGAAAGTGGTTTTTCCCTTTTACCTTGGTAAATGAGACTGCTACTTATCTATATTTATCTATAAGTGACAGTCGAACTTTATTTTTATTCTAACAGTTTATCCATATCTCAAAAGTGGTTAGAATCCACATGAAAGTCAAAACCATAATTTTTTATTACTGCTATCAGCTGAATATTAAACTAAGTGGACCATGTCTATTTTATAGCCTGATGATAGTAGTAACTTACCGAAACTAGTGTCTCATATAATTTCATTGGTCCAGCTTTGAATAATAAAACATTGTGTTTTTGTCCTGTCACTTGCTACTGCTTTTTACCTCTATAAGAGAGAATAAGATTGTGCTCCCTTGAAATCTCACTTATTCAGTTAAGAATAATAAAAAAACTCTTCGTTTTTAACAAAACTTCCAATATTTATTTAAAAATTGCTTTTTTAAACTTAATGACAGCCGTTTCAATATGTCAGGTTGACATATTGAAGTTACATTTTGTTTGTTTGTAGCTAGGTACCTGATGTTTATTAGGTAGTTATAAGGCTAGACCAAGTATGGAAGTAATAAGACATAACAATATTAAAGCCTAGATGTTATGAGCCCTAAGGGATTATCCTGGATGTACTTCCCTCTAAGATCAGTATAACTGTGCAATAATATAGAAAAACCAGGAAAAAACAATATCATGCTGATCTTTACAATAACTTAATATATTTGTGTTACAATTACGTCTTATCTATGTATAAAATGAAAACTCAATCAAAGCAAACACTTTAAAAGTGGAGAACTTCCCAGAAGTTCTACCTAGCTACAAACAAACAAAATGTAACTTCAATATGTCAATCTGACGACGCTAAGTCTAGCGAAACGGCTGTCATTAAGTTTAAAAAAGCAATTTTTAAATAAATATTGGAAGTTTTGTTAAAAACGAAGAGTTTTTGATTATTCTTAATAAGATGGACTTCCAAAAAGTAAGGGTTAGTACAATCAATTCACTTATTTAGGTTTGACTGTATTAGGAATTGAACAGGAATAAAAATTTGAGGTTGGTTATTTTACAATAATTTCTCAACTTTAATTCAGTTATATGAACATTTATCACGAATACCTTATTTGTTATTTTTGCAAATTAAATAGTTATTTTTTAAATTGAACCTTTACTACTTATTTAATTTTGAATACAATAAATTTTAAGGAGTATATAGTCAAATTTTTAATTATTAAATAACATGAACAAATGCCTTTGTCTAATATTTTTACAACTTTTTAAAAATATAAAAAAAAAATTATTATTAAATTTTTAACAATACCTATAAGTAGTTTTTACTAACACTTGTTTTGATAAAAAATTTATTCTGTTTCATAAAAACGTAGACTAAATTCTATTAATAAAAAACCTAACTAATTTTTTTATGTAAATACCTTGACACAATACTCTACCTACTTGTAAAATATATTTGTTGAGCTATAACACGGATCATTAAAATCAGTAGGATAACATTCAGTTCGTTTTTGATTGTATTTTCTGTGGTTTTAATCTTTATTTAGAAATTTATATCCAATTATACAAGAAATACTTTTAAACAGTTTTATAAATAAAATTGTGGATTCTAATTTAATAATTCGTTGACATTGATCTTGCTACCGTAAACTATTATTATTGTTGTCGTAACAAGTTTTTTACTATTTTATTATGTTAAATTTGTTTTCATCATAAATTTTATTAGATAAAATCTTTTGATAAATAACCTATAATTATATCAATATAAAACTGCATAACTGTAAAATTGAAACAACAAAATTTAAATTTTGTTCAATATTTAACAGAAAATAAAAGCTACCGAAAAAATGCAAGCTTCGGAACTAGCCCTACAGCACAAGTACGTCCATAGAATGTTCTCAAAACATTCTTAAAAAATGTTGTAATATTCTCAGAATATTCTATCAAGATGCTAAGAACATTCCCAGAATGTTCTAAGAAAATACGAAGTGGACAGTTTCGAATATCCTATGAATGTTCTCAAAACATTCTACAGGATATTCTAGTACATCCTGTAAATATTTTTAGCATATTATAGGAATATTTTTGGAATATCTTAAAAACGTGTGAAAATTATTTTTTTTAAGTTCTCAATTAAAAACCAAACAATAATTCTTATGATAGTTTATTTATATCAAGCCATTGCTTGACACTGATTTTGGGATGGCTGATACGTTTTCTATGGGCTGAATCCACCGCCACAAAATATTATATATACAGATTCACTTAATAACAATACGATGATAACACAGTATACACACTTAATGATAATGTAATCCTTATGACTCCAAAAATCATTCAAAACGCACTTGCATTAGCCACAAAACAGGCATCAAAAATCAGAATGTAATGTGCACCTTAATTTATGGTTTACGTGCGAGACTTTTTCTTCTTCTTTCTTTAATTTTCTGTAGCCTCCACCGTATCAGCATCTACTCGTAGATCAGATTGGTGTGATAAAAACATAATTGAAAATAATAAATTAAAATAAAATATTTTGAGAATTAACAAATTATAAATTTAATAAAACGAATCTTATTTGTTTTAAAACGAAATATTATTGAGAATATTCTATAAATGTTTAAAGGATGTTATACATTTATGTTCTGTAACAATGTTCACAGAATATTCTTGAAACATTTTTTTCTAGTCAAGGATATTCTTAGAAAATTCTATAAATATTGAGAATATTCTCAAAAAAGAATATTGTCACCTTGTCAGAATATTCTTGGGATATTCTGTGCTGTCTGGGTAGGGATATTTTTATAAAATTGAATGTAAACAAAAACTTTATTTATTCCCACCTATACCTACTCTAGTATCGTTGAAATCCCAATAAATATAATAAAATTATTAATTAATCAAACCAATTCAGAAAAAAATATGAAAAATTATTCCTAGACTTTTCCGGTAACTGTATTTATGTGTTATTTTACTAAATTTCACTTAAATTGTTTACTGTGAACCAAAAGGGAAATAATATATAATTATTTTAATATCTCTCTAAATGTATACATTAACAAATCTTTCTTTACGATAAGTGATTCTGATCATGAAGTTAACCTCATAATATGCATTTTTAAACTCGGATTTCTACGGTTGAATAGTAGAAAATTGTTTCTACCTGCACCCAAGGTAAAGAAACTTAATAGTTTTCTATGAAAAAACAACTACTTCCTGGGCTATATGCCCCAACGGACATTGACTACACCTTGTATCTGAAATTATTTTCAGTATTTGTTTATTTACGGTTAATATTTTGTTGTTTCCATAACAATCACATTTTGTTAGAAGAAACGGTGGTTGACTTACCTATGTTAACCTTAGGTATACTTTAAAAATTGTCCTATGCAAACTTTTATTTTATTTAACATAGCACCTAAAAATCTAAAAATATTCATAAACCAACATTAATATTAATCTTTAAAATAATTTTGGTCTTTAGTCGAGGCAATAAAGCACTAAAAAGAACAAAGACAGGAAATATTTTAGGACAGCATGTAGGCACAGAGTAATAATACAAATCAGAGGTATCGACTCTATATGGAGGAGTTAGCATCCATTTCAGGTATCGCCATGACACTTTGGGAGTATCCATAATCGTCGCCGTTAGTTTTGGTTAAGGTAGGCAGTTGGTTGTATGTGAATAAATCAGTGGTAGCGTTTGTATTGTGCGGAATAGTGCATAAAACTATTTAATTCAGGTACAGAAAACGGGTACAGATGCGGAACAAATGTTACTTACATTAAAATAAATACTACTGATGCATGTACTCCTTCTCAGTGTTCTGTATCTGATAAGAGACTATTATACTTAACGAAACGGATTATCGTAATAATACGGGTTTTATTTATTAGCAATTTTTTTTAGTACTACCCTGAGCTTATACCACAAAACAGAATATTGGTTAGCACAAAACAGACTAACCAATATTCTGTTTTGTGGTTTATACTCCCAAAAAATGGCTGCTCTTGTCTTATGAACATCAAAGGAGCCGACAGCGAGTCGATACTCTGATTTGTATTATATACACTGTGATATAGGGTAGTGTGCTTTTGCATTCGCTTACAAACATTATTAGTATAATTCCTACCTAGTGTAACAATATTAGTCCCAAAACGGCAGGGAGCCAATTTGTAACTAAAAAACTCTCCAAAAGAGATCCTGGCTAAGAGACCCTCTCCAGGGACTCCATTAACATGGAGTCGATGTTAATGCTCACTATAGGAAGAATTGGGATGTATAAGTAATAAGGGCGCCACTATCTTTTGAACGCTTTCGATTAAGATAGAAACACCTTGTAATTAGTTTAATTAAACAACAAATAAAGAAGCTACTTGAAACAAAAGGCCGTACACGCTACACCCTTAAGACTTATAGTCTAATTAAAGATGAAAGTTTCTGGATGTTTGTTTAATGGTTCAGGCAGCTTGAGATGTAGTGGTTTTTTTTAACGACTCAGAAGTGGTTTGGATTTATTATAATTTAATCATAATTATGTCACCAACAATTAAAAGAATAGAAAAACAGTCTACGTACCAACTACCAAAAGGGGAAATTCACAAGATGAGATACTGGAACGCTTTTCCGACTCTTCAAATCGGCCTATTAGTCGAGAAAAGATATAAAATTGTCGTACTAGTCTATATATAGTCTAGCTCAAGACGTGTTCGTGTCATTTGTCATTTGGCCTCGTTCAAACAGCTAAATAGTTAGCATCTATAAAGGGTGTCTCGTGTACAGTAGCGTTAACAGTGATTCGGGGTCGGTTTTAACGTTAATAATAGCGGTATCGTTTAGTGCAAGGTGACATGACGATAGACATGTTACACTAGGTTCTACCCTGTAGAAACCTCAAACTGCATTGCTGCAGCCAAAAATGCATTTTTGTGGCGCCTCTTCGAAAATTTAATAACTTTATACATAAGAGGCAGAACCGGCTCAATTCGAGGGTTTTTGAGGTCGGTGATCACGATTATGTTGAAATCGACCTCCGAACAGATCAGGAAAGCCGACGAACGTTATATCCATGGATAGCTTGCGGAATTTTATGCGCAGAAGGACAGAAAATCGGTATCTGCTTTTTTTGCCAAATCTTGAGAGCGTTAAAAACAAAGTGCATGAGAAAAAATATTAATGTTTTAAATAAAAGGTGACCTTACAGAACACACTGGAGCATTCTGTAAAAATTAATAGTTGTATTAATTATCTTACTTTATTATAGCTAGTAAAATGTAGCAATTTATATATATTCTCCTAATTACTCTAGTCATTAAAACAATTTCCATAAATTTTTCTGTTTCCCCAATAAAAATAATAAAGTTATGACAATACGATAACGATCTATGCTTATTTCTAAAAGTGATTGCGTTTGTTATAAAACAGGCAAGGTTGTTTCTAACGATTGAAAAAAATGTTATAAATATTTGTATTTTAAAATAGTGTTTCCAGTATTCCATTGAATTGGTATAGGAAAAATTAGATTAAAAAACAAAATGTCACAACAACTTTTTTTCCTAAACAAGCTAATAAAATTTAAAATTATACACATTACAATTACAAACATTTTGTATTGAGGAAAAATTTATCATAAAATTTAAAAAATATCTTCAGCAACCTAGCTATTATCTTAAAAACCCAGATAAATTTTACATTTACTAATTATCCTATAAGTATATGTGAAATTTTAAACTTTTTGCACTGTTGAATTTGACTATATATGTGTTATTTGCCAGCAAATTTACACATTATTACAAAACCAATTTTCAATATTGTAAAACTTAATCTTGATCATAATGTAAACTATCGAGATACGGTCGATTTTTTTTTAGCATAGAACTATAATTGCTGCTTCAGTCGGTACCTACAGATTCATATATTTATTTAGCTAAATTTTACTTCTGTTTTGATTTGTATGATTATGTTTATTTTCCTTTAGGATATTGAACTTTTTTAATAAAATAATTGTGTCTCGACAATAAAGATACGATGCAATCTTATAAAATTTACAATAAAGACATAAAAGAGTAATAAATAGCTTACTCAAAAACTTAAAACACCTACAAATTACTCGGGAAATATTGTTGCAAAGCAATTTGTTTAGTTTTTTTAACATGCCCACCTTTATGTTTTCGAATTTTTTCAATTGGCTATTCCACACTGTATGATTTTGTATACTTTCTATATACCTACAATTATTAACCTTTAAAAATTCAAAGTAAGATATAAATATTATCATCAATAAATTTTCAAATAATTACCAGTAATAAAAAACATAACTATGAAACATAAACTGTGAACCTACTACGTTGTATCTTACATTAGCAAGACTGGTAGTTTATTCTAATCGATTCTAAAAACAATTTCAAAACTGAGCGAACAGTTAGCAGAAATAAATAGAAATATATTTGTTAAGATAAATAAATTATTTATTAATGAAGATAACTTATCTGCTTCAACTAGACGTCTAGAACTGATTTTATTATACTTATAAGAGAAGTCGTGAACTTCGTACGCCTAAAATGGATTTAATTGCAATTTTTTATTAGCGATTATCGTTGAAATTATAAATATGGGTCTCTTCTTGTATGGCCTAATTTTAGTTCGGCTGTTTTGATATTTAATGAAATATCATGCATTTAAAGTTGCTCGGAATCTTAACATAACATTGATAGTTATACAGGGTTAGTATAAAGTATGGAACCCCCTAAGTATCTCCTCAACGGTTTGATATTTTTAAATGAAATTGCTTATCCCCTTCTAAGAAGATCCAAGGAATTCAAAAATGCTATCAAATTTAATGTACCATTTGCGGTTAAACCGGAAATGCATATCAACTTTTTTATTTTAAATAGAACACCCTGTATATTTTTCCATTTTTGAATTCCTTGTGAAATTCTGCATACAGTAAAACTTTCCATTCATATTGTTATTGAATAATTGAGGCTTTAATCAATAATTTATCGTTTTGGACTTAGTTAGCCATTTCGTCGTGGTAATCGTCTGCACCTTTCTTTGCCAGAAAAGTTTTTTCTGCACCCTCAAGAAAACTGTCTTTCCAGCCTGCATGAAGAAGAACAAATCTCGGTCCTCGTTGACTTGGAGCCTTCAGTCCTGTTGTTAGCCTTTTGACAAATGCATCTCGGGCATTTTTTATGGTCTTTCCATTCAAAATTTACACTGTGGCCTACATTAATTCGTGACTCGTCCAGATATATTACGTTATATCCTTCTTCGCGGAACTTCTTCACTGATCTTAAATATTTGTGCCTCCAGGCGATTATATCAGCTCTTTCTATTAGAATCGAGTCTCTTCCTCTCTTTCCATAAACAAACCCCATATCGTTAAGCAAGCGTCTTAGCGTACTTTTAGAAAAATTTGGTACATTTTCGTCTGAATTTATTTTAGCAAGAACTTTTGCCAGTGTTGGTGGAATATTTTCGGAGTAGAATTCATGCACAGCTTTTCGCATTTGCGATTGGATACCTTCATCGTAAGTGATCAGTCTTGAATTCGACTGTCTGCTGTTCCGTCTTCGTTTTTTTGGCCATGTCAAAGGTCCAGTAGCGGCTTAGCTTTTCAGATTATACACTGTTCTCTCACTAAGGCCAGTCATTTCAGAAATAAGTTCTATTTTCGCTGTCACACTTTTGTCATCTTTTGTATTCAACGTATACGTTAAAATATTCAATAAAAGCCTCTTGGTTTGACGATGAAGATTTTCACCTTGTTTAAATTTTTCAAACGGTGCTGCTAACTGCATGGCTGTTGTTTCAATAATGCCCTTTGGTTTATTAGCAGAAACAGATAGGTACCTGCCTATGTTATTACTTACCTGTACACTTACTTACCTCTACATTCCAGGAATATTACATAACGGTTTACGAGTATCAAGGGATCATACAGGTAAAAATAATTAGCATCTTTGTAATTAAATAATATTTTCACTGGCAATAGGATTAGGATTTGTCTGAAAGATTTAGTAGAGACCTAAATAATCCATCAAGTGATCAGGTATATACTGATTACAATCTACATAAATAGATTTAAATTCCATTTTTTAATAATATTTATTATATAGAATACATCTGTTTTGCAAAATTCATAATAAAACGTTTCTACGAAAATAAATTGGCTGAGTTAATTGTGGTTCAAGCCGTAACCAAAGCGGCAACAGTGTTGAATATTCGCCCATAAGATTTACATTGGCCTATTCCGGCCACGCTGCATAATAACTGTGACCCGCTCTATAGCTACAAACAAAATGTAACTTCAGTATGTCAATCTGACGATGCTAGTTTTTAGCTGTAATTGAATTTAAAAACCATTTTTTTAAATAAAAAGTGGAAGTTTCCTTAGTTGTTTACTGTTCTTAATTCAGTATGCCATTAAATTTACCAAATGGTAGCACGTTTTTAGTGGCATTGTTATAATACCTTTGTATAGAGTAAAATAGTTACTAAGAACATTAAAAATAAAACTATCGTGTCTATAGAACAAAAAATGTGTTTAATATTCTCGGATTATGCTTTAATTCTCTTTAAATACTGTATTAAAAAAGTACTAATAATAAAAAGAACGTAAAATGATAATGAATAACTATTCTTTAAAACCCTTAAATAGTTTTAAAAATAATAATATACAATGTACTATTTCTTTCCTTATAACCAGAACTTTATCTTTCTCTTAGTGTACATACTGTATAGGGTAGTGTATGTATTTTATTTTTATAATTAGCTTACCAGCAATACCATCTGAATCAAATTCTGCTGTCAAACCTTGTATATTTAAGGAAATGGTCTGTGCCAATATCTTTTCTTCCTCATTTTCAGGAGATGAAGGTGGCACATAGGGTCCACCTCCAGTACCTTTCAAATGTCTCATATTTTGAGAATGTCTCTTTTTGAGATTTCTTTTTATTGCCTTATATTTGTATTTTAACTGTTTTAAGGTGCGTGGTTAAAAATAAGCAATTTATGTTGTATTTTTAAAAATATTTAAGTATAAACTTAAAGTAAAGTAAACTTTATATTTGTTTTTTAAAATATAAAAATCTTTAATATTCACAGGTCCAGTAGTAGAAGAATTAAATTTGGTTTTAAATTTCTTCCAAATATCAAATTTTTCTCTCCAAGTAACGGCATTCGTCTTTTTGCATTCAATAGTTGTTTTAAAATAATTTGTTAATTTTAATAACAAGGATTTATCAGATAGTGAAAAATTAGATATCCTGTTTTTGAAAATATAAAATTTTTAAAATAATACTCAACAAAATAAATAAAACTAATAAAAAGAAAGATCTTTTTCTATTTAAAACCATAAAAACTTAGGTTAACTCAACTAAATTGAACACAAAACAATATCTTTAATTACCGTTCTAAGAAATTAACAAACCAAACTAAAAAATCAATTTTACCAACCCAGCAAATTTAATGATAGCTGGCATTGAAAAGTGGATTGAAAAACGCCATAACCTTTAACAGAAACTTTAGCTGTTGGTCACGGTTAACTTTTGGTCAAATTGAAAAACCGGCCCTTAAGGTCATACATTTTAGCCAAGGGATTTTCACCGGCTTTTACTTCTTGTTAGTTGGAGTGTTCTTTGGATGGACTACTATAGAAATATTTTATATGAAGCAAGTATTAACAAAAAACTATTCCAGTATGTAACCTGTACAGCATTTAAATTTGTAATTTTTATGAATAAATACTATAAAGGGCTTTTTATTGGGAATCTGTTAAATACAGGGTGTCCCACGACGTTTTGACAGTCCAATTTCTCGAGAACTGTTCATATGACATGTATGAAATTTGGCAGATATAAACAGTCGAAACTGATGCTTATATTCATTATAAAATGACTTCCGTTTTTCCTGTCATTTCGGCTCACGTGATCTCAACTTTTTTAAATGGGACAACCGGTATAATATTACAATTTTGGATACATCATTTAAAACAAATTCAACGATACCACACTTGTCATCATTGTATTGTGCAGGCCTTTTATAGGCTCGGCGAAAAATGACAAATATGACATAAAAATCGGAATTCAACTGTTCGTTATTTCCAAAAGTTAACCCAAATTGTGATTTTTCAATACTCTTTGTATTGAACTTCTACTTATTTGTAATTCTTGTTCAAGAAATCGTATTGAGGTGTGTGGATTCACCTGCAGATAAGCCAAAATATTTATCACATTATCTGTCTGAGCCCCTAATATCATTACTGCACAATACAATGATGACAAGTGTGGTATCGTTGAATTTTTTTTTTAAATGATGTATCCAAAATTGTAATATTATACCGGTTGTCCCATTTAAAAAAGTTATGTTGAGGTCACGTGAGCCGAAATTACAGGAAAAACGGAAGTCATTTTATAATGAATATAAGCATCAGTTTCGACTGTTTATATCTGCCAAATTTCATACATGTCATATGAACAGTTCTCGAGAAATTGGACTGTCAAAACGTCGTGGGACACCCTGTATACACACCTAAGAGATATTTTATGATTTGGTTTTGATCGTGGTAAAGAATTTAAAATTTTCATTTATCAGCTAAAGTATGTGTAAATAGTAAGTCTATTTGTTTCTTATCGGAAATTGAAATACATGCAATTTTCATTTCGCTAAATAATACGTTACTTTCTAGTGGTTAAATACCAATTTATATTAAACTTTAATTTTACGACTATTTTAATTTTTAATTGTAAAAACTTTTTATGACATCGCCCGATAACAATTTAATTTAGGTATCTCTTTATTGTGATTTGAATTACTTTCTGTTTTAAAAAGTATTAGGTGTAATAAATTTATACAAATTAAAATAAATTTGTGATTTCATCTTAACCTGCAAAATAAATCTTAATATAAACCATGTAAGTCATCCATTCTCTAATGTGGGTAGAATCCAAAAGGTTCAAAGAAAAACAATTACAATATATTGTATTTTTTATGATTTGCTTTGTATAATCAAAAAATTTTTTACATATTTTTAAATAATGTTATTAGAAAACTTAACAATATTATCATTTTGCCTGCATGTTTTTTTTTTTTTTTTATATTTTTGTGCGGTTATCTCTTTGGAGATTTTCATATGTATTAACATAATTTAGTGTTATCTCTATTGTGAGTTGTAGTTTGATAATTCATCTACAAATATTTTACTGTAGTCATGATTTTGTTTCCAACACATTAAGTCTTACTACTGTTTTTCTTTCAAAAATTTGACATTGTTATTGTATTTTTAGCCTGATGATGGTCCTGTGGACCGAAACTAGTAGCAAGTAACTTACACTATTAAATTAAAATTGTGGGATCGACTTTGTGTTTTTCTTTGAACCTTCTTAATATAAACACCTGTTGACAATGAATCCTAAACATCTGTATGTTCCTTGTGGTGTATTCATTTTATTTTGTTTATTGATTTGGGAAAATTATACCACAATCCTTTTTCTACCTTCTTATTTTAACGTTTTGGTGGCGTTCCAGCTACCTTTAGCAAGAATTTCTGTTTTTAAATGTTTTGGTCCCTATCTGACACTTTTCCGAAAAAATTCCAAAGCGTTGAAATAAAAACATAAAAAAGGATTGTGGTATAATTTTCCCAAATAAATAAATAAAATAAAATAAATCCTAAATTGCAATTTAAAACCAACGTCCGAACTATTGAAGCAATAATACATAAGAATATTAAAACCAAGATATTTTTAGCCCTGGATATATCTCCCTCTATAAAAGCAAACAATTTATTTACTTATTTACAACTTTTAATTGCAGATGTGTTAGATGTCTTTTTATTTGAAGTTCTTCAAGAAAATCCAAATTTTATTTGTAAGAATTTTCCAGAATAATACCTGATGGCTAATAACATACAGGCTTTAATATTTTTAAGTCTTACTATTTCAATAGCTACTTGGTCTATTCTTAAAACTACTTAATCAACATAAAATAGCTCTCTCAAGAAACAAATTGTAACTACAATATGTCAAAAGTTCTTTGTGTAATGTTCCTAATACGAAAAAAGTAAGGGTCAGTATAATAAATTTTAACAATAATTTTAAAAAAGTTCTAAGTAAACCAAAACGTAATTTAACAACTACAAAGCTAATATATCCAGACATATAATTTATTTTAATATTTTGTAATTATAGACGTACCTAGTTCTTGAACACACTTTCTTAAATTAAGGATATTGAAAAATTTCTATGGATATATCATACAATAGTTCTTAGATCTTCATCAACATGACATTAATTGGTACCTGACAAATTACAATACATACATATTTTCAATCAAGTATCATCGCCTACCATATGTAACATAAACATATTAACTCTTACTCTTATAGGTGAACAAATTTTGCTTTTATTTGATTTTTTTATAAGCACTGTGGTATTTTCGAATCATAGTAAAAAATTAGGTTGTAATTGCAATTTATTTTAACTTGAAGCAACATTAATTGAATGTTATAGTGTTCTTATCTTATTTGCGTCATAATTTACGTGAAAATTAGTATTATTTTGGCTAAGTTATTACCTCCTAAACTGGTGAAATATCTTAAATAATAGTTTTGCATGCTATTTTTGCCTAAATTTACAACTTACAATTTACTATCAAACTCATTTATCAAATAGGAAATAACCCATTTTATTAAAAAAATAATTATATTCAAACTTAGCAGCAGGAATTTGTCTCCGGATATCAAGTCTTAAAAACGCAGTTTGTAGAGGCTATATATTAATTTTTCCTAAATGTAGACTTTTACAAAAACTAGAACATTTAGCATATGTCGAACTATATTTTTCCTCAAAGAACTATAAATACGATTAACACATTTAAAATTTTCATTTCTATTTTTGTGAAATAGAATTCGTACCTAAAAATTTCTGTATACAACAAATTTGTTTGAAACTTTCCATTTTTCTATTTTTAATTAAACAGCTTTCTGCGAATTGATATTTTAGTTTGCAGTCTTTTTCTTGTCTTTTTTGTTAGAATGTATGACGAGATATACCGCCGGAAAAATATTTAGTTTTTAGGAATTTAAAGGTAATTATCAAAAGTATATACCTATATACCTAAATATCTGCATATACTTACCAACTTTCTTCCAGCAAAAATAATTTTGGATTAGCTTTACGACTTTCATGGTATGGATACCAGGACTGTCAATCGGATAGAGAATAATAACAATTTGACAGAACAGTAGAAAAAAAAACAGATTGATAGGTCTCTTAAATAGAAGGAAACCACCGAACTCAGCTACAGAGAAGGAAATAGCGAAGAGAAGGAAATCGTTATTGCCATTTTGCTTAGAGAGTGTCAGTCCTGCATTTCATAGTAAAAAAATATAATATAAAAGTAAAAGTAAGCTGACAGGCATCGGAGTCACAAGAGCGTTAAGGACAACACCCACATCAGTGCTTGATGTCCTCCTGGGATTGTCGCCTTTATCCATATGGATCATTATGAGCGCAATGGCGGCTTTTATAAGGACAATAGCCACTGGGAAGAGCGTGGCGAGGGCGGCACAAGAATAGCACAAAGGACAGAAACAGAGCTTCCGCTCCTGGTTCACAAAGCTGCTCCAAAAGTAAATAAAGTAAGAACAGAAAACAAGTACAAGGTTGCCATCCCGCCAAACAGGGCAGTGGAGCAACGAACAAGTAGAATTTTTTCTAGAGAACATAGTCTGTTACATGGATGGCTCCCGCATGGTAGAGACGTCCGGAGCTGGTGTTCTGATAGAGGACGTAAGGGTTGGTAAATACTCCACGGTCTTCCAATCAGAAATATTTGCCATCCTCAAAGCAGCAGAACTATTACAAGAGCGGAACAACTCAGGAGACCCCGTAAGCATTTTTCAGATAGCCAGGCCGCTCTAAAGGCGATTTATAGCTCCAGGATTAGCATGCTACTAGTTCAGGTATTCGCAAATACCCTAGACAGACTGCCCTCAAGACGAGATGTAACCCTATTATTGGTACGGGACATAGTAAAAGAGTGGGCAACGAACGGGTAGATGAACTCGCCAGATGGAGCCACAAATATTGCTACGGACCCAAGCCAATAATGGGGATAAACAGAGGTGGCAACTTTTTACGACTTCCTGGGCATCTGTGAGGTTTACAGACCACTGAGACAAGATATCTTTGGTGTGCGAAGAATCGAGGAAGAAGATATTATGGCTTTCAAATAAAGGTCAAGACGTTTCGTGAGGGCACCGTACTAGGGAAGATACAAGGCAGAACCTGGGGTGTAGCAAAAAGGGCCCGAAGGGCCTACTTGCCAAGCATCAGCCACTCCGCCTATTACATTCATTAATTCAAGCTGCTTAATATACTTTTGCCTTGTTCATTCATATTAAACGTTGTCTTAAATCAATAGAGAAAATTTTTTACACAGCATAATCTCACCTAATTACAGAAGACATATTACTGATCGGCAAAAGGCAAAATTAAAATCATGGATCGGAACAGGAAAAAATTATTTATTCTTTTGAGGTGAAAAATATACAATGTATTAAAAAATTTTTAAAATAAATTAATAAGCAAAAAAGGGTTTTTAAATAAAATTAATAATCAGTATTTCCTCCATGGGCCTGTATGCATGACTATAACCGATTTGTCATGCTATCGAGCTGGGTTTACGGAATTCCCTCCCATTCTTCACGAGCAGCATCTTTCAGTTCTCGCAGAGTAATTGGGGGAGGGTATCACTTCTTAATGCGTGTTTTAAGAATGTCCCAGGCATGTTCGATGACGTACATGTCAGGGGAATTTGATGGCCATCTTAATGTGGATATACCTTTTTCTTCTAAAAATAATTTTGTACTGCAGCTGTTCGATGTGGAGGTGCATTGTCATGCATACACAAATCCATCACCTACCGCCCCCTGGCATAAACGCACAACAGTATTTAAAATTTCCACGATGTACACAGCACCAGTGATTCTTCTCTCCAAAACCAGGAGAGGCGTCCGTGTACCCCTCATAAAACCACTCCAAACAATAATACTCCCACCTTCAAATGGAATCGGGCTTGTCGTCCTTGGGCCCTCCAAACTAGTGTTCTTCACGAATCAGAAACCAAGTCAAATCTTGATTCATCAGAGAACATCACGTAATTTCAGTTAGGACCATGGTGTAACATTTCTTGAGTCCAAAGCAACCTTACAATTTTTTGTTGATAGGTTAGTTTGGGAACACGTAGAGGTCTTCTGCGATAATTGTTTGCCTTGAGATATTTAGTCCTTTAAGTCTAGCAATTTCTCTGGATATGCCACTTGTAGATTCCTGTCGATTTCTTCGAGCTATCGCCGGTCTTGTGATGCTGTTGTACATCGACTTCATCGAACGATCCTTCACATCATTTGTGTCTTGGAATTTTTTTTGTTAATTTCTGATACATTACCCTGAGTAACACCAACAATATTCCTGATATCACTTTGACCAAAGCCCTGTTTGAACAAAGCAATTATTCTAGACCTATTAAAATATATCATGTCTCTGGGCATTTTTAAACAGCTCAAATGAAATTCAAACAAGAATTGGAATAATGCGAAAACACCCAAACCAATTAAATATGACCAAATTAATCCAAAAACGAATCAAATTTAGTATTATTTTGATTTACAAACGCTTTAAAACAAATATCAACAAGAGTTTTTAAAAAACCATAGGCGTAGATATATTATTTCTAAATATTCCAAACTTTTGGACATATATGTGTACATGCATATTAACCAATTGAAACCATTTGTATTTTTAAGTCGATTATTAGCGAGATATAGACTATACCATATATGAACTTTTATTGAGTTGTAAACCACACCAAATTAAAAAATGTCAAAAAGATATATGGGTCGATTGTTTTAATAAAGACATAAAGGTTAACTAAAATTACAGACGGCAGGAGGCATGTACACTTTAAAGTAATAAATTTTACGTTTCGAGCAAAAAACACCGCTTCCCATGGCAAAATAAATTTTTACAACTTAATCGATACATAAGAATTGCCTTGAACTTTTCATATGTAAGTAAAAAAACCAAGGTTTTGTTTTCCATAAACTATTTTAAATAGACAGACAGAATGTTAATGTCGAGACATCAAAATAAGTTTAAAATCCTTCAAGGTACGTGTTGAGGGCCTTTTCGAATCAAATGTATGCAGACGCGAACCTGTAAGTCATTAGAATAAAAATTGGATGGCATGTTTTCTGATAAATGAATGACATTATTAAAAATACAAACGATTTAGCGACCATGAATTCACTACGATAATTGTAATTGTTACTTATTTAAAATGTGAGGTACTTACATTCCTTAAAAAGGTTAATGTAATGGTTTAAACATTTCTGAAAGTAATGACATGTATATGTAGTATACAATAATAAGAAATTGACCGTAAATTCTGAAATAATAAAAAAAAAAGTTGCCATACATGAAGAATAATTAACCCTTTAATAGCAAAAGTAGCATAAGTAGTACATTTATATCATAAGTACAAAAATAGCCTTCTCATAAAGATATACAGAAACTAATTTATCAATATAAAACTCGCATTTGGCTGAAATCCTACAAAAGAATTAATATGTGTAAAGGAAAAAACTATTGGACGGAAATAAAGAAACTATCGTAATACAAGAAACATATGAGCACTAGCAGAAGTATTTTAAAAGACGGACGCAAACTAACTTTAAACACAGAAATAGTAGAAGCATTTGCAACCAATTATGAAGCTCAAGACGTGTTCGTGTCATTTGTCATTTGGCCTCGTTCAAACATCTAAATAGTTAGCATTTATAAACTGGCCCCACTGCTGCAATGGAGGTGATTTTAAACTTGACCCCACTGCACATTCTGCTAGAAAGTGTAAGGAAGAAAACAATATATAGAATGATCAAAGAAGGAATTATCAGGGAAAAACCTCGATCACTTCACTTTGATCAAACTTGGGAAATGCCCCAAGATGATATGCCAAAGAAATTCAACTTTGTGAGAAAATTCATTACAAAGTTGAGTAATAAATCTGAATGGGATGAAGACACCATACAGAATTTAAACCAGAATACCATAAAGTGGTATACGGACGGTTCCAAGCTAGACGAAGGAACTGGGATAGGAGTTTTTGGACCGAGAGCCAAATACTCAGAAAGCTTGGGCACATACCCGAGCATCTTTCAAGCAGAAGTCCGCGCCATCGAAAGATGTGTGGAATTCAATATTGGAAGAAACTATCGCAGACAAGAGATTGTGATCATTACAAAGCGCTGAGTTCAAATATAATCAGTTCGAAGATGGTTTGGGAATGCCTAGGCAAACTAAATGAACTAGGCCAGAAGAACACTGTCACCCTCCTATGGGTCCCGGGACACATAGGAATAGAGGGGAATGAAACAGCAGATAAGCTGGCAAAAAAAGAAGCTGAAACCCCACATTTGGGACCAGAACCATCGTGTGGGATCAGCAGTAGAGTAATCTTAGGAAAACTAAGAGAGGAAATGGAGAAAGAAAAATCTGAGTACTGGAATCAGCTGGAAGGACTGAGGCAATCTAAGATACTACTGGGGAACTATGACCAGAAGAGATCTCTTAGCTGCCTCAACCTCAGTAAAAGAAGGCTCCGTATTCTAACGGGAATATTAACCGGGCATTGCCGGTTAAGAAGCCACATGAAGAAACTAGGGTTAGCAGATGAAGCAAAGTGCAGATTCTGTGAGGAAGAGGATGAAACCTCAATACATATACTCTCAGAATGTCCTGCCTTGCAAAATTCTAGAGCTAGATACCTAGGAGCACATGAAATAGAGGAAGGGGATCTACCTGATTTGAAGCCCGACGATGTCCTAAACTTCCTCAGGAAAATAGGACTCGAAGAGCTGCTATAAATCTGAGAAAACATCAGAACATGGCAAGTAAGGGGGGACACAATAGATCCTATGGGTCGCAGTGTAATCATCACCCCTAACTCCTTCATACATTCATACATTCAACCAATTATGAAAAGGTGTATCAAGAAACGATAAATAATAACTTCGATGAAAATCATGAATTGGTACAACGACTTTTTTTAACACTCCAATGGTTCTCAGAGAAATAACTGATATAGAAAAAGATGAATATTTTAATGTACTAAATTCGGGAAAAAAACACCACACCGGGATACGACAATATTCCTAGACATATTTTGAGACAATTTAGCCATATAATCCATAATTGTCGTTGGAGATTAATTTAAATATTCAGTTAATTAAATTAATCAAAGTAAAATAATAAAATCAATTAAATTGATTGTAACCCTTACTTTTTGAAAGTCCATCTTATTAAGAATAATGAAAAAACTCTTCGTTTTTCATTATTCTTAATAAAATCAATTATTACATACCATTAAATTTCATTATTGATGATTAACCTGATAATGCAATGAAACAATTTACTCAAAATAAAATCAAATAAATAATCCTTGTTGACCACTAGGATAATAGGTAGATAATAATCAATCTATAAAATTTATTGCACTAACCCTTACTCTGTGGAAGTCCATCTTAATAAGAACAATAAAAAATAAAAGTTTTTAATAAAACGTCCACGTTTTATTTAAAAAAATAGCTTTTTTAATGTAATAACAACTGTTTTGATACAACGAGCATCGTCGCAGATTGACATATTAAAATTAATCTGAAGACGATACAAGTAGTAGCTAAACAGTTAATGTTGATGGAATAATGGATAAATAAAATATTCTTTTTGTTACATTTTGTTTATTTTTTATGGTTTTTTAAGTATTCACAAAAAACATGAACTTTTCCATAATGATGTTTACTTTTAAATCGAAAAAAATTTTGTTCAATAAAACTCCATGGCATTATGGACTCTGAAGGAAATTGTAAATTAAACAAGTATATTATTTTGAAACAAATATCAACTGCCCTTGAGACATGAAAGAATTGGTATCTAATATTATCAAAGAACAATCCAATTGTTTCTATGTTAAAAATATTTTCTCCTATACAATAAACAAACGGCTGAACACTTTTCTTTTTTTCCTTTAAACATGCAACATAATTTTCCAGTTCCTGTATTGTTAACAGGTGTAGATATGTAGGTATTTTAAGTTGAAAACGAACTAAAGTACTTTTTATATTTTGCACTTATAAAAATCTTCATTATAAAACGTATTTGCGTATCGTAATGTAACTTTTACGCACGAAAATTTTTGTTTTAAATGGTTGGCGACATGAGTGAAATTTCTAAAGGCAAGACTATTGACAATTAATGACATTTGTGGCTAATAGCAATTTATTAATTTTATATTGTTCTTTAAGAAAGTATCTGTGAATATGAATATAATATTTTACTTATATAATATATTATTATTGGTATATTATTCATTTTAAAATATTTTAAAACATTAACATTTGATAATCTAAATGTCACAACTGTCAAATTTTATAAATTACACAATGCTGCCGACATACTTTTTAAAATAAAAATTTTCGTAATTACATAAAAATAAAAAATTAATTTAAAAAATGGTAAAAAGGGCAAAATATAAAAAATATTATAAACAACTTATTTCATATGGCTGTTGTGACACTCGTTCTTTAAAAAACTCATCGCTTCGCGATTCGTTTTTTAAACTTGAACTCTTGTCATAACAGAATTCCATATGAAATGCGTTGTTTAATATACTATTAAAGTCTATCACCAGAGTGATTGTTTTAATGAAATAAGTTATTGAATTTTAGTAAATTTACGCGGGAAATTCTATCACCAGAGAGATATTGTTTCAATTACAAAAAGTATTGAAATTTGATCTCCTCAGTAATCGTTTAGATTAGCATTGTGATTGAGATCAGGAAATAAGTTGTAACAATTTAAAATAAATAAATGTATATTCCATATTGCTCTATCCACTTCAAAGTATTTATTTCCCAGGGAGGAAAAGGACGTCATAAGTGCCGTACCGTACGTCAATGAAATAACTGACATTGACGACCTAAACTATATTCTATCAATATAGAATATAATTTTATTTTTTTAATTATAATTTTAATATTAAGTGATAGAACAACCTGTATTTTGCAAAATGGTATAAATCAACAACTAATTATTTTAATTTAACGATTACATTTCACAGCGTTTTGCGATAACAATAGTTTATTTTAATAAATAAACAGTATTTGCCTCGATGTTGCATTGGTGCACTTCTGGTGCACTCGTTGATGTTCGTGGTAGCCTTGTAGGTGATAGTTAGGCATTGGCAACTACTTTAATTCTCAGGAGAAAGCACTTTCTTCCTTATTATACAAATAGCATTATTTCCATGCTGTTGATTAACTTAGAGGTGGAAAATAATTATAAGGTGAATAATCTGTAAATATTAAATATCAAAGTAATCGTAACAATGTCAGTACAGTAATTGTCATAGTATTCATTTTGATTAAATCAAATATGTAATTAAAATCGACCTCTCTGGTTTGATCACACCTGATAATTAATTTTAGATTATTTTGATGATTTTATTTGATAACTTTAAACATCTAAATAATACTAAAATGTAATTGAGTTTTTCTTTAAACATTGATTATTAAACAGATTATTACAATTACTAAAAGTATCACTTCAATTATAAAATAATCATATTGATTATTTGTATGGTTGATAACTGTATACTCATTTGATAGATTTCAATTATCAAAATATTAATATCAACACCAGTAAAATGTTTCTTTTAATAATAATTTTGATCAAATACATTAAATAAGTAATTAAAATCGATCTCTTTTGCTCAATCACAGCTGATAATTGATATCCAATAATTTTTTCAGTGTAGAGTTTATTTAAAATACCCTTGCATTTCAAAATTTATACATAGGAGTACATTGTACATCAGTTACCTATACAGATAGTCTATTCACATTCTCCCAATACAACTTATGTTTTTATTTCTAATTGTTTGAATAAAAAGCTTTTCTATGTGTGTGGGTCTAAACAAAAACGATAAAATGTACAATCACCGTTCGACTCACTGAAGAAAGACTTATTTCCGACAACAATTTCGACTACAGGTAGGTACTACAACTTTTTTTTAAAGAAGACTAAAGTACTACGTCACTGACACCGAAAAAATCCAGTTTGTTAACCCTCCACGTTGATTCAAACCAGTATTTGTTTTAATATTCCACTACGTGAAAATATTTAAGAATCAGGTGATTTTTAAAGTGATGCGTCCACTATGCACAGCATTTTATTAACGGCAGTGTAAGAAAAACAAGAAAAAATAACTAAACGAAACTAAGCTTTTCTCATCTGATTGTAAACCACAATTTTAAAATAAAATTTTATCTACCTACCTATGTCCATTTTCCAAAATATTATGATATACAACATTGATAAGAAATAAATAAAAAACTATTTCGGTAATACGACTTGTGTCATCAGCATATTCCAAAAACCAAAACAGGTACTAAAATATTTATTTTTTTATTAGCTAACATTTGGATTGAATTTTTTTATCCATTCTTTTCATAGTTTTGATTTGTCATCGTTTATACGTAATCTTTTCTTTTCCTTCCTATATAATTGATCTGGTTTAGGGATTATCTTATTCACTTTGGTCTCGGAAAAAAATAACTTGTTTATTAAATACGTATTACTCACTTTCAATTAAAGTTATTAGCTAATCTAGCTAGTATAGGTCCTTTTTTCAATGTAATTCTCCAGAAGTCAAAGGAATCAGTTAATTTCAACATAGAACAGTAAATAAATACCTTATTATAGTGTATTTGAAAATCAAGAGAGAGTAAATTCCCAGAAATGTTTTGCAGTTATCAGTGTTAAAGGCAGTAAACCATAGACGTGCGTTTTCAAAATTAAATTACTATGGAAATGGACATATTTAATTTGTTTTAGTTATTTATACCTAGATCATCAATTTTAGATAGATAAACATAATTCATAAGTAGTAATTTAATTTGGGTAAAATGAAGAAAAAGTCAATGTTATTTTAGGCATTTTGTTTTAGGCATATGTTTATTTACAAAATATCTATATAATATGTAGAGATAATTACAATTACTTATAAATTAATATGAGGAGCTAAAAAAACAATTAAGTAGGTGTATGAGAAAAAAAACCAACCGCAAGGATAAAATTTGACGAACAACATGCAAAAATACGACAATATTAAATCTTAAAAAATAAAAATCTAAAAATAAAATTAAAGTACATAAATTAATAACTTTAATGTTATGGTTCCTCGCACTCTGTGTCAGAAGATTCACCATCTGATTCTAGAGAAATTACAATGGGCTCTATAGTAATATCAATTATGTTATCTAGCTTCCACATTTTTTTTTCTATTTCTGTAACGTGTCTAATACATTTTTGCCAATTTTCACTTGTTACTTCAGATATTGCCTTATTAAAGAGATTTTTAACATCTGATAATTTAAAAGTAGTGTTATTTCTGGCAACATAACCTTTAACTTGAGCCCATATCAATTCTATCGGATTCAGCTCACAATGGTAGGGTGGTAAACGAAGGATTTCAATTTCTCATTTTTTGGCTATCTCCTCAATATTATATTTTTTATAATTTTGCTTATGTTTTTTAGCAATATTTAACAATTCTGCCCTCAGCATTGTATTGTCAAAGTCTAAATTTTTAGAAGATAACCATTTTGCAATTTCATCCTTTTTCCATTTAGTGGTTGGTAAAGGTTCAAGTAATCTGGAGTGGTAACTTGCATTGTCCATTACAATAACCGATCCTTTTGGTATGAATTGAATCATCTGTTCAAAATATTCCTCAAACACGTCTCCATTCATTTCTTCGTGATAATCAACTGTTTTTTTTTATTCAAATAAGAGTAAACCATTCTCAAGAAAACCGTTTGTACTGCCTATATGACAAATAATTAATTTTTTACCTTTTCCTATAGGTTCCTTAAAACCAGTAGTACATCCTTCTAGAAAAGCTTGATTTTATATTTTTGTCTTTCCAAACTATGAACTATTTTTTCTTGATAATAGTCATTGCATTTTCTAAATGGTTAGAAATTTTCATAACTAAATCCACGACAGCATTATCAACAATTCGGCATTTAAGAAGAACTTTTGCACGTTTTGGACTTCCTGTAACTCTAGTTTCCGATAATGCATCTTATTTCGCATGTACAGGATTTGAAATGTTTTTAAAGGAAAATGGCGTGAAACACAAATTTTCGGCACCCTATGATATACCCGGTATTTAAAAAGATATAACCAATATTACCTGAAAATCGTATCAAGTTTAGCCCCCTGTATAATTAAAAAGGAGGATAGGAACATTAATCTATTGCAACTATAGTTTTTTTAATAATTGTTAAAAATTATAAAACATATTCGTTTTCATAATATTCGTTAAATCAAATACAGAGTAGGTCAAAATGCTAGTACATTATTTTCTTGGTAATTTTAAATAGACTTATATTTCAAATTTTATGAAGTACTCCCTATACCTAAAGTTATCAGTTTTCTAGATGTTTTTATTTTCTCATCAAAGTATTAATTTGGTAGGTATTTTAACGTTTACCAATAATTATTGTGAGTTGGCCATGATTGATTTGTCAGAAACTGACAGTTTGACATATATTGTGGTACACTGTAAATTAGCAACAATTATTATTCAGTAATTCAGTAATTAATTCAATTTAAATTAGCAATAATGAATTTTACTACTGATGAAATTGTAGATATGACTTAGATTTCTTACTTAAGTAAGATAAATTAAAATTACTGTTGTTTTTTTATTGTTCTATGTTATAATTTTTTTTTAATTTTCGTCGCTTATTTTTTATAAATTTTATTTGAAATAAATTCTTTTTTTTTTCTATGACACTATTACTGAATTTTTTCAATTTTACAAGCCCAACGAAGAAAAAGTCAGTACTTCCAGTCACATGTTTTTACACACAATAAACACACGCATCAAATAAATCGAATCTTTTTTAAAGTGTTTATCTCAAATTTTCACATAATTTTTTGCAATGGAGTGTTTTATGTGCAATTTTTTTGGTGAAAGTCCAAATTTTCGTACAAAAAGAGAGGAAATAAAACAGTATACTCCTGAAAGACTATCTAAGTGCAAAAACTTTTTGATAAATAGCGAGGTCCTTCCAAATGATTGTGAAGATTCTACTATAGGATATCATTCAACCTGCTATAAGGATTTTATTGTTAAAAAAATGTATTTGATAGATGAAAGGTAAGACAGATTAATTAAATTTGTTTTAACGTTTATTGAATAATATGTATTGTAATGATACATATATAAAGAATAAAATAAATACTTACAAACTACAATACTTTTAATTTTGTAATAATATACATCAATTTTTATGGATAACAATAGTTACTTCAGAATTTGTCCAAATTGAGAATTGTGTGTCTTTATAAAAATTTAATTTCTATTCTTTTCAATAGAAATAAATAATATTTCATCCAGTAAAACTTATTCAGTCAGAAAACGACAAAAGTAACTATGCTTTTGATTTTTATGTCTTTTCTTCATTTTCTTGTCGGACTGACTATATAACTCAATATATTTGTCGGACAAATCGATATTTGTAATTAGAATACTATTATCTATGACGCGAAGAAAGCACTCACAAAGTATAAAATGTGTGTGTCAAAAAAATTAGAGGTCCTTGTACAATATTATTCAATAATTATTATGACAAATTTCCACACCGCTTATTTCAATAGCAGATAAAAACCTACAATTTTAATTAAGTGAATGATTTTGTAACATATATTTTTTTATCACTTGGAAAATAAAACTTGTATAGTATTTTATTTTTATTTTTATTGAAATTAAGCCACTCTGTTGTACTAAATTGTTTAACCCTTTTAAATTTTTTTCTCATTTAAAACACTGTCCTTTAAGGTATTATTCCAAAATAATGTGCAAATCGGATAGTGATAACTGACCCTTAAATGTTTTACTGGTACAATCTAGTTTTTTATTTATTTGCTGATTCAAGGAAAGTTGTTTGCTAATGCTTCATTTAGTATTTACTATTCTTGTCAGTTAGTAAGAATTGTAAACTTCGTAAGTTAAACTTCGTCTGAAAATAACAAAATACTTAGACAATTAGGTACCTAGCACTTTAGAGGATAATATTGGTAATTAATAATTGAAGTGATCAGATTATACAAAATTATAAAAAAAAACAACATTTTCATCAATTAACTATCGTGTATTTTAGTAGTATACAGTTTAAAATATTAATATTTACATTTACAATTAAGTACCTTCATTTAACGGTTAGAAAACATTTTACATTTTAAAATAGCTACTATAAAAAGAAACAATTTCTCGGATATAATAATTCTGTTTTTATATATACAATAAAACACAAACAACAATAATGTACAATAAAAACATGGAAACTCAATTCGAATACAAGCTGCACGATTTTTTTTTCTATTTTCTTTGTCAAAGTCAAGGTCAGTCAAGTGCTACGAAGTTCCTGCGTTACGTTCGACTAACTGGTGAATTTATGAATTAATAAGGTAAATTTATTACGGGTTACATAATACAAAGGATTTCTTTTTTATGTATGTCTGAAATAGTCACGGTTCCATAGCTTTCAATTGAATATAATATAGAGTTACGCAGATACCTATCAACCATCTCACATGATTGATTTTGAATAACGTACATAAAAACATTTATCTGTCAAACATTTTGATTTGCAGAAACTTTATACATTCAACAAACAATCAAGATATATTTTGTTATAGGAGGAGAGCACTACTGAAATCACTGGACAGAATAGACTTTAAAAGCATACAGTAGTGGCCTCAAAAATGAAAAGTCGAACTACAGCTTTAGAGATTACTTTATTTTGTTGGTTTTTTTAAGTGTCTCTTTGGACACTCCCTCTCTACTTGATTTTTTGTTTTAATATATAGTTTCTATTATTTTATCGTTTGTTTAATAAATACAAAAATAAGAAGCGAGCAAGCTGAAATGCAACAAACTGAGAACCATTTTATTTGCTCTTAAGTCATTGGAAATAGTAGATTTTAAAAACAGAAACTAGATTGATATTTACTTCTGTAAAAGTACAACAAAATTTTTAACATTCTAGCTTGATATCGAACATTATTTACAGTTGTGACTTCATTTCCGTTATGAGTTTTTATCTTTTATTTGATTTCTGTCATTCAGTGTCAATTTTTGATGGGTCAGAAATATTGCAATAATATGCCTGAATGTTTATGACCTTGGCGAAGAAGTAAAGTAAATGACGTGTATCACTTAGAACACAGAACCAATATCGGCCTCCGGTTTGAATTAATAACATTGCCACTTTCTCATAGTAGGCAATATCATTGCTAGGTGAATGTTGACAAACGTAAATGTCATAAAATCGCAATAATTGTTACATGTGTCAAAGTAAGAAGTCAAAATGGACGAAGATTTTGGAATTCCTGATGAAATTATTAAAAAAGCACGGGCATAAAATACGACATTAGATAGTTGGTAACTAAGCAATAAAAACACAATAATGAACTAGTATGACATAAAAAATATTTGCTTGATTAGACAAAGTGTTGATTAAAAATTATTAAGGTATAAAGAGCTGAAAAAATGTTTTGTAATAATGGGTTCAAGTATTGGTGCCGTTGTACTATGCGACTCACGGAATATGATGTTAATTTTAAATTAGTTTGATAGTTTACCTTAAATAAACAAATACAAATTTCGCTGGATTATTCACTAATTTTATTAAAAATTACGAATTTACGATGAATATTGTCACTTTAAACTGTAAAGGTTATTACCTTAAACTAAATGAAGTCTGTTTTAGTAAAAAAATACTTTAATTTTGCCATTTTTTAGAAATATTCTTAAGTTTGATTATTTTCATATTTTATATAAGCACCTAACATCCGAAACCTTATATCTAAACTGTCTAGGGAGAGAAGGTCATACATTATTTTAGTCCTTTGATCTGTTTTAATCATAAACATTGAAATAATAAACATTATTAGAATGTTATGTTCATCTTAAATTTACTTCACACCTTACATTAAATAAAACAGATAACACGAACCATAGATTTGTCTTTGGTAATTATAATTCCCCTTCTAAGAAAGTCTATTTTATGGAAAAAGCAAGAAACTTTTGTTATTTTATATTAATAAAATTACTTCAACTTAAATTCAATTAGAGTATATTATTCAGCGAGCATAATGTGACGATGACATCTATTCGCGAAGGTTTGTTTATGTTGCGAGGTGCGTGACATAAAAAACCTGGGTAAATAATAGCGATTATGAGTAGAATACTAAACTTTGTCCACCACTCATTTATTAATTTGCCATTGAGGAAATTATATAACAAAATAATAAAAAGTGATTATTTTTAGATAGTAACCTTTGAATTCAATTGCTAAATTTGCTATTATATTTAATATATTGTATAAAAAAAACTACAATTTATCAATCACTTTTAGCCTGTTCACAAAAACTAATAATTTTGATCAAAAACAAAGCCTTCTTTAAATTTAATAATTTTTAAAAAGTTCACGTTGATTTCTTTAAGAACTTTAATATATATAATGGGTGGATAAAAACGAAACAGATTCAAAGGATTAAGAACTAAGCAGTCTTAAAAAGATGGTTAAAATTTGGTCAAATTTTAAAAACATACTTTACTTTGTGACAGTGCATGACATTTAAATAAATTATAAAAACAATACCTCACGATCATTGGGGTGCTGGTGAATCCACTCTCTTAAAAATATACCATGTATAGTCGGTGCAAAACAAAATTTGATACACGTTATCATAATTTTACGTCGACACGTATAGACAGTGTTGCCGGACTTTTAAAAGTTCACAAGATTTAAAGATCGATTCGAATAAAACTATCCAAAATTTTAAATAACATCAAACAAAGTACCAACATAATTTTATATATTTTTTTTCCTTTTTGGTATATGGTTTTAATAAAATAAAGAGTATAATAATATTTGCTTTTATTCGCTATAATTAGATTCATCACTACTAGTTTCAGTTTCTTCATTGGGATTTATAATTATAGGTGCAATCTCTAGTGTATCCAACAATCTCTCTCTATCAAACCATTTAAAAATTTACTCTTCAGGGGCCCGATCCTGGAAAATGTCACTAGTGACAATGACAAAAAATGTCGCTTGCAAACTGGCAACGTTGAAGTGGCATTAAATGTCTCTCGTAAAGTAGTGGAGACTTTTAAAGTCGCGAGAGACTTTTTTCCGATTCGGCGCATTAGGTTACTGTCAAAGGTGTTTTCATGAAGGATAACCTTATTTTTTAACCTTCAAAAAGTTACGATTAATTACGTGGTGGTGACAGTTTTTACAAGCTTTATTATTATTAAAAATGGACTTAAACATCTTTCTAAACCTTTTGTAAACGTTTGGGAAAACTTTCCCCTATGCAGTTCCTCATTCTGGCCCATAAACTCCACCAGAAATTCTTTTTATTTTTTGTTGACGTATTTCTTATCACTCATTGTATTTTCGGTTATAAAAAAATAAGTATTAAACAGTTGATAATTATGTGAGGTTAGAACGGGTAGAACGGTTTCAACGGGAGTACCAACCATAAATAGAAAAAGTTACTAAATATTCTCACCTTTTCAAGAATAGCAATTTTGTGTCTGCGGTCGACTTTTTTATTTGACATTTTGACGACATTTTTTGTCATTGTCACTAGTGACATTTTCCAGGATCGGGCCCCAGTAGGATGGTTGTTTTTTTCCAAATTTCTGGTGTAATCGTTTCAAGAGCTTCAGACCACATATTTAAACAGTCTGTTTCTGTGGTTCCGTCTCTGCCAATGTGTCTGTTATAATATTGTTTTGATGTACCCCATATCAGTTATATGGGATTGAAAATACAATGATATGGGGGTAAACGTAGCAATTTATGTCCATATTGCTCGGCTAAATGGTTAGCCATATGTATGACTGGTGGTTTATTTCTTAAAATTAAATATTTTCTGTGAAATCAAGGTTTTGACCAGTCAACCATTCTTTAATTTGTGGTTTGTTCCAACTTATTAGTATTAGGTGTTTTATGGAGTAAAATACTATGATATGGAGCATTGTCCATAACAATTATGCTGGGTTCTGTGAGATTAATTAACAGCTGGTTCTCAAACCACTTTAAAAAATTATCCTGATTCATTTCACCATGGTAATCGCTTAATTTGGTTTTTGAGGAAAATATTGCTTTCGCAACGGCAATAAACCCATTTTCATTCCCAGCATAAAGTATGATATATCTACGAAAAATAAAACTTATTGTTGAACAGAAACATTTAAAATAGATACAGAGACATATACTATTAATTATACTAAAATAACCGGAGAGTTTATCTTTTACCATCAACTTTAGTCGTTTTGACACTTCTTTTATCATTATTTTGCCATGGACAGTTTATGCTACCATTTTGAAATATACATGTTTCATCAATAAAAGCAACTTTATGTAGACCTGCTTCTTTTATTTTTAATGTAGTTCCTTTAAAATCTAACCCGTGTTACAGCAATATCAGGAAGCTCCATGAGCCCCCGTCTTGGTTCATCTTTTTTCCATTTGAAACCAATTTCCTTTAATAAATTTGATAAAGACCTTCGAGAACCTTCAAATAAATGCCTTACTTTTAATTCAGCAAGTAAAGAATTTAAAGTTACATCCTCTCCTGAAAACAAAAAAATAATATTATTTTTTTTTGGTCTTACAATTAAAAAGATTTTAAATAATTATGTTCAGAGGAAAAAGGCTTACTTTGTTCATGCATATTGTAGATTACATTTCGAATTTCACTTGTATTTAATACATTGGTATTATTTTTTTTTCATACCGACGTTTCTTTGGAGGCGAATTTAATATTCCATGGCCTTTCACAGTTTTTGAAATACTGGAAACTGTAGCCAAACTGAGGTTAAGTGCAGCTGCCACACGCTAAAATAAAATGTTTTTGATTGAATTGGCTGTTACTTGATGGATATCCATAATTAAGTTAAATAAACACACAAATGTTTTCACGATATCCACAATACACTGTGGATCTCGTGACAACATTTGTATTTTTGTTAAACTTAAATAATATTTTGCCTAATATACTGTTTAAAACTTTTTACTAACCTCTCTAACAGCAGCAACAGTTATGAAAAGGCCACCATTGTCTCGTTCTCTTTCAAAAAAATTTATCAAAGAAGCTACCAGTTCTTTGCAGCGACTATTTAGTTGTTTTGGCATTTATTCACTTATTACATTGTTTTTATTCTTAAAAGAACAGTTTTTTATGTTTCAAAATAACAACAAGAAAGAATAACGTAAAAACCACAAACAAAATGACAAATACAAAACTAAATATACTAATCGGTGAAAACGGCAACGACGCAACTTGTCAATCACGCCTACCAACTTTATGTAAACAAATTTTAGTATTTTATGTTGATTTATTGAATGGAACATTTAATTTGAAAGTTGAGAACGATGCTTGGCAATTAAGACGAAATTAGTGACATGAATCAAATTTTGTTTTGCACCAACTATACTATGTAATTGTTATTGTAATTGTAATAATTATTGGTTACTTTCAATAAAGGTAAATCTAGGATATGGCCTAGTTTTGATATTTGTTTTGTATATAACTTTTAAATTATTACAATGAGATTGTTTAAAAAATTCGAGATTTTTTTACTTAAAATAACCAAAGACATCTGGATTGAAAAATGTATCAAAACTATATGGTTATGCCTTCATAAATTTAATCAGCAATCATTTATTTAAACTTTTTTTCACTTCTTAAGGGTCGTTATTCTAAAAAGAAATATACAAATAAGAAGGAAAAGCACAGATTTTTAAAGTTAAGATTATAGTATTGCTGTGAGAGAGATATTCTGAAAGCAAAACTCAAACAATAATTTGCCCGAAAATTGCATAGCATAGTCACTTCAATTTTTAATTAACTAAAGACATTTTTCTTGTGTTTCGATATTTTAATTTAACCCCTTTGCTAGAATTATCTCAACAAATTTTTGCAGTTGCTAATTGTGAATATATTTATTAAACTTTAAATTACTTATTTAACGAAATTGATTGTAATAACCCCCTACTTAGTCCATCTTACTAAGAACATTTAAAATAGGACTTTTTAAATAAAACTTTCACTATTAATTTAAAAAATTGCTTTATTTATTTTTTTATTATTTTATTTTATACAAAAATTACAATTTTTACCTGTTATATTACTTAAATCATTTTGATACATTTGTGATATTCTAGCAGTTATAAGATTATTAACTATGCCTTTTTATGAATTTAGTATTTCTGTGTTTTCCTAAAGTCCTAACTAAAATTCCCCTTGGTATGTCTAACGGTATGAAAAACAAAATGTAATGTTCAAGTTTTTTAATACCTCTAACAAAAATAAAACTGCAATAAACACAGAAATTAACAAATTTATAATTTAAGTAAAGTAGGTACTATGGGTACTTAACTCCTTTAGCAGTAAAGTAATTATTATTTGTTAATGATTTTAACCGGATTAAGGGGATATGGTTTCTAAGTCCTTCCTCCCTTACAGCTTTAAAGCTTTTTTTTCGGGCTGAGATGGGAAACTCATGTTCGATGGGTCCTTATCCAGAACCCAACAGATAAACATATCGATATTTTTGTTCTCTGATTGACACTTTATCAAATAAGGCGTAAAACACTAAACAAAATATTCTGTCATTTTCGTTAGTTTAATTTGTTGTTTGGTTGTGTTTGGTTTATGAAAGAAATTACTTCTATGCTATTTTTGGTTCGAAAATAAAAATCCCTAACACCTTCTCTTAGTATTATAGCGGTTCCTTAAAAAATAATCAATAGAAGTAATTGTTCTCTCGGGGAGCAACCCTTCTATCGGTACAGTGAGAGAACGAATTTCAAGAATACCGTCTTGGCATTTTCAATAGAGCCACACCCACTTTCTATTGGCTGTTCTATTCTATCACCGTCAAGAATAAGGGTCTTGTTTGTTTATTACAGATAAACACGATTTTCTCTCCTGTCATATATCTTGTCAACTGGTACAATCAGTTAGTCACAGAACACGGTGTTTTGTGCCGCCAGTTTTTTGAGAATACTTGAAACGAACGTAGCTAAAATGTGACAACGTTGACTTTTCAACACACTTCATTATTGGTTATTAGTTGGCGCTACGTTTAAAACTTACTAATTATTTATTGCTAAATTTTACGAAATGAGAAAAATTAATTGCAAAATGAATACCAATATAAGTAAGTAGGTATCTTATCCTAAATATATATTGCTATCATTTTGATTAATATGATCCTACTAAACTAGTCCATTATAAGCAGTTTAAACTTGTTAATATTAAGTTTATTATATTTAATAAATTGTTTATTACCTTTGCAATTCAAAAGTTGAATTACATTTTTTCATGCCATATCATAATGACACTATAATAATAATTTTTAGTTTCGACACTAAGGTTTCTTTAGAAGTGACACTTGTATCAGTTTGCTAAGGCGTTGTAACTCTGCAATAAAGAATCTGGATGTATTTTTTTATAGCTTTATTATTGTCCCAATGTTATTTCATTTAGGTCAGCATGAGTTGAAAGAATTGAAGAAATACTTACATATGTTTTAACTATATAAAATGCATTTTACATAGCTTTATTATACGAGATAATTATATAAAGAGTTAATAAATTTCATATAAAACGCATGTAAGTGTATCAGTTGTATGTATCTGAATATCCATCTATTAAATTATTATTTATGTTTTTAAGAATGTAAGAATAGTTCAATATAATAGTTAAAATGCATAAAGGGGACAGTAACTTAAGATTGACTAATTACTTATATTTTTTCTTACTAAAAATTATCTACAACTAACTGTGGAATAATAGAAAGTATCATTTTCATCGTCAAGATCAGTTTCAATTTCACTACCGTACGGAGAATGCATTACGGAAAATCTTTTTCTTAGTACTGCCAACAAATTGTCAATGTCATTAAAGTTTTTAGCTTCTTCCCATTTATGACATTTTTTCAACTGTATGGATTGTAAATCATGTACAGTTATTCTTCTTAGTGGAGGAGTAATCATGGTTCTCATTTCCTAAAAATTTAAATCAATGAAGTGATTTCATAAAGAAAAACAAGATGTTTCTTACCTCTAATCGATGTGATTCTTGATCTGAATTTAAAATAGCTGCATCAGATTCATCATCTGTGGTATAATCCGTAGTTGTATTTTTGTCACTTTGATACCCGATTGATTGCCTCATTTTTTTGTTGTGTTCAATTATCACATTACTGACCACAACTCTATAGGTTGGGAAAAAGCTACTGGGCAAATTTAATAATAATTTACCAATTATTCTTCTCGAAGTTATTTTTATAATATACATGCCGATTGTAAGACAAACTGTTCTTGTTAAACAAATTACAGCAATAAGGTTGCCACTCATAGTTTTTTGTGTAACTAAAAAAATGTCAGTTGTAAATGACAAGTAAAAATCAAAGCAAACTTTTCTGAAAAATTAAATAATACTAAAAATTGTTATTGGATTTTTGACGTTGACTTACGTAAAATTTTTTAAGAGTATAACGTTGGCGTCAACCATATACCAAATTCATAACTTATCTATTATTCATAGCTTAATGTGAAATCATATATTTAATACTCCTATATGGACAGTTTCTATAAGTGGAATGTGTTCCGATATGCTCTCTGGCATGTAGACTGCGCATCTTTGGTACGCATGCAGCAAAATAGAAAAATTTTATTGGATAAATCTGTTTGAGAGATTTCTCAAGCATGCGCTGTAAGGTTAAAATCTACCACCGCGAGAGAAACATAAATATTAAATCAAAAGGTTAAGTAAAACGTAGGTCGAGACGTCATTCAATGTCAATATTAGCAAATGACTAATATTCCTATTGGCGTTTAGTTCATATTACTGAAGACATCCCAATTTTTAAAATCTTACATATTAACTAAAGCAGTATCTAAATCAACATTAAAAAAACCTATAACAAATGTTTTTTAGAAATATTTAAATTTAAGTCATGAATAAGAATCAAAAGCTACTACGAATGTCGTTTGTAATCACAATATTCACGAAACTGACACGAAGAGCACAAAACCACAAAAAAATAGAAATGTTTCTTCTTTTTCTGTGTTCCATGGTTATACCTGTATATTTATAGTCCGTCTAGAATTTAGAACAAAAAGATACAGGAAGGAGTATATGCAAAATGACCTTGAGTCCAGAAAGGAGCTTGCATATGGCAGCCAATTGTCAATTTTAATTTCCGTTTCCATTGACGTACCGAAAAAAAATAAAAAAAATATCAAGGGTTTTATTTTTAATAAATTTCAACCAATCAAGTGTGTGAATATAATTAGTATTCTAAATAATTTAGTATTTATACGAACCGAATGATACGCCTATGCGCCCATTTTTGACATTTATATGCTTTGACAGTATACTGTAAACATAAAAAATGAGTCATACAAGGAGGTTCAAGATGGCCGACTTCCGTCACAAATTTTCCTTAAAGTTAATATAGGACAGACTCCTTCCTGTTTCTTTTTGTTCTAAGGTCTAGAAAGTATCCGGAAAAAAGAATGCACAATTAAAATTTTGCAGTATATATTTTTATTATTTGAATTATAAAATAACTACAAACCATTCATCTCATTTACTTATACAACCTCCATTTAATTCTAAACACTTAAGTAAACGTCCAGGTGCACCAGAAACTAGGTCACTGCCATACTGCTCGGTGATGGTGGTCCAGGCCTGTAAAACCGAACGAATCAAACCTTCTTTATTTCGTGGGGCTGCTCGTTCCACTTCAATCTTCATTAATCCCCATATGTTTTCAATGGGACTAAGATCTGGTGAAGCTGCTGGCCATGGAATTGTTGTCAGTTGGTGTTCTTGCATCCAAGCTTGAGTAAAGGCAGAAGTATGGCATCTTGCATTATCCTGCTGAAAACGCCACCCCTCTGGGTACATAGTATGAGCTGTTTCAAGAAGAAAACCATTTAAAAGATCAAAATACTTTGCACTATTAACAGTGCCATGAACTATACAGAGAGGCGTAGCACCACGTTGAGATATTGATCCCCAAACCATTATTTTAGTGGGAAATTTGGAAATTTGAACGGTATTTTCTCTTGACAGGATTTTAAGATGGTTTGCACCAATCTGGAAACAACTCTCGTCAGATATAAAAATATGGCTAAAATTATCTCCTTGAAAACATTGAAAAAACTCCATTCTTCGTTGCTTTTGTAGAGATGTTATTGCAGGGATCTTTTTTGGTTTCCTTGTTATGTAGCCTTGTCTTTTCAGTGCCATGCGGATAGTTTCTGAATACTTATTTATTCTTCGTTGATTTCTAAATCTGCTGGTCAGTTTTCGAAACCCTAGGCGCGGATTTTGTTGTCCTAAATTCACTAAAGCGTTTAAATTGTTTCTGCGAATTTTACGCGGTCTTTCTGTGAATAAAAAAGAGATAAAACAAACAGTAATTCGTAATTCGTTCATGGGAAAAGATACACCAGTGAGACTCAACATTCAACGCTCTAAAACCATCGTCGAGCAGAAAACAGAGGTCAAATATTTAGGGCTAATCCTAGATAGCAGTTTAAAATGAAACATAAGTAATACATAAAGCCACCAAGGCGCTCATGGCGTGCAGGAACATTGCAGGGAAAAACTGGGTAAGTAACTCAATTATTCTGCAATGGATGTACACGGCAATAGAGAGACCATTAAACATATATGGTCAGTGACTTGGGACACCAAAGGTTATCTGAGTACTATGTTCATGTCACTGGTGCAATGGGGACGTGATTCTTAATTTGACCTCACTGCACTCAACTAGAAAATGTAAGAAAAAAAACAATATACAGAACGATCAAAGAAATAATCATCAGAAAACACCTCGATCACTTCAATTGAATCAAACTTGAGAAATTTCCTTAGATGATATGCTAAGTAAATTAAAATTTGTGAAAAAATTCATCTTGAGTAATAAATCTGAATGGGATGAAGTCACCGTTAAACCAAAATGCCATAATGTTTACGGAGGGTTCCAAGCTAGAAGAGTCAAGCAGCCATCGCAGCACTGAGCTCACACACAATTAGTTCGAAGATTGTTTGGGAATGCCTTAGAAAGTTAAATTAACTGGGCCAGCAAAAGATTTTCACCCTCCTCTGGGTCCCCGTATATATAGGAATAAAAGGTAACGAAAGATCAGATAAGCTGGCAAAATAAGTAGCCGAAACACTACATCTGGGACCCGACCAACTTGTGGAATCAGCAGTAACGCAATTTAAAACTAAGAAAAGAAATAGAAAGGAAAAAATCCAAGAAGGACCCAGACAAGCTAAGGTACTTCTGGGAAACTATAACCAGAAGCTGCCTCAACCTTAGTAAAAAAAGGCTCCGAATCTTAACGGGAATATTAACTGGGCATTGCCGGTTAAGAAGTCACATGAAGAAACTAGATTTAGTAGATGAAGCAAAGTGCAACATCTGTGAGGAAGGGGACGAAACCTCGAAACACATACTCTAGGAAAATGCCTTGCAGAATTTTCGAGCTACAAACCTAGGAGCACATGAAATAGAAAAGGAGGATCTGCTTGATTTGAAGCCCGACTATATCCTAAACATTCTTGGGAAAATAGGACTAGAGAGCTGCCATAAGTTTGAGAAAACATCAGGCCCATGGCAATAAAAGGGGGACACAATAGATTCTATAGGTCGCAGTATATTTATCACTCCCAAATTATATATACATACATATATAGTGTCTTTAAGAAACTTAAGAACATTTTTAACTTTGTGTTGTGGTCCAGTAATTCTGCTTGATGGAATGGTGCGCAGTCTTTTGGGATGTAGTTTACTGACAGTTCAAAGTTACAGTTACATCTTGGTGGATCTTCCTTAGTTATAAGAAGTATGGCCTAGACGTAGACCATTAATATTTTAAATTGTGTGTACTTTGTAACACTTTTAAAATAATACAAATCTATATTGAAATTATATTCATATGCCGCTCAACAAAACAAGTAATAACCAAAATTAAATTTATTGTACTAACTCTTACTTTTTGGAGGTCCAACTTATTAAGAATAATCAAAAACTCTTCGTTTCAACGTAACTTCCAAGTTTATTTGACGATGATAATCAGCGAAACGGCCGTCATTGTAATTTAAAACAATTTTTTCAAATAAACTTGGAAGTTACGTTGAAACGAAGAGTTTTTTATTATTTTTAACCAAAATGTTACAAACATTGTGTTTTATAATATTATAAAATCGATCTTCGTTCATCATATTCACTTATGTAAAAATCATTTTATTTCTCCACATTATCAAAAATCAAAATAAAGAATATAAGATTTGCAGTTACGATAAAAAAATTCTGAGATAAAATTATAATTGCTTAAATTCATCCCGTTGATTACCATAGATTATTATACAATAATGATTAACTGATCATCTACTCCAAAAGATTTAGATATATATGGGAAACTTAATACTTACTGGTGTTATTTTAATAATATTTTTTTAATATTCTCTTTAAATTATCATATAATCTCTAAAATATTTATTTGTAAATCTACTTAATAAAATAATCAGTCGGTCTAATTATAATAATACTACTAAACATTACATCAAACAATTTTTTTGACACTTGAAGGTTTTATAAAGTTTTTAAATATAACAACTAAATAATATAATAGGTTGCAAAAACATATATCTTTGTACTTAAATTAACAAATATGTGCAAAAATGATTGTCTTCTGTCGCAAGGTGCAAATTATGATGT
This sequence comes from Ophraella communa, assembly GCA_035357415.1. Lineage (NCBI taxonomy): Eukaryota > Metazoa > Arthropoda > Insecta > Coleoptera > Chrysomelidae > Ophraella > Ophraella communa. The sequence goes on from CM068994.1 coordinate 3,392,959, forward strand.
TATTTAAAATTGCGTCTTTGGCACGAGTAGTGCGTTGTTAATCCGTAACGTATACGTATTTAAAAGTACGAATACAAAATGTACACACTGAAGTAGAAAAAAAATTGACCTTTACCATAACGTCATAACTACAAACCTCGCGAAATGAATTAGAGTCAAAAATGGCTACTGTTACTTTGCCCTGTGCGTAAATATTTTCATTGTTTGTTTATCTTGTCAGTATTTTTTATGTTCATTTGCATTCACATGCTTCCAAGGGCTATTGATATTTTAATCCACAATGTTAAAGATATGTTCTTTCTTTTTTTACTGTTTTCTATAGCCTGATGATAGCCCCTATGTAAGACCGAAACTAATAGCTTTTTCTTTATCCGTCTTAATCCGTGTTAAATTGCAACTAACAAACTGAATTTATATAGCAGGACGATTAGAATAAAAGTTCTTCTTTAGTTTATCGACTTGCCTCTGAATGCGACCAGTCTAGCCTTCTCCAAAATAATATGGAGAGGAGTTAGTTAGAAGTCTCTCCATAGCCACTGTCGGAGGGGTAGACATAGCGCCCGTAATGGCCATACACGCAAGTCTTTGCAAACCAGAAGACTTTGCTGTAGCAGTTGTAGTCCCTTAGACCACCATACCTCTGAGCCATACGTAATCGTTGCATAACATAACATAACATAACATTGGAGCAAACAACAGAGTAACGCTAGTTTGTTAGACAGCAAGAGAAACCGTCTGTACGAGGAGAATATACCGGGGCTCATCCACTCGAAAGCCACAATAGATCTTTCAGGTCGTTGTGGAAGGAATGTTGTACGACCACCACTCGAAAGCGTTCATATCTCAACCTTTCAGTAACAAAACAGAACAGCTTCTGGAATGGAGTAGAAGTAACCTTGTTTCATATGCAGGAAAAATTAGGGAAATCAGTACTTACTACTTAAAATAAGACTAAGGAAAGATTAATTGAATATGTATCTATTGATCCAAAATCATTGTTTATACTGTCATTATAAACTTGAATTTGAGGTTGAACTCTTCTTCTTATTAGCAACAGTATTTAATAGTCTTTCAATGCCTAATTTGCAAAAATAAAAGCCTACCACGGTTAATATTGGTTGTGATCACCAAAAATCTACTAGCTAAATAAAGGATATCAGGTTTTCTCTCTCACTGTCTTTTCTGTCTTTCTTCTTGCCTTTTCTGGGCTAAATTTGGACCATGTGGTCACATTGACGAATTTATTTCGGATTTTGAAAATTAGCCTAAAACAAAAGTAAGCAACATCAAAGCTATTGTATAAATAAAAATCTTGACTGAATTTGCACATCAATTGTGGATATATTTACGTATCTTTAAAAGGCCGCTCCTCATATCCGGTAAGCTATATCTTGATCACATCTGTAGTGCATAAAAGGTTACCATAATCATTCATGCTTTTAGGCCATATCTACCTAACCATCACCTACTACCCAAACCTTCTAGTCTATAGTAGATAACTCATCCATAGAAGTAGCCTGTAGTACCAGCACCTTATTTGCACCTCTATTACCTACAGTACCATTAGTGATTAGGCTGCACTCTTAGAGAGTAATATCTAGTAACATCTTAGATGCTTTGGCTTTACCGCACACTGCTGAAAACAAGTAAGAACTTTCCATTATCTTTGTGTTCACCAGTTCACAACTGCAGTTCTATTTCCTTCAACTATTAGGGGTATCTGGAAAACAAAATGTAAATTAAAGAATAATATTAAATTATTATTCGAACTAATATTAAAATTATACTACTATAATATAACTTTATCCAATTAAGACTTTAAAACTAACTGTTAAAACAAGACTAGCTTATAAAACAATTGGTACAGAATTGTGAATATAAAATAATCTACTTACCGTTATCAATATAAAATTGTAAAACAAATAGTACTATTTGGGGCCCAATTTGCTGTTCAAAATATTTAGAGAATTTAATATTTAAGGTCCAAGTACTCATTTTACTGAACATATCTTAGTAAGTAAGTCTATCCAGCATTTCTGTTTTTATGAATTACTAAGACCCAGTACTGAATTAAACCACACACACTCTAACCAAACCAGTCCCTTCCAGAATGCATCCCTCTAGGAGCGGTGCATTCCGGGAAGAACTTCCTCCACCCCCCCATCACGTCCGATGGGGGCCTCAGTCCTCGGGCTTGTGCTTTCCCTTCCACTATCTTGGTTCGGAGATGGTTTCCAGGTGTCTTCTTTTTGGTCCGGGACGGTGCTAGGCACCTTTATCTTCCTGTCTTCTTTTTTGGGTGTTCAAGAGTGTGTGCTTTTCGCTGCCTCTAAAAAGTTAGTCCTTAGTCGACGAACTGCGGTTAAAGGTAACCTTACAGAGTGGATCCACTTGTTAGAGCTGTCCCCACTCAAGAATCTGCGCATCTCCCTAAGGAAGGGCAGAGTCTTTTATAGGTGGTTCCTCTTCTGTCTGCTTCTTGACAGATGTTTTTTCTTAGTTGTCCAGCTGTTTCCTTGGTCTAGGATGTCTCCTGTAGTCCTGTAAGAGAAATTATCCATTACTTACCTTAGTTGGCGAAGCTCATGAAGAACTCCCTCATCTGCTCCATTTGGCTGGCGAAGACTTTCATTACTTCGAAGATGTCCGGCTTTTGTTGCGTTGGCTTCGCTGCTGGTGCTTGTCTGGTGGCGTTAGCGTAGCTGACTCCTGGTTTGGTCCTCCTTGTTGGTGCTGCCGATGGTGGTGCTGTCGTTGCTGCTGCTTTCGGGGGGGCTGCTGGTCCTGGATTTTTCTTGGGGATTTTTGGACATCCCCTGTAGTTGGCCGGGTGCTCTCCATTGCAGTTGGCGCAGGTGGCTGGTCTTTCTTTTGGCCTCTTGCAGTCCTCGGAGCGATGATCTTCTCCGCATCTGACACATTTTGTCCTCATGTGACAGGTCGACTAGCCGTGGTTGAATCCCTGGAAGTTGTAGCACTGTGTGGGTCCTGTGCTTTTCCTCGCTGGTTCCATCTTGATCCTGGTGTTCAGGATGTATTGGACATCCTGTATCTTCTTGCTGTTCTCTTTGTTGAATTCTATCATATAGATAGGTAGCTTCCTCTTGTTTCCGTATCTGGAAAAGAGTTGGGTTATTTTACTTACCCTGATATCCTGTTGTTGGAGGTCTTTCTTTATTTCTTCCAAGTCCTCTTCTGGGGTGAGTCCTTTGATCACCGCCTTTTTGTTCTTTTCCTCTGGATCCATGAAGGTATACCAGTCTATACCTTGCTCTTGTTGTTCTTCCAGGTACTTTGTCAGCATCCTGTAGTCTTCCGGGGATTCTGTGCTGATCTTCACTCCATGCTTCTCGTTATACTTACCAAAAGAAGCTTGGATTTTTTGAGTTAAACCATATCAATCTGATCTAGTCGGTATAGTCACTTGTAGAAAACTTTTATAGTGCCTGGCTCAAATATTAGCTAAATATTGCCATGAATATAACCTACGCATTCCAAATGGACTGGATACTGATTGAAACTTCAGACTGTGCTACTGCAGTGTGGCAGACATATCGGCAGAGCACATTCTTTGTTACTGCCACGCTTTGGAAATTAACAGAAATCCGCTCATTAGGTTCATCGAGTTTAAACAAGTCTCGCCAAAATCGATCTTGGACTTCCTTGAGAAGTGTTTACTGGATGGTAAATTGTAACCATTAGTGTTAAGCCACAATGGGCCATAGTGGAGTGGCAGAGAAGCGCCCCACTTACATCGAACCTAACCTAACCTACAATTGTATTTTTACTTTATTTTTTAATTATACCCACATCTTCCATATCTACAGTATTTTTATCACTAGGTACACTATATTTGATTTGCACTGAAAATATTCTTATTCGCAGATCAAAGAAAAATGTTAGTCATAATTATATAAATAAATATGTTATATTTTTAAATCAAATTACATGTAAACAATAGACATTTTAAAGATACATACATGGTAACCAACGATTTTTATTTAGCTATTGTAAAAGCGTTACAATTATATATCAATTCTATTCGTCCTAATAGAAATTTTATTACACTAACACCCAACACATGCACTGTGTTTACGTACCATAAATTTTAATGTAACATTTATCCGCATTCAAAGACCATTAATTGACAAGCGCAGTTACCGAAACGCTAAAAAAGGACTAGATTCAATTTCGTTTTAAATTAAATATCTGCATATAAGGCATGCTATGGATCAACCTGAACAGAATGCATAATTTATATATCGGTAGTAAAGGTCTTGGTGGTCTGAAGTATTCTAATATATTTTTAATAAATACAAAAGTAATAACAACAATTTCTTCTTCCCAAAAAGTAACGCCTTTGTGATCAATCGAAAGTTAAAACCAATGTTCCTTGTTTAAATACCACAAATTTTGTACTGCAAGTTTTTCTTAAATTTTGGATTTATTACATATCTACGTATTTGAATCAATAACATTGTCATTCATTTATCAACTAATCTGCTGAATCTGGAACCGTGTATGATTTTGATACCTAACACAGTTTACATTACCTTACACCACCACACACTTTTGAGTTGACTATCAAGGAAAGCTCAGGAAAATATAACGGTTGGGTCGAATGCTAGAGCAGAAATTACCAAAATGGATTCCATAGAGTAGTTATCAGGGTATTAGTAACTATTTAAGATTTAAAAGCTATCCTGTGTTCTACAACACCTACAAAAAACTACGATAGACTTCAATACTTACAAAACAAATGCTTGAAGATGGCTGTATAGAAAGAAAGATACACACGAACCATATGGATACACGGCAAAACAGGACTTAACACAAAAAGAAATTGTCTATCAGTACTGGGTACCTTCTTCGTTGGCCACCACTGGAAGAAACCGTGCAAGATGCAGAATCTTTAAAGATGACTTACCAATATAGAGCTTGGTAACTACTTTTATTAAATCAAAAGACTCAAATGAGCCTTAAGTTATAATTTTCTAAATACTACCACCAAAGGGATGAAAACAACACAGAAACACAAATGCTACGAACCAGACCATCGGTTAAGCCCCAGGGATTGTACTATATAACTTCCTATATTCATTTTTGTTTGAGTTTTTAAGACGTTCTAATATAAAAAAGTACTACACTTAAAAATAAAATAAAATGTGAGTAAATATTCTAAGTGTACCAAGAAGGCCAAGAAGCCTTGTAACATGCTACCTTTCCTTAGTTTACCGTCCGAACCCTAAAATTAACCCTGACCCACTGTATATTACATACAACCTTATCATCGTTACAATATAATAGAACGTACCCTAAACAAAACCCTTACCAACACGAGCGCAACCGGAAACCACTGTCATCACAGTTATAAATTAGGGCAAACACTTCGTTTCATTCCTTTCTTCCAACGCAACCCTTAGTGACAAGTTATCTGCAGAATTTATACAATCCCTTTCTCTGGTTTTATCACAGACGATACAGCCCGCTATGCTAGTAGGGAGAGATATACTCGCTAGTAGGGAAAAATATAGTCTCTAGTAGGGAGCAATATACCCATTACAATAGCAGTTCCTTTTGACGAAAAAGCAACCACCAGCAGCCAACATCCTAACTACGAGTATCGATACACAAACCGAGACCACCGGATCACTCTACCAAATAAAATAAGTCAAGTCCATTTATAACATTTTCGTTTACATCTCCTGTGGCAATTTACATTTTTTTTATTAATACACAAATATTCTTCAATAACAGTTTGATTTATATACCCATGGACGATAAGTCTTAAGGGTGCAGCGTGTTCCGTTGACATTAAATGTAGTTTCTTTTTGCTGTTAAATTCGGTCCAATTATAAGGTGTTTCTATCTTTTTCACCTTTGTTTTTGTGTAGTTTCTGTTGTTTATTCGTTAACGTATAAAAAGATAGTGGCGCCCTTAACCCTTATATACCACCAATCCTTTCTATAGTAAGCATTAACTTGGAGACGAACCACTCCTTGAGAGAGTCTCATAGTCGGGATCTCTTTTGGGACTAGTATTGTTACAAACTGGCTTCCTGCCTTTTTGGGAACTATTAATGTTACAGCCTCTACTTTTACAAAAAACAAGTTCAGGTCGGATGCTACATCGTACAAAATATAAAACTATATTTAAAATTGTTAAACAATTTCTTTATTTGCATTAAAAATTTGTTAATGTGTTTTAATTATATGACATTAATATGTGATTCCATAAAATAAGATTATTCGGTTGGAATTCCGTTATCTTTAAAATATAGAACCCCTGTAGTAGAGGAATGGATCTTTAGTAGACCACTACTTTAAACTGTAATGTTACAAGAGGCAAGGACCCACTGAGAAAGGGATGATATAGGGATACATATTAGGTATGGGAAACACATGAAGAAATGTAACAAAACACTCCACGAGACTGCTGTTGGTTTTGGCTGTATTAAAGTTAACAAAGTTGACACTATTGCTACCTCAGAGTAATAAGTAAACATAGAGGCGCCACAACAACACAATAACATACAGTTTGTAGTCAATAGCAATGAACCTATAATGGAGAAAGATGGAAAATAAAATTGAAATCTAGAGGCGCAGCTAAACACTGGAGGTATCACTGTAATATATAAATGTTAGTTAAATAATTTACACACATTAAAAATAAATCATCTAGTTCTAGATTGTTCGTGAAGAATCATGAACAGAGAAAGATGGAATATCCTGAATGCCGTCAGATCGAGAGAGATGACAGGAGAATGACAGTTCCAGAAAGTTCTAGAACAACTCAAAAACAGTATATATACAGGGACAGCTAATGGCAGAAGTCAGTCGAATACGAAGTTGCGTTACGTTCATAACCTCAAAAAAATAAAATAAATACAGTTGACAGAAGCAAACATGAACCCTGGGTGGGCGTGTCCTTGTCGCTGTAGTTGTATTTTCATCTCACTTATGCAGCCACTAAAATTGATATTATCGTTAACATTGGCTCGTGATTGGCTGATTGTGATAACCTTGAAATTAGTTGGCATATTTTCCGCGGACCATGTTTGCTTCTGTCGACTGTAGTTGTTATAAAATTAGTCTGTCAAAGTGTTAGTGTCAGTTAAAAAATAAATCAGTTATCAGTTTAAACCTAGTCGTCGTTCTTTTCTACCCACGAAAATCGTAACAATTGGTGTCAGAAGTGGGATTTGTGAATTTCGTTGAACTTTTGTGAACGAGCAATGGAAAAATGAAGAGACTCAGTGAATTGAAAGTGGCAGACTTGAAACGTGAGTTGGAGGAGAGGGATCTCGAGACAGCAGGTACGAAATCGGTGCTCCAGCTTCGACTCAAAGAGTACCTGATCGACGTTGGCGAGGATCCAGAGACTTTCGGCTTCGAGGAACCGGAAGATAAGATCGCTGCTCAGATTTCTGCCCAGCGTGAAGAGATAGTGGCTCAGCAAGATAAGATCGCTGCTCAGATGACTCTTCAGCAAAAAGAGCCTTCGGCACAGATAGCGGCGCAGATTTCTGCTCAGCGAGAAGAGGTTTCGACACAGATGGCGACTCAACAGGAGAAGATTATGGCACTGATTTCTGCTTAGCGTGAAGACATTTCGGCGCAAATTTCAGAACAACAGGAGAAAATAACGACTCAGCAGGAAAAATTAGCGGCTCAACAGGATAAGATTATGAACCATATTGCTGTGCAGCGTGAAGAAGTTATTGCCCTGATTTCTGCTCAACGTGAAGAAATTTCGGTGCAGATTTCTGAACAACAAGAGAAGATCGTGGCTCAGCAAGAGCAGATGAATAATCTTCAAGGCCGGATAGAAGATTTGAAGATAGAACTTGAAAATGGGAATCAGACACTGAAGAAGCCTGAAGACGGTGAACAGAAAGAATATTTTCCCTGACTAAAAGTCTTCTCTTAAAAGTAAAATAAAAATGTAAGAAATTATACTATTACGTTTTTGTTTCCTACTTTGTATTTACAAAACACAACGTCTGCTGGTAAACAAATCTGTATCGACGACAAGTAGTAGGGAATATGCCTACTCTATGTTTACTTATTACTCTGAGATTGCTATCTTTTGGTTACCTCTTGTGTCATCGCTAATATTTTTGACCTCTGAAAACCAACGACTGCAATCATAGATTATGCTCAACATTTGTCTTATATTAGCGATGTTGCTTCCAACGTTGAACCACGTAGTCATCGCATATGTCTAGTTTTGATTTGTGGCTCTTTTACAAGCCCATTTCTTATGCATCCTTTTACTCTTCAAACAAAACAGGTAATGCATACGATTCTGTTCATCTTTTCTATTATTATTTTTGAGGTTTGCTTTGGTTTGTTAATTTAAAAAATCATTTGGTCAATCTTTTTATGGGATTAGCATTTATTAGTACTCAACATCTATTTTGACGGATTACACTGACAGCTTTATAAAAAGCTAGAAATTTCTTTAATATTTTACATTTTATATATAGCAGCAAGTTTATAATTTTGGCACTAAATTTCTAGTGAAATCATTACCTGTTTTTCAATCATACGAAACGATATTTATATATATTTTCGAGGAAATTATTGGAGAATACGGGTCCTGGTTATACTTACGCATCTCACCGTGGTGCTGCGTTCACACAAAAGAAAATAAACCTAGTCATTAATAATCCTGTAAATTACATCTTTTTGAGATTTATTATTGTATTTTATGTGAATCAACTGTTTTAAAATGTCAGCTCTATATTTTAAAGAACCATAATTTTTAGAATTAGAATTATCTATTTCTAGAGTTAAGAAAGTATGAAACAAAGCGAATGTTTTTAAAATAAAACTGATGCTGTTTTTATGAAACTTCTCAAGCACTGTGAGAGGTTGTTAATGTTTTGTTTCAGTTTAAAATCATATAGATTTATATTGTGAAGAATTATAATTATGAAATAATATTGTTATGAATTTTAATGTTTGTTGTATTGTGTATTTAAACAAAATTACATTTTTAAAGATTTTCGTCCTGCTCAATAATAAATTTTGATTATCTAAATAAATTGAAAATTAATATGAATTAATAAAAATCTAGCAGATTTACTCATTCTAAAATGTTGAATCTGGAACTGTTGGGGAAATTGATACCGAAAACCGTTTACACTACCACTACATTAACACACACTTTTATATGCCTGACACGCGTTTCGATAACCAAGACTAAAGGACCTTCGGTCTCTGAAGAAGACAACTTGGTTATCGAAACGCGCGTCAGGCATATAAAATTGTGTGTTGGTGCAGTGGTAGTGTAAACGGTTTTCGGTATAGATTTACTCATTGGTCTTTGGAGGTTAGGTTTAAGAAAAAAATTTATTGCAAACAATAATTTTATATTGACATTAGAAAAATAAACAAAATTTATCGAGAAAGATTCAAGGTGATTAAAAAAGGCCTTTTCAAAACAAATCAGAAATTATTTGGTGGGAAGAATTCTTAGTAAAATTAAATTGTTAAAAGATATATTTACGACTATTAAATAATATTATAATTTAATAAGATGTCAAACCATATAAATTTCTTATTTGTTTATTATTGAATAATAATTAAATTATCTATTTAAAATATGTACCTAACGCTTTTCTTTAATGCGTTGGGTTGGTGTACAAAATCAAGTGATTTTATATATATATATTGACAAATTGTATAATTTTTCACTTGGTTTTCACCTAAATACTTAGAAACTGTTATGACTTTCACTGTTTTACTTTTTTACATTCGATTGTTCAGTCACTGTCACTAAATAAACTTATAACTAAATTTAAACTGCTCCATCTAACAAGAATACGTCTAATACCATGTTCTAGAGATTTATGAATCCCTTCAGAGTGTCGAAATTACGCGAATGTTTCGTCAACAATACTTCTTAGTTTTACACATTACATTGAAATACATATATGAAACTGCCGAAAAATTGTGGAATTCACCATTTTAAATTGTATGTATGATACACAATTATTGCTTTTATTAAAACATACCATAAGATTACAAATAAATAAACTTATAAACTAAGATTTCTGTTATAAATTAAGTTTATAATTTATGTTGCCAATAAAACTATCTAAATATTATAATATCTTAAATTGATAGGTTATATAATACCTATTTCAATCTATTCGAAATTAAATAAAAATGAATTTTTTTCAACTAATTATATATTAATATTATACAGGGTGATTCATTACTAATTGAAAATAATTTAATACTAGAATCCTGACTTCAAATTATAAAGATTTAACCCAAAACACCTAAATAAAATGTAGCTGCTTACTTAGTTACAGGGTGTTTTGTGTAAAAATTTAAAAACTATTTGGGTTCAGTACTTTAAGACTGTTTTACGTATTCATTTCATATTTGGCAGAAAATGTAGACACTGTACACCCTACCAAATTATATTAAACAAACGTTTCGAACTACCACCAGAGGCGTACGACAGGGGCAAGTGACAGGTTAATCGTTCCCAAATTCCACTTTACGTTGAAAAAAGCGGATGCAAAAAAATATTTTTTTAATATTTAATATGAATTTAATTATATGAAAATAGTATATTGTGCAACAAAGTGGAATAGTTACACTTTTCTCACGAGTGTGAAAGTTTGTGGCACGAGCTTGAAAGGCGAGTACAACAAACACACGAGTAAGAAAAGTTTCTTTGCCACCGTGTTGCACACTATACTTATTCTACGGCTGCATATTGATTATAAAAATAAAGAAGTGAATTCATAACATCTTATTATTATTATTGGTTATAAAATAAACGGCACATACTTAATATAAAAAAAAATTAATTTAATTAATATTTTAATTAATTGTTACATTACTGCAACTTTGTATTGAGATTCCTTGTGTTTCATTTTTTCGTAACAGCAGCTATCAACAGCTGAATTCCCATTTAAATGTACGTGGTGTGGGAACAGACCCGTAAGGTAGATTTTTTCCCACAGTTGATACCAATACGTTACTTTGTAGTTCTGTCAAATGTGTCAAAAGCACCACATTCCATACCAGCCGTAGAAAAAATTATATTTTTATTTAAACAATGAAAGGGATATAAAAAAATTAAGTTAATTTTTGTTAAAGTTAATTAATTGTTAACTTCCTAATTTCTTACCTACTTAAGATAATATTAAATATGTTATCATATTTTAAATAATATACCTAAAAGGTTTTTTTCTCTGGTAGCCTATTCTTATATACCAAGTAGGCAAGATTCCGCAGTAAAAATTTACTAAAGTTTTCTTATTTGTTTATAATGATTAACAAAAATTCCGTATTAGTGATTTATGTACATGAAACATTGCTGTAACAATGGGATCATTTATGTGACTTCTATTTTGAACAAGTTAGTGGCAAATCATCATTTTTAAATACATTATCTTTCGTTTTATTTCAGTGAATAATGTTATTTTACCGCCAGCTTTAGCTTTATTTGACTTTGAAATATACTTATAAATTTTAATTTCGTTAAATAAAGTAATTGTATTGTATACAGTGGTATAGATAATATCACTATGAAGATATGTTGAGTTTAGTAAAAACCTCTGTATTCCATAGCAATTTTTTTGTTTAATTATCATGGGAAATTAAAAACACACACAATATTTCATTGATTCATTCATTATTTATATTGTTTTGCATACTGAATGTTTCACTGATTTTATTTACTGCTCTTGCACATATACAATGGCAACCCTTGATAATCTAAATTACTTAAAAATGCAAAATACCTATTTAATTATACCTGTAAAATGCAAACTTCTGTGAATCATCATTGTCGGTAATCAAATATTAAAAGCAACAATTTCCAGTTTTTTATTTTATAGACATAAACTACTATTATACTGCGTTATGTAAAAAAACACCTTTGAAACAGGATTTCTGTTGAATGGTAATTATTTGGCCATAAATAATGTTTTAATTCTAATTATTTTATTTTTTTCAACGAAAATAAAAAAAAAATATAAACGAGAATAATAAACAAAGTAAGAACCGTCCTCGTACTTTAAGAAATTATTTTTTGTTATTAACAATTTAAGATTTTAAAAGGGGGGTTTACATTTTTGTTAATAACTCAAAAACTATAATAGCTAAATCAAAAAACTGAACGGGTTCTTAAATTGCAGGAAATTTTCAATAAAAAAGTCCAAACTCCCCGAATTGTAGCTCAATTATTTATAGGTCTAAATTAATGTTGAAAATGGCATAAAAAACGGGCGGCGCGTCACTTTCGCAACGACCAAATGACATAAATTTTTTTTCAATAAGTAAATATTACTAAAAAAAATTAAAAAACTTCTAGCACTAACAGTACATATCAGAGAACGAAATTCTGCAGTCGAAAAATTTTTTTCGTTATTTTTCACATTTCTATTCAATTGTTAATTAAAAAATTACATCTTCATTGTTACTAACTTTAAATTCGTTACTGTGAGTAAAATAAAAACACAAAAATTTTTTTAACCCTTGGAATTCTTTGTCATAAAGCTACTGAACAAAGTTACATAATAAAATTTTTAAATTTTTAAAAATTGAAATTGTTATTAACAAGCAAAGTAAACAAATGCCATTTAAGATGAAATTTTTTTAAACAATTGTTTACAGTCATTTTTAATACGCTATAAACAATATAAATCCAATTTTTTTAAATGTTTGTAACCAATTGTTTAAAAATTTTTTATAAACAAATGGCTTATTTAACAATTTTAAAAATTTTTTTTGTCATTCCATTGATTATTAAAAACCATGATTTAAAAAAAATTGTTTTTCTTCAAAACATTTTTTTAGTTGTTAATTTACCTTTTTGTTTATTAACAATTGTTTAAATTTAATTATTAAGAAATTAAAAAAATCATAATTTTCTCTTCTCTACAAACTAGTATTTTTTTCGAATTTTTTAGTTAATTGTTTATTAATTAAACAATTTGTTATAAAAAATAATTGCATTTAAATTTAAATATATTTTGCTTGTTATTTTTTTGTTTTTATATTTTTGAAAATGTGAAAAAATCAAGTATATTTTATCAGTATACAGTGATTACAAAGAAGATTAAATAAATTAATAAACAAAAAAATTAAAAAAAGCCTTTGGTGATCGTATAAAATAAAATATAAGCAAAGCTATGACTCTCTTGGTAATTCATATTTTTTATCACCACACAGTAATTAAAATTAAATTGTTAAACCAAAAGTGTTTATTGTGAGTTTAAGTATGTATTCAGTGTGATTTATCGTATACATATATCTTTTTTAAACAATAGATGATTCATATATAATTTAGACATTCATTACCTTTTATTTAATTTATTACAAACGAATGTGAATATCTAATTACAATTACAGAGCTTACAATTTCAAACCAATAATCCGATAAGTTTGGTACAATGTATTTCTGTTTAACAGTTAATTCCTTCTTCCTCTATTTTAAAATTAATATTAAAAAAAATAAGAAAAAGAGGATTAGATTGGTCATAAATAAACGCATGTGTTTTAGATGTAGCTACATCTAATGGCTATCCAATACATTTGATAAATAAATTAATTAATAAGAAAGAACAAAAAATGTCACTAGAACTAATATTTCCAAAACAAACTAAAGAAATTAAAAGCTATAAAAGTATTACATATTGTGGAAATATTTCCAATGCAATTTCAAAAATAATATCTTCGGCAACATCAGCATTAATATCATTTAAAACACAAAATAGTATTGGAACAAAATTGTTAAATGTAAAAACAAAACTACCAAAATTATTAAAAAAATCTGGTGTTTACAAAATTAATTGTCCAAAATGTAATGTAGTATATATAGGTCAAACACAAAGAAATTTTGAAGTAAGATTTAATGAACACTTAAGAGCATATAGATTACAACAACCAGATAAGTCGAACTATGCAAAACACCTACTGGAACATCCACACATTTGTGATAAAAAACAAAATTTAGATTTTCTAGAAGAACTTGAAATTAAAAGACATCTAGCAGATCAACAGTTTAAAGTAGTTAATGAACAAATAAATCTTGGAAGTTCTCCACTATTAAACTGTTTACTTTGATTGAGTCTTCACTTTATACATAGATAAGACATTATTATAGCATAAATATATTAAGTTATTGTAAAGATCAGCATGATATAGTTTTTTCCTGGTTTTTCTATATCATTGCACAGTTATACTGATCTTAGGGGGAAATACATCCAGGATAATCCCTTAGGGCTAATAACATCTAGGCTTTAATATTGTTATGTCTTATTACTTCCTTACTTGGTCTAGCCTTAAATCCTTATCAACATCAAGCACCTAGTTACAAACAAACAACATGTAATTTCAATATGTCAATCTGACGATGCTAGTTATAGCGAAACAGCTGTAATTGATTTTAAAGCGAATTTTTCAAATAAATAGTGGAAGTTTAGTTTAACTGTGCAGTTATTTATTGTTCTTAGTAAGATGAACTTTCAAAAAGTAGAGGTTAACACAATCAATTTCCTATATTGTCAGTCAATGTAAAAATCCTACATCTTATATTTATAAATAATAATAACAATAATCTTTTCAATGTACATAAATTGTTTTGACAAATTATCTATTTTCTGGATTTTTATAGTTAGATATAATTTTAACTGAAATTTAAACATAATGTAAACAATAAAATGTATGTTTTCTATTAAATGTTTACTGTGGGTTCCATGATAAGTGATATTTAGAATAACAAAAAAAATGGAAAAAGTTTTAGAATTCGGAGAACTCGGAATTTTTATAAAAATTTTATCAGGGTTTTTTCACACACACTTAGAAATGCAAATAGTTGAATAAAATTTGGACTAAAAATAAACATAACCTTACACCTGCCTTTGGAAATACAACAATTAAATCAGATTTACCAACAGAAACAACGGTTTCTAAGTACATTATTTTCTCCAATTACATCATTTTTAAATTCAATTTCTTTAACTTTGATACTGATTTAGTTTTCAGTGAATAAATAAATATAGACTTTTTATCATATATCAGAGGATGTGAACGTATTTTTGATTATTTTTCGGTAGGCTTTGAAATATTGCGAATCATGAAAAAATCTGTTAATAATACAAATACATTTTCTAAAATATAGTTTATTGTGGTGTAAGTAATTTTCAAATTATGTTTATTATGTTATTAGTTATTCAAAAATTATTTCACGTTTCACTAGAACAAAATGTATTATGTTTTCGTCCAGGCATATTATTTACCTAGAAAATATGAGTAAACAACAAGCATTATGTTAATATTTTTAGTTAAATTATAAATATGGCAACGGAATTTTTTCCATAACTTCATGGCTGAACTTAATTGTATTGTTTACTTATCGTGTCACGATATTTTAAGTATGAAGATTATTTTCAATATCCGCAGAGGATTATTTTCAAATTATAACGTCCTTTCCTCCATATGTAATTGTTGATTTTTCTATTACTATTAATGTGCACTGGCATAACTCCCATTTAATTAAAACCATTATTTATTATTTCCTTAAAAGTGATTCAAATTTATTATTTGTAATTTGAAAACTACTGGACCATAACATGGGATTAATTTTTCATTCAAAGATGCTTTAATGAATTATTTTCTTTTGACCCTTACTTTATGAAAGTTCAACGTAATGACTTAATTTGTTTTATTCAATGCAGTGTTTGGAAATTATCAACATCAGATTCACATATTGAAGTTACATAAAACCTCTAAGATCAATATAAATGTGTAAAGTTATCGAACAACCAGAAATAAAACTATAATTGTGCTGATCTTTACAATAACTTAATGTATTTGTGGTCTTTTTGTCTTATTTATGTGTAAAAGGAAAACTCATTCAAAGCAGTGACGTATTTCCAAGAGTTATTTGCTCATTAACAACTTTTAATTGCTTATCTGCTTTTTGTATTAAGTTTTTCAAGAAAATTGTAATTTTTCTTTTTATCACAAATTTGTAATATTTCAATTTCTTTGGTTTGTGTGAGTCTTTGCAGTCAATATAAAATTAAATGTTCTTTTTTAAAAATTTCTTATTTTTTGAATGGTGTATTATAGAGTATTACATTTTTAACATTTAATTTTGTAAGCACCCGATTTTTTAATTTAGGTAATTTTGTTTTTACTTTGTATTAAAGGGGGGTTAATTCGTTGAAAAAAAGGCACGTTTTTATGAATTTTTTGTGAGGAACCAGTTGAAATTTCTTTATTACATACAATGATACATTGAAGTACAACATTTGAAGAATGTTCTGTAAAATTTTCACAAAAAAATATTAACAAATACGGTAATGGCAGCAAGTACTCCGACGTGCCTCGAAAAAAAGGAGAGTTCCGGTAGACATCATAACTTGGTGCTGGATCATCTGAAATCAAAAAATCAAAGTTCATTCGTTAGATAACAGTTTTCCTCAGGAGGTGACGTGGGGAAATTTAAATTTTTCACTTTTTTGGAGTACTTTGAAGAAAAAAACGCGATTTTTCGTGAAAAAGCCCCCTAATTTATTATTGTAAAATAACAATTATCAACAAATTTGAAAAAAACTTTTCGTCAGGGCCTCTTAAATGATGGACAGAAATAGTGTTCAAAATTTCAAAACGATCGGTGCAGTAGTTTTGAAGTTATAATGTCCATCGACTTTAAAAAAGTGACTTGTGGGAAAACGCTTTAAAGTCTTGAACAGTAAAAAATCTTGTATAAAACGTTTATAAGCAAATTTTATCGGCTTAACTCACACTGAATCATCAATGCCAGGTCCATAGAGGATGTTGCTATCATCCATGATGTCTAAAGCATCTTTTTGCGCCTGTCTACGAAGAATCCTGCCTTCTTTGGTTTGTCTCTAAGCTTCCTGATCGGCTCGGCTTATAACATACGTATGGAGTCAGTTGATCGCGCCCAGTCATGAGCACTTGGTGCACTACTAATTCCCATGCCTTCCATGAAGGTTAGTAAAGCAAAATAACCTTCATTGAAGACACTGGCTGCCACATAAGCTGCAATTTCAACGATGACAGAGGTTCCACTCAAGTGCTTTGATGAGATTTTCCAAATAAGTTGGTTCAAGCTCTCATTGTTGTTCTGCGTGAAGCATCTTTGCACAAATATATAGTATATAGTATCCAAAATATACAGTACAGGCATAAGGACGTTTGTACTTAAGTCGGAATTTCTATAAATAGAACTGGGGGGAAAGAAAAAGTATAGCAGAGAGCTAAACATCTGCCAGGCAACAATAGAGCGCTCAAGTAGGGATTAAAATCCGACAGGTATTAAAATATTCGTAACTTGGTCAATTTTACTCCGATCCACTTGAACTTTTTAGACAATATTCTTAAATTATTAAGCATTCATTTAAAAAAATTAAAAAAAAGCCCCCCTTAATATTTGTATTAATATTATTTTATGTTTTAAATGAAATGATTTTCGGAAATATAATTTTTGAAATTGTACTGGAAGTATATCCACAATAGGCAATATTTTTGTAACTTTTAATTTAGGAAATATTATTTATATTCACATTTTCTCTACTTTATTAATTCGGTGTTATTTATCAAATGTAATGAAACAGCCATAAGATCGTAGCTATTTATTGGTAGTTTTATGATATCAATTCGTTTTTGTTATGGTGTTCTGTACACTGATTAATTTAGTCATTTATTATTTTTTTTAATTCTTATATCTTTAAAATAATAAAAACTGGAAGTTTTATTACAAAGTCCTTTGTTTAGTGGTTCTAATACTGGACTGGGTTATTTACAAATATCTTTATCATCAAACAAACTGTTGGCTAATATTTGAATGAAACATAAAATATTTCTACTAATGTTTAAGATATAATTATAGTAGATAATATCTAACAACTGAATACAAATATTAATTATACACTGCTGTTTGATTTATCACCCCGTGAGAACTGTAGTTCAATGATTAAAACAACCAGTCAAACTATGCAAAACACTTACTCGAATATCCAGACGCACTGATACAAACCAATGACATTCAAATACTACACATTTGTGATAAAAACAAAATTTAGATTTCCTTGAAAACCTCGAAATAAAAAAACATCAAACAGATTTAAAGCTGTTTATAAACAAATAAATCTTAGAAAGTTTCCACTATTAAACCGTTTTCTTCATTTTATACATAGATCAGGGTTAAACTGATCTTAGAGTGAAATACATTCAGGATAATCCCTTAGGCTCCAGAGAGTAAGGTTTAATACAATAATATTATATGGATAGATTACTTCTTGTAATATTAATATAAATTTGTTATTAAAAAATATTTAGTAAATCCATTTTTGAAGGATTCTTAAAAAAGCATCTATGAACATACCTTTAAACCCCAAGAAAGTTAATATAGCAAATAAATTTCTATGATAATTGCTGTAAGACTCAAATCCTTTTCAGGGTTAACAAACCTGTCTTGACAGTATATGGGGAGAAAGAGGTGTGGGCCGAATTAAAAGATATTTTGAATTCTTTTAACACACTTTTAATACATTTCAATGTACTGAAATCTGCTTCACATTCCTCAATTAATATATACTTACAAAGATCCATATTAAATATAAACTCCGATTATCATCAATTTTGTGATATTACTGGATGAAAAAGCCTAATTAAACACAATGTACTAAACTACATAAATTATGTAAATTGTAGCAAAAGTAGCTAGCAGGAGCTATTGTACTCCTAGACCTTTTCACAACAATCTTATAGCTGTATGCGCCATTCCTTGTTAATTTTTAATTATTTATTAAATAGTAGATTAAGTAGGTGACAATCATGCACCAAGCCTTTAATCATATGTCAGTTTAACAATTTGATAATTGAAATTCGTATGCACCAACGAAACTTTGTTCTAATTAGTCAAATAGTCACTAACAATTGATTATTACATTTAACTACAGCGCCATTCTAGTAAATAATTAACAATATGTTAAAAAACATATTTTGAAAGATAGGAATTCGTTGGTTCGTATAAAATTAGAGGCATTCCTTGCTGAATCAGAGCCGTAGAGCTAGGCTTCGTTTATGACAGCACAATATTTAATAATTAATATTTTCTGTCCTTGAAGACAAGCGGATTTGGTGCCAACAACTTTCTTCTTGGTCTAGAGCAAAGGAGCCATAAAATAGAGCTCATTAGGTGACCAGAAACATAATGGAGATATATTTTGATGTGCTCAAAAGATGTTTTTTTTTGTTTATCTTTGAGAATACGTCTCCAAAAAATAGGATTGTAGATTGATAAAGTACCTGTACTAATAAATCATGAAAAAACTGCTTCTAGAAATGTTCTCATTAAGAGATGGTTTAATAATTCATCTGCTAACTGGTTTTTTGTTTACTCTATCATAATTTTGGAAATAACATGTTGTTTTTATAATTCAAATTATATTAGATTTAATACATTCGAATTTTGGAGCATGAAAAGAATACAGAATGATTTGAATGAAATTTTTTTATTTGAGTTGAATGTATGAATTGAGTTCCACACATCTTTCGATGACGTGGACTTCTGCTTGAAAGATGCTCGGATATGTGCCCAAGCTTTCTGAGCATTTGGCTCTCGGTCCAAAAACTCCTATCCCAGTTCCCTCGTCTAGCTTGGAACTGTCCGTATATCACTTTATGGTATTCTGGTTTAAATTCTGTATGGTGTCTTCATCCCATTCAGATTTATTACTCAACTTTGTGATGAATTTTCTCACAAAGTTGAATTTCTTTGGCATATCATCTTGGGGCATTTCCCAAGTTTGATCAAAGTGAAGTGATCGAGGTTTTTCCCTGATAATTCCTTCTTTGATCATTCTATATATTGTTTTCTTCCTTACACTTTCTAGCAGAATGTGCAGTGGGGTCAAATTTAAAATCACCTCCAAATAATAAAAGATTCTACTCTATCAAAATTAAATTCCATTTTAATTAAAGATCACATATTAGGATCTACTATCCAGTTTCCAAGTTTCTCGGAGACTACTTCTTTTTCCAAATTTCTGCTATTATTGGTATATTTTTATATGTGTTTTTATATTTTTATTTTTTGTAGAGTAAATTCATCAGCAAACCAAAATAAAAAATATTATTTAACTAGTACTTACCTACGTTAGTATAATTGTGATAATATGTTTTCGGTTTTGGTCAAATTTTTTCCTCTTTTATGTTTAAACAATAATCAATCAAAATTTGACAGCCAAAATATTTCGTATTTAATAAAATGCAGCGTTGACTATAGCACAGATAATTTAGTCAGCAAGTAAATAAATTCTATTAATTAACGTTAGTGCATACAAAAATTGATTTGACAGTTTGATCAGATTTAATAATTTGTTAAATTTAACAGTCGATTAGAAGATTGATGCATACGGCTATCTATAAATTAGAAACTACTTACACAATTATCTTGAAAATTAATGTATTTGACAACCCTAGTTAATATTTCCAATTGACTGGTTTTACGTTAATTTTTATCAAAATTATAACTTCTCATCATGCCCTAGAAAAAATATCCGTAGGTGTAGGTCTACTCACTTTTGTAACCGATATTACCTTGTATAAATTTCATAACGAGCATATATATGTAATAATTATTCCATTTATAATGTGTTACCAAACAAAGGTGTGGTACAAAGTGGTCAATAATTTGCCAAAGCTTCAAAAAAATTTAAAAACAAAGATGTTTGGTAATTTAAAACTACCTTAAGATTACGAAAAAAAATAATACATTTTTCGTTAAAAAACATGATGTCATTATTTTGGGAAGTAATATGGCTATTCGTAAGATATGAACAATAGTAAAACGTTAATATTAAAGATTGAAAGGCTTGAAGAAAATTCTAAATAGTAACCAGGAATAGTATTTACTTATTTATGAGCCTTTCTACCTTTTAAAGACGGGGTATCGCTGTACATCAGAATGGCACCTGCAGACCAAAAGTTTATTCTAACTTTCTCCGTTATTACAACTCAAATCGTTTTATTTTTTTCACTAAATTGCATATAAAGGTCTAACTTAGGTAAGGATTGCATTGATTTTTTGTTAATTTATTGTTTAATATTGAAAAAGAGATGTTGAATGCGAACTATTTTAAACCTTTACATTTGTATAAATAAACAATCTAAATAAATTTTCTTAAAATGAAACTAAACCTTTCCTAAGATGAACATTTTTCTATCAAATAGCCCAATCAGAATTTTCTAAAGAGATCAGACCCAAGAAATAGTTAGAAACTAAAATCATGCTGCATTTTATTTTTATTTTTTCACTTTGGATCAAAAATGGACGTAGTTAATGACGAAATAATTGTACTTTAGTTTATAACTTTTATCATAGATGGAACTAAGCACTATGTATTTTTTTCTCTTTTTTAATAACGAAGTCGAAAAAAATTTTTTTATTATAAATTAATGTAACGTTTTTTAAATATTTTGCGATATTTACAAAACAATTATTCAATAAAACAAATTAGTAAAATGAAAAAAAGGGTACTGATTTGCGGATATTGATTGTCAGCAGACCAGTTATATCATTGTTATATCTTGAAGAAATTTTAATTATAATATGCCCAGCGTACGGCTGCCCATCTATAGTTATATATGAGGGTAAATAAAATTATTGTTTGTGTGCCGAGCGATCGCTTACAGAATAAGTGTTTATTATTCCATTTTCCCAGCACAATTAAAAAACCATTAGACACAGAATAAACATCGTTGTAAATAAATATAAAAATTATAAAATTGTTAATAACAATAAACTGTAAATTCAAAATTATTGAATAAATAACTATTATTGGTGGCCATATAGACACTTCTTGGTCAAATTTTGGAAGAAATCTGGTAACAGGTTTCTGAGAGAAAAAAATGTTAGCGTAAATTTTGTATACGTGGTATTCTGAATTAAGTAAAAAGAAAAACTGGCATCAAAATATTTTATTTAAAAAATATACTTTTATTATTATTACATTTAAATATTTTCTGGTGGATCTTTATATTTTAATCTTTTGCCTCTCCTGTTTAAAATAACTTCCGGCCCAACGCAATCCTCATAGAATCGTCTCAACTTTTCTACCATATTGTTAAAAAAAGTTGAAATTTATATTTTCGGTAAAAAGTGGATTCATATCTCCTGTATAAATAACAAAATGGAATGTTTTTCTTTTTGTGATGCCGAGTTGTCCTTGTATCTAAAAACAATAATTTGTAATATTCTAAAAAAATTAGTAAAATGAAAAGCCAGTAACAAATCTTACCTGATAATAATAATTGTGGTTTTCCTTCAAGTGAATTTCACTATTTTCAATTTTTAAGCAAGGAACCATTCGCTTTTCTACGGCCTCTCTTAATGATATTTTTGATGTGACTACTTTTAAAAAACATTTTACTTCAACAAGTTCATCTGAATCAATTAAACCTAAAACATAATAAGTTATTAAACTCTGATATGTATATAATAGTTACAATAATTCGTTTACCATGCACTTAAGAAACCGTATTTCAAGTCAACAAATAATCCTGAAGGGTTAACATTCGGGTAGTAATAGTGGGTAGTTTCCAGCACTTCATCAAATTTTAAAACATTAGTTTAAATCCAGCAACGTTCTAGAAAACATTATTCTTCATAAGTATCTAGTCTCCGAATTTTCGACGCAAGTAAATAGGTATTACAAAATTAAAATATATGTTGCCCACTTTAATGTGTCATTTGTAAATGCATCGCCTCTAAGTTAATAATATTTTATTAATTTTTTGACACTTACCTAGAACTGATCTAAAAAGAATCACACACAACTATAAACTTATAAAAATAATAAACTTACCCTACCGGTGATTAGGTATATATATAGAATTAAAAATACAAATAAAAGTAATAATTACTATAGAGCACCTATTGATATTACTAAATGTTGATCTACCCTCGTTCTTTCCCGAGATAAAATACAAAATATATTTTGTTGGCTGGCAAGGTCTAGAAATGAGAATTATATAACTGGTTTTTAGCCCTAAAACATGTGTTTTTAGCAGGTAAAATTTTTTCCGATGAATAGAGCAATTTAGTGAAAGGATTCTAATATTATTTCTGTTAGTTTATCCTATTACTAAGAGATGTCTGCACTTCATGGACAAAAAATCATTGACACATTTTCGTTTCATATTGCATGGGATACGGGCTCCTTAAGGTGTAAGGCTGGTATGGTGGACGCATCCCAACTCGTGCCCACTAATCCCTTAAAAAGTACAAGAGTAAAAGTCTCAATAATCTGTGTGTGTGCTCGATTGAAAAATTTACCTGTTCAAATTACCATCTTGTCTAAACTCTATAGGAACAGGTATTATTGTTAAATTGGGTTTTTCCTGAAGTACTTATTAGAAAGGATTTTGTTTCGGGTTTGATATTTATGAATGAGTTAGTTTTATTTTGTAATTGGGAGGGTTAAGAGCAGCTCTATAAACATGTCGATTCGCGAAGTATCTGTAAAAATATAAAGAAAAGTTTGAAATATCTATCTCAGGAAAAATTATACATCAAAAAATATTAATGTCAATATAATATAAGGCTACTATTTGAGCTTGAACAAAGTGTATAAACGAAACTCTAATTCTTAACATCTTCTCTCTTTGTCAAGATCAAATTTATTCTGTTCCAAATAAGCCAAAGCGTTGACAAATCGAATGTAACCTTGGTTTGTACAAAGGTTTTGTCATCACGTCAGCTGGCTGAAATTCTGAAGATACTTTTCTTACTTCTAGAGTGCCATCTGAAACGCATTCTCTTATAAAGAAATATCTTATACGAATATGTTTCGTCCTTTGATGAAATTCATATGGAGGATTGTGGGGGGGTAGTATGCAGGCCCAAAAATCCAGAACCAGAAGCAACAGCAGCTGAGCTTAAGAGTTACAATGAAGAGTTGGCGAAATTTCTTAAGGCTGACAGTACAGCATTACTTTTAATGACTACTAACATGAGTGAGGAAACTTTGCAAAAAGTTATGAGGTTTTCTACTGCTGCTGAAGTATGGAAAGAATTACACAGATTGTACGATGGATTATCAGAAGATCGTGCCTATGATTTGTGTATGAAATTCTTTGGATATAAAATGCAAGTGGGAGATAATATCTATCGAAAATAAATAACTTATGGTTTGAGCTAAAGCAAGAAATGATGAAGTCAGAGGCTAGAAGTGAATTGCCAGAATTATTATTAATATGTAAAATTTTGGATACCTTGCCTGAAGAATACTTCGCATTTAAGTCAAGCTGGTTATTAATATCGAAGAGAGAAAGAACTGTAGAAAACTTAACTTCACAACTATGCGCACATGAACGAGCATTAACATGTAAGGGAACTGAAGCTTTTACAGTGAAAAGTAATAAAAAGTTTGCAGAAAAGACAAATTTCTCTAAAGATAAAAACATAAAATGTCATTATTGTGGAGAAATTGGTCATAGAGTAAAAAAATGTTCCAAGTGGATAAGTGATGGACGGCCCCCAAAACCAACGTCAAATAAAAAAGCTAGTACAAGTGTGAATATGAACCACGCTCTGCTACCATGTAAAAATATAAAGAAAACTTTGAAATATCTATCAAGGTTTTTACTGACAGGAAAAATTATACATCAAAAAATATTAATGTCAATATAATATAAGGCTACTATTTGAGCTTGAACAAAGTGTATAAACTAAACTCTAATTCTTAACAGTATCAAGTCAACGTGGGAAAATATTATTAATTGTAGAACAACACAAATTTAATCAAAGCAGCAAAAAGTTAACATCTGGAGAAATTAAGTGGGTGTGTGTGAATAGAAAGTGTAACGCGTATTTTCGGACAATCGGTGATTCCTAACCTAACATAACCTAACCTAACCTAACCTAACCTAACCTAACCTAACCTAACCTAACCTAACCTTACCTAACCTAACCTAAACTAAGATATCAACATTTACTTTCGATAAAACAGTATCTTGGTATAATAGTATTAATAATATGTAGGTAGTGGTAAGTTTTTTATGAGCAATATATTTAATTAATACGTTTTATAGTAGTTTTATTTCAAATAAATGACAACTGTAATTGTAGGTCTTGAATATTTAATTATAATAAATAAGAATTAAAAACCGCAATTCCGATGCACCCGGGCACGAGTTGGTGTATTAATTTTCTACCTGGTTTTTGAACGGGCACGAGTTGGGAAACGCCGGGTATGGTATAGGTATAGTATTTTTCACAGTATGGTATTGGCTTATTAACTGCAATAAACTGCCCGATTTAATATCATTGTGTAGAAAATCATCAGGTAAAAGATGCAAATGTGCTACAGGGTCGAACTTAAGAAATTTGAATTCTGCATAATAGGTATAGGAGATATACAAGTAATTTATTTAAATATTAGAGAGATATTGCAAATTCCGTTAGAGCATGCGGTGTGTTATTTACTCCGCCTTAAATATTACGTTTACGCCTTAACATTGGGGTGGTACACGTATTGCCAATATTGCCATCATATTTTGAGTTTTATTTAGACGCGGTGCTTGTTTTGATTATGTTTGCGCTATTCATCGCATAATTTTTCCTGAGGATCTTCTGAACATGGATGAGGCACTAAAAGCAGTAATTTTAGCTGATGCTGACGACAATGAAGTGGAGCAAGTGATTTTGCACAATTTTGGAATTAAAAACTATTTAATTAACAAGGGATAGCCCCGTATACACTAAAAATTGACTTTATAACAAGAAATAAGAAAAAACTTGTACATTATTCAAGTATTTTACAAAACTTAACCAAATTTAAATAATATTTTTATTAGAACATAATGAATTAGTATTTGGATCAAATAAAAGTGCAATATCATTACAATTTTTTGATAACTACCTACAAGCATTGTATCATTTAATATATACAATACTACAAGTTAACCTAGAAAATAAAAACAAATACATATGTCGTTTCCGATCAGCTACCGGAACTGTCCGATTGAGTCCGAAATAGGATAGCGCAACGTTTTACGCGAGGTGTTCTCCGTAAATAACGTGATGCACTAATATTATTACCGCAACATGCCTCTCGAACACATTCTGCGCATGCTCAACTGTCAATATAACGTCTGCGATAATAACACTGTACAGAATTTGTCACGGCAATATTTCTTTATTACAATTCTATTCTATATTTAGTTCAGTGTCGCTATCGCTATCCTCATCTAAATGTCATTCATACAGTTCCTAATTAATTCTACTGCACTACCTCTTAAACTCGGAGAAGTATTTTTTCCGCGCACACTCGATTTAAGTTGGTGCCACATATAAGCTCTATGGGATTGAATACGCAGTAGTAGGGAGTCGTAACACTGTATGTCCCAATTCTTCTACAATTGTATTACAAACATACGTTTTATTTTAAATACTGCAGCAGTGTTCTTTTTTTGTATAATTTTCCTCAAAATATATGTTATTTGCAGCCATGAAGTTTTGAATCTCCAATTTCGCATTCTTTGAGCCAGGAATTTTTTGCAATTGTCGATTATGATAGCTTGCGTTGTCCATTACTATAACGCTGTTTGGCGGAATGTTGGGTAACAGACAATTTTTAAACCAATCTTCAAAAAGCTCTGCTGTCGTATCTTCGTGATAATCAACACAAGAGTCCTTAATATTTTTAGCAGAAAGCCACATAGCGTTTGGGATCCAACCATTTTCTGATCCTGCGTGTAATATTGTGATTCTCTTCCCTTTATTTAATGGTGCTTTTGTTTTACACTTATCAGAGGAATCAGACCATCCTTTGGAAGGGGTGTCATGCGTGTCAAACCACGTCTCGTCGATTTCCGGTATTTTCTTATTGACGTTATATATTCAGAACGCCAGTTTATTAAACGTGTGGATTCCATTATTACTTGTCTATTGTCAATTTTGCGATATTTAAAGCCCATTGCAGACAGAGCTCGCCAAAGAGTAGTGAGGCCACAGTTGATGTGAGTTTCGTCATTGATGAGCCGCTGTTTCAGACTTTTGATTGTAGGGACACGCTACTCATCGTATATAGTGTAAATTTTTCGCCTTATCAAATCTTTTTCCCAGTCGTCTAGACTTTTTCTTTTTTACATTTTACTCAAGAAGACTGTTGTATGTATGTATGTATGTATGTGTCAGGGGTGATAATCACACTGCGACCCATAGGATCTATTGTGTCCCCCTTACTTGCCATGTTCTGATATTCTCTCAGACCTATAGCAGCTCTTCGAGTCCTATTTTCCTGAGGAAGTTTAGGACATCGTCGGGCTTCAATTCAGGTAGATCCCCCTCTTCTATTTCATGTGCTCCTAGGTATCTAGCCCTAGAATTTTGCAAGGCAGGGCATTCTGCGAGTATGTGTATTGAGGTTTCATCCTCTTCCTCACAGAATCTGCACTTTGCTTCATCTGCTAACCCTAGTTTCTTCATGTGGCTTCTTAACCGGCAATGCCCGGTTAATATTCCCGTTAGAATTCGGAGCCTTTTTTTACTGAGGTTGAGGCAGCTAAGAGATCTCTTCTGGTCATAGTTCCCCAGTAGTATCTTAGATTGCCTCAGTCCTTCCAGCTGATTCCAGTACTTGGATTTTTCCTTCTCCATTTCTTCCCTTAGTTTTCCTAAGATTACTCTACTGCTGATCCCACAAGATGGTTCTGGTCCCAAATGTGGGGTTTCAGCTCCTTTTTTGCCAGCTTATCTGCTGTTTCATTCCCCTCTATTCCTATGTGTCCCGGGACCCATAGGAGGGTGACAGTGTTCTTCTGGCCTAGTTCATTTAGTTTGCCTAGGCATTCCCACACCATCTTGGAACTGATTATATTTGAGCTCAGTGCTTTGATGGCTGCTTGACTATCCGACATGATCACAATCTCTTGTCTGCGGTAGTTCCTTCCAATATTGAACTCCACACATCTTTCGATGGCGCGGACTTCTGCTTGAAAAATGCTCGGGTATGTGCCCAAGCTTTCTGAGTATTTGGCTCTCGGTCCAAAAACTCCTATCCCGGTTCCCTCGTCTAGCTTGGAACCGTCCGTATACCACTTTATGGTATTCTGATTTAAATTCTGTATGGTGTCTTTATCCCATTCAGATTTATTACTCAACCTTGTGATGAATTTTCTCACAAAGTTGAATTTCTTTGGCATATCATCTTGGGGCATTTCCCAAGTTTGATCAAAATGAAGTGATCGGGGTTTTTCCCTGATAATTCCTTCTTTGATCATTCTATATATCGTTTTCTTCCTTACACTTTCTAACAGAATGTGCAGTGGGGTTACGTTTAAAATCACCTCCATTGCAGCAGTGGAGCAAGTTCCCATTGCTCCAGTGATACATGAACAGGCTAGTCTCTGAATCTTCGAGAGGTTTTTCCTCGTCGTATTCAGATTAGCCCTTACGCCCCAAGCCACTGGGGTTACATGGGTTACATCCCCAGTTCTTCCCTGCAATGTTCCTACACACCATGAGGGCCTTGGTTGCTTTGTGTATTACTTCGTCTTCGTGTTTGTTCCAGAGTAATCTACTATCTAGGATTAGCCCTAGATATTTGACCTCTGTTTTCCACTCGACGATGTTCTCCCCTATTCTTATGATCTTTAGATTAGGTTTCTTTTTCCTTGTAAAGGCTACTAGTGTGGTTTTGGTGGGGTTAATGCTGAGTCCCACCGAGTCACACCATTGTTTCGCGATGTTCAGTCCTCTTTGAACAATGTCACAGAGGACATTTTCATACTTCCCTTTTGCCAGGATAACCATGTGTCGGAATACCCTTGTTGGTATCCATCCGAACAGTCTAGCCTCGGCTACTCTTGGCCTCGGCCAACCAGAAACACTTTGCTCCTAAAGTTAGTTTTCGGATCTTGTAATGTAAATAACTATTTATGTTACTAAGAGAAAAAAGAAAATCTTTTAAGTACTGCTTTATTTTGTACAGATATTCTTATATTTAGAATTCCAGTTTGTGTTTTCTTCTATTTACATCAAATCATTGTTAAATAAATAATTTATGACAATAAAATATTCATTAAGTTAAATATAAATACTATTTTTAATGTTATTATGATAACAGATTATTTAACAATCACACGAACAAATTCTTTTAGATTGGGTCGAAGAACTTTACTTACACGTTAACTAATTTTAGACGCTTAATCTAAAATAAAAATATTACCCAGTGGCTACATTTAAGAATAACAGACACACCTTGAGGAATAACTAAAATACTCCCCCAATTTATATAAATCTTTTCAATTTCATTTTTAAGGTTATTAGACTTTGTGAGAAGCGTTCGTTGAACTAGTTTTTTTTAAACCATTATCTTTTTTCTCATTTCAGTTTCAACTTACTATTCTATTAGTTGATTAAAAAAAGAATTAGATACTGCTGATCATTAAATTATTTATAATTTAAATATTAGTTTCCTCTAGGAAGAAGTTGTTGTAATTAAATTTCTCCAATTCATAATAAATCAGTTGTTAAAAAGAAATAAATGTAGACAAATTAATTCGTCATTACGTTACTATAAATAAAATAGTTAAACAATTCTCAATATGTTTTCTATAATTATTTTCTATACACTCCTAATTGACTCTTGATCAAGTTGGTTATTCATAACTTTTATAAAAAGAATAAATAATATTTAATGAAATTGATTGTGTTAACCTTTACTTTTTGGAAGTTCATCTTACTAAGAACAATAAATAACTGAACCGTTAAACTAAACTTCAACTATTTATTCGAAAAATTCGCTTTAAAATTCAATTTATTACAGCAACCAGATAAGTCGAACTATGCAAAACACCAACTGGAACATCCAAACTCACTTAAACACACCAATAACATTCATATACTACACATTTGTAATAAAAAACAAAATTTAGATTTTCTAGAAGAACTTGAAATTAAAAGACATCTAGCAGATCAACAGTTTAAAGTAGTTAATGAACAAATAAATCTTGGAAGTTCTCCACTATTAAACTGTTTACTTTTATTTTATATTAATGCTGATGTTGCCGAAGATATTATTATTATAACTAATTGGTGTTCGAGGGAAGGGCTATCAGTCAATCCCAACAAAACGACACTTATTCCGT
Source organism: Ophraella communa (assembly GCA_035357415.1). NCBI lineage: Eukaryota > Metazoa > Arthropoda > Insecta > Coleoptera > Chrysomelidae > Ophraella > Ophraella communa. The sequence goes on from CM068994.1 coordinate 3,423,124, forward strand.
TCACTAACAGGAGGAAACTAACATTACAGCCTCCGATCATGAATGGAGTAACCCTTTCTTTCTCAGAAGAGGTTAAGTACCTAGGAGTCATCCTTGATAGGAAACTTACGTGGAATGCACACCTCACTCATATTACCACAAAAGCAATAAGGGCTTTCTGGATGTGCCGTAGGCTTTTTGGGAAAACCTGGGGTCTGAAGCCAAAAATGATCTACTGGTCATATTTAACGGTTGTCAGACCCATTATCACTTATGCTGCGATGGTTTGGTGGACCAAAACAAAGCAGCAAAAGGCAATAAACGAGTTGCAGATCGTGAGATCGTGTCCTACCGCAGCCTTAGAGGCAATGCTAGACCTTCCTCCACTACATTTACATGTACAGAGGATCGCTCTGGAAAATGCCTATAGGCTGACACAGACCAAATCTCTGAAACCTGGTGACTTAACAGGACATCTTGAGGTATTAAGGGCTGTAACAACCCAAATCATGAAGATGCCTACAGACGTAATGCCTGCAAAACAAGATTTTGAACTCGCGTTAGATGTTATTATTAACGACCGCGAGTTGACAGAAAACGAAATCGCTCAAATCACAAAAGGTGCCCTCACTTATTATACTGATGGGTCAAAAACAAACGAAGGAGTAGGAATAGGGATCACAGGTCCTAATAATAGGATATCCGCAGCCCTTGGAAATGCTCCAACAATATTTCAAGCAGAACTATTAGCAATAGAATTCTGTGCCCAAGAGTGCCTAAGAAAAGGCCTCAACACAGCAAGAATATTTATTGCATCTGATAGTCAGGCTGTTTTGAAGGCTCTGAAGTCCACAACCTATGAGTCAAAAATAGCCTGGAATTGTAAACAATCTCTTAAACAACTGGCTAGTCGCAACAAATTAAAGTTGCTATGGGTGCCAGGGCATAAAGGAATTGTCGGAAATGAGATTGCCGATAGTCTCGCAAAGGAAGAAGCTTGTGCTCCTTTTATCGGACCTGAACCATTTTGTGGCATATCAAAAAGCCGCATAATGGAAGAAGTTCGAAAATATGAAAAGGAACTCAGTGCAGCCTACTGGAAAAATGTTCCAGGCCAAAGACAGGCAAAAAGGTTATTACGACCCTCTGCCCGCTACGCGAAATTACTCTTAGAGCTTCAGAAATCTGATCTCAGAGTAATCACAGGAATTCTCACTGGACACTGCTCACTCAGATACCATTCAGATACCATCTCTGCAAAATGGGCATATTGGACAGTGGGACATGCAGATTCTGCGATGAGGCAGATGAGACGTCAGAACATATTATCTGCAATTGCAGAGTAATTGTTCGGCAACGCCATAAATATCTGGAACAGGTATTCCTTGATCCTGATCAGATTACAAACCTAGCTCCAAAACGGATAATGGACTTTCTTAGAAGCCTAGACCTTTTGGACTAAAATATAGATGTAGGGTATACACAAAAGATCTTATAGGTCGCAGTGTAGTAAGGTCAACTGGGCCAATCGACCCCTTCTGCAATCTACAATCTTGCCGAAGATATTATTTTTGAAATTGTATTGGAAACATTTCCACAATATGTAATATTTTTATAACTTTTAATTTTTTTAGTTTGTTTAGGAAATATTAGTTGTAGTGACACTTTCTGTTCTTTCTTATTAATTTAAAACATATTTTTTCAAATAAACTTTGGAAGTTACGTTGAAATGAAGAGTTTTTTATTATTCTTAATAAGATGAAAGAAGAAAAGTAAGAGTTAGTACAATTAATTTAAATGAATTTAAGTTAAATGAACTAATATAGATTAATGATTGAAAGGTAATAAGTTAGGAGGTAAAAATTCATCCGTCAGAGAGACGTCATGGTAGAAGGAGTTATAAGCTAAATTACTTGTAAACTCATAGACCCAAAGGACTGAGCCTAGAGAGTTGAAGACCGGAAGAAAAGGAGGCTGAAAATCTTTAGGTAAATTTACATCAGTTGATAAGACTCGGAACAGGAGGCTGATTATCTTCTGGTGAAGCAACATCAAATGAAAAGAAATCACCATAGTGGTGATGTTTGACCGTGAGTAATAGTATAAACACAATCGACGTAATTTTTATATACATTTTGAGTGGAAAAAAAGTCCATAACAGTAATTACAATCACTAAAACGTTATTACCAAAGCAATCACACAAATGTAATAAGTGAGACGCATGTAAAGCATGGAACAATAAATTTACTCCATTTGTCAAGTATAGAATATTAAAGAAAATTTTATGGAAAGTAAGTTAAAAGGTTATAAGAAATATCAAAAAGTATAAATGTAAGCAAACCGGATAAAACAATAACAGTGAAATAAATCTACATTAACATCGATCATCTAAAATTAGAGATTTAATATAACGGCGGGTTGTATAACATCAAACCAAAACACGTCAATTCTTGATTAGTAACAACGAAGAAGAATTAGGTTAACAGAAACATCAAATTGTAATTAAGTATAATAAAAAACTCTTCGTTTTAACAAAACTTCCAATATTTATTTAAAAATTGCTTTTTTAAAGGCTCAATGACAGCTGTTTCGCTATGAAGCATCGTCAGATTGACATTTAAGTTACATTTTGTTTGTTTGTAGCTAGGTACCTGATGTTTAGGTAGTATTAAGGCTAGACCAAGTATGGAAGTAATAAGACATAACAATATTAAAGCCTAGATGTTATTAGCCTTAATACTACCTAAACATCAGGTACCTAGCTACAAACAAACAAAATGTAACTTAAATGTCAATCTGACGATGCTTCATAGCGAAACAGCTGTCATTGAGCCTTTAAAAAAGCAATTTTTAAATAAATATTGGAAGTTTTGTTAAAACGAAGAGTTTTTTATTATACTTAATAAGATGGACTTCCAAAAAGTAAGGGTTAGTACAAGCAATTTAATCAAATTGTAAAATTAACTGGTAAACAAAACCACTGCAAATCAATACAATTATAAAATTAGTGGTAAAAAATTACAAAATATTTATTTTTATTATTTTTAAAGAAACTAAGTGAAGGAAAGAACAAAGAGCATCATTCAAAAAGCAAGACTAAGAAAAATATAGGGATCTTTAGGTCGTAGTTGCTCATTTAAACAGATGATATCGTTTTTCTTTGACGCTTCGTTAATCTCAAACATCTCCAAGAGGTGCATCATAATAATAGTTACCAACAAATTCACAAATAAGTCATTGTTATTTATTTTATTTATATTTATTTAGATAGTTATTTTTATTCAATGTCGTAGATTTATGTCAAAATCTTGGTTTCATCAATAAATTCTCTCGTTTCCATTATCTATGCAACCAGTTAAACGCATCTACGTGTAATATTTATTTTGATAGTACAGTTATATTATGTTATAAAAATTATTCATATAAAATTAATTTTTATTAAAATTTTCTAAGAAAGTTATTTATTTTTGGAATATTATTCTAATATCTTAATATTGAAATGTATAATAAATAGTATATTAAAATAAACAATGTTAAAAAGTTATAAATATTAAAATGTTGAGGTTGTACGTGCCGGTGTTATTTATTTCAATGTGACGCACTTACAGGATAAAAACCTATTTCTGTGTAAAAGTTGTTTAGTCATTATTTATAATTAAAATCATTAAAAAACTGTATTAATCTATTCAAAAGCTTTTGTCTTTTAATAATATGGTTTTTTGCAAGATATGTATATTCAATATATTTATAAAATATAAAAAATATAGTATAAAATTTACAAAGAAGAGAAAATACGTTGCTATACTTTCTCAGTATCACAAAATTAAAAAACATTCATTTTCAATGTAATCATATATAACTATTTTTTATTCTTCTCTGATAGCATTGTTTTCTCTATAGCCTGATGGGGGTCCAAGGACCGAAACATGTTGCTTTGAGTTTTATTGCTACTGTATGTAATAATTTAATAAATAAACTTTTTAGTCCATGACACCTGTTCCGAATTAACATTCATTCTCAGATTGGCAGATTTTATATGGGATGGTGTTAATTAAGCAGGAATAAAACTAGATAAGTATTGAAGGATTGGCATATTAAAGCCTCTATATTATCGAGGGGTAATTCAATATCCAAAATATGTACAGCTGCTTCGGTTTTTCCCGAAGTATGTTAGTATTTTTAGTGTATTTCGTGTTTTTCAAAAGTACTTCATGTACTTCAATTTGGCTCTACAATTTCATTTAAATCAGGTATTAGCTGAAATGTTAGACCACACTCTCCTATTTTGTGATATTTTTCTCATGGATAAATATAGATGTCATCTGTATCAGTATTTATTAACTGCTAAAACAATACTTATTGGAATTGATTGTACTAACCCTTACTTTTTGGAAGTCCATCTTATGAAGAATAATAAAAACTTTTCGTTTTAACAAAACTTCCACTATTTATTTAAAAAAACTGCTTTTTTAAACTCAATGACAGCCGTTTCGCTAGACAACTAGCATCGTCAGATTGACATATTGAAGTTACTATTTGTTTGTTTGTAGCTAGGTACCTGATGTTTATTAGGTAGTTATAAGGCTAGACTAAGTATGGAAGTAATAAGACATAACAATATTAAAGCCTAGATGTTATTAGCCCTCAGGGATTATCCTGGATGTATTTCCCTCTAAGATCAGTATAACTGTGCAAACCAGGAAAAAACTATATTATTATCATGCTGATCTTTACAATAACTTAATATATTTCTTACAATTACGTCTTATCTATGTATAAAATGAAGACTCAATCAAAGTAAACAGTTTAATAGTGGTGAACTTCCCAGATTTATTTGTTCATTAACAACTTTAAATTGTGGATCTGCTAGATGTCTTTTTATTTCAAGTTCTTCAAGGAAATCTAAATTTTGTTTTTTATTACAAGTGTGTAGTATTTGGATGTCATTGATGTGTAAGAGTGAGGTTGGATGTTCAAGTAGGTGTTTTGCATAATTTGACTTATCTGGATGTTTTAATCTGTATGCTCTTAATGTTCGTTAAATCTTACTTCAAAATTTCTTTGTGTTTGACCTATATATACAGCATTACACTTTGGACAATTAATTTTGTAAACACCAGATTTTTTAATTTAGGTAATTTTGTTTTTACATTTAACAATTTTGTACCAACATTATTTTGTGTTTTAAATGATATTAATGCTGATGTTGCCGAAGTTATTATTTTTGAAATTTTATTGGAAATACTTCCACAATATGTAATATTTTTATAACTTTTAATTTCTTTAGTTTGTTTAGGAAATATTAGTTGTAGTGACACTTTCTGTTCTTTTTTATTAATTAATGTATTTATCAAATGAATTGGGTAGCCATTAGATGTTTTATGATATCAATTTCTTTATCAAAGTTAATTTTGTCCATTGGAATTGAAAATGCATCACAGAATTATAAGCTGCTAATTTATGTGTTATAGAATGATTTGAATTAAATTGTATGGTTACATCTGTTTGTGTTGGTTTTCTGTATATTGAATAATTTAGTAAATTATTAACTTTTTCAATTTTTAAATCTAGAAAATTATTTTTCTTCAACTTCTAAAGTAAAATATGTCAATCTGACGATGCTAGTTGTCTAGCGAAACGGCTGTCATTGAGTTTAAAAAAACAGTTTTTTAAATAAATAGTGAAAGTTTTGTTAAAACGAAGAGTTTTTATTATTTTTAATACTTATTGGCTTCAATGGACGATTTTTAAATTTAGTAGTTCCATACTTAAAATGAGCAGATGAATCTTGCCCACTATTTAACTGTTTACATTGATTAGGTCTGTATTTTTTATAAAGATAAGGCAAAATGTAGCATAAATAAAATATCCAAAAAAAAACTAAAAAGTTATTGGTTATTCCGGTTTATTCTATATCATTGAACAGTTATACTGAGAGAAAAAGTATTAGTAATAAAAATGACAAAAAAAAAGAAAAGGAGTTCTTGAAAAGTAAGAAAAATATAAATTAAAAGAATAAGAATTAAAGTATCAGAAACAGTATAGTAATCTGTTACTTTTTTAATATAATTAAGAATGTCTAAAGACCTGGATAAAACAATAACAAAAGGTTCCTAATTCAACAAAATATTTTTTTTCTTCAAACGTCAAATAATGATGAAATTACTTATCTAACTTGATCCTGTCAAAGTTTGATGTCTCCGCCGGCAGCAGTTTTTTTCCCATTTCTTTACGGCGGAGGAAAAATGTTGTCACGGCAACAATATAAAACATGTCACAAAGCAACAATACAACTGTCATTAACAACAATTAAAGATCATTTTTATTTATAGTAATATTAAAAATACAATTAGTTTATGAAGCATTTTCAAAATTGAAACCGTGCACTAAATTTGCGCTTGCGGTTGCAACAACAATAAGCTGTCTTTAATAACATAAAATAACTGTCAAACAACTGTAACCAGGGAGACGCAAATCCCACCGACGACTTAATTATTTTAATTTCTAACATCTAGACGACTTTCATAGTTGTCACATTTAATAGTAATAGTAAAAATAGCGTACCTATGAACTGTACTATTTATGGTTGAAAATTGCTACGTTTGAAGAAAAAATAGTATACTTTATTCGGCAAAGAAGCATGACTTTTCTTGACGTCAAGAAAAGTCATGCTTTTCCGCCTCATAAAGTAATATACTATTATTCTTGTTTAAAATCAATGTATAACATAAAAAAAATTTAAATGTAATCTGTTTAAATAGAACTTTGTTTAAAAATTGAATTAAATATTTAAAAATGTATCATAATATAATAAAACATCCGGTAGGTACCAAACTACATTATTTACTCGTCAATAAATTAACGAAAAATCCTTTTGTTCAGATTAAAATAGACGAGACAGATGCGGTGAACTTATGTAAATATATTAATTTTAACCTTGTAAGCAATAAACTTGATCTAATTTCAATTTTTCGTTTGTTTCATCCATTGTCGGATCACTGGGACGACCTCATACTTTCACGATATTTATTATAATCTATTATACGAGGTGTTGCAGCATGGGCGTGCCCAATTAGAGATAGAGGCAAGGGGGCGGCTTTCCCCTACACGAAAAATAAAACCTTGTGGCTCTGTAGTCTGTACAAAATGAAATATCGAAAACAAAAAAAAAACTAGTAAATATTGTTAAATTGTTAATTTTACAATGAATATATAAATAAAACATTTTTATTGAATAGTTGTTTAGTTTATTCAATACAAAATAGGACCTACCAGCCCCCTTCTACCTCGAATGCTGGGTTCGCCCTTGTGATATAAGGGATTATCAATTTCAATGAACATATATTTGTTTTCAAAATAATATGTTTTATCGCATTATTTCGTATATTGACTATAGAGAAATAAACAAAATTTATCAAAAAATATCTAAAACCTGTTGAAAAGAATAAACTTGATTATTTTTATCTATAAATAATATTATTAAGGTCTTTGCAAAAGAAATATTCGGTGAGACTGTTAAATTATATTTGAATTTAAATAATTGTCAAACCAAATAAATTCTTTATTTGTTTATTAAATTAAAGTTTATTAAAAAATGTGTAACTATTATTTTCTTAACTAACCTGGTGTTACTTAAAGTTCTTAGTTGTTCTGATCCGTGATTGGACACACGCAGTTCATGATATTGATGATATTTCTATATTTATTATTTGAATAGGATTTTGCTCTTCTGATTAACTTTTGAACTATTGTATACCTATGTACCTACTTTAATTTCTACATACCAGCTACTTTACAGCCTGATGATGGTCTTGCTATTACTATTTCATTTTACTTTCCATAAATATTTCACATTGGACTTAAATTCTTCTTCTTCTTCTTTAAATATTTTTATTGGATTCTACCACACTTATATAATTTAAGTTTTTTTTAAATATATGTATATGTTCTCTTAATAAGCTATAAAAGGTCTATTATTTTCATTACTTGTTTTTCAAATATAATTTTCTGTTCACATTTTGAAAATAAGTAGAGCTTTTTTTAAAATGGTATTTTTAAAAGTAGTTTGTTTTAAAACTTTTTAAGTTTTAAGTAAAGTGCAATTAATGGAATTTTAGTCACAATACAATTTTAACATCCCAATGTTTGTTGTTTTTGTTTTTAATTTTAAAGTCGTTTTAATTATAAATGTAGTTGACTACAATTAATATTATTATAAATATGGCTGTTTACAAAACAAACAACTCGAACATCAACTTTATTTGAATTTTAAGCTAAGAATATTTTAAAAAACTTACTATTAAAATTATTCTTGACAAAATATTAAACATTAGTGGTTCAAATTATATGCCATTATGTTAATAGCCTTAACTCCTTATCAATATCAAGTACCTAGTTACAAACAAACAACATGTAATTTCAATATGTCAATCTGACGATGCTAGTTATAGCGAAACAGCTGTAATTGAATTTTAAAGCGAATTTCGAATAAATAGTGGAAGTTTAGTTTAACTGTGCAGTTATTTATTGTTCTTAATTAATAAAAAGATGAAATATTCCATTATTTCAGACTTTTGGACATATGTGTATATAAATATGTAAACAATGTGAAGTATTATGGCATGAATTTTGTGGTTAGAAAATTAATCAAAGATTAAAAATAATGATGCACTGGTTGGTACCTAACAATACGATATTCAGTCTCTGTCAAGGTGTATCTTGACGTTTGATTTCCGAAAATCAATTACGTTTTGTTTTGAAGAAATGTTATTCTTAAACAATAAAACATAAACAATAGTGTTTTGTTTTTGAATAAATAAACAGCTACTTACTAAAGCTATTAATTAAGTATTATTTAGCATCCTCTCTAAAATCCACTTCGAACAATTTACTGAGAAACGATGCCTTTTATTTTAGAGGTTTTTTGTCGCAGATTTAAAATTTTTAGTTTTATGAAAGTTTATGGTAAACTATTCTTTCTTTGAGGTTTCTGTAAATTATTATTACCATATAATAAAATAAAACGATCATAAAAAATTAGAAAAACAAAAAAATATATATCATTAAATAATTTTTGGAAGAATGCTTTTGTGTGTTTTTTATTTCACTTGAATATTGTTAATCATTATTTCAACTGTACTTTGTTTTTCATATACAGTAGTATTTATATTCTGTTTTTAATTGTGGATGGTCTATAAATAGTAGAATAGTTACAAATAACGTACGGAAGCAATTATTACCAGTAATGGTAGATATTTGGTCAAGGTTGAATGTCTACTTATCATTAAAATTTCACGCATACATGTTTTAAAAAATATAAGATTCTACCTTTGTAAAGATCAATATTTACCAATATTACACGTGGTATTCGATTTTTTTACCATAATTATTCCAAGTACTCATATTTTTATATTTTTAATGGTTTTTAAAAAAAATCAAACCAGATAACTACAATTGGTTAACATAACTAGCATTTTATTAATATACTTATTGTAAAGAATTGTACGAGTATAAAAATAATATTCTAAATGTAATGTCATAACAAATTTTAATTATTTAAATAAGTTGACAAATTAATTTGTAATATTTAAAAAAAATAGTATATTGTTTAACGAGTGACGAAAGTAGCATTTTTTGTGGCGAAAGAACAGTAATGTTCTTGAGCTTTAAAAAATACTTTCGACGAGTAAAACACTATACTTTTTCTACAACCCAGAGTATATCATAATTATCATAAAAAATCACAATGAAACTAAATTTTATTTTCAATTAAAAATAACAACATAATTCTTAAATACTATCCTTATATCTACTTATGATTTAAATATTGATTTATGGTAATGTTTGAACAATTATTTAAAATAATAGGGGTATTACAATCTAGATTTCTATTTATCAAAGAAGATGATCCTACATCTGTTATGTTATTAACTGAGGTCACTTTAGATGAAGATGTGCCATTATTAGAGAGAATAGCGTTATCTACGGATTGTAAAATTTTGGTTTGTATTTGGTTTTTACTGTTAACCGACTGGTCAACATATTTTCAGCCTCCATGCTTTTTTAATTGAAGTAAATCACCTCCTGCATCGACTAAAAGCATTGCAGAAGTTCGACGTAGACAATGGCCAGTATATTTTTGGGAATCACACAATTTTAGATACTGAGCAATTTGCATAGGAATTTTACTGAATTTATTTATTGCCACCACCTGCTTGGTAAACTTTCCGTTCTGGTAGTTTATAAAGAATCTGGAATTAACTTCGTTCATATCTTGTGGTCAAAGATTTATATACATTTTAGAAATCTCGTAAAATAATCCAGAAATATGAAAGGATCGGGGTACTTTGGTTTTTGCATTACCTATTGTTACTATGAGTATATTGCTGGTATCTTTAAAACATCACTTATTTTTAAATCTCATAATTCGTGGCACCCGCAAGCTCCCGAAATTCCAAGAATTAAGACTACCTACAAATGTTTAATAATGAGAATTTATTGTCTTAATAAAAAAGTGTATAACTTACCTTACTCATTAAGTATTTAGAGTCGGGTGCGTTTTTTAAGAAAGTGTTTATTTCATCGGACCAAAATATTTTTGACTTTTGACTCTTAAAACCATCAGATTTCCGTTTCAAAAACGATCGCAACTTCAGATATTTACTAATATCGATATCATTTTTAATTGATAATGTCGTTCTTAGCATAGAATAAATAGACCATAGGGTCGATGACTTAAATTTATTCGCCAAAAATCCAAAATATGCAAGCAGCACATTCTCCGAAAATGAATTTACGTGATTTTCAATTCTCCATTCCATAAATTTTGTATGTATTTCTTCACACCTTTTTTAGATTTTATTGGTAGTAAATCTAATGAAGTTTTCTCTGCTTGATTTTTTATTTCTTCGAGTGTATGACTGTAATCTAATTCACTTTCAGAATCAGAGCTCATGATTTCAAATAAATACTTCTAGAGCAAACTGATAATTCACAAGAAACGTAAAAAATTTTATATTGACTATAGAGAAGTGAACAAAATTTATCGGAAAAGATTCAAAACCTATTGAAAAGAATAAACTTGATTTCAAAAAAAAATATTTATTAGAAAAAATCAATACAAAAAAAAATTATGTTGACAAATTCGGTATGCAGTGATTGTGAACGTTTGTTGGATTATTTTTTCTGGTAATTGAACTTGTTTTAACCACTTTACACACTGTTTTGTACTTTACTTAGTTTTCTATTAACTTGATTAATCAAGGTTTAAACTTAACCAATAACTTAACAGTTTACCTTCTTGAACAGACTTATAACTCAATCAAACTGACACAAAGCCTATTTAGACCTATTTAGACCTATTTAGTTAGGTAAGGAGTATAGGGTATAATTTTTTGGATCTGAAGAAGGGTTGATCTGGATGTTAGCCACTGGTGGAGCCATGTGTGGGGAACTTTTTGTTTGATTGTGGAATTAATGTAATATTTCAGTTGAAGAAGCATGATATTATAATTAAGGTTCAATGTTTTTGCAGTTTCTTCGGATTTTTCATTGCCTGGTATGTCTTTTTGTGGAGGAGTTCAAAGAAGCGTACTTTTTGTATTTTGAAGGGATAAGGCTGTGTAGGTTAGGTTTATTTTTTGAAATATGGGATTGTAGAATTCATTCAGTGAATAAATGGAGTCAGTATATATGACAATGTTGTTAGAATGCGTCGGTATATATAATAGGGCTTTCTCCTGTGCAGGAGCTGCAGTGAGATGGCAAGTGTTTGATTGAGAAGGACTTTTTCTGTAGTGGTTACAGAGTAAGTTGTTCTAGAATGGAAAGCACCAAGTACAAATCGGAGAGCGGTGTTTTGAATGGAATCAAGGGATTTAAGTAAGGTAGAAGATGCTGACATATATAGAGTACAACCATAATCAAGTTTGGAACGTTTAAGGGAACGATAAATTTTAAGTAATGTGTCTTCGCTGGTCCCCCCAAATATGGTGATAGATGCCTACATAACAGATTTATTACAAAAATTAATCGAAAATCTAGTTCATGTACTTATAGTTAGTTGTTGTCAATTATTTAATTGTTTAAATTTTAGTTAGTTTAAAATATTATAGTAAAATAATTTTAAAACTATCTTCCACAGGAAAGAATAAAGAGATTAAAGAAACCATTAATACATCAAAAAAAGCTGGAATAGGTAAATGTATTTTTTTATATTATTTAAACTCTCTTACAAAGTAGGATGGCGCCCCATAATTGCAGGTTAAAAGTAAATGATTTAATGCACAGCAATAGTGAGACCAATAATCACATATGGGACAGTGGCTTGGGGCGCAAGGGCTAATCTGAGTACGACGAGGAAAAATCTCTCGAAGATTCAGAGCCTAGCCTGTTCATGTATCACTGGAGCAATGGGAACTTGCCCCACTGCTGCAATGGAGGTGATTTTAAGCTTGACCCCACTGCACATTCTGTTAGAAAGTGTAAGGAAGAAAACGATATATAGAATGATCAAAGAAGGAATTATCAGGGAAAAACCTCGATTACTTCATTTTGATCAAACTTGGGAAATGCCCCAAAATTATATGCCAAAGAAATTCAACTTTGTGAGAAAATTCATCACAAAGTTGAGTAATAAATCTGAATGGGATGAAGACACCATACAGAATTTAAACCAGTATACCATAAAGGTATACGGACGGTTCCAAGCTAGACGAGGGAACTGGGATAGGAGTTTTTGGACCGAGAGCCAAATACTCAGAAAGCTTGGGCACATACCCGAGCATCTTTCAAGCAGAAGTCCGCGTCATCGAAAGATGTGTGGAACTCAATATTGGAAAAAATTACCGCAGACAGTAGATTGTGATCATGTCGGATAGTCAAGCAGCCATCAAAGCGCTGAGCTCAAATATAATCAGTTCGAAGATGGTTTGGGAATGCCTAGACAAACTAAATGAACTAGGTCAGAAGAATACTGTCATCCTCCTATGGGTCCCAGGACACATAGGAATAGAGGGGAACGAAACAGCAGACAAGCTGGCAAAAAAATGAGCTGATCCATCCTGTGGGATTAGCAGTAGAGTAATCTTAGAAAAACTAAGGGAAGAAATGGAGAAGGAAAAATCCAAGTACTGGAATCAGCTGGAAGAACTGAGGCAATCTAAGGTACTACTGGAGAACTATGACCAGAAGGGATCTCTTAGCTGCCTCAACCTCAGTAAAAAAAGGCTCCGAATTTTAACCGGGCATTGCCGGTTAAAAAGCCATGCAAATACTCTTAGAATGCCCAGCCTTGCGGAATTCTAGGACCAGATACCTAGGAGCACAGGAAATAGAAGAGGGGGATCTACCTGACTTGAAGCCCAACGATGTGATAAACTTCCTCAGGAAAATAGGACTCAAAGAGCTGCTATAAATCTGAGAAAACATCAGAACTTGGCAAGTATATCCTCAACTGAGCATTAATTGTAATAACTGTAACTACTTAACTTAATTTGTATACAATAGTTTTATTATTATATTATTTATTACTAATAAAACTGATAAAAAAATAAACTGTTTTATATTTGTTTTTCTAAATATTACTTGTTTTCTGAATGCAAAGCCAATAAACAATGTATTCAGTAAATAAGTGTATAAGAGTCCTATTCAGTTTAGTTTGACTTATTTCAGTTTTTGATTTTATTATTTATTTTTATTTTTTACATATTAGGAAATATTTTTTTTCTAGGATTAATAAATTTATTTCATTTTTTATCTTAATATGGCCCATCTTCATAAAGCTTTGTAAGAATGTTTTAAAAAAATCAATATTGTTGACATTGGTAAAAAAGCTTTCGCCTCCAAAAAATATTACTAGGCTATTTTCGTTGTCGGTAATTAAGGTAAAAGATATTTTTGAAACATGCATTGTCATCGGAAATGAGTAATAGCTGTCTGCAAAATTTTAGTCTTTTAGTTAGACTAGAAATGGTATAAAAATCGATTTCAAGATTCGAATCGAAATACAAACATGCACACACCCTTTACCAGACGAATGTATTCACATTAATTTATATTTTTTATATAAGACAGGAAAACTAATTTAATTCAAACTGTATAATTGCTTTATTTGAACGTTTGTAGAAAAAATAATGTATGATATACGTGTTAAAAGTATCTCTTAAAAACTTTTAACACTTATATCATAAATAACTATTATAATTAAAACGTTTTGTAAAACTATTATTTGTTTTGAGGGAGATAATTAAATTTAAAAAATTAGGTTAGGTTGTCCAAAGTCTGCAAATGCAGCTGCAGGCACGTGTTTCTGTCTCCTTAAACTTCAGCAGTCGAGCATGTCCAAGGAGAATAGCACTAAAAATATTGAAAGATAGAAAAACAATATAAACACCACAAATGGGGAGCATAAAGTAGTTCTGATTTAAATAAATTCAGTATGAAAAATAAATATATATAATATTCAAGATTGCGGAAAATTTTATGCTATATTAAATCTTTTAAAATAAAAATTGTTTACTTGTATTTTTTCTTTTAGAAGAAGCTAGGTTAAAACACAGTAATCAAATAAAGTCACGCATTACTTTCCCTTAATGAAAGTAACAGTTTTGCAGTACACATTTTAATATCAGTTGCAATTATTATTTAGGATAATTCATGTATGTTGTTAAGAATATGAAATTAGTCACCCAAGCAAGCAATTTCTGAATGAATATATTGGTAAAAAATGATTTACATTAGCAAGCAGTAGATATAATACTTACTTTTTATTATAATCAAAAAAATATATTTTGGATCAAAAATGTTTTATTAACATACATTGTAAAAGCTGATTTAATAATTTCAATATGTTAAAATTTTTGTTTTCATTTAATAAATATTTGAAACTGATTGGAAAATTAATTTGAATTCATAAATATTTGTACTTGAATTGAGCTCTTCTTATACTAGGAATAATAAAACAAATGTTAATCAAGGAAAATTCCAAATTTTTGATTAATAATAAATGTTATATTTTTATCTATTCATTAGTTACTAATAAGGCCTTTTCTAAAAAGGTTACTATTATACAATACTAATATTAATCTCAGGGGTAAATATATCTAGGATTATCCATAGCCAATAATATCTAATCTTCAATATGTCTTACTTCTTCTATACTTGATCTAATCCAAATATAATTAATTCAAAATAAAATAATTATAACATTAATGGTTGCTTTGATCTAACAAGAATTCACTCCAATAAAGTCTATTTTTGAGAAAAACTATAGAGAAATATTTAATAAAATGTTATTTATTCTGTAACATAAACCTTAATTTTAGAATTGCAATATCAACTAAGTACCTAACTTAGTTGTTATTATCTAATATTATACCTACTGTCTATATAATATATTTACAATATATGTTTATCATATTATATATAAGGAAAGGAAAGAAAAGTGGATGTGGAATTGTTTGTTGACTTTTTCCAGTGGTATATAAATGTCACGGGCACTAATCAAGTAAATTAGCTTGCGTTTTAGATAGCGCAAAAATGTTTTTTGGATGTCCTATCATATTTTAAGCAATAAAAACAAAAGGCAAACAAATCTGTAATGACTAGTACGCTGTAAATTGTTCAGATTTACCTGTAATAAATTGTACTTGTTGATATGTATCTCCAGTGGCGTTCAATCAAACAAAAATCTAGCTAGGAACTATTACTCTTTTTTTAATATAAATGGTTTTAAAATAATTACAAAAATAGTGTTCATAAATATGTTTGCTATAATTAACTTTAAACCCAGTAGTAGCCAGTTTGATTGCATTTACTAAGGAACACAATTATTTATGTTTAAGATTCGTTTTAACATCATTTATAAGATTTATTATCTACTTAATATATTGATTTTAAATTTATTCCAACGATTTTGTTATTCTTTAACAAATCAATGAATTTTATGAAAATCCAGAAATAAGTTGATTTTTGTTGTAAAACGCCCACGTTGAAATATTTATAGAGTATTATTGACTTATTTTTTTAAAGAAATTATTTTCTGTTTTACATCATTAAATTTTTAAATAAATAGTAAGTGGGTACCGGATAGGAATAATGTTTACTTTAAATTCCTACAAATGCTAATCAATGTTTTAAATAATGTCCTTTGAAGTAACCAAATTTTGCATAAAATTTATTTTAATTTAAATGTTCGAAATGCCATCCACATGTTTCATGACAATATGCAAATCTGCTGACACATTCGTCAATGGATGAGTTCTATAAAAGGGAAATGTTGCCAAATTAACGAGTAAAAAAATACTGAAAAAGGTTAGTCGCATAAGGAAGCAGTTTTTCCAATATACTTTTGGTTTTTCTTATGTATTTTGGGCCCCTTTATCACCCGTGTTGTACCCGAAAGATATGGAGGTCTTTTAACAAATTTTTAGTTTGTAGTATTTTACTTCTTACAGTTGACGAAAAACTAAATGTCAGCTGTCAACACATACACGTATCATTAGATATTGTCCTGTTATTATTTAGGATTGTTTGGCTTCGTGTTTTTGTATTATTGATTTTTTATTCTAACTTTATCTGTTTATGTGTTACTCTGATCTGCTTTTATTATTGCAAATACCATCGAGAAGAGTAATTCTACCCAGATTTGTATCTTCGTTGTGATTCCACAATACAAATTGCGATGAAGCATTGTGCATATCAAAATTGTAGAAATAATACAAGAACTTTAGTTAAAGGACGAAGAAGGAATTCTATTAAGTTTATTCCGTTTCCTAAACCCAGAAAATGTCCGAGCAGATGCCTCAAATGGATTGATTTATGTGGCAACCAAAATCTGAATTTTGCCACAATCAACAAAACCACCTATATTTGTAGTGAACATTTCGTTCATAATTGCGTAGATCCAAAACCTTATTGTAATAATGAATCTACTGAAGTTGAGGAAAATGCAGAAATAACTCAAGTTGATGTACAAGAACATGCTAGTGTCTCAGACAATCAAATAGATGTTGACAATCAATCTAAGAATTTCCCAATTAAATCCACTACAAATATGTTGGAACACAATTATAGCTCTACTAATTTTTTAAGGCAAAGAAAAATGCTAAATAATAACAGGACAATATCTAATGATACGTGTATGTGTTGACAGCTGACATTTAGTTTTTCGTCAACTGTAAGAAGTAAAATACTACAAACTAAAATTATGTTAAAAGACCTCTGTATCTTTCGGGTACAACACGGGTGATAAAGGGGCCCAAAATACATAAGAAAAACAAAAAATATATTGGAAAAACTGCTTCCTTATGCGACTAACCTTTTTCAGTATTTTTTTGCTCGTTAATTTGGCAACATTTCCCTTTTATAGAACTCATCTATTGCGAATGACCTGTAAAGTAATGGACTGGGAAAGTAGTGACGTATGTGTCAAACCAACTGATTCCAAACAACTTTTTTATGGTATGTTTTATAGGTGTTATTGACTAAGTAGATATATGAACAATTTCCGTAAAAAATATTATAACATAACCTTCAAAGTTGTGCAAATTAAGAATACTTACTAAAATGGTAATTTAAAATCGAATTTGGAAAGATTTTGCTTATATTTACTTAATTATGATACTTGCGTTATATTTTAGAGTATAATAGTGACAAAATAACTCAAACAAAAGTAATTTCTGGGAATTTATAATGTTGCCGTTTGGAATCATTTCGTTGACATTTCCCAGTTCAACAGCATAGAACACAAATTTTGACATCACACTTTCCCAGTCCATTAGACACATTTTATTCCAAAATCTTTTAAATCCTGTGTTTTGTGACCTATTGACGTAGACTTTCTATGTTAAGTAACCCAGAAAAAAATTCTAGATTCCGTAACCTTACCACAAACCACTTACCTACTCTATAGACGCTTCACGGAAATAGTAATGGTCGGAGATGCTTTTGTAGTTCGTAGTGCCCACCTGTAGAGGTCGCAGCAAACCAAACAAAAAAGCGGGAAACTTAAACTCAACATCTCAACCATTCAAACTTTTTTCAGATAAATTACTGTTACGAGTCAAGTACTTTATTTCTGATGATTATAAAATTATGTGCTGGCAAGCATAAAAGTAGATTACTAACTACATTTTAAGTTAGTTCTTCAATAAGGCGTTGGGATCGTCCGACTACTCTGACGTCGACCAACTTGTCCATCTGAAACTTCACAAAGCTCTTTTTTAATTAGTGATATTGATACTCTCAATAGTTTCATTCCAGTGTTCTGTACGGAAGTTTATTTTGGTGATTGATTGTCTTAAATTAATTCCTGAGTGGATTCAGCTATATTTTGATAATGCTATTATAGCAGATATCTCTGGATGTCCTCTGTGAAGATATTTTAATTAATGTTTTCTTTGAAGAGTTGTTGGTATTACAATTCTGACATGCCAAAATTGCACCCATTGATCTTTATAAGAATTGAAACTTTTTTAATTGTCATCAGGGTCAATGACCCCCTTTTTTTCAATTTCCAAACTGCCTTTGCTGAGCTGATTCCAAAAATGTATAATATGTTGCTTCAAATTGGTACAGGGTGGGCAAAAATGCAAAAACTTACTTACGAAGTAATGAAAATAACGAATAACGTAATAAACACATTAAATGAAATTACTGGATGCAAGAGTACCATACGCAAAGACCACAAAAAACTAACGTATGGGCTGGTATTGTGAGAAATACAATTATTGGTCCATATTTTTTTTTATGAAACCTTAACAGTAGCATTATATCTGGATTTCCTACAAAATACATTAATTCCTGATCTGATTCAGCTTTTTCCTGATATTCAAATACCCACTAATGTAGACCGCAGAATCTGGTTTCAACAGGATGGCGTACCGCCACATTTCGCGATTTTTTAAACACATCTTTCCCGTAAAGGTGGATAGGAAGAAGGGGACCAGTGGGATGGCCTGTTAGATCGCCTGATCTGAGCCCATTAGACTTCTTTTTATGGGGTTATTTAAAATCTAAAGTCTACTAAAACAGACCTGGAAATATCCCTCAACTACAAGACCGAATCAGAACAGGAATACAGAGCATGCTACAGAAAGTAATGCCCGGTTCAGTCATTGTCTAACGGTCAATGGAAAACAATTTTAATATTTATTGTCAATTTTCGTTCGTTTGTTTGTTTTTGGAAGTTTATCACATTAATTGCATAACTTCATAATTCCATTTAATTTGTTTATTACATTCAGTAATGTATTACTTTCCATAAACAATTTTCATATTTTTTTCAATACCAAATCCCTAGATAATCCTCGCACTGTACAGTGTGCATTTTCTACAGTCGACAAAATTATGTCTTGTTGAATATTTTCATCAATTTTTGGTCTACCTTGCTTTGCTGCATTCCTCACATGTCCTAATTATCTGTATTTTCGCTCTATTTTACTTACCGTAGATTGTGAAATAGGTTCACGATCTAATTATCGTTTTGAAACTCTATTATGCCCACCAATTGTATTTAATAAAATATCAACTACCAGCATTTGTAATATACACTCCGCCAAAAAAGTATCGCATCACCTATAAAACTACAAATATTGTATTAAAAATAATTTAAAATATGATTTTTTTTACTGTTGTTTCTTTTGGTTTTTTAAGTAAGCAATAAGTATCTAAAGAAAAATGCAGAATGTACGAAAAACAGAGGGTTTATTTAATTTTTTTCATAAATTAAAAGTAAGTGCATAATCAGCATTGATTTAAAATAAATCAAAATCAAAAGTAATGGTAATTTAGTAAGACGTATTGCCTCCTCTAGCTCTTATAACATCTAGACAACGTTGTGGCATACATCCAATTAATCTTCTCAGATAATCTTGATCAATATTATCCCATTCTATGGTTAACAACCGTTGCAGGTCCTGAAGATTAGCTGGCGTCACATTACCGGATCTCACCCTTCTGTAAAGATAGTCCCAAACATGTTCTATTGGATTTAAGTCCGGGCTGCGCGCTGGCCAATCTAAAACTTGTAAATTTACCTCTTGAAGGTACTCTGTAACGATTCTTGCGACGTGTGGGCGTGCATTGTCATGCATTAAAACGAAGTCATCACCAATAAATGGGGCGTAAGGAACAACATGCATCTCCAAAATTTCTCTTATGTACCTATCAGCAGTTAAGGATCCTCCATCTAGCTGTACCAATTCGGTTCGACCCCTTAAAGATATTCCGCCCCAGAGCTTAATAGATCCTCCTCCAAAGTTTGTCGCCGGTCTTAGGTTGCATTGAAAACAACGCTCGCCATCTCGTCTATAAACTGGTATTCTTCGATCCGAAGTGTATAAACAAAATCTTGACTCATCCGTAAAGAGTATGTTACCCCAATCGTCGATATTCCAGTTTACGTGCTCTCTTGCAAATGTTAGTCGTGCTATACGGTGTTCCCTTGTAAGTCTCGGGGCAGTGGCAGCTACTCTGGCCCTAATTCCAGACTGTCTTAAGATGTGCCTAACAGTTTCTGAAGACACACGTACATTTCGAGTCTCGGCTAAGTCATGTTGAAGTTGACTTGCAGTCACATGTCTTCGACGCAAAGCCTGAAGGACTAAAAATCTATTGTCTGCATGCGTAGTTGCTCTTGGCCGACCTGTTACAGCTCGTCTTTCATGAAGACCAGTCTCTCGGTACCTTACTACCACTCGTGATACTGTCGACTGATTTACACCCACTAAATTTGCTACATATCTCTGACTTCTTCCATCTTCAATGAGGGAAATTATTCTAACCACTTGATCCCTCATTAAATTTAAATTTATATTGTCACGACCTTCCATACTCGATATTTAATACAAAATTTTAAATTAAACGCAAACTGTATACTCTTTACCAAAGTAAAATAAAAACTGATAATATAAAAACCAGACAAAATAGCAATTATCACTTTTTTTTCTTAAACAGAAAGCTGTATTTACAAATTTTATTTTAATATTTATTCTAGCCCTAATATTCTTAAGGGCCATAAAGAAATAATTTAAATTAACCAAATGCGGTAATAAATATTTGTAATTTTATAAGTGATGCGATACTTTTTTGGCGGAGTGTATTTAACTGGTTAGTTTTCTCTTGATTTTAAAGAATTTAATTTTTTTTTGTAAATAATTCGTCCAAATACCTATTTTTGTACTAACTGAAAATATAATAATCTAGCAATTAATTCATTTACCCTTGTCCGTTTCTTTTGTTTATTTTTATTTTCTGTAGGAAATTTTATCATTAAATAATTTAATTCTGTGCGCCAATGCCTAATCACCTTTGCCATCTTTTGCAAACACCGTGATAATTATATTATATTTGATTATTGTGTTAAATTTGAATTATTTAGTAGGTAGGTACAGTTATAATAATAAATCATCTACCTACCTTTTAGAAGAATAAACAATATTTCGCATGTTTCGCAAAAACTGGCATTTCCAGTTTTAGGAAGATTTTAATAATGACTTTGTTTAGTGACGACAACAAAAACATAATAGCGAAATAATGTATTAAAATTATTGTTGATATACATCAAATCGCAATGATAATTTTTTCTTCATTCCAGTTTCGGTTAGGTTAGTGTTGCAGTGATAAGAAATATGTGTGCAGACTTTTTAAATGTGCTGTGTACTAGTAAGTATTTTAAAATATCCTGAACAATAAATACGGGGTTGGGATAAAATATGGAACCAAGTAAATATTTTTTAAACGAAAAGAACGATATTTATGAAAATTTGCAAGTAAGTGCAATGGAACAAAACGCATCTGATGTACATTTTTATATAATAATATACTTCCGGTTTAACCGGAAATGCCATCAACTTCTTTAATTTAAATGGGACACCCTATATATTTTTACAGTTTTTGAAAGAGCTTGTTATTTTGAATTCATACATACTGAGTGTAAAAAAATTTGTAAAAACGAGGAATATAGCACTTTAACCAACCTCCTTTAAGTTTTTTGCATTGGAGCAAAAAACTATTTAGATAAACTAATTCATGTTGTTTGTATGCATAGTAATAAATAAACAAGTACTGTTTAGTACGTATTTTGTTCTTCAAGTGTCAAATTCTAAGTGACGGAAATAAATTGCACAATTTAGAATGTTTCAATTAAGTGAAAAAGAGCGTATTGAAATTTTAATGATGATCGGTTATGGTGATCGTGTTAGAACTCATGAAGAAGTGTATCATATTTTTAATAATTTGAATCCGGAGAGAAATCCTTTATCACGCTTAACAGTAACTAAAACATTACAACGTTTTAATACTACTGGGATGGTAAAAAATTTGCTAAAACCTGGAAGACCGCAGACTGCAACGAACTAAACTGTTAAACAAAATATTGCAATCGATTTAGAAGAATCACCTCAAACTTCCACCACAAATTTGGCACTAAACCATGGTATCAGTCGACGTTCTGTAGGAAAGATATTAAAAAGTGAAAAGTATCATCCGTATAAGGTACAGTTGGTTCAAGAATTGTCATACGATGATTTTGACCGACGCGACGGCTGGAATTTTGCGAACAGCTAATGGACATCTGTAATGTCGACGAAAATTTTGCTTCTAGCATAGTTTTTTCCGATGAGGCAACTTTTTGTTTAAATTGAACAGTTAATCGCCATAACTCAAGGTATTGGTCAAATGAGAATCCTCATTGGATTCATGAAGCACATACCTAGCATCCACAGAAGTTAAATGTTTTGATGGGAATTGTCGAAAATAAGCTTATGGGCCCATTTTTTATCGACGGAAACTTGAATGGTGACTAGTATTTGGATCTACTAAATAACGAAATTATTCCTGCACTTCAACAGAATGGGCAATTACCACAAAATATTTGATTTCAACAAGATGGAGCACCTCCTCACTATCATAGACGGGTTAGGGATTTTCTGGATGCGAATTTTCCAAATCGATGGATTGGACGTAGAGGATTCACAGAGTGGCCTGCTTGTTCTCCGGATCTTAGCCCGTTAGATTTTTTCTTTGGTGTTATCTAAAATCACGTGCTTACGTTAGGCGATCAACAAACTTACAGGAATTGAGACAAAGAATCATTGATGAATGTGAACTAATACGTGGAGGAGTCTTGGAAAGAGTGACTCAAGAATTTAATAGGATGGCATATTGTTATCAAGTAAACGGCGAGCATTTTTAACATTTGAAGTAATTTTGTTTCTCATTATTCTAAAATAATGAAATGTACATCTATTGTTCTATTAACAGTGAGTTATTCCTCGTTTTTACAAATTTGTTTACATTAAACTCAGTATGTATGAATTCAAAATAACAAGCTCTTTCAAAATCTGTAAAAATATATAGGGTGTCCCATTTGAATTAAAGAAGTTGATGGCATTTCCGGTTAAACCGGAAGTATATTATTATCAAAAAAATGTACATCAGATGCGTTTTGTTCCATTGCACTTACCTGCAAATTTTCATAAATATCGTTCTTTTCGTTTTAGAGATATTTACTTGGTTCCATACTTTATCCCAACCCTGTATTTAAAGCTTTAAAAATGCATATTTATACTTAAATGAAAATTGATATAGAATCGATACATTTGTTTTTAAATGAAAATCGATTAAAACAATAACAAAAAGTATCCCACAGCAACTTAAGTAAAACTGCTTCAAAATAATATAATCTTTCGAACTAAACTGCTCCACAAAAATTAAAAGTTTAAGAATAATTCAACATTTGCAGGCTGTTTATATGTCAAATTTTTATGTATGAAAAGTTAAATGTTTCTCTCTTATACGTGTTTTTGTCTCTCGTTTAATAACTTTTTTAGATAGCTAGTTTTTTTTCTATTCTGTTTTCAATAGTTAGGTCTTAAGTCTTAATCTGAACATCAAGTGTTGCTTTGCAAAATTTTACTAAAAGTTTTATTATTAGATAGATAGATAGATAGCTTTATTAACCTTAATAATATACAGGGTGTCCCATAACTAATGGACAATATAAGAACTGTAGAAACGGGTTATTAAAAAAAAGTCGTTTACAAACATGCACTAGTAAAATGTTAATGGTAAGCGAGATATGGGGCGTTAAAGTTGACAAAATATTTTTGAAAATTCGTAATATTTAGAAAACAACTGAATGTGTTGGTCTCAAAATTGGTACACTATGGTTTTTAATGGTAATAAGCATGTATGTATGTATGTATGTATGAATTAGGGGTGATAAGTATCCTGCGACCTATAGGATCTATTGTGTCCCCCCTTACTTGCCAAGTTCTGATGTTTTCTCAGATTTATAGCAGCTCTTCAAGTCCTATTTTTCTGAGGAAGTTTAGGACATCGTCGAGCTTCAAATCAAGTAGATCCCCCTCTTCTATTTCCTGTGCTCCTAGGTATCTGGCCCTAGAATTCCGCAAGGCAGGGCATTCTGAGAGTATGTGTATTGAGGTTTTATCCTCTTCCTCACAGAATCTGCACTTTGCTTCATCTGCTAACCCTAGTTTCTTCATGTGGCTTTTTAACCGGCAGTGCCCGGTTAGTATTCCCGTTAAAATTCGGAGTCTTTTTTTACTGAGGTTGAGGCAGCTAAGAGATCTCTTCTGGTCTTAGTTCCCTAGTAGTATCTTAGATTGCCTTTGTCCTTCCAGCTGATTCCAGTACTTGGATTTTTCCTTCTCCATTTCTTCCCTTAATTTTCCTAAGATTACTCTACTGCTGATCCCACAGAATGGTTCTGGTCCCAAGTTCGTTCCCCTCTATTTCTATGTGTCCTGGGACCCATAGGAAGGTGACAGTGTTCTTCTGGCCTAGTTCATTTAGTTTGCTTAAGCATTCCCAAACCATCTTCGAACTGATTAAATTTGAGCTCAGCGCTTTGATGGCTGCTTGACTATCCGAAATGATCACAATCTCTTGTCTCCGGTAGTTTCTTCCAATATTGAGTTCCACACATCTTTCGATGGCGCGGACTTCTGCTTGAAAGATGCTCGGGTATGTGCCCAAGCTTTCTGAGTATTTGGCTCTCGGTCCAAAAACTCCTATCCCAGTTCCCTCGTCTAGCTTGGAACCGTCCGTATACCACTTTATGGTATTCTGATTTAAATTATGTACGGTGTCTTCATCCCATTCATATTTATAAATGAACTACTTCTTGACACAGGTGCTTACAGGGCATGGGTCAAGAGCAGGATCTCTTCACAAGATTGGGAAAAGAGGGACTGGAGTGTGTGAAGTGGAGGATGATAAGGGACACGCCTTTAGATGCTGAAACAATAAAGAAGTGCTGATGAAGTTTGAGGAAAAAAATCAGACGGGTTGCTATAAGTCACTCAGACCTCAGGTCAAACTCTACGCGCAAAATGTCTGAAAATCGCATTTCTGGGTACAGGGTCATATAATCTATCGATTCCGTACGGTTTTAGCTGGGATGCTTTACTGGGGAACTATGACCAGAAGAGATCTCTTAGCTGCCTCAACCTCAGTAAAAAAAGGCTCCGTATTCTAACGGGAATGTTAACCGGGCATTGCCGGTTAAGAAGCCACATGAAGAAACTAGGGTTAGCAGATGAAGCAAAGTGCAGATTCTGTGAGGAAGAGGATGAAACCTCAATACACGTACTCTCAGAATGCCCTGCCTTGCAAAATTCTAGGGCTAGATACCTAGGAGCACATGAAATAGAGGAAGGGGATCTACCTGATTTGAAGCCCGACGATGTCCTAAACTTCCTCAGGAAAATAGGACTCGAAGAGCTGCTATAAATCTGAGAAAACATCAGAACATGGCAAGTAAGGGGGGACACAATAGATCCTATGGGTCGCAGTGTAATCATCACCCCTAACTCATTCATTCATACATTCATACATAGCTGGGATGCTATGAGGCAAAAATTTTGGTCGTGGGCTCTCGTACTATTACTATTGACAGGTGCATGCCAAGCAGTACCCATTTGCCCTGCATCACGTTAATTCACTAATTTTGTTATGTTATCGAGTAGGTAACTGCGTTTTTGTAATGGTATTAGTTTGTAAATTGTTTTGGAAAATATGTTGTATAAATCATAATATACATTTTCATGAAAAAAGAGGAAACAATTACATAGTACCAGTCGGAACAAGCCGAGCTGTTGATAAAAAAAGTATTTAAATCACGTATTTAAACGATTTAAATTATTTCCATTAAAGTAAAATGTTTAAGTTTGGTTATTACCTTAATATCGTGTTTACATTGACGATTGTTATTTGTTACAGCCATGTCGACCGAAACGGAGGGGCTAAATAATGATTCGCTTCAAAGCCTTCTTAACGATACCGGTAAGTAATTTTTTTGTTATTTTCGGGTTCATTATCTTATTATATCGTTTGTTTCATGACGATTTAGCAGTTATTTAATATATTAATATCGCAATCAGTACGTACCTAACATTGACGGTCTTTTTTAAAATTATCCCAAGTTCTATATAAAAGTAAACTACCTAATATTACTTATTTAAATGTAGGTACCTAATTATTTTAAATTTTTAAAACAAAAGGATTGCATAAACATACATTCTCTTAAATTACAAACATCAAATGGTAACACTGAACAAAATGTTTTTAAGAGGAATCTTGTCAGGTACCTACTATAAGCTACTAATAGTCCAATTAAAAATAACGAAAGTAAACCAATTTTTGTTGAGGCGATGCGATGGAATATATTGAGAATTAAAGCAATTCCGTAATATTGGGAACCTGGTAGATATGATTTCCTATTGAAAAAATTAAACATAAAAACTCAATAAAATTTTCTCATTTATATACAAATATAACATATTATACAGGGTGAGTCATAACTATTGGGACATAGAATAAGGACAGGTTATTTGGACCAAAATATGGCTATTGGGCTAAATATGCCTTAATATAATGTTGCTGAGAAAAAAGATACGGGGTGTTAAAGTTAATTTTTGTTTTTCGTTTTTTGCTAATAGTTTCCCTGTATATTTATAAATTGATATCAAAATTGGCACAGAGGCATAATCTTAGACAAGAAATAGTATTTTATTTACAATTCCACTATCAAATACCAAACTAATAAACAAAGTTGCAACTTACGTAAGGTTTCCGTTTTGACGATAAATCAAAACTAAACACACTTTAACTTAAAAGAACTCACAAAAACTCAAACTAAATGTTCTACATGGTCTCCTCCGATTTCTATGCCTTTTCTAATTTTTTTTATAAAGGATTTTGGGACGTTAAAAAAAATGTTATTCTGTCCCCTTATAAGGTTAGCTGCATTTTGAATGTGTCTCCAAAGTTCGTCTCGTGTATTAATTTCATTGGCATAAACTAAGGACTTCATATTTCCCCAAAAATAAAAATCTAACGGGTTGTACTCAGGACTTCTTGGTGGCCATTGAAAATCACTGCCTCTGCTAATCCATCGTTGAGGAAATACGTCATTAAGATGATTTCTAACAGCTAATGAAAAATGAGGTGGCGCTCCATCCTGCATAAACCACATTTTTCTTCTTAAATCCAGGGACAGATCATCTAAAATATCACAAAGAGTATTTTCCAAAAAGAATAAATAAGAATCTTCATTTAAATTCGGAGGAAGAACATAAGGCCCTAGTAGTTGGTCGCCTATAATGCCACGCCAAATATTCAATTTAAACTCATGCTAAAAATGTCTAGCTTTAATAGCATGCGGGTTTTCTTCTTCCCAATAATGACTATTTCACCTGGTAAAAGTTGCTTCGTCGGTGAACATAAATATTCTTAATAAAGTGTCTGTCATTGCGATGTTTATTCAGAATACGTTGGCAAAACTGTAACCGTCGTGGAAGATCTGTTGGAAGTAAATTTTGAACAGGAGTGAAGTGATAAGGATGGAGGTTCTCTTTTTTTTAGAATTCTAATTATAGACGACTGACTTACTCCTGTTGCTGCTGATAGATGTCGTAAACTTATTTCAGGATTTTCATCTACTCGAACCAAAAGTTCATCTTCTTGATTAGGTGTGATTTGTTTCGGTCGACCACCCCGATTTTTAGTGTGAAATGACCCAGTTTCACCTAAACTACGATATAATCTTGCAAAAGTTTTGTGATTTGGTTGCCTTCTGTTGCGTATAACATTCCATATCTTCTGGCTGCCGAGCGACCGCAAAAAATTTTTTGTGCGTATACGCAAATCATATTTCGCATTTCTTCATTAGTAAAATGATTGTGACGAGGCATTTCAATCAAAAAAAGTAATGATTACTTTTAAAAAATGCAACATTACACTACACTGTCACATCAAAAATAATTTACTCTGAACAAATGACATTTACCAACAACAATTATCTGACAGTCAAAATCATACTTTTCATAAATGAATTAATATTTGAAATCCTTTTTTAAGACACCAAGCAGTTCGACTGCGTTTTTATCAAAAACGGTTAAAAATTATCATGATTAAACAAGAGTACCAATTTTACTTAAAAATGATGTTTACGTCATATTTTCTAATAAAAATTACTAAAAAATTTCATCAGAAAAAGTTTAGACTCAGATTGACGATGCTAGTTATAGCGAAACAGCTGTAATTGCAATTTATAGAATAAATAGTGAAAGTTAATACAACCTTTTAGTTGTTTATTGTTCTGAATAACATGAATTTTCACACAGTAAGGGTTAGTACCATAAACTACACCCTGTATAGTTTTTCTCAGCAACATTATATTAAGGCATATTTGGCCCAATAGCCATATTTTGGTCCAAATAAACTGTCCTTAGTCTATGTCCCAATAGTTATGACAGTAAAGTTAAAAATTATCTTATAGGATTTTTTTGGTATTCAATAGGTATTTCATTTTGTATGGACTAAAGAGTAGCTAGTTTTTGTTTCTCGTCTAGAGTCTAGTGCAGTGGTCACCAAATAGCGGACCCCGGTCCGCATCCGGGCCGCCGACCCATTTTGAGCGAACCGCGAGAACACACATCTCCAGGAATCAATGTCAATAGCTTGCACCAATTTTACTCCAAATTTCACACAAATAATTAGCAACACAAAATGTCATTTTTCACATTAACACCTACCAAAATACCAGCTTTGTTATAAGCAATAAGTTAATAAAAAAAAAGTTTAATGTTCGGACCGCGAGTGTTGTTTAATTTTTTAAAATGGACCCCGAGCTAAATTATTTTATGACCCCTGGTCTAGTGTATCTGTGCTTATCGGGATAAGTCCATGCATCGGCGTATTCACTTCTAAAGAAAATTGTAAGAAAATTTCTTAAAATATCTCATTATTTATCAATAATTATTTAATATGTAAATATTTAATGGTATTATTATTTTATAATAATATAATAGAAGTATATAATAAAAAATATATATCTAAAATTACAATGGACCTTATGAGATCTAAGTGCGAAAAATGCTTTTTGACTTCACCCCAATTTAAAGATATATCTAAAATTTCCAATAAAATTTTTATTGGAAAATTTTGGATAAAAAATGGTTACCTTGAAGTAGAAGCGCTCTCTAGCGTTTGGTATGTATAGTTAGAATTAACAGAAATTTATGTGCTACTCATGCGTGTACTAAACGTTCTCGCTGGTAGATGTCTCTGGCGATTTTGTTGTTATTTATGCTTTTACGGATTAAAAATGGCGGCAGCACCCAAAGCTGAATATTATCGCCACCTATCTGTCACAGTTATTGTGGACTTGTTATTGTATAATTTAATTTAAAGAGGGCGCCATAGATACTGAAATATGTTTTACAAAGAAGAATATTATCGGCACATATCTGTCACAGTTATTGTGGAATGGTTATTGTATACTTTAATTTAAAGAGGGCGCCATAGATACTGAAATATTTTTTACATTTTCTTGGTAAAAAAAACAACAATAAAAAACTCTAGTTAAAGTTTCTTTTAGTAAAAAAAACAGGTAAATATTAAATAATATAAATCACACTGTTTCTGTTTTATTTAGCATTAATGTGAGTAACATATATTATTATATTTACTTGTAACCACCTCAGTTTTGTGGTTTAAACTTACCACTTAAAAGATCTTTCTATGCTGCACCAACATATTTTATATAAGAGATATGCCTTTTTATTATTTTTTTGTTTACAAGAATTTCATAAAAGAGAAGAAGAAACCGTCACCCAGTGGCGGCTCTTGCATTGGAGACTGGGGGAGCTAAAGTCATAAAGACTATATACACACACGGCAAAAATTGTGTATATACAGGGTGATTGATTAGTGTGAGGAAGCTCAGTAGATCCGTTATAATAAAATTTACAAAAAAAATTATTAACAAAAATTGCAGACATCTTTAAATTCCACGATTTAAAATTAGTTAAAATCTTACAGGGTGTTCCATAACATGGTGGCACACCAAACTTATGTTTTTTTTAATGGAACGTGTTTTATTTTAAATTTGAAATCTGATTAACTTCCACATCACAACAATGTAAAGTTTTATTATGTTATACCGGGTATTTAAAAAGTTATAACCAATATTACCTGAAAATCGTATCAAGTTTAACCCACAATAATTATTGGTAAACGTTAAAATACCTATCTACCAAATGAATACTTTGGTGAAAAAATAAAAATATCTAGAAAACTGATAACTTTAGGTACCTACAGTAAGTACTTTATAAAATTTGAAGTATAACATTAGTACTTTTCAATAGTGATATAAAATACAGGGTGTTCTATTTAAAATTACCAAGAAAATAATGTACTAACATTTTGACTTTAAAAAACTGTGGTTGCAATAGATTAATGTTACTATTCTGCTTTTTAATTATGCAGGGACTTAAACCTGATACGATTTTCAGGTAATATTGGTTATAACTTTTTAAATACCGGGTATAACTTAATAAAACTTTACATTGTTGGGATGTGGAAGTTAAGCAGATTTAAAACTTAAAATAAAATACAGGGTGTTCCATTAAAAATAACACAAGTTTGGTGTGACACCATCTTATGGAACACCGTGTAAGATTTTAACTAATTTTAAAATGTGAAGTTTAAAGCTGCCTACAATTTTTGTTAATAACTTTTTTTGTAAATTTTACTACCAAGCTTCCTCACACTAATCAATCACCCTTTATAATTGCGGTTTTTTTCGGGAGGCTTAGCCCCCTTGTCTTCTCTGATAGGCCGCCACTGCCTTAACCCAATTCATGATTCAGCTTTTATCCCTTTTTTTATTAATAATTAGGTTAAAACTTTTTCTAAATCAATCTCTATAAATATCTGCTAGACAATACTATAACATTAATATAACAAAATATTATCATGACATTTATTATCAATGACAGCTGTCATTAAGCTTAAAAGTCAATATATTTTAAACAAACCATGGAAGTTTTGTTAAAAAGTTCTTTCTTTAATGTTCTTAATTAATAATATTATCCACCAATAAAAATATTATTTATATAATTAAAAAATAATAAGTAATCCACTGGTAAAAATTCCGTTATACTAACAATTTACGAAATACACACAAACATAATGGAAATTATATGATTTATTTTGCCGATTTAGTTTATTTGTAATTTTAAACTAGTTACTGAATAATACGTACGTTATTTGCAAGATCCATTGCTCTTTTCCTTTTTCCTTGACCTCCCACGATTTTTAGAAGGCATAATAAATAGTGCACGACCTTAATGATGGTGTTTTACCTTTAGGAAATACTGACTAAATAAAATATTGACAAAAATATAGTAGGTAACCATTTTGTTTGTTAAAAATTATAAAATATGAATCTCCATTTTACCTTTTTTTTCCAAAAACATTTGGGAATGGGCTATTTGACTGGTTTTATTTTTTTGTATATCTATGTGGTTTGTATCTATGCAGGAGATTAGTCTTCTGAATACCTACTTGAACATCCAAACTGACTGATACACACCAATGACATACATATACTACATATTTGTGATAGAAAACAAAATTTAGATTTTCTAGAAGAACTTGAAATTAAAAGACATCTAGCAGATCAACAGTTTAAAGAAGTTAATGAACAAATAAATCTTGGAAGTTCTCCATTATTAAACTGTTTACTTTGATTGAGTCTTCATTTTATACATAGATAAGACATTATTGTAACATAAATATATTAAGTTATTGTAAAGATCAGCATGATATAGTTTTTTCATGGTTTTTCTATATCATTGCACGGTTATACTAATCTTAGAGGAAAATACATCCAGGATAATCCCTTAGGGCTAATAACATCTAGGCTTTAATATTGTTATGTCTTATTACTTCCTTACTTGGTCTAGCCTTAACCACTTATCAACATCAAGTACCTAGCTACAAACAAACAAAATGTAACTTCAATATGTCAATGTACGAAACAGCTGTAATTGCATTTTAAAACGTATTTTTCGAAAAAATAGTAAAAGTTTAGTTCAAGCGTTCAGTTATTTATTGTTCTTAGTAAGATGAACTTCCACAAAGTAAAGGTTACCGCAATCAATTTTGGCTGTGAACGTAAGACTCATTGATTTAAATTTTATTTTCCTTTAGATAAAATAATAACTTTTGTCGTGCTCCTCAAGGTGTTACTTTATACTATAATAGTTATAAATAGTTTTTTTTTATATTGGAAAGACTGCAGTGAATAGTGAAGGTTTAATTATTGACCTTTACTTATGACCAAAATTATCTGGAATCCCTCTTACCTTAATTACAATTCAGTCTAGGGTCCTACCATTGTCCTTAAATGTATTCTTCAAATTTCGTGGTTAAATATCACTTATGTAGCTGCTCTTAAAATTATAAATGTTAAAAACATTTTAAAAAGAAAATATATTTTAAGATATTTTTCCTACTTTAAGGATCTTTTTTCATATTTTGAATATCTCAATTAGTTTTGAGAAACAACAATAATAATTTTATTAAAATGTTTTTAACGCTCGATAAAATATTATATACCATTGTTAACCTAATCTTATATTGTAACAATAGTTATTTTCGATAATGGTACGTAACATTATGAAACCATACAACTTTATATATTTAGGGATGTTAGGGATTTGTTATATTAATAATTTTACTAATTTATCCTACATTCTGCGACTTTACCCTTTTTATCATAAAGTGTAATTTATTCAATTAATATATTTACCAAGAACACTAAACAAATAACTTGTGAAGTTTTCTTTACAAGATATTTGTTGAGTGTTCCTAACACCTAATTTTCCTACGACATTTTATCTTTTAAGGTACATCCCCATAATAAATTCCAATCTTCTCCAATAATTATATTTTTTTTTAAATATTAAAAATGTTATTTGATATATAATGAAAAAAATACACTATACAGAATTTGGATAAAATGATTTAACTTTTTCTTTGTTCCGACTCTATTCTAGCCGCAATTTATTACTGAGCGTCTGTATGTCTATTTTAAATTATGTTCCAAAAAGATTAACTAAATCCCCAGATATATTTTTTAAAAGAAATCAAATGTTTAGTATCATACGAACTAATAATATTTTAAAACCGTTAAAAAATAGAACATAAATGTTTAAAAATAAAAGAACCTTGGACTATTAAAAGTCTGGTACATGGAGACAGCCGACAAGTTTCTAATTACCTACATGTTTCTACGAAATAGGTACCTACTTAGTGGTAGGGAGCTCTACTTTCTTTAAATATAATTAGATTTTTATTTATCTTTTCAATTGCATTTCAAGATAAAAAATTGTTTGGTCTATTTAACCAATTAGTTAAACTTTTTCGATGTGTTGAACGATTCGATTGCTAATCGATTTTCATAACTGAATCCGAATAACTATATTTTTAAATTTATAGTCCGGTCAATTTAGACATTCGAAGTTACATAAAGTCCCAACAAGCTGAATTTCGGAGAAATTGTTCAAAATATAATTATAAACAATGTCTAGAAGTTCCCCATCATTCCCGTTTAAGGAAAAAATTTTATTCAAGGTCAAAGGTCAAAAAAATGAGTTTTTTGCGATTTTCATCAATACGGTAAGTTTTATCATAAAAGTACCTTAAACAAAAATTTTAGGTCTTTGCGATTTTATTTTAGTTTGTCATTTCACACTTGCTAATCGTAAAAATTAATATCCCCTGGTTCGGCCTATATAGGTGTAGGTGTTCAATCATGAATATTAATTTCTTGTAATTTTTATAATAAAGACTTTCACTTTGAAATAACTGTCGATTTTTGTTTTTACTATACGTGAACAATTAATATCGTATCAGATATTTACAATATCAATTTCTCTCAAAACTCTATAGGGAATGCCAAACAAATTGCTTAAAATATAAAATTGCATAAAAAACTGTATAGTGTAAATATTTTAATTAAAATCTATTTTATTGAACAGGATTTCCGATTATCTCTTGTGAGAGCTATCCCA
The DNA here is from genome assembly GCA_035357415.1 of Ophraella communa. Taxonomy (NCBI): domain Eukaryota; kingdom Metazoa; phylum Arthropoda; class Insecta; order Coleoptera; family Chrysomelidae; genus Ophraella; species Ophraella communa. Next base: position 3,457,495 of record CM068994.1, read on the forward strand.
TTCTTCGTTTATCAAGGTATAGTGTGTTCAACAATATAGTGCCTACAATAAAAGGGGACTGATGGTGATAATAAACTTCTTAGGTATTTTTATCTCAGGTATTGGCAAGTTTGGGTAAAGAATGCAGGTCAGGATTAAATTTGCAAAAATAATTTTTTAATAGAAACGCATATTAAAGGATATTCACAATAAAATTTAATAAAAATTTAAATATGTTAATATATCATTTCAGTTTCACTATCACTATCATCGTCTACATTAATTATAAGGGATTCTATGTATGAATCCTCCACTTTTATAACATGGTTTATTGTTCTTTTCTGACAATCAGCGTCTGGGTCATCTATATTTTGCCGGATTAATCCAATTACAGAAGGACATAATGTAGGTATATGGGTCCGCATTTGTTCTTTAGTTTTCTCCACATATGCTCAATCGGGTTGATTACGCAGTAGTAAGGAAGAAGACGAAGAACTGTATGTCCCTCGGATGCTGCAATTGTGTCACATACATATGAAGGGTCCACTGCAATAATGATGAATGTCTTTTGTTTACTGTCCCGAGATAATTGGGTTTCAAGTTTATAAGCGATTAAAAAAAACTCAGAGTTATACATAAGAGAATAATTTTTATTTTACTTATAGGACATATATTATGGTATTCATTCTTTGGCAAATAATCCTTCAAAGGTAACTAATGACTAATTAAAAATTAAATAATCTGAAGTAAGTCATAAAAATTAAGAACAATAACTATTACTGTCCACACTATGCTCAAAGTCAATATTGATAGATGTCCTATTTATTAAGAAAATTAAATAGTTTTAATTGACGGTTTATTTTCTAATTGCAGCATGAGGAAGTTTATTATAATTAAAATTCTTTCGTTTCAGGCCTACAAAATTTTTTCAGAAACTGCAGGTCATTTTACTTTTCATTGGAAATAGGCTTGATAAGCTAAACCTGGCAATTTAAATTCTCCCTCATTAATACCCTTTTTCATAGAGCGAAGACAAGCTACTGTGTTAACCCACACTTGATTCTCATGGACTATTGCTAAAATTTTTATGAAGCATGCGACGTGGATGTTTTTTCTCGACTCTAAATTCACGCACAGGCCTTATGGGAAAAGGACAAGTTTTCTTATAAAACGGTTTTACAAACGCAGCCATTGAACGCATTTTGTGAACATTCAATGACATCGAAAGGTTTCGGTCTTTGTCGAGCTTCACGCACATGTTCAGCCCATTCTTCAGGGAGTTCAATCCTAGCCTTTTGATTTAAGAAGGCCATGTTCCGATCACATTTCAGTGGCCTCTTATTGGAAATATAATTTTGACACTGTAGGGGCAGTACGAAGCAATGGAAATTGATCATTATAGCCGTGAACGCTTGTCACCTTCAGCGTTCTAGCCGTGTAGCCAAATATTAAAAACTAAATTTTCTCGGGACTGTAAGCGATATTGCTGAGTTTATAAACGAGATTATTAACTGCATATATTAAATAACAGATGCCGTTGAACATTTTTGGACATTCATCATTATTGCAGTGGACCCTTTATATGTCTTCTGTATGTTAAATGTCCTTAGAACCTCTATAAGCTGCGTTTTTTTTATCCTTCTTCAAAGTACATGTTGTTTTGGAGCATAAATTCCTGGATTTCCGCTTTTGTATTTGAGCCTGGAACCTTTTTCAATTGGCGACTATGGTAACTGGCATTGTCCATAACTATGACACTATGCGGGGGAATATTTGGCAGTAAAGTGTTTTCGAACCAATCTTTGAACAATCGGCTGTAGTATCTTGGTGGTAATCCAACGACGAATCTTGAATGTTCTTCGCCAAAAGTCCCAAACTGTTTGGAATCCAACCATCTTCTGATTCAGCATGAATAATCGTGATCCGTTTTCCTTTGTTCGATGCAGCTTTTGATTGGCATCGTACTGTTCCATCGGTCCATCCTTATGCCGGAGTATCGTGGGTATCATACAGGGCCCCATCCAAATAGATTATTGGTCTTTGTAAAGACCTGTAATCACTTATAGCAGTCAAATATTCAAAACGCCATTGCCCAATCCGTTGGGATTCCATAATAACTTGCCTCTTGTCAATTTTGCAGTATTTGAAACCTAGTTTGGATAAAATTGTCCATAGGTTTTCAATTGATATCCTTATCTCAGTGGAGCTCCTTAGTCTTGTTTGCAATGCTCTGATAGTGGGCACCAAGTTTTCTTTGTACATAGAGTAGATAGTTCTTCTTATCAAATCTTCATCACCGTCATCAGTGTTTCTGGAAACACCACTATCATTTCGTTTTTGTCTCGGATGAATTTGCCTCGAAATGTGAACTCTCACTGATGATTCCGCTATCCCTGTCAAATCGTTGGTTTCTCTTACAGCAGGAGTAAAAGTCCAACCCCTTTGGACCAGCTTCTGATGAACGATTCTGACGATTTCTTTGGCATCAAGGGATAAAACTCGTCGTCGAACAGGAACAGTAACACAGGGCGCCGCTGATGCTGTTTCCCAAGGACGAAACATTTTTCACAAACATTATTAAACAGCACAGACTAACTTTCATTACTGGTACACAAATATAAATGATTATACTCAACCCAAATTATACAAATACAAGAACCGATCATGTGTGCAAATTTTGACCATAATCAATAAACCGTGACAGACGATTGCAATAAAAGTGGTTTATTACCATCAGTCACCTTTTATTGTAGGTACTATATTCTTGAACACAGTATACCTGGTCCGTGGTCGAACTGTCCGACCCCGGTATCGGTACATTTTGCTGAAGCTGTTTTCATTTTGTTTGTAATAGTCTTTGAGGTTTTTATGAGCCCAATGACTTTCAATTTTTAATAGATGTCGATCACACAATTAGAATGTAAAATTTAACTTAACAAATAATGTGAAATACAACAAAGCCCTATTATTACTGTAAGTAAAATATGATTTTATGAATGATATGAGAGAGCAATCAAGACGTTTGATTTTGAACGATTGTAAGAATTAATAAACCGTTTTTATAACATATGACAACGTCGAAACTAGATCTCAATCATAGGATTTATTGGAGCATACACACAACAGTAAAAAAATGATTACTGTCCATACCAGGGCCCGTTCACTCCCCACGCTTTGACAGGTCTGAGGTTTTAGTTAGGCAACGCATCACTGAAGGCGCTAGTATAGCAATATTCAAAATTGCCGCCACGAATTGTTTCCGTCCGTCAGCTGACCGGCCATAAAACAAGGAGTCAAGCCAGGAAAAACAATTTTAAATTTATATTGAAGTGTTTGATTTGTGGTCGTGTTTATTAGTACTACTATTATTATCGTTTTATTCCAGATAATAATTATGGTTCACCGTTGTTGTGTTCCTGGTTGTAATTTAACCAGCAAAGATGTTAAAATGCATGTTTTGCCCAAGGATCTTAAGGTAAGGTTTTATTTATTTTTATTAAAATTAGGATTTATACAGAATGTTTTAGTCTTAAATATAAACATATTCATAAGCCTACAATTAACAACAATGATAAGCAAAAAAGAAGTGCATTGATGATGATTTTTTTTATACTTATGACTAAAACAATTTGTATAAATACAACTTTATAGTTAGACGTTGTTTTATTGAGTAAGTAATAATTTATATATATGTGCATTTCCACCTTTATTTGTCAGTATGTCAATAAAAATAATATAAGCTGCTTTGCTTTAATATTTTATTAACAAACTTATTAAATTTCAGCTACGAAAAGTCTGGTGAAGGCCACAGCAATTCCAACAATTATTCCTGGTATGTTCAAATTTTTTATCTAAATTTTGGAGTTAAAAGTATTGGTTATTTCTTGTTATAACACAACTGAGATTGTTTTGTTGTGCCATTATTGTTGTTATTGGTTTATCTGCCTGTAATTCCTAACAATTTCCTGTAATTTTAGAATGATCATCTTCAGAGGAAAGAGATTATGCCATCAACTTCCAGAAAGGTGCAAGAGAACAACAGTTATTGTCAGTGCCTTCTACTTTAAAAATAACAGGTAGAATAAATTGGAATATTGAGTAATTTTACTTTCCTTCAATGCAAACATCTTTTAAGTAATAATAGAATATACTTTAACATCCCTAATTGTTTAACATCAATCCTAGATGTAAATTTGACTGAAAATGTTATAAACTCTTTAAAACATATTGGAATGTAATATAAGTTGTAGCAATTGCGTTGCTCATTGGTAGTTGATGCAAACAAATAAATAAAAAAAATTAATATTTGTTTATTTTTATTATATTAATCTCTAGTACCTATTTATTTTATACTTTTATAATTTACCTAACACTTTGATGGCAAATTTGATGATTTTCAAATTCATAAAATTTTTGTTATTTTCGTGTTAGGTAAATTATAAAAGTATAAAAAGTATTTAAGTATTTAAACTTAAATTCAGGAGGTATGCAACTAGCCATACAAAAGTTTTAATTCGGCAACGCATCGCTCAAGGCGCTGATGTTCAATTTCGAATGCGCGGGAAAGAGGGAGTCGGCTATCTTTCCTTGAGATGATTTGTGGTCCATACCTACCCTCTTTTATTTACGCTAGATTTTGGAAGCTTTATTAACAGAAAGTGTATTTTTTATAATATTAAAGTTTAAAAACTTAAGTACGTCACAAAATTTCAAATGCTAAAAGAATTATAATTTCGTAGATCTGCATAGACAAAGTTAGAGCTTCCGCAAATTATGGTTAATAAGTTCAATGACAAATATTTGCTTTAGTGATTAAAGAGTTTGGTAAAAATGGTTAAAGTAATTAAAAAGGGTTAAAATAGACGAAAAAGAAACGAGACAAAATGCACGTAGTCAAAAAGTGTGTTATGGACAGACTAATGTGGATGTGTCAGATGAAAAATGAATATTTTTATTCCTATAATCCTGGAGAAGTTAAAACAAGACAGTAAATGTAGAGTAGGTGTTTATATTAACTTGAGATGTTATTTTGATACTTAAAATTACAGTTTAGCTGTTAATCGGACAAACTTGGCAAAACATCAGAAAAACGTAAAAAGTGTTAATGTAATTTTAATGAAAAGTTTTTTGAAAATCAATAATTGTTTAATTTTCTTGCGTATTTATAAAACTAATGGCATATAGCACGTTTAATTATTACACGATATGTATAACAATGTGACGTCAATCGTATTTATAAAGTACAATCAAGGAGTCAATGGAAAGATTAAAGTACAAATAATAAAACAAATGGTACAGTTATGTAAGAAAGAAAAATCAGTTTTTAACATTTATATGTTGAGGTGTAGCTACCAAACAAAAGAAGATCAAATTAGAAAATGCTTGTAATTCCTTAGTTCTGTTGAAATTTTTGGTTTTATCAATATCTAGAGATAATAGCATAGGTTTTATAACTAATATTCTGCAAACACAAATTCCTCGAATTTAAAACATACAAAATACAAAATACCAAATATTTGTTTACTAAAAATTTTAACTGTACCACTGGATAAAAAACAACTTTGTGTACATATCGCAATGTCATTTACCACCAAAATATTAAGTTTGGGTTGGAAAAATCCATTTTTTTACAACACTGACTAACCATTTTTAATAAAGTTTAACAGTTTATTTAAATAAAAAACACCGAATAACCCTAAGAAACACTAATAAATACTAAACGTACCCCACACTGTAAATCCAAAAATGGTATGAAATAATCATCTTGTAGTAAGTCCAACCCCACAACGTTGTCAACACATTTCCTAATAAATTTTAAAAGTTTTGTTATAATGTACCAAAAAGCTATGTTTGAAGTCAAAAGATAAAATAAGATGCTTAATTTAAAAAGCAATTATTAAATAAATGTAGTTTACACAACTTTAAACGTAAAAATACTCTTATTATAATATTAATCATAATCATATTGTTTGGTTTCAAACATCGTCAGTAAGTCAGTAAATCTAGGGAACGTAACTCAAGTTCGGCAACGGGTGTATTTGTCTATAAAGATGTGTGATCGCTTTAAAATGTAAACAGTTGGGTCTATTTAAATTTTAAATTATACTTATGTCAATGTCCAATCTAGACTCAAAATAAAAACGTCGACTATTACACCGATATCAATAAGCATTCCGAAAACAAAATATATCAAGTGTTTGAATCAAGATAATTTTTTTGTAGTAACACTCATGTATTAATTTTTAATATACTTATAAGGATGTTATATTTTATTGATAATAATAATCAGTTCTCTGTAATATGAAAGATTTTTATTAGCTATTAATTACACTATTTACATTTATTATAAATTTACCTGTAATACGAAAGAAACAACAATTAAAGTTTATTATTATCTGTTGAAATCAAAATCTCAAAATCTTTGTATTTTCTGATTGACGTATTCATGTCAAATTTTCAAAAATCTGTCATCACATTTACTGTTCCATCTAGTGGGATCAACATATATAAAATAAAGAATAAAGAAGCTTTCTTTACATACTTAATAAACATTTTATTTAATCTGGGGCCCGATCCTGGAAAATGTCACTAGTGACAATGACAAAAAATGTCGCTTGCAAACTGGCAACGTTGAAGTGACATTAAATGTCTCTCGTAAAGTAGTGGAGACTTTTAAAGTCGCGAGAGACTTTTTTCCGATTCGGCGCATTAGGTTACTGTCAAAGGTGTTTTCATGAAGGATAACCTTATTTTTTAACCTTCAAAAAGTTACGATTAATTACGTAGTGCTGAAAGTTTTTACAAGCTTTATTGTTATTAAAAATGGACTTAAACATCTTTCTGAACCTTTTGTGAACGTTTGGGAAAACTTTCCCTATGCAGTTCCTCATTCTAGCCCATAAACTCCACCAGACATTCTTTTTGTTTTTGTTGACGTATTTCTTATCACTCATTGTATTTTCGATTATAAAAAAAATACGTATTAAATAGTTGATAATTATGTGAGGTTAGAACGGTTTCAACGGGAGTACCAACCACAAATAGAAAAAGTTACTAAATATTCTCACCTTTTTAAGAATAGCAATTTTGTGTCCGCGGTCGACTTTTTTTATTTGACATTTGACTAGCGACATTTTTTGTCATTGTCACTAGTGACATTTTCCAGGATCGAGCCCCTGTATTTAAAAAATGGTCCTTTAGAAAATGGACTGGGAAAGTGTGACGTCAAAATTTGTGTTCTATGCTGTTAAACTGGGAAATGTCAACGAAATGATTCCAAACGGCAACATTATAAATCTCCAGAAATAACTTTTGTTTGAGGTATTTTGTTATTATTATACTTTGAAATATAACGGAAGTATCATAATTAAATACATATAAGCAAAATTTTTCCAAATTCGATTTTTAAGGTACCATTTTTGTAAGTATTCTTAAAATTTATGACAATGCACAACTTTGAAGGTTATGTTATAATATTTTTACGGAAATTGTTCGTCTATCTACTTTAGTGATATGTAAATCATATGAATGAACACTTACCAATGAAAAAACAATAATTAACTCCCAAAAATCAAGAAATTACAATATAATAGTTAATAACACTTATAAAACATACCATAAAAAAAGTTGTTTGGAATCAGTTGGTTTGACGCTTACGTCACTAGTTTCCCAGTCCATTGAGGTTGACACTCCTGGTTTAGAACATGACATTTAGAAATATTTTATAGATTATTATAGGTAGTTCGGAAAAAACACAGAACATCTAAATATGTTCCGTCTTGCTCTTGACCACCGCACTTGTAAATAGTGATATTTACTAATAACAGAGACAACCAAGAGACGCCCAAGTACATGTTAAATTTTTGTTCTACAGTAATGAATTGGTCCACCAGAACCGGAAAGTGAGTTAAGATGGCGCTCGCGCTTCTCAGGAAATTTAAAAAAGCGCGGGCAAAACCTTTTTCGTTTATTTTCTTATTTCTTTCATTAAAAATTAAATACAAAACTAAAAAACATACTTTATTGAAAAATACAAAAAGTAGTTTAATATGAAACATAAATGATGTAAACAATATATTATAATTATCATTAGTTAACATGATTGGGGTCCTCGAGATAATATATGGCCTATTGGACAAATTACAGGAGCAATGAAAATATACCGAACGTGAAATATGGAAGTGGTTCTTAACTTTTCAAAGAAATATAGAGATATAGACTAAAAGGATGCATAAAACAACACATCGTTTTTTAACTATCGTTACACACAAACTAATCACTTAACAAAAGTCTAAAATAATTGTTCTACAAACCACTGTTATACAGTTTATAAATAAGAACTCAAATTATTGAACTTATTCTAAAAACGCCACAAAAAACACAGTTAATACAACTCGTCAAAACAATAATGGCAACTGAATACTTTGGCAGTTGGCACGTCACATTTCACATTTACCACAGAATATCAAACAAACTTTATGTTCTAAGGTTTGCCGTTGTGTCAAAAATTCCATGCTTCTAGTGCCATCTACGCTAACTTTCCAAAAATATGACATACATGTGACATTTCATAAACTTCTGAACTAAACAAGGATAGAGCTAGCAGGACTATTTTATTGGACAATCGAACAAAAATGCTCATGTACTTGACCGTCTCTTTGGTTGTCTCTGATTTAATTAAAAATTTAATATGTTTCCTATAGACTGTGGAAGCTCTGACGTCACAAAATGGCGGATTTTGACGTTTGGGTAAAAACAAACACGAAGACGTATGCGTTTTATATAAATTTATATATAAAATACCCAAAGAACCATCATACATAACTCTCGAAACATGGCCACTATCATAACTCTTTTCACCTTTCTTAAATACAGTAACTTCTTCTTTAAATTGTTCTAAGATTGCACTCAAGCTCACAACGGCAGACATTATTATAATCAAAACTAAAAACCTCTAAAACTACTGAAAGCTGGAAAATTATTCGGAAAATAACAAAAATCGCAAAAACTCCTCAGCAAAACTAGTTTGTTTTTACCCAAACGTCAAAATCCGCCATTTTGTGACGTCACACTTCCACAGTCTATTCATTTTTTGTGTGGCCCGCTAACACAATCTGCATTTAAAAAATGGTCCTTTAGAAAATTGAGTTTGACACTCCTGGTTTAGAACATGACATTTAGAAATATTTTATAGATTATTATAGGTAGTTGGGAAAAAACACAGAACATCTAAATATGTTCCGTCTTGCTCTTGACCACGGCACTTGTAAATAGTGATATTTACTAATAAGCTATTTTTAAAATTAGACTACCAAATGACTGTGAGTCAGAATGTTAAGTAATTTTTTAAACATGCAATTAGCTGGATTAAATGAATGCGAAGTTTACTATAGTTCATGTCATCACCTTAGTGTTCCTGCATGGTTGTTTTGGCAAAATATAAACTATTAAGTAAGGAAAATAATTACTTGGTATGTCAGTCAAAAAGAGTATTGTTTTGTACACCTACATTAAATGAAAATTAAACTGTTGATTTATTGTTTGTTATCAATTGAAGAGTAAGAAAAGGAAAAATGTACAAAATTATCCTTATTCTTGGCGGTTGTTGATGTGAAAAGAACAAGAAAAGTGCAATTAGTTTGAGGCTATGTGTGTGTGTATATTTAAATATTTAAATACAAATAAAATGACTTTATTTTTATTTGCATGTTGTAGGTATGTGTATTTTCATTAGGTTTACGTTTCTCTTGAAATTGAATACAAAAATATGTCCTCAGAAAAACTTGGCAATGGCAATAAAAGTTATTTTCCAATGGAAAAACATGTCTGGTACTTTAACTGTCACTCGCCCAAAAAAAACTTCGTCATAAGTTTTTTTTTCTAAGAAAAACGTCATAATAAATTTCGTGAAATCGGAAATCATTTACGTAATAACATTTGCGTTTGAAAATAATATCGGGATATATTTTTGGCTTTGTATTTCAGTCGTCTGTCTCAAAAAATTATGACGTCTTATGTCCAGGTTTAGCTATGTCATTAAATCTATTTTGGTATGATGTTATTTATTTCAAAAGTCATTATTATTAAATTTTTTGGCAAACACAACATGTATATTACAAAAAACGCTGCAGTATACCACACTGAGCCACTAAAACTATAAAACGATAAGGTTTGGCTAGGTATCAATCTTTTGGTTGATCCTGTAAAATTATCTTTTTTAAAATCAATTTTTCCACCATACATACAGTTTTTTACATCACAGCAAGGTTTACGGGCAAAGTATCCATAATGAAGCATGTTAGTTGATAAATATTAGGTAGGTTCATATCATAAATCAGAAATACACTTGTTAATAGATACATAACCTAACTATGATAAACATTTTTAATTTATTACATTGATTATAACACATTGCATTATAGCTGAAATAAGATAATCAACCTCATGTGATCAGCAACATTCAAAGACGCATAATATTATTTTTTATATTATGTTAGGTGTTATTTTGTCTAGAGTAACCAAAGTAAGCAGAATGATATCTTTTTTAGTATAGTTCAAACTCATTGCAAAATAATAAAACATTTATATAACAAAAATATAAACTGCTTTTTTACATAAATATATAAATTTAACGCAAGAAGTTAAGATCATTGCAAACAAGACTAAGTAGCTTCACTGAGATAAGGATATTAATTGTAAACCTATGGAAACTTTTATCCAAACTAGGTTTCAAATACTGCAAAATTGACAAAAAACAAGTTATTATGGAATCCCAACGGATTAGGCAATGGCGTTTTGAATATTTGACTGCCATAAGTGATTACAGGGCTTTACAAAAACCAATAATTTACCCATGATACGCCGTCAAAAGGATGGACCGATGGAAGAGTGCGATGCCAATCAAAAGCTCCATCGAACAAAGGAAAACGGATCACGATTATTCATGCTGGATCAGAAGATGGTTGGATTCCAAACAGATTGGAACTTTCGGCTAAGAACATTCAAGAGTCGTCGTTGGATTACCACTAAGATACTACAGCCGAATTGTTCGAAGATTGGTTCGAAAACACTTTACTGCCATATTCCCCCGCATAGTGTCATAGTTATGGACAATGCCAGTTACCATAGTCACCAATTGAAGAAGCTTCCAGGATCTTCAAGTACAAAAGCGGAAATGCAGGAATTTATAATCCAAAAGAACATGTACTTTGAAGAAGGATATAAAAATACGCAGCTTTTAGACGTTCTAAGGACATTTAAGATTTAGAAGAAATATGTATGTGACACAATTGCAGCATCCAAAGGGCATACAGTTCTTCGTCTTCCTCCTTACTACTGCGTATTCAACCCGCTTGAGCATATGTGGAGAAAACTAAAGAAAAAAGTGCAGACCCAAAATACTATACCTACATTTTGTACTTCTGCACCTGGCAATTCTACAGCTGATGATTCCTCACCAGGTAATTCAACATCTGGTGAGTTTGCTTCTCTGACTTTTGGGGAACTACCTTCGGTTTTGGCTGTACCATTCTCTAAATCTTCTTCTAAATGAATACTCTCGGTTGTCGATACTGTTGAAGTGGAAGAGTTGGTGGAGTCTCCAGGACTTTTTTGATTGTCTTGATTTTCACCGCCTGCATTTGTATCTGGTACTACTTCCATTTCTGCCGTTGAACTACAAGGTACTGCGGCACTACCATTTCCATCAGTTTGTACACAAAAAAAATGACATTAATTTTTTTTTGTCAAATTATGTGAGTATCATTTCGATTATTGTTAAATTAAATTGAATTTAAATTGATTTAAAACATGGGAAACAGAAATTCACAACCTGCAAAAAGGGGGGGTGAGAACCCTGATGAGAATTCGCCAAGTCCAAAGCGGCATTGTTCAGTAAATCTATCCACATCAACCGACACAAGTGTACAAACTGATGGAAATGGTAGTGCCGCAGTACCATGGAAGTAATACCAGATACAAATGCAGGCGGTGAAAATCAAGACAATCAAAAAAGTCCAGGAGACTCCACCAACTCTTCCACTTCAACAGTATCGACAACCGAGAGTATTCATTTAGAAGAAGATTTAGAGAATGGTACAGCCAAAACCGAAGGTAGTTCCCCAAAAGTCAGAGAAGCAAACTCACCAGATGTTGAATTACCTGGTGAGGAATCATCAGCTGTAGAATTGCCAGGTGCAGAAGCACAAAATGTAGAATTACAACATGCTGAATTACCAAATGCCAAATTATCTGGTACTATACCTACATTATGTCCTTTTGTAATTGCATTATTTCGGCAAAATATAAATGACCCAGACGCTTATTGTTGGAAAAGAACAATAAACCATGTTATAAAAGTGGAGGATTCATACAGGGCATTCCATACTAACATAGAACCCCTTATAAATAATTTAGACGTCGATAGTGATAGTGAAACTGAATTGATATATTTTTATTAAATTTTATTGTGAATATCCTGTATTCTTTACCCAAACTTGCCAATACCCGAGATAAAAGTAAATTTTTGTTCAACAATATAGTGCCTACAATAAAAGAGATAATGATGGTGATAATAAACTTCTTAGGTACTTTTATCTCAGGTAATCTGTTAACGTTGAAATGCTGAAAAATGTTAGTCAATCATTTGAACTTAGACTGCAGCATTGCATTGATGTTAACGGTGAACACTTTGAACATTTAATTTAATATTATGGTTAGAATTATGTTACGGGTTAAAAATCAAAACAGGTTCAAAAGTTTAAAAGGTTTATTTAAAATAATTTTAACAATAATATAATTTGTAATGTTTAAATTCTTATTTTTGTATCCTCATTTTTATCAGAAGTAATAAAACGTTCTATACTATTTAGTTAGTTGCTCAGCCTACCAGATCTAAGACCGGTGACCTTGTAACCAAAAGGTCAAGACCATCTTCTTATCGGTACTACTACCAATTGTCAACCGGATATCTCTTTCGTTTTTTTGAATGGTTCAACAAATTTAGCATGTGCTAAAGTAATACGAAAATTTTCGGAAATAAACCTTCAAAAAAATAACAAAAGTTAAAGAAGCATCTTTAATCCAAGGCTGATTACCACTTCTAGTGGATATTTGTTTTTTTAACTAAGAGATAATCACTTACCAGGTCACCTTCCACCCTTCTGGTAAGTCTTCTATTTTAATGTATCAATCTTCTTTTATCTCGGATAATATAACACTCCGTATATCATCAACTTTCTATGTTTAGATCTTTCATCATGTTTCATGTTTTTAGACCTTTTAATTCTTATGGGTCTAGCCATAACCCAGTCCCATAGAACCTGAAGTGTAGATTAATTAGAAGAATTTGTTATGGTCTACTAGTATATCATCTATTACCTTATTTACATGGTTCAAACAGGGGATTAATAGGCACCTATATGACAGCAGTGAAATTGAACTATTTAATCCATTCCTGAAGTCCTGGATGATTCTGGCTGTATCCTTCTAGTTAGAAACTAGACACACCACAGTGAAGGCTTATTAACTTTAGAACACTACACAGTATCTTCAATACTTAACAAGTAAGATCTACCCTATTTGGCTGCATTATTTCTTTCCACCTGTTGTGTCTTGCTAACAATAATAATAAGTATTTAGTTTAGTAATTATCTATATATTTAAGTAAATATAAAGTAGGTTTTGGTGTATTCTATGGGATATTTGCCTATAGAATGGTTCACTTTGTTTAAATACATTCCAAATTAGATTCATCTCCATATAAAGTGAAACCTAAAAATAATTAAAGACAATTAGTTAAAACATGTTAGTATCTAACAAATAGTGTAGAAAAATCTATCAATATTAAATATTAAGTGCTATCATCAATATTAATATATTACCATACTAGTGTGAACTGATTAGAATTCTAATTGGGGAATAATAAACTTATATATATTGTTTATAACTTAAACAGATTATCTATTTACTAGTTTCTTAAAGTACAAAACATTTATATGAATAAAATAACCTGTCACTTACCTTTAGTACGCCAATAATCATCAACACTTTGGTAGTGTCTACTGCTAACCCTTGCCCATATATAAATATAAGTAATACTCATAAACTTTTAATATATTTTTTTATTTTTGTTTTTGGTACCTTTCCATCTTCCCTAGAAAAAAAACATTCAGGCACAAGTAATAAACCCTGCTTACCCACAATCGACAATCCTTCCACTCCCTTATTTTTTTATTGGAAATAAAATTTTAAGGGGTAGCAATTATACTTTTGAAGACTTGTTTTATTTAGAATAAATTGTTTATTACAATTTATTATTTTTAAGGATTGTTTGTTACATTCAATGTCTATTTCTTTCACATAATAGGTTAATAATAGTTTACAATAAATATTACAAAATAACTCTGTTTTCATAAACTTTGGGTATAGAGAATCCTTAACAAAAATTAAAGTTACATAATCGGGTATTCTATTTATGATATAAAATACAGGGTGTTCCATTTGAAAGAAGAGAGAAAATGAAAGGTTCGAGTTATCGTCCACCCTGTATACGAAAGGGAAAATAATTAATATTTAATAGAATATGGTGTTATTGTATCATATTACGAAACTCTGTTAGGCAAAATACTTTTTTTTTCTTCAACGTACAATAAGAAGACCTATTTTATGGTTGAAAGCGCTTAGCTAAGAAATTTTAAATTATTAATATACACACTTATTAAAAATACAAGTTTCTCTGTTTTTCTCCACAAAAATTTGTTGACTATGGCAGTAAATCTGTCAGGGAACACAGATACATTAATAGTAATACTCATACTTCTTGTAAAAATCAAATAATGATTAAGTTAAAAATGTTTATTATTTGCATAAAAGTGACGCCTATCATACAAATTTTTTAGAAACCGTCTTGTTAATACTTACCCCCTCTGGTTTCTCCTACAATACCAAAATATGCCTATGTACAATCAGAATAATCCTATTTTGAAGCTTAAAACTTATAAATTGGTAACGCGAAACATTTGGCGCTATTTTTTTTATTTCGATAATCTCGTTTGGTGTTGCCGGATTCTGCAGGTCAATAGGTCAATCGAGGTCTGGTTTTGAGGAATTGCATTTCTTATCCTCGAGGTATCAACTCTCGCGCTCGCCTTCATAGAATGTGCAATTCACTTACCGTTTACAACATTAACCTTAGCAATGTTCAATAAAAAAGATGAAAAACATTTCTTTAAATTAAATGTAGCGATAATATAAAAGAATAAATTAACAAAATTTAAGCACATGACCTTAAAAGTAGTTAGGAACCTACCAACTTGTTTCATTTTTAAAAAGTATTTGACCTTCGTTGGATTTAACATATAAGCTTGCCACATTCTTTATTCAAATGATTTAGTGGAATTTAGGAAAACCAAAATTTATCATTTAATTTTGGGTAGCATTTAACATATATTTTTTAATATCCAAATAATGACTTGGTCAAACAAATTTTCATGAATTTTGGTGAAAGAAACTGGGAAATATTAATCTGAAAATAAGTTCATTATTAATTATTTACTAAACAAATACATACTGAAATAATTTCAGATAAGGTGCAGGAAACTTGACAGTTTCTTCAGATATTTGAATTTGTATAGTAGTAGGTAATCTTAATGTATCCGCAATATTATTTATGTGAATTAAATTGATTGTACTAACCCTTACTTTTTGGAAGTCCATCTTATTAAGGATAATAAAAAACTCTTCGTTTTAACAAAACTTCCAATATTTATTTAAAAACTGCTTTTTAAAAGACTCAATGACAGCCGTTTCGCTAGACCATTGAGTCTTTTAAAAAAGCAGTTTTTAAATAAATATTGGAAGTTTTGTTAAAACGTAGAGTTTTTTATTATCCTTAATTATTTATGTGATTTTTCCATCTTGAATAAGAATCCAATGTTACTCTCAAATATTTAATACTGCCTTTTTTTCAATGCTCAGATTATTACACATTTTGAGAGACTGATGTCTCGGGAGTGAATTTTTGTAACTACAGAAAGCACAAAGTAAGTTTTTTCATAATTGACTGAAGTTGTTTATGGTTAAACCAATTAAGTATGTGTTTTAAATCATTTTCTGATTTTTCCTTTAATTCTTCTCAACTGTTTGCTTTATAAAATACCGCTGTATCGTCAGCAAAACTAATAATAGAACCTTTAGTATCTAGAGTAAAAAGATAATTCAAATAAATTGAAAATAGCAAAGGACCCAATACAGTTCCTTGTGGAATTGCAAATTTAATTATTTGATTTTCACCTAGTTCATTTTTAACCTTTACCATCTGCTCTCTATCTGACAGATAGCTTTTAATAAGTTCTAGTGTAATTCCATGTATTCCTACATCTCCCAGCGCCTCCAATAATTGTGGGTGGCTTACTGTATCAAAGGCCTTTGCCAGATCCAGAAAGACGCATGATGGTTTGGTTTCGTCTACAGCCGAGTCGGGTTTTAAATTGAACAAATTCATAATTTCACTTAGCTAATTCAATTCTTATAGGGCGTTCAACAACAAAAATAATTAATTATAATAAACTAAATAAATCAAACCATTACAAATTGACATTCCCAACTTGGAGCTAGATAAATTAAGAGTTTTAATTAATAAACTAATTCGGTGTTTTCATTAGAAATAAAACAATGAAATTCCTTTGTAATCATATAGTAAATTATAAATATTTAATCCTAAACTCATTACAACGCAACAATTCTGGTTATTTTTTATATATCAAATTGAAAGTAAGCTAAAATCGATAAATTCAAATAGAAGTCGAAACGCACCTTCATTGGTCGTGACGTCAAAACTCATATCGATGACAGTTTGTTTTATTATTATTATTTTATTTTATTTTTGATTTTATTGTGAATTATTGGTTTTATTTGTGTTATGCAATCATAAAATGTCGTCAGTAGGGTTTGTGAAAGCATTGTCAAACAATTTACCATCCTTAGACATTTTCATGGTTAGGTTAGGTTGGGTTAGGTTAGGTTTCAATGCAGCTGAATTTCGAAATGTAAAGTACGTTTCACAATAATTCGTTGACTCGGTACCTGACCTTAGGGAATTAGTAATGAAAGGTTATAAATTTCTCACTGTACAGTAAACATTAACAGATCCGTAATCCGGTTTTCAAAATAGATTTAAATAAAACTCAGTAACATTTACTAAAACTTAAATTTATTTTGTAAAAAAAATCACGAAATTTTTTAAAAACAAACAAACAAATTTTAAGTTTATTTATTAATTGAAATTAAACAAAACTGTTGAAACTTACGTATACATATACGCTTTGGTCTATTTCATCTAATTGGCAGATGTTGTCAAAAAATGTTTCAAATAAAAAAGATGTAGTTTAATCATGGCCACATTTTAGAAATATTTTGTACCCAAAAAATTGATTTAAATAAAACTAAGTTAAAATTTACTAAAACTTAAATTTATTTTGTAAAAATCAATCAAAATTTTTTAAAAACAAATTTTAACTTTATTTATTAATTACGATTAAACAAATGAACTAATTCTACATTATTTACAACTATTTAATCTAAATGTAGTTCAGTATCACTATCGTCTTCATATAAATTAATAACTAAGGGTGCTACAGTTACATTAACATTTCGATATGTACCTTCAACCTTAATAACATGCTGAATGGGAATATTACTTGTCACATTTCTGATTAACTCTATAACACTTGAGTTTAATGTGGGTGAAACGTTTTCCGATCTAACTTTGGATTTTAGCTGATGCCACATGTGTTCTATAGGATTGAACATGCAATAATATGGGGAAGCCGTAACACTGTGTGGCCCATATTTTTAGCAATAGTATCACAAACGTATTCTTTTTCAATACCGAACGCTGCTACAACTTGTAAGAGATCACGTTTTGTGTACGATTCTTCAAAATAAAGGTCATTTTTTAACAAATACTCTTGAATTTCCCATTTATTGTTGTTGCTATTTGGTACTTTATTTAATTGACGGCTATGATAAGTTGCATTGTCCATTACAATTATACTTTTTTCCGGTATATTCGGCAATAAATAATTCTCAAAACAATCTTCAAAAAGTTCTGCTGTCGTATCTTCGTGATAATCTAAACTTGAATCTTTAATATTCTTTGCTGATAACAATAAAGCGTTTGGAACCCAACCTGTTTCTGATCCGGCATGTATTATTGTAATTCTTTGTCCTCTATTTGATGGAGCCTTTGTTTTGCAATTTCCCGATGAATCAACAAAACCCTTCGTTGGAGTATCATGGATGTCATACCATGTCTCGTCGAGGTAGATAATTGAAAGTTTTTCAATTCTATATTTTTGAATAGCTTGTAAGTAATAACAACGCCACATTCGTAAACGATATGACTCCATTATCACTTGTCTTTTATTAATGGTACAATATTTAAATCCCATTTGAGAAATAATTCTCCACAAACTTGTACGGCTACAAATAATTCCCGTGTCGTCTTTAAGTAACCGTTTTTTTATACAATCTAGGGTTGGTATCATTTGTTCTTGGTATAGGACATATATCGTTCGTCGGATTATATCTTTTTGTATTTCATCAACACATTTGGTATTATTAACGTCACTTCGTTTTTTTCGTTTACTTATTGGCTTATTGATAATATCTTTTACTGTGGATATTGGGGTTTTGGTTAACTTACATGTTTCTTCTGCTGCATCGGTTACACTATAACCTCGATTATTCAATGTTTCAAACACATTTTTCACAATTTGTTTCGCATCCGGCGATAAATGCACTTTTTTTGCCAAAGGACGCCACATACTTAGTTATAAACACAAGATTACTTTCAGAGTATAATGTTTAGTACAAACTAAAATTATAGGAGAGAATTTTTAAAACAAATTACCCCGAAACTCCCACTTTCTCTTCCAAGATGATAAAGAAAATCAAAAATCATTTACTAATGATTTACTATTGATGGTCAGTAATAATAATTTAAAATTTTATATAAAAAAATAAAAAATCCAAAATATATCTTCCTGGACAAAAATAAATAATACCTTTCTGTAAATGTTCGAAGAAATATTAACCACTTTTTATTAGTAATCCCTTAAGAGCAGTTAAGAGCAGGTACCAAGTCAACGAATTATTGTGAAACGTACTTTAAAAGCAACTGCGTAAATACTTTTATTTTGTGCTTTTTGCATTAAAAAATGTCTAACTGACTTATTTTTATGAAAATAAACAAAAAATAAAGAAAAGAGATGAATAAATATAAATAAAAACTTCGTACAATCTCGCAGATACACTGTTTACAATAAAATGATGGCGCTTTCAATGACACATATGAGTAGTGACGTAGGCCACCCGCCATGTTGGATCTAGTCGTTTACGCGGCAAATTTCTGAATTTGAATTTGAGGATGGAATAACTATGCTACAAAATTTTTTTAATTTAAGTTTTTTTGGTTTTTGGGGTAATTGATTGCTGCTCTGCCTTCCTGCATGATTTTGAAAAAAATAGTAGGTCCGCTCGTTGTCCTGTCATGAATAAAGGATAAGACAGGTTAAGAATAAGTTCGTATTGATACGTACGTATCCAATTGCTTAGTGGTGATGACCACAATAATGTTACCAGCATAAGATAGATGTTCATTAATAATCACAAGAAGATCCTTGATTGAACTCCAATATCTTGGTATAATCCCCAGCTGTGGGATCATAATATCAGCATCTTTCTGCAACCAAGCTATTCAGTCTCGGGGAAAAAGTTGTGTTTCCATTTGTTTTATATACAACAAAATTATCGCATACCTTTTGAAAGCGTGAAAAAAAAATCTTGAAAAATCCACTATCCACTCCACTTGTAGAATTAAGCTGACTAGTTCCCATTTAAAATTCATTAATCGCAATCAGTTAGTAGCAACAGCTACCGAAGCGAAATTTTCCAATTTCTTAGGATCTCAATCAATCAAGAATCAATCAGTTTAAGATATGGGATAATAAAATATATTTTAAACC
Organism: Ophraella communa; assembly: GCA_035357415.1. Taxonomy (NCBI): domain Eukaryota; kingdom Metazoa; phylum Arthropoda; class Insecta; order Coleoptera; family Chrysomelidae; genus Ophraella; species Ophraella communa. The sequence continues at coordinate 3,477,498 of CM068994.1, forward strand.
ACAAAATCATGTTTTCTCGTTAAACATTATACTGTTTTGCTTAAATAAACTTAATCCCGAAAACAACATCTATAAAAATTATTCACAAAATTCTTATGTTTACGTAATTGACTCGCTACTAAGAAAAATGATTAACAGATAATTCCAGACTTTACGCAGTATTGGCTGGACTAAACCGGAGAAATTTTAAAAGTAATACGGTAATTTTAGTATTTAACACATGATAGCAAATGTACGTTATGCATGAATCACCTCCAAAACACTTTTGTACCTTGACTAAATAGAAATAAACAGACAAAATAAATTTGCTTACGTAATTGAATCACGTTTTTTTAAATATATTAACAACAAGCTAAGTTAAAACATTTTACAGAGGGCAAAAATTGTGTGAAGAAAAAAATATATTTTGAAAATAGAAAAAAAGTGTCAGTAGTAGAATTTAAAAAAAATGCAGAAATTTTTTACACTAATTATGTGTAAAAAATAATAAATCATATTATTGACTTAGTGTAAACAAATTTCGTAATGGTTTTTAAGTGCTCTACGCTGTATAGGTATCCAAAAACTTAAGCAAGATAAAGGTTTATGCCAAATTAAATTATATAAGTATAAAAATGTTAAAATTTACTCCTGAGCGATGTTTTCTTCGAACAAAAATAAATCAATTTAAAATCATGGATTAGACTTAACAAAATATTTAGTAACTTTCAAAATCTTAAATTTACTAGTTCGTTTGTTTGACGTCAAGTGACGTCATTTAACTATTTTAAGGAACTTGTATCTCTTATAAAAATAAGCAAATCAATTTCCACAGTAATTACTGAAAGTAGGTATATCTTAGGTGCTCGGACGAAGAAAAAAGATAGACACAACATTTCCGCATTTATTTACAATCATACATGCCTCACTCGTACATAATAAAAAAACATAGATTGACTATTTAACATTTTTAGGGCTCTGGCTCTGTGTGGACGGGAATAGAGGGTACGGTACTTACTAGTGGAGTGAAGACCCGCAAATAAAGCTTTTCTTCTTATTTTTCTTGATATCAGCTTCTCCCTCGGAGGCTGCTGATCAGCATGGCAATTTTTACTTTTGAAATGATGATCAGTTAAGGGTAGCGAGCGGCCATATCTCAGAACATTATAGGTGTGTTCTTTTTGACTGAGATCTCAGTTAATCTCAGCTCACATCGGTAATGTGCGCGTTCTTTCCGATTCACTCACTTCGAAGTGAGCTGAGATTTTCCTCCCCCTTTACCGATGCTGAATGTGCTATGCGGTGGTATCAGTTAGAATTGAGTCGGAAATATAGTGGTGGGGAGCAAGAAATCGTAGGTCGCGCGTTTGTCGTTCTTTTTGGTGCTTACATCAATTTATATCAGATCACTTCAATCGAAGTGAGCTGAGATCTCAGTCAAAAAGAACGCACCTATTGGTAGTATATATTTGAGAAAAAAAATCATGATAAGTCGCCAAGAGTAAACCTAACCTAACCTAACCTAACCTAACCTAACCTAACCTAACCTAACCTAACCTAACCTAACCTAACCTAACCTAACCTAACCTAACCTAACCTAACCTAACCTAACTTAACCTAACCTAACCTAAAATAAAATAGGTTTACATGGGGCGCCCATATCTCGAAACATACTAATTTATTTATTTATTTTTATTTTATTTTTTCAATCCAAAACCGTTTGTCTAACGAGAAAAAGTCAAGAGGTTCTTTTTGTTAGCAACTAATAAGAAATTAAAAAGCTGATTTTTATTTTGATAAAAAACAGTGGCGTGCCATTTTTTAATGTAATAAAATTATATTTTGATCAATATTATCGGTTCAAAAAAAAGTAGATGATCAATTCTGTTCATTAAATTATAGAGAAATTTATCCTCTGTTAAAATATATAAAAATTACTTACTATACCATTACATTTGTTTTTTTTTGAAAAAAACTTAAAAATTTGCTATCAATTCAGTTAACGCCATCTAGCGGCGACAGCAAAAGTCAAAAATTCAAAACCAAATAAGCGTTTTATAGTACTAATTATGCTCTTTCCTATGAGCCTAAATTTGCTAAAATCGGTCAAAAGAAACGGGAGAAATCTTAGTGTGTTTATAAAAAAAATTGAACTTCCACCACCGCTTACAAAAAATATGGGGAAATAGTCAGTAAATATGAAAATGATATCATGGATATACTTTTATTACGCAAAATTCTATACAAATCCCATTTTTCTACTTGGTGTTGGTTGTTACGCCCTCTAGCGGACGTTTGACAAACTCGAAAATAATTTACAGTAATCTCTCTTGGCGAATTTTATCATTATTGTTTTTTTCTCAAATATATACTACCAATATACTACCAAATTATAATTATCAAATAATAATTATCTTTATAAACTTTTTATTGTAATATGAGTAATATATAGCAAAGATAATTCTAAATGAAATGAAGAAGAAATATTTAATTTGTCTAGGGTCCACAACGCAGTTACGCATATTAGTTGTTTTATTAAAAAGTGGTATCAAGAAATTAGTAGGCAATATGTCGCAGGATTATTAATCTGAGTAATTACATACCATAATATACCCATGAACAAAATTGGATTGACAGCAACTTATCAGCTGAAGTTTTTAATATTGAGGTATAGTCTTTCCAATATTAATTGCTAAAAACCATTTAAAAGTGTTATACAGAGTGAGATAGTTTACTAGGCTTCAAAGTAGAAAGAATGGCTTGCTCTTCTTCATATTGTTGACGATATAATTAAAGGTTTAGATGAAAAATGTTGTACAATTTTAGTCTTACTAGATTTTAGCAGAGCTTTTGATACAATTAATGTTGACTTACTAATTAATATTCTGAGTTTGAATGGATTCTTCGAAGAGGCTATTGCACTGATGACTGAATATTTAAAAGGTCGTAAACAGGCAGTTTATATCGAAAATATCAAATCAAATTTTTTAAATATTAAATCGGGAGTTCTGCAAGGTTCAATACTTGGTCCTCTTTTGTTGTCTCTATATACTGCTCATTTTATTGAATCAGTTAATCATTGTCAAATACATCTTTATGCTGATGATACGCAATTGTATTACACATTCCCTGCGCAAAAAACAGAAGAAGCTTGTAAACTAATAAATGAAGATTTAAATAAATTCGTAAGTGTTGCACTAGATCATTCATTATTAATAAATACTAGTAAATCACAATTCATGATATTTGGTCCGAAAACGCAACGCCAAGCAGTAGTTAATTCAACAAATATTAGCATAAAGGATCAGTCTTTAACTCTAGTTGATGTAGCCAAAAATCTGGGTGTCCTTTTAGATTCAGATTTGAAGTATGAGGCCCATGTAAATAAATTGTTACAACGTGCTTATTCCACTTTAAAGATAGTTTATGGGAATAGACATTACTTGTCATTCAATGCTAAAAAATTACTCTGTGAATCGCTTATACTTTCTATTTTTAATTACTCTGACTGTCTATATGGTGTAAGCTTGTCAACACAGTGTAAAAAAAGAATACAGAAGGTACAAAACTCATGCTTAAGACTGATTTTTGGAATCCGTCGACGAGAAAGAATTTCCTATAAACTTAGAGTAATTAAATGGTTAAATATGTCTAATAGAAGACTTCTTCATTCTGTTTGTTTGTATCATAAAGTAATTCTCACTAAAAAGCCTGCATATCTATATAGAAAAATTACATATCGAACCGATGTGCATAATTTGAATATAAGGTACAGAGGAACATTATCAATTCCAAAATTTAAAACGGAAATATTTAGACAATCCTTTAAATATCAAGTTGCTCATTTATACAACTCTATACCTGATAGTATTAAGTCTTTAAATAACATAAATAGATTTAAATGTGCATATAAAGAATTGCTATATGAGTAATAAGTGTAAATTGCCCATTATATAGATCCTTTTTTCTTGTTTTTTTAGTTTTTGATTGTTTGTTTTTATCCTATTTATATTAACTGTTGCTTAAGATTCGGAGGCATATTTTTGGTAATAGACAGCTTGTAGGCGGGTGAAACTGTCTAATAAATATTATAGGGTTAAGTGGTAGAGCATATTCTGTAATGTCTCGCATTGCAGAAAATGAACTTCGCCCTTTATTTCATGCAAAATATTGATTTTTATAAATGTAATTTAAATATATAACATTTTGTACTATTGTTTATTTGTGTGAAATAATAAATATTATAATAATAATAATAATAATAATAATAATAATAATAATAATAATAATAATAATAATTATAATAATATTATTTGTCCCCTTAAACATCCACTCTGTATCGTCGGAATCCAAGCTCTATCTACACTGGTAGTTGTACAGTGCGAAAACAAGTGGGGTACGTACGAGACATGTTGACGGCTTTTAATGGTACGCTGTATTCTTTTGCGTGCAGGGGTGTCGGTTTAGTTTTTTTCGCCATTTTTTTTATAACTCATAAAGTTGATGTCTAGTGCAGTAGTCCAGGTTTTTATTTGGGGCAGTTAAGTATTAACTTTAGATATGTCTATGTTTCGGTAATTAATTTTTAATAATTGGTTTACGTATTGTAATTTTTGCCCATATTAATTGATAACCTTAAATTACGAAGAATAATAAAAAACTATTGTTTTAACTCAATTTCCAAGTTTAATTAAAATTAAAATTCAGATATCGCCAACAGATGAGGTTAGTAACGAATTTTGCATTAAAGATTTACACATTCAGTGTCAGAGGGTTATTTTAACTATGTATCAGTGTTTGAAATATGTAGATAATAAAAAATCAGATGTGGTTATAATAAAGCGAATTAATACCTTAACTAAAATTTCTATTTACACTATTTCTCGGGTTATTAAGCGCGGTGATGTTATAGATAATTCGCAGGTGCGGAAAAACAAAAAAACAAAATTTGCAAATGTTGACGATGCTACAAAAGATGTTATAATATACTTTATGCGGTTTCAAGAGCAGCTTCTTCCTAACATTCCTCCAAATTCAGTAGTCGTTATAGACAATGCTTTCTATCATTCGCGAATATTAAATAAATTTCCAAATTCTAGTTTAAAGAAAGCCGATATTTTAGAATTTGTGAAAAATAGGAACATTGGTCCGGAAAAGGTAATGACAAAGAAAGAATTACTAAAAAATATAAAAACGCTTTATTTAAAAATGTTCCGACACAGCAAAACTTGCCGCTAGGCGGTACCCTTTGTAGCAACTTATTTTAGTTATACTATAACTTTTAGTTGGATTTTTGTTTGCAATAATTTTATTCTGAATAAGAGTATATACTTTTTCAGATATTTAAAATAAATTGGTTGCTAACTAAATTTTTTTTTTTCAGATTCTGAATTATCCGATTTATCACATCTCGGTAAGTTTTACTTAATATTTTATTTTACCTTCTATTTTTATATAATTATTCATATTATGTATGCATTATGTTTACCTGCACATGAAACTAAAAAATTATAATTGTCCAAAGAAGAGAATAAAGATTTACAAAGTAATATATAAAATAAAATTTCATATTGTTGAAACATTAAGTTATTGATAATAAATTGTATAAAAAATACTCATTATAAAAATTAAATTAAGTCATTTTTAACCCTTACCAACTACTGTAAGTATACTTTTTATGGATGGTCATTAATAAAGTCCTTTTATTTTAATTATTAAAATTATCCTGAGAATTTGACATACTATTTTCATTAAAATTTGTAAACTAGTTTTATACTTTATCTTGAGAAATTTTTTAAAACGTAGATTCCATATATTAAGTTGATTCTGACAAGCGTTAATACAATCAAAAACTAGTTAAAAACATAGTTTCGTTAGCGCTTGCGTTAATTAACAGTGCATCAAATTAGAGATTTCCTGCTTGAACAATCCTAATATTACAATGTTAACATGCTGTTTTTCTAGAGTGAACTTCTAGCAGTTTATTTTCCTTTGTATTTTTAATTCGTAGTTTTATTTTTAAAAACTCTATTTGTGACATTCTGTATATAAACAATTTACATAGTAGCCGAGTTATTAAATCAAACGCCACTACCTTGTCTATACTGTCTATACTTGCTTTCTCAAATCGAAAAGCATATACAATATGTTTATTTACAACTAGAAAAACCGATGAAAATTAAAATTAGAAATTGCTGATTTAAAGTAAATATTTAAAGCACCGCGAATTAAAGTAGAATCTGTTGAAATTGTAGATCTAAGAGGTGTTGAATAGATATAGCATAATTAAATATACTATTTCAATGAAACTTTTGTTGTGAACACCTGGCCAGTTTTATATATTTTTGTGTAACAAATTGGAATTGAAATTATTTCTGGAAACCCATCTAGTAAAATGTTGAAAATTACATAGTATTATTTTGTCTATTTTTTTATAAAACTCTGACATAGTGTATATAAATTAACTCTAGCAACTGTACTAATTAGTTCAATAATTTTTACTACGCAATAAAACTTATACTTCGTAGTAATTATTGTAACTATTATTAAAGTTGAGGTAGGTTTCTTCTTCAAGTGGTAATTGCTTTAAATTACATTTTATTAATCTATTAGCGTACCCAAGTAACAATTTTAGTTTTATGAAGGTATACAAGCTAGCTCCAAAACTATATTTTTAATTTAGAAATATTTACAAAGCTACTATAAGTCAGCTTTTAGTTAAAAAGGGAGAATCTTTTGATCGTCTTCAAGAGCAGTTTTTAAGTTTATTCTGTTGTCTAAATTATTCATTATAGATACCCACGACAAGTATTCAAAATTGTCATTTGCAACCTGATTTTTTTTTAAATTTAATTCGTATTATTTCCTGTACTAGCATTAACTCAAAACGTGCAAATGCATTTTTAAGACATACTTATAACCTTGACGTTTATGAAAATCAGGATGTGACGAAGTATCATTAGAACAAAATATACAAGGCAACAATATTTGAGAGTCGATAAATGTTCTTCGATGTTAATTTATAATTTTTTAACTAGTTGCGTAGCAAGGTGGCATTTGCTTGTACTACCGGGTTCTACCAAGGTTTCACAGAATCAGTCTAGCTTCTTCAATGTTTAATTTAAATAAGGAAATCGGTTAATTGCTTTTATGGGTTTGTCTAAGGCGATTAAGGTTAAGATTTCATATTTTTTTTCATGTTAATGCCAAGTTGATAGATTTATTTTCAACCTGCACAAAATGAAACAACCCTCTACGATCTTTCATATTTTGTAAATAGTCTATCCTTATTTATTTTTGTGTATTATTTATTATTTTGAGATATGTTTTTTAGAATGTAAATAACATAAAATAAATATTTTTTTGTCAACTAATTATTTTGAACCCTTTTCATTTTTGATTGAGTTTGATCTATGAATTTTCTCCAGAAAATACGTTATTTAATATTCCTTTCGTTTTTGTAATCCATTTATTGTTCCTTCTTCATTTGCTCTCCTTACTATTTTTTTCTATTCTGTACTCTCTTTTCTGTAGCTGCTTTTTGTTTCTAGTTGTTTTATTGTATTTCTTCTATGTAATTAATAATTATAATTAATATAATAAAATTTATTGTACTAACTCTTACTTTTTGGAAGTCCATCTTATTAAGAATAATAAAAAACTCTTCGTTTCAACGTAACTTACAAGTTTATTTGAAAAAATATGTTTTAAATTACAATGACGGCCGTTTCGCTAAGAAGCATCGTCAGATTGACATTTAAGTTACATTTTGTTTGTTTGTAGCTAGGTACCTGATGTTTAGGTATGGAAGTAATAAGTTATAACAATATTAAAGCCTAGATTTGAATAGCCCTAAGGGATTATTCTGAATGTAATTCCCTCTAAGATCAGTATAACTGTGCAATGATATAGAAAAACCAGGAAAAAACTATATCCTGCTGATCTTTACAATAACTTAATATATTTGTGTTTTAGAATTACGTCTTATCTATATATAAAATGTAAACTCAATCAAAGTAAACAGTTTAATAGTGGATATCTTCCAAGATTTATTTTTTTCATTAACAACTTTAAATTGTGGATCTGCCAGATGTCTTTTTATTTCAAGTTCTTCAAGAAAATCTAAACTTTGTTTTTTATTACAAGTGTGTAGTATTTGATGTCATTGTTGTGTAAGAGTGAGATTGTATGTTCAAGTAGGTGTTTTGCATAATTTGACTTATCTGGTTGTTTTAATCTATATGCTCTTAAATGTTCGTTAAATCTTACTTCAAAATTTCTTTGTATTTGACCTATATATACAGCATTACACTTTGGACAATTAATTTTGTAAACACCAGATTTTTTTAATTTAGGTAATTTTGTTTTTACATTTAACAATTTTGTACCAACATTATTTTGTGTTTTAAATGATATTATTGCTGATGTTGCCGAAGATATTATTTTTGAAATTGTATTGGAAATATTTCCACAATATGTAATATTTTTATAACTTTCAATTTCTTTAGTTTCTTTAGGAAATATTAGTTGTAGTGCCACATTCTGTTCTTTTTTATTAATTAATGTATTTATCAAATGAATTGGGTAGCCATTAGATGTAGCTATTTGTTTTATGATATAAATTTCTTTATCAAAGTTAATTTTGTCCATTGGAATTGAAAATGCCCTATGTATCATGGAATTATAAGCTGCTAATTTATGTGATAGTGGATGATTTGAATTATATGGTATGGTTACATCTGTTTGTGTTGGTTTTCTGTATATTGAATAATTTAGTAAATTCTTAACTTTTTCAATTTTTAAATATAGAAAATTAATTGAATTATTTTCTTCAACTTCTAAAGTAAAATTAATTTTAGGATGCAAGGTATTAATATAATTAAAAAATATATCTAATTGTCGTTCGCTACCTACAAATCCTGCTAACACATCATCAACATATCTATACCAAAATACAATATTGTTTTTATAACTAGAATTAAAGATTTTGTTTTCTAAATTATCCATAAAAATATTTGCTAAAATTGAAGAAATGGGACTTCCCATTGGAAGACCCTCATTTTGAATATATACTTTGTTATCAGAAGTAAAATAATTTTGACTAATGCATACATTAAATAAGTCAATTATATCTGATATTATTCCTGGATGGATATTTCTTTCATCTAATATCTTTTTAACTAGAACTATACATTCTTTAGGAGGAATTTTAGAGAACATATTAGTTACATCAAATTTATTTATCAAATCTAATGAATTTTGTACTGAATATTTAGATGTGTAACCATAATTATTTAGAATAGTATTCAATTTCTATCTATTCAATAAAAAGACATCTAGCAGATCCACAATTTAAAGTTGTTAATGAACAAATAAATCTGGGAAGTTCTCCACTTTTAAAGTGTTTGCTTTGATTGAGTCTTCATTTTATACATAGATAAGATGTAATTGTAACACAAATATATTAAGTTATTGTAAAGATCAGCATGATTACTTCCATACTTGGTCTAGCCTTAATACTACCTAAACATCAGGTACCTAGCTACAAACAAACAAAATGTAACTTAAATGTCAATCTGACGATGCTTCATAGCGAAACAGCTGTCATTGAGTCTGTTAAAAAAGCAATTTTTAAATAAATATTGGAAGTTTTGTTAAAACGAATAGTTTTTTATTATCCTTAATAATTTCTTTATGTTTGTAATTCATTATTTTTTCCAATTTTATATACTTGTGTGTATGTTTGAATGCTGTTTTGAGACATTGCATTTTCTACTAATAATCATCTTTTTCTTGCTATTGCATTAATGATTATTTAGTATTTTTTTGTACACAATTTTTAATTTCCTTGGTTTTAAATTATTGGATAAACTAGTTGGATGACGTAGTCTTTTATTGTATTAAATTTTATTTATTGTAGAAGCTGTAAACACACACCTATTTCTAAAGTTTTATTGACATATTTTATATATATATTTTCAGCATCTCATTAACGCCGAATAAATTTAAAAAAAGTTTTAAATATATTAATACGATGTTATGGTTTATGACCACTTACACTTTCAAGTCTTATTTTCGGTACGATATTTCTGGATATCATAATGCAATAATGTTGTCAATGACGTCAATGAGACGTCATTGCTGTTGAAATTGCAGCGTCTAGAGATTTATTGTAACCTAAATCTCGACATGTCTTCCAGGAATATACTAACATGTTAAATATCGTTAGACAAATTACAAGATATACATAAGATTATACAGAACGTCACTATCTTTTAATGATGATTGATAACAACAATTTATTGAGTTTAGGTAGATAAAACTAAGATAAATAATGGTTGAAATTAGATGTATTCTAAACTAGCTGATTTAATATTAGAAATTGTTCGCTCCAATATTTGCGTAATATTTATTTCCTGCAACTGTAACATCAATCTTGCAATTAATGTTGAAACTGTTTTCTCAAATGTTGACATGGTTAAAGTGCGACTAAAAAAATTACAGTATATTATGCAGCTAATGGAAGAAGTTGCAACATTTTAAAATAAGTCAGTCGTTTAAATGTCATTCCAGGTGCTTTATTTTTACGATCACGCCAACCAACAGGGAGTGATTTTTGTCATAAATTTTGGTAGAAAACCAACTGTGCCATCAAACTGATGGTATTTAATCTATTATTTTTTGTATGTTTTGGACAAGCAAATGTGTTATACTTTTTTTTAATTATTTATTAATAACTTTGACAATTGAAGGGTAATCTAATGTTATTATTGACTTTTTAAATCTATATTTATAGAAAAAAAAATGTATTGTTTTTTCTTTTTAATTTGAAATTGCGCAACCTAATTCTAAATTTATCTAACGCTAACCTATCTAACCTATCTTTTTGCTTAATTAAGTTATCAATTTTATCAAATTAAACTAACCTGAACTACCGCTCTGTTCGTTTTTAAATTGTCCTTTCTTGTCCAATAGTCCTTTTTTCTTCAAACTACTTATATGTCTACCATATAACTAGTCAAACACCTTCTTGCAATGTTCCAACACTATTATCTTCTTCTTCTGTATTTGTTTTCTTTATTCTGTTTATGTTTTTATTTATTGATTTAATTTTTTGAGGGTTTATTTTCAATAATTTATAACAATATTAACTTTTCTCTTCTAAAAATCCTTGATCCTTGTTTTTCAATGATATATAACAATTCAATATCAGAGTTTTTTCATTTAAAGATAATGGACCTGTTTTTGGTCGTTTAGATGGTCCTTGGCTTATCGACATTGTTTGGTACTTGCACAATTAACATTCAACAAATGTTTTAACTATATTCCAACTGTTTACAATATTATGAAAACCATACAACTTCATACAACTTTACTCAAAGAACTAATACTAAGTACTGATTTAATGTACCTACTTTCTTTTAAAATAATATTCCCGATAATGTTTCTAAGAAAACTGGGTTGTTTGGAAAATCCCTCTCAATAATCGAATAATCTGTAAATAGGTGTAATCGTATTAAGCCGATTACAGTAGGCCACTTGCCATTTAAAATTTCTGAGAAAAATACCCCAAACACTACATATAGGAGTAATACAAATAAAAAATATTCATTTTGCTTCTTTGAATTTAATAAAAATTGTAACGATATCTTGCTATCTTGACTTTAATTAATTTTTAAAAATATATTTCATTGTAATTTATTTGTGACAATATTCAAAGTTTGAATTAATCTTCTTACAAAAAGAACAAAAATATATAAAATAATTATTGTTACAGATTGGTTTGTTTTCTATTATGAATAAACTGTGTTGCCTTTCTTTATCAAACTTACTAAAATTTATGTACCTCTATCACTTTTTTTATTAAAATTAGTACATCCCGTTACCTCTGACCTAAATCGTATATTCTTTAGCATAGCTGCAACTCATTCGTTCAATACAAAATGTACCTTACGGTATACCCTCTTAAAATATATTTTGGTACGTCTATGAAATCTACTTAAATGAATGATTTATTACTCCTTGTCCTTTCTATATAGACTATAACCGAAGAAAACTGGAAAAAATCAGGATATTAAATGTCTATTTAATAAATTAATTACTGTAATTTTTGTTATACCTACATACCTGCACTATGCCTCTTGCCATTTTTCATTCACCAGCCGCGAAGAGTCATGTTAGCACATTTTTTCATGTATCCTGTAACCTTTTAAACGGACATTCAAGATACATTTTTTATTTTGCTCACCATACATTTTAGTAATCCATTTTAAAAATGAGAATCCGATAATCTTTGTGGTATTCAGACTTTTTGCAATTTATCGTATTTAATTAATTAAAATTACGTGGAAACTAATAAATTTACAGTCTGTATATATTTGCACACTCAAAGAGCATGAACAACGCTACTTATTAGCCACACCCCAGGCATGAATAATAAAATTTGTCGTAGAAATTAATTTATTAAATATCCTGCTTTTTCGAAGTTTTCTTCGACTATTATTATCCGATAAGGTGGAGCGACGGCAACTATTATTTCCTAAACAAACTAAAGAAATTAAAAGTTATAAAAATATTACATATTGTGGAAGTATCTCCAATAAAATTTCAAAAATAATATCTTCGGCAATATCAGCATTAATATCATTTAAAACACAAAAGAATGTTGGTACAAAATTGTTAAATGTAAAAACAAAATTACCCAAATAAAAAAAATCTGGTGTTTACAAAATTAATTGTCCAAAATGTAATGCTGTATGTATAGATCAAACACACATCCAACCTCACTCTTACACACCAATGACATCCAAATACTACACACTTGTAATAAAAAACAAAATTTAGATTTTCTAGAAGAACTTGAAATAAAAAGACATCTAGCAGATCAACAATTTAAAGTTGTTAATGAACAAATAAATCTTTTAATGTCTTTGCTTTGATTGCGTCTTCATTTTATACATAGATTAGACGTAATTGTAACACAAATATATTAAGTTATTGTAAAGATCAGCATGATATAGTTTTTTCCTGGTTTTTCTATATCATTGCACAGTTATACTGATCTTAGAGGGAAATACATCCAGGATAATCCCTTAGGGCTATTAAAATCTAGACTTTAATATTGTTATGTCTTGTTACTTCCATACTTGGTCTAGCCTTATAACTACTTAATAAACATCAGGTACCTAGCTACAAACAAACAAATAGTAACTTCAATATGTCAATCTGACGTTGCTAGTTGTCTAGGGAAACGGCTGTCATTGAGTTTAAAAAAGCACTTTTTTAATAAATAGTGGAGGTTTTGTTAAAACGAAGAGGTTTTTATTATTCTTATAAGATGGACTTCCAAAAAGTAAGGGTTAGTACAATCAATTTAATTAGTACAATTTTTGGTTTTAATGTCGTTAAAAAATAATAAAACAAATTTGCTAGGTAGTCAAAAACATAACAAAAACAAACCTTCAGTTTGTGGACGTAATTTTTTATGGCATAACAAATTCCCGGTTGATTAGCTTATAATATGACGTTGTAAATAAACAATTGAAGATAAAAAAAATATTTTTCTTATAAAACACAAAAACAATAAAGTATAATAAGTTATATCACTTTGTAAATATATTAACATTTATTAAACAATTAGAGCAATTATCGCCAATACTGTCAATATACTTATAATATAGGAATTTATATTAATCGATGTTATCTTTTCATTTACATTCATCTCAGTTGTCTGAAAAAATGTGCATATACGTACTTTTTGAGACTGGCACTGGATGTAAATAACGTACCTACTTGCAATTTATTTTCTTGCAGATAAAGATTCATCAATGTAACTTTTGGCCACGTAGAATAATTTAAACATTGTTATGTCTCCTTCTGAAAATAAATAAATAAATCGTATATAGTTCAAACAAAACAAACCTTTCTTTCAGTGTGGTAAGGCACCCATAGACTGCGTTGTTTATCGACTGTGAACCTGTGTTATACACAGGCTTAGGATTTATATAACAGTTGGAACTGATGTGATTTGTAAGCAGTGGCGGCAACATTAGCCATAAAGTAAAAAAAAGAAACAACGTGTTTCAAAATATGATAGAAAAGAAATCAGTTTTCTTATATTAACTTACTAGCTGAAAGAATAATAAAAAACTCTTCCACGTTTAATTAAAAAATTAGGTTTCTAATTAATTAAAGTACTCGATCGTGACAGTACTTTCACAATATCAAGTGGTAGGATTTTCCGACATTGCACAGTACCTAAACATATTATTTTATATTATAGTGTATTTGAAAATCAAGAGAGAGTAAATTCCCAGAAATGTTTTGCAGTTATCAGTGTTAAAGGCAGTAAACCATAGACGTGCGTTTTCAAAATTAAATTAATATGGAAATAGAAATATTTAATTTGTTTTAGTTATTTATACCTAGATTACCAATTTTAGATAGATAAACATAATTCGTAAGTAGTAATTTAATTTGGGTAAAATGAAGAAAAAGTCAATATTATTTTAGGCATTTTGTTTTAGGCATATGTTTATTTACAAAATATGTATATAATATGTACAGATAATTACAATTACTTATAAATTAATATGAGGAGCTAAAAAACAATTAAGTAGGTATATGAGAAAAAAAACCAACCGCAAGGATAAAATTTATTAAATCTCAAAAAATAAAAATCTATAAATAAAATTAAAGTACATAAATTAATAATTTTAAAGTTGTGGTTCCTCGCACTCTGTGTCAGAAGATTCACCATCTGATTCTAGAGAAATTACAATGGGCTCTATAGTAATATCAATTATGTTATCTAGCTCCCACATTTTTTTTTTTCTATTTTTGTAACGTGTCTAATACATTTTTGCCAATTTTCACTTGTTACTTCAGATATTGCCTTATTGAAGAGATTTTTAACATCTGATAATTTAAAAGTAGTGTTATTTCTGGCAACATAACCTTTAACTTGAGCCCATATCAATTCTATCGGATTCAGCTCACAATGGTAGGGTGGTAAACGAAGGATTTCAATTTCTCGTTTTTTGGCTATCTCCTCAATATTATATTTTTTATAATTTTGCTTATGTTTTTAGCAATAGTTAACAATTCTGCCCTCAGCATTGTATTGTCAAAGGCTAAATTTTTAGAAGATAACCATTTTGCAATTTCATCCTTTTTCCATTTAGTGGTTGGTAAAGGTTCAAGTAATCTGGAGTGGTAACTTGCATTGTCCATTACAATAACCGATCCTTTTGGTATGAATTGAATCATCTGTTCAAAATATTCTTCGTGATAATCAACGGTTTTTTTTTATTCAAATAAGAGTAAACCATTCTCAAGAAAACCGTTTGTACTGCCTATATGACAAATAATTAATCTTTTACCTTTTCCTATAGGTTCCTTAAAACCAGTAGTATATCCTTCTAGAAAAGCTTGATGGGATGATTTTATATTTTTGTCTTTCCAAACTCTTCCTACACAATGTCCTTCATTAACCCATGTTTCATCTAAATAATAAATGTTTTTATTTTGAGCTTTAACTTGTTGTATTCTTCTGAGGTACTGTCTTCTCCAACATACAATTTCTTCAGAATCAATTAGCATTGAGTGTCTGCCCATTTTTTCAAATTTAAAGTTTAACTCATGTAACGTTTTCCATAGTTTATCCCAGCTTATTGTGGGTAAATCAACATCATTCGTAATGGCTTGCAAAACTTTATCTAAAGTTTATATTTGCTTGTTTATAAAAAATGAGTGAACAAGCTTACGAATAGCATTTTTAAAAAACTCGTCCACGTTGACTTTTAATAGTTTTTGTCTACCTGGTTTCGGCTTTGGTGAGGTTACTCCACCTGATTTTTCCTCCTTTAGAACTCTATATATTGTAGATTTTCCATATCCCATTGCCTTAGATGTTGTTTCAACTACACTGTCAATAGTGTTGGAGGGATTTTGATGTTTAAAATAGTGGTACACATTCACTACAGCACTCTTTTCATTGAGCGATAAATGGTCTAGTTTTAATTTTTTCACTAACGTATACTCACAAACTGCTTCCATTTTTAGTCACTACTATTTGTCACGTTTATCGAAAATCAAATAACTGCATTTCTAGAAACTTAAGCACTATTTAAGTCAAAATATCTGTCATTAGAAGCTGTTGCCATTCGGAGGTCGTTAAATAACAATTATCCCTTTCTAATCTGGTTACGCCTATGACGCACGTTAATCCTCTTAGGCCTACTGTAGTAACAATGAAAGATCATAAAATAATGTGATAGTCCAAGAAATTTAATAAATTTTGTATTGAAATTAACAAAAACAATTTAGAATGCATTACAAATATTGAAGTTCTACCGCACGTGCTGTACTATAGTTTTGCATACCGAATTAGTTTTTATTCTGGGAATTTACTCTCTCTTGATTTTCAAATACAGTATAATTTATTAAGAACAATAAATAACTGAACGGTTGAACTAAACTTCCACTATTTATTCCAAAAATACGTTTTAAAATGCAATTACAGCTGTTTCGCTAAAAACTAGCATCGTCAGAAGCTTAATTTAAATAATTTATCAGGAGTTGTTCTTGTGGTTTTGTTTATTCTTTTTCCATCACAGATGCAATTTCTTCCATGGAATCGATGTAAAAATAGCTAACTTCAACGTAATCGACAAGGCAATTAAATTTTAATTTGTTCACTGCTGTAGCAGCTGCCCTAAAATTTTATAAGCATATGAGATAACAGTCAGAGTTTCAATTAATTAATATATTCAGTTGCTTCAATAGGAACAGTTCACTAAACTGTAGTAGTTTCGCGTCCCTGATCAAGATGTCAGCATCTTCACAAACAACAGAGAAATTAACGGCTATTAAAATTAATTTGGATCATTAAAAGGAAGCAAATGGTTTGTATTTAGACTATAGAACTTGATTTTTTAAAATTGAAAATAAAAAGCAATTGGGCAAAGTTTATTGAATCGGGCTGCGTAATATAATAAAAATACATTTAAGAACCCTTGTTATTTCATATTAAACTCGACTCTACTTCGTCTCTTTGACGTTGCACAAAATTGAGTTCACCGGCCGTAAATTTTTTCTTGTTGTAGTTAACTGAACTTCTGCATCCTCTCACACCCATTGGTATCACAGTCATAGTAAAATGAACTTAAGATTTCGTTTTTTATAGTTAAAAAGATGGCGTCGAAATTGAAAGTGTTCATTGTTAACGCTATAAATTAATTAGAACAAATTTTTATATGAAGGAATTATTTTCAGAATATTGCTAAACTTCTAAGGTGTTAGCTATTAAAAAGACACGACGGCATGTTAAACATAAAAGGAATTCCTGATATTTGTAAATTCTAAATGTGGATGTTATATTTAATATTCTTCGGCTGTAGTTCTTTTTCAGCATCCCTTTCTGTTTTTAAAATTATTTCTCATATTTTTATGTAAAATTTGGATACTCCTCTTTGAGCTGATTTCAAAAATGTATAATATTTGTAAGTTAAAGTGGTTAGTTTATGAGATAAACAATTTTCATTAAATGGCATAATTCATTCTTCATGTGCTCTTGGTCTTCTTTGCGATATCCTACGACGAATGTCCAAACCTGGATTGTAGTTGGGTAATCTTCATTACCCTCACGTTTTATTCAATCATTTATATCCTCTATTTCTTCGTCAGGTGCTACTTCTTTCATTGCTATTTTAGCGTTCCTCTCCGTTGAATTCTTCTAGGTACTTTGTCAGTTTCCTTTATTCTTCTCTGGTTTGTAGATTTACTTTTACTTCTAATTTTTCGTTGAACTTGTAGGTCATATTAATTCCTATTGCATCTGCTTCTTTCCTGATTATGGGGAATTCCTTCGTCGTTTTTATGAAAATAGGAGGTGGCTCTTTTAATATTATTGGTAAATTATTTGCTTCCGTGTTGTTATTTTTGTGGTTTTTATTCCTTTGTTGTTTTCAGATTATTTGAAAGTCTTCTATATTCATCATTTTTGAGTTTACCTTCGGTCTCTGAAGAAGATAACTTGGTTATCGAAACGCGCGTCAGGCAGATAAAAGTGTGAGTTGGTCGGTATTTTGGTTCTTCTTATTGGACTTCTAATGCTTCTTGATCTGGTTTCTTCGTCTTCCAGTTTTCTTCTTTTGATTTGCTTTTTCCGTTTGACAATTATTGATCGAATAGTAACGGCTATATCCGAATAAACAGTTTGATAGTAACAAGCGACAACGTTAAGAAACAAAATCGTTGTTAAATAATGTTTATATAAAGGTAAATTTTATAATGAGAGTATAATAACCCCAATAACCCTACAGCAAATACAAAAAATGTTACAAAACAACTTTCACTATAAACAGCAATAAATTGGAAGATGAAACGCATTCTATTAGATAAAAAAAACATAGTAGTTACGCAGTAGTTTCTTTAGACTAACAACTGCATCAAACCAATTACACTTAAGTAGGTATAATGTCAACCACTGTTGTTTGTTGACTAGGTCGTTGTACCTATAATAGCATACTAATAAATACTTTTCCTTGCTTTTTAAAGGTTCTTTAATAATTGATTGACTTAGGCTTTATAACTTTTTTAATAAGAAAATATTTCTTTTTTAAATATTTTTTATATTTTTTTAACGTGTCTACTGCACACGAGAGCGATATCTTTCAAGTTTCGTCTCGTAAAAGCTAGACGAGAACGAGACAAGACACTTTTGGAAACATTTAACTTTCAAAAATTCCAAAAGTATTACCATTTATAATTACAAATTTACTTCGAGTTCGCTTTAAACTGTTCAAAAGATAACATTGGATAAAACTTGGAAAAATTATAAGTCCTTATATTATTCGTCAAATTAATAACTATTTATGTTTAAAAAAAGTTTGGTATACAATTTACTAATTAATTCGCTATTAGTAAGCACACGCAAAATGGTCTAAAATGAATTACTAAAGTATACACTTTTAATTTAGTGCAATAATGTAATTAAAAGACTTATGATCAGTCAGTATATTTTATATGAATAAATAAGTTCTAAAAAAATACATTCCAAATAAAAATTAATGTATAAAAAATATGTATATTCTCAATGAAATTCAAAATTTTACTTTATGGACATACAGTGCTTTTCAGATAAAAGTATCCACTTAATAAGTTTTATAATACTGGTATTTAGAAAAAATCCAAAAACACGTCAATTTATGTTGGACGGGGCAAGCCTTATGGCTTATTTAAACTTACTGGAAAAGCCACCCCCTCACCCCTTGCAGCATCCTTTTTTTTAAATTAGTTCTCATGTTTTTATGTAAAATTTGGATACTTCTCTTTGAGCTGATTTCAAAAATGTATAATACTTGTAGATTAAAGTGGTTTGTTTATGAGATAAACAATTTTTCTTTTAATAGCACAAATTTTACTTATTTTTTACTTTCACCTTATTTGCCTGTAATAAAATGGGTTGTACAACAGTTCAAACTATTTAATCTTTTTAACTGTGCTATTTATTCTACTTCAAAAATCCAAACAACAAAAAAACTTTTTATTAAAGTTTGACATTGTCAACTAGAATTTGTAATCACTATTGATAGTGTACTTTGATACAATATTTATTTTTTTCGCTGAAATGGTTTACTCTTTGCAAGAAAGAATTGAAATTGTAGGTTTACAGTACCAAAATAATAATTGTGCAAGAGCTGCTGCTAGAATATTTAACGAATTACATGACGCAAGACATGCAACTCATAAGTATGTAATTAAACTGATGGAGAAATTTACCACAACAGGGTCTGTTTGCAATAAAGTGCATAAACGAAAGGGACGAAGCAATCCAAGTGGCAATTTTAGAGCAAGTCAGCTTAGAGACTCAACAACCCCAATCGTCGTCAACAATAAGTAGAGCATTCGGTGTTTCATCTTCTACAGTTTTCCGAGTTCAACATAAATTCAAGTACCATCCATACAAAGTTAAGTTGCTTTTCTGATAAATGCTCACTTTCATTAAATGGCTTAGTAAATAGGCATAATTGTGGATATTGGGCTGAAAGTGATCCACATATTATGCGTGAATTCCATACAACACATCACCAAAAGTTAAACGTTTGGTGTGGTACCCTAGGTGACCACATTGTCGGACCTTTCTTCATAAACGGAAATTTAAATGTTGAATCATATCTTGAGTGGGTTGACCCACAATAATAAAAAATGTTAACCTTTCCGAACATTTACTGGTATTTCAACAAGACGGAGCTCCCCCACACTATGCTATGCCTGTCCGACAATTTTTAAACGAAACATTCCCCGTTCGTTGGATAGATAGATGAGGGCAGATGGTGGAGTGGCCACCTAGGTCACCGGATTTAACACCCCTAGACTTCTTTTTATGAGGGTGTTTAAAAACAAAAGTTTATGCTACCCAACCAGAATCTCTGGATTATTTACGAGAGAGGATAGAAAATGAATGTCGACAATTAAATCCAGCCGTATTAAGCAATGTCAGAGAGGCATTTCAAAATAGATTATACCATTTTATGGAAGTGAATGGTACTCATTTTGAACACTTATTGTAACTGCATAATAAATAGCACAGTTAAAAAGATTAAAGAGTTTGAACTGTTATACAACCCATTTTATTACAGGCAAATAAGGTGAAAGTAAAAAATAAGTAAAATTTGTGCTATTAAATGAAAATAGTTTATCTCATAAACTAACCTCTTTAACCCACAAGTATTATACATTTTTGAAATCAGCTCAAAGAGGAGTATCCAAATTTTACATAAAAAATATGAGAATTAAAAAAAAGGGATGCTGCTAAAAAATGGCGGACGTGGGCCCTTTTGGAAGATAATTTTAAATGGCACCATATGGAAAGTAATACATCATTTGAAAGCTTGTTTCAAACCCTTTCCAATGATACCAAAAAAAATTAATTCTTCTTCCTTACATCTTTCAACCCAAAATTATAAAATTATTAAAACTTTTAAATATTTTATTTGGTAACAAAATACGTTCTAATAATAAAAAAAATTTAATTATATGTTCAAAATGTTCACCATTTACTTCTTCGTAATAAAAAAAACTTTACCGACTTTTTATTTAAATCGAGTTCTTTGCTTTAAATGTAGGTACAATGATATTAACTGGCGTACTAAAAATTTAAAATGTTTGGCACTATACCATTCTTGTTTAAATTCAAAGCTTTTTTTTATTTCTTTTTGGTTCATATCTTAATTATAATTTGTAAAAATAGTAAAATTTTACCTCTTTACAATTATTGTGATTTAGTAAATTATCCGTTAATAATAAATAAGAGTTTTTTAAAATGTCGCGAACTATGCAGGACAAAGTTGAAGCAATATTAATTATTGGTGAGGCTAGAACTAATCTGCATGAAGCCGAACGGATTTTTAATGAAAGGCATCCAGATCGACCAATATCCAGACAGTACCTGAGACAACTCTTAGATAAATTTCATAGAACGGGAAACGTTGCAGACGCTAAGCGAAGTGGTCGACCTGGAATTAGTGAAGACAAACAAGTCGAAATAGTTGCCGAAATGGTAGTCAACTCCATACAATCCACCTCAAATGTTGCACAAACTTGTGAAGTGTATTCATCAACTGTAAAAAGAGTTTTAAGGAAACAAAAATTTCATCCTTATAAAATGAAAATGCTCCATATGCTGACAGAAGATGATCCATATCGCAGAATTGAATTCTGTGAGCAAATAAGAAATAAAATAGAACAGAATCCTTATTATCTTAAAACAATTTGCTTTAGTGATGAGTGCTCTTTTTTTCTTAATGGTAAAGTTAATACCCAGAACGTAAGATACTGGAGTGACACAAATCCTCACCTTTTTTATGAAGGCCACACCCAGTTTCCTCAAAAATTGAATGTGTGGGCAGGAATTTTGGGAAACTACATTGTTGGGCCTATATTTTTAAACGTAAATTTAACGGGGGAAATTTACCTGGAATTACTCCAGAATGGTATTGAACCCCGAATCTTAGAGATTCTTGAAGATCATGCTGACGAGTTCCATGATATGGAAATAACTTTTCAGCAGGATGGTGCTCCTCCCCATTATTATCAACCTGTTAGAAATTATTTAAATGAACAATATCCAGATAGGTGGATTTGACGACGGGGTCCAATAGAGTGGCCTGCGATTTCTCCCGATATGAACCCACTAGATTTCTTTTTATGGGAGTACCTAAAATCAAAAGTTTATGGTACACCAAATGAGAGCATTGACGAATTAAAGCAAAGAATTAATGAAGAATGCAGGTTAATTTCTAGAGAGACACTTGAACGCGTTCGGGAAGAGTTTTCTGCTAGACTTTTTTATTGCCAGGAAGTAAATGGTGAACATTTTGAACATATTATTTTTTTTTATTATTAGAACGTATTATTTTTACCAAATAAAATATTTTAAAACCTTAATAATTTTATAATTTTGGGTTGAAAGTTGTAAATAAGGAAGAAGAATTAATTTTTTTTGGTATCATTGGAAAGGGTTTGAAACAAGCTTTTAAATGATGTATTACTTGCCATATGGTGCCATTTAAAATTATCTTCCAAAAGGGCACACGTCCGCCATTTTTTATGATTACGTCCCTACTATCTATAAAAAAGTAATATACATTCCCTACTTCACTTTCCCAAAATTTCAAATTTCTAATTCTAACGGTTCAAAAAATAAATGGGGGGAAGGGACTTTAGAATCGCACTGTAATAAAAAAATTAAAATTGTACGAATAATTCGGGACACCATAATAGGTACATTATAACGTCATATAGGTAAAAAATATTGCATTAATAATATAATATCCTGAAATTTAAATGCACGCACTTTTAATGTTTAAAAACCTGGACTATTTAAATTATTTGTATTCCGCATTTTTAGAAAATCAATAGAAATAAGAAATAACAACACTTTAGAAATGCAGGCCTAAAACAATAACATAAAAAAATCTGAATTGTAGGCTCTAAAAGCTTGTATATTTTTTTATATCAATTCATAGTAGGGCCTATTTATCCTGATTTTTTATAAAATGCGACATTGTAGCCAGTTTAAAATCGATGTTAATTGGTATATCTTGGTAGTTTTAATAAAATAAAATTCTAGGGAAATGTAAATAGGTAGTAACAATAGGCAATAAAATGTTTAAAATTAAAATATTTACTTGAGATGCTGACTAACCCTGACATTTAAAGTAATATTTTTAACCAGTGTCAGGTGTCATTATTGGATGATCTTCACATTATTTTGTTTGAAATTGACCCAATACATACAGAGTCAAGGTAAACATTAAACTTAATTGGTAACTTTATCATTTTATAGTTTTTATTATGTTTTCGTTCATTGATATTGTTGTTTATTTTTGTTTGTTTAATTTTTGTCATACATTTTATTGTTTGTTATTTAAATGATTAAGAAAATATTTTGAAATGTGTTTGTTAGTTTATATTTTGGAAATATAATTTCGTGAATCTATATAAATACTATAAAATATTAAGCTAAATATAACCATTAATTGTTCTTATCTTATTCGTCACCTTGCCTTGTTGAAATAATGTAACTCAGACAAATCATTTGGGAAATGTTTCCCACATTCATGACAAATAAAATCAAAAATATTAGACACTTGGCAAGACAATATATATAAATAATATTGGAATATTCCAGACACTAATATTTGGTGTGTGTAGGTCTGAAATCTAAAAATAAATTGTTAATATAAAAAATTTGTTTGTCGGTTTTTTCCAAATAAGTTTACTGTACTGGAATTTTAATATATATGTAAATCTTATTATCGGGTTCATATTAATTAAATTATCGTTTTTTTAAGATTTATTCTAAAAATATAATTCTATTAAGTAAGTAGTATAAAAAACTGAAACAGAAGTTGGTACTTCCCATTAAAATATTTCGTTAGAATAAGCATAAAAAATGCACAGAACAGCTTTTTTCCTGCAAGTCAATTTTGAATTGCTAGCAAATTTTTACCATGCCTCCGTACATTGCCGCAACTTTCGAGATATTTTTTTCGTCATCTGACAAGTGTTGTCAGTTTCTGAATATTTGAGGTTAGGTTTTAGACATTTTCAAAACAACTCTTCATACCTTAGACAAGGAAAGAGAGAGGACTGCGCATTGGAATGAATTTGTGTAACCCAATTGCCACCAAACTAATGGCGGACAATATTGACATAGGCGTATCATACGATTTTTCTTATACGATTATTAAATAATCATTTTCATTATTTCGTATTATAAATCTAATTTAAAAAAGTCTTTTAATTTATACTGCTCCAAAAAAATGGAACAATCATTTTAAAACATATTTATTTAATAAATATTACAATTTTAATCTATTTTATCTATTTTAAATATATGTTTTTATTCCACGCCACTGCTAAACTATTACATCTATGAGCAAATAATAACAATAAAATGAAAAATAATCTTTAAAACTGAATGAAAACAATGTTCAAAATGTATGTACAATTAATTTAAGTTATCATACATAACATATGTGATTTAGTTAAACATCTATTACCTGAAAGCTGTAATATTAATAAAAATAAATTTCAAGGAAACAGTTTTAAAATACTTTTTACCTATGAAATGAAATTCCTTGCTCTTTTTTAGCACTCTGACTATTGCACTTATAAGCTACACAATTAACCATTTTAAAATGTCTATTCAGGTTATTGAAAAAGGTGAAAATTAATAAAAAAACTAAAAAAATACAATTCGACGTTCCAAATTTGTTTGCCACCAAACGTTTGAAAATTGGCTTCACTCACACGCATAAGGTTTTCATTGCCATGCGCTGTCCTCTCTCTTTCCTAGTCTAAGCTTCATACAAATGCAGCCTGTAAGTACACACGAACTTCGGAAATATTATCATAAAATATAGAATGACAGGATAGAATCAGCTGACGTAAACTGACATTTCTGCCAACATAGGTTTTGGGTTGTTCCATCAAAATTTCCTAAAAACAGACGAGATTATGTGGATTTGACATTGAATAAAAAGAAATGGTTGTATAATTTTGTGCGCCTTTTTAATGCAGTGAAAAGTCTGAAAGGCATGCGCAGTTCTTTCACAAAAAAGCTGACAATAGAATTACGAGCAAAAGGCTGAAATGTACGAGTTACTTAACATAGTTTTAGGCAGAGTTTATCTTTTATGACCAAAAGCTCACACTTTGTAATGCAAACATGTCATAGAGCTAAAGGCATAAAAAAATGTGTGTATGTTTTACCCAAATTACTTTAATGTACCTACAACAATTTAATATATACAAATCTTATTATCAACTTCCTGGTAACAATATTGTTGTTCCTTATTTAACAAAAAAAGATAATTTTAATCAAACGGTTTGTTTTTTAATCTATTTATGTAATAAACCATTTTACTTTCTACAAATCTTATTATCAGCTTCCTGTTAGTTATACTATGATTTTTTATGATTCGATTAAAAGCCCTGCTAATTTTAAAAATTACATTTTTAATCTGATAGTAAAACATTGCAAAAAAAACACGTTAACGACATTTTATTAATACTTCATAAACATCAAACTAATTATTCTTGGTATGTATGAGAGTGTTTATTTAATACAAGGTGACCATTTGAAAACTTACAATCGCTTTATCTGAGGAACCAAAAAATCACCGAAATTATACTATTATTAACTTCTTTTCACTGATTTAAAGAATGTTGAATGGCCTTCTACATCGTCGGACCTATCCCCACTTTAAATAATTTCAAGCGTTTCTTAAATTTGTAATTGAAAAATACAATGAAGAATAGTGAAAAACTCTTGTTTTAACTTAACTTCCAAGTTTAATTGAACAAATTAGGTATAAAATTACAATTACAGCTGTTTTGCTATATAACTAGCATCGTCAGATTGACATATTGAAATTACATTTTGTTTGTTTGTAGTAAGGGTTAGTACAATAAATTTAATGAAAAATACAAATATTAATTATTTACATAAACATTGTTTGTTAATTATTTGTTTGTTGTTGTTAATTATTTAAATAAATATTGTTTTACTAAGATAAATTAACTCCAATGTTAAAATGTCATATACCTACAAACTATTTTGTCATTTTGACATCGATAAAAAAGGTGCATCCTTTTTTATCGCTTTTTTTATCGCATGTTACTCAATCTAGTAGGTGTGTATCAATTTTGCATTATTGTTGACAGGTATTTAATTGTCAAATTTAACAATATAAAACAATACTACCTTTTCTTTGCAAAAAACATAAAGTATGAACCGATTTGGAGAGGTTTCACATGAACAAATTACAAAAAATATTGAAGAGTCAATACCGAAGTCAACAAAAAATACGAAGTCATCAATATGGAAACAATTCATGGAGTTTTGTCAAAGCCGAAATTATAAGTTGGAAGAGAATACTACAATACAAAATCTAGCAAAAATATTAAAAGATTGGGCTTTCAATATGAAAAAAAAGAATGGAAAGGATTACAAAGAATTTGCGGTCAAAACAATATGGAACACGACTGCTAAAATGTTACAACAGAAATATTTTAACGAATATGGTTTGAAATTTGATCCTTTTACAGACATAACCTTTAAAGAAGCTCGGGATGCTAGAAATGCCAAAAGAAAACAACTTCAATTGATTCCAACAAAAAAGAAAGACGTGTTCTTCAGCAATAGACAAAGAAAATATAATAAAAATGGCAACACTATGGAATATAAATGAACCTGAAGGGCTGCAAAAAAGATTCTTTCATATAGCTTCTTACGAATTGGCTTGGAGAGGAGGAGAAGCTGTTAATTGCAAAATTTATTATTTTAAAGTAGAAAAGAACCAAAATGGTCTTCCTACGGGTAGGATTGAATATAACACCATATTTTCGAAAACGGCACAAGGCGGCTCGAAAAAGTTAACAGACAGCAAATGGTTGACTAGAAATACCATATTTGTTTGGACAAAAAATTCTGCTGCAAAAATTGGATTGGACATAATCAATAATAAAGTTACTAACCATTCAAATCGTTAATTTTTTTAAATAGAAATCGGTATAATGCGACACCTCATTTGAAGGAGAATTTAATTCTCTATTTGCAACTAAAATATTTTTTAAGGGTACAAAAACATTTCTTTTTTATTTAAATTCAACCAAATTACAACTAATGATTTAATTCATAACGTACCTTAAAGTAACCAAATTATGCATAATAAATATTTTAAATTAAATCTTGACAATATGCGAATCTACGGACACATTCATCAAGTACATTGCGGATGACTTCTGGAGTAATGAGACTCATTTCATGCCTAATTCTATCTTTTAAGTTCTGTAAATTTTGGGGTTTATTGACATAAACTTTTGATTTTATGTAACCCCACAGGAAAAAGTCTAGAAGTGTTAGATCTGGCGACCTTGCTGGCCACTCTATAAAACCTCGTCTTCCGATCCATCTCCTGAGAAAGCAATTATTTAAATATTGACGTACTTCACGTGCGTAATGCGGAGGTTGGAACCAGATATTGTCACTAGGTAAATTTGCATTATTGGCATTTGGATACATGTTAGCAAGGACAGGTATAAGTTGATTTCTCAAAAAAGTTAAATAACGTTCTCCTGTTAGATTTTCTTCAAAGAAAAAAGGGCCAATGATTCTGTCATCGATGATCCCTGCCCATACATTCACTTTCTGAGGATATTGCGTGTGTGCCTCAGTCATCCAATGTGGGTTTTCTTGACTCCAATACCTGCAATTTTGACGATTCACGGTACCATGTAAAAAAATGTGGCTTCATCGGAAAAGAGGATTTGATTGATGAAACGTGGATTGCCGATACATAAATCCTGCATAATTTCAGAAAATTGAAGCCGGCGATCGGTATCGTCGTCGTTTAATTCCTGGTGTAGTTGAATTTTGTAGGGATGGTATTTTTCTTTTTTTAAAATACGTAATACCGATCGTTGGGAAACTCCAGCATATTCACCCATTTGTGTTGAACTACTGTGAGGATTGTCATGGACATTTAATAAAACATCAAGTTTCACATTGTCTTCAATTTTAGGACGCCCAGCGTTTGGAATATGTTTAACGGACTATTTTACTTACTGTTGATTGGCTGATGGGTCTGTCTGGATATTTTGCGTTGAATAAATTGCATACCTCGTTCTGTGTTCTTTTTTTATCTCCACATCCGCTAAGAATTAATATTTCTATGCGTTGTGTTTCATTTAGGTGAGCCATAATT
The DNA here is from genome assembly GCA_035357415.1 of Ophraella communa. Classification (NCBI taxonomy): domain Eukaryota; kingdom Metazoa; phylum Arthropoda; class Insecta; order Coleoptera; family Chrysomelidae; genus Ophraella; species Ophraella communa. The sequence goes on from CM068994.1 coordinate 3,505,754, forward strand.
TAGTATTCAAAAGTAAAAATTACAATTGACAACTGATGACAATTCACAAAATCAAAAAATATTTACGACAATAAATATTACAGTAGCTATGCCAATATCACATTTAACATTTGACAAAAAGTTTAAGTGTTTATGAGATAACTTTTTGTGTCCATTATTATTTTTTCTTATTAAATTGATTGTACTAACCCTTACTTTTTGGAAGTCCATCTTATTAAGGACAATAAAAAACTCTTCGTTTTAACAAAACTTCCAATATTTATTTAAAAACTGCTTTTTTAAAAGACTCAATGACAGCCGTTTCGCTAGACAACTAGCATCGTCAGATTGACATATTGAAGTTACTATTTATTTTTGTAGCTAGGTACCTGATGTTTATTAGGTAGTTATAAGGCTAGACCAAGTATGGAAGTAATAAGACATAACAATATTAAAGCCTAGATGTTATTAGCCCTAAGGGATTATCCTGGATGTATTTCCCTCTAAGATCAGTATAACTGTGCAATGATATAGAAAAACCAGGAAAAAACTATATCATGCTGATCTTTACAATATATTTGTGTTACAATTACGTCTTATCTATGTATAATAATTCGGAATTATATAACAAAATTCTTTATTGTTTGTTTTAATTTGAAATATTCTTTTGGTTAGTTATGTAAACGGTTATGATATTATAATTCATAACACTATTAATGTTTTTTGCTTATGATTTTATAGGTTTGGCCAACCAACGTCAATATGCTTTGATAGTAATCTTTAAAAAAACAAATTAGAAAGATCACAAGCTTGTTGTATTACCTAAGTACAAATAAAATAAATCTATCATTTTTTCGTAAAAAACATCCTGTGTTACACATGTTGTTCCAAATATTTGTACAATTAGGTAATGGAAGATAGAATCGTATATTTTCTCAACCAGATTAAACTTACACAAATCCTAATTACAAAAAAGTTTTTTTCCAATGAACATTTTATTAAATGACTAATATTTCATTAAATGTATAATTACATAACTAACATGTACCTCCATTCATAGATGGCGACTCTTTAGCAGACGTTAATTTTTTTATCTCATAATTTATTTAAGGGCTGACCTATTATTGTTATAGTCACTGATTGTAGGTAGATAGATAGATAGATAGAATCTTATAAGATCAATGTTTATATCCAAAACCTTGAAATTTTTGTTGCTATACTTCCATTTGTCAAGGTAACAAAATTGATTTTGATGCCTTTCATAATTAATATACCTATAAATATCTTTATACGTTTCACAATTGTAAACATTGACTACAAAACCTTGTTCATTTATAAAAGAGAACATTAAACAGATATAAAGTATGTTTGCAGTTTTGTTTATTTTTTTGTCTATATTAATTTGTAATGAATAAATAATAACATCAAATTAATTGAAGACCTCTGTTTCTAGAAATAGACAATTCCAAAGGTTGGATTGTTAAGCTTACTTTTTATTCCAAACTTTAAAAAACAATAGCATATATTTTTAAATAAATCTATTTGTTCCTACAAAACTGTTAATACACTTCGTAAAATATTAAATTCTTAAATACAATTTAAATATACAAATTATTTTGCAGTGACTCACTTATTTTTTCTACTTCTACAAATAGAATTCCATAGATGGCGCTCTGAAATGCCAATGTCTTCCTAGAAACAAGTAAAACAAAGCAGGTGCCTTATAAGCCCTTGGATTGTTTACGTGGTTTTATTTTGCTAATTTAGTTATTTTTAATGTTTGTTCTATAAAACTTTTGCATTTTCATGGTTTGTACTTTGGTATTTTGTGTTGTTAAACTAAATTTTGACTCATAATATTTTTAAAATAGGTAACACCAAAATTACAATAATTGTGGTCCTGGTTTTCACAAATATTACAAATATAAGTCTACAGTTCATCATTGTCGATATATTTTATACTATTTGACAACTATACCAAGTATGACAGTGTCTGAATATATTTTTTTATATATTTAGGTTTTTAGTTATTTTAAAGTAAAGAAAAATAATTTTTTTCAAAAACTGAATATATAGCAGATTCTAAAATCGATGAATAAGCAAAATATATCAAAGTCCAATACTCAAAAAAGTATTTAATTTGATTTAATTTAAGGGAAATTTAAAGAAATCTTACTCGTAGAAACAATTCTGTAGGTAAGGATAATAAAAAACTCTTCGTTTTATTATCCTTAATAAGATGGACTTCCAAAAAGTAAGGGTTAGTACAATCAATTTAATTCTGTAGGTATTTCACTCATAGATTAGACATAGATAGTAATTGTTATTACATTACTTCCAGTATAAATCTGGATGCACGTCACGGCTGTCAAAATGGGACTATGTTGCCAAGCATTTAAAATATTATTAGAATCTAGTAAACTTCAAACGAAGTTTCTCTAACATTCTTCTTTTTATTGGACTACAATGTTACACTAGGATTAAACGCGGCAACAGAGCGCAATGGGGGAGTCCCTTCATGGTAGCCAACCTGAAAAAGTAGATGAAAAACTACTGCCTTTTTTTGGGAATTATTCAACTTTGAAAGTATAGTTTTCACCACATTCAGTATACTGTAAAAGTTTTTCTTGTCACGAAGGCCTCATTTATTAGATATTGGATAAAATGTTTTTATACTAGGAGCTTCAAGAGCTTCACGTCAAATTTAAATTATTACTTGACATTCTTTAACGTGAAAATGCAACCCCTACCTTCAACCCCCTTAGAATGACAGGTACAACCCCCAATTTTTTAAATGGGAAGTATAGGCTTGTGATATATCATTTGAAAGGTCTCTTCATTCTCTATTCAAAAATGTTATTGTTTTTAAATTTAATGCAAAAATTAACATAAAAAAAATTAATATCATGTTGTTACCGAAATTCGCTACAGTACAATCAAAAACTAAAATGTATTGCAAAACGTAATAAAATGTAGAACACGAAAAAGAACTATGAATGTTAATGATGTAGATGTTCAAAATGTTCTCCGCGAACGTCTTGGCAACATCCTAATCTCAAATAAAACTGTCTTCTAACATTATTTAACATATCAGGCGTGATCGACCTAATCGCAAGCGCTATTCGTTCTTTTAAGTCATTTAAATCAGAAGGTTTAGTTTTGTACACATGGCTCTTCACATATCCCCATAAAAAGAAATCTAATAATGTAAGATCAGGTGATCGCGCTGGCCATTCAATCGATCCTCGCCTCCCTATCCACCGATTGGGAAATATTGTATCGAGGTACTGCCGGACATATTAAGTTGGTAATGTTGTGGTGCTCCATCCTGCTGAAACCATATCGTATTCGCTGGAACTTGAGGGTTACCTGGATCAGGATATAAATTTGCCAACGTTGGAATGACATCATTTTGAAGTAGTGCCAAATAATTGTTGCCATTCAAGTTGCCCTCAAGAAAAAAGGGACCAATGATATTGTTCCCTACAATCCCTGCCCAAAACATTAACCTTTTGAGGGTATTGAGTGTGTTCTTCTCTCATCCAGTGAGGATTTTCCGTGGACCAGTAGCGGCAATTTTGCCGATTAGCATGACCGTTAAGTAAAAAAGTACACTCATCAGAAAACATAACGTCTTCTAATTGGATAATATTGTTATCCAACATGTCCATCATTTGCTCACAAAAAAAAGTTCTCCTATCAAAATCGTCTTCCATGAGCTCCTGAGTAGGTATCATCTTATACGGATGCAATTTATTTTCTTTTAATATGTTTGCTATCGATGTATGGCTAGCATTGAATGTAGTGGATGCCTGTCTACTCGATGTATGTGGGTTTTCCTGAAACTCAAGCAACACATCTAATTTGAGTTCATCACTCAGTGCATTGGCAGCTGCTTTTTTTATCTGCCTTACATGACCAAACTCGCAAAACTGCTTTAATATTTTACTCATTGTACCTTGGGATATAGGCGGTAAATTAGGAAATTTCTGATGAAATAGGCGAGTTACTTCCTGTTGTGTTAGGATGTTATTTCCGTAACCAATCATTTGTAAAACTATTATTTTATGCATTTCCGTTAATCTAACCATTTTTCAGAATTGAATTGAACAAACTTTATACTTAAATTACAACAATGACAACTTTAATAAAACAATTTACTACTGCTTGTTAAAATAACGTTGCCACATAAATTCGTTAAAGTTTTTTAATGGTTACTATCTAAAAACCACATTGCTATGGTTTTTGTTCACTTTCTCATTATCAAGACCTAAACGGGAAATAAGTTTTAAGTATATTGTAATAAGTTTCGAGTATATTTTAGCGAATTTCGGTAACAACACGATATTAATTTTTTTTATGTTAATTTTTGCATTAAATTTAAAAACAATAACATTTTTGAATAGAGAATGAAGAGACCTTTCAAATGATATATCACAAGCCTATACTTCCCATTTAAAAAATTGGGGGTTGTACCTGTCTTTCTAAGGGGGTTAAAGATAGGGGTTGCATTTTCACGTTAAAGAATGTCAAGTTATAATTTAAATTTGACGTGTTTCGGTATTTTTTATAAATATGTACAGTAATCGAAATAATGAATTTATTCCATTTGGCTTTTACACACTGTATACTACCTATTTAAAGTGTACTAATTGAATATATTTTATTTACGACATTTCTGCTATAAGCTCTTAAATAACGACAGAATTGGTTCAATGTTAGTAATTTCTAACCAGCAAGCTCTGTTGGTGTTCTTTTTTAATCTTTAAATGAAAATTTCTATTCATTTAGGTACTTCTTAAACAAAAAAAACCAAATAAAATAATATCAATAACTGAACTTTAAAATTTATAAATCTTTAAGTATTTATGAGACAGGGATGCCATTATTTAAAATAATCATTTATTTTCTCCTTTGAATTAAAAAATAGTCACTTTATTTAAACCTCTAATAAATTTAAACCTAGACGTCCGCTCTACTTGTTTTCACACGAAAATAGATCAGAATATTAATTATAGATCGTTCTAGATTATGTATAAATTCTAATTTAGATAAAGTCTATAAATGATTTTTATTTCATGTAAAATTTACAAGCTAATAAAATATATTGCCATTGTTCAAACACATGAAATTATTATTGACCTCGTTTATTTTCTAGGATAATTATTAAGGTCAAGTAAATAAAACTTTAAATATAATTTATTTATTTAACTATTCGTCATAATATAACCAATATTTTGATATTTTTATTTACTCTCAGCATCCATCCACCCGTTCAACAAATTCGCTATAATTGTTGTAATCTTGTCAGTAACGAAATCTTTGAGAACTTTATCTGGTACTCCTAAGTAATATTCACTGACAAGTAGAAATATGGAAATATAAAAATGAATCTGCTTACCAGCGGATAAGCTAACATATACCTTTGATCTTGTTACAGTCGACAAGAGTTTCACTAGACTAAAAATAAAAATTTTCATTTAAAATAAAACTCTCCAACTAATATATCTCATAGATAAACAAATACATACTGAAAATAATTTCAGATAAGGTGCAATCAATAATAAAACTGAAAAATAGTAAATTGTTTCTACCTGCACCCAAGGTAAAAAAAGCTCGACCGTTTTCTATGAAAAAACAACTACTTCCTGGGCTATATGCCCCAACGAACATTCCAATATACAACGTGATGGCGACCAACATAAAACCATCTCTGTCGGTTTGCAAATCAACGATCGGTATAAATATCGTCAATTGTTCCAGATTCAACATTAATTAAATATAGTAGCTTAGCCAAGTAAAACCTTGTATAATAAACTTTCACAGAACTACCTATTCAAATTGAATAGAATATTAGTTCCAATGGCACGTTACAAATCATTTTCTACCAAGTTTGACATCTGCTTGAACAGACCTATTATATTATGTTACTAACTTCTAGAAATATACTAAGGGTAATAAAAAACTATTCGTTTAAACTTACCTTCCATGTTTTATAAATTAATTATCATTGTCAGATTGACCTATTGAAATTACATTTTGTTTGTTTGTAGCTAGGTACCTGATATTCATTCGGTAGTATTAAGGCTAGACCAAGTATGGAAGTAATAAGACATAACAATATTAACGCCTAGATGTTATTAGCCCTAAGGGATTATCCTGGATGTACTTCCCTCTAAGATCGGCATAACTGTGCAATGATATAGAAAAACCAGGAAAAAACTATATCATACTGATCTTTACAATAACTTAATATATTTGTGTTTTACAATTACGTCTTATCTATGTATAAAATGTAAACTCAATCAAAGTAAACAGTTTAATAGTGGAGAACTTCCAAGATTTATTTGTTCATTAACAACTTTAAATTGTGGATCTGCTAGATGTCTTTTTATTTCAAGTTCTTCAAGGAAATCTAAATTTTGTGTAATATTTTGATGTCATTGGTGTGTAAGAATGAGGAACATTTGTTCGTAGGATGGACTTTCACAGAGTAAGGGTTAGTACAATAAAATTCTAGAAACATATCGATTAAATTGAAAGTCTTAATTTAATGGACTAGTTTAGTGAGTTTTTTTTTATATTTGCATCTTATAAAATAGGTTTTTTTGGTTCAACTGTACAAATAAAATTTTTATAAAATTAATCCTCTAGCCATAATCGGCTTTTGAAATTTAAATTTAATTGTTACATACGTCATAAGTGGTAAGTGACGTGTTTCAATAAGATTGGTAGAAAATTTGCGATGTTGTCGATATGCTTTAATATTAACCGAGAAACTTATCTCTCTCTTATTTGTTGTCATTAAAAAGAGATAAACATATTGATATTTTTGTTCTCTGATTGACACTTTATCAATTAAGGAGTAAAACACTAAACAAAATATTCTGTTATTTTCGTTAGTTTAATTTTTTGTTTGGTTGTGTTTGGTTTATGAAAGAAATTACTTCTATACTATTTTTGGTTCGAAAATAAAAATCCCTAACACCTTCTCTTGGTGTTATAGCGGTTCCTTAAAAAATAACCAATAGAAGTAATTGTTCTCTCGGAGAGCAACCCTTCTATCGGTACAGTGAGAGAACGAATTTCAAGAATACGGTTTTGGCATATTCAATAGAACCACGACCACTTTCTATTGGCTGTTCTATTCTATCACCGTCAAGAATAGGGGTCTTGTTTGTTTATTACAGTTAAACACGATTTTCTCTCCTTTCATATATCTTGTCAACTGGTACAATCAGTTAGTCACAGAACACGGTGTTTTGTGCCGCCAGTTCTTTGAGAATACTTGAAACGAACGTAGCTAAAATGTGACAACGTTGACTTTTAAACACACTTCATTATTGGTTATTAGTTGGCGCTACGTTTAAAACTTACTAATTATTTATTGCTAAATTTTACGAAATGAGAAAAATTAATTGCAAAATGAATACCAACATAAGTAAGTAGGTATCTTATCCTAAATATATATTGCTATCATTTTGATTAATATGATCCTATTAAACTAGTCCATTCATTTAAAGGACGCGGGTCTATTTGGCCTTATATGTATATGTCTTAGTCACATTAAATATTGTTTCTTTTTTTCTAATTGTTTGATTCTATTTTTATATTGTTACCGTATCATTGACCTCTGGTTGATAAGAAACAGAAATTTTAAGTAAAAATAATCTAGTTTTTACAAACAATGTTAAGAATTTTGTTGTAAAAGAATTTTAGCTATTTTTTAAACTTATCGCTTATGTAAACAGAATCTTCATAAAGATATACTAAAATTAAATTTTATTTTTGCCAAAAATATTTTTTTTATGAAAATCTTTTTGAATTTTGTTATATGGGATAATTTCTATTTAAAATATATGTATTAAAAATTTAACTTTGCAAAGTAAAAATAAACTATATCAAACATTTTTAATACATTTTGAATGTGTAAATTGTTCATCTTTATAGTACCAAACTTCCTTTATACTTTGCTTACATTTTGGATTAAGCTTATAAACAAACATTTAACCTTTCGTTGTTTTAGATTAGACCAAGTTATTTGATAAATGATATTTTTTGGTTGAAACATACCTAATTTCATTAAATATCTAAAATAATTATTCTTTCCGTAAACCTCTGAACTAACAAATAAAATAATAAAAAATTAAACAAATATTTAAAAGATAACAAGAAATAAACTATTCAACGTATTTACTTGGAACAATCAATTGGAAAAACTCTAATTAAAAGCTAGTGGCGAGCTGGACTTATCGCAGGGAGACTTGGGGCTTGAAACCGAAAATGATCTTCTGGTCGTACCAAACGATTACCAAGCCCATGATTACCTATGCACGACTACTTCCTATACTGTTTGTAATAAAATCAAACCCTACATTACTTCAGCTGTTATTGAAATGGCGAAAATAAAACGGAACTTATGGAGAACTTACAAAAGAACTGGAAGTGAAGAAGATTTCCTTGTCCACAGAGAATACTCTAAGAGATGGTCTAGTGAAATTAACGAAAGAAGACGGTCTTACGAAAATCAGTTGGTTCATAGAGGTTCTAAGGCAGTCTTTAAGTACACTAGACAACAGTTATCCTCTAAAGTAACCACACTTCTTATTCAAACTGTCGATGGAACTATCAGTGAGTCGTTTGGGGAGTCTGCAAATATTCTCGCAAACACTTTTCAGTCGGTATTTCTAAATGAGAACGAGGACAATATTCCTATACCTGAATTTCCTAGATCAGATATATTCATACATCTTCTGGATTGAACAATATTCCTTGGTCTGTTCTTAAAAACTGTTCTTCTGTTCTTGTTAAATCACTTGGTCATATTGTGAATTGCTCTTTCAATGTCTCTTCATTTCCTTCTTAATGGCTTTCTGCTTCAGTTACTCCTGTTTACAAAAAAAGGGGATAAACTTGATCCTCATAACTACCGACCTGTTAGTTTAACATCAATTTGTTCAAAGATTTTGGAAAAAATAGTCACTGAAAAGTTAAGGAACTTCCTAATTACCAATAATAAACTTTCCAACTCGCAGCATGAGTTCTCACCACCATCCACACTAACCAATTTATTGGAATGCCTTAACGAGTGGAGCTTAAGTATAGATTCTGGAAATCCTGTGGATGTTATCTATCTCGATTTTTCACGAGCCTTTGATAAAGTGTCTAAAAGAAGACTTCTTCTAAAACTAGAATATCTTGGAGTGAGGGGAAAACTTTTAAAATGGATAGAGGCATTTCTTTCAAACAGACATTTTGTAGTTAGAGTTGGAGATAAGTATTCAGACGTGAAATCAGTAACGTCAGGGGTACCACAAGGATCCGTTTTGGGGCCGTTGTTATATTTGGCGTACACCGCTGATTTGCGCCTAATTCTGAATACACAATCCTCTTACCTATGCTGATCGGCTCCAGTCTAGTTTGAATAATCTGATAACCTGGTGTGATACTTGGCATATTCTATTGAATATTTCCAACTAATATTACAGTGCTCTGTCATGCATATGGGCAAATTAAATCCCAATGTCCAGTATATGTTAGGTAATGTGGTACTCAAATCAATCGATTCGCAGAATGACCTTGGTGTGCTGGTGACAAAGAATTTAAACTGGTCTGAACATATTGCTGCAAGGGTGAGAAAGGTAAATAGTGTTGCATACATCTATAAAAAAGCACATCTATTTACTATTCTTTATAAAACTTACCTAAGGCCATTATTGGAATACAACGTTACTATTTGGTCACCTTATCTTATCAGAGACATTACTTTACTTGAAAATGTACAACGTAGGCTAACAAAGACTGTCACACGTTTATCGCGTCTGGAATATCACGAAAGACTTAATGCTCTTAATCTTCCAATTCTCAAAGACAGACGAGATCGAGGACATATAATTCAGTGTTTTAAAATCTTAACAAACCCATATTCAGTTGACTTATCTTACCTGTTTTCTACAGCCGCCAATGGTCGTTTGCGGGGTGACATTCTTAAATTAAATAAGGAAAATTTTAAGACTACTGTGCAGCTGCTACACGCTAAAATAAAATTTTTTGGATTGAATTGGCTGTTACTTGATGGATATCCATAACTAAGTTAAATAAAAACACAAATGTTTTCACGATATCCACAATATACTGTGGATAACGTAAAAACATTTGTATTACCGTATTTTTATTTAACTTAAATAATATTTTGTCTAATATACTGTTTAAAACTTTTTACTAACCTTTCGAACAGCAGCAACAGGTATGAAAGGGCCACCATTGGTCCTTTGCAGCGACTATTTAGTTGTTTTGACATTTTTTTACTTATTACACTGTTTTTGTTCTTAAAAGAACAGTTTTTTTATATTTCAAAATAACAACAAGAAAAAATAACACAAAAACCACAAACAAAATGACAAATACAAAACTAAATATACTAATCGGTGACTACGGCAACGACGCGACTTGTCAATCACGGCTACCAACTTTATGTAAACAAATTTAAGTATTTTATATTGATTTGTTGAATGGAACATTTAATTTGAACGTTGGGAACGATGCTTGGTAATAAAGAGAAAATTATTGACGTGAATCAAATGTTTTGACCAACTATATATTGTTAACATAGCAATTTTCTTATTTAAAATGCGGCTGCAGAATTGCAGATTCGCCTTCAGAAAAAAATCTATGTTTGGCTTGTAAAAATTGGCGATTTGTTACAGCCAACCATCTTTCACCTTACATATAGGAATTATACAAACTTAGTTTACAATAATAAATTATACATAAAGTTATTTACGATCAATAGCATGCGTAAGGTCAATTTATGCAATGTTTTTAATTAACTGCCAACCAATTAACTTACCTACACTTTAACTAGACCGGACTATTAAAATATTGTTTAAATTGATTTATGTTCGTAAATATTTCGGGGCCTGTTACTTGTCAATATTAACACTGAAACGGATGCAAGTATAAACAAAAAATGTGAAACCTTGAGGGAGTTCAAAATATTTAAATTAATTTTCGGTACTTTCAGTTGTCTTTATTTATTATTATTAGCAGAAAATGTTTGTATAAACGGTAGATTGCCAGGTTAAAAGTGGAAGATTTTTATCTCAATTTTCCTTTGAGATTTGATGTGTGTTATTATTAACTATGCAATTCAAATAATAGAGAGATGTTAAGCCACCTAAAATTTTGATATACGTTACACGCTAAACGTTAGTTTTTGAAGCCATAACCTGTGAACAACGTTACACGTTAAACGTTATTTTGTTATTTTGACATATTTCACAGCATACAGCAGTCGAAAGTGACAAGTTAAAATATTCAAAGATGTTTATAGTACATTTTAAAAACCAAAATAAAATTAAGTAATCTATTTAAAACTATTTGTGGATAGTTTCAATACATTTCCATATTATTATTAGCCGTCTTGACAGGGTTTCCGGTTACGTTCTGTTGTAGGGGGTAAGTTTGACAGTGGTAAGGTTGTGTCTAATATACATTGGGTCGGAATTGATTTTAGGGTTCGGGAGGACGGTAAAATAAGGAAAGGTCTATAGCATGGCTATAGACATGTTACAGTAGCTATCTGATGTTGATTAACTAATGTTAAGACTAGACCAAATATTAAATCAAAAAGATAAAATAAATTGTTAATCTAATTAAATTTGAAAGTGAAATTCTAATCTTGGATTTCCTTTATTAAATACCAAAACAAAAACAAAATATGTATTTGGTGGGAAATTCCATTTAGTTTCATAACAAAAATAGTGTTTTTCAGGTTAATTATTTACGTCTAATTCTATTGACACAATTCCAATTTTCATCAACGCACGTGCCTATTCAAATCAATATTGTTATTACATCGAAAACGAGAGATTACATATGGAAATAACTTTGTTTGCTTGACTACAAAAAACATCAATAAAAGTATTTCCCTTTTTATCAAAGGAAATTGAACCAGGTTGACTTTTATACAGTTATAATAATATTTTCTGAAACTTTTTAAACCAACATTAAAATAATTATTTTTATTTTACTATTCTATAACTTCGCAGCCAAAAACTGAGAGAACCAGTCAATTAAAATACCAAGACTAAAAGCATTTTTACTAAGACATTTTTAAAAACCTTTACCAGCAATAAGTTATAGTTTTTTCCAAAATAAGTTTGGGCGGTATCTCTAAGTAAAGCTTCTCATATTTGAAGGTATGATCTATCTGTAAAATGAGTTATAGTAACTAACACAATACCAAATAGCATTACTTCGTTTTTGTATTATAAATGGCCACAAAGCTGCATTAAAAAGCTTTTTAATTATTTAAGTGTTTTTTATGTCTACTTGAATGGCCTACCTCTACCACTTTCTCTTAGATTTATTTTGTATCCAAATAAAAGTATCGGAATGCTCAATCATTCTTTAATTGGTATTTATGAAATATTGTCTACGATAAAGTGGTCTAGTTTTTGTAACATACTGTTTTTGCAACATATTGCTTTGTTCTACTATTTTGCACAATTTAATAAACCTTGTCGATTATCTATTACTCCTGCTGGTTCCGATTCTTTATGCATCAGTTAGGTATACCTATTTGTTGGTCAATATTGAGATGAATAGCTAAGTTCCAGTAAAAATAAAATGTAAAACTTACCTCAGTATGAAAATATAAAAGGATATCAGAATAATTTTCATTAATATATCAGCCATTTCCAATTAAGACTGTGTAATGATATGGAAAACCCAGGAAGAAACTATAGCATGTATGTAGCAAATGTATGTGTCAGGTGGCGTCAGATCAGGTGAATGAGAAGGATATTCGAAGTTTGTTCCCTGAGAAATTATTCTATTATCGAAATGCTGACGGAGTAAGTCTAAGGTGCGCACATCTGTATGGCTCGTTGCACCATCTTGTTGGAACCATTGTGTGCGAAACTGTAGATTTCGTGCACGGCAAAAGTTATTTAGATCTCTCACAAAAGGTATAATAATTTTCTCTCTATAACGTTCTTGGTTGACAGTAAGTGGATTCTGATTATCATTTTCAACGAAATAAGGGCCAATCATTCCATTACCAGATACCGCGCATCAAACGGTAACTCGAAGGCTGTGGAGTGGTTTCTCTACAATGATATCAGGACGTTCAAATTCAAGGAATCTGGTTGTTTGTCGATTAATATAGCCGCTAAGATGAACGTGACTCTCGTCTGAAAACCATATGTTTTTCAAAAATTCGGGATCTTCGTAAATTAAACTCAACATGCGACCACAGTAAATTTCTCTTGCATGTTTGTCCGCAACATTTAGTCGTTGTCCCACTTGAATAGGGTATGGATAACCACCAATTGATTTGAACATGCGACGTAAAGACGTTTCACCAATGTTGAGTTTCCATGCAGTTCTTACAAGACTTCTTTGAGGTGATTGCACAACTTGGTTAAAAACACGTCCTTCATTTTCGTTAGTGCATACTGTTTTTCGACGACCTGAAGACACAATACACTACCAGTGCGAAAAAATTTTTCAACAGCTTACATCATACTTTTACTAGGAGCTGCTTTATAAAATTTTTGTTGATATTTTATTGACACCTGTTCTAAGCTTGGACCATCATTACGACCTTTTCCGTATGAACGAAAATAATGCTCTACCAAAAACACTTTTTCTTCCGTTGTTAGAACCATGTTCAAATCAAATTTAACTGCAGCGTACTATTAATATATTAACTAATGACAATTAAGTCAAATATGACAAATCGAAACATTCATACAAAGTTCTGTTATTAATGTCCAGGAACTCATGAGGATAACCTACACCAACGAATTCAATTTTGTGATACGCCAGTAAAATTCCTACTTCATTCGTCAAATACTTTTTCAGATGAAGCAACTTCTTCACATAGAACAATGAGAATCCTAATTGAATGACTTATAACCGTTCCTAGTTATCCTACGTTATTCTCTAGTTAGTATAAATTAACTGAAGATTATTTCCTTTTTACACCAGTTTATGAAATAAACCTTATTTGTTTTTATCCAGTGGAAATCTTTAGTGTATCTTCAAACCTGAGACTTATCTGACGAATGTAAATGTATATGTGTATTCGCTGTAGACTGCTATAGTTTCTTCAATACAGCAGATATCTCTTGCATTCCCTGAGTTAACTGGAATATAATGTTGTCAGTAGGATAACTATTTCATGAAGATAACGGCCATGAGGCGCACACTCAGCACCAGAACCCGTATTCTAGAACAACGCCTACGAGTGAGTCATTTATCACTTCTACGACAACATATCTGTATCTATATCACCCTTAGAAGAAAAAGAAACAGGAAGGAGTATGTCCTATATTAACTTTAGGGAAAATTTGCGACGGAAGTCGACCATCTTGAAGCTCCTTGTATGACTCATTTTTTATGTTTACGGTATACTGTCAAAAATACAGAACTACGAATAGAAATGAAAGCAGATATACTCCCGCCAAAAGTTATTAATATTTTTAACACAACCATAGGATGGCGCTGATCGTTGCGTCTACTCATTTTAATAGTTCTATTTTTCTGAAGAGGTCTCTCTAATAATACTATTAACGACAATACTTTTTAATTTAACAGATCTGTATCAATCTGTATTTGGTAAGAAACAGTTTTAGGAAAAAAGTAAAGAGACAGTAGTTCTGAGAATCAGGAAAAGAGCAGGAGTTTTGTCTTTAGTTTTTTTAGTTTTGTTGGTGTATATCATCTTGGGTTTTGTGCTTCCAAATAATTCTGTCCCTAAAATGAATTCAAACTATCAACCCCCTTTTCTAAAAGAAAATGTTGTGTACCTACATGTATAAATCATGAAGGCAAAATGCATCGTTTTCCAAAAAAATTAACCAAGTGTGTTTAGTGAGTGGATTTTAAAGATACAGCCTTTAAATTATAAAGACTTGTCAGTTGAAGACATTTATAAAAGTATGTATTTTTTTGTATATGTACATAATATATGTAGTATTTTTTATATTAAATGAACTGAAATGCCTTTGTGTACCAACATGTATCCAATGTTTAGTAAATATACACATTTTGTTTAATTTGAAAATAGTCTTATAAATAAAACCTTGAAATCTGTGTGTGCCTTTATGTGTTAGTTTAATTATGATTTCATAAAGATATCAAATATAAAATTTCTTTACAATCATGATGATACATTTATTGTTTGTTTCCCATTTTTAACACTGATTGATGACCACTTGAAACAATTAAATAAATGATCATTTTTTTGATTGTAAACATATATATTTACTTTAGTTTCGTTGAAATGTAGCTGTCTATTTTATCACAAAGTACTTCTTATTGACAGATAGATGGCATTAGATATAAATTTAAGGAATCTGTATTATCGACAATACTTTTTAACACAACCGCTGCTACTCGATGTCGCATACGGATCTAGGCAGTAACTAGGCTCTTGCCATTCTATTCGTAGTTCCGTATTAGGTGCTGTCAAAGCAATATTTGCATATAAATGTCAAAAATAAGCGCATTCGGTTCTTATAAATACTAAATTATTTAGAACACTACATGTATTCACAAACTTGATTGGTTGAAATTTATTAAAAATAAAACCCTTGATATTTTTTTTTCGGTACGTCAATGGAAACGGAAATTAAAATTGACAATTGGCCGCCATATGCAAGCTCCTTTCTGGACTCAAGGTCATTTTGCATATACTCCTTCCTATTTTTTTTTTGTTCTAAGATATCACCACTGCAAAAACTTGTGTATCTGTCTATGTATTGTCCTGGGAGTGAGAAACTACTCTTTTTTAGGAATTATTGGAGAGAGATCCATTTTTCTTTGATGAAGTAACAATTTCTTGATAAAATGAATTTAGATACTCTGAAAAAAAAAGACACATAATGAAATTCCAAAGGTGCACATACATTATTTGTTTAAATAATTCATATTTACTCACGAAAGACCTCTAAATTTAAATGTATATTTAATCTGTACAAAAAAGATACACAAAAACTGACCAGCCTTCTAAAATTTACGATTTATGTCCTTGTATTAGGTAACATTTACAGATTTAATATTAGTTCTTTGAAGTTAAAAGTTTTGTAACCTTTTTTTTTATTTGACCACGGTTTCAGACCACGACCTTTTCTGTTGATCAAAACAACATTTTCAAACTCCCCAAAGATCATCGAACTTCGGTATTCTTTCAGAAGAAACGACCGCTACGAAATTTGATATCCATGATTATATTTCGAGGTCACACACCTCCATAGATGACCGGTCAATATGTTGCTGCTACTACTAAATTTTCTTATTATAATTAGTATTTTATATTTTATGAAAACTTTAAAAAATGCGGGTATTATTTAAATATCAGAGCACAACCACTTAAAAATGATGGCGGTACTAAATAATTGAATATAGTCGAGCCTTACAAATGAAATTATTCTCTTCTAGCCTACAAATGACAGGCTGCTACTACCTGCTACTTTTTTTTTGTACTTTAGTTGGTTATTGTTAAAAATTTATACCGAAATGTTCAGAAAAAAGTGGTAGCACCCAAAAGAATATTTGTTCAAAAATATTCAGTCAGTTTTATTTTTAACTTTTTTGTTTTCCTTTTTACGATAACAGGTAATAGAAATAAAGTTATAGACAATTTAATTTGCTATAAACTATTTTGCATAACATTTTCTGTTAATTGGTTAGTTTACAAGATACAACGTGAAAACTTTTGCGTTTAATTTTCCAAGATGGCAGCCGGGGACAAACTTAAACTTGTATGTATGTATGTATGTATGTATAAATTAGGGGTGATAAATACACTGCGACCTATAGGATCTATTGTGTCCCCCCTTACTTGCCATGTTCTGATGTTTCCGCAGATTTATAGCAGCTCTTCGAGTCCTATTTTCCTGAGGAAGTTTAGGACATCGTCGGGCTTCAAATCAGGTAGATCCCCTTTTTCTATTTCATGTGCCCCTAGGTATCTAGCCCTAGAATTCTGCAAGGTAGGGCATTCTGAGAGTATGTGTATTGAGGTTTCATCCTCTTCCTCACAGAATCTGCACTTTGCTTCATCTGCTAACACTAGTTTTTTCATGTGGTTTCTTAACCGGCAATGCCCGGTTAATATTCCCGTTAGAATTCGGAGCCTTTTTTACTGAGGTTGAGGTTGAGTCACGAACAGTGAAGCACTGCCAAGGAATTGTAGCTGAACTGGCACAACGCCACAAGGTTATCCTTGAATGGGTACCAGGACACACAGGGATTCTTGGAAATGAAAAAGCTGACCTCCTAGCCAGGGAAGCTTCAGAAAGAACCCTGATCGGACCTCTTCCCACATGTGGGGTCTCATACCAACATGTAAGGGAAATAATAGAGGAACGACTAAGGGAACAACATAAGAAACTCTGGATGGAACTGCCTGGACTCAGGCAATCCAGATTATTCATAACAGGTCCATCCAGGGAGAAAACTACAGAACTACTCAGCCTAAGTAGAACCCAATTGAGAAAGGCAGTGGGACTGCTTACAGGACACTGCCATCTCCGAAAACACATGAACATAATAGGACTCGCTGAGGATCCATTATGCAGAAAATGTGGTGAGGAAGACGAAACTCCTCTTCACGTAATATGTCACTGTCCGAGCCTTAAGTGGCTTAGACAGAGACACTTTGGCATTCAGTTTCCTGAGCCAGAGGAAATCGTAAAAGCGAATATCAGGGACATTGTAGAATACATGAAGGAAACGAACCTGGTATGATTACTTCAGGGGGGTACAATGAGCCTAGAGCTCCAGTACATCCATGAAACGCACCCCAGAAGAATAGAATAGAATAGAGGTTGAAGCAGCTAAGAGATCTCTTCTGGTCATAGTTCCCAGTGGTATCTTAGATTGCCTCAGTCCTTCCAGCTGGTTCCAGTACTTGGATTTTTCCTTCTCCATTTCTTCCCTTAGTTTTCCTAAGATTACTCTACTGCTGATCCCACAGGATGGTTCTGGTCCCAAGTGTGGGGTTTCAGCTCCTTTTTTTGCCAGAATATCTGCTGTTTCGTTCCCCTCTATTCATAGGAGGGTGACAGTGTTCTTCTGGCCTAGTTCATTTAGTTTGCCTAGGCATTCCCAAACCATCTTCGAACTGATTATATTTGAGCTCAGCGCGGACTTCTGCTTGAAAGATGCTCGGGTATGTGCCCAAGCTTTCTGAGTATTTGGCTCTCGGTCCAAAAACTCCTATCGCAGTTCCCTCGTCTAGCTTGGAACCGTCCGTATACCACTTTATGGTATTCTGGTTTAAATTCTGTATGGTGTCTTCATCCCATTCAGATTTATTACTCAACTTTGTGATGAATTTTCTCACAAAGATAAATTTCTTTGGCATATCATCTTGGGGTATTTCCCAAGTTTAATCAAATTGAAGTGATCGAGGTTTTTCCAATATTGCCCCTCCCCCTACACATTAAAACAATTAAAATTGTCTCCTCTGAAAAACGCAACCGTAATTGTAACTTTTCAATTGACCACCTATTAGTCTAAGCGGAGACCAGTAAAAGTACAAAAAATATATTTTAATTATTGTTGGATATTATATCAATAACAAACCGTTGGTCTGGTAGTCTTTGAGATTTTCCTTTTTTTTATTTAATAAAATTCCTAATTTAATTTTGTATAAAATTGATCCACATAACAAGCATGATTTTCCAATATACGGTGGCGTTTTGCCAAATAAATACAGAAGTTCTGGATGCAATTATTTGTCAGATCACCCCTAACGAATTTATTACAACCTATTTTCTATACACGGTATAAGAAAAAATTAAACGACAAAAACTAGTTAAAAAACTTTGTAGTAAATAACCAACCCCAAAACAGAAACTGTAAAAATGTAATGCATTTAACCTATACAGTGTGTAAAAGCCAAATGGATTAAATTCATTATTTCGGTTACTGTACATATTTATAAAAAATCCCGAAACACGTCAAATTTAAATTATAACTTGACATTCTTTAACGTGAAAATGCAACCCCTACCTTCAACCCCCTTAGAATGACAGGTACAACCCACAATTTTTTAAATGGGAAGTATAGGCTTGTGATATATCATTTGAAAGGTCTCTTCATTCTCTATTCAAAAATGTTATTGTTTTTAAATTTAATGCAAAAATCAACATAAAAAAATTAATATCATGTTGTTACCGAAATTTGCTACAATACAATCAAAAACTAAAATGTAATGCAAAACGTAATAAAATGTAGAACACGAAAAAAAACTATGAATGTTAATGAAGTAGATGTTCAAAATGTTCTCCGCGAACGTCTTGGCAACATCCTAATCTCAAATAAAACTGTCTTATAACATTATTTCACATATCAGGCGTGATCGACCTAATCGCAAGCGTTATTCGTTTTTTAAGTCATTTAAATCAGAAGGTTTAGTAATAATAATGTAAGATCAGGTGATCGCGCTGGCCATTCAATCGATCCTCGCCTCCCTATCCACCGATTGGGAAATATTTTATCGAGGTACTGCCGGACATTAAGTTGGTAATGTGGTGGTGCTCCATCCTGCTGAAACCATATCGTGTTCGCTGGAACTTGAGGGTTACCTGGATCAGGATATAAATTTGCCAACGTTGGAATGACATCATTTTGAAGTAGTGCCAAATAATTGTTGCCATTCAAGTTGCCCTCAATAAAAAAGGGACCAATGATATTGTTCCCTACAATCCCTGTCCAAACATTAACCTTTTGAGGGTATTGAGTGTGTTCTTCTCTCATCCAATGAGGATTTTCCGTGGACCAGTAGCGGCAATTTTGCCGATTAGCATGAACGTTGAGTAAAAAAGTACACTCATCAGAAAACATAACGTCTTCTAATTGGATAATATTGTTATTCAACATGTCCATCATTTGCTCACAAAAAAAAGTTCTCCTATCAAATCGTCTTCCATGAGCTCCTGAGTAGGTATCATCTTATACGGATGCAATTTATTTTTTTTTAATATGTTTGCTATCGATGTATGGCTAGCATTGAATGTAGTGGATGCCTGTCTACTCGATGTATGTGGGTTTTCCTGAAACTCAAGCAACACAACTAATTTGAGTTCATTACTCAGTGCATTGGCAGCTGCTTTTTTATCTGCCTTACATGACCAAACTCGCGAACCTGTTTTTCTATTTTACTTATTGTTCCTTGGGATATAGGCGGTAAATTAGGAAATATCTCATGAAATAGGCGAGTTACTTCCTGTTGTGTTCGGATGTTATCTCCGTAACCAATCATTTGTAAAACTGTTATTTTATGCATTTCCGTTAATCTAACCATTTTTCAGAATTGAATTGAACAAACTTTATACTTAAATTACAACAATGACAACTTAAATAAAACAATTTACTACTGCTTGTTAAAATAGCGTTGCCACGGAAATTCTTTAAAGTTTTTTAATGGTTACCATCTAAAAACCACATTGCTATGGTTTTTGTTCACGTTCTCATTATCAAGACCTAAACGGGAAATAAGTTTTAAGTATATTGTAATAAGTTTTGAGTATATTTTAGCGAATTTCGGTAACAACATGATATTAATTTTTTTATGTTAATTTTTGCATTAAATTTAAAAACAATATAATTTTTGAATAGAGAATGAAGAGACCTTTCAAATGATATATCACAAGCCTATACTTCCCATTTAAAAAATTGTGGGTTGTACCTGTCATTCTAAGGGGGTTGAAGGTAGGGGTTGCATTTTCACGTTAAAGAATGTCAAGTTATAATTTAAATTTGACGTGTTTCTGGATTTTTTACAAATATGTACAGTAACCGGAATAATGAATTTATTCCATTTGGCTTTTACACACTGTATAATAGTTTTCATTTTTGAATAGGAAAACTTAAAAGATCATAGCATTTTATTACATTCTTAAAACTTATAGTAGGTACTTTGCACTAGTTATGTAATCCCATAACGCACTTGTGAACTTTTTAGCTTCCTGCGTAATGGGTTACTTACAATTCTTGTTATGTAATACACTATTTTATAGTGGGAAGTATTTTAGACCTTTTTTTATTAATTGAAGTAGTTTCTCGCGTATACAACTGGCGAAAATGTGATTTTAACATTTTTTTTATTTTCAACAATAAAAACTTTTTTTGGAGACAGTTAAGTTCCAACACAATATTTTTAAAACTGTTTTTTTTTGTTGGGAAAATTTTACAGAATTAAAATATCGTTTTAAACAAATGATGAAAATTGCCAATAAAAATACCATTAGTAGGGAATTATTTTTTCTTTTAAACTGTGTAAATTGCTTTGTTTACTGTTTTCTGCAAAACGAAACAAAAGATTTTTGTTTTTAAATACCAGTCAAAGCAAAATGTATGGTTTATAGAGGTTACTTTGTCTTATGTGACCTTTCTCACAATTGTCTAGTAACTAATGTTAATAACTTTTACTATAAAAGCTGAGTTATTTAAAATAGTAAGATAATCGACGCTTAGACAGGTTAGGGTCATTAGAGTTTGTTAGTAGATTAATTAATTTTACTTATTTGACAAATTTAGACATTTGCAAACACAGCTATAAAAATAAAATTAAACCAGGTAAAAGACCTATTTTTTGTATCCAGATACATAATTTTATTAAAATATTACAATTTTTGTTGTGTTATAAAATTCAGGGCTGACATAGATAAAATTAAGTTGAATGTATTGTTGATTGGTGCAATGTACTAAATATTGCATATTTAACAGTTATTTAATTTTATTCAAAAAAAGGGTAAATACGGTCATTTTAGAAAACCATTTTGTATACTTTTAACAAATTTACTATTAGAATTATATTTTTAAAAGTAGAATAACTCTCTAATTCTGTTTAAAAAAAGGGGTTTGTTTTTAAAAATGAAATTTTGGAATTTTACAAAACTTAATTCATTAGTATGGAAAGTAAATATGCCAAAATAAGAAAACTGTAATTAAGTACAATAAATTAGATTAAATTTAAGTCAATTTCATTACTATTAATAGTATATTATGTTACTAGGAGTAGAAGGCCAACATTATTGTTGAGCCCAGGTTCTTGCACTGCCGAGGCGCTAGCCGAGGCTGTGCAAACTGGGCGAAACATATAATGTGCCTTCTGCTCCGAGTAACATATACTATTTTTTCTTCAAGCGTTTTATAAAAAATATAGAAGGCTTCGTTTATATCTCAACTATTTAATTAATACAAACGATAAATTACATAAAGTGTTACCTATTTATTAACAGTAATATTAAATGTGCAGTTTTGTATACTGCAGTTGTTTAAATTTAAGCCACTGCCACCGCTTTCAGCTTTGACATTTACAATTTTGTCATTGGTATACATCATATTATTAGTAAGTTGATTGTCGATTATTGTGTCAGCGATTCCAGAACTATTACTTGGTTGTTCTTGCCAATTAAGTATTTTTTGTGCAGTTTGTGTTTTACTGGAAATGGAATCATCTAAGTACCCTTCAGCAACACTGGTGGATTTCCATCCACCATGCCGCTTTAGAGCGGTAATATCACCTCCGTTGTCAACTAAAATAGTTGCGGAAGTCCTCCGAAGGCAATGTCCTGTATATTCATGAGGATTTGTTAATTTCAAAAACGTAGCAACGTCTTTTGGTACGTTTGATATTTTGTGGATACCCATTACCACACGGTGACATTTACCATTCTGGTATTTAATAAAAAATCGCTGCAGGCCAATATCATCCGGATGAAGAGCCGTATACTGTCTTACCAAATTCAAATAAAAATCGCCAATTATAGTAAACGACCGTTGTTTTTTGTTTTTTGTGTTTATGATTTTAACCAAAATTAAATTTCCCAAATCTTGGATTTCGCTAGACTTTAAATTAACAAGTTCATCGCATCTAAGGGCTCCTGTGACTCCAAATATTAATATAACCTAAAACAAACGTTGAAATAAATAAAAAAAAGCTGGTAGCACTGGGATTAGAACCGCTGACCTTCGCGACCGAAGACAAAAGCTCTGCCACTGAGCTACCGTCATTAAATGTTTAAGTAGGAAATGAGGTAATATTTGCTGTCAAGTTAACTATTGATCTGCGAGTAGATATCACTGTCAACGGTTTAATAAACGTAATATTGATTAAAAAGAAATAAGAAAGTACCTACTTTTATTGCTAAATAAACATTATTCGGTGCATCCTTGAGAAATTTATCAAATTGATCTTTTGTTAATACTTTTGATTTTTTCGGTGTATAATTTTCCCCTTGGCGCTTTATTAAATGCAATTAATTTGCTATATTTTTCTATTTTAACATTATGTTTAATGTTTAATTGACTTTTAATCATTGACTACTGTGCCCATAGAGTAGAACTTTTAAACTTTCTGGACAAATTCGTGAAGTATGCAAGCATAACGTTTTCCGTGTATTGCTGTACATTATATTCATTGCACCATTTTAGAACTTTTTCGTATGCAAAATCATACAGTTTACGTGACTTCGTTGGAATTAGAGTTTCAATTAACTAATTCCGGAGGCGTACATTGTAAGTCTTGAGACATTTTTGCAGTTTGAATTAGGTAGGAACAATTTCAGAATCTGACACTTTTCAAAACTAACAAAACATCAAAATTAAATAAGGAAATTGACAGTTCCTGCCTTCTTGATTATAACACCCATAAGACGTTGCTACCGTTTCTTATTATTTTGTTACTAGTATAATAATGTGAGTTCATTATTGTACTAGTAAAAGAATAGGCTATTTCTACTGTTTGTGTTGAAGAACATAATACAGTTTTTATTATACGCTTGAAGAAAAAAAGTATTTTCATGTTGAAAGTAAGAGTTGTTATAACAACCCACGCAATCGTGTTAAATCTATCGTTCTCAAATAATTTAGTGAAAGTAAGTGCCTATTCCGTTAACACAGGCAATGGATAATTATTGAGAACGACAAATAATGTTATAGGTAAACATGATTATAGCATTATTTAGGTATTATTAACGAAAATAAATATACCGGAATCATTTTTTTATGTTTTTCTATAAAGATTAACAAATATTTAGTAAAACAAAGGTAATTAAAGTGACTACTCTCTTATAAAAGCTTTAACACAATACATAAACAATATGAAAATTAATTTTTGCTCTAAAACAATTATAATAAATGTGCCGGTAGGTACTTGCACTAAAATAAAAAAGACAAAATTATGTAGTAGAAATTTACTTTATAAAGTCTTTTTGTATTAAAATTATTGTAAATTAAACAAAAAGAGAAAACAAAATTTAAAAGAAATATAAATTATAGTCCAGAATACTCTCCAATTAGACAGCGCAACTATACGTGATTTATTGGACAGTGGATTGAAAGTAGAAACTTTGTTGAATAATCAGCAAGATCTCCGATTTAACTTCCGTGGACCTCTTCTTAAAGAGTAATTAAAAATATAACATTTGTAATACCATTCCTGCTTCATTGGAATGGGGTCCTGAACACTTTTTTTAGTGTAAATATAAAAGGAAAAGGTGAAAAGAAGAAAGAAAAATAAGTTTTTGTGTCTTTAATATGATCCAAATTTGAATTATTTAATTTTAAAAATTTTACAGCGCCATCTAATAGGCAAAAGTAAAATTGATGATGACTCATACCATGTAAAGATCAGTAAAGATCAGATAACATTGTATTTGAACGTTGGCAACGCTTAACCTTTCAGTATTTGTATTGACAGATGGTTGACATGTATTCAAATTTAATTATTATCAATATTGACGAACGATTTTAATCAGCGAATTGACGACAATAAAGATTAAGAAATGTACATGCTTTTAGTTTGTCACGAAAGCATTGCATCGTCACAGTGACAGTATTAAAATAAATTAAAATAAAAAAATAATTTCACTTCAGGAAAGAATAAAATGATTATTATTTCTCATATTGCTTTTGGTGGTTTGACCATTTAATGAAAAAATTTTGGTCAATAAGTAAACTGTTTGGGATTATGAACTAATTTTTAATTAATTTCTATGTACATTAGGACATTTAATATCCATTTCGTATCGATATTGCAAAATTCGTTTTAATGTTGTCTTTAATGTAATCGGAATATTTTCCAATTGGCATTAGTAAAACATAGGCGTTACGTTTAGCTTTAAAGAGGTGTAAGACAATAATTGATAATATTTTCCAAAACAAGGTAATATAAAGATAAAATAACTGTACAAAGATATGCCATACAAGAACCATTACCTATTTTAAATATTGCCTTTGTGGTTCTAAAAGAAAGGCAGTTGAAAAAACATAAGAGGATGTGTAAAATTAAAATAGAGTTGTTTTAGCATTTTTTAAGCACGTCCTATTGCCAAATATCAGGGTAAACACTGATTAGTAGTCAGTTCTGTATACTTTCATTATTGAAAAAAATTAACTTTTTCGCACCACAGCTGTTTTGATTATAATATCATCGTCAAATTGACATATTGTTTTGTTTTTTGCTATTTAATGTTTATTGAGGTATTAAGACTAGACTATACCAAGTATTGAAGCAATAAGGCATAACAATATTAAAGCCTAGACGTTACTAGCCCTAAGGAATTATCCTTGATATATTTCCCTCTAAAATCAGTAATATATAAAAACCAAGTAAAAACTATATCTTCAACTTCCACATAGTAAAAGTTAGTACAATAAATTAGTTAATTATATTCTAAGGATTATGTTTGCTAGATTTAATAGATACATATTCAATAATCATTAACACTGTTACCAATAAAAATCTCTTATTCTTACGTTATTCCTTATTTAAATTTAGAATAGTTATTCTAAGTATAAGGTTGGTATAAATTGTTTACAAATAAGCTCAGAATAAATGAATTACAACTATTCCCTCTTTATTCCAAAATATTGATTTGGCAACGTAGCAGACGTTGACACAAGTAAAAACAGTTTGTAGTTAATTTGAACTATAAATTGGTTTTTGATAATGGACTAGTTTAGTAGAATCATATTAATCAAAATGATAGCAATATATAATTAGGATAAGATACCTACTTACTTATATTGGTATTCATTTTGCAAGTAATTTTTCTCATTTCGTAAAATTTAGCAATAAATAATTAGTAAGTTTTAAACGTAGCGCCAACTAATAACCAATAATGAAGTGTGTTTAAAAGTCAACGTTGTCACAGTTTAGCTACGTTCGTTTCAAGTATTCTCAAAGAACTGGCGGCACAAAACACCGTGTTCTGTGACTAACTGATTGTACCAGTTGACAAGATATATGACAGGAGAGAAAATCGTGTTTATTTGTAATAAACAAACAAGACCCCTATTCTTGACGGTGATAGAATAGAACAGCCAATAGAAAGTGGGCGTGGTTCTATTGAAAATGCCAAAACCGTATTCTTGAAATTCGTTCTCTCACTGTACCGATAGAAGGGTTGCTCCCCGAGAGAACAATTACTTCTATTGGTTATTTTTGAAGGAACCGCTTAACACCAAGAGAAGGTGTTAGGGATTTTTATTTTCGAACCAAAAATAGTATAGAAGTAATTTCTTTCATAAACCAAACACAACCAAACAACAAATTAAACTAACGAAAATCACAGAATATTTTGTTTAGTGTTTTACTCCTTATTTGATAAAGTGTCAATCAAAGAACAAAAATATCAATATGTTTATCTCTTTTAATGACAACAAATATAAGAGAGAGAGATAAGTTTCTTGGTTAATATTAAAGCATATCGACAACATCGCAAATTTTCTACCAATCTTATTGAAACACGTCACTTACCACTTATGACGTATGTAACCATTAAATTTAAATTTCAAAAGCCGATTATGGCTAGAGGATTAATTTTATAAAAATTTTATTTGTACAGTTGAACCACTAAAAACCTATGTTATAAGATGCAAATATAAAAAAAAGTCACTAAACTAGCCCATTACATCTAATATATATGCTGTTACATACATTTCATGTATAAGGCGTTGTTGGTATATTGTTACAAAGTTCATGTGAGGTAAACTCACACAGGTATTCAATATCAATAAATTTCTACACAGTATAAAATTACGACGCATTACATCAAAATGCATGAGTAAATTTACACTATATATTATAATTTTTGCGTTTATGGTAAAGATAAAATATAAATTTTGTGAAGGGTATAATAAGTTATTTTTAATTAGTTGAGAGCCACTTATTTGTTTGCTTAGAAAACTCCTTCTTAGAGCGGAACACGATGTAAACAATTTTAAAAATTTTGATAAGTGACAGTAAGGAAAATGCACTTCTCCTATAACATGCACTGTTGAGCACTTGAGCAATTTGAGCAATTTTGTGGAGTAATTAGAATTTACTAATGGTAATTGAGCGACAGTTTTGTATTATATTTCAGCCTTTCTTCATAATTACGTTTTGTTTATAAAGTTATTGACATTGGAACAAAAATAGCTAGCTTTCTGGTTTTAAAGTTATTAAATAAGACTTTTTCAATGTAACTTTGTTTCAGTGTTATTTACTAATAAATAAAAACAAAGCTGAAACCAAAAAATTGGCGAATACATTAAACAAAGAAAAAAATCATAATATTAACTATATACCCATGTTCAAATGTTTATAATTATTATTTAAATATTTTCGGTTTGTATTTAGAAATTATGGCTTTTGTAAAGAAGTTTTCACAATGGAAAAGTAAAAATATTCTTTTATCTTCAACAAATGTATATAATTAAATTTATTGTACCAACACTTACTTCAATTGTACGTAACTTCCAAGTTTATTTATTAAAAAATTATGTTTTAAATTGCAATGACGGCCGTTTCGCTGATCAGCATCGTCAGATTGACGTTTAAGCATCAGCATCTTCAATTTGTTTTATAGCCGGTCAGCTGACGGAAACATTTCTTGGCGGCAATTTTGGATATCGCTACATTGGCGTCATCATTGGTGCATGCCCTTACTAAAACCTTAGACCTGTCAAAGTGGGAGGAGTGAACGGGTCCTGCTGTCGTTTAACTTTCAAACTTCATTCCAGAGGTTGAATTTACTGTTTGTAATATCGGCCCTTACTTTAATTTTAAGCATACTTTTATTAACGTGAAAATGTATTTCTAACAAAAGACTGCCATACAAGCTTATAGGTGTATACATTTGTATTTAGATAAGTAGGCCAGTGAATAATTATTTCCTTACACCTTTTAATTCTATAATTGATAAGACCTACGCATATCAACCAACGTATGTATAATTTCTTAACGGCAAGGTAACACCTACTACAACGAATAACTTTTAATTTTAAATATTTTGATGGATAAAAGAAGTAAACTCATTCTCATGAAATTAAGTATTAATCAAAGTAAGAAGTGGATTTTAAAGTAAAGTTATTTTTTATATTCGTTTTAAGTATATCTATTGCATATTGAAAATAATGTATATATTTTCTTTTTGTCTATCTTTTCCTATTGTTTCGGTAAATCTTTCTAAAAAATTTTAATCCAATAACAAATATAACAAGCCGATGATAAATAGTTGTTGCGTCTAGATTACGAGAATGTTTTAATATCATTTTTTGAGACATCATTTTGGGATTAATAATCTATTAATTACAAAATTATGTCGAATCAAATTGTAAAATATTCCAGAAATTTACCAACAATAAAAATATAGAAATCAAAAGTCCAAGTCAATGTCACAAAGTTTTATTAAGGGTAAGTAAGTAAAGTCGTTAACACCTACTAGTTTCGGCTTTTAGAAAAGCCATCATCAGGCTAAAATACAAACAAGTTTTACAATATCAGAATAGAAATCATAATAATAACAAGGTTCATACCTGAACTGCATATATGATACAATTGTAAATCCAGGCAGCTTACATTTAAATCTATATCGTAGTCACATTTGAGCTATGGATGATTTACTTCATTTTTAATAAAAATGTAGCACGTTTGAAGTATAAGGTGGAGTAAATTCTCTGAATAATAATCTCCGAAAGCTCGAAATACATAGGCGAGCACAACTTCTAACTAAAACGGTAATCGTAAAAAAAAGTTTACGTTAAATTTATTTGGATATTTAGAAAAAAGAGATTAATACAATCCAATACTGGTATAAAATAAAAAGATACATACAGTGTGTAAAAGCCAAATGGAATAAATTCATTATTTCGGTTACTGTACATATTTATAAAAAATCCCGAAACACGTCAAATTTAAATTATATCTTGACATTCTTTAACGTGAAAATGCAACCCCTACCCTCAACCCCCTTAGAATGACAGGTACAACCCCCAATTTTTTAAATGGGAAGTATAGGATTGTGATATATCATTTGAAAAGTCTCTTCATTCTCTATTCAAAAATGTTATTGTTTTTAAATTTAATGCAAAAATTAACATAAAAAAAATTAAAATCATGTTGTTACCGAAATTCGCTAAAATATACTCGAAACTTATTACAATATACTTAAAACTTATTTCCCGTTTAGGTCTTGATAATGAGAAAGTGAACAAAAACCATAGAAATGTGGTTTTTAGATGGTATCCATTAAAAAACTTTAAGAATTTCCGTAGCAACGCTATTTTAACAAGCAGTAGTAAATTGTTTTATTTAAGTTTAAGTTTGTTCAATTCAATTCTGAAAAATAATGGTTAGATTAACGGAAATGCATAAAATAACAGACGGAGATAACATCCGAACACAACAGGAAGTAACTCGCCTATTTCATGAGAAATTTCCTAATTTACCGCCTATATCCCAAGGAACAATAAGTAAAATAGAAAAGCAGTTTCGCGAGTTTGGTCATGTAAGGCAGATAAAAAATCAGCTGCCAATGCACTGAGTGATGAACTCAAATTAGATGTGTTGCTTGAGTTTCAGGAAAACCCACATACATCGAGTAGACAGGCATCCACTACATTCAATGCTAGCCATACATCGATAGCAAACATATTAAAAGAAAATAAATTGCATCCGTATAAGATGATACCTACTCAGGAGCTCATGGAAGACGATTTTGATAGGAGAACCTTTTTTTGTGAGCAAATGATGGACATGTTAGGAGACGTTATGTTTTCTGATGAGTGTACTTTTTTACTTAACGGTCATGCTAATCGGCAAAATTGCCGCTACTGGTCCACGGAAAATCCTCACTGGATGAGAGAAGAACACACTCAATACCCTCAAAAGGTTAACGTTTGGGCAGGGATTGTAGGGAACAATATCATTGGTCCCTTTTTTATTGAGGGCAACTTAAATGGCAACAATTATTTGGCACTACTTCAAAATGATGTCATTCCAACGTTGGCAAATTTATATCCTGATCGAGGTAACCCTCAAGTTCCAGCGAATACGATATGGTTTTAGCAGGATGGAGCACCACCACATTACCAACTTAATGTCCGGCAGTACCTCGATACAATATTTCCCAATCGGTGGATAGGGAGGCGAGGATCGATTGAATGGCCAGCGCGATCACCTGATCTTACATTATTACATTTCTTTTTATGGGGATATGTGAAGAGCCCTTTGTACAAAACTTAACCTTCTGATTTAAATGACTTAAAAGAACGAATAACGTTTGCGATTAGGTCGATCACGCCTGATATGTTAAATAATGTTAGAAGACAGTTTTATTTGAGATTAGGATGTTGCCAAGACGTTCGCGGAGAACATTTTGAACATCTACTTCATTAACATTCATAGTTCTTTTTCGTGTTCTACATTTTATTACGTTTTGTAGCGAATTTCGGTAACAACATGATATTAATTTTTTTTATGTTAATTTTTGCATTAAATTTAAAAACAATAAAATTTTTGAATAGAGAATGAAGAGACCTTTCAAATGATATATCACAAGCCTATACTTCCCATTTAAAAAATTGGGGGTTGTACCTACCTGTCATTCTAAGGGGGTTAAAGTTAGGGGTTGTATTTTCACGTTAAAGAATGTCAAGTTATAATTTAAATTTGACGTGTTTCGGGATTTTTTATAAATATGTACAGTAAACGAAATAATGAATTTATTCCATTTGGCTTTTACACACTGTATATAAAGAGAATAAAAACTCTTTCCTCAAATATGATTCTGGTTCGAAATGTGTGGTTTCGGTTCCTTTTTTGCGCGCTTATCTGCTGTTTAGTCTTGTTTGGAGTTTGTAAACTTTAAATCAAGAAGGAACAATTTCCTAAAAATACAAAAATGATTTCTACTTACCTTACTAACATTTTAGACAAGAAACAAGACTGTATAAAAAATTTTTATAAAATTTGAAAAAATATTACAAAATATAAAAATGTTTATAGTAATATTATACAAAATAAGGTTATGTATTATTTGGAGACTAAACTTTTAACATCTGAACACCCCAGTATTTATTTGCATAACAAAAAGAACAAAGCTTTTTATGAAGATTCTCAAGAATGTCGCTAAAAGTAGGTATACATATATGTACCACTATATATCTAAGAATGTAAAGAGATGGAAATATCATCTCTGTCGGTATCTTTAAATGTACATAAAGCCATCCTGGTCGTGTCACGTGATCAAAGAGTAATAACCTCTTATTCTGCACGTTTCTTTGTCGAGCTGTAGCTAGTAGATAGGGATTTATTCTTTTTTTGTACTTTAGTGGAGTTATGGCCTCGTTTAAGGTGAGACATGAACTTTTACTCGATGTTGCCAATGCTACTTCTTTTTTATGTTTTAATGGATAATATTTAAATAGAAACTTGGTTATAATTAGTACATAGATGTATTTTATAATATACCCATCCGTTAAATTAAATTTAATATTTTTTAAATCATATTTTTAACAAACATATTGTAATAAATTACAATTAAAAAAAATATTTTGTTTGTATCAATATTATTTAAATTGATGTTGTTATCAAATTATTGTCTTTATATTTTTAAATTCTTAATTTTTGTACAATTTTGTGGGGCTATAATTTATATTTATTTATTTTTCAATTTTATTCCGTATTTATTAATCTCAAACACCTCAAATCTCTTTATTTTATTACCATTATATTAAAAAAAATTATTCTCTAACTCTAAATATGAAATTATTATAGTTTAAGATTTGATTTACTTAAATCAATTTTCAAAACATTTAAAAGACTCTTATCAGCAGAAGTCGGTTCAAAAATAAACAAAATCCAACGATGAAACTATTTATTTTATTTATTTATTCTAAAATTGAATATACCTCAATCCTACTAAATGATGCGACTATGGTTTTTCTTATGCGCATTTACCCACGCACAAGGAAACACGTGATATGTTACTGTTATTTCAAAAAGTAGTCTAAGAGGTAGGAGACGGTGCGTGCATCATTGTTAACAAAATGTATAAGCAGTTTGTTTATTCTAAAGCAGAATTATATCAGAATGGTGTTGAAAAGATATTGAAAACTATTTTACAAACTTTATAGGTTTTTGGAAAGTGAATTTAATAAGTGATATCAAAAGTACATACCGTATTTCACTTGCCGCTTGTGTATGGTGCTGAATTTTTCCATTTACGGCTTCTTACACAGGATATTCTAAACACGTGGAACCATCAAGGAGTGGATATTTGGCTTTCGAGTACTTCTAGTGGATAATTATCTCGTTCTCACCATGTTATAAAAGTATTAGAAAATTTTATTGCTTCTCCAGACGTCCAATGTTTTAGATTTCAAGGTTAGTAGAATAAAATTTTATTTTATTGCGTGTATACAGTTTTTATTATAATAAAATCCCATTTCCAATTATTATTAGTTTATAAATTTGTTTTAAACTAGTACATGAGTTATTATGCGGCCATCTTTATTTTCAACAATAGTCAGCCATTGATTTTTGGTAATTTTTAAAATATACTGACGTGGAGTGGCCTTTTTATCAAATTGCAATGCTCCCGAATTTTCTTTCTCAAGGGTTTATATACCCTCGGTCAAATTTTCATTATGGCTGCCTTTTTGAGCGTGTTTTGTTTTTTTTATAACCTCTCTTACATCGAGTTTTTGAAAAATTGATTTTTTAATTATACATTTTCTGACCTTAAAATTGTTTCAAATCAAATCTGGGTAATTTATTTCATTATAAATTAACATTTTTAAAATTTTAAAATCAATCTTTCTTTATTAAAACAGCTGATTTTGAGGAGTGAACCATGTCAGCCATTTTGACAATTTTTAATATAAAATTTAACAATTGTGAGCTAATATCTCTTTTTGACCAATAATTTTAACAAAAACTGAAATTTTACATATTCAATTATGATCAGATAACTTTTATTTTCATTGACACCGTTTATATTAGTTATTATTTGCTTTTAAAATTTGCTATGTCATGGCGATTCAAATACAAAATTTATCAAATACAAGAGTTAATAATATCCAAAATCATCAAAGAACAACTTAAAATTAATTACCTTACAACAAAATACAATTACAACAAATAGAAACATCAATTAAACATCTAATACTAAGTTTAGGTCTTTCTCATACAAGCACCTTTTTAAAGTTTATAGTCAACGTTTTTAATCACCACTTCACTATTTACAATGTTTTTCATTGAATTTATCATTCATAATGTCCTTGGCTAAGCTTTAATGAAACGGTCTTAGCTTGTAATCAAACACATCACTTTCTTACAATTTTGTTTTTACATGTAATATCTTTCAATATCTTTATTTTTAGATTCTGACTTAAGTATTTTATTTTATCAAAAACTGAGATGTACCAGAAAATAGGAAGTACTGGACTTGTACTGTTATCCGATACATCAAACTACAGGATTCATCACTTGATGCTTAATTAAATTGGAAAATGTTATCTGGGGTAAGTAAAATCTATTTATCATATTACAATCATTGTCTATGATTCATTTATTTTGCTCTTATATCTAAAATTAACTTGTTGAGCTTTAAATTTCTGTACCTTATATTTCTAACTGATTACAGTTGAATAATCCCTATTTTATATGATAAATTAAATAACCTAAACCTACTCATTCTTATTTTATATCTACTTATAAGAAATTATTGAACTGATTATTTTTAACATTGATTATAAATTATTTGGATTTTAATCTGCTAATAATCTTTAATACTTTAATACTACTTTAATCTTACTAATATTTTATTCTTATGATTCATTATTAACATATTCTAATGCTTCTTTAATTTTTTATTTTTAGCTTAAACAAAATAGTATCTTGGACTTTGATTCTTGGATCGACTACTGGTGTTGGTGCTCATCCTCATGAATCCTTTTTATCAAGATATTTTATGTTCTTGTGTGAATTAAGAATGACTGGATTGGCTTAAATAAAGAAATTTTTGGTGTATTGATTATTTATTGAAAAGATTTGAAAATAACATCCCTGTTGAATAGTTTATTTCAATTCAGGTTATATTTTGGGTAAGTTATATTTATTATTATTTTAAAACATTACAAATTTCCCCCAATTTAATTTTAACAAATTATTACTCTGTAATAATTTTTAAAATTTAATTCCATTTTATTTCCTCTAAATCTATTACTCTTCAAATTCTACTTTGTTATCTTTTAATTTAAACATATACCTCAATTGTATCTTATAAACAATCTTAATTAATATTTAACATAAATTCTAATTCATAGAGTTGTATATAACCATTAACTATTCATTGGTAACTCATACTTTATTCCTAATTTTAAAATACAATATAATATTTACTTATTCTAGTATCTACATCTTAAACTATCTTATATCCTAAATTTAGCTAGATTTTTAAAATGTTGGTCTATTGATGGTATGCATATAAGTTTTTAACGTTTACCTTTCCCCTCAATAAATTGTTATGTGGATTTCTTAAAATATAACTGTTTTCATAAGCTTTTTCGATTATAAATGGTCCTATAAACGGTAGTTTTAATTTTGCACACTCATTATTTCTTTTGTTGGCTACCTGTAGTGACCTTTCAATTACCCAATCCCCTTCTTTGAATACCGTTGGTTTCTTTAAATTTTATAGTTTCTTTTAAATATCATTCTGCATTTCTTTTTAACTTAATATGAAATATTTTTTTAATTAAATTACTATTTTGCTCTAATTTTGTACAACTACTAGTGAATTGATATATGATTTGTTACTTCTTTGAATTATTCCTTCAATCTATAATATTTCTGATTCTCTCTTCACTCTTTTCTTTTAACTTTAATGGTATAGGATATATTTTCACCTTATAAACTCCTCAACATCTCTCACCTCCATATTATATTCATATTCGGTAGCTTCTTTTGGCTCCTTAAACATCAAACTTCTATACTTCATCAACAAATCTCCTACAATATTGTAATATATTCCATTACAATCAAATCATCATTTTCAAATACATCTTTTTATTTCTTCTATCTACTTCATAATCATAACTTTCTTCTTTGTACTTCATACTCTCAACTTTCTTCTTTATCATAATCATTTCTAATATAAATAATATCCTTCTTACTATCTTCTACTTCTTCTATCATATCCATTAACATCCATATACCATTTAGTTATACCTTCTTCTCTTCTTTATAAATAATTATAGTTTCTAATTGTTCCTATGTATCATTTAATATTACCATATCACTATCCAAATTAAACACAGCTAGTAGTTTACAATTTATTATGATTTCAATATAAATTTACTTTAATATCATATTTTTTTTATTTATTTCACATAACTTTTGTTTTTAATACCAGTTACTATTATATTTGGAATTTTATTTCATTAATCTTTAATATTATTTAGTTTTGAAATTGATTTTGAATCTATTAATAATGTTTTGTTTCTTATATTAATTAAAATTTGTAACGGTTTGTCATAATTTCAATCTTGAATATGCAATAACTCATTATAATATAATTGATCTAAGTTTCATTTAAATTAACATAATTGATTGGGGTGGTATTATAAATTTGATATAAAATACAACATTTTAAAATTCATAACAACTAAAAATTACCTGCTACCTACAAATATAATTAGCAATATTATTTACACCTAGTTACTACCTTACCCTGCTCAATAGAATATTCATTTTCTTTTTCAACTTCTTCCAATTTCTTTCTATAAGTCTCTTCCTGGTTTTAGTTGCTTTCATTATCATTTGTAACTTTTTATCATTGGTTTGTCTTCTAATTCTTTTAAATTTTCCAACATCAGTGTTCATATTCATTTCTTCATCTCCTTTCTTTGTTTCGATAAGTTTTCTTCCAATCCATTGTTTAAATAAATTTTTAATCTTCTCATTTTCTTCCACATCTATAATTATACTTGACTTAATCTTATTCTTGTTTTTATCCATATCATATTTAGTATAAGTTTTCATTAATTTATTCATCTCAATCTTCTTAATTTCAATATCTTTATCTTTGTTTCTGTCAATTTCTTCTAAAATTTTATTGTTTGTTTCTGCATATTCCTCCTTTTCAAATACTTTTTCTTCTTCACTAAACTTCTTCATATTTTCATTTTGGCTTACTATTTGTATCTTCAAATTCTCTCTTTCTTTACCGATATTTTCTATAATTTGTTCTTTTAAATCTTCTCCATTGCTCCTATATAAATTACAATCCATCTTATCCAACTCCTCCTCATTTTTATCATATTTCTTCTCAAATAACTTTTTCATTTCTTCTTTAATTTCTTGTTTGGTACTTCTTATCTCCTCTTGTAATTTTTTATTTTGTTCCCCCATTTCTTCCTTTATCTCCTCAAATTTCTTACTAAATGTATGGTTTAAGTCTTCTTTGGTTTCTTGAAATTTCTTGTCTAACTTCTTATCCATTTCTTTCATGTCTTTCCGCAAATCTTCATTATTTTTATCCAATTTGTTTATGTCTCTTCTTAAATCTTCATTATTTTTATCTAGCTTCTTCATATCTTCTTTCATGTCTCTTCTCATTTCCATTAAAAACTTCATCATTTCATCCTGTCCATCTTTTCTATCTGTACTCCTTGTTTGTTGTACTGTCTCCTCTTGAACTTCTTCACTTCTTTCATCCCGTGCTTCATGATCTCCAGATCCCTGATTCCTTTCTTCATCTATCTGGGTCCCTACTTCTTCTCCTGCCTTCTCTCCTACTTGTTTACCATCTCTCAGTGTCATTTTATCCATTTTAAATAGTATTATTATGTTTTATTAAATATTAAATATAAAATTTTATTCTAAATAGTTTTAATAGTCAATTAATTACTTTAACCAATCAATTTTTAATTAGAGCCCATTAATTTATTATAACCAACAGTTTTTTAATAAAGCCCCACGTTGGGCGCCATTTTTGTAATAAATTACAATTAAAAAAAATATTTTGTTTGTATCAATATTATTTAAATTGATGTTGTTATCAAATTATTGTCTTTATATTTTTAAATTCTTAATTTTTGTACAATTTTGTGGGGCTATAATTTATATTTATTTATTTTTCAATTTTATTCCGTATTTATTAATCTCAAACACCTCAAATCTCTTTATTTTATTACCATTATATTAAAAAAAATTATTCTCTAACTCTAAATATGAAATTATTATAGTTTAAGATTTGATTTACTTAAATCAATTTTCAAAACATTTAAAAGACTCTTATCAGCAGAAGTCGGTTCAAAAATAAACAAAATCCAACGATGAAACTATTTATTTTATTTATTTATTCTAAAATTTAATATACCTCAATCCTACTAAATGATGCGACTATGGTTTTTCTTATGCGCATTTACCCACGCACAAGGAAACACGTGATATGTTACTGTTATTTCAAAAAGTAGTCTAAGAGGTAGGAGACGGTGCGTGCATCATTGTTAACAAAATGTATAAGCAGTTTGTTTATTCTTAAGCAGAATTATATCAGAATGGTGTTGAAAAGATATTGAAAACTATTTTACAAACTTTATAGGTTTTTGGAAAGTGAATTTAATAAGTGATATCAAAAGTACATACCGTATTTCACTTGCCGCTTGTGTATGGTGCTGAATTTTTCCATTTACGGCTTCTTACACAGGATATTCTAAACACGTGGAACCATCAAGGAGTGGATATTTGGCTTTCGAGTACTTCTAGTGGATAATTATCTCGTTCTCACCATGTTATAAAAGTATTAGAAAATTTTATTGCTTCTCCAGACGTCCAATGTTTTAGATTTCAAGGTTAGTAGAATAAAATTTTATTTTATTGCGTGTATACAGTTTTTATTATAATAAAATCCCATTTCCAATTATTATTAGTTTATAAATTTGTTTTAAACTAGTACATGAGTTATTATGCGGCCATCTTTATTTTCAACAATAGTCAGCCATTGATTTTTGGTAATTTTTAAAATATACTGACGTGGAGTGGCCTTTTTATCAAATTGCAATGCTCCCGAATTTTCTTTCTCAAGGGTTTATATACCCTCGGTCAAATTTTCATTATGGCTGCCTTTTTGAGCGTGTTTTGTTTTTTTATAACCTCTCTTACATCGAGTTTTTGAAAAATTGATTTTTTAATTATACATTTTCTGACCTTAAAATTGTTTCAAATCAAATCTGGGTAATTTATTTCATTATAAATTAACATTTTTAAAATTTTAAAATCAATCTTTCTTTATTAAAACAGCTGATTTTGAGGAGTGAACCATGTCAGCCATTTTGACAATTTTTAATATAAAATTTAACAATTGTGAGCTAATATCTCTTTTTGACAATAATTTTAACAAAAACTGAAATTTTACATATTCAATTATGATCAGATAACTTTTATTTTCATTGACACCGTTTATATTAGTTATTATTTGCTTTTAAAATTTGCTATGTCATGGCGATTCAAATACAAAATTTATCAAATACAAGAGTTAATAATATCCAAAATCATCAAAGAACAACTTAAAATTAATTACCTTACAACAAAATACAATTACAACAAATAGAAACATCAATTAAACATCTAATACTAAGTTTAGGTC
Source organism: Ophraella communa (assembly GCA_035357415.1). Classification (NCBI taxonomy): domain Eukaryota; kingdom Metazoa; phylum Arthropoda; class Insecta; order Coleoptera; family Chrysomelidae; genus Ophraella; species Ophraella communa. The sequence continues at coordinate 3,544,678 of CM068994.1, forward strand.
TTTCTCATACAAGCACCTTTTTAAAGTTTATAGTCAACGTTTTTAATCACCACTTCACTATTTACAATGTTTTTCATTGAATTTATCATTCATAATGTCCTTGGCTAAGCTTTAATTAAACGGTCTTAGCTTGTAATCAAACACATCACTTTCTTACAATTTTGTTTTTACATGTAATATCTTTCAATATCTTTATTTTTAGATTCTGACTTAAGTATTTTATTTTATCAAAAACTGAGATGTACCAGAAAATAGGAAGTACTGGACTTGTACTGTTATCCGATACATCAAACTACAGGATTCATCACTTGATGCTTAATTAAATTGGAAAATGTTATCTGGGGTAAGTAAAATCTATTTATCATATTACAATCATTGTCTATGATTCATTTATTTTGCTCTTATATCTAAAATTAACTTGTTGAGCTTTAAATTTCTGTACCTTATATTTCTAACTGATTACAGTTGAATAATCCCTATTTTATATGATAAATTAAATAACCTAAACCTACTCATTCTTATTTTATATCTACTTATAAGAAATTATTGAACTGATTATTTTTAACATTGATTATAAATTATTTGGATTTTAATCTGCTAATAATCTTTAATACTTTAATACTACTTTAATCTTACTAATATTTTATTCTTATGATTCATTATTAACATATTCTAATGCTTCTTTAATTTTTTATTTTTAGCTTAAACAAAATAGTATCTTGGACTTTGATTCTTGGATCGACTACTGGTGTTGGTGCTCATCCTCATGAATCCTTTTTATCAAGATATTTTATGTTCTTGTGTGAATTAAGAATGTCTGGATTGGCTTAAATAAAGAAATTTTTGGTGTATTGATTATTTATTGAAAAGATTTGAAAATAACATCCCTGTTGAATAGTTTATTTCAATTCAGGTTATATTTTGGGTAAGTTATATTTATTATTATTTTAAAACATTACAATATATAATGGCGTATTTTTAATATACTCTTATTTAAGTAAATCTTTGATAAACAAAGTTGCATTATTATGGTTAATAATACTCGTTTGTTTGCAGTTTGAACAACCAAATGTTTATGCAATATCTTTTATTATTAACAATGCCCTTCACGGGAAATTATATGATGATGTCAGTTTACGCTTAATATGTATATATTTAAGTACAATAACTACAATAACCTTAGTTTATGGACATTTTTTAATTTGCTTTATAACCAAAAACAATTATCTTTACAGTATTGTTGTAGAATGTGTTAAAACATTATTATATGTTTTATAACAATAATAATGCTTATTTAACTATATTTTCCATGAGAAGAGCAACCTCGAAGTACTTGAATCATTTATATTATAATATACAAGAATAATCCGTCTGGGTTTGCAGCTGCCCTTTTTATTAACTACACCTGCTTCTAAAAGTATATACCTGTATAATGTAGGTCTGGCAGCTGATTCTTTTCATATAGGTATGCTTTCTCTTTGACCAGATTAAGGCTTTTAAATGAAGTTCATTATTAATGATATTAATAAAACTTTGTGTCACTTTTAAAGAATTTTTTAAATAAAAGTGTACGTACCAAAAATATTTAGACATAATAACAAATTAAATATTTAACTTTAAGTTGATTTCTATAAACATAATAGTTAAAATTAAGAACATTAAACAAAAAACTTGTTTTTAACAAAACTTCAACTTTTTAGTAAAAAATTGTTTTTAAACTTAATGACAGCTCTTCAGATTGACATATTGTTACATTTTGTTTTTTAAAGTAGCTACCTATCAAGTATGGAAGTAATAAAGCCTAGATGTTTTTCCTCTAGGATCAGTATAACTGCTCAATGATATAGAAAAACCAGGAAAAAACTATATCTTGCTGATCTTTACAAAAACTTAATGTATTTGTGTTAACTGACGATAGTTTTTAGCGAAACAGCTGTCATTGGTTTTAAAAAAGCAATTTTTTGAATTGAATTGTTATATATCATTGAAAAACAAGGATCCAAGTGCAAGTGTTGATGATATTGTGGAATTAACGGCTGCTATGTTGTGTGTTGCTAAATCAAAAATTTATAGATTACTAAAAGAAAGCAAGAATGGAACTCTTCAACCCCCTAAAACTCCTTCAGGCCGAAAACCAATTGAGATCGATGAGTCATTAAAACAAAGACTAAGGCGTAAAGTCCATGGATTTTACTTACGAAAGGAAATTCCATCACTTGACAAAATTATGACATCAGTGCAAGAAGATATGGACTATACAAAATTCTCCAGAATGACATTATGCAAACTTTTGAAAGATGTGGGTTTCAGATATACAAAACATAATAGAAAATCTCTCTTGATAGATAAACCGGAAATAGTTTTTTGGAGAAGAGACTATTTAAGAAGCATTCGACATGCCAGAGAACAAAATTTGAAAATCTTCTACTTAGACGAAACATGGATAAATGCTGGATATACAGTTTCCAAATCTTGGCAAGATGAAAACATTAAAGGCGGAAGGCAGGCATTCGTGGAAGGTTTGTCGTTAAGTTTGCAGCCACCATCTGAAAAAAGAAAAAGACTTATTATTGTCCATGTTGGAAGTTCTGAAGGTTTTGTTGATGGTGGATTATTAACTTTTATTTCAAAACGCACGGGGGACTATCACGAAGATATGAATGGGGATGTCTTCGAGGAATGGTTTGTTCAAATGTTGGATCTGATTCCAAAAGGGGCTGTTATTGTTATGGACAATGCAAGTTACCATTCACGGTTACGATAAGCATTGCCTACAAGTCGTTGGCGTAAAGCAGAGCTTTTGGAGTGGCTTATTTCGAAAAATATTAAGTTTCCAAAAGATACACTAAGGAAAGAACTTTACAGAATTGCAAAAATGAACAAGAATAAATACAAAACCTACATTGTAGAAGAAATGGCTTCTTCTCGTGGTATATCAGTTCTTCGACTTCCCCCTTATCATTGTGAACTTAATCCCATAGAATTAATATGGGCTCAGGTAAAGGGGGAAGTTGGAAAAAAATACTACTTTTAAAATAAACGATGTTGTGAAACTGTTTGAGAGTGCTGTAAGTCATGTTAGTAAGGAAAAATTGGACAAACTGTATCGAGCATGTTATCAAAGTAGAGGCAAATATGTGGAAAATTGACAATATTTGTGATGATTTAATCGACTCTATTATTATTAATGTCAACAACGATTCTTCCTCTTCCGAGTCGGATATAGAATAAAATGTAAGTAATAAATGTATTCCAATAATTATTTCTATTTTATATTTCTAATTATAATATTTTTTATTATATTATAATTTAAAACGTATTTTTTTCCCAAAATACACACCACTGCATTGCGTTATTGCTTATCTGCTAATCCTTTAACAATGAAGAAACCCTAAACTTTGCTACAACTGAAACAAATACGGGGTCGATCTACCTGGTTTTTAGATTTACGGAAGAAATGTAATTTAAAGTAAGAGATTTATCAAAAATTTCATGGTGCTCCCAGTAAAGGTTTTGCATACTTAATTAGGGTTTATTACTCCTCGTACTTTTTGTACATACTATAGTAGTGTTTTAATTGTGACTGTAGTTTTAATAACAGTAAAAACATTTAGTTGCCCAAAAGATTATATTTCCTTTTTGGTGTGAAAAATACATTTAATAAAATTTTTCCAGAAACCTTAAAATTTATGTAAAAACGTTCTTACAAAAATATGAGAATTTTTCTATAGTTGAAAACTCTTAAAAGGAGGTTGAAAAATAATTTTTATTTCATTACGAAAATTTAAATATCATTTCAAGTTAGAGAATGTTTATGAAATTTTGTTGCTTACTTTGCAAAGAAAACTAATGAAAATCCGCTAAAAAGATGTGTTAATACTAATTCATTGCTACATAAAAATTTTTTAGCAAATTTTGGGGTTTTATCTACCTGCCCTTCTTTATACTATACGTACCCCGAATAATTCAACGTCTTAATAAAATTGAATAATTTTTATTAGGTACTTGTCATTTGTTAAGTTTAATTAAACTGGCTATGGCGTAATACATTTCCAATTTCTAAAAAACTGCATGGACTGTGATGACTTTACTAATTACCAGTAATCTTTCATTATTCGTTAACAAAAAATAATCTTACTTTATACTAGGACATGAAGGTATTAGAACCAAAAGTTCTGGAAATCTCTTATTTAATATTCAGTAATTACTTTGTATATCAGTTTTGTGCGCGTTTAATGGATTAAATACATTGTCTCGTTTTCCTAGTATTCCTTTGTGTATCAGTATCAATCAATCATTACTGAAATCTGCTGTTTATTTTTAGGGTGCATGTAGTTGTCGAAAAATTTCAGGAAAACGAAAATATTTTCGCGATTTTTTGGGGTCTAGCCAGTTATGTATTTTCCAATTTAAATATGCAGCTATTTATTTGCTGCCAAAAGTCTACGTGGAGTTTTGCCAATCTTCAAACCAATAAAAGGTAAAGACCATACATTTTATTGGCCGTCTTATATAACAGCCAAAATACAGTGTGCAAAATATAATTCATTAAAAAAAGATATACGGCCATCTGTAGATACAATTTAGGTTTTTCATATATAGTCTGGTTGAGAAGTCATTTAAATCGAATTTGGGTTACACCGATCCGAAAAATCTGATTTTGGTGTCAATCGATTCGAAATGACAAAAATATAAAAATTTTCCTGAATATCAAAATCCGTTTTAAAAAATTTCCTATTGTTATTAAGAATTTAAGATTTTAAAAAAAGGGGGTTTACATTTTTGCTAATAACTCATAAATTTTAATAGCTAGAACAAAAAACTGAACGGATTCTTAAAGGGCAAGAAATTTCCAACAAAAAAGTCCGAATTTCCCAAATTGTAGCTCAATTATTTATAGGTGTAAATTAATGTTGAAAATGGCATAAAAAACGGTAACCGTCGCAACGACCAAATGACAATTTTTTTTTTTTTCAATAAGTAAATATAAATAAAAAAAATTAAAAATCCTAGCATCAACAGAACATATCAGAGAACAAATTTCTGCAGTCAAAAAATTTTTTCACATTTCTATCCATTTGTTAATTAAAAAATTACATCTTCATTGTTACTAACTTTAAATTCGTTACTGTGAGTAAAATAAAAACACAAGAATGTTTCTGAATAAATTTTGTATAAAAAATATAAATTTTAATGTTAAAAAGTTGTAAAATCTACTAAATGGTTATAATTCACGCACATAGGTACACCAAGTGTATTCAGTATTCATCCATAAAAAAGATTAATATTAATTATTAATTTAGTTCAGTTTATTGTACTAAACCTTTCTTTAAGGAAGTTCATTGAGTATAAAAATTATTTTTATTCAGTTCTTTGATTAATAAGGTGGATTTTTACAAAGTAAGATTCAGTACAATAAACTTCCACTACTGTATTAAAAAATTAAACATTTTTGTAGTAAATTTTTTTTACAAAGTTCTGCGTTTCGTATTCTTGATTCATTTATTTGGATTTGGAGTTTTTAAATTAAGATTTCTAAATATAAAAGACACTACTAACTATAGAATAAAGGCTAGGTTTACTCTTTTTACTGAGTTATAATTATTGTTGATACGATTTTCATGTTCTAGACAATAAAATGTTTGAGGAACACATGAAATAATATTTCATTACTGTTACAATGCAATTAAAACCGTGATCAAACGTAACGAGACAATCATGAGGCCAGTCTAGCTGTTTGTTTGTCGTGCAGCTTTGGTTGGTATCCAAAAATAACAATTTTAAAATATTATTTCCAGTTAGTCGGGACCAAACAAAAAATAACGCGACACTGGCAAGATCAGACTTTTTGGCAGACGATTTACTACGCACATTTCAAGTAATAAAAGTGAACATATTGTAAAAATATTTTATTAAGATGTTTTTAAATTAAATCAGCTTATAAAAAATGACATCAAAGGTAAAATGTTATTTTTGAGATTTTATTTTCTCTTGATTTCATAAATGATGAGAAAATTTTAAAAGTGTCTAGTCATTTATACAATATGTTATTTTCTTGGTTATTAATTATTAAATCTGGAATATTTTATATTCCAATACATTTTTACTGAACCATTCACTGATTAACTACACCCAAACAATTTTAAATAATTCTCTCAACAACAGGATCCTTCAACTCGTGAAAACGTTTGAAATGTTAATAAAGATTAATGAATTATTGAACCATAGCAACAATTGATATCGATTTCAACAATTGCTCATAATTAAAATGGTAGCAAAGCTATATTAAATAAAAATGTGTAAACAACAAACTTTTTTTATTGATTACATTTTACTAAAACTAAAAAAATATATAATAATTATACGTCTTTAGTTCTGTTTCATACATTTTGAATGATTAAAAATATATTTATAGATCATAGGCTGGCAATACAGGTACACAGTTGTTAAATCTTTACTTTTTTAATAAAAAATGGAGTCTAACAACGAAAATAATGAAGTTAATGAAAAAGATAAATAAAGTAGTTTTTGTACAGAATGGTTCAAAAAATAATCTTCTCAAAAAACACTATAGTCTGGTCGGAAAGTCATTTAAATCGGATTTGGGTTACACCTATCCGAAAAATCTGATTTTGGTGTCAATCGATTCGAAAAGACAAATAGAAAAATGTTCCTGAATATCAAAGTCCGTTTTAAAATATTTCCTACTGTTATTAACAATTTAAGATTTTAAAAAAAGGGGGTTTACATTTCTGCTAATGACTCATAAATTTTAATAGCTAGAATAAAAAAATTAACGGATTCTTAAAGGGCAGGAAATTTCCAACAAAAAAGTCCCAACTCCCCGAATTGTAGCTCAATTATTTATAGGTCTAAATTAATGTTGAAAATGGCATAAAAAACGGGCGGCGCGTAACCGTCGCAAGTACCAAATGATATAAATTATTTTTTTTTCAATAAGTAAATAGAAATGAAAAATATTAAAAAAATTTTAGCACTAACAGAACATATCAGAGAACAAATTTCTGCAGTCAAAAAATTTTTTCCGTTATTTTTCACATTTCTATCCATTTGTTAATTAAAAAATTACATCTTCATTGTTACTAACTTTAAATTCGTTACTGTGAGTAAAATAAAAACACAAGAATTTTTTTAACCCTTGGAATCCTTTATCATAAAGCTAATGAACAAAGTTACATAATAAAATTTTTACATTTTTAAAAATTGAAATTGTTATTAACAAGCAAAGTAAACTAATGCGATTTTAGATGTGAAAAATTTAAATTTTTTTAAACAATTGTTTTTAATATAAATCCAATTTTTTTTAATGTTTGTGATCAATTGTTTAAAAAATTTTTATTAACAAATGGCTTATTTAGGAATTTATAAAATTTTTTTTGTCATTCTATTGTTTATTAAAATCCATGATTAAAAAAAAATTTCTTCAAAAAATTTTCTAATTGTTAATTAACGTTTTTGTTTATTAACAAATTATTGTTTTTTTCCACGTTTTTTTCTTAATTTTTTAATAGGAAATTTTTTAAACTGGATTTTGATATTCAGGAACATTTTTATATTAATTTGTCATTTCGAATCGATTGACACCAAAATCAAATTTAAATGACTTCTCGACCACACTACTAGTCTTGTAAAATTTTATCGATAAATTTTAAAGACTCGTAAAGATTTGTGTTATTTCAAATTGCTAATGTCAACAGAAAAATTAGACTGTTGTACTTATTCCCAAAACCGTCAAATAATTTGTTACCAACTTTTTCTTTTCTTTGTGGAATAACCTTGTGTTAATTGTTTCATGTTTTGATGTTTTGTATTAGCAACCTTATTTATCGTTTAAGTCGGATGCGCACATGACACTAGTAAAAACCTTAGGGTGATTTAATAGCTTTTTATGTATCAAGGGCATTGTAAGGACGATAATGCCCGGAAGGTGGAGGCCCGAGGGCCTCTGGCCCGTGGGCTACATAATGGGAAAAAATAGCAGCGTGGTTCAAACAGAACTGGCTCTGGTATCTCAATCGCCGCAAAAGAGCTAACCAGAAAAGAAATTTCTGGCAAAAACATAATAATCTGCACTGATATTAGACAAGCCCTACTAACCTTGAATAGACAACGTATTATCTCAGTTTTAGCACTAGAGTGCCACCAAGATTTAGCTAACGCCTCGGTAGATAATAATAAGGGCACGACAGGAGCAAAGGTAACCGTATTGCTGACTCTCTGGCCAGGATGGCGGCTGGACTGAAAATTTTGGGACCAGGCGACACCCATGGTTTGACGACTTCGACAATTGCGGATAAACGTTACACCCGTACTCAATCCCTTAAGAGATGGGATGAAACCAAAGGACGCAGTTTTGCCAGGATTACCTTGGACGACCCTGAGAAGTTGGATACGAATAAATATTTGGCGATGACCAGAAAGAACCTACGTTTAACAGTGGGATTTTTAACTGGATACTGTCAACTAAGGAAACACCTCCATATAATGGGGCTAGTGGACATACCTCTATGCAGGAGGTATGAACAGGAAGATGAAACTGTCAGGCATGTCTTATGTGAATGTCCAGAGCTATCGTCGATAAGAGAGTGTGTGTTCGGTGAGTCTTGGCCTACACCTGCTGACATTAAGGAGATGTCCCCTGGTGACCTGTTTTCCTTCCTGGATAAGGCAGGATGGACAATGTCCTAGGAGGGCGACTCCTAAGGAGGATGTACAATGGGCCATATTGTGGCCTAAGTGCTGTGGGTCTATACTCACCCTTCCTACTCTACAGATACAGATATAAATCACTTTTACCGGTAGACCAGGTAGACCACATCAGTGAACTTAACATTTGTTATTTAGCATAAAGTAAAATGCGGATTTACGTAATATCTACTATTAATCTAATGAGAAGAATGTGTGTTTTTAGAATCAAATGATTATATGGCAATTACATAAAATCCTGACATATTATAAAGCATATTAAAATGAATTCTAAGTTATAAAAAATTTATTTATAATGTATATTTAATGTCATTATTAGTAACATGGACTTTTTGAATATCTAAATAGTTGATTTTCATCGGTTTTACAGAAAGTTACAAGTGTTGTTATGTTAACATATAGGTGAATATCTAAAATATGGATGATTTACAAAATGGTATGTGAGATTTAAATAAATATGTTATCAATATATTTATATAGTGACACGTATTGTCAGACTAAAAACAATTTGTAAGAACATGATTTTAATTTTTTTTATGTTAATTTTTGCATCAAATTTAAAAACAATAACATTTTTGAATAGCGAAAAGAAGAGACCTTTCAAATGATATATCACAAGCCTATACTTCCCATTTAAAAAATGGGGGTTGTATCTGTCATTATAAGGGGGTTGAAGGTAGGGGTTGCATTTTCACGTTAAAGAATGTCAAGTTATAATTTAAATTTGACGTGTTTCGGGATTTTTTATAAATATGTACAGTAACCGAAATAATGAATTTATTCCATTTGGCTTTTACACACTGTGGCCCTCCATAATAATCAAAATTATTTCAATACTATTTTTAAAGTTATGTAATTTAATATTTTTGTTGTACATTAAAAAAAATATAAGAACATTAAGTTTAGCAGTCTAAGCTATTGGTTTGAAGTATTTTTTTTTTTGTTAAAAAGCTGAGGCAAACCAAATAAACTACAATTTTAAATCGGTAAAACCTCAGACAGAATATCTTATTTTTGGATCTTTTAATATAAACCTATTGAAGTTTCACTTAATGACCCTAAAATCACCGGTGATACTAATTTTGTTTATTTTGGTTGTTAGAAGTCTTGATCTTCATAACATTGTGTTGCATCTGGCAGAGTGGATGGTGGCGAGGGATTTAGAACTGTTGCAATCGTATTAAACAGTTTATGTATTTTAATGTTATTTTTATCCGGACTCTAATTTATTAAAATATAATTAAACTATACAAGGTAATTAGTTGGTATTAGTGAATTATTTGTAGAAGAACGTAACGGAACTCAAACGCAAAATTTTTCGAGAATATTACAATCAGTTTTTAAATTTTGTTTTTTATCTGACAGAACAAAAACCAAATGTTTACAAAATTTGTTGGATTAAGATTAAATACTTGACAAATTTTCGCTTCGTTCTTGTAAACCTCTCTAGTTACTTAATTTTCTAATGTGCAGCCATATTTACGTTCAATATAATTTTTTTTTCTTTTCACCTATTCATTGCTGTAATTAAATACAATGAAGAAAATTATTATTTAAAAACTCAATAGATTCTTTGAAACAATTAAAACGCTTTGGCATTTTTTGTTTACATTTATTAAATTGCTATTGGAAATTTGAAAATATAGGAGAAAGATAGTACAACAATAAAGCTGTATGGTTCTAAACCAGAACCAGCAGCAGGTGGCGCGATCCTATTTTTCGGACAGTACAGGCGAAGTCGCTCGAAGTCAACTAAAACAACCAGTAGTGCATCTCACCTTCGCCCATCGGTTGTGCGCAATCATGTCATTATTTTTTTGAAATGCATAAATGTTTGACGATTGGAAACAAGGATGAAAGGAAAGTTTAAGATTTTTACCCACACTGACAGTCTATTCGATACTAGTTTATACAGTATATATAATAATTGCGAAAGTTAATAAGTATTTTCTTAATAAATATATAGGTTTGCATGCTTTCTCAAGGAGTGTCATCCACTTAAAGTTGAGAAAAATAAACTATTTATATTTTCTCGAATATGGGTTATGTTACAATAACATATTTATTATTCCTGTAGATAAATTTGCTAACTACAGGTATTTTTTTAATCACTTTCTATTTATCTAAGGGGTTGACACTTATTACTCTTAACAATTCTTTTTACAGAACTTTTTAACAGAACACAATTTGAAAATAAAATATGCATTATCATTCTCAATTTATTTAAAAAATAATTTGTCTCTTTGATCTCTTTGATAAACTTGTGGTTCTTAAGTAAATAAATAAAATTAGCAGTCATGCATTTTGGGGTTGTTCCGTAAGTTTCATAATAAAAGTTAAGTAATGCTACTAGTCAAACTAAAGAGATTGTAGGGTGGCGTTAGAAGAAGCTGTTTTTGATATAATTAAAGAACATCTTAACCAAAAACATGGCTGAACTTCATAAAGTCCGGATTCAGTGTCAGGATTCACTTGCAACTTGTAAAAATTTTTTTGTTATGTATTTTCTACCCCGGTTACCTTTTTCCCAACGGCTATTCCAGGCACGTATCCAGGGAGGGAAGCCCCCCCCCCCGAAATCCCGAATTTCTGGATACGGGCCTGGCCGCCTGGCATTACGTGAAACACCGAGGGATGTGTGAAATCGTCCGGAGTTTGTCAGACTCCCCGCGACTACTGCAGGATTAACTTCACTAACATGAAACGTAGCCAAGGTCAAACGATTACTTCACTTCTCAAGAAGCCGAAAGCACCTTTTTGACGCTGATCTTCAAGCTCCAAGAGTTACATCACGACAGAAATCTTGTGCAAACCCACAAACGGCATCGAATGAAGAGTATTTCAGAGACTATATTCATTCCCTTTATCGACGCTTTGATTCAAAATTTGACTGATAGATTTGTCAAAAACGAGGATATTCTATCGAGGTTTCAACTTTTGCTTCCAGGATATGCTTCCGAGAAAAAAATGAATATATATTTCAAGACGAAATGCCACTGTCCGCAGTTCAAGCTGAGTACAAGTTACGGTATGCCAAAATATCATCAATTGATCCATCGGCCGAAATTTTAAAGCTGTTGGAATATTGTGACGGTACATTTTTCTTCTTCTCAAGGTACTGGCTACTCTTCCAGTCACAACAGCCAACTTGAAAAGATCATTTTCTACCCCCCGAAACGAATTTCAGGACTATTCCAAAGAATTCCAGAAAATAATAAATTTTTATTAAATGTGTCGTTAATGATGAATTAAACAAACAAAGTAAAAATTTGCATAACAGTCATTTGTGGAGTGATCCTATGCCATTAGTGAATAGGGAGAATCAAATTAATGTTTGTATAATTTTTTTATCGGTCAATTAATTAAGATTTTGTTAAAATCTCCTGGATTAATAGTTATTCTTTTAAAATAGAAATGTTTTTCAAATTCCACAAAATAAATCGGTTCAGTCTCAGTTTTGGTCTTTGTCTCGGTTTTCGAGACCAGTCTTGCGAGACCTTACCACTGATCGACCAAATACCACCAAATATTATCCTTTTTGTAGTTTAAAAATAGAATCGAAAACATGAGCAACACAAAATCACCAGAAAGGTAATTCTGGGACTCAAATAAGAAAAAGTAGATTGTGAATATAACAAAAAAAGTAAGCTGTCTAGAGAAATATGTTTTATAATTGGTAAATATTTAAGATAAAGCTATATAGTACTGAACTTTGCAATAACTTTATTTAATTGTGTTAAATATAAATTTTCCATTAATTAATTAATGATGTCACTTTTTCAATTAATATTGCAAATAACACTTAAACCAATATAAAATGAAACAGAGGAAAACTACAGTTTTATCGAGATGATTTTTTATTTAATCGTTTTTTAAATCCGATTCTGGTTTTTATCAGACTTGCGATGTGTTGAAGCACGATTTGTACAATGACCAAAACGAAAGAGACATGTGGAAAATAGTGTCGGAAAAGTTTAACAAAAGTGATACATTCATTAATATTAACAATAGAATTGCATAATGTTATCATCTTCTGCATCTTCCAGAAGAAACTGTGCTGCAATTAAGAGTTTATTATTGTCCATATCTCGTTTTGATAATCCGTCGTTGACTGCTGCTTACTCGAACTATAAAACGTTGTAATAGTCCATTGAAATGTTACATTTGGGATTGCGTTTTTTAGAGGACGCAATTTTATTTTTTAGAAGTGTAGGGGGGTCAGTGTAAAGCTAAAACCAAATTAGTGGAGTCGCCACCCTTGTCAAACGGCCGCCATCTTGAAAATAGGGGTTGAAATGGTTTTTACGTGTATCTCTTAAACTGTTTATCTGATAAAAAAAGTTTATTGACATTTTTTGTTGCAAATTAGATTCTCTACAACTTTGGTCCGGTAACTGTTTCTCGTAAAACTATAAATAAAAAAGTTATAAGCGAAAATGTTCAGAAATTTGAGAAAAAAAAATTATACTTTTGGATATAACTTTTTTTTATCATTTTACGAAAAAATGATATCAGACCATTTTTGTAGATCGCCTTTTGAGGAACAACTTTTATTAGCAACATTTTTTCAATAAGTCAATAGCTAAGTTTTGCAGCGCTCCGAAGTGAGTACTATTTTTATTTTTTTTTATTTTATCATAATTTTTTTAATTATTAATTTTGCAATATTATATCTAATTAATTAATGACTCTTTTCCACACCACCCACGAGGTAGAGTCTATAGGCGCGTTTTTTTTACGTGGTATCCCCAATAGGCATAATCCACGGTGATTTTCAAAATTACAACTACTCCGTCCTAAGTCTTTTTGATGGACCAGGTTGCGGCTTAGCATCTATCAGCATTCTAAATCAAATATTCCAATTTCTAGGTCTAACTCGGTGAATCAGTGGATTGACTCAATATTTTGTATTTTTGACACTGTTAATGTTAAAATCGCATAAAAAACACCAAATCATACATGATCATGTTTATCAATTCAAAAATAGGTTATGGGACACACAAATGAGTGTCACTTCACATTCCATCCATAGGTACATTGCAGCAACACTTTGATTTGGAGTTCCAATCTTTACTGCATCTGCCCACCAATCTCTGAACATTTTGCAAGTTTATTAAGCTGTTATTGGAATGTGTCTGCTATTACCTTTTATTTCCCATCTTCTTACTACTTTATGTAAATAACGCTTCAACAGAATCATTTTTTATGTGCAAGTACCCTGTTATGATAATTATTTACATTGTCCAATTATTTGCAAAAATTGTTTAACACTAAAGGTTAAACATTATCCACCTATCGGATTAATTTTCAAACTTAAAATTAAAACTAACCATGGGTAAAATAATATTAATTTTATCTTTTACGTTATGTGAATTTGTTGTTGTATGAGTAAAGTTTTATCTGCGGTTATTTTCTATAACTTGCTATTTGCTGTATTATTTGTTATTTGTTTTTAGTCATTAACTACATTGGAGGTTAAGTTATTTGAGAATTTTGTTATTTCTCCATTTGGAAAACATTCAACTAAGTATCTCTAGTAATTCTGTAAATTATTGGTCCATTGTTCATTCAAAACAGAAATCATCAAGAATACCGGGGAAGTGGAGTTTAAAGACAAAATATATTTCATTTGCGTATTAAATGCAATTCACTGGTCGAAAACATCGACAGTTATCACACATTAAAATTGGGCAGCTTCATGTTTAACTTAAAATATCTCGAGAAATATTGACTTTATCGTTATGAAGAAAGAGTACTTTATTTACGTAAAAAGTATTGGAGAATCGAAAAATTGTGCTAAAGTTTCTATTCCGCCAGTGGCGTAGAATTTGGGAACGATTAACCTGTCACTTGCCCCTGTCGTACGCCTCTGGTGGTAGCTAGAATATAATTTTGTAGGGCGTATAGTGCCTACATTTTCTGCCAAATATGAAATGGATATGTAAAACAGTCTTAAATTACTGAACCTAAATAGTTTTTAAATTTTTAAACAAAACACCCTGTAACTAAGTAAGCAGCTACATTTTATTTAGGTGTTTTGGGTTAAATCTTCATAATTTGAAGTCAGGATTCTAGTATTAAATTATTTCCAATTAGTAATGAATCACCCTGTATATATGTATAAATGATTTGCTAGAGATTTTGGATTGTGAAAAATTAGGATTTGCGGATAATATTAATGATTGTAATGAGCTTCAGAAGAATTTAGACTTGATTAATAATTGGTGTAACAGGAATAAATTAACTTTGAATGCCAAAAAGTGTACAGTAGTAACCTTCACTAAAAAAAAAATGAAAATGTAAACTATGCATACTCTGTCCAAAAGTCGAAACTCGAAAAATGTAATACTATAAAGGATCTAGGAATTGTATTCGACACCAAATAAACTTTTCAAGCCATGAAAATATACGGTTTTTTTATTCGAAATTTTAGAAGTTTTACAAATAAAACTTTAATCAAATTATTATTTTACTGACTAGTACGATCTAAGGTGGAATACGGAAGTTCAGAGAAAATTTCTGAAATATTTGGCTTTCAAAACTGATGGTGCATATCCAGAACGAGGTTGTGACTATAATGCATTTTCTGTTAGATTTAATTTAGATAGTTTAGATCTAAGACAGGACCGCCGTTTTTACAAACTACTTCATAATTCAATTGATTCTTCAGTGTTATTCTGTCAAAACTAATATGGAAGTGCCAAGTTTTAATTCCAGAAATAAATTAACCTTTAGGTGTAGTAGAGCAAGAACAAATATCCATAGAAAATCCCCAATAAATGTAATGTGTGCGAACTATAATAAGATATGTACACATTGCGACATTTATTCTTGTTCCATGAATACCCTCATTAATACTGCTACTGTTTTCTTGGACTAATATGTTTTTTAAATATTTAGTTAGATATAAGTTTTTCCTTTATGTAAATTGTCCTATAAACAAACCTTTGGGTTTTGCAAAGTATTTATTGTAAGTATAAGTGGCAAGACTAATTTAAAGGTTATGAATATCAAACTTTACTACTATTATTGTTATTTGCTGGTTTTTTAATAAAGCTTTAAAATTACTAAGATTTATTATATTTTAATAACAATATTTTAAATGGTTCTCTAATGGGTTTATTGTTTTTTGACCTTCGAACAAGCATGTTTTATACCAAACCGTTTTTGCCGTCTGCGTGTTAGACATTTTACCTAAAACCGATCTCATTTACATTGGATATTGGGTTAACGTGCCGATAGAACCGGGCACCTTTTAAACAATTCCTGGTTCTGAACACCCAGAATAAAAATATTCGTTTAGAGGTCAATGGTATCATTTTTTCGCCAAAAAAAATCGTCTGGCTATTGAAGACGCCGCGATAGTCTAGATAGAACGGATATCGTTTCACGGTCAAATAATTATTAGATAGAAGTTAGCTTTAAAAAAAACTCTTTAAAAGTCTATTAAGCAATAATAGTGTATGGTGTTATTTTAAAAAATTGTATTTTAACTGCTGCAATTGATTAAAGTTTATTAAGAATAATGAAACACTCTTCGTTTTACCAAAACTTCCAATATTTATTTAAAAAAATTGCTTTTTTAGAAACTCAATGACAGCCGATTCGCTAGACAACTAGCATCGTCAGATTGACATAATTTAAGTTACTATTTTTGTTTGTTTGTAACTAGGTACCTGATGTTTATTAGGTAGTTATAATGCTAGACCAAGTATGGAAGTAATAGGACATAACAATATTAAAGCCTAGATGTTATGAGCCCTAAGGGATTATCCTGGATGTATTTCCCTCTAAGATCAGTATAACTGTGCAATGATATAGAAAAACCAGGAAAAAACTATATCATGCTGATCTTTACAATAACTTAATATATTTATGTTACAATTACGTCTTATCTATGTATAAAATGAAGACTCAAAATAGTAAACAGTTTAATAGGGGTGAACTTCCAAGATTTATTTGTTCATTAACAACTTTAAATTGTGGATCTGCTAGATGTCTTTTTATTTGAAATTCTTCGAGGAAATCTAAATTTTGTTTTTTTTTACAAGTGTGTAGTATTTGGATGTCATTGATGTGTAAGAGTGAGGTTGGATGTTCAAGTAGGTGTTTTGCATAATTTGACGTATCTGGTTTTTTTAATCTATATGCTCTTAAATGTTCGTTAAATCTTACTTCAAAATTTCTTTGTGTTTGATCTATATATACAGCATTACACTTTGGACAATTAATTTTGTAAACACCAGATTTTTTTTAATTTAGGTAATTTTGTTTTTACATTTAACAATTTTGTACCAATATTATTTTGTGTTTTAAATGATATTAATGCTGAGTTGCCGAAGATATTATTTTTGAAATTTTATTGAAAATAGTTCCACAATATGTAATATTTTTATAACTTTTAATTTCTTTATTTTGTTTAGGAAATATTAGGTTTAGTGACACTTTTTGTTCTTTCTTATTAATTAATGTATTTATCAAATGAATTGGATAGCCATTAGATGTACCTAGCTATTTGTTTTATGATCTCAATTTCTTTATCAAAGTTATTTTTGTTTATTGGAACTGAAAATGCTCTATGTATCATAGAATTATAAGCTACTTATTTATGTGTTATATAGGATGATATGAATTATATGGTATGGTTACATCTGTTTGTTGGTTTTCTGTATATTGAATATTTTAGCGAATTATTAACTTTTTCAATTTTTAAATCTAGAAAATTAATTGAATTATTTTCTTCAACTTCTAAAGTAAAATTAATTTTAGGATGCAAGGTATTTTTTAATTTTTATGTTTATGTAGAATTAATTATTAAATAACATTAAATTAGTAAGTATTTTATGTAGCTATAAAATAACAACAGTGGCATTATTGTATTGTACCATATGGTTTAAAAATACTTTATCTATTTTTTATATAAAAATATAAATAGCTGTTAGGGATGATAATGGCCCTCCATTTATATAATCAGATTTTAGTATTTTGCTTTTCAGTTTACGTTTATGTTGCTAAAAATAACTTAGATAATCAACAGGCGAATAAAATGCCGTTGAAGTGGTTAGTAAATATAATTATGGTAGTATTATTATTTTGATGGAAATACTAGAGAAGATTATCCAGAGGTATCCACGTATATTGATCGATTATTTGGCTAAAACCAAGAGAAATACTTTATTTACTACATATAGTGACGTTCTCACCCTTTATCAAAATAACAATAGATATAACAACCTCGCTGAATAAATTATATTAGTAGAATAAAGGTAAAGAACGTGTTTAAACTGGGCTGATTATTTTTAAAAGCTGTAAACATTAACATGTTTATTGTGTAAAAAACTGGAAAAAATTAAAAATATCTGGCAACCCGAAATAAATTTAGCCTGCTTCTCAGTTTTTTTTTGTGAAAGTACAACTCAATCAAAGTAAACAGTTTAATAGTGGAGAACTTCCAAGATTTAATTGTTCATTAAAAATTTTAAATTGTGGGTCTGCTAGATGTCTTTTTATTTCAAGTTCTTCAAGGAAATCTAAATTTTGTTTTTTATCACAAATGTGTAGTATTTGGATGTCATTGGTGTGTAAGAGTGAGGTTGGATGTTCAAGTAGGTGTTTTGCATAATTTGACTTATCTGGTTGTTTTAATCTATATGCTCTTAAGTGTTCATTGAATCTTACTTCAAAATTTCTTTGTGTTTGACCTATATATACAGCATTACATTTTGGACAATTAATTTTGTAAACACCAGATTTTTTTAATTTGGGTAATTTTGTTTTTACATTTAACAATTTTGTACCAACATTATTTTGTTAAAAGTTATAAAAATATAACATATTGTGGAAATATTTCTAATACAATTTCAAAAAAAATATCTTCGGCAACATCAGCATTAATAACAACAACATCCCATATGTCTTCATGAGCCTTCTTTACTTACACCCACCACCCACGAACCTCTCTCTTAATACTCCCCTTATACATGCAGCCACCGTTATCAAAATACAACAGGCTTTCCTTCAGACCCTACAACAGATTCCTCATGATTATATTATATATACAGATGTTTCCAAATCCAATGAAGAAACTTCTTGTGCGATCGTTACCAAACAAACTACACTTTCAACTTTACGTCTACCCTCACATTGCAGCGCCTATACAGGTGAACTTTATGCTATTCTCCAATCTCTACAATTTATTCCTTCTCGCTCAATGAGCACCCTTATTTGTACCGACTTTCTTTCCTCCATCCAATCACTAAACGACATGTATTCTAATAACCCCATTATACAGCAAATTCACCATTCCTATACCGCCTTAGTCCGACAGCAAAAAAAGGTCACTCTATTATGGACCTGGTAATGAATTGGCTGACAAAACAGCAAAAGCCGCACGTAAATCAAATCTTCCCATCACACAAATCCAACTCAAACATGACATTAACTGCCCATTAAAATTTAAAATTAGGAGTAAATTAATACTCCTTAAATCTCATTAATTTCCCAAATAAAAATCTTTCGATAACATTTCCAAATTTTCTACATTTTCCACCCAATTTGGTAACATTAAAATTGTTTTTACAAGTTTAAAAGTTGATTTTGATAGATGATTTGTTGAGATTATAGTTTTGCCTCTAACATCTAATTGTCTACTGAAACTCTAAGACGTAAACATTTATTCTCCATCTGTTAATTTATAATTTATAGAGGTTAGTTCCAAATAAAGCTCAAAACATAATGGCAATATGTGTACCGCTCCAAACAATGTTAAGACGTAAACGTAATATTTAACGCGGAGTAAATAACACACCGCATGCGCTAACGGAATTTGCAAAATCTCTCTAATATTAATCCTACTCTATCAATTGCCTAACAATGAAAAAACTAAATCTTACTTCTTTTATTTTATTTTATTTTAGGAGCTACCTGTAAAAATACAGTAAAAACCAAAAACTCTATTCAGGGATCCTGGTTAATTTTATGCGAAGTGGTTAATTATGCGTTAAGTTTAATTTTGCTATATTTATGTGATTCTCTTTATAGCTCTATCTATTTATACATACAGATAGATAGAGACATATGTTTTTAAAGGAACAACAGAATTAATGTGAAGAAACTGAAGTATTAGAGGAAAATATTCATCATATTGAATCATTTTTATTATAAACAAACCTTTTTAAATTATCAAGATTAGACCGAAATTACGAAAGGATCTTTCAATAATCAGTTTTAATAATGAGTACCCTAGAATTAATTTTAACTGGAAATAATCATGTTGATTATTCATAATGTGACGTTCCTGAAACTAATATACAATTTTAAATGAGTCAGTGTTACAGTCAGTGATAATTTAATAAACAAACAACTTTTCGATGAAATTTCTTAAACTAGGTACTTTAGAACAGTCAAAAATGTAATATCAAATAAACTGCATGACACAAAGATAATAAACATGTGAAGGGAAAGTATATCCTCTATAAGACATATTAATCAATATTACTGATTCTTTATTGACATTTGACTGAAGTTTATATTATCCTTCTTGTTTTTAATTGTATTTTAATTTTTTTAATTTAAAATTTTTTGTTACCAAAATTACTTAATGAAATCGACTTATTATGTAACACACATCAAACTCTATAAGTCTATATAGAAAGGACAAGGAGTAATAAATCATTCATTTAAGTAGATTTCATAGACGTATCAAAATATATTTTAAGAGGGTATACCGTAAGGTACATTTTGTATTGAACGAATGAGTTGCAGCTATGCTAAAGAATATACGATTTAGGTCAGAGGTAACGGGATGTACTAATTTTAATAAAAAAAGTGATAGAGGTACATAAATTTTAGTAAGTTTGATAAAGAAAGGCAACACAGTTTATTCATAATAGAAAACAAACCAATCTGTAACAATAATTATTTTATATATTTTTGTTCTTTTTGTAAGAAGATTAATTCAAACTTTGAATATTGTCACAAATAAATTACAATGAAATATATTTTTAAAAATTAATTAAAGTCAAGATAGCAAGATATCGTTACAATTTTTATTAAATTCAAAGAAGCAAAATGAATATTTTTTATTTGTTGTATGGTTGTATGGTTTTCATAATATTGTAAACAGTTGGAATATATTTAAAACATTTGTTGAATGTTAATTGTGAAAGTACCAAACAATGTTGATAAGCCAGGGACCATCTAAACGACCAAAAACAGGTACATTATCTTTAAATGAAAAAACTCTGATATTGAATTGTTATATATCATTGAAAAACAGGGATCCAAGTGCAAGTGTTAATGATATTGTGGAATTAACGGCTGCCATGTTGTGTGTTGCTAAATCAACAATTTATAGATTACTGAAAGAAAGCAAGAATGGAACTCTTCAACCCCCTAAAACTCCTTCAGGCCGAAAACCAATTGAGATCGATGAGTCATTAAAACAAAGTCCATGGATTTTACTTACGAAAGGAAATTACAACACTTGACAAAATTATGACATCAGTGCAAGAAGATACGGACTATACAAAATTCTCCAAAATGACATTATGCAAACTTTTGAAGGATGTGGGTTTCAGATATACAAAACATAATAGAAAATTTCTCTTGATAGATAAACCGGAGATAGTTTTTTGGAGAAGAGACTATTTAAGAAGCATTCGACATGCCAGAGAACAAAATTTGAAAATCTTCTACTTAGACGAAACATGGATAAATGCTGGATATATAGTTTCCAAATATTGGCAAGATGAAAACATTAAAAGCGGAAGGCAGGCATTCGTGGAAGGTTTGTCGTTAGGTTTGCAGCCACCATCTGGAAAAGGAAAAAGACTTATTATTGTCCATGTTGGAAGTTCTGAAGGTTTTGTTGATGGTGGATTATTAACTTTTTTTCAAAACGCACGGGGGACTATCACGAAGATATGAATGGGAATGTCTTCGAGGAATGGTTTGTTCAAATGTTGGATCTGATTCCAAAAGGGGCTGTTATTGTTATGGACAACGCAAGTTACCATTCACGGTTACGAGAAGCATTGCTCACAAGTCGTTGGCGTAAAGCAGAGCATTTGGAGTGGCTTATTTCGAAAAATATTAAGTTTCCAAAAGATCCACTAAGGAAAGAACTTTACAGAATTGCAAAAATGAAAAAGAATAAATACAAAACCTACATTGTAGAAGAAATGGCTTCTTCTCGTGGTATATCAGTTCTTCGACTTCCCCCTTATCATTGTGAACTTAATTCCATAGAATTTATATGGGCTCAGGTAAAGGGGGAAGTTTGAAAAAAATACTACTTTTAAAATAAACGATGTTGTGAAATTGTTTGAAAGTGCTGTAAGTCATGTTAGTAAGGAAAATTGGACAAACTGTATCGTGCATGTTATCAAAGTAGAGGCAAATATATGGAAAAATGACAATATTTGTGATGATTTAAGCTACCCTATTATTATTAATGTCAGCAACGATTCTTCCTCTTCCGAGTCGGATATAGAATAAAATGTAAGTAATAAAAAATGTATTCCAATAATTATTTCTTTTCATTTTTTATTATATTATAATTTAAAAGGTATTTCTTTCCAAAAATACACACCACTGCATTGCGTTATTGCTTATCTGCTAATGCTTTAACAATGAAGAAACCCTACAACTGAAACAAATACGGGGTCGATCTACTTGATTTTTAGATTTACGGAAGAAATGTAATTTAAAGATTTATCAAAAATTTCATTGTGCTCCCTGTAAAGGTTTTGCATACTTAATTAGGATTTATTACTCCTCGTACTTTTTGTACAGGCTATAACTTTAAAACACATTTTATTTATTGAATACTGTTGTTATTATTTTTTGTTTGGAATTTTTCTTTGCCTCGAATATATTTTTAAGACAATCAATTATTATTATACTATATTTAAATGCAAAAGTTAGTAAACTATCAAACATGACAAAATGTAGAATATATTTCATGTCATTATAGTTTATAAAACCAATCTTAATTTTAGACCAGATAATCTAAAAATATCTAGAATAAAACTATATTTGAATACAGACAGATCTATATTTAACTTAGGTAAATAATGTTATATAAACCAAAAGATTTATGTCTCCTATAATACATATATTGTGTATATTGAAATTGAAAGAAAAAACATAAAACAAGCGGCATTGTTTTATATTTGTAATTGAAACTCGTTTGTACATTTAATTGTTTACAGTTCTAATGTATTTTTAGTAAAACTTTGTTACGTTTTTACTATATCTTAACCTACACAGATACACAAAAAAATCATCTCTTGTTTGTTTAAAAAAAATTCATTTTACATTTTTTGCTTTCTGTCTGTGGTAAAATTATTGTTTAATTTCGGGAGGAAATGTTATTTCATAAAACTTTCAATGTTACAAAACACCCAATAAAATTAAAGATAAGCTTTTAATATCAAAATCACAATAGCAATTACTATTCCTTAACAATACACCTATAAATATTGTAAATATTACAAAATACTGATAGTTATATACAGATATTTATTAAAATCTAAATATCATTTTTGATTCCTTATAATGCCACACTCGTTTTGAGTTGTCGACGGCGCCAACTATGCACAATCACGTTGTTATAGTAAGATTAAATATTTTAGGCCAGCAGTAAATTATTGAGTATTGGAAATCATCATCATATCTTATTAGATATTGGAACGGTGCTGACTTAAAATTTTATAGTAAACCAAATTTTTTTTTTCAAAGAATACAAAATTGGCATCCCACTTTTTTTGGAAACAATATACATGAGAACAATATATCAGCATTATTTGCAATGACAGTCCTTTTGTTAAAATGATGGGAGTGTATGCTTCATAGACTTCTGAAAGGCCTTTGATCGAGTACAGCATAGGAAACTAATAGAGCAACTAAAAAATCAATTTAGACAGAAAATACAGGTTGTCTGAAAAGTTTCCGACCTCAACATGAAGATGGCAGCACTCGTAAACAAAAGTTGGGGAATGTGTTTGCGCTTGCTTTGAAAGCACTAAAATTTCAGCCATTTTGGACGCGCAGTTGTTGTTTGACAATCATTTGAGTGAGTCGATGTGAGTGTTTTTATGAAAATCGAGCTGTCATAAAATATTTGTTTTTGAAAGGCAATACGCCTACGCAAATCAAAGACGAGTTGGACGCTGTGTACGGGGACTCTGCACCATCATTTACCACCGTGAAATTTTGGGCTGCTGAATTTAAACGTGGCCGTACCAGCTTGGGTGACGATGAACGTTCGGGACGTCCAAAAACTGCAACCACTGACGATAATATCGCTCAAGTTCACCAAATGGTGCTAGATAACCGTCGAATTAAAATTAGAGAGATAGCAGAGGCTATAAACATGTCCAAAGAACGTGTTTGTCACATATTGAATCAAGATTTAGGCATGAGAAAGCTGTCCGCGCGTTGGGTGCCGCGTTTGCTCACTTTGGACCAAAAACGTGTTCAAATGAACATTTCCAACTCTCTGTTGGCGCAGTTTAGGCGCAATAAATCAGAGTTTTGGCGCCGATTAATTACTGTAGATGAAACTTGGATACACCATTATACTCCAGAAACAAAAACACAGTCAAAACAATGGACTGCGAAGGGGGGCTTCAAAAAGAGCAAAGGTTGTTCCTTCGGCTAGGAAAGTGATGGCAATTGTTTTCTGGGATAATCATGGAGTTATCTTAATCGATTATCTTTAAAAAAACCATTACAGGAGCATACTACGCATCATTACTTGACAAGCTGAAGGCAAAAATTGCGGAAAAACGGCCACATTTGCAGAAAAAAGAATTTTGTTTCACCAAGACAATGCGCCGTCTCACACCTCAGCGATTGCCATGGAGAAAATCAACGAATTACAGTTTGAACTGCTTGACCACCCTCCTTACTCACCAGATCTAGCTCCAAGCGACTTTTTTTGTTCCCTAAGCTAAGTTGCGCTCGGAGAATAGAGATTTTCGTCGAATGAGGAGGCCATCACCTTCGTAAACAACTATTTTGCAGAGAAAGACGCCGAGTACTATTTGGATGGGTTGAAGAGATGGGAGCATCGCTGGGAGAAGTGTATAGGCTTACAAGGAGACTGTAGAAAAATAAAAATTAATTTCGGAAATTTTTCTGACAACCCTAGTACATTGAAATCATAAACGCTATTTATTGGAACCAGAATGCAATAGTCAAGGTGAATGAGATACAAACGATTGCTAGAGGGGTCAAGCAGGGATGCGATGCGATGTTCAACGTATACTCGCAGGTCATCTTCAGGAAAGCCTTATGGGAACGAAAAAAAGGAAACAAAATTGACGGAGAAATAGTAAACACCATAAGATTTACAGATGATACACTGATTATGACTGAAGTATGGAAAAGCTACAATACCTATCACATGCATTGAAGAGTGATTGCCTCCAAATGGGACTTGACATTGACATCGATTAGAATAAGCTTATAGTAATATCGAAAGGACCTACAAATAACGAATAACTAACCCTTGATGGGTAACAAATAGAAAGAGCTATACGGTACAAATATTTGGGAGTATACATCAACAGATGCGACAGAAATCTAACTACTGCTTCAGACTGAAGGTTATTGAGATCGACTCTAGCTTTTAAGCTTTGGATATAGTGAAGAATGCTGAGAATTCCATGGACGGCCAGAGTCTCCAAGTGTTTAGAAGAATGGGTCGAGAGGAAAAAATTGCTAAAAACAATCAAAGTACGTAAAACTTTGGGCACATACTACGGACCGAAAAATTATTGAAGGTCATCATGCAGGCTAGAGTATATGGGAAAAAGGGAATTGGTAGAAAGAAAAAGTCATGGCTACGAAATTTTTCAGATTGGACAAATGTGAATGTCGGTGCGAGAGACAGAGAAACTTTTACCTCCGTTAATGGAGACGGCAAGGGAAGAAGAAGATACATATTTTGAGTTTGTTAATAGACATGAGAATATGAACTAAGGATCTAGTTTCTTTGTACAGTTGATTTAGTTAAATTCAAAATTCTTCAGATTTTCCGTAGCTAATTTTTGTGCCATTTTGACACCACCATATATCATTACTTTAAAAACGTGTAAAACTAAAAATATACAATTAGCTGATAAACATCACGATTTTTTTAATCAAAGTATGCAAATTCTTGAATAAGTAAGCTATTTATAAACATATACAAAATTAGTACCTATTATCTTTATATCAATCTATATATCTTATCTATTATTGTTTCTAGCTGGGTTTATAAATTTCTAATACAAATTCCAATTTATTAAAGAATAAAATATTTTAATTATAAACCCTTGCCGCACCTACCATCTATCTTCACTTTTTAAATCACCTGTGTGACGTATCTGCATCTAACGTTCCAATGCCATTTTATCAAAATAACAAGCCTCCATAACTTAATTCTTATCAGTGAGTTTAAAAAATGCGCAGTTAGTAAATAGTATTGAGCATAAGTTCCTGGCACACGTATCAAACCATTTGATTACTGCTTGAACTGACTGCTTGAGATTTTTAGTTTTAATAAAACGTCATAACGAAAACATGCACTTTCACATTTAAACGCTGTCCCTATAAATAATTTTTACATAGCTTATTTATTAAATATTTGTACAATGGTCTCTCTAAGAAGACCAATAAATTTGAAATTTGAAAACCGATGACTCAATGTCTCTAGGACCCGTATTCTCGAATTATTTCTACGAGAGTAATTTCTCTCCCCTACGGGAAAAAGCAAGAGTAAAAGTAAGTTTTCGTGCCCTTACTTTTTGGAAGTCCATCTTATTAAGAATAATAAAAAACTCTTCGATTGAATGTAACTTCCAAGTTTATTTGAAAAAATTATGTTTTAAAAAATTAAACTATAAAAATGACAATGATTAGCAAGTAATAACTAAAATAAATGAAAATTGAATGGAACATTTGAGGGTTAAGAAATATATTACTGATCTTCATCGTCATCCAAGTCTTCATCTTCATCGTCTTCATTTAGATTTATTATTATTGGCTCAATGTCTTCCATTAAATGATCTGTTTGCCACATCTTTTCCTCTGTCTTACCTTTTTTTCATAATTAGACCACTGCATTGGGGTTACTTGCGAATACGCTGTTTTTATAAGTTTTTCCACATCTTTTTTTTAAAAGTACTATTATTACGAGCCACATATCCTTTCACTTGGCTCCACACCATTTCAATAGGATTTAATTTGCAATGATAAGGTGGTAATCGTAGGACTGTTATATTATGTTCCGTGGCAATGTCGTCTATTTTTCTTAGGTCGTACTGCTCTCTAAACGCGTTTGCAGTAGCCAATAATTCTGTTTTTAAATAATCATCCTCGAAGTAAATCTCTTTTTCCAGTAGCCAGTACTTTATTTGTTCCTTATTCCAAGTTGTCTTTGGAAAAGGTAACTTCGCCGAATGGTATGACGCATTGTCCAACACTACAACATTCTTTGATCCGTTTTTCGGCAAATTAGGGATCAATTGATCTTCAAACCAGGCCTCAAAACCTTCTGCGTCCATTTCGTCGTGGTAATCGTCTGCACCTTTCTTTGCCAGAAAAGTTTTTTCTGCACCCTCAAGAAAACCGTCTTTCCAGCCTGCACGAAGAAAAACAAATCTCGGTCCTCGTTGACTTCAGTCCTGTTGTCAGTCCTTTGACAAATGCATCTCGGGCATTTTTTATGGTAGTCTCTTTCCATTCAAAATTTACACTGTGGCCCACATTAATCCATGACTCGTCCAGATATATTACGTTATATCCTTCTTCGCGGAACTTCTTCACTGATCTTAAATATTTGTACCTCCAGGCGATTATATCAGCTCTTTCTATTAGAATCGAGTCTCTTTCTCTCTTTCCATAAACAAACCCCATATCGTTAAGCAAGCGTCTTAGCGTACTTTTAGAAAAATTTGGTACATTTTCGTCTGAATTTATTTTAGCAAGAACTGTTGCCAGTGTTGGTGGAATATTTTCGGAGTAGAATTCATGCACAGCTTTTCGTATTTGCAATTGGATCAGTCTTGAATTCGACTGGCTGCTGTTCTGTCTTCGTTTTTTTGGCGATGTCAAAGGTCCAGTAGCGGCTTCGCTTTTCAGATTATACACTGTTCTCACACTAAGGCCAGTCATTTCAGAAATCAGTTCTATTTTCGCTGTCACACTTTTGTCATCTTTTTTATTTAACGTATACGTTTAAATATTCAATAAAAGCCTCTTAGTTTGACGATGAAGATTTTCACCTTGTTTAAATTTTTCAAACGGTGCTGCTAACTGCATGGCTGTTGTTTCAATAATGCCCTTTCGTTTATCAGCAGAAACAGATAGGTACCTGCCTATGTTATTACTTACCTGTACATTTACTTACCTCTACATTCCAGGAATATTACATAACGGTTTACGAGGATCAAGGGATCATACAGGTAAAAATAATTAGCATCTTTGTAATTAAATAATATTTTCACTGGCAATAGGATTAGGATTTGTCTGAAAGATTTAGTAGAGACCTAAATAATCCATCAAGTGATCAGGTATATACTGATTACAATCTACATAAATAGATTTGAATTCCATTTTTAATAATATTTGTTATATAGAATACATCTGTTTTTCAAAATTCATAATAAAACGTTTCTACGAAAATAAATTGGCTGAGTTAATTGTGGTTCAAGCCGTATTCGCCCATAAGATTTACATTGGCCTATGCCGGCCACGCTGCATAATAACTGTGACCCGCTCTATAGATACACAATATACTATTCTGTAACATGTAAATAAAAAAATATACTTTACTCTTTCCTTCTTACATTTTGAAAGAATCTGCATCGTGTTAATTTTGGATTCTCACTGTGTAATGCATAATTTAATGCCTGATAACCTTAGTAATCTTAGTTTCATCACCAATAAAATTTTGTTACATTCAATTTGAATTTTCTTTAATTATCCTTGACTATCACATTTGAAGTATTTATGATTTACATCACCTGAATAATAATTTTTCTATTTTTCAAACTTATTGCTTTAATCAGTATATTATAGTGTCTTTTAAAAATATTTATTTGAGTATCGGCAAATGTACTTGTTTAGTCTTAAAATTGAAATGACTGGCCTACGTTTTGTTGTCTTATATTTGTTTAATATGACAAACTTGCGGGAAGTTACATCACATTTTATCTTTAGTTCGCCAATATCGGTAGATACTGAGAACTTCTGTAAACAAGGCCAAACCGTGCGATTTCATTGTAACGGTCGTTTTAACATTTAATTGTGGTTTCCTAGCTGTTGCGATTATAGGGAATCTTGAAATACCCACTTTTGTTTACTGCTATGTTTGCATAGCAACGACCTGGCAATACAAACATACTTATTTGTGTTTAGTTTAATTATTTTAAACAGCCTATTTTGTAAGGTTAAGTAAAGGTTTATCCCAATTTGTATGCAAATTTGTTATCGTCAATAATACAATATAAATAATATCTATATTTTAACATGTTACCATGTGTATCTAGAGGAATATTTTGAAAAACAATAAACCCATTTTCATTTAAAAATGTTTGTTATTACTTGCCATTTTCGAAATATAAATAATAGGTACTCAATGTAAAAAACAATACAACAAATTAAAAATATTTCGGAAAAGTAATATAAATTCTAGTCAACGAAGTGTATTGGAATTTATTTTCAGTTGAACAAAACAGAAACTAATTAATGGGTCTGTTAATCTGAACTACACCTTTAAAATAGAACATTTCTTTTAAACCAATTCAGAATATACAAAAATATATACCTACAAATAGATTAAAATACAAGTTTTAAGTGTAAAAAACAAGAACTCTTCTTACGATCTTCAATTTTCCAATGTGTACACAACATATAAATATTATTTATAAGATAGAAGAGTGCATAAGCAACAGTCAGTAGGCAATTTGATCTACATAGTGTATTAAATAATTTGTAAAACTAATACAAAATATAAATAAAAAACTATATTTACAGTGCACTGAACCCTGACAAACTAATTTGATACTGTGGATATATGAATTAAATTTTTATGTACATTTCTCCAAAAATGTAACACTTACTTTGCTTACTAATAAAGGAGCCCAACCACTAATAAATTATGAATGAATACTTGCTTGTCACAGGGGCTAGGAGAACACCCACAGTTGCAATGGAGGCCATACTTAGACTCCTCCCTCTGCATATCTATGTGGAGATGTATAAGAATTAAAGGGTCACAGACAAATGCTGAGGACATTGAGCTATCTAGGATAATTATATGCCACTGTATTTTGGAAATGTCTTCAGACGTGTTGCTGAAAACTGTTACTAATTCAACCCGAAATCTTTCCCGAAATAAAAGACTGATTATGGAAAAGGGAAACGACTTACTCAAAGCAGATATATGCTGGTAAACTGACGGGTTGAAAACTATGGAGGGTATCGAAGCTAGAATATTTGGCAGTCAAAGGTCCTACAGCCTTGGTATGGAACTATATTTCAAGACTTACTGTGTATCAGTACACGCAGGGATCCTCGATAACGAAATCTGGGAACAACTTGCAAAGGATAGTGCAGAAGCTAAGTTTATTGAATTAGAACCGGAAAGAGTGACACACACTATACTTCCAGGCCTCAGACATTAAAAGCCTTCATAAGAAAACCCTTTGGAATAAAACAGCGTTAGCCATATGGAACTGAAGAACAAATCACCCACTAGAGTAGTCGACTGCATCAGAACGTTGGGTGAAATATGATATCTTAAGACCAATGGACTACAGAATCGTGGTGCAGGGTTAGCTATCCCACCTTCTTACGTTTAACATTAAATAATAGAAGAAAATTATTTTTATACCGTCCCTTCACTAAAACCATTTGAAAAATTTTGGGATGTTAATTACGAAATCTTTTCTATCTCCTAACGTAAATTTTAGGGCATAGGTAACCACGCAATACAAACATAATAAATGCCATAAAAAATTTACATGATATCATATTTTAATAGGTCAAGTAATTGCTTTGTTACAACAGGGCTTTAGTCAAAGTAATATCGCGAATATTGTTGGTGTAACTCAGAGTGCTGTATCAAAAATAAAAAAAAATCCAAGATACAAATGATGTGAAGGATCGTCCCAGAAGTGGCAGAAGTCGATGTACCGGCAGATAACATTGATAGCTCGAAGAAATCGACAGGAATCTACAAGTGGCATATCCAGAGAAATTGCTAGACTTGAAGGACTGAATATCTCAAGGCAAACAATTACACGAAGATTAAATGCGGTCAATTTGTATCGCAGAAGACCTCTACGTGTTCCCAAACTAACCTATCAACAAAAAATTGTAAGGTTGCAATGGGCTCAAGAAGTGTTACACCATGGTCCTAACTGGAATTACGTGATGTTCTCTGATTAATCAAGAATTGGTTTGGTTTCTGATTCGCGAAGAACACTAGTTTGGAGGGCCCCAGGACGACAAGCCCAACCACGTGTTCCATTTGAAGGTGGGAGTATTATGGTTTGGAGTGGTATTATGAGAGGTACACGGACGCCTCTCCTGGTTTTGAAGAGAAGAATCACTGGTGCTGTGTACATCGAGGAAGTTTTAAATCCTGTTGTGCGTCTATTCCGGGGGGCGGTGGATGATGGATTCGTGTGTATGCGTGACAATTCACCTCCACATCGAACAGCTGCAGTACAAAATTTTTTGGAAGAAGAAGGAATATCCACATTAAGATGGCCATCAAATTCCCCTGACATGAACGTCATTGAACATGCCTGGGACATTCTTAAAACACACATTACTCTACGAGAACTAAAAGATTCTGCTCGTGAAGAATGGGAGAGAATTTCGCAAGCCCAGCTCGACCTTTTAATCGATAGCATGCCACATCGCCTACATTCTTTCTTAAACCAGAAGTGTAAGAATATAAGTTTCAAATTTATTCCTTTCAAATCTTGTAATTTATCCATATCTAAAATGTGGAAAAAAAATTTCAAAGGAAAATGCAAAGTCTATCCCACAAACTGTTTATTAATGGAGTAGCAACTGTTTCGATCATATAGAACATCATAAGGCTAGAAAAAAGTTTTTACAATAAATAGAAAGAAGAACATAGAATAACAGAAAAACAAAAAATTCATTTAAAATTCCAATCCTTACACAATTACTCCAAAACAACTACAATTGACGATACGAAAACTCCTAAGTGTACAATATCTTATAAAAAGAATTAAAATCAAATGTCAAAAATATCAAAAGATGTACAATAACTAAATATGAAAAAAAATTGATTCTAGCATGATTATGGTCCTATAGGACCGAAACTAGTTGCTACTCCATTAATAAACATTTTGCGGGATAGAATTTGCGTTTTCCTATGAACCTTTTTGTTATTCCTTTGAGTTATTAACTTCAGTCTTATTTCTAATGTCAAAATTATAAATATTTCCCCACGAGAGAGTCATTTCTCACTCCTACGAAAATAAAGAGATGGATACATGAGTTTTCCTATGAGGATATTGATAGGTATGTTTTCCTAGGTGTGAGAAATTATTCACTCTTGAATGATTCGAGAATTCTGGCCCTAGTAGGTTTAAAATTGCATTTCCTTTAGCTTTAATTTTTTTGCTTAGCCCTTTTAGATGTAGTCAGAATCCACAATTAACGTGTTAAATAAAAAAAATAAGGTAAATAATATTTTAATCTATTTCATTGGTAATGCAAAAAGTATCTTATTGAAATGTTATAATTTTGTTTTTCATTAACTTGGTATAATTGTACTATAATTTATTTTGCTTTTTTATTATTATATATTTTTCTAATCTCGGTTTTAACGATAATACAGTGTGTAAAAGCCAAATGGAATAAATTCATTAATCGCGCTGATCGCGCTAGCCATTTAATCGATCCTCGCCTCCCTATCCACCGATTGGGAAATATTGTATCGAGGTACTGCCGGACATTAAGTTGGTAATGTGGTGGTGCTCCATCCTGCTGAAACCATATCGTATTCGCTGGAACTTGAGGGTTACCTGGATCAGGATATAAATTTGCCAACGTTGGAATGACATCATTTTGAAGTAGTGCCAAATAATTGTTGCCATTCAAGTTGCCCTCAATAAAAAAGGGACCAATGATATTGTTCCCTACAATCCCTGCCCAAATATTAACCTTTTGAGGATATTGAGTGTGTTCTTCTCTCATCCAGTGAGGATTTTCCGTGGACCAGTAGCGGCAATTTTGCCAATTAGCATGACCGTTAAGTAAAAAGTACACTCATCAGAAAACATAACGTCTTCTAATTGGATAATATTGTTATCCAACATGTCCATCATTTGCTCACAAAAAAAGTTCTCCTATCAAAATCGTCTTCTATGAGCTCCTGAGTAGGTATCATCTTATACGGATGCAATTTATTTTCTTTTAATATGTTTGCTATCGATGTATGGCTAGCATTGAATGTAGTGGATGCCTGTCTACTCGATGTATGTGGGTTTTCCTGAAACTCAAGCAACACATCTAATTTGAGTTCATCACTCAGTGCATTGGCAGCTGCTTTTTTATCTGCCTTACATGACCAAACTCGCGAAACTGCTTTTCTATTTTACTTATTGTTCATTGGGGTATAGGCGGTAAATTAGGAAATTTCTCATGAAATAGGCGAGTTACTTCCTGTTGTGTTCGGATGTTATCTCCGTAACCAATCATTTGTAAAACTGTTATTTTATGCATTTCCGTTAATCTAACCATTTTTCAGAATTGAATTGAACAAACTTTATACTTAAATTACAACAATGACAACTTAAATAAAACAATTTACTACTGCTTGTTAAAATAGCGTTGCCACGGAAATTTTTAAAGTTTTTTAATGGTTACCATCTAAAAACCACATTGCTATGGTTTTTGTTCACTTTCTCATTATCAAGACCTAAACGGGAAATAAGTTTTAAGTATATTGTAATAAGTTTCAAGTATATTTTAGCGAATTTCGGTAACAACATGATTTTAATTTTTTTTATGTTAATTTTTGCATCAAATTTAAAAAATTAGGGGTTGTACCTGTCATTATAAGGGGGTTGAAGGTAGGGGTTGCATTTTTACGTTAAAGAATGTCAAGTTATCATTTAAATTTGACGTGTTTCGGGAGTTTTTATAAATATGTACAGAAACCGAAATAATGAATTTATTCCATTTGGCTTTTACACACTGTATAAGTAAAACTATTAATTCAATTATAATGAATCATTTTTTACAATATTTTTATGGAGTGTCTTTGAGTCGATATTTCTATTTAAATAAAATGTAGAAAATCATGAAATGAGCCAAGAATAAAGGATAGAATGCTGCTAGATCATATACAAATTTGGAATTTTTAGTAAAAATAAATATGAATTTTTAGTTAAAAGTTTAAAAAAATGTGTCAGAATAAATACATTCATTGTTTTGTTAGCTTAGCACTTCTACCTTTGGTTTATTGACAGGGTCACATTCATTTATAGATTAAAGTGTTCCTTTCTGTTTTGGGTATAGAAGTATAAAAAACTAACAATAAATTAAAACTTTTCTACAATTTTCTGCTGACAAATATTTTCCTACAGTTAGTTAATTGCGTTTCAATTATGATGAATCTGGTTCTTACCAGACATGAATGTTCAGTAAAGAGAATGCGTAAAAACTCATTATTTCCTGTTAAACAATTTAAATTTTAAATAAATGAGTCAACTACTTGGTACGAGGTCTGTCTCAAGTATTTGTGGTAATGAACATAAATGTGAAGAACACAGACATAAGAAACAAATTCGAATGTTGTTGTCGCCTACCAATGTAGGAGAAAAGATAAAAAGTAAAATTTTTACTGAAGGATAACACAGTAGGTTATCCAATGAATTTTATCGTTTTTAAATTTAAATACACTTTTCTTGATGATTCTTTAATTAATGGATTTGAACGACAAAATAGTAAAATTATACAAGCGTAATACTACGAGTAAAATTTGATCGATAAATTTGTAGTTTCCATGAAAACGTTTGTATTTGGGAAAAATACGAAAAAAACTAAAATATATGTAGGACAATTTTATTGTGGTTTTATCAGTATTTAGTTTAAATCACACCATGTAGAAAACATTTTTTATCTTAACGTAAATCTGTTCCTCTATACAGTTACAAAATTGGTTTTAGTTTGAGAATATATAATGCAATTTTAAAGTAATGTTTCCATTTTTTTAAATTCAATTAATGATAATTAAAAAATGTTGGAAAATCAAATTAACAAGCAAGTAGTTATCCCATTGGCTTAGGAAATATATTTCATATAACTATAAAGATAATTATTTTTAATTTTATTGTTTAGAAAACGATTGGTTAAGCATATATATTTGTATTAAAAAAAATAATAAAATAAAGTTGATATTAAATTGAGAAAACCAATTACAAAATATTTATGAACATTTTCACTATTTGATATAAAAATGTCTTATTTTATAAGTGAATGATAAAAAAATCTACAATATAATGGA
This sequence comes from Ophraella communa, assembly GCA_035357415.1. Lineage (NCBI taxonomy): Eukaryota > Metazoa > Arthropoda > Insecta > Coleoptera > Chrysomelidae > Ophraella > Ophraella communa. Next base: position 3,579,953 of record CM068994.1, read on the forward strand.
CCATAGCAACTGATTATTAACAGCAATTTGAGTGAACGTGGTAACACAAGTGATTGAATATTATCACGTGTTTTCGAACAACTAATCGCTCAGTTTATAATAACAATGTCTGTTTTCAAGGTTTTCTTTAACATAACGACGTTGGTCGTTAAATATCGTATATATCCCGTCGGAGGCAATAAAAAACTTTTGTCATAAATTGAGACAATGGAAAGGTCATAGGGCAAAATCAAATTTAATTGACAATATTGAAATCAGTAATATATAAAATATAAACAATTATAGATTGTGAGATTATGTACGTTAAAAAAATTAGGATTAGCAAACATTTGAGGGATTTTAGAAAATATAAAATAATATAAATCAATTTCAATTTCACTGTTTTTCTAGCACTAGTTTTTCGTAATTAAAAAAAAATTGACAAGGAAAAAAATCTATAATTCTAATTTCAGAAAAAAAATTAATAAACATATTCGTATGATTGTACTTTCCTACTTCTTTAAATGTGGCATTGTTTTTGTTCGTTGCCAAGATATTTCTACTGATACTATCGTAATAAGTTCAATGTCGAGTCTAATAATATATATAGAAAATCGATAAAAAGCTTGTTCAAGGGCTATATTATCATACTTGTATGTTAGGTAACTGTACACCAATAAATGTGTTTCTTTAAAATTTGAAAATGTTTTTTAATATACTATAAATTTTTAAGCTAGAGTAGGTAGATATACAGAGTGTCATTATAAGAGTTGTCTCCATTCCTTGAGATAGATTATTGCATTTTATCCAAACAAACTTTTGAGACACCATAAACCATAATAAAACTTTTTTAAATATAACTCAAACAATTTCTTAGCGATAATAACATGTCTAGAAAACTTCACAAATCCAATAAAAAAAACCAAACATAAATCTTTAATGTAAACCACAAAGCCAAAGTTGGTTTGGACAAAATGCTATAAACGATCTTAAGCAATAGTGACAGGACATCACAATAATGTGGTGTATTATTTACCTTTACTTATTTTTCTTTATAAGTATAAAGGGAAACAAAAGTTCTATAATTAGCCTACTATGGAACTTGGTAATGGTACTTGGTACTTTTTTTGCAATGTTCTACAGATCGGATTTCTCTTCTAAATATGTTCAGGTATAACCTGTGAGTGTAAATCCAAGTTGGTGCGACAAGGGGCACGTCCGCATCATCCACCATCGTGAATAACTTTTTGAAATAGTTTAATGCATGAGGAACCATATTTTTTTTCCTTATTGTACGCCTTCAATCGATTCTTCTATATACTTTTCTGCAACTAAAGAACTCTTCCATCCAGCAAGCTGTTTTAGAACCTTAAGGTCAGCTCCAGCTTTGGCCAACAACGTTGAGGATGTCCTCCTGAAGCAATGACCTGTGTACTTTTCTGGCTGGTCTAGTTTTAAGAACTCAGCTATTATCTTAGGTGCTGCGCCAACAGTATGTATACCAGCTCTTAGAGACAGACATTTTCCTTGTCTATAACCCACCAAAAGAACTTTCAGGGAGATGTGTTGCCGTAAATTCATCCAAATAGTGAACCTCATCACTGTTAATCACAGTGAATGCTCGTCGAATATGCATTTTTGTCTGATTAATCTTAACTACTAGCTGAGTACCCATATCCTCCACATCACTAACTTCTAAATTATAGATCTCTTCCCTTCGGCAACCTCCAGCAACTCCAAGTAATGCTATCACTTTAAATAATGGATATTATTTGTCTGGAGCGTCCCTCATGAAGCTTTTAATTTGTTCCTTTGTCAGCACCTTCGACTGGTTTGGCTGATGGTCTACATTTTGTTTTTTCAAAAAAGATATTAACTTTGGAAAACTTGATATGTTGACATTCTCATTAACCATAATCATTGATTTTACCATCGAGTATTTGGACCATAGGAGATGTTTTTGACTGAAAATTTAAACTGTTGAAAAGAACATTCTTTAAAAAAACTGTTCTTACCACATCCAAAAAGTAAGCCATCACATTTTCATCAGCAGTAATTTTTAAATTGTGTTGTTCACGTCAGATACAAAACAGCGCATATTCTTTTTCATAACTTTTCGCAGACTTAACTGGAATTATTTTGCCCTATCGCTTCCGCAGTTTTCTCAGCAATTTCATCTAAGTTCAGATCCATTTTCTTCGCAGATATTTCGTGTGTGCAGAAAAATTCAATATGTCTGCCTTTATTTACATTGTTACTTGGTAACCGCTGTTCATTTTTTATTTATAAAGCAAATCAACCATCTTAAGAATAAATCAAGTAAAGTACGTTTCACAATAATTCGTTGACTTTGTACCTGCTCTTAACTGCTCTTAAGGGATTACTAATAAAAGGTGGTTCTTCGAACTTTGGCCGTAAACCGGTGAACTATTTACAGAAAGGTATTATTTATTTTTGTCCAGGAAGATATATTTTGGATTTTTTATTTTTCAGGTAAAATTTTAAATTATTATTACTGACCATCAATAGTAAATCATTAGTAAATGATTTTTGATTTTCTTAATCATCTTGGAAGAGAAAGTGGGAGTTTCGGGGTAATTTGTTTTTAAAATTCTCTCCTAGAATTTTAGTTTGTACTAAACATTATACTCTGAAAGTAATCTTGTGTTTATAACTAAGTATATGGCGTCCTTGGGCAAAAAAAGTGCATTTATCGCCGGATGCGAAACAAATTGTGAAAAATGTGTTTGAAACATTGAATAATCGAGGTTATAGTGTAACCGATGCAGCAGAAGAAACATGTAAGTTAACCAAAACCCCAATATCCACAGTAAAAGATATTATCAATAAGCCAATAAGTAAACGAAAAAAACGAAGTGACGTTAATAATACCAAATGTGTTGATGAAATACAAAAAGATATAATCCGACGAACGATATATGTCCTATACCAAGAACAAATGATACCAACCCTAGATTGTATAAAAAAACGGTTACTTAAAGACGACAAGGGAATTATTTGTAGCCGTACAAGTTTGTGGAGAATTATTTCTTAAATGGGATTTAAATATTGTAGCATTAATAAAAGACAAGTGATAATGGAGTCATATCGTTTACGAATGTGGCGTTGTCATTACTTACAAGCTATTCAAAAATATAGAAGTGAAAACCTTTCAATTATCTACCTCGACGAGACATGGTATGACACCCATGATACTCCAACGAAGGGTTTTGTTAATTCATCGGGAAATTGCAAAACAAAGGCTCCATCAAATAGAGGACAAAGAATTACAATAATGCATGCCGGATCAGAAACAGGTTGGGTTCCCAAACGCTTTATTGTTATCAGCAAAGAATATTAAAGATTCAAGTTTAGATTATCACGAAGATACGACAGCAGAACTTTTTGAAGATTGGTTTGAGAATTATTTATTGCCGAATATACCGGAAAAAAGTATAATTGTAATGGACAATGCAACTTATCATAGCCGTCAATTAAATAAAGTACCAAATAGCAACAACAATAAATGGGAAATTCAAGAAAAGTGATCTCTTACAAGTTGTAGCAGCGTTAGGTATTGAAAAAGAATACGTTTGTGATACTATTGCTAAAAATATGGGCCACACAGTGTTACGGCTTCCCCCATATTGCATGTTTAATCCTATAGAACACATGTGGCATCAGCTAAAATCCATAGTTAGATCGGAAAACGTTTCACCCACATTAAACTCAAGTGTTATAGAGTTAATCAGAAATGTGACAAGTAATATTCCCATTGATAGCTGGAAAAATTCGATTCAGCATGTTATTAAGGTTGAAGGTACATATCGAAATGTTAATGTAACTGTAGCACCCTTAGTTATTAATTTAAATGAAGACGATAGTGATACTGAACTACATTTAGATTAAATAGTTGTAAATAATGTAGAATTAGTTCATTTGTTTAATCGCAATTAATAAATAAAGTTAAAATTTGTTTTTAAAAAATTTCGTGATTTTTTTTACAAAATAAATTTAAGTTTTAGTAAATGTTAACTTAGTTTTATTTAAATCAATTTTTTGGGATACCCTGTAGTACAAAATATTTTTAAAATGTGGCCATGATTAAACTACATCTTTTTTATTGGAAACATTTTTATACGTATACGTAAGTTTCAACAGTTTTGTTTAATTTCAATTAATAAATAAAGTTAAAATTTGTTTGTTTGTTTTTAAAAAATTTCGTGATTTTTTTTACAAAATAAATTTAAGTTTTAGTAAATGTTACTGAGTTTTATTTAAATCTATTTTGAAAACCGGATTACGGATCTGTTAATGTTTACTGTACAGTGAGAAATTTATAACCTTTCATTACTAATCCCCTAAGGTCAGGTACCGAGTCAACGAATTATTGTGAAACGTACTTTAACATAATTTTTTCACAGCAGTCTACATGACTTCCTAATAAAATGATCAAGTATGTAATTTCAGTTTCATTTTTTATTGCGTTTAAAACCAAAGGCAGTATGAAAAAAATATAATACGATACACGTCCGTAAAATGATTATTACGGTACTCGATTAGATATTTTTGACTCGGCTCCATCGTTGCCTCGTCCATAAACATCTATCTCGTACCGTAATAAGTCACTTTCCGGACTTGTAACGTAAATAACTATACATTTATTTTATTCAGCATATCCATATCGTAAAAGGTTTGGAGCGCTATTAATATATACAAAAAAAGTTTTATTCAAAAAAGACTGAAAACATTATCTGTATAACATTTACTTTAAGTTTTATTATGTCTTCGATTACTTAAATACAGTTCTATACAAGAAATTAGAAATAGGTTCATGCAAAACAAAACTTAATTGATCGCAGATACAATTTGGTACTATCCTCTTCTAAAGGCTCAACCGTAACGTTTAATTTAATATTTTTTTATATGTAAAAAGTGTTTAATTATTTAAACATTAGTGAATATTTATCTTGTATCCAATCTTTATCCTTCATTTTTTTCATATAAAACCCTTGTCTATGATAATAAATTTATTTATTAATAGATAAATGTTGAAACTGTATCAATGACAAAAATAAATAAACTGGGTGTTATTTTAAGCAACTGGTTATACATTTAGCATCAGGAAATTATATTTTAGTCGATAACTGTTGCAATGTATTTTATATTTGTCTTCGGTGCTTACATTTAGGTTAGAAAGAAAGATGAACCGCATTGACGTCTTTTCTTTGTGGGAAGTAATGTGAAATCCAGGTCAATTAAAAATATTTACATTGTGTTTTAGCATATGAGAGGTTGACATCTGCCGAGTTAAATTTAGGTCGTCTCAACAACGTAATTTCAATTCAGTCTATGGGAATTTTTTTACGTATCTATAATATGTTGTTATTTGTGATAATTCACACTTCTATATTTCAAAGAAAAATGTTCCTGGATTCGGGTTAATTTTGACTGATTTCACATAAACCCTTAAACAGGACTAAAATATCATTACAAAGACACCTTTAGTAATTATTAGAACACCAGTTTTCTTATTATTTATAATTTATTATTTTCTTCAAGCGTATAATAAAAACTGTATTATGTTCTTCAACACAAACAATAGAAATAGCCTATTCTTTTACTAGTACAATAATGAACTCACATTATTGTACTAGTAACAAAATAATAAGAAACGGTAGCAACGCATGGGTGTTATAATCAAGAAGGCAGGAACTGTCAATTTCCTTATTTAATTTTGATATTTTGTTAGTTTTGAAAAGTGTCCAGTATTGAAACTCTAATTCCAACGAAGTCGCGCAAACTGTATGATTTTGCATACGAAAATTTCTAAAATGGTGCAATTAATATAATGTACAGCAATACACGGAAAACGTTATGCTTGCATACTTCACGAATTTGTCCAGAAAGTTTAAAAGTTCTACTCTATAGGCACAGTATTCATTGATTAAAAGTCAATTAAACATTAAACATAATGTTAAAATAGAAAAATATAGCAAATTAATTGCATTTATAAAGCGCCAAGGGGAAAATTATACACTGAAAAAATCAAAAGTATTAACAAAAGATCAATTTGATAAATTTCTCAAGGATGCACCGAATAATGTTTATTTAGCAACAAAGGTACCTAGGTACTTTCTTATTTCTTTTTAATCATGATTACGTTTATTAAACCGTTGACAGTGATATCTACTCGCAGATCAAGAGTTAACTTGACAGCAAATATTACCTCATTTCCTACTTATAACATTTAATGACGGTAGCTCAGTCAGGCAGAGCTTTTGTCTTCGGTCGCGAAGGTCAGCGGTTCTAATCCCAGTGCTACCAGCTTTTTTTTATTTATTTCAACGTTTGTTTTAGGTTGTATTAATATTTGGAGTCACAGGAGCCCTTAGATGCGATGAACTTGTTAATTTAAAATCTAGCGAAATCCAAGATTTGGGAAATTTAATTTTGGTTAAAATCATAAATAGAAAAAACAAAAAACAACGGTCGTTTACTATAATCGGCGTTTTTTATTTGAATTTGGTAAGACAGTATACGGCTCTTCATCCGGATGATATTGGCCTGCAGCGATTTTTTATTAAATATCAGAATGGTAAATGTCACTGTGTGGTAATGGGTATCCACAAAATATCAATCGTGCCAAAAGACGTTGCTACGTTTTAGAAATTAACAAACCCTCATGAATATACAGCAATATACATTGCCTTCGGAGGACTTCCGCAACTATTTTAGTTGACAACGGAGGTGATATTACCGCTTTAAAGCGGCATGGTGGATGGAAATCCACCAGTGTTGCTGAAGGGTACTTAGATGATTCCATTTCCAGTAAAACACAAACTGCACAAAAAATACTTAATTGGCAAAAACAACCAAGTAATAGTTCTGGAATCGCTGACACAATAATCGACAATCAACTTACTAATAATATGATGTATACCAATGACAAAATTGTAAATGTCGAAGCTGAAAGCGGTGGCAGTGGCTTAAATTTAAACAACTGCAGTATACAAAACTGCACATTTAATATTACTGTTAATAAATAGGTAACACTTTATGTAATTTTTCATTTGTATTAATTAAATTGTTGAGATATAAACAAAGCCTTCTATATTTTTTATAAAATGCACATTATTATTACGCTTGAAGAAAAAATAGTATGTGTTACTCGGACCAGAAGGTCCATTATATGTTTTGCCCAGTTTGCACAGCCTCGGCTAGCGCCTCGGCAGTGCAAGATCCTGGGCTCAACAATAATGTTGGCGTTCTACTCCTAGTAACATAATATACTATTTTTACTCCGTTATTTTATGTAATAGTATATTAAGTCACCAGCTAAGGGGCGCTAGTTCATGTGTGACACACACATGTTTTTCGCCTATAACTATAAAAAAAATTAAATAAAAAAAATGTAAAGGTTGACATTTGAACCTGAGGCGTTTGTGTGAGAGGACAGTACGTATTCCACTGCGCCAAGATCAGACTCATGTCTTAAGTTTTATACTATTATGTATTTTCTTGCTTTCATCATGAGGTATTCTGTTAAAAATCGAATGGTCTCTTCTTGTGATAGTGTTTTAGATTTTTTTGCTTTATAATTTATAGAATTTAGTTTAAGAACAGCTATCACTTTGTAAAATTGGTCAAAATTTATATTATTTCTAATTTAAAAATGTTAAATCCAAGGCTACTATAAAAAAATCCTTGCGTTACGAATTTTCCCCTCTTGGGTTGATAAACAATATTTTTTGCCCTATTTTTGGTGTTTATATGATTGGTGTAGGCAGAAAAATATTTTTTCATTAGGGTTTCATCTTAAGCGAAGTCTATCTTAATAATTAATAAAAAACACTACCTGTTAGATCAGTTGCGACCCTATTAATATTTATTTGGTGCCGGTCTCAAATTTTAACACCCTGTACAGCCCCATGGCCTTCATGGCTTGTAATTATGACAATTCCTTAACTTAATGGTGCCCGAGATATCAGGCAAGGCCTCACGCAACCGCTTTATAATTAAGCTAATTAAAGCTAATACTTAACTTATCACTTTAAAAAAACTGCATATTTTTAATTAGAGTAAACAAATATAAATAAGTAAAAGTTTTTTTTTTGGAAAATCAGCAATTAGAACAATGTTAAACTGGTAAAATTGTTCTGCTATACGCCTTTTCCCATATTGACCTTCTCCAGGCCTATTGTGGTAATGCCTTTTATTCTATAGAATTTTGACTCATTAAACTATACAGTCATGTTCTCTTGTAGCTTTCATCTGTAGGTTTTGCCTCGCGTCTAGTTACAAATATCTGTCTTGAAAGACCTTTACATTCGTAAATAATGTGTTTAGAGGTTTCTTTTATTTTCCTGATAGAATCTGCACATTTTAACAAATGCATACGCTTTGTTAAAAGTCCTACGAGCTTCCTACTTTATCGTTTGCGCTTCAATAGTTACTTCATTACTTTTGACGTAGGACTTATTATTAATTCCTTTGCCTGTTTCAGTCCTGATGATATTGTCTACCATTCTTGAGCACTCCGTTATTGCCCTTGATCTCCACCACACCACAAACACTAATCACTCACTTTCTCTCTAAAAATTCTCTTCAAACTCTCTAAAAATTCTTTCACTCTAAAACTATTCTTCATTTGAATCCTGAAATTCTTAAATTAACATTGCCATGCTCAATTGTTGGATTAAAAGCTACAAATAAGCACAAACATTCTTAAAATAAGAATTTTTGTAGCATGCATTCTTAAATTAAACATGAAGGGTGCTTAAATTAAAAATCTTAACATGTTAATTTAAGTATGGCATATCTAAATTTTCAACACGTTGGTGTGCGGTTAATAATTTAGCAATAAACGTTATCTTAAGATCCTTTTAAGATCCTTTTAAGAACACCCACACTCAAATCAAGCATGTACCATGTATATAACTTTCTGGAACTGACTATTAACATTTTTAAATTGAGAACGAAATTTATATTAAACATGGATAATGGTATTTCTCTTAAGAATTTGTAAAGAATGCTCATTCTCAAATTAAGCATTCTACATTCCCGAACTAAGAAGTAACATGCTTAAATTGAGAATGAAAATTCTTATATTAAGCATGGATAACCGTATTTCTCCTAAGAATTTGTTAAGAACAGTCATTCTCAAATTCTATTCATTCCAGACAACACATTAATTTACATACAAGATTTCTGCACTAGTAACATAATATACTGTCTCTAAGTATGCTGCATGCTTATACTTGAATTAAGAATGAATTAGTTCTTAGAACAAGAAATTGTATACCATCATTTAGCACACTGCATACTTTTAAAAAACATGCATCGTTTTTAAAACAAGAATGTTCATATTTAAAAATTCCTTAAATAAAGATTGTGGTGTGCTTGGGCCAAAAACAAGCACGAAAATGCTTACTTACTTAATTTTCAGCATGTATTTCTCTGTGTGTTATTATTTGAACTCTATACTTGTTCAATATTTAGTGGGAACTTAGTGGCAACATGTGTAAAAATTCAATGCAAACCATTGAGAAATTAAATAACCCATGGAATTTAGCATTGTAAGCTAATTACAATATTTAAATATGCTGTATCGTAATTGACTCTTAATTACCTATAATTCGTTTCACGAATTAGTTAACCTCTACATTTTATTTCAATTAATTTTTTTACTATCAATTCAATATAAATTTATATTTGATTTATTTATGAACAACTAAATTAATTTTTCATTTATTATCTGATGTATTTAAATATTATCTTAATGCAGTACTATCAATGGTATAATTTCTGACTTTATAATTACTAGTAGCGGAGTTCCACAAGGTTCAATTCTAGGACCATTGCTTTTTGTAATTTACACATCACAATTTCATAAAGCTGTGAAATATTGCTCTGTTGAGTACCTACTATGCGGATGACAGCCAGGTATATTTTTCATTTGATGAGAGTGATACGATTGCCGCCTGTCAAAAAATCAATGCAGATATTGACTCAATAATCTCTTTATCTGGAAAATATTGCCTCAAAGTCAACGCTCATAAAACTAAATTACAATTATTTGGAAGAACAAAAGCTAGGAAAAGATGTGCAAATAGATTAGACATTAGAGTCAAAGATGAACCTTTAGTGATAGAGTCCTGGGTTAGAAACCTAGGTTTGTTAGTAGATGATGATCTTGAATTCCATTCGCATGTTAACAGTATCTTAAAAAATCCTACAGTAATCTAAAATTAATATATACAAACAGAAATATTTTAAGTAAGAAAACTAAAACTGTTCTTTGTAACTCTATTGTACTATCACATGCTAATTATGCAGATGTGGTCTATGGACACTGCCTTCTAGAATCCGATAAAACTCGATTGCAAAGGCTACAGAATGCATGCGTGCGCAGTATCTGCTCTCTAAGAAAAAGGGATCATGTATCATTCCATTTAAAAAATATTGGTTGGCTCAATATTGCAGAGAGGGACTTTAAGTGCTCTTGTCCTATTTAACAAAATAATCAAAAAGTGTACTCCTCCCTATCTATACAATAAAATAGAATTTCGCACAGATATGCATAATGTAAATATAAGATTTAAAACAAAGCTGACACCGCCAATACACAGAACATCTTTGTTTAAAGGATCTTTTTCTTACTATATCACTGTGCTAATGAATAAGGTACCGAGCTGTCTTCTCAATTTACCATTCAAAAATTTAAAAAGGAAATGTTTAAAAATTTATTTACTAAAACTAAAGTATATATTCCATAGAACTAGCATACTATTTTAAGCTTCATTGTATTTGAATTATATTATATGTGAATATTATTAGTGTAGTATAATATTTACTGTGTTTACAAATTTTTGTGTACTTTTTTCCTTTTTTGTTTTTTTTTTCTAGGGTTGAGTGGAAGAGCAAATTCTGCGGGTAGAATTTGAACTCTGCCTTTTGGCTGTATTTTCTGTCTTTTATATGCATTGTATGCTTGTATCTTTATATATATGCCAATAAAAACATTTATTATTATTATTATTTTTAATTATTAAAATTTATAGTATTTTTTTTTCTTTTTTCAGATGCACCAAGCGAGAGTCTGTATATGATTGGTGGAGTATGTGTTGCTATGTTTATGGTTGGAGTAATCATAGTTTTATTAGCAGTTACCATAAGGTAATTTACTAAAACTAACAACAAATTTTAATTGTAATAAATAATAACAAAATTAATAATAATAAATAAATAAGCGTTTAAAATAAACTTCTACCTTTTATTTAAAAATCTATTTTTTTAAATAAAACGTGGAAGTTCATTTCAAACGTTATTATTCTTAGTAAGATGGACTTCCACAGAGTAAGGGTTAGTACAATAAATTTAGTAACAATATTATTGAATCAGAAAGAAGAAATCAATATCATATTATATATTATTAAAAACATATCAATAAGAATATATAAATAAAATATAAATAACTATAGATAAAAAATATACAAAAAATACAAACACTAATTCTGAACTCCTAGCCTATACAAGTGTTATTATATTAAACCTTCGTCTGAGCATCATTTTTTGGCTAAGACATGTTTTAATACATTGGTACTACTAGACTAAATATCTACTTCATTATTATCATCACAAAAAATTAATAATCTGTACAACAGATAAATAACATAGAAAAACATGTTTATTTTGAATAGGGAACCGTACATGAAAAACCAACACCGATAAATATTAGAAAAGATAAAATTTTTGGTTATATAAAAACCCGACCAATATCCTCGATATTTGAATAATCGTAAATACCGATTACGTTCTCAAAATTCCGGTTGATAAAAAATGATTGTAAATAAATCAAGAATTAAAAATTGTGTATAACACACTTGTCTGTATATTTACTATACGTACTATTTACTGTGTATTTTATTAATAATAATATTAATAACATTTAATTGCTTTAAAAACAGGGGTTTACAGCAATGAGTTCAAGATGTCAAATTCAAACAGATATAAGCACACATCGCTTTAGCAATAGGTGGCGTAATATTTTTCAGTGGGCATATAAATGAATCCAAACTTTGGAGATAGGGTACGTTATTCGACATTACTGAGTATATTGGACATTCAAATAAAATGTGTTGTATTGACTCCTTTTGTTGAGTGTTACATAGGTACTGTACAAATTAACTCTGGGTCTATAGAGTATAGAATACCATTTAGAGTAAATTTGGTTCTAAAATTATTTGCTAACCTTAATTGTGCTAAAGTACGAGTTACTTACATAGGTAGTTTTAGGTCTAAATAAGCATCTAGGTTATGTAAATATTTGTAGTATTTAGATAAAAAAATCTTTTTTCGCGATCTTAAAGTAGTAGTAAAGTAGTGTTTAAAAAATCGATGCCTCGCTTGAACTCTCGTGTATTTTATTATTATTTTAATTATTTATTGAGTAAGAAAATACATGTTATACAATTTACTATATCACTCATCTTAAAATTTTCACATAATCTGTCCAATTACAAGCTAAGGCAACTGATAGTATCGCGATAATACCAACTGTCTTTAAATTCTGATGGGTATGTCAAATTCGGTGTTTTCAACGACGCAACCAATACCGATTGCAAAGCAAAGATTTAAATTTTATACTAAGGGTGTGTTCGGGGAGCACGCTTTCGAGCTATGTAGCGCCAAGAGCCATATAACGCAAACGAGGAATAGTACTAGATAGCGCCAAATGGCGCAAATAGCGTGCTCCCCGAACACACCCTAAGAGTTTCGTCATTTCTTGATTGTATTAAATTGGAGGGGATGTAAAGAATAGTTAGGGGATATACAGGGTGTTTTATAAAACGTCAAGTAGGTTTAAATGTAACTTAGTTGAAAATCATTCAATTTATCACCTAAAAGGTAATCTTGGTAAAAATTAGCAAATCCAATGTTATTATTTTAATTTAGTACCACTAGACGAGCTAAATAATCGACGTATTTCAGCTTCAAGGGTGTACAAACTTTGTTCTTATCCCTCAAACACAATTAAAAAACTACAATTATACAAGTTACGTTCAGGATAATAGAAAATTGTTATTTCAAACCATTCCAATTATCTTCTTCCCAGCCTAGAAAAGATACCCATAATTTTCTCTTTGCACTTACTGAAGTAACACAAATACACTGAATAAAATAGTTGAATGATTAAGTTAAGTTGTATAATTACAGCTTTAAATCCTTAGAACAAAAAGAAACTTCAAACCAATAAAGAATATTATGTTAAATTAAAAAGGGAAGAAGAATACTTTGACATGTATTTGATAGTGAATTACAGGATTATTATAATATGGCGTTGGGCTATTTAAAACAGTGTAGTGAGCATCTTAGATAAATGAAATACAGCAATGGGAAATCGTTCAGAAAACAATAAGTTTTGGTTGGTAAGGACTTTGGTTTACCAATTGGTAGGTCGTATGCGTACGTCATCAATTACAGCAAAGACAATATACTAAATTTAAGGCGGAATCGTTTGGTTCTCAGTTGGTACAACTAATTGATGAAATTAAAAAGAAACACTTGGTTGCAAGCAACCATTTGAGCTGATTTCCAATGTAAAAATAACAGCAACAGACCCATCACAATTCCTTTTACGAAGAAGGCATTTAAAAATTGATACTTATTGATCATTCCAGAACACGTGACTTTGACAAGATCCGCTATTTTTTCTGGATGGCACACAGTCTGATTTTCTCCGTATTGCTTATAAAAGCACCCAAGCTTATAAACAATATGAAGCTGGGTCTATTCAAGAAATTGCAAAAAGTGCAAACAAATGGAATTCATAAGTTTGTATGACACCCAGCAAACATGGCCGACCGTCAATGACGTCATTCTGGAATGGTCAATTGTGTACTACTAGAAAATTTTTTTGTCCATTTCAGAATGACTTCTAAGGTGACTTCACATAACCTATTGCAGTGACATTGGGAAAATAGTATTTTGACATGTTATTTAAATATTGCATTTTTAAATCTATATTTTTCAGCAAATATGCACCAGAGTTCTTCGAACTCTACTACATAATATAAAACAGTTTTTTAAAACCTGTCAAATAGCTCTTCAAACCAGTCATTTTCTGAACGCACCTCGTATATAAAATTTGGATAACAAAGTAGAGAAGCCTATTGTGTACATAATATTGTCTAAAATACTTAAATTCATATTTTTACATTTTCTAAAATTAAAAAGTTCGTGATATTTTTATTATACATGTCAACCAATATTTTAGATTTATGACTGCATTCTAAATATACATATACAAGACACAATAATTGCTCTTCATCGTTTTTTTTTGTTTTGAAAATAAAGATTAGAGGTTAATGGAAGAAAACGTATCCTTGAAACAATAATATTTAATTAAAAAACAATTAAGCTCGTTATTGCGCCAAAATTTTTATTCAAAAAGCTGGTATTATAATTTTCACTTATAACCAATGGAACAATAACAGAACAACACAAATTGTCAAGCGTAATAAGGATATTAAAATTAATATAATGTGAAAACGCGAATAAACTTCATTTTAAGTCACACGGTTGTCAACGTTGTTCACGTCACCGAAAATGTGTGATGCAAATACGAAAACTCCCAGGTATGGCACACAATTTTTTTTTATATTTAACTTATATATAATAATAAGCATGACTTTTTATAAACACTTTAAATGTAATGGGCAATTATTGCAAATTAAATCTAAATCTCGTATGGTAATTAAATCGTAACGGCGAACTATTGTTATATAAAAAACCATTTAATTTTTTGTTTATTTTTATGGATACATTATATTATATTAGTCATAATGACTAACAAAACAGTCAAACTATTCGTCTAAACTACTATAGTTAAGTCACAATAACAATGGACTGGGAAAGTGGTGACGTAGGTGTCAAACCAAAAGATTCCAAACAAATTTTGTTAATGTATGTTTTATAGGTGTTATTGACTATTTTATTGTATTTTCTTCATATTTGGGAGTTACTTACTGTTTTTCATTGGTAAGTGTTCATTCATATATTTTACATATCACTAAAGTAGATATACGAACCATTTTCGTAAAAACATTATAACCTAACCTTCAAAGTTGTGCATTTTCATAAATTTTAAGAATACTTACTAAAAAAGGTACTTTAAAAGTCGAATTTTAAAAGATTTTGCATATATGTATTTAATTATGATACTTGTGTTATATTTTAATGTATAATAATAATAAAATAACTGAAACAAAATCTACTTCAGGAGAATTATAATGTTCTTGTTTGGAATAATTTCATTGACATTTCACAGTTCGACAGCATAGAACACAAATTTTGACGTCACACTTTCCCAGTCCATTAGACCAAGAAATAAAGGAGAAAAATAATTGAAAAAAGCAGGGAACGTAAATACGAAGGGCGTCTTAATGGCAAAAATCCCATCATTTTTTTTTTTTTGGTTTTCGTGGTATGTAAAAATACGTGTCCTAGAGAAAAGTTGTCAACAAATGATTTGTTGTTCATGGAACCAGGTATAATATGATTCCAGATTAAGTTTTCGGCGAGGTACCTCAAGTCAAAGGTCCTACGATATCTAGAAACCGAGATGTTGCAAGTTTTTCTTGTATACACCATTTTCCTTTTTTATGAATTATGGATACCCTGCCAAGTAATCAAAACTCACCTTTCATTATAACGAGCTAACAAAGTGTTAAATATGCTTGAATAACTTTTCGATTTTATTATAGATTACATTATTATAGGATTAAACTTTAATATAGCCACCCTACAATCGGTAGGTTTTGAAAAAAGTTTTTAAGATGCACAGATTTATTTAAAAATACATGTGGTTCTATTATCCATTTTTAGCAATTATTCATTTTTTGTTGTCTTTTAGGAATTGGTATTTTTTTAAATCCTGTTTAAATTCGAGAAGTTTACAAAAAAAAAGTATTTGAAATCAACTTTCGTTAGCAATTTTAAAAAATAATCTGGTATTTAATATTTACTTTGATAAATATGTTCTCATGAATACCTACATGCAATTGCCCAAAAGGCAAAATAGTGAATTTTCTTACCAAATTATGAGTAAAATCAAAATAAAGATCATAATTTGAGTAAATTTTTTGTTCAACAGTTTATGGGTTGGTAATGAATCTAATTATATTCGTGAGTCAACAACTACTTGCTTTAATGGATGATTCCAGTAATTCAATCAGTTTTGCCACTACAAAATTTTCAGGTCTAAAATGTCTGACATTTTCTAGGCCTTTTTGGGTACGATTCAAACTCGAAGCGAAGATATTTTTAATTTTAAAACTTTCTAGATGGTACCGAATATCTGAACGGAGCTATTAATGTTGTATTGAAAAAATAAATAACCTAGGGGATTCGAACTTTTTACGTTTGCCGCATGGACGAAATCTGTCAATTCTATGTCACATGTTTCACAGTAGCCTGATTCACATTTGAAAAAAACACAAAATCGAGGTTCAAATATCAAAAATAAATAAGACATGTGACATAGAATTGACAGATTTCGTCCATGCGGCAAACGTAAAAAGTTCGAATCCCCTAGGTTATTTATTTTTTTTCAATACAACATTAATAGCTCCGTTCAGATATTCGGTACCATCTAGAAAGTTTTAAAATTAAAAAATATCTTCGCTTCGAGTTTGAATCGTACCCAAAAAGGCCTAGAAAATGTCAGACATTTTAGACCTGAAAGTTTTGTAGTGGCAAAACTGATTGAATTACTGGAATCATCCATTACAGAGTGGAAAGTTTAACTGGAACAAATTCTGTAATTTAATAAATAAAGGTTTGTCGCAAAATTCCTGAAACACGTCAACTTTTATTTTCTATGGGGCATAAAATAAAGAGGTTTGTTTATTTTCTTAATTATATTAAGGGTTGTAGCGACCCTCAACTTTTTTTTTAATGAAAGGGTAGGTTGATCTTTTTTTTTTATTTTAAAGCTTTTTCAATTGCAAATACAAGTAGGTATTTTTTTGTTTTTTTTACAAGCAATGTGTTAGAAAAAAATACAATACCGAAATGTTTTTTAATACTACTTTAATGCAATAAATGTTCAAAATGCCCTCCATTTTGTTGCTGACAATATCCTAATCGAATATAAAAATTATCCCGAATATTTTCCAATTACTACGTCCATGTACTTACACTTTGTTTTTACTACTTGATAAGCCACAATAAGAAATCCTTCCTTTTTCTAACCTGCTATCAGGTATTTCACTAATTAAAACTTAATGTGATTGAGTTGTCTTCAGGTATTTGTTTTAAATTTCTACAACAAATTTATAAGCCAATAAAATAAGAAAATGTCTTATTTAACAGAAACGCACCGTATCGAAATTTTACAGATGATCGGACAGAAGTCGAACACAAGCTGAAGTTGCTCGTTTGTTTGCTGAAGTTCATCCAGAATTGCCTCCAATTAATCGAAGTATGATAAGCAAAATTGAAAGTCGATATCGAGAGTTGGGCCATGTAAGAGATATTTCTCGAAAAAGGCCTTTACAAATCGACTAAGAAACCCGGTTGAACATGTTGTTGGAAGTTGCAGAAAATCCTGTTACTCCAGCCAGGGAAGTAGCTCGCGTTCATTGTGTCAGTCACACAAGCGTTTTAAAAGTTTTCAAAGATGCCAAAAAGTACCCATATAAGATGCAAACCTTCACGAGCTTAACGTAGACGATCCTGATCGTAGACTTAATTTTTGCGAACGATTTATGGCATTTATCGATGGTGGTCAAATTCCTTTGGAATGGGTGCTGTTTTCTGATGAAACTACGTTCACATTACATGGACACGTAAATCGGCACAACCGCCGTTATTGGGCTGACGAAAATCCCCATTGGATGCGTGAATCCCATACCCAAAGGCCTCAAAAAACAAACGTGTGGGCTGGAATTATTGGGAATCGTATAGTGGGTCCTTCTTCGATGAAAATGTAACTATGCTTCAAAATGAATTGGTTCCTACTTTAAGGATTTTATTCACCGATAATTTGGATCACAATTTATTTGACCAACAAATGTGGTTTCAGCAAGACGGGGCACCACCACATTTTGCTCAAATTGTACGGACCTATCTCAACGAAGTGTTTCCGAATAGGTGGATTGGAAGAAGGGACCCAATTGAGTACTTGTATTTGCAATTGAAAAAGCTTTAAAATAAAAAAAAAGATCAACCTACCCTTTCATTAAAAAAAAAGTTGGGGGTCGCTACAACCCTTAATATAATTAAGAAAATAAACAAACCTCTTTATTTTATGCCCCATAGAAAATAAAAGTTGACGTGTTTCAGGAATTTTGCGACAAACCTTTATTTATTAAATTACAGAATTTGTTCCAGTTAAACTTTCCACTCTGTATACCTAAGCTGTCATTCAATAAATTGTAAAGAACAGTATTAATGTTAAAGATGATTTCAACACAAATGAACTAAAATAAATTAATTTGTGGGAAATAATGTCACCAATATTTAAATCATTTGATTTAAATGACTGAATAAGATAAAGCTATAATCTCAAACAAACATATTGTACCATTCCTTTTTACGCAATTTAACAGTCCCTACCTATTATAGCAAGTATACAGTCAACAATATAGTATATTTCAGTAAATTTCAAAAACTGTGACAATTCATTTGTTAATATAAAGCAAGGGAAATAATCTATAATTAAAATGTATACTAAATATTCGATTTCGAACAATTAAAGAAAAAATCAAATGAAATGGTAATAACAATACCGAAATTAGGTCGATCAATTTAAATTGATATTTATAACCCAAGAACTTTAAACTGTTTTAATATTCAATAAATATTATACTTTCACCCACTTTCACCGTCCTATTGTCACCAGCTAAAAATACAATTACGTATACTAAAGATAGGCGAAAGATGTTATGAAACATTCATTTTACCATATAAAGTAAATAATGCAAAATTTTACATTCTTACATCCATTAACACTGACTTAAATAGTTATTAATGAATTCACCCATAATTTAAAAATACACATATACAGGGTATTTCAAAAAAAAGGTAACACCGTCTCTAGGATAGGTAAAAAACTGAAAAATAATTGGGGTTTGCTTAGTAAAATTTTTTTCTAACGCCATCCGTTTTCAAGATAAAGGGCGTTGAAGAAAATAAAAAATTACACATTTCTTACGATTTTGCCGAAACTACTCGCACCATTGCAATGAAATTTTATACGAATATGTTTTGGAAGCTGATATGTACCATGAATTTGTTTTTATAACTAACTCTCATAGAGGGCGCTAGTTACACGATTCATACAACGTATTATTCAACATAACTTTTTTTAGAGTAGAATTATTAGTCAAAACTCCAAGTGAACATAAACATCGTTTAATTCTACACCAAAAAGGTACTCTTGGTAAAACTCGATATTATGTACCGTTTTCGGAATATTTTGATTTGAAAATTATGAAGTAATAATCGCTCCTGGTATAAACTAATGATAAAGTTCGCCTTTCTCTAAGTTTGCCATGTAAAATTGACATTTATTGATTGTTATGACAATAAGTCAACAATAAATAGAGTTTTGTTTCATCATCTGGCTCATTTATGAATTCTTCAACTTCCTCTCTAGTGAACACCTTAGATTTCTTAGGATGGTTTCCAACTGACAATTTTTTCAAATATGGAACCAACTTGGTAAATTTCTTGAAATCCACGTTTTCTTTAACATTGAGTGTTGCTTTCAACATAGAATATATTGCCCATAACGTGGAAGACTCCAGCTTCATAGATACATTTTCGGATACTTTTCTGGCTTTATTTGCTTCACACCACTCTTTAAATTGCTGATATGCATTTCCATACTTGCGCCTCGATTTCTCCGGAAGAGATTTGAAATTACTGAATTGGTCGCATCTGTCAAGTTAGGTGGGGTACTGTTTACTTCATCGTCGCTCGAAAATTTCGAAATTTCCATTAGTTCAGTTATAAATATCACGCTCGAAATAGTCGCAAATAAGAATTAACACCAAAATAATGAAAATACTAAGAACAATAAAGTACTGAACGGTTGAACTTCCACTATTTATTCCAAAAATACGTTTTAAAATTCAATTACAGCTGTTTCGCTAAAAACTAGCATCATCAGATTGACAAAAAGTAAAGGTTACCACATTCAATTTCAATAATGAAAATAATTATCAAGAACTGTCACTTTGAAATAATTGTCAACAAATGCCATTGTATTTCCATAGTTACAGTACCTAATTACTTGATTTGAAAAAACCTTAGAACAAAAAGAAACAGGAAGGAGTCTGTCATATATTAACTTTAAGGAAAATTTGCGACGGAAGTCGGCCATCTTGAAGCTCCTTTTATGACCTACGAATAAATAATAAAAAGGAAGGAGTATAATACGATTTGACGATGCCCGCAATGGTTCTTGCATATGGCTGACTTGAAGTTTCCGGTTACCAGTGGTGTCACACACAGGGTATCATAAACTTATGTCTCGTATTAATTATTAAAAAAAATAACTGTTTTCCGCTTGTAATTATCTGTACAGTAATATACATTGTCATAAAGTTGTAGGAATATAAATTTAGATTAAAAACTTCTAAGCAGGTAATTATAAATAGTTGACTTAGTTGGTCTATATAAAAATAAAGGAACGTCTATGATAACAATGTGGTTGTCATTAGAATATTTTGTTAATTTTTAATAATTCAGATAAATAGAACCCTACAGATCAAAAGTAATTCCCATTCAAAAGTTGGATTAACTACTTAAATCAGAAAATAATATATAAAACAGCATGAAAAAACTATACATGTCAAATGTCACGATTCGAATGAGTCATATTTGGTTCTTCAATATGGCCGACTTCCGTCGTGATTATTTGCTAGATTAAAATATGACAACGTTCCTTCCTTTCTATTCCTTATTCGTAGTTTATGACTCATTGTTTGTCATTGTCATAGAAATGTCAAAAATGAGCACATAGGCGTATCATTCGTTTCTTATAAATACTAAATTATTTAGAACAGGAATTGTATTCACACACTTGATTGGTTGAAATTTATTAAAAATAAAAACCCTGATATCATTTTTATTTTTTTTCGGTACGTCAATGGAAACGGAAATTAAAATTGACATTTGGCCGCCATATGCAAGCTCCTTTCTGGACTCAAGGTCATTTTACATATACTCCTTCCTGTATCTTTTTGTTCTAAGGGAAAATCAGTTCAAACCAGTTTAATACTTTTTTTCATATTAAGCTAAGCGTTTGTAGAAAAAGATTTGCATCTCATGCGCGAAATACTTTGGTGATCTCGACTATTTTTCAGTTATCGATTACTAAAGTAGCATTTTGCGCACTAGATACAAAAATAACTATTTAATAACAAATATTCAGAAAAATGTAGCTTTTATTAATCCGATAATAATCATAATAGAAACACTTTGTTTAATTTCCTTATAAATTTTTTTTAATGCAGCTAGTTTTCTTTGGTGATATATTTGAATGTGACTAAAAGGACAGCAGCAGGGTCAGCGATAACAACAGGCTATCTTGTATATGACCTATTATGTGACCATTACCTACGATACTTGCAAGCACAGTTGTTCATTTATTTCCTGTTTTATAAGAAAATGTAGTTTAAATATTTTAATTACTTAAGTAACAGGTCGGCTGAAAAGTCCCCGGTCTACCATAGTAAAACACAATATTTTGACAAAATTAATTTTTTTTATTCAACATAGTTGCCTTCAAGGGCGATACAGCCATTATAGCGACCTTCCAACTTTTCGATACCATTTTTTTCCTCAAAATAGGCTTCAGTTTCGGCGATTACCTCAGTATCAGAGCCAAATTTTTTCCCGCGAGCATTCTCTTCAGGTCAGAGAAAAGGAAAAAGTCGCTGGGGGCTAGATCTGGAGAATACGGTGGGTGAGGAAGCAATTCGAAGCCCAATTCATGCAATTTTGCCATCGTTTTCGATGATTTGTGACACGGTGCATTGTCTTGATGAAACAACACTTTTTTCTTCTTCATATGGGGCCGTTTTTTCGCGATTTCGGTCTTCAATCGCTCCAATAATGCACAGTAATAGTCGCTGTTGATTGTTTTTCCCTTTTCCAAATAGTCGATGAACAATATACCGTGTGTATCCCAAAAACTGAGGCCATAACTTTGCCAGCTGACTGTTGAGTCTTTCCACGCTTTGGTGGCGGTTCACCGGCCGCAGTCCACTCAGCTGACTGTCGATTGGACTCAGGCGTGTAGTGATGAAGCCAAGTTTCATCCATAGTCACATATCGACGCAAAAATCGGGTTTATTACGACTTAACAGCTGCAAATACTGCTCAGAATCATCAATTCGTTGCTGTTTTTGGTCGATTGTGAGCACGCGCGGCACCCATTTCGCACAGAGCTTCCGCATACCCAAATATTCGTGAACGATATGTCCAACACGTTCCTTAGATATCTTTAGAGTGTCAGCTATCTCGATCATATTCACTTTACGGTCACTCAAAATCATTTTGTGGATTTTTTCGTCGGTAACCACCTCTTTTGGGCGTCCACTGCGTTCACCGTCTTCGGTGCTCATTTCACCACGCTTGAATTTTGCGTACCAGTCAATGATTGTTGATTTTCCTGGCGCAGAGCTTCACTAAAAATGCAATATCTCACAAACTAATAGTCCGACAGCTGTCAAATTTTTACACGAATCTTTTGAAGGTTGATACTATCTAAAAATGAAATGGATTTAATTCTAGTGTCGTCATCTATAGGTCAGACCGGGGACTTTTCAGCCGACCTGTTATAGTGTAATAATTACTTGATTTTTTTTATTATCTGTGGATATCTGCCAGACAAATAAATTACTATTCAAGCCAATGTAATTTCCAACATGTTAGTATTTTATTTTGAAGATATGAAGATGCGATTACATTACAAGCCATCAAGTATTTAGAAATGTCTCTTTGTCCATCTGCTTGTCTGCTTTCTCATTGCCCTTGATACCTATATGGGAGGGAACCCAAATTAATCAGATATCTTGGTTACTTTTTTATAGTTGTTTTAATTAATTGTGTATGAGATTCACTATTTACTGTTTGGATAAACTTTAATGGGAACATTAATTTAAAATTAGGTATTTTTATACTTGAATATAATTTGTAAAGTGCATCTGTCTATTACGATGACTGCTACAATACCTTCTTTTATTTTGAATGCATTTGTAAATAATTCTGTATATCCATGGTATTTGCTTCTTATTTCTACAGATTTTTGGCGTATAATACTATAATAAAAAATGTTTGTTACCTAGGGGATAATATTTCTTACTGATAATCAATTATTACAATATTAATTTCATTACACAGTATACAGTGTGTAAAAGCGAAATGGAATAGATTCATTATTTCGGTTACTGTACATATTTATAAAAAATCCCGAAACACGTCAAATTTAAATTATAACTTGACATTCTTTAACGTGAAAATGCAACCCCTACCTTCAACCCCCTTAGAATGACAGGTACAACCCCCAATTTTTTAAATGGGAAGTATTGGCTTGTGATATATCATTTGAAAGGTCTCTTTATTCTCTATTCAAATATGTTACTGTTTTTAAATTTAATGCAAAAATTAACATAAAAAAAATTAATATCATGTTGTTACCGAAATTCGCTACAATACAATCAAAAACTAAAATGTAATGCAAAACGTAATAAAATGTAGAACACGAAAAATAACTATAAATGTTAATGAAGTAGATGTTCAAAATGTTCTCCGCGAACGTCTTGGCAACATCCTAATCTCAAATAAAACTGTCTTCTAACATTATTTAACATATCAGGCGTGATCGACCTAATCGCAAGCGTTATTCGTTCTTTTAAGTCATTTAAATCAGAAGGTTTAGTTTTGTACACATGGCTCTTCACGTATCCCGCCATTCAATCGATCCTCGCCTCCCTATCCACCGATTGGGAAATATTGTATCGAGGTACTGCTGGACATTAAGTTGGTAATGTGGTGGTGCTCCATCCTGCTGAAACCATATCGTATTCGCTGGAACTTGAGGGTTACCTGGATCAGGATATAAATTTGCCAACGTTAGAATGACATCATTTTGAAGTAGTGCCAAATAATTGTTGCCATTCAAGTTGCCCTCAATAAAAAAGGGACCAATGATATTGTTCCCTACAATCCCTGCCCAAACATTAACCTTTTGAGGGTATTGAGTGTGTTCTTCTCTCATCCAGTGAGGATTTTCCGTGGACCAGTAGCGGCAATTTTGCCGATTAGCATGACCGTTAAGTAAAAAGTACACTCATCAGAAAACATAACGTCTTCTGATTGGATAATATTGTTATCCAACATGTCCATCATTTGCTCACAAAAAAAGTTCTCCTATCTAAATCGTCTTCCATGAGCTCCTGAGTAGGTATCATCTTATACGGATGCAATTTTTTTTTTAATATGTTTGTTATCGATGTATGGCTAGCATTGAATGTAGTGGATGCCTGTCTACTCGATGTATGTGGGTTTCCCTGAAACTCAAGCAACACATCACACATCTAATTTGAATTCATCACTCAGTGCATTGGCAGCTGCTTTTTTTATCTGCCTTACATGACCAAACTCGCGAAACTGCTTTTCTATTTTACTTATTGTTCCTTGGGATATAGGCGGTAAATTAGGAAATTTCTCATGAAATAGGCGAGTTACTTCCTGTTTTGTTCGGATGTTATCTCTGTAATCAATCATTTGTAAAACTGTTATTTTATGCATTTCCGTTAATCTAACCATTTTTCAGAATTGAATTGAACAAACTTTATACTTAAAATACAACAATGACAACTTAAATAAAACAGTTTACTACTGATTATTAAAATAGCGTTGCCACGGAAATTCTTTAAAGATTTTTAATGGTTACCATCTAAAAACCACATTGCTATGGTTTTTGTTCACTTTCTCATTATCAAGACCTAAACGGGAAATAAGTTTTAAGTATATTGTAATAAGTTTTGAGTATATTTTAGCGAATTTCGGTAACAGCATGGTTTTAATTTTTTTTTTGTTAATTTGTGAATTAAATTTAAAAACAATAACATTTTTGAATAGAGAATGAAGAGACCTTTCAAATGATATATCACAAGCCTATACTTCCCATTTAAAAAATTGGAGGTTGTACCTGTCATTCTAAGGGGGTTGAAGGTAGGGGTTGCATTTTCACGTTAAAGAATGTCAAGTTATAATTTAAATTTGACGTGTTTCGGGATTTTTTATAAATATGTACAGTAACCGAAATAATGAATTTATTCCATTTGGCTTTTACACACTGTATGTATATTCTTTATTGTATATTTTATACATATTTTTTTAACTACTCTGAAGTAAGTGAACTACTTCAGCCAAGTTCTCTAAAACTTTTACGTCAAACAGTAAATTATTTTGACTTTTTATTTAGACAAAATAACATTTTTCTACAATATTTATTTTTAATGGGTGTGTTAAGTAACTTCAGATTTAAAACAGAGCTGTGCTTGTTGCTTTTAGTTTTCTTATAATAATAGTAATAGTATTTACAGATCAAAAATTGTTTGAGATGAACTTTCATTAAAAATTATTTGCGTTAACGTTACAACTACTAAGGCATATAATGATTTTGTAATAATAAACAAACCATTCTATTTGTATATACAAAAGTTATCAATAAAATAAAAAAGAAGTATTTTTAGTATCAAATGTATTTAAGGATATTAAAATGAAACAAATATGATATATACAATATCTTATAATTAAAACGGCAGACTAAGTATGGATCTCACCACTGCATCAACTTGTTTAGAACTAACTTGTAAACATAACAAGCTTATTAAATAAAAATATATTTAGAAGACATGAGAAATAATTTGTTTATTTTGAAACATATATTTGAGAATTAATTGTGTGTATATAGAAGACTTTCAGTTTTTAATTTCTCTTTTTTTCGCTGGCAATTAATTTGGTTCATATCACGCTCAATTATCGTGACAGTTTCTCATGTTTATGAATATAAGATTAAAGCAATGATGAATCCTTTAAAAAATCGTGTCATGGGTTTTCTCAGCGAAATTCAATTAAACAAATAAATCCTTATTGATTCTTGCTTGTCGGAAAAATTTCCTACTGAGGCGGGTATATTTTCATGAAAAATTCTACCTGATGAATATTTATCAATCAAGGAAACATTAAAAGCGGTTATTTTGCAAGAATGTTATTATCACATAAAACAAATATGTGTTTATTGTCCTAAATTTAATGTCGAAGACTGTACCAAAAAGTATGAATATTCAGAAAATGTAAAATCGATATTTAATATTACTGGCAACCTAATTCGAATAATCTAGTTACAAAATAATGTCTTACGAAAAATGTTTGTGAAAAGGTGATTCAACATAAAAGTTTGAAAAAGAAACTAAAGAAATCAAATTTCAAAATAAGTGATAATCATAACTTCTGATTCACAAAGAATAAGTATAAAAATAATAAAGTTTATTCCAAAAACACTTTGGATAAAAAAAGGATTTTTACATAATATTACAGATCAGCCACCAGAGACAAAACCTAAGAACAATTTTATATTTTGCTTATTTGACGTTTCAGACCATATAGAAACCTTTTTTTGTCATCTCAATTCTGATTTATTAATGAGATCATATTGCACAGGCCTTTAATTCACAAAAGATTTATGTGTGGTTTAATTTTTAGAAGAAAGTGAAAAGAATATAAATTAGAATAAAAATTTAACTATCTTCACGAAAAATGAAATATCTACGGCAACATTTACATTAAAATTACACTTTCTGATTTCCTAGTTTTCTACCTCGTGACTACTTTTAACATGTTCCGCCAGATCGCACCATATTCGATCCATTGTCAGCCATTTTTGATCAAAAAAACAGACAAAATTCATTCTGCCAGATATTCTGCCCAATGGTCAATAAATGAGTCGGTACACTATTTCGCTTTTGGTGGTTTATTGATGTTTTGTCTCTGTTATACAAGTCTGGCACGTTTGGCGCTCAACGTGGAAAAAATGAACTATTATTAGCCTGCTTGGTGTGTGGGAAAGTTTCGGAGGTTAAAAATGTGGATGGGTTTAGGATTTTTAGGTTTAGGGGTTAATAATTGGACTAAGGGAGTCTGTGAAGTAGGAGTAGCAAAAGAAATTGTGAGTTGATTGAAGATCGTATGGAGCTGGATTTGATGAAGATTAAAAAGGGTGGGATGAACAAAGAGCAGTAAGGCGGCGAATTTCCTCATGAAGTTGCTGATTTTCTTTGGCAAGGTGAAATTGCGCTGACAGCCTTCCTCGATATTGAAGGAGCTTTTAATAATGCCCTACCCAATCACTCTACGACTCAATTCACGGTAGAGGAATTAGCAGAATAATATGCAACTGGATCAAAAACATGCTTGAAAATCGATATATAGTGTCCTCACTGCAGGGAGAATCGGTCAGGTTTAGGGCGGCTAGGGGATGTCCGCAGGGGGGGGTTCTTTCTCCCCTTCTGTGGTCTCTCCTGGTTGACTCCCTTCTGAACAACCTCTCTCTGCGGGGGGTGGATTTTCAGTGCTATGCAGACGATCTGGTTATAATAGTTAGAGGCAAATTTGAAGAGGTTATCTCGGAGATCCTTCAGGATGCCCTAAATATGGTTAACAGTTGGTGTGAGGTGGAACAGTTGTCTGTTAACCCCCGCAAGACTGTTATTGTTCCTTTTACAAAAAGGAGAAAGCTAACTAAGCTTCGCCAACCAATTTTATCTGGCGAAACGATTCACTTTGCGACGGAGGTAAAATATCTGGGGATCATCTTGGATAGTAAACTTACCTGGAACGCCCATGTGGAAAGAACAATAAATAAAGCCAGGACTTCCCTGTGGAATCTCAGGAGAATCTGCGGCAAATCTTGAGAAACAGATTTACTGGATTTATCAAACAGTGATAAAACCAATGATCACGTATGGCTCGGTGGCCTGGTGGTCCAAGGGACTCCAGAAATCCACCAGAGCAAGATTGTCTGGACTAGCATGCGTGGCCATTACGGGGGCAATGTCCACTACCCCGACAGCGGCGATGGAGATCGTCCTGGATATAACCCCACTCCATTTACTATTGGAGAAGGAGGCCAGGATGGTGTCCTGTAGGCTGCTGTCGATGGATAGTCAAGTAAAAGGGGAGAGGCTCTGGGACCACTCGGGCCTGATGCGTGAAATTAAAGATCACCACACGCTTGGGATGGTCTCAGATATCCTAGCCACCCGGACGCACGTAGAACAGTCCTTTAAAATCCTCTTTCCGAAGAGAGACGAATGGGAAAAGAGAATCATCTCTTTCTCTGGGACGGACTACGTACTATACACTGATGGCTCCAAAACTCCAGAAGGTGTTGGAGCAGGAGTGTATGGTAGCAAACCGAGGGTTGAAATCGTAGTAAACCTCGGCTCATATGCTACCATCTTTCAGGCAGAGGTTTTCGCCATTGATTTATGTGCAAGAGAGCTGATAAATCACCCTCTTGTAAACAAAAACATACATATTGTATCAGATAGCCAGGCAGCTCTTAAGGCACTGAGCTCCTACCGGCCTAATTCAAAGTTGGTATGGAACTGCATTAAAGCCTTAGAACGTCTTGGTTCCAACAACAGGGTAACTTTGCTCTGGGCACCAGGACATAGCGGAGTGGTGGGTAACGAAAAAGCCGACACTCTTGCCAAAAAAGGAGCAGAGTCTAGATTTATAGGACCTGAACCATTCTTTGGCATTACCAAAAGTACTGCCAAAGATATTATCTTCGGCTCGAAAGAGAGGAGAATCCTCATGTACTGGAATGATATCCCTGGACTAATCCGTTCGAAGGCTTTCATCTCCAAACCCTCGAAAAATATAACTAAGCAGATTCTAGAGTGGAATAGGAAAGACCTACGCATTCTTATAGGACTGCTTACTGGACACTGTCGTCTAAGATACCACCTGAAGAAAATAGGTCTGAGTCAAACTTCAGACTGCCGCTTCTGCAGGGTGGAAGACGAGACTGCAGAACACATATTATGTTCTTGCTCCGCCCTGGAAAATACTAGGCACCGCATTTTTGGTTTGCCAACGGTGGTCGCAGTGGAGGGGTGGTTGAGCGCCCCACTCACATTGAACCCAACTTAACTATGTTTGTATCAGTCTAATTAGATTATTAGATAGGGATGATGTAGATTATTCTGGAAAATAAACGTGTAGTGTAAGAATGGTAGAAGGTATAGGTTAGGAAGTAAAATGGGGAAGTACCTAAGTTCTTTAGAAACTCTCACCTAACGTCTTAATAAGTATGGTTCGTCTCCACGCAGAATCCAGAGTGGATCTTCAAAATCTTGCTTATACAACTAGAGTTTGAATGTTTTTGGGGATGTGGTAGTTTATATACGATATGCGAATTTTTTAATAATTACTACTCATTGAATTTAAAATTAATACACCACAATTATAAAATTCGATAACCTTAATTATAAATAGAATGATTAATCAAACAAAACACGGCTTTATGTGGTGCCAAGCAACCGCCAAGAAAAGAGATTTAATATTTTGTCGTTCCTGTGTTGAATTGAATCATGACCTTTACTGAAGATTTATTTGTCTTTATAACTTACAGTAGGTATATTTTTAAAAAACAATTAGCAAGCTTGATCTATGATATTAAAATTGTATGCTAATATAAAGTACTGAGGAGAGTGATAAAAAGTACGAAATTAGCAACAGTTATACATAGTAAATGAATAATTTATACGTTTATAGGTAGCCTTATAACCGAATAACGGAAACCGTTTTTATATGAACTATTTTTAGATGATAAACTACCGTTAAGCGTACTGTGTTAAACAAACGTACTTTAATATGAAAGTGAATCTGATAGTTTCTTTTTGCTGTCCAAGAACCAAAAAAAAATTAATTTTACATGTTATTTACTTATAACATTTCTTTATTTGCTAATTTTGACATACAGAGTGGATAATTATATTTATTTGTTTCTCATTTGTAAACGTCAGTTTCCAAAAATACAATATTAATCAAGAAAGTTTATTTTATCAAGTCTCTAACTTGTAAAACTTACAGTTAACTTGCTCAAGGAAGTAACTGACTCGCCTGTGGCTCGTCAGTTATATCCTCCATTCGCCAGTAAAAACCCTCTTACCTTGCTAGTAATGTTATATACTATTAAGGTACCGCGTGAAATTGACATTCAACTAGTTTAAATTAACACTACGTAAAATCTACACTGAAATCTTGTATTGGGAAATTACTTTTGCGGTAGAGGGCGCTCCGACGTCATAAATATGGCGGAGAAGACGTGATGGGTATTCAAAGTTTAATGCCCATTGGAATATTCGTCAGTCTTATGCGTTTACGAGTGTAATTGAATTTACTCTCCTGTAAATAATTATCGAATGCATCAAATACAATGATATTGGATAACAACAATATTATTGCTTTACCAATTTCTGGTATATAAGCTCCAAATTTTTGGGAAATTTATGTAAACTAATATCTTTTCTGGCTTAACTTTGGCACTGAGGTAGAAAAAAAAACACACCTCGATTTCCGTTCCATAATTATTAAATAAATATCTTATTAAAGAAAAAAATCAAAAATTATGTACAGCTTTATATTCACATATTATTAACGTCTAACATATTAGGAATAATAAAAAACTCTTCGTTTTAACAAAACTTCCAATATTTATTTAAAAAATTGCTTTTTTAATTCCTAATAAGATGGACTTCCAAAAAGTAAGGGTCAGTACAATCAATTTAAGTCTAACATATTGTTCACGTCTTCTCGAGTTGCTAATTCTACCGCTAGGAGCAAGTTGTCTTGCAAGTTCCCAATTAAATACTGCATATTTTAAATGAAGACGTTTTTTTCCGAACATCTTTAATTGACAAAAACTCGCAGGTCTAGAAGCATAGCTTATATTGTACTAGAAGTATTGAAGTCATAACAATATTTAAGGCCTATATATTAAGTTTGTTCAAGCAGCCATCAAACTTGGTATCAAACTGTTTGAATCATGCGCAGAGGGTAAATAGTGTTCAAGCAGTTTTAAATTTGAAACTGCTCAAGCAGACTCGTTTATTTGGTTGCAAATCGTTTAAAATAGTCAAAAATATTTAGAATAATTATAAGTATTTCAAACCAGCGCATACGGTTTAATTATATTGTTTGCACCAATAATAGCGACAGATGTAAAAAATGCAGAGTTGACATTGTTTGCAAACATTAAGTTTCAGTTGTCGTTGTCCGTTATTATTCAGATTCATTTATCTGCGTGCATCTTGATATTTTCTTTGTTTATATTTGTTTTTTTGAGAAGCTGTTATTAGTTAGGTTTCCCACTTATGAAAAAAATGTATCACGATGTTTGAAATGGATTGAGTTGAACCTGAATAATAACTGACAACGACAACTGAAACTTAATGTTTGTCGCTATTATTGTCAATGTTTACTAATGTAAATGGTGGCTAGAAACACTCAACTAGATATCACTGCTAATGACATTTTCCCCCCTAAAATTAATTAAAATGTCTATTTTGCAAAAGTATGTGCTAGGGAAGGGCTTAAATTACTTCAAATGTAAAAATATAGTAATTCTATGTCACACAAGTGAACAAAATTTTAATAAAAATCAGTAAGCAGTTCTATTCAATTCAGGTCATTCTATCTTGATTTAATAAATCTTTTTATTAATAAAATCAGTAACAAAAAACTAATTTATATATATTTTTTAAATCAGGGGTTATTATACCTATTATGTTATTTATTTTGTTTAAGATGTAAACCGGAGAATAAAGACCTTTTATTAATAATTATTAAATAAGTTTATCTTGAGAATTCGATATACCATTATCATTAAATCCTATTACGTAAATTTTAAATTCTTTACAGTCTACATAATGAGATTACAAACAAATCAATATAAATATAAACTGTATGTTTTATTTTATTTTGATTACAGAATAAATAACAACAGTTTATTTATTTCTTTTACTATTAAATTAAAAAAGATATTTATTTTTGGCGAATACAACTTTTTTAATAAGTTAATTTATCATACAAGTTTAACAAAATAAATAAATTAACAAAATGTTATTTATTTAGTTATCTAAATATATTCCACAAAGTAAGGATAAGTTTTTTACAAAAAAAATATCTTCTGTATGTTTCTTGTGGTGTATTCATTTTATTTTGTTAATTTGTTTGGAATTTAAACCACCATCCTTTTTTATGTTTTTATTTCAACGTTTCGGTAGCGTTCCAGCTACCGTTACCAAGAACTTCAGTTTTTAAATGTTTAGGTCTCTATCTGACACTTCTAGTTGTCAAATTTGCAAATCGCATCACTAAACAGCGCAAGTACCAACGAAAGAATGGTCTACTAAAATATAAAAAATCACTTTTTCTAAGCCCTATCTTTAAAGTACCTTGTATTTCACTAGTTTGTAGCTCTTAAAACGGCTGTTTATAGTGAGAGTGAAAAAAAGTGAAAAAGCGTTAAAAAAAGTGCCATAACGTTAACTTTATTTCACGCTTGCCATAAGCCGATGCAATTGAATAGTGCAATTCATCCACACCTTTACTGGAAAAAATATCAAGTTTGCTTTGACTTTGACAGTACATGAACTATAACTCATTTGACGTTAGTTTTTATAAATAATCCGATTTGTCTAAGAGAATTCAGTAGTTGTTCCTATTATTACAAGAATTATAGAAATTATAGAATTATAGAAAAGGCAAATGTGGCCACATTAAATTTGCTGCCGGAAAAATCCAAAGAAAATTATATAAAAGAGTATGACACTTTTATGAAATGGAGAAACGAGAACAATATTCATAACTTTACAGAGCGAGTACTGTTAGCTTTTTTTGAAGAAAGGTCTAAAAAATTTAAGTGTTCTACATTATGGTCCAGCTATTCCAAACTAAAGGCAACCTTAATTATTAATGATAACATAGATATAAGTAAATACTCTAAGCTAATAGCATTTTTGAAACGAAAGTCGGTTGGGTACAAACCTAAAAAATCTAATACATTCTCAAGAGAGGAAATGAACAGATTTTTATTGAGTGCTCCTGACGACAAGTATTTAATGTTTAAGGTAAAAGTTTTAAAAAGTTAATTTGTTTTTTGCTTACATTATTTATAAATTTGTAGGTAACATTAATATTAGGAATAGCCGGAGGTTGTCGACGAGAAGAGTTGTATAAAATGAAAATCGATGACATTGAAAATAAGGGGGAATTTCTACTCGTCACGATTCCAGATTCAAAAACTCATACAAGTCGACGTTTTACAGTTATTGGAGAATCCATTACAAACATTAATTTTATACATTTATTCCAAAAGTATGCTAATCTGAGACCGAAAAATGCAACCAGCAACCATTTCTTTTTATCATATAGAAACGGCAAGGCAAATGTACAAAACAAGTAGTTGGTATAAATACTTTTTCGAAAATTCCATCGCTAATTGCGAGGTATTTAAATTTACCACATCCAGAAGAATATACAGGTCACACGTTTCGACGAACTTCAGCATCGCTTCTAGTCGATTCGGGTGGAGACATTCTTCAATTAAAGCAACATGGAGGATGGAAATCTACTGCTGTTGCCGAAGGGTATGTGAACAATTCTCTCAATGCAAAAATGAACTGTGCTTCACGAATTTTACAAGGATCTAATGTCAGCAGTTTTTTTAACCTACCTTCAACATCCAATGAGAATCAAGCCGACACGAATTTGACTCTTCCAAATATTCACTATTTAAATGAGAATCAAGCAGAGATGAATTTAAATGTTCCAAATATTCACAATTTAAGTGAAGCTTTATCAATGAATCAAACGGAAACAAATGTGACTGGATCAAAATTCACATTAATCAACCAAACAATTGCGTTTTCAATATTCACATTGCGAAATAATACTAAAATACAATATGTAGTTGTTAATTTTTCTTAATTATTGTGCACTTTTTCCAATTCATTCTGCATTCATTAGTTGTAATTTACTGAAGGAGTTTAATTAAATTATTTCAACTTTTCCATTCGTGAAAAAAAGTACCACTTTATGCACTTGTTGCATAAATTACTATTATGGCACTGAGTGCCTTGTTTATAGCACTGCTGTCAAAAGTGAATTGTCAGATTTTGAAAGCAAACGTCAAAATATTTAGATTTTATTTATTAACATTAATATTAATAGTACAATTTGTGCAATTACTTTGCTTGAACGTTTGTAGAAAAAATATTGTTTG
This sequence comes from Ophraella communa, assembly GCA_035357415.1. NCBI lineage: Eukaryota > Metazoa > Arthropoda > Insecta > Coleoptera > Chrysomelidae > Ophraella > Ophraella communa. The sequence goes on from CM068994.1 coordinate 3,614,313, forward strand.
ATATACATGTTAAAAGTACCTTTTAAGGCACTTCACATGCGTGCTTTAAAAATGTACTTTTAACACTTATATCATAACTAACTATTATAACATCTCACAACATACTGAATACCGTAGTATACGTTTAATTTATGAAAAAAATTTTTAAAAAACGTGGAAAAAAATTGTAACTTTGTTCAGTAGCTTAATGATAAGGGATTCCAAGGGTTAAAAAAATTCTTGTATTTTTATTTTACTCACAGTAACGAATTTACAGTAACAATAAAGATATAATTTTTTAATTAACAAATAGATAGAAATGTGAAAAATAACGAAAAAAATGTTTCGACTGCAGAAATTCGTTCTCTGATATGTTCTGTTAGTGTTAAAATTTTTTTATTTTTTTTTAGTAATATTTACTTATTGAAAAAAAATAATTTATGTCATTTGGTCGTTGCAAAAGTGACGGGCCGCCCGTTTTTTATGCCATTTTCAACATTAATTTAGACCTATAAATAATTGAGCTACAATTCGGGGAGTTAGGACTTTTTTATTGAAAATTTCCTGCCCTTTAAGAATCCGTTCAGTTTTTTGTTTTAGCTATTATAATTTTTGAGTTATTAACAAAAATGTAAACCCCCTTTTTTAAAATCCTAAATTGTTTATAACAGGAAATTTTCTTAAAAAATATTTTCATATTCAGGAACATTTTTCTATTTGTCATTTCGAATCGTTTGATACCAAAATCAGATTTTTCGGATAGGTTTAATCCAAATCCGATTTAAATGACTTCTCGACCAGATTATATGATCTGTTATTCTTTTGAAGCAGGCACAACACAAGATGACAGTAATAACTAATAATAAACCCTTCTTCTTCACTAGTCGTAAATCAAAAACTGCAGAAATATTTTTAATTCAGCATTATTGCGATCAAATTACTCACTTTAAATCGAATCAAGTTCATTAAAATAGTACACATTTATCTATAGATCCCGGTAAACTAAAAAGATACGTTTTTTTCGAAACTCTTTTAATTAAATTAATAAAATTAAATGACCGGTTTTTTCCAAAATTTGATTCGTACGATCAAGTAAGTGGGCTCTCAAAAATTTTAAGTAAATAAACAATTTTTTTGCTAGCATTACTCAAGTTTGTGCTATTTGATCGCACAATTGTATTAAATTCTCCATAAGAGAATTTCGGAACGAATCCCCTTAAATACTTTACCTTCTACTTAAAAATGTATACAATAAACTGTGAATTAGCATCTAATATCATCGAATCGATGCATTTTAATCATGATTATTATAGAACTATTTATTGAATGCTAATTTTGGCAAATACAAGGACTTTTGCATTAAAATTTTCACACAGACAATACGGATATTTTCCATGTCGAAATGAATATAATGTCTATCGTAACTACACGACTGGATCGTGTTTCTTCCAACGTTCCTGTATTTATGACGTAAATGTTAATTTTATATGTTGGTATCGCACATCGACAATAAACGGGTATGTGATAACAATTAGTAGGAATGTCATTGCGTTATTAAAATTAAATGATTTCATCCTAGATTAACTGTTAAATTGTTTTCGCAAACATGCATTCGAATCGTGATCTTGCATGAGGTGATCTTGGATTATTAGAAATAAGATTAAAAATTACTTGTAAAATTTTTAAATATTAAGTGATTAATAGGAAATAGGTGATTTAATATTTGGTTTTTTTTCCAAAAATTGGACCAGAAATAATCCAATAGGCTGTTAACAATGAAATGAAAGATTTATAAAAAGTAAAACAGAGCCGATGAGGAAACCAAAGAAACCTTAAAAATATAAAAACTATAGGTATCCCATCCTTAGAATTTTAAGAGACCATACAAATCTTAAATTCGGAAAATTTTAACTGGACTTTTAACTTTTTTATGAGTTTTATATTTGAAACAGATTTTATATTTTGTTATTTTGTATAAAGTAACAGGTCGGCTGAAAAGTCCCCGGTCTACCATAGTAAAACACAATATTTTGACAAAATTCATTTTTTTATTCAACATAGTTGCCTTCAAGGGCGATACAGCGATTATAGCGACCTTCCAACTTTTCGATACCATTTTTGTAGTACTCCTTCGGTTTGTCCTCAAAATAGGCTTCAGTTTCGGCGATTACCTCAGTATCAGGGCCAAATTTTTTTCCCGCGAGCATTCTCTTCAGGTCAGAGAAAAGGAAAAAGTCGCTGGGGGCTAGATCTGGAGAATACGGTGGGTGAGGAAGCAATTCGAAGCCCAATTCATGCAATTTTGCCATCGTTTTCGATGATTTGTGACACGGTGCATTGTCTTGATGAAACAACACTTTTTTCTTCTTCATATGGGGCCGTTTTTTCGCGATTTCGGTCTTCAATCGCTCCAATAATGCACAGTAATAGTCGATGTTGATTGTTTTTACCTTTTCCATATAGTCGTTGAACAATATAACGTGTGTATCCCAAAAACTGAGGCCATAACTTTGCCAGCTGACTGTCTTTCCACGCTTTGGTGGAGGTTCACCGGCCGCAGTCCACTCAGCTGACTGTCGATTGGACTTAGGCGTGTAGTGATGAAGCCAAGTTTCAACCATAGTCACATATCGACGCAAAAAATCGGGTTTATTACGACTTAACAGCTGCAAACACTGCTCAGAATCATCAATTGTGAGCACGCGCGGCACCCATTTCGCACAGAGCTTCCGCATACCCAAATATTCGTGAACGAGATGTCCAACACGTTTCTTAGATATCTTTAGAGTGTCAGCTACCTTGATCATATTCACTTTACGGTCACTCAAAATCATTTTGTGGATTTTTTTGATATCTTTGTCGATAACCACCTCTTTTGGGCGTCCACTGCGTTCACCGTCTTCGGTGCTCATTTCACCACGCTTGAATTTTGCGTACCAGTCAATGATTGTTGATTTTCATGGCGCAGAGTCCGGAAACTCATTATCAAGCCAAGCTTTTGCTTCAACTGTATTTTTTCCTTTCAAATAACAATATTTAATAAGTACACGAAATTCTTTTTTTTCCATCTTTTTGAAAATAACAAAAGGTGGTTCACTAAAAATGCAATATCTCACAAATTAATAGTCCGACAGCTGTCAAATTTTTACACGAATCTTTTAAAATGAAATGGATTTAATTCTAGTGTCGTCATCTATAGGTCAGACTTTTCAGCCGACCTGTTATTGTTTGTCAATGTAGAATTTATTTTTTTAAGAGTTTCTACAAACCATTGTTTGAGACTCCGAACCTATAAACGAAACCATATGTCGTTTAGGTCTCGACTAAAATTTTTTCCATAATTTATTCATTCTCCTCTCGCTTTCACGAGACAAGAAAAATCTGGCTGTCGTGTGAAGGAAACGAAAAATGATCTAATAGCAAAAATAGATAAGAGGAGACTCTTAAACTCTGCTTATAAAGTACTAGTTTTGTATTATGGATAGGAAAAGATTAGAAACATACCTACAGATTACTTAAAAAAAAACATGAATTCGAATATTGGTTTGTGAAGTAATTAACAACTATACTATATTTAAGAATAATAAAAAAACTCTTCGTTTTAACGTAACTTCCAAGTTTATTTGAAAAAATATGTTTTAAATCACAATGACGGCCGTTTCGCTAAGAAGCATCGTCAGATTGACATTTAAGTTACATTTTGTTTGTTTGTAACTAGGTACCTGATGTTTAGGTAGTATTAAGGCTAAACCAAGTATGGAAGTAATAAGACATAACAATATTAAAGCCTAGATGTTAATAGCCCTAAGGGATTATCCTGGATGTATAACTGTGCAATGATATAGAAAACCAGGAAAAAACTATATCATGCTGATCAATAACTTAATATATTTGTGTTTTACAATTATTTCTTATCTTTGTATAAAATGTAAACTCAATCAAAGTAAACAGTTTAATAGTGGAGAACTTCCAAGATTTATTTGTTCATTAACAACTTTAAATTGTGGATCTGCTAGACGTCTGTTTATTTCGAGTTCTTCAAAAAAATCTAAATTTTGTTTGTTATCACAAGTGTGTAGTATTTGGATGTCATTGGTGTGTAAGAGAGAGGTTGGATGTTCAAGTAGGTGTTTTGCATAATTTGACTTATCTGGTTGTTTTAATCTATATGCTCTTAAGTGTTCATTAAATCTTACTTCAAAATTTCTTTGTGTTTGACCTATATATACAGCATTACATTCTGAACAATTAATTTTGTAAACACAAGATTTTTTTAATTTGGGTAATTTTGTTTTTACATTTAACAATTTTGTACCAACATTATTTTGTGTTTTAAATGATATTAATGCTGATGTTGCCGAAGATATTATTTTTAAAATTGTATTGGAAATATTTCCACAATATGTAATATTTTTATAACTTTTAATTTCTTCAGTTTGTTTAAGAAATATTAGTTGTAGTGACACTTTCTGTTCTTTCTTATTAATTAATTAATTTATTTATTTATTAAGTCCACCCTATAATTAGATATTAACTAACCCAAACACATTATAAACCCTAGATAATATTGTCACAACAGGTATTTGAATAGATCCTATGACCATAGAACCGAAGTTTTTAAAGCATAATTCAAATAAAAATAAAAATTAAAAGTAAAATAAAAATATGCTACATATTAAAAAGTAGGAATTAAATATAAATTATTGCAAAAAGCACTTACTCCTTTAATTGTCGGCTTCCATTTCGTCGTATTCATCCGATTACAATGGGTTCGAACAGTTTTTCAATATTGATATCAACACTCCACAATCGTTCCATTTCCTTCTTCACATGGTTTAAGGCATTGGTCCAATTTTCCAAAAGAATTTATCAAAAGTTGTCTAACGTCATTCGATTTAAAAGTTGTATTGCTTCTTGCCACCTCACCTTTTACCTGTGCCCATATTAATTCTATAAGGTTTAATTGACAGTGATAAGGTGACAAACGTAATACAGTTATTCCTTTTTCCTTTGCCATTTCGTCAATGTCATATCTTTTATATTGTAATTTGTGGCGCTATGCAATTTGCAGTAATTCCGTTTTCAGCATGTTGAGAAATACTCTTGCTCTGGAGTCACTCTTTTATAACTCCTTTTTTCCATGACGTCGTTGTTAACTTTTCTACCAGTTTTTAATTATAACTGGCGTTATCTAAGACAACTACTGCAGCACTTGGCAAAACGTCCAATAGCTGGGAAAAACATTTCCTCGTGGTAATCTTTGGTTGACTTTAATATGAAGTCTAATAACCCATTATCTACAAAACCATGTTCACTGCCAATGTGTGCGATCGTTTCCTCGAGGAGCATTTAATCCTGTTGAATATCCCTCCAAAAAATCCTGACAGGAATTTGAAATATTGGTATTCATCCATGCTTTAGAAACAGTGTGTCCTTCATTCAACTATGTTTCATATAAATAAAAGATAGTTCTTCCCTCGCTCCGAAACTTTTTAATACTTCTTAAGTATTTTGTTCTTCAACAAATACTTTCTTTTGTCTCATTAAAAAAATTTCGTTTTTTATGCGACTCATACTTAAAACCAATTTCTTTTTAGGAGTTTCCATAACGTATTTCGTCCAAATTTGTTGTAGTCGAAAGTCGTAATTTCTTTATTTAAGATAAATACAAAGTATGAACTTGTCTTCTAATGATATCTCTATTAAAGTTATCGACCATAATGGACCTTTTTCCTACTTTTTTTTGGTTCACTAACATTAAGAATAATAAAACTCTTCGATTGAACGTAACTTTTAAGTTTATTTGAAAAAATTATGTTTTAAATTACAATGACGGCCGTTTCGCTGATTAGCATCGTCAGATTGACATTTAAGCTTCTTTAATGAACCTCAATATATTACAATATTTCAAACTTTATATTCTATTAGTTTTTGTTTATTAAAAGGTCAATATTTGTACGATAATAATTAGAATATTTTTTATTGTCATCTTGAAAAATAGATTAAATAAACCGTTTGTCTTTACTTGTCATCGCTTCAATGGAATTGCAGAACTAAAGTTAAAATATTAGTCTATATACTTCCTAGTTATTTTAAGCTATCATCATATTTTACACATTTTGTCTTAAAGGAATAAACAAATAACTTTTTATATTTAAAATAACTAGTCAGCTAAATGACGATGCTATATTCTAGCATTATAAACATAAACGAGATGTTTTGACAATAGTGTTAATCCGTTTTAAACAATAAATTATTAAAAAGCCTTTTATTGGAATACGAAATTTATTTCTCAAGTTTACTAAAACAACACATCATCATGTATGCCTAATGTCAAATCAGTGCACTATTTTTATCCTAAATGTACGAGTATCTTTATATAAATACAGAGTGGAAAGTTTAACTGGAACAAATAAAGGTTTGTCGCAAAATTTCTGAAACACGTCAACTTTTATTTTCTATGGGGCATAAAATAAAGAGGTTTGTTTATTTTCTTAATTGTATTAAGGGTTGTAGCGACCCCCAACTTTTTTTAATGAAAGGGTAGGTTGATCTTTTTTTATTTTAAAGCTTTTTCAATTGCAAATACAAGTAGGTATTTTTTTTGTTTTTTTTTACAAGCAATGTGTTAGAAAAAAATAAAATACCGAAATGTTTTTTAATACTACTTTAGTGCAATAAATGTTCAAAATGCCCTCCATTTTGTTGCTGACATGACAATCTTATGAGATTTATGCGTAGATTGAGATTCATTTTATGTTATTTGCTTAAATTTATACAAATTTAAGGTAATTGACATGCCCAAAATTAGCACATTTCAAACATTAATTTTATAAGGAAGAACTTATCAAAAAATAATTTAAATAGCTTTATGAATGTAAGAATACAGATTTTTTTATATTATCAAAGAAACAGTCAAATATGTAAAAAGATTTTATCATTCTATGGAAATTTGGGTTAAAGTTTGTAAATCGACACAATTGATTTCCAATTTTATGTCATTAATGTCATAATTAGGAAAAAGGTATAAAAAGGCCGTGCATTTCATTTTTCGCTCTCTTATTGTTCTCTGATTCGTGCTGACTACGTTAATTGGTAATTAATTGGTACCATAACCTCATTGTTAATCAAAAATTAAGTTTAATCAAATTATTTAACAAAAATATTATTACCAAAGTAAATAGTATCGAAGTACTTACCAAGTAGTTCGATTCATCAAAAACAATCCAGATTTATTATAAGATTAGTTTAATCGTTTTTTGGATATTCAGCCGAGCGGACATTTTGAAAAGCAGGTGTTCTGGAAATCATCTAACTAGCACGGAGCCAAAAGCATTGACATCATTTCCAACGTCGGGTTTTAAAAATTGTTTATGGAGGACTTGGCTTTAGTAATTTTTAATTCATGAATCGCTTTTGTGATATTTGGCATGAGTACTATTTTAATAATATTTAAGACCCTAAGATAATATTTAAGAATTTAAAAAACCGGTTAGTTCCGCATTATGGAGTAATCAAAATGACATTTTGTTGGCAATTAAGAATAACAACCTTATATAATTCTATTTAAAAATGAAATCGGATTATCAGGCTTTCGGCATTTAGGCATTTTACATTAATAATTTATTGAAATGAAAATTACGTGGAAATTTACATTGTCTATTATTTTGCAAACTCAAAGAGCATGAAAAATGATGCAACTGTTGAATGATCGACTTAGAAATAAATTCATTGTTTCTTCTTAGAGTCAATCGTGCAAAAATTTTGAATTTTTTTGTATGTTATTTTATATGAAAATGAATATTCAACAACATAATCAATTGGGCAACTGAGTGGGGTTAATTTTACACTATCATCAATCAATGTTGATTTTAAAGTTTAAAATATTATAGAAAAATTAAGATTTGGTTTAATTATCTGTTTTCTAGCAATTCAATATAAAATCGCAATCTAATGGTTTTCGTAGACAAAGGAGAAAGTATCGCTCTTGTTAAAAATAGACTTAATATGTTCATGGGGAAGTTTTGTTACACTTCCATGAGCTGCGACATGTGAGTAAAATTTTATAAATAGTTAAATAACAAGAGAGCAAAATTCTATTTTGCGTGAATAACCGATTTAAAGGATGAGTTACTGTTTGTGATTGTGTTTTAAGTGTTTTAACTATTTCCGGTTTGATACGAAATTAAACAGCGTGTGGTTGTTCAAATTATGTTTATTTATAAAATACCGGGTGACTCTTAAGTTCTAGGTCTTAAAATAATTAGTATAGGTTATTTGCGATTCTTTTTTTGTGCTTAACGCTAGCCAATAATTCCATTTTATACTGATTATTTTTTTCACCTATCAAAATATCATAGTTTTCGTCCAATGAAAACGCTTAATTTCCAATGTTCTGTGCTAAATGCTAGCCAATCATCTTTTATGGTCTTCAATATCAATATTCATTTTCCTATTTCGTTTGCCGGGTCGTCTAATTTTTAATCTGTCCATATTCCGTGGCTGATCTCTAGGATTTTTAGCAATGTCGTTTTTTTTATGTAGGATGGCCTATGCTACAACCCTCCTCCTTAACTTGGGCTTGGGACTTGCAGTGATAATTGCAGAGCTACTCAATCCACTCTGCAACTACCCCAGGTGGAGTTAGTAAAAATTGTATATTTTGTAAACATACTAGAAGTATGAAAAATGAATTCCGAATAGGAATAATTATTTTGCACGCTCTGAATATTTTGTTTTCGTTAAATGTTAATGTTTTGTACTGTTTAACACAACGATATTATATAGAATGATCAAAGAAGGAATTATCAGGGAAAAACCTCGATCACTTCATTTTGATCAAACTTGGGAAATGCCCAAGATGATATGCCAAAGAAATTCAACTTTGTGAGAAAATTCATCACAAAGTTGAGTAATAAATCTGAATGGGATGAAGACACCATACAGAATTTAAACCAGTATACCATAAAGTGGTATACGGACGGTTCCAAGCTAGACGAGGGAACTGGGATAGGAGTTTTTTGACCGAGAGCCAAATACTCAGAAAGCTTGGGCACATACCCGAGCATCTTTCAAGCAGAAGTCTGCGCCATCGAAAAATGTGTGGAACTCAATATTGGAAGAAACTACCTAGGCAAACTAAATGAACTAGGCCAGAAGAACACTGCCACCCTCCTATGGGTTCCAGGACACATAGGAATAGAGGGGAACGAAACAGCAGACAAGCTGGCAAAACAAGGAGCTGAAACCCCACACTTGGGACCAGAACCATCCTGTGGGATCAGCAGTAGAGTAATCTTAGGAAAACTAAGGGAAGAAATGGAGAAGGAAAAATCCAAGTAAGAACCAGCTGGAAGGACTGAGGCAATCTAAGATACTACTGGGGAACTATGACCAGAAGATATCTCTTAGCTGCCTCAATCTCAGTAAAAAAAGGCTACGAATTTTAACGGAAATACTAACCGGGCATTGCCGGTTAAAAAGCCACATGAAGGAACTAGGGTTAGCAGATGAAGCAAAGTGCAGATTCTGTGAGGAAGAGGATGAAATCTCAATACGCATACTCTCAGAATGCCCTGCCTTGCGGAATTCTAGGGCCAGATACCTAGGAGCACATGAAATAGAAGAGATGGATCTACCTGATTTGAAGCCCGACGATGTCCTAAACTTCCTCAGGAAAATAGGACTTGAAGAGCTGTTATAAATCTGAGAAAACATCAGAACTTGGCAAGTAAGGGGGGACACAATAGATCCTATAGGTCGCAGTGTACTTATCACCCCTAATTCATACATACATACATACATACATACATACATACATACATACATACATACATACTGTTTAACACGTAGAGTGTGCCCCACTGGCAGTATGTTTTTTTTTTAATTTTTCAACCAAAAACCATTAAAAATTTAACCATTAGCCTTCCAGTTATCCAAATATTGAATCTGAGGTAAAAAAAAGCATTTGTTCTTGGTGGGTTACGCTAACCCCTCCCCCGCAACCCTAATGACATGGAAAAGCCAAATTATAGGTGGTGAGTCAACCACTCCCACCAGATGATTCTTGCATAGACTTGCATATTTTCGCTGCTGAATCGATAGTTGGTTTGGTTCTTTTTTTCCATGTGCAGTGTTGTGTTTGTAAAATGTGGTATGAAAATCACCAAGCCAGAATACAAAAGTATGAATTCTCGCCAGATATATCTGATTAGACGTGCCGCAAAACAATTTGCCATAAAAACAAGGCCATGTTCTAACTGAAACTGAAAAAAAAATAGATTTGTTCTGGGTGCTATCAGAAAAACGTTGTTTTACATGGAAGGAATGTAGCCAAAAATCGAACTTCCAAAACAAAAACCAGATGTCTAATTTGTACAAAAAATTTGGGTTTAGAGTGTTGTAAACACATTGCCATGCATTTCATATGGCATCGGTGGGCGACTGTGAGACACAGCCCCAGTGGCTACAAGTAAAGTTGATGTCTGGTGGTTCATATTGACCCACCACGGCCTCTAGGAAAAATTTGTGTCTACAGTTTAGGTGGGCCGCTTAGACCCACCGTCGCACTTTACGTGTTAATAGCCATTCAAAACTATAAAATCAATTTTCTTCAATGAAAAATTATTTTTTGAATTTTATTTTCATGCCAGTTGATTCGGCGTGAAATTTTCATATAGCTAAATTTGTGAGCATTTTTTTTCGTGCGCATACATCCTTCGAACTTCTAACGTGATTTGCGACCCACTGATGGGCGGTAAACAAACATTTATTTCGACTTTCGAAACTTTATCTCATAGCTCTTACTAAGTATTAAAAACACTAAAAAATAACTGTTGACGTATTGTTTAACTTACTTGTTTGGTGTTCTTAATATGATGGACTCCCACATTATAAGAGTTAGTTCATTAAAAGTTAAATGAAATTTATCTATTTATTAAACTGGAAAGATCTAGCTTATTTTTTCAGCACCAAAAAGGTCTTGGATTCCTACAAATATCTTTTATCAAGGAAAATTTTTCCTTTGACGTGATCTTTAATATATTCTGAAATAGAGGTTTTAAGGTTCTAACCTGTTTAACTTACCTGCTCACATATATTTTGTTAAACAATAACAATGTATATTATTATTTATTATTTTAAATAATATTATAATGTAGCATTAGTAATGAAGCATATAAAAAACTTCGGTAAAATTTTGAATAGTAAAGTTTTTTAACCAGCTACGTATAATGAAGACCTAGTTTTCTATAATTTTAAATGTAATAATAAACCTCAAAATTATTAAATCCGAAAATACTATACATTGAAGCTAATCAGAAAATCTGCATCGTTACGACTTGCTCAGTTTATAATAGGCTCCAATTTGCGTCACAACTTATATAACAGTTGTGCTCGTTTCTTGAACATAAATAAACGACCATCACATTTTCGAACGACTGTTTTGACTTTTAGTCCCCTTTTAAAATTTGATGAAGGGTTTTTCTCTACGGAAACTTCCTATTTAACATAAATTAATGTACCTAAATGTATTAATGGAGAAAAACAAAACATTTAAATAAATTTTAAATCCTTTTATTAACTGAGGGATAATTACTTAGTTATTCTTGGGGAATTTTAACACAAAATATTGCAATAGTATAGTTACACAAGTGGTATACATGATGATTTTAATTATTATTTATTGATTAATTGGTTTGTAGTTATAAATTGTATTTAAATGTTCTAAAGTAGCAAGATCTTTTTCTTAGGGGTGCTTTGTTCTGCATGCTTCTAGTTGGATAATTAGGTAGGTATTTGAATAAAATTTGATTAATTATAATTACAAATTTATTATAAAAAGAGTTAGTTATTTCTAGAATAATATATGTATCTCTCTCTTTCCTATGTTTAACTAGAAATACTCACTTCGTCTACGGACGATCTTTCCAGATCACAATATAGTTAAAATATATCTGTCTCTTTTTTACACATTATATAATCAATTTTGCGAAGTTTCTAGTAGTTTTAAATAACATATTTATCTACAAAATATAATATTGATAAATTACATAATAAAAATTATTTCTAAGTTGAAATTTTCTTACAAATACACAAAATATATAATAAAAGTTATTTGATTAAGGTAATATTAAATAACTGATATTATGCTCATTATACTATGTACTATCAAATATTTAAATGTTACAACATTTAAGTGGTCTTGATAGTTGTCCTGTTCCCTGTTTCGAAATAAATAGGTAGCCTTGGTATATTACATTACTAGGGCGGAAAGTGACTTTTTTCACACAAGTGGGAAACATTGTAGCACGAGGCGTAAGCCAACTGTGAAATATCACATTCACACAAGTAATGCTCACTAATATTTTCACCACCAATAATTTTATTAAACAATATGTCTTTTGAGTTTGAGTTGTGTTCCTAATCTTACGTTTTATTTGAGACAGTCTATTTTTGATTATTGTTTCTATAAAATATTCACAAATTTACTTGGTGAAAAGAAGAAATAACCATAATCTTTAAAAAAATTACAATAAAAGCTAGTACTTACTTAGTAGAAACAACTGGGGAACACATGAAATTATTTGGAACCATATAAACTAAATTGGTTATTGTTAAAAATTGTAAATTTCAAAATAGTTATACTTATTACGATTTAAAAATCGTTTTACAAGATTTAAGTACATATTTCTGATATTGTTAATTCCTATCTGAATTAGTTCAGTTGGTAGAGAATTCCGAACAGGGCCACAAGGTTGTAGAACTTCGGGGGTTATACCGCTAAACAAAAAGACGATAGGTGGAATACCACAATGCAACAATGGATTGGAAAGAGAACAAGGGGACAATCCTGAATGAGATGAGGAAATAAGAAATATAAAAGAAATATACCGAAAACATAAAGCAGAACATCGGAAAAATGGAAAAAAATTATAGTGTATTTGAAAATCAAGAGAGAGTAAAATCCCAGAAATGTTTTGCAGTTATCAGTGTTAAAGGCAGTAAACCATAGATGTGCGTTTTCAAAATTAAATTAATATGGAAATAGAAATATTTAATTTGTTTTAGCTATTTATACCTAGATTACCAATAATTCGTAAGTAGTAATTTAATTTGGGTAAAATGAAGAAAAAGTCAATATTATTTTAGGCATTTTGTTTTAGGCATATGTTTATTTACAAAATATGTATATAATATGTACAGATAATTACAATTACTCATAAATTAATATGAGGAGCTAAAAAAACAATTAAGTAGGTATATGAGAAAAAAAAACCAACCGCAAGGATAAAATTTGACGAGCAACATGCAAAAAATACGACAATATTAAATCTTAAAAAATAAAAATCTAAAAATAAAATTAAAGTACATAAATTAATAATTTTAAAGTTATGTTTCCTCGCACTCTGTGTCAGAAGATTCACCATCTGATTCTAGAGAAATTACAATGGGCTCTATAGTAATATCAATTATGTTATCTAGCTCCCATATTTTTTTTGTAGTTCTGTAACGTGTCTAATACATTTTTGCCAATTTTCACTTGTTACTTCAGATATTGCCTTATTGAAGAGATTTTAAACATCTGATAATTTAAAAGTAGTTTTATTTCTGGCAACATAACCTTTAACTTGAGCCCATATCAATTCTATCGGATTCAGCTCACAATGGTAGGGTGGTAAACGAAGGATTTCAATTTCTCGTTTTTGGCTATCTCCTCAATATTATATTTTTTATAATTTTGCTTATGTTTTTTAGCAATAGTTAACAATTCTGCTCTCAGCATTGTATTGTCAAAGGCTAAATTTTTAGAAGATAACCATTTTGCAATTTCATCCTTTTTCCATTTAGTGGTTGGTAAAGGTTCAAGTAATCTGGAGTGGTAACTTGCATTGTCCATTACAATAACCGATCCTTTTGGTATGAATTGAACCATCTTTTCAAAATAGTCCTCAAACACGTCTCCATTCATTTCTTCGTGATAATCAACGGTTTTTTTTTTATTCAAATAAGAGTAAGCCATTCTCAAGAAAACCGTTTGTACTGCCTATATGACAAATAATTAATCTTTTACCTTTTCCTATAGGTTCCTTAAAACCAGTAGTATATCCTTCTAGAAAAGCTTGATGGGTTGATTTTATATTTTTGTCTTTTCAAACTCTTCCTACACAATGTCCTTCATTAACCCATGTTTCATCTAAATAATAAATGTTTTTATTTTGAGCTTTAACTTGTTGTATTCTTCTGAGGTACTGTCTTCTCCAACATACAATTTCTTCAGAATCAATTAGCATTGAGTGTCTGCCCATTTTTTCAAATTTAAAGTTTAACTCATGTAACGTTTTCCATAGTTTATCCCGGCTTATTGTGGGTAAATCAACATCATTCGTAATGGCTTGCAAAACTTTATCTAAAGTTGGTATTTGCTTGTTTATAAAAAATGAGTGAACAAGTTTACGAATAGCATTTTTAAAAAACTCGTCCACGTTGACTTTTAATAGTTTTTGTTTACCTGGTTTCGGCTTTGGTGAGGTTACTCCACCTGATTTTTCCTCCTTTAAAACTCTATATATTGTAGATTTTCCATATCCCATTGCCTTAGATGTTGTTTCAACTACACTGTCAATAGTGTTTGAGGGATTTTGATGTTTAAAATAGTGGTACACATTCACTACATCACTCTTTTCATTGAGCGATAAATGGTCTAGTTTTAATTTTTTTACTGGCGTATACTCACAAACTGCTTCCATTTTTAGTCACTACTATTTGTCAAGTTTATCGAAAATCAAATAACTGCATTTCTAGAAACTTAAGCACTATTTAAGTCAAAATATCTGTCATTAGAAGCTGTTGCCATTCGGAGGTGGTTAAATAACAATTATCCCTTTCTAATCTGGTTACGCCTATGACGCACGTTAATCCTCTTAGGCCTACTGTAGTAACAATGAAAGATCATAAAATAATGTGATAGTCCAAGAAATTTAATAAATTTTGTCTTGAAATTAACAAAAACAATTTAGAATGCATTACAAATATTGAAGTTTTACCGCACGTACTGTACTATAGTTTTGCATACCGAATTAGTTTTTATTCTGGGAATTTACTCTCTCTTGATTTTCAAATAAAGTATAAGGAAGCCTACATTCAACACGACGAATTAAATTACAAAGAAGAAGAAAAAAAATAGTTTGGTACAGGTTTTATGTAAATAATGTCAATAAAAAAAGCAATTCATGATTACATCTGTAAATTTTACAGGATGGGTTGACGGCTTATTGTTAGCCATGGGGAAATTATTTTCCGCTGGATTGAGAAAAAAGATCATTTTCCATTGGAAATTTAGTTAATCAAAAATCCAGAATTAAACCAATATAAAATTTAATTAATATAATAAATATTGTAAGGATGATGGAAATGTTATTTATTGCTACAGTTCATTTCTAAATGTTTTCCTTCGCTTAATTAACAAAAAGGCATAAATATATTCATAATTTATTTATTGCTGACGTCTTATTTACAACGTTGTATGAATATGAAAAATAAACTTTAGTTTAAACAGCAGCTAAATAAAATTAAGTTATTTCATACGTATAAATTTGCTTTGTTACTTTACGCGTTTCAAGGTACATCCTCTTAAAATTGATTTGAAAATATTAATCAGCTATGTTGATAGTACTCTTCCAACGAGTAAAGGACGTATTTATATTGTTCAACTTCATATTACTCATAGAACACAAATCAGGATGTGCATAAATAGCGCACCTCTTGACGTTATTAATATATTTATTCAATAAATGTTTACATGTTTAATGATTTCAACAAACTTTTATATTTTTTTTTGGATAGATAAGAATATTCTAATGAATAACCAGTATTTATTGTCGTCACAGAATATAATGATTATTTTTAAAAATCTTTTGTATATTTATAGGTATCTACTTCAATGCCTATAAAAACAGTTTGATTTATCAACATTACAATAAAGAAAATAGTGGAATGAAATGAATTAGAATAATAAATTAGTTTTTACCCTACACTATGAGAAAGTTGAATTTTTAACAGCATTACAGAGGCGAGTCAATTACATTTTCCACGGCTAGCCGAGAAAATCAATTTTACGTTTCCCCGCTAGCTGGCGCCTCAATTGAAAAATAGACAACACTATTAAACGTCAGATTAAAACAAATTGTTAGCAAGTATTGCTTCTTGCTTTATTTTCTAATTGATTACACGGTATAATCTTGAATGATGTATTACTTATACAGTGTGTAAAAGCCAAATGAAATAAATTCATTATTTCGGTTACTGTACATATTTATAAAAAATCCCGAAACACGTCAAATATAAATTATAACTTGACATTCTTTAAAGTGAAAATGCAACCCCTACCTTCAATGACAGGTACAACCCCCAATTTTTTAAATGGGAAGTATAGGCTTGTGATATATCATTTGAAAGGTCTCTTCATTCTCTATTCAAAAATGTTATTGTTTTTAAATTTGATGCAAAAATTAACATAAAAAAAATTAATATCATGTTGTTACCGAAATTCGCTACAATACAATCAAAAACTAAAATGTAATGCTAAAACGTGATAAAATGTAGAACACGAAAAAGAACTATGAATGTTAATGAAGTAGACGTTCAAAATGTTCTCCGCGAACGTCTTGGCAACATACTTATCTCAAATAAAACTGTCTTCTAACATTATTTAACATATCAGACGTGATCGACCTAATCGCAAGCGTTATTCGTTCTTTTAAGTCATTTAAATCAGAAGGTTTAGTTTTGTACACATGGCTCTTCACATATCCCCATAAAAAGAAATCTAATAATCTAAGATCAGGTGATCGCGCTGGCCATTCAATTGATCCTCGCCTCCCTATCCACCGATTGGGAAATATTGTATCGAGGTACTGCCGGACATTAAGTTAGTAATGTGGTGGTGCTCCATCCTGCTGAAACCATATCGTATTCGCTGGAACTTGAGGGTTACCTGGATCAGGATATAAATTTGCCAACGTTGGAATGACATCATTTTGAAGTAGTGCCAAATAATTGTTGCCATTCAAGATGCCCTCAATAAAAAAAGGGACCAATGATATTGTTGCCTACAATCCCTGCCCAAACATTAACCTTTTAAGGGTACTGAGTGTCTTCTTCTCTCATCCAGTGAGGATTTTTCGTGGACCAGTAGCGGCAATTTTGCCGATTAGCATGACCGTTAAGTAAAAAAGTACACTCATCAGAAAACATAACCACTTCTAATTGGATAATATTGTTATCTAACATGTCCATCATTTGCTCACAAAAAAAAGTTCTCCTATCAAAATCGTCTTCCATGAGCTCCTGAGTAGGTATCATCTTATACGGATGCAATTTATTTTCTTTTAATATGTTTGCTATCGATGTATGGCTAGCATTGAATGTAGTGGATGTCTGTCTACTCGATGTATGTGGGTTTTCCTGAAACTCAAGCAACACATCTAATTTGAGTCCATCACTCAGTTCATTGGCAGCTGCTTTTTTTATCTGCCTTATATGACCAAACTCGCGAAACTGCTTTTCTAATTTACTTATTGTTCCTTGGGATATAGGCGGTAAATTAGGAAATTTCTCATGAAATAGGCTAGTGACTTCCTGTTGTGTTCGGATGTTATCTCCGTAACCAATCATTTGTAAAACTGTTATTTTATGCATTTCCGTTAATCTAACCATTTTTCAGAATTAAATTGAACAAACTTTATACTTAAATTACAACAATGACAACTTAAATAAAACAATTTACTACTGCTTGTTAAAATAGCGTTGCCACGGAAATTTTTTAAAGTTTTTTAATGGTTACCATCTAAAAACCACATTGCTATGGTTTTTGTTCACTTTCTCATTATCAAGACCTAAACGGGAAATAAGTTTTAAGTATATTGTAATAAGTTTCGAGTATATTTTAGCGAATTTCGGTAACAACATGATTTTAATTTTTTTTATTTTAATTTTTGCATCAAATTTAAAAACAATAACATTTTTGAATAGAGAATGAAGAGACCTTTCAAATGATATATCACAAGCCTATACATCCCATTTAAAAAATTGGGGGTTGTACCTGTCATTCTAAGGTGGTTGAAGGTAGGGGTTGCATTTTCACGTTAAAGAATGTCAAGTTATAATTTAAATTTGACGTGTTATGGGATTTTTTATAAATATGTACAGTAACCGAAATAATGAATTTGTTCCATTTGGCTTTTACACACTGTATATTGTTTATACATTGATAAACACATAATTTGAGTTGCGACTTCATGTGCTTGCTTGGTTGGTTGTTTATGTGTTGCTTCTAGTAAAGAGAGTTGTTTAACAGCAATCTGTTTATTTGAAACAGTTTCTTTCATTAAACATCGGAAAATGTTTAACATACATTAATAATCAGCTCTGCAGGCCTAGAAGGCCCATGGCTTTGTTGACTTCTTTTCTCCATTTATTCCTGTTTTCTGCTTTTCTTTTCCAGTTGGTTATCTTTAGTGTTCCAAGGTCTTTTAACACCTCTTCCATCCATCTTGCTTTGGGTCACCCTCTTTTCCTCTTTCCTCCTATCCCGCTTTCTACTATTTTTTGGGGTACCCTTTCATTTTTCATTCTCTGTATGTGGCCAATCCATCTCAATCTATTTCCCTTTGCAATACCTATAATGTCTGGTTGACCAAATAGTTCTCTCAGTTCTTTATTGCTTCTTCTCTGCCATATGTCGTCTATTTTCTTCCCTCTAAAAATTTTGGGTAGACATTTCCTTTCCCAGATCGCTAGCATATTTTGCTCACGGTTTTCCAGTGTCCAGGTTTCGCTTCCGAATAGTACTATAGGTCTTGGCACCGTTTTATATATTCTTATTTTGGCACTTCTAGCTAGCACTTTACTATTTAATATGTTTCTTAGATTATATAAACATTTGTTTCCTTTGTTTATTCTGTTCTGGATCTTTTTTCTTTGATCAGGCTTTTTGGCAAATTCTGCTCCCAAATAGGTAAATGTATCCACTTCTTTAAAACTATATGTTTTGTTTTTCAACGTTGTTATTTCCAATTTCCCATTATTCCTTCCCTCAGTTTTTGTCCATTTCATGTCAATAAAAATTACATGAGTATCCTTTTCATGTTCGTAACTCTCCGCCTGTATTTCCCTGAGTGTAAAAATTTGGTCTATCACTGATCTTCCCTGCCGAAATCCACATTGATATTATCCCTCTACTTCCTCTATTTTCGAAATCAGTAACTTTTTTATATACATTAACAAAGTTAAATTGCTTCTAGGCGTCTAAATAATTTATAAAATAATAGGGTTGCCAAAGTTAAGCTGGTGAACTTTATTTGTATCTGTTTTTTTAAATTGTTTTTTGAAAATAGCTAAGACTGCTGCAACTGCTTCTCAAAAAGAGCATGTTTGTCCATCTCTAACTCGGTTGCTCCTTTCTTCCGTTGATGTCGCTGACAATGGGTGGGAAGGCTATTATAGCATTGTGGTCTGCACACTCCAGGTCGTAGTGTAGTAGAATGAATTTTATACTATAAAATAAATTTTTTATAAAGAAAATTTTCACAATTATTGTGTAGGATAAAAAATTATATGTAAACCATGACAGTAAAGTGCTCTTTTCATGCCTCATATTTTTTTTCGTACTGAAAAATGCCACTTTACCACCTAGGTATATAATATACTACTGCTTTTGTAGGAAGGATTATTGTTTAACGCATTTAAACTAAGTAGCATTGAATATTTGTCATATTTGACTCATTAATAAACAGCTACACATTTTAGTGCTATTTAGAGAATATGTACAGTGTGGGCCTCAAAAAACAGTCCACCTCGATATTTGGCAGTATTTATTAGATTTTAAGAAAATGAGAAAACAGGTCGATTTTTGTTCTAAGGGAAACACATTTTTACGATACACACATCTGTCATTTGTCAACCTTATTATTAAATAGGGAATGTACCATTTGCGGCATATCATTAGAAAGGTATTTAGATATAGTATTCAGACATAACGATCTTTTACGAGTTTTTTTTTTATATTTGCACCGATTTGCAAAAAAGTCTTAGTTCATTTAAAATACAACACCTCTAAAAAATGTAACGTAACGCCTATGATTTGTAATTTTTTCTGTAATATCTAAGCTAATTTCAAAATTTATACAAATATTTATAGTGTTGTAAACTTGTCTTTAGCTTTTTGTAAACAAGCATTACTGCTAAAGACTTTTATCTCATTTTTAAGCAAACTGTTATGAAAAGATACAAGTACCTTTTTACTGGAGACGTCTGTATATTTACACATAAAGTGCAATATAGATATGGCTATTGATGTCCTATCGGTTGGGTTATGTTTCCTGTGAGTGAGTCTATTGTTTCATTTTCTTTTATAGCTAATATATGCAAATCCCAAAATAGGGTTAGTTACTTGTTTTTTCCTGAGGATGAATACATTTCCATTCCAAATAAGTGATGTTTTAACTAAGTTGTTGGAATAAACAGTATTGGAAAGATGCCTAGCTTAATAAAATTACCAAATCCTGATGCCTACACAGGCCACTGTTTTTGGAGAACATCAGCCACACTCCTTGTTAATACGGGGGCCGATATATGTGTTCTGAAGCGACATGGAGGTTGGAAATCTTCGACTGTGGCCGAAGGATACGTGGAAGATTCTATCAACAATAAAATTCAGATATCAAATAAAATTTTAGACTGTGAAACTTCAGGATTAAGTGCTGTCACCTCTACGGCAGTGGATAGTCTTCCAACTCCCAAAACTAGGATATCACGGACTGAATCTGACTTATCTGGTTTGGGAATAAATATTGGTTCGTGCACTGGCTGCACCATTAATGTTAACATTGTAAATAATAAATAAAATTAGGTAGTGTTAAATTTTCTCACAATTTGAAAGCCTTAATAATTATTGTTATACATTAATAAATAAATGATTTCTTGGATTTTTGCTTGATTGAGGAACATAAAGGTTAAAATATACAAATCCCATATAGTACTTAGCACACTACTTCGCGCATGGTGTCATAGTAACAAAGAAAAATGAAAAAAAAGGGTCACTTTGCATATTCTTGCTCGAACCTTGTCATTTTTTGACGTTTGTAGAAAAAATATAAATAACAGCTCTGTTTAAAATGAGTGCTTCATCATAGTTTTTTATCCAGAGTGACCCCTAGCGATGTGATCTAATTCTTGACTTGACTACTCTAGTTTCTTTATTTAAGGCGGACATTCTGAGCCTATGCAGTTTTCCACTACTGTCCTATGTGTGTTAACAGGTAACATGTTGTCCTATATTAAGCAAATTGAGTCATTATATTTGTTTATATTTATGCTTTAGGTGTACATTTAGCACAACTTGGAAACGTGAACCAAATATGATTTATGAACTTCGTCATTGATTAAACATATACACATTTTTATTTATGGTACAATAAAATAATATCGTAGCGTATTAATAATTTAAAAAGCAAATAAAGTTTAGTTTTCTGGTTTTAGTGTACGTATTTTTTATTTCATTCTGCAAGTACTAAGATTATTCAACGATACAGTAAACAATTGGGTGATTCACTTTACGTATTTAACGGTTCTGCAGAATATATAAATCCATTTTTTAACATTTTGCTATTTTTTGTTTGTATATAAACGTATTATAAAAATAGATGACACATAATCCGTACTTACCTATCTAAATAATAAAAACTAAACAGTTGATTATACGAAAATAATTTTGTAATTTTGTAGAGAATTATTATGAAGGTTAGGTTTTATGTCTATAATGTATACATTAACATTTTACTTTGGTAACGAAGTATACAGTTTGATGCAAATATATGGAATAAATTCATTATTTCAGAAGAAGACGACTTTAAAAAAAATCTTAAAACACGTCAATTTTAATTTTTTAATGGCCATCAACTGCTATATTTGGGAACGATTAACCTGTCACTTGCCCCTGTCGTACGCCTCTGGTGGTAGCTAGAAACGTTTGTTTAATATAATTTTGTAGGGTGTACAGTGTCTACATTTTCTGCCAAATATGAAATGAATACGTAAAACAGTCTTAAAGTACTGAACCCAAATAGTTTTTAAATTTTTACACAAAACACCCTGTAACTAAGTAAGCAGCTACATTTTATTTAGGTGTTTTGGGTTAAATCTTCATAATTTGAAGTCAGGATTCTAGTATTAAATTATTTCCAATTAGTAATGAATCACTCTGTATATGCACACTTATTTTCCTACTCAATTTGTGTTACTTTTTGATAATAGCATCAGTTAACCTTCAATGAAATTTGAAATCTTGAGATATTAAGTATTGTTTTTATTCGGTGACCTTCGTTTTTTCCCGTATGAAATAACTAACAAACCTTATCTCCCAACTGTGGTGTTAACCTTATTTTATTATCATCATTTTCATCAAACTACAATAAAACAAGCAATTTTCCAAAATTTTAAGATCATATGTGGCTACTAATTAATAAAAATATTTAATTCAGATTTTGTTTTTGCTAACTTATTTATAATAACGTACATACTTTATTTACAACCTGTAAGATTGTAAGTATAAAATTTATCTGATGATAACAATGTGTACAATGGCATTCTCACATTTTACTGTACTAATTCTTTATCGAGACTAAATGTTTCACAATCCGCAACCAGTTACCAATTTAGAGAGGTTAAGTTAGGATTATAATTTTGCGCACTTAAAAAATTTGTTATAAATGATTGTAAAAAAATTTAATATAGAAGATTGTTGCTATTGCTATTCTTGGAAATGGATTATTGAAGCATTTGATGAAACTTTTATGTAAGTATTATCAATGATTTATCACGTAAAGTATTAAAGTAGATTATATAGAAAACAAACAATTAGTTCCCTAACTAATTGTATAAATTCGTATAGACAACCCAAATTTTATGTAGATTCTGTTTTCATCTTGTGGACTGTGTTTTTAAATTTCTGTTTTTTTTACTGAAGCAGCGACATTGTCAAAATAAATTGACACGACATATCAAAAGGAATTTCTTCGTTTAGAAATTAACAACAAGTTTTGCTAGTGGTTGGCGAACCTTTGATGAATAAAACCCTAAACTGTTGGATACTTCCTAAAGTGCAAGCATATCGCCATGTTGCTGTTGCTAATATTTGCATATATTTTTCTTCATAAATAAAATATTTAAAAATTGAAAATTCACCTACTACCTTTTGACTTTTTAAAAAGCTTTTGTGATTTGTACGAAATAGTAGACATCAATAGTTTGGAAAATTACAAG
The DNA here is from genome assembly GCA_035357415.1 of Ophraella communa. NCBI lineage: Eukaryota > Metazoa > Arthropoda > Insecta > Coleoptera > Chrysomelidae > Ophraella > Ophraella communa. The sequence goes on from CM068994.1 coordinate 3,637,611, forward strand.
AGACATAATTTCAAATCTTCTAGGACTTTATGACCAAAATAGTATGATAATAATAACAGATTAGATTATTACTATTTTAAGCTTAGCAGCAAAAAGTATACTTTTAACCTTTGCTTTTAAAAATAATTTATCCAATTCTTATCAATATAATATTAGAATAATTTTAAATGATTTTGTGTTGTTAACCTTACATTTTTGAATAATATTCGACCAAAGAGCAGATGGTTCAGATAATACGTTACGTGCATATTCTTTCTTTCTTGTCAAATGTCATTCTGCCAGATGTTCTGCCTGTTGTTTTATTATGGTTTCATTCTGGTCAATAATTTAGCCTTAAAAGGTTTATTAACAACGGTAAACAACTAAAACGTTGAATTCAACTTTCACTATTTATTTGCAAATTATGAAATGCAATGACGGCCGTTTCGCCATAGAATTAGCATCGTCAGATTGACATTTATTGAAGTTACATTTTGTTTGTTTGTAGCTGGGTACCTGATGTTGATTAAGTAGGCAAGGCAAGACCAAGTATGGAAGTAATAAGACATAACAATTTAAACAAATTAAAGCCTAGATGTTATTAGCCCTAAGGGATTATCCTGGATGTATTTCCCTTTAAGATCAGTATAACTGTGCAATGATATAGACAAAACAGGAAAAAACTATATCATGCTGATCTTTACAATAACTTAATATATTTATGTTTCAATTACGTCTTATCTATGTATAAAATGAAGACTCAATCAAAGTAAACAGTTTAATAGTGGTGAACTTCCAAGATTTATTTGTTCATTAACTACTTTATATTGTTGATCTGCTAGATGTCTTTTATTTCAAGTTCTTCAAGGAAATCTAAATTTTGTTTTTTATCACAAATATGTAATATTTGAGTGTCATTGGTGTGTATGAGTGAGTGTGGATGTTCAAGAACGTGTTTTGCATAGTTTGACTTATCTGGTTGTTTTAATCTATATGCTCTTAAGTGTTCATTGAATCTTATTTCAAAATTTCTTTGTGTTTGACCTACATATACAGCATTACATTCTGGACAATTAATTTTGTAAACACCAATTTTTTTAATTTAGGTAATTTTGTTTTTACATTTAACAATTTTGTACCAACATTATTGTGTGATTTGAATGAAATTAATGCAGATGTTGCCGAAGATATTATTTTTGAAATTGTATTAGAAATATTTCCACAATATGTGATACTTTTATAACTTTTAGTTTCTTTAGGGTGTTGAGGGAATATTAGTTGTAGTGACACTTTCTGTTCTTTCTTATTAATTAATTTATTTATCAAATGTTTTGGATAGCCATTAGATATTGCTATTTGTTTTATAATCTCAATTTCTTTATTAAAATTATTTTTGTTCATTGGAATTGAAAATGCTCTATGTATCATAGAATTATAAGCTGCTAATTTATGTGATATAGGATGATTTGAATGATATGGTATGGTTACATCTATGTTTGTGTTGGTTTTCTGTATATTGAATTTAATATTGTTATGTCTTATTACTTCCATACTTAATACTAGCTAATTAACATCAGGTACCCAGCTACAAACAAACAAAATGTAACTTCAATATGTCAATCTGACGATGCTAATTCTATAGCGAAACGGCCGTCATTGCATTTCATATTTTGCGAATAAATAGTGAAAGTTTAATTCAACCTTTTAGTTGTTTACCGTTCTTAATAAGATGGACTTTCACGTAGTAAGGGTTAGTACAATAAAAAAGGTTTATTGACGTTTTGTCTTTTTTTATTACACCTTCTTTTATCAACCTAATCAATCAAGTAGTTTTTAAATCAAAAACTACAAACTATGTGCATACCAATTATTATTTTTGGCGCCCAACGTGGGGAGATGCAGTATTAACGTATGTTTTATTGACTTTCTAAAAAGGGGGCGCTGTTTAGTATATTCCCACAGGTGCAAAAGTACCTAGATACGGCTTTTCAAATTGTATAATGGTATATTATAGTTTCATATTTTGAATTAAATTTTATGCTTTTAATTCAGATTTCGGATACTTATAAAATTATACTTATTATTATTATACTGCTTGAAAAGTTATTTACTTTCTTAAGCTTAACTTGGAATTGAGTCGGAAGATGATCTGACATTTCATAAAAATATTGTTATATAATTATTAAACTTAAATTGTGCAAAACAACTAGGAGGGTGTCATAGGATGAAGGTTTAGTTCGTATCATGTGGCTCATACACTCCATCCAAATTAGGTACACAATAAACGTCACAATAAACGTCACAAACAACGTAAATAAGAAAAGATGAAATATTACATACCTTAAGCACTCTGCAAATAATCTTTATTTTATAGCCATGATTATTTTATATTGCTCTTATTTTAATTCGACATTCTGATAACATATTTTTTGTGCGTAAAAGAACCTATGACCAAATAAAAGAATTAATATAATTCAATATAAAGGCTCTGTGAGAAAAACTCACCGGTCAAAATAATATTCCAAAGGACAGCACAAATATTTTAACACGTTTACTGTAAGTATACTGAAAGTGTAATTCGTCCACTGTCATATTTTGCAAAGAACATGTAAAAATCTGTATACGGGGTTGGGATAAAGTATGGAACCAAGTAAATATCTTTTAAACGAAAAGAACGATATATATGAAAATTTGCAGGTAAGTGCAATGGAACAAAACGCATCTAACATACATTTTTTTGATAATAATTTACTTCCGGTTTAACCGGAAATGCCATCAAATTCTTTAATTTAAATGGGACACCCTATATATTTTTACAGATTTTGAAAGAGCTTGTTATTTTAAATTCATACATACTGAGTTTAATGTAAACAAATTTGTAAAAACGAAGAATATAGCACTAACCAACCTCCTTTGAGTTTTTTGCATTAAAGAAAAAAACTATTTAGATAATCTAATTGATGTTGTTTGTATGCATAGTAATAAATAAACAAGTACTGTTTAGTACGTATTTTGAAAGGAAGACAGTAGTAAGACTTAATGTGATGGAAACATCAACTCATAAAAGAGACAACCTTAAATTCTGTTAATACATATGAAAATCTCCAAAGAGATAACCGCATAGAAATATAAAACATGCAGCCAAAATGATATTGTTTAAGTTCTCTAATAACTTTTTTAAAAAATTTTGATTATCCAAAATTGACATTGTATTGTATTTTTAGCCTGATGATGGTCCTGTGGACCGAAACTAGTTGCAAGTAACTTTCATTATTAAATTAAAATTATGGGATCGACTTTGTGCTTTTCTTTGAACCTTTTATTAAATAATTAAATTCACCGGAAATTGACAAAATTCATTAAAAATTAATGATATGTGTATTACATCTAAAGTTTTTCTAAAATATCGATTTTTAGAAACTTTAAACAGTAATAACATTGTTTTTATCAAAAAAATATACGTCGTCAACGACATATTCATGGTGATATTTTAATATTGTAGTTTATATCTCGTGAATCTCTGTTCAAATTAGTACGTCGACCATCTTGGACCCGTAAATGCGACAATAGCTGTTCTAATTACCCTTAACGATTTGTAAAATGATAACAGCTAATGCAGTACTTGATATTTAGGTATAAAATCATAGATCACATACATTTTATTGAAATACAAAAGTTTTAACTTAAATTTGTTTTTAAATAAATGTAATTTACTTGTTAAAACAGTGACACTGCTAATTTTTAAATTATAACATATTTTATGTTATATATCTTTTATAAAATAGTTTTAAAGACTAGTTATATCTAATATTTTTATGTTTCGTTAATTTCGAGATATAATAACAATCACAAAATACTTTGACATCCGGTAGTCAAGTAACCACATTTTTTCGAGACAGCAATACAATTGGCTGAACTGATACGTAACCGCACTTATGAAATAACATATTAATTTTATTGAAAATCGTAAATTATTATTTATATGAATTGCCATATTTTTTTAATTAAAAATAAAATACAAGTAGTAGCCACCGAGATGTGGACGCAACAATTATATTCCAAAAAAAATAGATTTTGACATTATAAACTATGTATCCATAAATGATTAGTGCGAAAATTGCCTTCACGTTGAATAACGTATGTTTTAAATATTTTTATCGCCTATGTTGCAACAATAAAACGATTTGAAATCACTGCACTAAAATTGTCTCAGACGATATTATTTTGGTAGCATTGACGTGCGTTTTTAACATTATCATGATTACCGGAACTGTTTTGTGTACAATAATTATGACCGATTTTGAGATTTTTCTGTTAATTTAATTTAACGTCATTCTACCTATATTTTACGATTGTTTCGTAAAGTGTTTATGTAACCACACAATACAAAACTAAACGTTTACAACAAACAAGTAATAAAAAATGCATTTTATTTTATTAATCAAAAATATCATTGTTGCACAACTGTATTTTTTCTGTTAACCTTGTTTATACTTTAAAACTTATTTATTGATACTAATAATCTTTTACCTTAAATTTAATTATGTATCCATCTAAATTGCATTCTGTCATAAGTTATTTTTATAAAAAAATAGATTGCTACACTTCTCGTAAGCACTTGCAAATAATTTGTAATTATCTATTTTTAACCATTCAATATCTAGTAGGTACTCCATTCATATCTTTATTTAGGTAAATCTATACAACCTCTTACATTAAATTTCTTCTTTTACCTCTTCTACATGCACTTGATTAATGACCAAGACAATACACTTCATCTCCCCCATTTCTTTTTTCTTATATCCAGATTATGGAAAGATTGCTTGCAAATATCTTTCCTAATCTTACCATCCTTCATACTTTAAATCAATCCACAAACTTTCCATCCAATAAACAAAAATAAATTTAGGCATATTACTTGTGTAGGGTATAGGATAGGTTAATTGTTATAGTTATACAGTGAGGAAAAACCAAATAAATAAATTCATTATTATTGACATCCTTTAAAGTGAAAATTTGATTTCTACCTTCAACCCCCTTTGAGTGACAGTTACAACTTCCAATTTTTTAAAAAGGGGAGTATGGGTTTGTGATTTATCGATTGAAATGTCTCTCCATTCATTATATATCCTTTTCTACTACTAGTAGAAATACATAAAACAATTATGCACACAATTATGACGTGTCTTTTTCAACTCTAATTATGACCTTGGAATGTTGGAAAGAGATAGCATCAAAAACGTTTAAATGGTTGTATTCATAAGAGTTTATTTTGACCTTTTATGACAACTGTTTCCACTCTACACCACTGCCATGTACCGCCATTACGCAACAAACACTTCGCAAAAAGGGTAAAATAAGAAAAGTTAAAATAGAACCTATCTTAAGCACTCTGATAATCTTGTTTTTACGTGTAAAATAAAAATAGATTAACATGTAGCAAAAAAATAATTAAGTTATAACATATAAGCTCTGTGAGAAAAACTATCCTGCCAAATTAAAATTCCAAACACAAAAAATATTATAACATGACTATAACTAACAAAGTAACAAAGAAAAAATCTCAATCCGGTAAAATGGAAAGAAAAATTATTAATTAATAAAGATTTGAAAACTGATTTTCCAAATTATGAAAATAAGCGTTTTATGATTTAAAATAAAAAACAAACAAGTTCATTGTAACGGGTAGAAATTATCCTAGCGTGACGAAAAGTGTATTTGTGTTTTTTTATCTTGTTGAGAAATAATATTCAGAAAAGCTTACCTCTCGGACAATATTTGACAATGATTTTTTCATAGATAAAAATAGGTATTAAAATAAATTTTTCGCTAAAGTTCAGTGACTGAACAAGTTATCACAAAAAATGAATAAAATTATATTTTTCCAAATATTCGTACCCTCAAAAACATTTCAGGAAGTGAAAATTCCACACCTCTACTTTTTAACCAATAACATGACTTATTTGTCTGGTTACTATGGCAACTAAAAAAATTTCCGGAAATTTTTTCGTAGCGATATTTAAGTGAAAATTTTTTGACATCTGAAACCATAGAGAGCGCCGAAAACTCAATGTACAGATCCTAGACAAATAATAGTATATTAAACAACGCATTTCATACGATACGAGTTTAAGTTTAAAAAACGAATCATGTCACAGCAGTCATGAAATAAGTTTATAATATTTTTTTAAATTTTACCATTTTATCATTTTTTAAATTAATTTATTGGATGCACTTTAGGATTTAGGGCAACGCCCCCCCGGAGGGGATGCATATGGGTGGATAGCTTATGAAGAGAGAAACATAGTGGTAGGGGTCCCACCGCGCGGAAACGCCCCCTAGCGGAGATATAGGAAAACTCAGAACACATTTACCCATTGAAAATACATTATAAAACCAGTTATCTGAACCTAGCAACCTAACCTAACCTAACCTAACCTAACCTAACCTAACCTAACCTAACCTAACCTAACCTAACCTAACCTAACCTAACCTAACCTAACCTAACCTAACCTAACCTAACCTAACCTTTTTTTGTGTGGGTAGGTGGGGAAATCCTTTATGGACACTCTAGAGTAGTGTGAGATTCTCCCTTTCAGGGGCATACTCACTAAAACCCCACCTACATATCAGAGTCACCCCCCGGAACGACCGAAAAGCATAACATCAGGGGGGCTCCTCGCCTACACTAATCTCCTATTACTCTCGCCTTCCCCCTTCTGTCGAAGGATTTGCGAAATAAAGTTTTTCTGATCTGTTACTGATCCTACAAGATCCGCTGGACTCATTCTCGACACGTTTGTGGTTAGAGCTGACTTCTGGGCGTCCCATCGAGGACAGCGGAAAAACGTATGTTCTGGATCATCCAGCTCATTGCAGTAGACGCAGGTGATATTGGTTTTACCTATTCTATTCGTATAGGATCTAAAACAGCCATGGCTACTAAAAAATTGCGCGGTGAAATAGTCAATATTCCTGAATGAACATTTTAACCATGGTCTTAGGTCAGGAATCAGCTTTTTTGTCCCTTGTGCCTTACTTTCTAAGCCGGCCCATCTAATGCACCATTTTTCCACTATCAGTTCTTTTTCATTTATTATATCTGCCCGGTGCATACTACCTCCTCTGAAGGTTCTACCCCGCTGGAGGAATTCCGGTTATAACTGCTAGTGCATCACTTGACACTGTTCTATATGCCCGCGCAACTCTCAATAGTATCTTTCTTTGTGTACTGATTACTAAATTCTTATATTTCTGCATTTTGAGCGATCTTTTCCAGATCGGAGCAGCATATGAAATGACAGATATCACTACACCTGACAGTATCTTCCTTCGGAAAAAATTGGGTCCCCTCATATTTGGCATGGTTTTTGAAACTGCCAGCGTTTGTCTGCTAGCTTTCTCGCAGGCTTTCCTTGTATGCTCATTAAATAGCATCTTGTCGTCAAGGATCACCCCCAGGTACTTAACGTACTTACTAGGAGTCACCTGCGAACTCCCGATCTTGAATACAATCCGCGGACCCTTTAAGATTATGGGCTCCGTCTTCTCGGCAGCTATACTAAGACCCTGTCTGAATATCCACCGGTTAATCATTATAATGGCCTCATTTGCGTTTTCCACAAGTATTTCTCAATCAGCGCTAAATCGTCGGCGTACGCCACTGTAGAACAGCTCTCTGGCAACTCCAGTTCTAGGACATTGTAAACGACGTTCCAAAGCAAGGGCCCCAAAACAGAGCCCTGTGGTACACCCTGCTGCATATTCATTCAGAGAGATCTGTCGCTAAAATAGTCACCTACTATATTTTTTAAATATTCACTGACAACCTAACCGAACCTAACCTAACCTAACCCAACTTACAGTCCCTATCCTGCAGAAGGGGCAGCAGTCCTTGACCTCTGAGCCAGTTCAGACAAGTCTCTCTGTCACAACGAGGACTCAAACCTGTAACCACAGGCACCACAAGCCAGAGTTGGGCCACTGTCCTGTAGTGATAGAAAACTCCTTATTTCCTCTATATATTTTTTAAGGACAGGCCATCAAAATATCAGTTGACGAGCTGAATTGAATCGATGGAAAATATTTTCCATACAAATTTTTTCCCCCCCAATTCTTAAGGAAGCGTTCCTACGCTACCTGACCCCCATTAAAAAATTCCCCTATGTTTTAGCTTAAGTTGAATCAGATTACCTGTTTTATAATGTATTTTCATTGGGTAAATGTGTTATCTGAGTGACAGATGTCAGATTGGATAAATATTTTTTTTACAAATTATAGTGTGAAAATTTTTTACCAAATACCACTCAAATTATTCCTAGAAATTTTCTTTCGACCACGAATATTTAATTTTCAAAATATTCATGCTCTCATAATATAATTTAAGCTTTTGTGATGTTATAAGTGAAAATTTCTACTATAACATCATCATAATATGTCAAAAACTAGATATTTCTGGAATTATTTTGATTCTATACTGTATTTGAAAATCAAGAGAGAGTAAATTCCCAGAATAAAAACTAATTCGGTATGCAAAACTATAGTACAGTACGTGCGGTAAAACTTCAATATTTGTAATGCATTCTAAATTGTTTTTGTTAATTTCAATACAAAATTTATTAAATTTCTTGGACTATCACATTATTTTATGATCTTTCATTGTTACTACAGTAGGCCTAAGAGGATTAACGTGCGTCATAGGCGTAACCAGATTAGAAAGGGATCATTGTTATTTAACGACCTCCGAATGGCAACAGCTTCTAATGACAGATATTTTGACTTAAATAGTTATTAAGTTTCTAGAAATGCAGTTATTTGATTTTCGATAAACGTGACAAATAGTAGTGACTAAAAATGGAAGCAGTTTGTGAGTATACGCCAGTGAAAAAATTTAAAACTATACCATCTATCGCTCAATGAAAAGAGTGCTGTAGTGAAGGTATACCACTATTTTAAACATCAAAATCCCTCAAACACTATTGACAGTGTAGTTGAAACAACATCTAAGGCAATGGGATATGGAAAATCTACAATATATAGAGTTCTAAAGGAGGAAAAATCAGGTGGAGTTACCTCACCAAAGCCGAAACCAGGTAGACAAAAACTATTAAAAGTCAACGTGGACGAGTTTTTTAAAAATGCTATTCGTAAGCTTGTTCACTCATTTTTTATAAACAAACAAATACCAACTTTAGATAAAGTTTTGCAAGAGTTAAACTTTAAATTTGAAAAAATGGGCAGACACTCAATGCTAATTGATTCTGAAGAAAGGCAGTACAAACGGTTTTCTTGAGAATGGTTTACTCTTATTTGAATAAAAAAAACCGTTGATTATCACGAAGAAATGAATGGAGACGTGTTTGAGGAATATTTTGAACAGATGATTCAATTCATACCAAAAGGATCGGTTATTGTAATGGATAATGCAAGTTACCACTCCAGATTACTTGAACCTTTACCAATCACTAAATGGAAAAAGGATGAAATTGCAAAATGGTTATCTTCTAAAAATTTAGCCTTTGACAATACAATGCTGAGGGCAGAATTGTTAACTATTGCTAAAAAACATAAGCAAAATTATAAAAAATATAATATTGAGGAGATAGCCAAAAAACGAGAAATTGAAATCCTTCGTTTTCCACCCTACCATTGTGAGCTGAATCCGATAGAATTGATAAGTTAAAGGTTATGTTGCCAGAAATACACTACTTTTAAATTATCAGATGTTAAAAATCTCTTCAATAAGGCAATATCTGAAGTAACAAGTGAAAATTGGCAAAAATGTATTAGACACGTTACAGAAATAGAAAAAAAAATGTGGGAGCTGGATAACATAATTGATATTACTATAGATATTACTATATTACTAGTAATGATATTACTATATATTTATTTTTTAAGATCTAATATTGTCGTATTTTTTGCATATTGCTCGTCAAATTTTATCCTTGCGGTTGGTTTTTTTTTCTCATATACCTACTTAATTGTTTTTTTAGCTCCTCATATTAATTTATAAGTAATTGTAATTATCTGTACATATATACATATATTGTAAATAAACATATGCCTAAAATAATATTGACTTTTTCTTCATTTTACCGAAATTAAATTACTACTTACGAATTATGTTTATCTATCTAAAATTGGTAATCTAGGTATAAATAACTAAAACAAATTAAATATTTCTATTTCCATATTAATTTAATTTTGAAAACGCACGTCTATGGTTTACTGCCTTTAACACTGATAACTGCAAAACATTTCTGGGAATTTACTCTCTCTTGATTTTCAAATACACTATACATACATTTTTTGACTAATAATTCACAGTGTCAATGATTTTTTTTATCAAATTTGTTATACACTCAACAATCACATTTCTAAATATTTTTTCCAATTTTTTTCTTTTAATTTGTTGTAAATTTTTAAAGCCCAATAAATTATATATAAAAAGGTTTTGGTAGACGACAATAGCATTTCCTAACATTATTATCATATTATCATGTGTTTTGTCTTTAAATATTAGACAATATAAATCACGGTCATGTTGAAAAGCCTGATTCAGCATAACGTGTCTTTTCTTGCAGAAGAATTTAAAATAATCACGAGAAAATAGTCACACTTTGGAACATCATTGAAAAAAAAATTATTTTTAGGACCGACACGTGCAAATGGTTCTAAGTGGTATTATATATTGCATGTGTGTTGATAAACAAACCTACTTACATATTGTTGATGTTTTTTAAATATCTATATTACAATTAAATAAGTATGTTTCACCACCAAGAATAATAATTAAATCAAAAGTCAAATTTTATTAAGAATATCTATCTCCACACCCTTACTGTTATATTTTCACACATTACTTTTTTTTAAATTTGCATGTAAAATAATAAAAAGGAGGCTACATATTTCGAGACTTAAAATCCATAAAAGCATAATAAATGCATCTCTCATGAATACATTAACTTGCGATAACAGATGCAATCAAGGTTACCACATAATGCCTCTCATACTCAGAAACGACAAAGAAACATCTTTTTACATATTGACCATGATCGCACTTAAAAAGGTCGAATAAGCAGTTATATAACAATAACCTAGTGATAAATATTTATTCATCTAATAATAGTGAAAGATCAATATGAAGGACAACCAGTAATATGAACTATTTTTCTTCCTAGTCAGTAATAATCGATTATATCATTGTACCTGCTACCTACAATGAATATGTATAGCAGTTTTCACAATAAATGGTATTGACTGAAGGATTATAATAAAATTAATTAGACCCTTAAGTTGTAAAATCCGAGATGCACATCATAAAAGTAAAAGGACCTGATTCAGGTAATTTTGTTTCTCAGAAAAGGATTGTAGAGGATTACAGCTTACACTTCTTGTTCATACCCGAGCATCTTTCAAGCAGAAGTCGGCGTCATCGAAAGATGTGTGGAATTCAATTTTGGAAGAAACTACCGCAGACAAGAGATTGTGATCATGTCCGATAGTCAAGCAGCCATCAAAGCGCTCAGTTCAAATATTATCAGTTCGAAGATGGTTTGGGAATGCCTAGGCAAACTAAATGAACTGGGCCAGAAGCACACTGTCACCCTCCTATGGGTCCCAGAACCATCTTGTGGGATCAGCAGTAGAGTAATCTTAGGAAAACTAAGGGAAGAAATGGAGAAGGAAAAGGAAGTGGTGTAATCAGTTTTTTTTAATGGGTTGTGAAGAACACTGTTAAATCTAGGCTGGATTGTATTGGGAAAAAAGTGCAGCAAAACTCAAAAGTAGTCAATTTTGTTGGAAGTTATTAGGAATTTAAAAATTTTGACTGCTTTTTTGTATTCTACTTGGAAAATTTCGTGGTTTTTAACTAATTTTTATTAAATAAAAACAAATCTTGGAATTTGACTAAATTTCGAAGTCATGAAATTCAAAGGTATTTTCTCTGCCATTTTCTTAAGTGAAAATTTTTTTCTCCCAAAATTGCTTGAAAATATGTAAAATAAGTCGAGTGGTATAATCAGTTTTTTGATAGGATGTGAAGAACACTGTTAAATCTAGACTGGAATGTATCGGGGAAAAAGTACAGCAAAACTCAAAAGTAGTCAATTTTGTTGGAAGTTATTAGGAATTTACTACTGGAATCAGCTGGAAGGACTGAGGCAATCTAAGATACTACTGGGGAACTATGACCAGAAGAGATCTCTTAGCTGCCTCAACCTCAGTAAAAAAAGGCTCCGAATTTTAACGGGAATATTAACCGGGCATTGCCGGTTAAGAAGCCACATGAAGAAACTAGGGTTAGCAGATAAAGCAAAGTGCAGATTCTGTGAGGAAGAGGATGAAACCTCAATACACATACTCTCAGAATGCCCTGCCTTGCAAAATTCTAGGGCTAGATATCTAGGAGCACATGGAATAGAGGAAGGGGATCTACCAGACTTGAAGCCCGAAGATGTCCTAAACTTCCTCAGGAAAATAGGACTCCAAGAGCTGCTATAAGTCTGAGAAAACATCAGAACATGGCAAGTAAGGGGGGACACAATAGATCCTATAGGTCGCAGTGTAATTATCACCCCTAACTCATACATACATACATAAACTTCTTGTTCATTTTGTCTGGTGAGTAAGGATGCTGGTCAAGCAGTTCAAACCGTAATTCGTGGATTTTCGCCATGGCAACCGCTGAGGTGTGAGACGGCGCATTGTCTTGGTGAAACAAAATTCTTTTTTTCTGCAAATGTGGCCGTTTTTCCGCAATTTCTGTATTCAGCTCGTCAAGTAATGATGCGTAGTATGCTCCTGTAATGATTTTTCCTTTTTGAAGATAATCGATTAAGATAACTCCATGACTATCCCAGAAAACAGTTGCCATCACTTTCCCAGCCGAAGGAACAACTTTTGCTTTCTTTGGAGCCGATTCCCCCTTCGCAGTCCATTGTTTTGACTGTGTTTTTGTTTCTGGAGTATAATGGTGTATCCAAGTTTCATCTACAGTAATTAATCGGCGCCAAAACTCTGATTTATTGCGTCTAAACTGCACCAACAGAAAGTTGGAAATGTTCATTCGAACACGTTTTTGGTCCAAAGTGAGCAATCCAGCACCCAACGCCCGGACAGCTTTCTGATGCCTAAATCTTGATTCAATATGTGACAAAGACGTTCTTTGAACATGTTTATAGCTTCTGCATCTCTCTAATTTTAATTCGACGGTTGTCTAGCACCATTTGATGAACTTGAGCGATATTGTCGTCAGTGGTTGCAGTTTTTGGACGTCCCGAACGTTCATCGTCACCCAAGCTGGTACGGCCATGTTTAAATTCAGCAGCCCAAAATTTTACGGTGGTAGATGATGGTGCAGAGTCCCCGTACACAGCATCAAACTCGTCGGCGTATTGCCTTTCAAAAACAAATATTTAACGACAGCTCGATACTCGATTTTTTCCATTTTCATAAAAACACTCATATCGACTCACTCAAATGATTGTCAAACAACAACTGCGCGTCCAAAATGGCTGAAATGTTAGTGGGTACCTTTCCAAGCGTGCGCAAACACATTCCCCAACTTCTGTTTACGAGTGCTGCCATCTTCATGTTGAGGTCGGAAACTTTACAGACAACCCTCGTAGATAGTTTATATAATCATAATTTTGCAAATTATTGTCAAATTTAATTTCAGAGTTATTTCTTCATGACTAAAATTGACTAACTGACTAATGACACTTCAGAGAGGGGATCAATTATCCGAAATAATTACTACAGAAGCAGATAGATTTTGTATTAATGCCAATTTCATATTTATATTCGCGAAGTATAAAAGTGCTCACTTCTCAATCCAATGCAGAGAGCAAGTCAAGAAGAAATATCTTGGAATGGACTTCAAGTCTATTTTAATTTCTAGTACATTTAATTTTATACATATTACAAATTGCATCCTAAAACTACGTTCAGGTAAATATTCTGTATACTTACCTGAAAATTACATTTAAAAAATTTCTGGAACCACGGCGCAAGGTTATATTTATTATGACCGTAACGGAAGATATTTAGTTACCTATTTCTACTACTTGAGTACGCATATTGATCATTTATACATAAAATTGCCAGATATTGTGCGTCATTGAAATGTAAACTAAATTATTTTAACAACTAAAATACTTTTTTCCGAAAATAGAAAATATCAAAAAACTAGAAACTGTTTTGTTTTGTTCTGAATTAATACGTAAAACCGACGTCATTTGAAAAAATTATATACCTACCAATTATTTAAATGTTTAGTTATACTTGCATTTTTATTTCGTAATTAATGGATATATAATGAACGTAGAAAAGTAAGTAAATGTATGAAACACCGATCATTTGACGATGTTTATTTTATGTTTAGAAAATGTATAATCTGGAAATTACGAAAACTCAGATTATGCACTAATACCTACATAATATAATATATAATACAATATAATAATAATGTACCATTACATTTATAAACATTCATAGATATTCGTATCGTACACATTATTTTATTGCGAAGTTAATCTAAAAAAATTAATAGCTACCATAATCCATCAAACTTGAAAAGAAACTGAAAAGTTTATTAAAAATTTAAGTATTTTTTTATAAAAATGGCAAAAAAATCTTTTAAATGATAGAGCTTATAAAATAGCCCCAAACTCCAAAGAAAACTGTTTATTTTAAATTTTTACTCATAAAAAATATACAGAAAATTTAACAAAGCAAACCATTTACATTTTGAAAATAGAATAGATTTACATACACATCTTTTTATTAATTTTTATAAATAATTTTTTTGATATAAGTAAACATCATTTTCCTACAACTCCTACAACCAATACTAAATAAATCTCGAAGTTAGATAAACATACAAAAAGAATGATTTATTCTGTGATAGTTACTGATGAGGAACCTGATGGAGGAAACAAAGAAATGCGGTATAACTTGAGGGATCGTAGTAGAATTCAAGCTCCAGGATTCCTTCAGAATGCCATGGTTGCAGAAATAGAAAATCCAACAACTTACAACGAAGCTGTGAATTCCGATAACTCTAAAAATTGGATATTGGCGATGAAAGACGAAATTGAAGCACTCAGAAAGAACAAAACTTGTTCTTTAGTTCCAATTCCTGAACAAATGGATGTGCCATGCAAATGGATATATTGTATCAAAAATGGAATCAATGGGAAACATAAATTCAAAGCCAGGTTAGTTGCGAAAGGATTTTCTCAAAGGGAAGGCATAGACTACCAAGAAACCTACGCTCCAGTAGTCAGATATGAGTCAATCAGAATTCTTTTGGCCATTGCTGTAGAAGAAGATCTCGAAATCGTTCAGTTCGATGTAAAAACAGCGTTTTTATATGGAGAATTAGAAGAGACTATATTTATGGAACAACCAGAGGGATTTGAGGAAGCTGGAAATATCATATGTAAGCTTAACAAAAGTTTATACGGATTAAAGCAATCTCCTCGATGTTGGAATTATAGATTTAAAAGATTCCTAGAAACTTTTGGAATAAAGCAAACTGATGCAGATCCCTGTATATTCTTAGGAGGTTTTAATGGATTCATGGTGTACATCTCCTTATACGTTGATGATGGTTTAATTTTGACAAAGTCGAAACATATCATCGAGAAAATACTACTATCTTATTTGAGAACTGACTTTGAAATAACTACAGGAGATGCCAAATGTTATGTAGGTTTTGAAATTGAACGCAATATATTGAGAAATGAGATGTTAATTCGCCAAGAAAGTTTCATCACCAAGGCATTAAAGAAATTCAACATGTCTGAGTGTGTATCCTCATCGATACCTGCTGAGCCTGGAGCTAGGTTGAAGAAACCTGAAAGGAATAACAATTCATTTACCGCACCATATAGAGAAGCTATTGGAACATTGCTCTATATAGCTCAGAACACTCGCCCTGATATAGCATACTCAGTGAATTTCTTGAGCCAATTCAACAATGCTTTTAGCCATGAACATTGGGAAGCGGTCAAGAAAATATTCAGATATTTGAAAAATACTATTGGTCATGGAATTCTATACCGTAAATCTAACGATGAAAATTTGAAACTCACTGGCTATACAGATGCAGACTATGGGGGAGATTTAGACACAAGAAAATCAAGAAGTGGATATATATTTGTACTGAATGGGTCACCTATAACCTGGACATCCAAGAGACAGTCGGTAGTAGCTTTATCAACAACTGAGGCTGAATATATAGCCTTATCACTAGTAGTCAGAGAAGTTATATGGCTAAGACGTTTGCTGGATGAACTTGGTTTTCCTCAAGAGAATGCAACGCGAATAAATGTTGATAATCAAAGCGCTATCAAGCTCGTTAGTAATCCAGAATTCCATCAGCGAACGAAACATATTGATATCAAATATCATTTCGTTCGTGAAGCAGTTCATATAAGCTTCATTGAATCCAAGCTACAGTTAGCCGATATTTTAACAAAGCCCTTACCGAGAGAAAAGATATACTTCATTCGTTCTGCGCTGAAGATATGTGTTCCACATCCTTACTCAGATGAAGATATAGTTTCTTAATGAAATTGGGGGAGTGTTAGATTATTGGATTTCATAAAGAAAATCACATAGCCCATGATATGTTATATTTTGATAGATCTGGTAGCTATGGAAATGTGTTGTAATTATATAGTTGAAAATAAATATACTTTTGAACTGCAGTCTTTAATTTAACTGAAGTTAAATATTTCCATAAACTGTTCCAATCTGCAAGTAATTCAATAGTATTATAAATTTTTTAAATTAAATTAATAAGCAAAAAAAGGTTTTTAAATAAAATTAATAATCAGTATTTCCTCCATGGGCCTGTATGCATGACTGTAGGCGATGTAGCATGCGATCGATTAAATGGTCGAGCTGGGCTTGCGGAATTCTCTCCCATTCTTCACGAGCAGCATCTTTCAGTTTTCGTAGAGTAATTGGGGAAGGGTTTCGCTTCTTAATACGTGTTTTAAGAATGTCCCAGGCATGTTTAATAACGTTCATGTCAGGGGAATTTGATGGCCATCTTAATGTGGATATTCCTTCTTCTTCCAAAAAATGTTGTACCGTAGCTGTTCGATGTGGAGGTGCATTGGCATGCATAAACACAAATCCATCACCTACCGCCCCCCGAATAGACGCACAACAGGATTTAAAACTTCCTCGATGTACACAGCACCAGTGAATCTTCTCTCCAAAACCAGGAGAGGCGTCCGTGTACTCCTCATAATACCACTTCAAATCATAATACTCCCACCTTCAAATGGAACACGTGATTGGACTGTTTCTAATCGGGCTTGTCGTCCTGGGGCCCTCTAAACTAGCGTTCTTCGCGAATCAGAAACCAAGCCAATTCTTGATTCATCAGAGAACATCACGTAATTCCAGTTAGGACCATGGTGTAACATTTCTTGAGCCCATTGCAACCTTACAATATTTTGTTGATAGGTTAGTTTGGGAACACGTAGAGGTCTTCTGCGATACCGAATTTAATCTTCGTGTAATTGTTTTCCTTCAAGTCTAGCAATTTCTCTGGATATGCCACTTGTAGATTCCTACCGATTTCTTCAAACTATCAATGTCATCTGCCGGTCTTGTGCTGCTGTTGTACATCGACTTCTGCCACTGGGACGAATTTTTTTTAATTTTTGATACAGCACCCTCAGTAACACCAACAATATTCGCGATATCACTTTGACTAAAGCCCTGTTGTAACAAAGCAATTACTCTAGACCTATTAAAATATGATATCATGTCTCTGGGCATTTTTAAAGAGCTCAAATGAAATTTAAACAAGAATTGGAATAATGTGAAAGCACCCAAATCAATTAAATATGACCAAATTAATACAAAAACGAATCAAATATAGTATTATTTTGATTTAAAAACGCTTTAAAATAAATATCAACAAGAGTTTTAAAAAAACCATAGTCGTAGATATATTATTTCTAAATATTCCAAACTTTTGGACATATGTGTATTTAAATATACAAATAAAGACTGCAGACTGTATACATTTTCGAAAATTAAGAAAGAAAGTAAATTTTAATTTATATAAGTGTGTACTAATTACTTTGAGAGTCTCTTGTTTAATATTATATTAAATGTAATCATTATAAAAATAAAATAGAGTAGTTACCACCCCAAAAGAGGAATGATAATTATTGCTAATCAAATTTAACAGGAAGATATAATGTCAATTTAAAAACGCATTAATTGGATTTCTTGAAATGGACTTGTTTGAGGATGAGGAAATATTTACAGCATCATATTAGTAATTGTTGTAATACTTAAGTAAAACTTAATGTTAAATTTAAACCTTAGTTTAAATTTTTTTGGGGGTGGATAAATCGTCTTATCATTGTCTAATTAGTTGTTTGTTTTGTTTTGTTTTATCCCATGTTTTTGTTTAATTAATCTGCTTTTTTTTTGTTTTTGTAATCAACTTATTAATTGCTTACTTTCTTAAAAAGATACGTACAATTTCTTATAGTGTGTTTTTAAATTGATATGTCTTCCTGTTCAATTTTAGTTAATTTTAGACCATAAATTTTATACATTTTATCCTATATGTTCTTATATTTATTTTTTATTTTTTATCTGTTGGTTCGTTTGTAAATGTTTGTAATTTTATATTTTATGTTTTAATTCAAGTATAATCCTTATACTTATATATTTATTTAATTTTTACACTAAGGTATGCTTTTTGTTCTCTTTTTCATTTGTACCACTAAAAAATCTTTTTTATAACCTGATGATGGCCTCAATGTTAGGCCGAAACTAGTAGCTAGTATTGTTTTTCCATCAAGAATAAAATTCTGTGACATAGACTTTGGGTTTTTCATTTGGTTTCCCATTAGTCACATTTGAGATATGGATGGTTTACTTCGTTTTAAGTATTGTATTGTTAAAATAGCTATAAAAATACATGGATGAGTCAATTGATTTTCATTTTTAAATCAGTAGGTAGACTAATAAATAAATTAAATAAAAAATATTTTTTCATTTTGTATTTGTATTGGTTAACGTCACATTCTGTAAAATGGATTGAGGTTTAGTGCTAATCAAGTACTCCCTATCTTTTTCTACCTTGTTTAAAAATGAAAACTTTACTACCTCAACAAAAGTCAATAAAGTTAGGAATATAGGCTAATAGTGTCCTTGAACTATTAGTTATATAAGATAAGTTATATAAAGTTATATTAAAGGGCTTGAAATGTTACCTCTAGCATGGGCATCGGCATCAACGGAAAAGTCATAAAGAATTGGAAGCATTTGAAATATTATCTCTTATATCACGGGCATATTAATAATGAAAATTAGTTTCTTCGATGATGAATGTTTGTGAGTTTAGTTCAATTCAACTACTGTGATGCTGTTTTGAACTACAGTTAGTTATCATTATATTAGGTAACCATATTTAAGTTTCTGGCCAACATAGTATCTTTTTGTTTTTGGCTACCCGACAAAATCTTTCCCCTTTTTATTTGGCGCGCCAAACACAAACATACATTGAATTTTTGTTGTTGATTTTACAACATAATTAGATATATAACAGGTCGGCTGAAAAGTCCCCGTTCTACCATAGTAAAACACAATATTTTGACAAAATTCATTTTTTTTATTCAACATAGTTGCCTTCAAGGGCGATACAGCGATTATAGCGACCTTCCAACTTTTCGATACCATTTTTGTAGTACTCCTTCGGTTTGTCCTCAAAATAGGTTTCAGTTTCGGCGATTACCTCAGTATCAGAGCCAAATTTTTTCCCGCGAGCATTCTCTTCAGGTCAGAGAAAAGGAAAAAGTCGCTGGGGGCTAGATCTGGAGAATACGGTGGGTGAGGAAGCAATTCGAAGCCCAATTCATGCAATTTTGCCATCGTTTTCGATGATTTGTGACACGGTGCATTGTCTTGATGAAACAACACTTTTTTTCTTCTTCATATGGGGCCGTTTTTTCGCGATTTCGGTCTTCAATCGCTCCAATAATGCACAGTAATAGTCGCTGTTGATTGTTTTTCCCTTTTCCAAATAGTCGATGAACAATATACCGTGTGTATCCCAAAAAACTGAGGCCATAACTTTGCCAGCTGACTGTTGAGTCTTTCCACGCTTTGGTGGCGGTTCACCGGCCGCAGTCCACTCAGCTGACTGTCGATTGGACTCAGGCGTGTAGTGATGGAGTCAAGTTTCATCCATAGTCACATATCGACCGAAAAAACCGGGTTTATTACGACTTAACAGCTGCAAACACTGCTCAGAATCATCAATTCGTTGCTGTTTTTGGTCGATTGTGAGCACGCGCGGCACCCATTTCGCACAGAGCTTCCGCATACCCAAATATTCGTGAACGATATGTCCAACACGTTCCTTAGATATCTTTAGAGTGTCAGCTATCTCGATCATATTCACTTTACGGTCACTCAAAATCATTTTGTGGATTTTTTTGATATTTTCGTCGGTAACCACCTCTTTTGGGCGTCCACTGCGTTCACCGTCTTCGGTGCTCATTTCACCACGCTTGAATTTTGCGTACCAGTCAATGATTGTTGATTTTCCTGGCACAGAGTCATTCATTATCAAGCCAAGCTTTTGCTTCAACTGTATTTTTTCCTTTCAAATAACAATATTTAATAAGCACACGAAATTCTTTTTTTTCTATCTTTTTGAAAATAACAAAAGTTGCTTCACTAAAAATGCAATATCTCACAAACTAATAGTCCGACAGCTGTCAAATTTTTACACGAATCTTTTGAAGGTTGATACTATCTAAAAATGAAATGGATTTAATTCTAGTGTCGTCATCTATAGGTCAGACCGGGGACTTTTCAGCCGACCTGTTAGATACTATTTTCTTATGTCTTAATAAGTATTTTATTATAAATTTTTTATCTGATATATAATTCCTTTAAAGCGAACAGTTTAAAGTAATAATAGTTATAATAATAATTGGCCCAACCGTCATTTTGTCTACTTATATAAAATTTAAAAGTGCATATACTAATGAGATAAAAAAAGATATTTTAAAAAGCACTGTACCTCCTCCCCCATTAGCAGCTGTCTATACGTCGCGCCAAAAGATACGAAAATAGATTTTTGGAATCATTTCAATGTCTAATTGCCCAGTAGATGTGATATTGTCAGTTTTAATAGTGTAGTAACGTAAAGCTGGATAAACAAATATACAGTGTGTAAAAGCCAAATGGAATAAATTTATTATTTCGGTTACTGTACATATTTATAAAAAATCCCGAAACACGTCAAATTTAAATTATAACTTGACATTCTTTAACGTGAAAATGCAACCCCTACCTTCAACCCCCTTAGAATGACAGGTACAACCCCCAATTTTTTAAATGGGAAGTATAGGCTTGTGATATATCATTTGATATATCATTCTCTATTCAAAAATGTTACTGTTTTTAAATTTAATTCAAAAATTAACAAAAAAAAAATTAATATCATGTTATTACCCAAATTCGCTACAATACAATCAAAAACTAAAATGTAATGCAAAACATAATAAAATGTAGAACACGAAAAAGAACTATGAATGTTAATAAAGTAGATATTCAAAATGTTCTTCGCGAACGTCTTGGCAACATCCTAACCTCAAATAAAACTGTCTTCTAACATTATTTAACATATCAGGCGTGATCGACCTAATCGCAAGCGTTATTCGTTCTTTTAAGTCATTTAAATCAGAAGGTTTAGTTTTGTACGCATGGCTCTTCACATATCCCCATAAAAAGAAATCTAATAATGTAAGATCAGGTGATCGTGCTGGCCATTCAATCGATCCTCGCCTTCCTATCCACCGATTGGGAAATATTGTATCGAGGTACTGCCGGACATTAAGTTGGTAATGTGGTGGTACTCCATCCTGCTGAAACTATATCGTATTCGCTGGAACTTGAGGGTTACCTGGATCAGGATATAAATTTGCCAACGTTGGAATCACATCATTTTGAAGTAGTGCCAAATAATTGTTGCCATTCAAGTTGCCCTAATGAATGTATGAATGTATGAATGAGTTAGGGGTGATGTTACACTGCGACCCATAGGATCTATTGTGTCCCCTCTTACTTGCCATGTTCTGATGTTTTCTCAGATTTATAGCAGCTCTTCGAGTCCTATTTTCCTGAGGAAGTTTAGGACATCGTCGGGCTTCAAATCAGGTAGATCCCCTTCCTCTATTTCATGTGCTCCCAGGTATCTAGCCCTAGAATTTTGCAAGGCAGGACATTCTGAGAGTATATGTATTGAGGTTTCATCCTCTTCTTCACAGAATCTGCACTTTGCTTCATCTGCTAACCCTAGTTTCTTCATGTGGCTTCTTAACCGGCAATGCCCGGTTAATATTCCTGTTAGAATACGGAGCCTTTTTTTACTGAGGTTGAGGCAGCTAAGAGATCTCTTCTGGTCATAGTTCCCCAGTAGTATCTTAGATTGCCTCAGTCCTTCCAGCTGATTCCAGTACTTGGATTTTTCTTTCTCCATTTCCTCCCTTAGTTTTCCTAAGATTACTCTACTGCTGATCCCACAAGATGGTTCTGGTCCCAAATGTGGGGTTTCAGCTCCTTTTTTTGCCAGCTTATCTGCTGTTTCATTCCCCTCTATTCCTATGTGTCCCGGGACCCATAGGAGGGTGACAGTGTTCTTCTGGCCTAGTTCATTTAGTTTGCCTAGGCATTCCCAAACCATCTTCGAACTGATTATATTTGAACTCAGCGCTTTGATGGCTGCTTGACTATCCGACATGATCACAATCTCTTGTCTGCGATAGTTTCTTCCAATATTGAATTCCACACATCTTTCGATGGCGCGGACTTCTGCTTGAAAGATGCTCGGGTATGTGCCCAAGCTTTCTGAGTATTTGGCTCTCGGTACAAAAACTCCTATCCCAGTTCCCTCGTCTAGCTTGGAACCGTCCGTATACCACTTTATGGTATTCTGGTTTAAATTCTGTATGGTGTCTTCATCTCATTCAGATTTATTACTCAACTTTGTGATGAATTTTCTCACAAAGTTGAATTTCTTTGGCCCTCAATAAAAAAGGGACCAATAATATTGTTCCCTACAATCCCTGCCCAAACATTAACCTTTTGAGGGTATTGAGTGTGTTCTTCTCTCATCCAGTGAGGATTTTCCGTGGACCAGTAGCGACAATTTTGCCGATTAGCATGACCGTTAAGTAAAAAAGTACACTCATCAGAAAACATACCGTCTTCTAATTGGATAATATTGTTATTCAACATGTCCATCATTTGCTCACAAAAAAAACTTCTCCTATTAAAATCGATGTATGGCTAGCATTGAATGTAGTGGATGCCTGTCTACTCGATGTATGTGGGTTTTCCTGAAACTCAAGCAACACATCTAATTTGAGTTCATTACTCAGTGTATTGGCAGCTGCTTTTTTTTATCTGCCTTACATGACCAAACTCGCGAAACTGCTTTTCTATTTTACTTATTGTTCCTTGGGATATAGGCGGTAAATTAGGAAATTTCTCATGAAATAGGCGAGTTACTTCCTGTTGTGTTCGGATGTTATCTCCGTAACCAATCATTTGTAAAACTGTTATTTTATACATTTCCGTTAATCTAACCATTACTCAGAATTGAATTGAACAAACTTTATACTTAAATTACAACAATGACAACTTAAATAAAACAATTTACTACTGCTTGTTAAAATAGCGTTGCCACGGAAATTCTTTAAAGTTTTTTAATGGTTACCATCTAATATCCACATTGCTATGGTTTTTGTTCACTTTCTCATTATCAAGACCTAAACGGGAAATAAGTTTTAAGTATATTGTAATAAGTTTCGAGTATATTTTAGCGAATTTCGGTAACAACTTGATTTTAATTTTTTTTATGTTAA
Source organism: Ophraella communa (assembly GCA_035357415.1). Classification (NCBI taxonomy): domain Eukaryota; kingdom Metazoa; phylum Arthropoda; class Insecta; order Coleoptera; family Chrysomelidae; genus Ophraella; species Ophraella communa. The sequence goes on from CM068994.1 coordinate 3,661,520, forward strand.
TTTTTGCATCGAATTTAAAAACAATAACATTTTTGAATAGAGAATGAAGAGACCTTTCAAATGATATATCACAAGCCTATACTTTTAAAAAATTGGGGGTTGTACCTGTCATTCTAAGGGGGTTGCAGGTAGGGGTTGCATTTTCACGTTAAAGAATGTCAAGTTATAATTTAAATTTGACGTGTTTCGGGATTTTTTATAAATATGTACAGTAACCGAAATAATAAATTTTTTCCATTTGGCTTTTACACACTGTATAAAGCAACACCGTAAGTCTAATAAAATACCGAAATGGCTAAAATAACTTTGCATATAAAAATATTGTAGACAATTTAGAAAATATAAACTTTTCTACAGGATATAATTCTGGTAAAGTGATTATGTTTCTACATAAAACTATCTGTTAGGTGATTTTCCGTAAATATCTATAGATAAATTGAGAAATTATTGATGTTGAAACTATAGTTTATAAATATTTCAAAAGATTTTAAAAATATTTCATTTGGTGAATGGAAATTTTTATTAAATTTAAATTGTTCTGATAAAATTGTTTAATAAAAAAACTCAAATCGTTCATGGATTTTACACAAAGTTGCAGTAGAAACATGAATTTAGAACAAGGTCATATTTTGTGAAATGAACCACCAAGGCGAGATATATAAATGTAGCCAGTGGCACAATATGGTGGTTTAGGTTGATTCAATGAAAAATTTGTTATATCAAGATTAATAGGTTTACAAACGGAGATAAATGCTTGGAAGATTAAATTATCTCGTACTTTTTGGATTTAAAAATGGGATTCAAACCCTTGTTTAAATTTGTTTGTTTGAATTTTGCCGTGCTATCTCATGGGGACCTGGGTGAATTGATTGGACATATCAAAAGTTCTGTTCAATATCTCTCTTATGATGCCATTATGTTCGGGAAGCTTGTAAGAATCAAATTTCCAAAAATATTTCAAATAAGAACAAAAATGTACAGGGAATTAAGAAAACTAGGAATATTATCAAAGGTTTGAGACAGAAGGAATGTTTTTACTTAAAAGCTGATAAAGGAAACAAGGTTGTTAAAATGGACAAACAAGACTATTTCGAAAGATTGGATCACTTGATCGAGAATGGTCCTTACGTTAAGGTTCAAAAAAATCCACTAAATAAAATGATTTCCACGGTGAAGAGCACTCTCAAAAGTTGTAAGAACCTTGTCACCGATTCGTTAAAGTATAAATTAATTATAACCCTACATTGTCAAAGCTCTATTGCCTTCTTAAGATACATAAACCTGGGAAGGTAATGAGACCCATTGTTTCAGCTATATGTACACCTAGTTATAAGATTTCAAAATGGTTATTGAACGAGTTTGAAAATCTACCCAAAAAATGTAACAGTTTTTCAGTTAAAATTTCATTCGAATTTATCAAGAAAGTTAAAGATGTTGTTCTAGAAGATGGGGAAATTTTAATCTTGTTCGATGTTAGTTCTTTATTTCCTAGCGTACCGATTCCACAAACTTTACAGTATCGTTCATAATGAATGAATAAGTAACTACTTTTCTTTACACTATAATTTTCTACAACATACCTAAACTAGTTAAATAATATACTCAAACTTCTTGTAATGAGAAATGTATTTCTGATGTACAATAAACTATTGATTGATTGATTGATTGATTGATTGAGTATCTAGAAGAACTACTCATCTTGAATGATCTGGGTGTTGAAGTTAGAACTGCATATATACGATGATTAGCTAAACTATGCATGGACCAAAATTATTTTCAATATAACAATCAGTTTTATTAACAATACGAAGAAACAGCAATGGGTAATTGTTTATCACCATTTATAGCTAACCTTTTTATGAGCAATTTTGAAACACAGATCAGTCAACAGTTCGAGTATTTCCCAAGGATATGGTATAGATATGTGGACGACATTTTCGCAGTTTTCAATACGAAGAAATCATCAGTAGAAGATTTCATTTCAAAATTAAATTCAAAATTCACAAGCATAAAATTCACGTTTGAACTAGAAAATAATGAACAGTTACTATTTTTGGACACATTAAAATTTGATATTTTTAGGAAAGACACCGCTACGTATAGATATATTCCGGTAGATTCTTTTCACTGTAGTCAACACAAAATGGCAAGTTTTCATTTTTTTGATTCAGAATAAGATGAACTTTCACATAGTAAGGGTTAGTACCATAAATTTCATTTCATTTTTTGGTTCATAGAATAACTAATTTTCCTTTAAACAAAACAAGATATAACAGAGAAAAGCATTTAATTGAGGATACTTAATGGATATGATAAAAAACTAATTCATAAGCTAATCAATCGCCATATTTTTTAGAAATTTCTTTGTGGAACCACTTTTTTCCAGCGAGAACACAACGATGTGAAATTCATTTCATTGCCATTTATCCCTCAGTATACCAAAGGATTGAATATAATTTTCGGCACGGTGGGATTAGGTTTAGTTCATAAAACTAGTACCACCCTGAGGCAATTGTTAGGAAATCCGAAGGATAAGAGAGAAGATCTGGAAAAAAGCGTAATATATGAAATAAGTTGTAATGACTGTGATAAAAAGTATGTTGGGCAAACAAAAAGATCGGTTAAAACTAGATTTAAAGAACATTTAGCTCATCTAAAATATGGACGCATAGAAAAATCTAGTATTGCCGAACATGCTTTTACCAAAAACCATTCTGTAAATGTAGATAGTTTAAAATTGTTAAAAAATGTATCGAACAATAGATTGTTGGATGCATTTGAAAGTATAGAAATTATTAAGTGTAAAAATAGATTCAATAAGGACAAAGGACCTATCCCAGATAGTCCACTTTATGGTTTATAATAAGAAAACTTATTGTAAAAATGTTTTCGCGCTAAAAATTGGCTTTGCAGCCAAAAGATTTCCCGCGAAAACATTTGGCGCTAATCATATATATAAGGTTAGTTTGTAGACATAGCTTTGGTTTAGCTTCGGTCTCTGAAGAAGATAACTTGGTTATCGAAACGCGCGTCAGGCATATAAAAGTGTGTGTTGGTGTAGTGGTAGTGTAAACGGTTTTCGGTAAAGAATATTTTATTAAATATTAAAACAGTAAAAGTTTTATCACAATCACATTTACAACTTACGTACCTACTCAGACAAAATACCATCATTATTTTATAGTAATAACAAGAGTAATTTATTATGTTTTAATACCAATTATTTATTAGTTATAATTTGTATAAACCTTTTTATCTTCTAATTCATATATTTATAGCAATATTGACGTCATTATTGTTGTATAAATTGTAAGTTTTTATCAGTTAAAACCATACTCCGATTAGTATTTAATATACACTAATCTCATTGCAATATTTTAAAATATCAGATTGGGATGTCAGAAGATATTTTTATGCTGGATTAATTTGCTCAGTACTTCTTGTGTTTTGGTGGCTTTTGAAAAGAATCCAATACCACAAATATCATTATATGTTTTCTTCGTTTACGTCATGGACCCAAACGGTCCAAACAATTCATGACATGTATTTTATTTTTTCGTCCTTATTCTGAAATCAATAGTCCTAAAAAATTAAATCCTTAGTTTTCTTTAAAGCAAAGTGTCCATTTTCTATATATACTCTCTTTATCCATCAAATTCATGCTGTTGAGTCTGCTGTTGTACTACAACAAAAATTACTTCCTCTTTGACCTATATCAATAAATTTTATAACTAACTGTATAATGCAAATCAATAACTCGCTAGTTACTATGAGTTTACAAATTTGTCGAACTTTTAAAATAAACATTGTATATATAGGAATACACGTGCAAAAAATGTGTATAAATAAACGTTATGGTAAAATAACGTTGGACTTTGCTAGATATTCGAATTTTACATGAGTATATGAAATTTCTGCACGTGCAAGGAGAAATAAACAATTTATTTATATTTGTATTGTGAAGATCAGTATTTTTAGTTAAAATACTAACCTCCTTTACTATTTAACACGTAAGCAGTACTGCTTTTTTGTCATACTATTGGCAATTACCACACGTGTCGTAAATAATAATGTTTATTGAGAAGGGCAGTTTTTAAAAAACTGCGCATTTGTTAAGAGTTAAGAGCTAATGTATTTTTACCTCATGACTTCAAAAGAATTGCTGTCTTAAAACTACTTCGAAAGGAGTTCAGCAGAGAGATTAATAAAAGATACTCGGGTCCCAAAAATAACAACAATAATGGTTAGGTTTTAAAGTTTTAAAAAGTATCTATGAAAACAGCATAATAATCAACTACAAAGATACAGTGAATATAGATCATTAGATGGTTAAAAAAAATTATCAGTTTCTTGCTAAAAGGACGCAAACAAGAAATGTTCTAGCCCGCGGTTTCTCACTTACTACATATATGGAGTCATTATAGTATGTACAAAAAGTACGAGGAGTAATAAACCCTAATTAAGTATGCTAAACCTTTACAGGGAGCACCATGAAATTTTTTATAAATCTCTTACTTTAAATTACATTTCTTCCGTAAATCTAAAAACCAGGTAGATCGACCCCGTATTTGTTTCAGTTGTAGCAAAGTTTAGGGTTTCTTCATTGTTAAAGGATTAGTATATAAGCAATAACGCAATGCAGTGGTGTGTATTTTGGGAAAAAATACGTTTTAAATTATAATATAATAAAAAATGAAAAGAAATAATTATTGGAATACATTTATTACTTACATTTTATTCTATATCCGACTCGGAAGAGGACATTGTTGTTGACATTAATAATAATAGGGTCGATTAAATCATCACAAATATTGTCAATTTTCCACATATTTGCCTCTACTTTGATAACATGCTCGATACAGTTTGTCCTATTTTCCTTACTAACATGACTTACAGTACTCTCAAACAATTTCACAACATCGTTTATTTTAAAAGTAGTATTTTTTTCCAACTTCCCCCTTTACCTGAACCCATATTAATTCTATGGGATTAACTTCACAATGATAAGGGGGAAGTCGAAGAACTGATATACCACGAGAAGAAGCCATTTTTTCTACAATGTAGGTTTTGTATTTATTCTTGTTCATTTTTGCAATTCTATAAAGTTCTTTCCTTAGTGGATCTTTTGGAAACTTAATATTTTTCCAAATAAGCCACTCCAAAAGCTCTGCTTTACGCCAACGACTTGTGGGCAATGCTTCTCGTAACCGTGAATGGTAACTTGCGTTGTCCATAACAATAACAGTCCCTTTTGGAATCAGATCCAACATTTGAACAAACCATTCCTCGAAGACATCCCCATTCATATCTTCGTGATAGTCCCCAGTGCGTTTTGAAATAAAAGTTAATAATCCACCATCAACAAAACCTTCAGAACTTCCAACATGGACAATGATAAGTCTTTTTCCTTTTCCAGCTGGCGGCTGCAAACCTAACGACAAACCTTCCACGAATGCCTACCTTCCGCTTTTAATGTTTTCATCTTGCCAAGATTTGGAAACTGTATATCCAGCATTTACCCATGTTTTGTCTAAGTAGAAGATTTTCAAATTTTGTTCTCTGGCATGTCGAATGCTTCTTAAATAGTATCTTCTCCAAAAGCTATTTCCGGTTTATCTATCAAGAGAGATTTTCTATTATGTTTTGTATATCTGAAACCCACATCTTTCAAAAGTTTTTGCACTGATGTCATAATTTTGTCAAGTGTTGGAATTTCCTTTCGTAAGTAAAATCCATGGACTTTACGCCTTAAACTTTGTTTTAATGACTCATCGATCTCAAATGGTTTTCGGCCTGAAGGAGTTTTAGGGGGTTGAAGAGTTCCATTCTTGCTTTCTTTTAGTAATCTATAAATTGTTGATTTAGCAACACACAACATAGCAGCCGTTAATTCCACAATATCATCAACACTTGCACTTGGATCCTTGTTTTCCAATGATATATAACAATTCAATATCAGAGTTTTTTCATTTAAAGATAATGGACCTGTTTTTGGTCGTTTAGATGGTCCTTGGCTTATCGACATTGTTTGGTACTTGCACAATTAACATTCAACAAATGTTTTAACTATATTCCAACTGTTTACAATATTATGAAAACCATACAACTTCATACAACTTTACTCAAAGAACTAATATTAAGTACTGATTTAATGTACCTACTTTCTTTTAAAATAATATTCCCGATAATGTTTCTAAGAAAACTGGGTTGTTTGGAAAATCCCTTTCAATAATCGAATAATCTGTAAATAGGTGTAATCGTAGTAAGCCGATTACAGTAGGCCACTTGCCATTTAAAATTTTTGAGAAATTTCCCCAAACACTACATATAGGAGTAATACAAATAAAAAATATTCATTTTGCTTCTTTGAATTTAATAAAAATTGTAACGATATCTTGCTATCTTGACTTTAATTAATTTTTTAAAAATATATTTCATTGTAATTTATTTGTGACAATATTCAAAGTTTGAATTAATCTTCTTACAAAATGAACAAAAATATATAAAATAATTATTGTTACATATTGGTTTGTTTTCTATTATGAATAAACTGTGTTGCCTTTTTTTATCAAACTTTCTAAAATGTATGTACCTCTATCACTTTTTTTTATTAAAATTAGTACATCCCGTTACCTCTGACCTAAATCGTATATTCTTTTAGCATAGCTGCAACTCATTCGTTCAATACAAAATGTATCTTACGGTATACCCTCTTAAAATATATTTTGGTATGTCTATGAAATCTACTTAAATGAATGATTTATTACTTCTTGTCCTTTCTATATAGACTATATAAGTCTGTTTATAAAAAATATTTGAAAATTTTAAAAGTTATTCCCAACATTTCTGCAATTTCTGCAATTTCTGAAAACCCCAATTATTTGTATTTAGTAGATACTTAAAGACACATTTGTAACAAATACAATTTAGGTACCTATTGCTATTTAGAACGGAAAGAACATATTCTAAATAAACGAATTCTATACACAAAAAGTTTCATATAGATTTCGTGGCAAATATTTCGTATATCTTTTATAAAAGAAATCTCTTGATAACTGGATATCAAATATGAACCAATAACTCCATGATCAAAAACATGAGACCGAATAGTAAAGTAATTTATTCTAAAATTAGCAAAAACAAGGAATCTAGTTTTGAAAACAATACAAGAAATAACTTTCTATAAGGTGCAGTCAATAAAAAAACTGAAAAAGTGGAAAATTGTTTCCACCTGCACCCAGGGTAAGGAAACTTAACAGTTTCTATACCAAGCTTGACCGTTTTCTATCAAGAAAACAACTACTTCCTGGGCTATATGCCCCAACGGTCAAGCTTGGTATAGAAACTGTTAAGTTTCCTTACCCTGGGTGCAGGTGGAAACAATTTTCCACTTTTTCAGAATCTAGTTTTATTTGCCAGTGCGCATTTTACGTATTTGTGGAATTAGAAATAAACAACTGCTTTTTTTGCTCGAATATATTATTCGAAAAGGTTAAATTGATTACTATAGTCATTGGAAAAAACAAAAATTGAGATAATTTTAATCCCTACCGAATTTGTTATTGATTGATTTGTATGTTAATTGCCTTTCATTGATTAAAATTTATGTTAAAAGACTTGTTTTGTGTTCAAAACATTTTTCCTTAAAGTAAATTAAGAAACACTATACTGATATAAAAATTTTAAACAAATATTTTTTAAATGTGAATTAGTACACCTGCTGTACAATTTCGATAACAGTGTTAAATATATTTAAAAATATTATGATATTTTATCTTGTTCAAAATAAAATCAATTTGGGTATTTATGAAATTTTGTGTGGCGTCATAAACCTGACATATATTGATACTACACAGTGTGAGTTCCAAGAATTGCAAAAAATTTAAGAACGTTATTCCTCTAAAAATTAATATTTCCTAAACAAACTAAAGAAATTAAAAGCTATAAAAATATTACATATTTATTTTTAAAGTAAGTATTTTAAAGTAAAATTCAATGAACACTTAAGAACATATAGATTAAAACATCCAGATAAGTCAAATTATGCAAAACACGTTCTTGAACATCCACACTTACTCATACACACAAATGACATTTAAATATTACACACTTGTGATAAAAAACAAAATTTAGATTTCCTTGAAGAACTTGAAATAAAAAGACTTCTAGCAGATCTTAAACTGTTTACTTTGATTGAGTTTACATTTTATACATAGATAAGACGTAATTGTAAAACACAAATATATTAAGTTATTGTAAAGATCAGCATGATATAGTTTTTTGTTGGTTTCTTTATACCATTGCACAGTTATACTGATCTTAGAGGGAGATACATCCAGGATAATCCTTAGGGCTATTAACTTCTTAGCTTTAATATTGTTATGTCTTATTACTTCCATACTTGCTCTAGCCTTAATACTACCTAATCAACATCAACTGTCACCCCTCTTAACAATCCTTCACCAATAATTAAACCTATCGCTCTTATACTAGCATCATCTACAAATAACATTAATCTCTCACTCACAAACCCCATTCCTATTCCTCTAACCCCTTCCTGGATCATGCACCCCCTCTATTTATTAATCCAAATAAAATACGAAACACCTAAAGAGCTCATGATTAAAGCATTTTTTGAAATCATTCATAACACCCATTACGATTTTGTGTTACACTCCGACGCTTCCAAAAGTGATACTGGCGTTGGCTGCTCAGTTACCACAGCAAACAAGCTCATCAGCACTTCCCTAATTCCTCCATTATGCAGTGTGCATACTGGAGAATTGTACAGTATTCTACAAGCTTTTAAGCACATCAACCATTCTTATAGAAAAGTTGCCATTTGTACAGACTCTAGCTTCTATCCTATCTATCCAAGAATTATTCACTGAACATCCCATTGTCTAAGAAATCCATCATTCTTTTCACTATCTCTATTTCCTAAACACCACAGTCACCATTATATGGATTCCCTCACACATTGGTACCTATACCTGGAATGAACTGGATGATCAGCATGCCAAAACAGCCTCAACTTCCGCCACAATTACTTCTCATATCCAGATTTGCAAGGACTTTAAGGCAGAAGCAAGAAGAATTGTTAGACATATGTTGCAAGCTCACTGGAGCTCTACCAATACCTTCCTACTATCTATCCAGCCAATTCTCAACACACCACTGTTTACTGAATCCACTAGACTCTCTAGACAAGAAGGATCAATGATGCATAGACGAATAGGTCACACCAAACTCACACATAGCTACTTAATGACCTCAAGCAACAGACCTTACTGTCAAAGCAGCCAGTGCCCACTTTCTGTGAAACATATCCTGGTTGATTGCCACCAATTCAACACAAGAAGACGACAGCTTAATATCAAATCCCAGCTGAAAGACATCTTAGGGGACCCAAACCAAATCGAGACAACACTGAAATTCTTAAAGGAAATAACACTGTTTCATAAACTTCAGTCTCTATTTTCCGTCGTTACTACTATGTTAATGTTTTTTTTCTTTTTTTTATACCATATGACATGTAATAACTGCTTTCTGTAAGTTGCCGAGCACGTTAATACAATAAAAAAATATATTTAAAAAATAATTTCTCCTTGATTTCTTTGATAAACTTTGTGGTTTTTTTGTAAATAAATAAAATTTTCGATTGTGCAATTTGGGGTTATTCAGTAAGTTTCATAATAAAAATTAAGTATTGACTATTATTAGGCGGTTGTCAAGTCAGTTTGACTTTTATGTCACAGTAAAATTTGAACATTATTGTCACATTGTCTATCAAATCATTTAAATGAGTAATTACACAAATGCAGAAATGTTGGGAATAACTTTTAAAATTTTCAAATATTTTTTATAAACAGACTTATATAGTCTATATAGAAAGGACAAGGAGTAATAAATCATTCATTTAAATAGATTTCATACACGTACCAAAATATATTTTAAGAGGGTATACCGTAAGATACATTTTGTATTGAACGAATGAGTTGCAGCTATGCTAAAGAATATACGATTTAGGTCGGAGGTAACGGGATGTACTAATTTTAATAAAATAAAAGTTATAGAGGTACATAAATTTTAGTAAGTTTGATAAAGAAAGGCAACACATTTTATTCATAATAGAAAACAAACCAATCTGTAACAATAATTATTTTATATATTTTTGTTCTTTTTGTAAGAAGATTAATTCAAACTTTGAATATTGTCACAAATAAATTACAATGACATATATTTTAAAAAAATTAATTAAAGTCAATATAGCAAGATATCGTTACAATTTTTATTAAATTCAAAGAAGCAAAATGAATATTTTTCATTTGTATTACTCCTATGTATACTGTAATCGGCTTAATACGATTACACCTATTTACAGATTATTCGATTATTGAGAGGGATTTTCCAAACAACCCAGTTTTCTTAGAAACATTATCGGGAATATTAGTTTATAAGAAAGTAGGTACATTAAATCAGTACTTAGTATTAGTTCTTTGAGTAAAGTTGTATGAAGTTGTATGGTTTTCATAATATTGTAAACAGTTGGAATATATTTAAAACATTTGTTGAATGTTAATTGTGCAAGTACCAAACAATGTCGATCTACCATCTAAACGACCAAAAACAGGTCCATTATCTTTAAATGAAAAAACTCTGATATTGAATTGTTATATATCATTGAAAAACAAGGATCCAATAAGTGCAAGTGTTGATGATATTGTGGAATTAACGGCTGCTATGTTGTGTGTTGCTAAATCAACAATTTATAGATTACTAAAAGAAAGCAAGAATGAAACTCTTCAACCCCCTAAAACTCCTTCAGGCCGAAAACCAATTGAGATCGATAAGTCATTAAAACAAAGACTAAGGCGTAAAGTCCATGGATTTTACTTACGATAGGAAATTCCAACACTTGACAAAATTATGACATCAGTGCAAGAAGATACGGAATATACAAAATTCTTCAGAATGACATTATGCAAACTTTTGAAAGATGTGGGTTTCAGATATACAAAACATAATAGAAAATCTCTCTTGATAGATAAACCGGAAATAGTTTTTTGGAGAAGAGACTATTTAAGAAGCATTCGACATGCCAGAGAACAAAATTTGAAAATCTTCTACTTAGACGAAACATGGATAAATGCTGGATATACAGTTTCCAAATCTTGGCAAGATGAAAACATTAAATGCGGAAGGCAGGCATTCGTGGAAGGTTTGTCGTTAGGTTTGCAGCCACCATCTGGAAAAGTAAAAAGACTTATCATTGTCCATGTTGGAAGTTCTGAAGGTTTTGTTGATGGTGGATTATTAACTTTTATTTCAAAACGCACGGGGGACTATCACGAAGATATGAATGGGGATGTCTTCGAGAAATGGTTTGTTCAAATGTTGGATCTGATTCCAAAAGGGGCTGTTATTGTTATGGACAACGCAAGTTACCATTCACGGTTACGAGAAGCATTGCCCACAAGTCGTTGGCGTAAAGCAGAGCTTTTGGAGTGGCTTATTTGGAAAAATATTAAGTTTCCAAAAGATCCACTAAGGAAAGAACTTTACAGAATTGCAAAAATGAACAAGAATAAATACAAAACCTACATTGTAGAAGAAATGGCTTCTTCTCGTGGTATATCAGTTCTTCGACTTCCCCCTTATCATTGTGAACTAAATCCCATAGAATTAATATGGGCTCAGGTAAAGGGGGAAGTTGGAAAAAAATACTACTTTTAAAATAAACGATGTTGTGAAATTGTTTGAGAGTGCTGTAAGTCATGTTAGTAAGGAAAATTGGACAAACTGTATCGAGCATGTTATCAAAGTAGAGGCAAAAATTGACAATATTTGTGATGATTTATAAACCCTATTATTATTAATGTCAACAACGATTCTTCCTCTTCCGAGTCGGATATAGAATAAAATGTAAGTAATAAATGTATTCCAATAATTATTTTTTTCATTTTTTATTATATTATAATTTAAAACGTATTTTTTCCCAAAATACACACCACTGCATTGCGTTATTGCTTATCAGCTAATCCTTTAACAATTAAGAAAACCCTAAACTTTGCTACAACTGAAACAAATACGGGTCCGATCTACCTGGTTTTTAGATTTACGGAAGAAATGTAATTTAAAGTAAGAGATTTATCAAAAATTTCATGGTGCTCCCTGTAAAGGTTTTGCATACTTAATTACGGTTTATTACTTCTCGTACTTTTTGTACAGACTATAATTATCGTAAACTACTTCATGACAATAGAAGAATTGGTCCAATGTTTTAACAAATAAATTATTATTTTCAGATAATTCAATAATAAAAATATTAGCTTACGTTATTAATAAAAATACAAAAATATTTGTGTTGTGCTTCAGGTGACGTCAAACCAGTCCGATTACTGTCAAATACCTATAGGAAAAAAATTAATAGTGTTTACTTAACAAATTATGTTCTAATAGTTTTTGAATAAACTATTTTTTTAATATATTATAAATAATGGGAAACTATAAGTTGATATACATATTAATTATTATAGAACGGATTAACAAAAAATCTGATCTTTTAATTAAAGTGAACTTCTAAAAATTTGAAACACGATCGTAACTAATTGAATTCCATAAAATAACTGTCATGAAAATTCCATTGCATATAACCATAATGAAAAACCCACATCCTACAAAGTGCTGTTACGTAAACCATACAGGTAAAAGTTTTCCCATAACCAATTTAAAAATACTTATGCTAATAAAATTAGTATTTTTTAATCATAACCGAAAACGTCAATATAGGTAACCTATAAATGTTTCAAAGTAAAAAATAGGATTTTTTAAAATAGAATATTGACGTAAAAAATATTGATTTGGTACAACTTTGTTATTTTCAATAACTCCAAACGACTGACGAAAACTCACCTAGAGTTTTTGAGAGTTGAAGAGGTAGCTAGGTATAGGTAGGTAAATCTTATTTTTAAAAGTTGAATTTGATAAACTCTTATCACGAAAAGAGTAAACATACTTTTATTTTAACATGAGCCGTGAATCAAATTTTTCAGCAAGTTGTTAATAATCCGAAAGCAGATATTAAACAAAAAAGTTTTGTAAAATATTGAAAAGAATCATATCTGCTATGAAAAACAACTATGATGGAAATGTAATTAATGGAAATTGTTTTCAAATCGCCTTTATTTATCCTATATATTCACCAGATCTGATTACATTATTAAACTTACACATTTTTTCAACAGTAAATACACAAGAGCTTTTTTTTTACCGGAAAATTTTTCGAGTAATATTACTGATGGAAAAATCTTGAGATGAAGAGAAAAATTTATCCATTAAAAAAAAGATCGCGTGTATTTTGCTAAGATAAATTAACGACTAATTATATAAAGAAACAATAAAATTTATTCATTCTAAAACAATTAAACTAGTTAAAAGAACAGTTGTTAAAAATACAATTATTAAATATTGGTTTGGGAGTACTGATTTTAATGTTTTCTTCTCGTGTTTCTACGTATGTTGAATATTCTGTTTCCGAGGGTCTCAAATTATTTATAAGTTGTTCATGGTGTTCGGGGTCAATTTGGAGGTATGGTTTAATCGATTGTGATGACGAGTGTCCTGTTATCTTAATAAGCTGTTGATCGCTAACTCCTGCTTTGGCTAATTGGGAAACTGCGCTGGCACGATTTGAATGGTTAGTAACTTTATTATTGATTATGTCCAATCCAATTTTTGCAGCAGAATTTTTTGTCCAAACAGATATGGTATTAATACCTAAAGGAACATTTTTGTACCAACCTTTAGAATTTTTATTTTTCCAAAAAGGATTTGGAGTTAAAAATAATCGGTCAGAAGTAATATGTTCATTTCTTTTTTCTACTAGCAAATGGAATAGTTTTACAGGGCAAATACTTTCGTCACTTGTGCCGTTTTCGAAAATATGGTGTTATATTCAATCCTACCCGTAGGAAGACCATTTTGGTTCTTTTCTACTTTAAAATAATAAATTTTGCAATTAACAGCTTCTCCTCCTCTCCAAGCCAATTCGTAAGAAGCTATATGAAAGAATCTTTTTTGCAGCCCTTCAGGTTCATTTATATTCCATAGTGTTGCCATTTTTATTATATTTTCTTTGTCTATTGCTGAAGAACACGTCTTTCTTTTTGTTGGAATCAATTGAAGTTGTTTTCTTTTGGCATTTCTAGCATCCCGAGCTTCTTTATAAAGGTTATGTCTGTAAAAGGATCAAATTTCAAACCATATTCGTTAAAATATTTCTGTTGTAACATTTTAGCAGTCGTGTTCCATATTGTTTTGACCGCAAATTCTTTGTAATCTTCTCCATTCTTTTTTTTCATATTGAAAGCCCAATCTTTTAATATTTTTGCTAGATCTTGTATATTGTAGTATTCTCTTCCAACTTATAATTTCGGCTTTGACAAAACTCCATGAATTGTTTCCATATTGTTGACTTCGTATTTTTTGTTGACTTCGGTATTGACTCTTCAATATTTTTTGTAATTTGTTCATGTGAAACCTCTCCAAATCGGTAGTATTGTTTTATATTGTTAAATTTGACAATTAAATACCTGTCAACAATAATGCAAAATTGATACACACCTACTAGATTGAGGAACATGCGATAAAAAAAAGCGATAAAAAAGGATGCACCTTTTTTATCGATGTCAAAATGACAAAATAGTTTGTAGGTATATGACATTTTAACATTGGAGTTAATTTATCATTGAAAAGTAATTATTGTTAAAATTTGTCAAAAGCACTGTTTGTTGCAAACGAACATCATCAAAAAGTTAAGCACATGCTCCATGATACATGATTTTTATCTTATTACTTGGTAACTTTATTTTAAAACATGTTGAACACACTATTATAATTACATAAACAAAGATAGAAAAAAAAACAGTGATATAATCAACAAAATTTCCTGTACTTTTTAACAGCTTGGGTTTTTAAGACACGAGATTTGCTCGAGGTTATTCCTCTTAGGTACAAAGAAACTCGTCCGTCAGCTGTTTCATCGAAGTTGGGAAAATGACTATAAGCGTTGTTGTATTTGTATCGCTCACCATCACAAACTGTATTACTCTGTCTATTATGGCGGACTTCATTACCGTCGTTAAATGAAGGGATCAGGGTAAAAGTTTGATCAGATATTGGAACATCAATTCAATTATAAAATCAGTATCTTGCAATAATAGTAGATATTGAGATAATAATAATTAAAATAATTGCTAAAAATTCTGCAGTAGGTGCAACTATTTACAGTATGATTCTTAATCGTCCAGAAAAAATAAAATGTAGTTAGGTACCTCTTGGATAACTAGGTATTTGGTTGGGTTTGCATTTATAAATCGAAGGTACGTACTGTAACAATGCACGTTGCACAACCAATTCACTGAGGCACTGAAGCAGAGAATTAATGAAAGGTATTTCGTATAAAAATATTTTGACGTGTGATGTAATAAAGTACATGTAGGTATATTGAAAGTATTTTTTAATTGTTCGCTTAATTTAATCTAAATACCTACTAATAACCAATAAAACATTTAAATGTAGTCATCCATTTCAATGTATTGTACTAACCATTACTTTGAGGACGTTGATCACATCAATAACACGAAAAAAATTAATTTGTATAAAAACTTCCACTACTTTAATTAAACATTAAACTTTAGGAACTTTTTAGAAATAAGTAGCTAAGTTTAAAAAGTTTATTTGTTTCTTCTTCTTGTCGTTTGTCGTTTAGTTTTAAAGAATTTAGTAATGGTATAAAAGAGCAAAAGGTATATCTTTACTAAAACGGTAATTTTTATTAATATTTAAAAAAGCAGTCACAATTACTTAAATATTAATAGTTTAGCGTTATTAATAAAATAATTTTTTTAAATACATGTTAAAAGTACTTCTAAGACATATCTTGCTCGTAACAATGCAATTTGTTACGGGAACAACTTTCGAATAAAACCTTGACTCCTCAAAAATCCCTCTAGCCACGCCTCTGAAGTCTAGCAGCACGCTAAGCTACGTCACACTATGTATATATAGGCAATCGCTTATTAAACCTACTTCATACTCGATAGAGAGTCGAGAGTGGAAGCGTTCGTAACAGAGTGAGTTTGGCAACACAGCTAGACCCTCGTAAAAGCATTTTTTTCTAGTCGAATATTTGTTTAGAGTGTTAAATATTAAGTGACTTAAACCAAAGGATTATTTAACTGTTTTGTGAAGTGCTCTGCTAGCTATAAATTTATTAAATAGGTGATTGTGACTGTTTTTCTTAGCCATTTTCGGTTTTTTAAAACGGAGCCCCGATACAAAAATGGTGGGCAGTAACGGTACAATGATAGCAATTCGTCTTGTTCGCAGTAAACTCAGGAAGAGAGAAGAACACAACAATAGTGTTCATCCTACAGATGTTGTTCTGCAAACTACACCAAATGCAACGCAACTTAACAATCAGAATTCTTCACCCCATGTTCTTCAATCAGATCTGACGTACCGAGGACAATTCTTATGGACACAACCGCCACCTCCTGCCACTCAGTACCTGTACAACCACAACCAGGTATGTAGTTTATCGATCAACTTTTTTATTAATGAAATTTAAAAAAGTGTATGTTAAATTAACCTCTTTGCAAATTTAAGCAATTAGAAAGTAGCAAAAATATTAGAGCGGTAAAAACGCGGTGATTTGTAACAGCACAACCTTAATTTCTCTTTTATTATTTGTTTCGAAAGAGAAGCCTTCCCATTTAACAGTTACAATGCCAATGAAACGAGGTCAAAAGTTTATGCTGGTACATTCTGGTTTCAATTTTGCAACACCCTATAATAATTAAAAGTTATTAAGGACAAACTGCCAGTAAAAGTTAATTCATTTTTTTGTATTTTTATTATTTTCGTTTTTTCGTAACTCGCTTAAAATAATCGAAAGTAAAAAATTGTTATAGAAAAAAATACGTTTAAATATTTATTGCTTTCGTGATTAGATAATTTTAATCATTTAATTTTTAAACTAATACAACCATCCCAACAAGTTACAGCCATTTAGTAAACTGGCAACATTTAAAATTTAAAGTAAAAGGTCTACTATTATAGGCAAACGAACTGAAATATTTCTTTCCTTGTCTAGAAAAGAAACATCGTCATTTTTAAAGACTTAAATCCAGTTTTTATAAAAAATAAAATAGTTTTATTAAAAGGTAACCTTGAAGGAAAACATATTCAGAATTTACGTTAAATTTGGTTTATTTGCAACGGCAGTGTTACAGTCTACCGGATAAAAAGGTTACTGACATTGTAGTGTAGGCCTATATATATATTGATCATAAAAGACATTAGGGGGAAAACTGTACAAAAATAAATTCATGTTTAGGGCTAGTTCAGTGGTTATATTGGGTGTTAGCATAAAAGATGTTTTAAATTATGGATTTAAAATGTATAGAATTTTTGTAGGTAATATATTTTATTTTGTTTTACAGGAAACGCTTGTGCAAAATTCGGTAGATCGTCCAGGATTTGTTCGGGGTTTTAGGAAGAACCTTGGTGGAAAATGGAGACGTCTTGTAAAAAGGAAGCCCCCTCAAGAAGTATACACCATTCCCGCTGAATTAAAACCTCAACTTAAGCAAATATATGTTTACTAGCCTTAATACTTCCCAATTGGCTGGCGGAAGGTCAATTGGACACAGGCCCGGCGAATGTGGAGGGCTTTCCTTAATGAGACTGATTTTGAAAATAATTATTACTCCTCACTTTTAAAAAGATAGTAATTTTAGTCGTTCAATGTAAATATTTGACTAAAGGTTGTAATATTTACGCCATAATTAGTAGTATGTTTTAATTAGTAGAACAACCTCCGGATTATACGGAGTTATGTTACTTTTTATTCAGTTAAACTCCAAAAAACGCTTTTTGTAGAAAATACTTTTTTAGATTTAAGTTGTATAAGTTGGCTAACATTTATTTATTTCAAACGAGTTTTTCGTTTTGAACTTACTATGTTCAAAATTAACGTCTAGGAAATGAATAGGCGTTTTGAGCCAAAAATTAAAAATAGCTCATATTGAGCAGACATTCTAGAATGTTGTGATGTGGATAGAGTTGGAACATTCTCGAATATCTAAAACATGCTATCAAACAAATCCTGTAAATTACATAGCTCTTTGAGATCGTCTGTCTTTCTCAGTACTAGTCAATTTAATTATTTACAACAGCTTGTATTTACAATGCAAATAGTAATTCAATGTTTTTTAAATTATTATTATCCAGTATTACAGTTCTAATTTATTGTTTGAAGAATGCATATCAATCAAAAAGCCATCATCAAGCAACGATGCTACTACCATAAAATATTGTGATAAAAATAAAAAAATGTCTCGTGTAAACAATATGTCCTTACGCACAAAAAAAAATCAAGATAGCAAATTCAATAAGTTACCTTTTGTATCAAGCCATTTTGTTTTTCAATAAAAAAATTGTAAAATTGTATAGCAATAATAAATCTGATTGTAAATAAACCGTGCAATAAATTGTTACTTTTTGAAATGGTTACTTTGTTTTATTTTTCCAATTTTTAAAAAGTAAGTATTCATTAATTTATCCCAAATAATTGTATAATAAATTAACAAAAATCTTGATAGACAAATGTTTTTTTATAGCAATTGTCAAAGTCACGAATATCAGTGATATTGAAAAACGTTTTTACGTAATATGCTGACGACATACTGCATTTTTTTAATTTGGTTAGATGCAGTTTATGGTCCAGTATGAAAATTATGTTTTTTTTTAATTCAATGTTGTATATCAAAATACAAAGTGGAGAAACATTACTGGTAATCTCATTCAATATAAATAATATGCCAGAAATTTACGAAACTTACCAGGGAATGTAGTAATCAAAGTTAATTTTCTGCATAAATAATCTTTATTTTATACTATATACTACATCAAACATATATAAGGTGGTCTATACCAAGTTTGATTTGTATTTCATAAATTAATTTTTGTTTTCACAGGGTGAAATTTAAAAAGTTAGATATTGGTTTATACTTAAAAGGTTAATAAACAATTAAACTCCTTTTTGTAGTGATAAGCAAATGCAAGACCAAGACCGGGTTAGTCTTGGTCTTGCAGTCAAATAAACAATCTTGGTCTTGTTCTTGCACCAAGACCCTTGCAAATCTTGCACTTTTTTTAGATTTAATGGGGTCCATTTTTACAAAAAAAAGGAAAAATAGTTTTTAAAATCATTACAAGTAAAGAAAGATTAAATGAAAGGGATAGTATTTTATTATAAAAATTTTGTTTTTTTATATTACATTGTAGCAATAAATCAAGTATGAAATAGCTATTATCCTAACAAGTGCGAAAAAGTTAATTTCCGCAAGTGTTAGGATCAATATTTTTTTTACAAGCAAAATCACCTCGAAATTTATTTAGATAAAAACTTGAAAAGATGCGATTGTGACTATTAAATATTTCATAGTGTTAATAAATACACGACTGTAGCTATAGCAACCCTACTTAAACAAGTGAGTTTGTTGTTGCTTTGAGTAAAGTTTACAGGGGTGATTTAATAAATTATGATTTTTTTAAAAACAAAAATTTTAAAAATCCCTATTTTCATGTAAAATAATCTAAATTTTGTTACTATTTGTGTGTAGTCCAACAAGATAAAGATAATAATACAATAATTTATCAAAAAGGTTATCGAAATACATCTCTAATTAATAAAAAATGCGTGCGAAAAATTCTTACCGAAAGAGATATTGTCTGAATTAAAATTTGTACGGAAAAGTGTTGTTTTACGCATGCTTGTAGAAATTATTTTTTATTCATTTTGACAATTTTTTTAGAATATAGTTTTGTAATGTGTCAATGATAATAATATATAGAATCAGACGTAAAAATGTAACAATTAATAATTTTATTTATGGGTTTGGAAAAATAAATATATGAATATTAAAGTCACTGAATTTTGCGTCTCTTTATAGAAAAATATTCTTTGCAGGCCTAACATATTAGCTGGGATTTGAAATAAACTAAAACTATGTTTGTGTTAATGAATAAAAACAATAGAGGTAGGATACATTACCAATAATAGAGCTTATGTCAATATTTTAGAAAGATACATTTAACAACAACTAAATACTAAGTTTTCACAACAGTTAGAAAAAACTTTAAAAAAATGCATAGAACCAAAGAACAGAACAACAAAATATAAAAATATCCCACCAAAAGTACCTACTATATGTACCTATAAATATTATAAAATATTTTTTTCTTTTGATTCAAATAATGAAAAACAAATATAGGACAAATACTTCGAATAGATATAGGTAGAACTATTTTAGTTACGTTGCCTGCCCAACAATTGACTCAAAGTAACCAGCGGGCGGACTCACTGTTGAGTCTATTACGGTGTTTTCTTATTACCAAAGATGCTTTTGAGAAGAGTGAAGAAGAAGAAGAGAGAGAAGAGATATCTTCGTTGCTTACGGCTCTAGATTTACCAAGATATTATTTTATTTCCTTTCCTGGAGAGTCAGATATAATAGAGCTTGATGAGTTAGATGGTGCTGAATAAAGCTTATCAAAATCAATAATATCTTCATCTTCGGATAGACGGGCTTCTATTGCCTCTTCTGTAGCTGGCGCTTGCTCATCGCTACACGGTACACTTCATACATTGCGTTACGTTAAACTCTTACTTTACATCTGTGCTCACCGATAGCGGCCGTCTTGAACGGTCGTCAAATTACGGCCACTGTATTGCGGCACCGCTATCCTAGGAAACCAAAGCTTTGGAGTTTAAAATAATCCATGGCTGCTTTATTGTTCGATTTATATGTTTAAAAGACGCAAGACCACAAGACTCTTGCAGACTTGGCCTTGGTTTTACGTATATCTTGCAATGCTAAGTCTTGGTCTTGTATAAGTCTTGCACTGCTCTTGGTCTTGATCTTGCAGCATGTAGTTGGTCTTGGTCTTGGACTTGCATTTTCTGCAAGAACAAGACCGCAAGACCTAGACCATTCCCGCTCATCACTACCTTTTTGAACATGTTACCACAATTTAAAATAAGCATACATAAGATTAGATTATGTAGGACTATGTAGCCAGCACGCCTTTTTTCGTATCGGGCTTCTTCGGATCTAATGTGGTAGCCCTTTTACTCTATGCTAGTTATTGTCCAGGTTGGTATTTTCTAAGAGACGAATTAAACTGTACAGTGATTCTTCATTGTAGTAGCTTATAGCCATCGGCTTTCTTCGCCTGTTAGGTTAGGTTCTATGTGAGTGGTCGTTTAACGTCCCTTCCACTGCGACCTGAAAGATCTATTGTGGCTCACCCCTAGTTTATAGTCGTTCTATCAGCTCTATGTCTCTAATGAAGCTCATCAGGGTCGTTGACGACACTTCCATGAAGTTATTGGGTTGATGCAGACCAAATTCATTGATCCTTATTCTCTCGAGCTCTCGGTAGTTACAGTGATTTCTCATTGTAGTAGAGCCATGGGCTTTCTTCGCCTCAAGTGAGAGCTCTCTTGAAATGCCTATATACATTAGCAAATAATGTGTATAGACGTCTTCTTTTCTTCCTGAAAGAATCTGCACAAAAGACTATCTGCCAGTTTTAGCAGATGCATAAGCTTGTTGAACCCTGTTAACAAGAGACGAGTTTCCTGATCCCCATATTGTGTCTTTGTCCCTGTAAGTATAGTATTCTATATGTTGAAACATAAAACAAAGCGTTCAAATGAGTTGCAATTTTGAAAAACCAATTACATAGACTTTATAAACAATAAACAAAGCTTAATATAGTACACACAAATTTATCGCAAACCATTGACGGTTAAAACTGTTTCAACACAAAACTATTTTTACTGTCATCTTTTAAATCAAAACAAAAACAAGAATACTTTTGTAGTTTTCTTGAATACGCACAATATATTAAAGGTAGAAAACTATCGCCATCTATTGAATTAAAAAGCAAGTATACATAAAGTATTTTACAGTTTTCTAGAATTTATATTCCCAATATTTATTATTCAATACTTTGTTCATAGATGGTTCTCTTCTCTGAAATAAAATTTTACAGTTTTCTAGAATTTATATTCCCAATATTTATTATTCAATACTTTGTTCATAGATGGTTCTCTTCTCTGAAATAAAATTTTAATAAGTAGAAACCATTGTATTAATAGACATGGAAGGTTGTGTTTAAGGTAGTGGGATAACTAAATGCTTTAATTTCTTTTGTCACCAGATGTCGGTCAAGACTTGGTTCCAATTTAAAATAGTATATTAAACAACGCATTTCATATGGAATTCTGTTATGACACGAGTTCAAGTTTAAAAAACGAATCGCGAAGTGATGAGTTTTTTAAAGAACGAGTGTCTCAACAGCCATATGAAATAAGTTGTTTATAATATTTTTTATATTTTGCAATTTTATCATATTTTAAATCAATTTATTATTTTTATGTAATTACGAAAATTTTGATTTTAAAAAGTATGTCGGTAGCACTGTGTAATTTATAATAATTAACAGTTTTGACATTTAAATCATGAAATGTTAATTTTTTCAAATATTTTAAAATGACTAATACACCAATAATAATATATTATATAAGTAAAAGATGATATTCATATTCACAAATACTTTCTTAAAGAACAATATAAAATTAATAAATTGCTCTTAGCCACACATGTCATTGTCAATAGTCTTGTCATTAGATACTTCACTCATGTCGCCAACCATTTAAAACAAAAATTTGCGTGCGTAAAAGTTACATTACGATACGCAAATGCGTTTTATAATGAAGATTTTTATATGTGCAAAATATAAAATTTTTTTTTTTAATAAGTATTGATAAACCGGCCCTGAGTTTGAATTCGGAGTTTTTTTTAATTCATTTTTATTTAACTTGTTTTTTGTTATGATATATGTGTATTTGAAGAGTGATAACATCAATGAATAATTATTCATAAATTCCATTTGTTTGGTGCCAAAATAAACAAATGTAGATAAATGTAGCACAAACCAAATATAAGGAGCAACAACCGCTTGAAATAAGCAACTGAAGTGTTTTCAACGTTCAAGAAAAAAAGTATTAAAAATTTATTAAAAAATTTGTTCTAGACATGCTATTGAGGAACTGATTGCACCAGTGGATTCAGCGTCTTAAAAAACCCCGTTTTACTTATTTTCAAGCGTTTTCACGACCAAAAGCATTTTTGTCAAAAAATGAAGCAAGGCTTTGATTTTTTATCAAAAATTTTTCAAAATTAATTTTCGATAAAAATGGTCTAGAACCACTAATTCGACCCCGTAGAACACGAAAATCGAGTCAAAATTGCAATAATATCAATATTTCTAAAGATAACTCATTAATTTTGACTGCGACTGTACTACTTTTGGTCCCAATTCATTCCACCAAAAATAAAATGTGTTCTAGACATGCTATTGAGAAACTGATTGCACCAGTCGATTCAGCGTCTTAAAAAACCCCGTTCTACTCATTTTTAAGCGTTTTCAAGACCACAAGCATTTTTCTCAAAAGGTTATAGCCTTGCTTCATTTTTTGACAGAAATGCTTTTGGTCTTGAAAACGCTTAAAAATGAGTAGAACGGGGTTTTTTAAGACGCTAAATCGACTGGTGCAATCAGTTTCTCAATAGCATGTCTAGAACACATTTTATTTTTGGTGGAATGAATTGGGACCAAAAGTAGTACAGTCGCAGTCAAAAGTAATGAGTTATCTTTAGAAATATTGATATTATTGCAATTTTGACTCGATTTTCGTGTTCTACGGATTCGAATTAGTGGTTCTAGACCATTTTTATCGAAAATTAATTTTGAAAAATTTTTGGTAAAAAATCAAAGGTTATAGCCTTGCTTCATTTTTTGACAAAAATGCTTTTGGTCTTGAAAACGCTTAAAACTGAGTAGAACGGGGTTTTTTAAGACGCTGAATCGACTGGTGCAATCAGTTTCTCAATAGCATGTCTAGAACACATTTTATTTTTGGTGGAATGAATTGGGACCAAAAGTAGTACAGTCGCAGTCAAAAGTAATGAGTTATCTTTAGAAATATTGATATTATTGCAATTTTGACTCGATTTTCGTGTTCTACGGGGTCGAATTAGTGGTTCTAGACCATTTTTATCGAAAATTAATTTTGAAAAATTTTTGGTAAAAAATCAAAGGTTATAGCCTTGCTTCATT
Source organism: Ophraella communa (assembly GCA_035357415.1). NCBI lineage: Eukaryota > Metazoa > Arthropoda > Insecta > Coleoptera > Chrysomelidae > Ophraella > Ophraella communa. Next base: position 3,685,778 of record CM068994.1, read on the forward strand.
TTTTGACAAAAATGCTTTTGGTGTTGAAAACGCTTAAAAATGAGTAGAACGGGGTTTTTTAAGACGCTGAATCGACTGGTGCAATCAGTTTCTCAATAGCATGTCTAGAACACATTTTATTTTTGGTGGAATGAATTGGGACCAAAAGTAGTACAGTCGCAGTCAAAAGTAATGAGTTATCTTTAGAAATATTGATATTATTGCAATTTTGACTCGATTTTCGTGTTCTCCGGGGAAGAATTAGTGGTTCTAGACCATTTTTATCGAAAATTAATTTTGAAAAATTTTTGGTAAAAAATCAAAGGTTATAGCCTTGCTTCATTTTTTGACAGAAATGCTTTTGGTCTTGAAAACGCTTAAAAATGAGTAGAACGGGGTTTTTTAAGACGCTAAATCGACTGGTGCAATCAGTTTCTCAATAGCATGTCTAGAACACATTTTATTTTTGGTGGAATGAATTGGGACCAAAAGTAGTACAGTCGCAGTCAAAAGTAATGAGTTATCTTTAGAAATATTGATATTATTGCAATTTTGACTCGATTTTCGTGTTCTACGGGGTCGAATTAGTGGTTCTAGACCATTTTTATCAAAAATTAATTTTGAAAAATTTTTGGTAAAAAATCAAAGGTTATAGCCTTGCTTCATTTTTTGACAAAAATGCTTTTGGTCTTGAAAACGCTTAAAAATGAGTAGAACGGGGTTTTTAAGACGCTAAATCGACTGGTGCAATCAGTTTCTCAATAGCATGTCTAGAACACATTTTATTTTTGGTGGAATGAATTGGGACCAAAAGTAGTACAGTCGCAGTCAAAAGTAATGAGTTATCTTTAGAAATATTGATATTATTGCAATTTTGACTCGATTTTCGTGTTCTACGGGGTCGAATTAGTGGTTCTAGACCATTTTTATCGAAAATTAATTTTGAAAAATTTTTGGTAAAAAATCAAAGGTTATAGCCTTGCTTCATTTTTTGACAAAAATGCTTTTGGTCTTGAAAACGCTTAAAAATGAGTAGAACGAGGTTTTTTAAGACGCTGAATCGACTGGTGCAATCAGTTTCTCAATAGCATGTCTAGAACACATTTTATTTTTGGTGGAATGAATTGGGACCAAAAGTAGTACAGTCGCAGTCAAAAGTAATGAGTTATCTTTAGAAATATTGATATTATTGCAATTTTGACTCGATTTTCGTGTTCTACGGGGTCGAATTAGTGGTTCTAGACCATTTTTATCAAAAATTAATTTTGAAAAATTTTTGGTAAAAAATCAAAGGTTATAGCCTTGCTTCATTTTTTGACAAAAATGCTTTTGGTCTTGAAAACGCTTAAAAATGAGTAGAACGAGGTTTTTTAAGACGCTGAATCGACTGGTGCAATCAGTTTCTCAATAGCATGTCTAGAACACATTTTATTTTTGGTGGAATGAATTGGGACCAAAAGTAGTACAGTCGCAGTCAAAAGTAATGAGTTATCTTTAGAAATATTGATATTATTGCAATTTTGACTCGATTTTCGTGTTCTACGGGGTCGAATTAGTGGTTCTAGACCATTTTTATCGAAAATTAATTTTGAAAAATTTTTGGTAAAAAATCAAAGGTTATAGCCTTGCTTCATTTTTTGACAAAAATGCTTTTGGTGTTGAAAACGCTTAAAAATGAGTAGAACGTGGTTTTTTAAGACGCTGAATCGACTGGTGCAATCAGTTTCTCAATAGCATGTCTAGAACACATTTTATTTTTGGTGGAATGAATTGGGACCAAAAGTAGTACAGTCGCAGTCAAAAGTAATGAGTTATCTTTAGAAATATTGATATTATTGCAATTTTGACTCGATTTTCGTGTTCTACGGGGTCGAATTAGTGGTTCTAGACCATTTTTATCAAAAATTAATTTTGAAAAATTTTTGGTAAAAAATCAAAGGTTATAGCCTTGCTTCATTTTTTGACAAAAATGCTTTTGGTCTTGAAAACGCTTAAAAATGAGTAGAACGGGGTTTTTTAAGACGCTAAATCGACTGGTGCAATCAGTTTCTCAATAGCATGTCTAGAACACATTTTATTTTTGGTGGAATGAATTGGGACCAAAAGTAGTACAGTCGCAGTCAAAAGTAATGAGTTATCTTTAGAAATATTGATATTATTGCAATTTTGACTCGATTTTCGTGTTCTACGGATTCGAATTAGTGGTTCTAGACCATTTTTATTGAAAATTAATTTTGAAAAATTTTTGGTAAAAAATCAAAGGTTATAGCCTTGCTTCATTTTTTGACAAAAATGCTTTTGGTCTTGAAAACGCTTAAAACTGAGTAGAACGGGGTTTTTTAAGACGCTGAATCGACTGGTGCAATCAGTTTCTCAATAGCATGTCTAGAACACATTTTATTTTTGGTGGAATGAATTGGGACCAAAAAGTAGTACAGTCGCAGTCAAAAGTAATGAGTTATCTTTAGAAATATTGATATTATTGCAATTTTGACTCGATTTTCGTGTTCTACGGGGTCGAATTAGTGGTTCTAGACCATTTTTATCGAAAATTAATTTTGAAAAATTTTTGGTAAAAAATCAAAGGTTATAGCCTTGCTTCATTTTTTGACAAAAATGCTTTTGGTGTTGAAAACGCTTAAAAATGAGTAGAACGGGGTTTTTTAAGACGCTGAATCGACTGGTGCAATCAGTTTCTCAATAGCATGTCTAGAACACATTTTATTTTTGGTGGAATGAATTGGGACCAAAAGTAGTACAGTCGCAGTCAAAAGTAATGAGTTATCTTTAGAAATATTGATATTATTGCAATTTTGACTCGATTTTCGTGTTCTACGGATTCGAATTAGTGGTTCTAGACCATTTTTATCGAAAATTAATTTTGAAAAATTTTTGGTAAAAAATCAAAGGTTATAGCCTTGCTTCATTTTTTGACAGAAATGCTTTTGGTCTTGAAAACGCTTAAAAATGAGTAGAACGGGGTTTTTTAAGACGCTAAATCGACTGGTGCAATCAGTTTCTCAATAGCATGTCTAGAACACATTTTATTTTTGGTGGAATGAATTGGGACCAAAAGTAGTACAGTCGCAGTCAAATGTAATGAGTTATCTTTAGAAATATTGATATTATTGCAATTTTGACTTGATTTTCGTGTTCTACGGGGTCGAATTAGTGGTTCTAGACCATTTTTATCAAAAATTAATTTTAAAAAATTTTTGGTAAAAAATCAAAGGTTATAGCCTTGCTTCATTTTTTGACAAAAATGCTTTTGGTCTTGAAAACGCTTGAAAATGAGTAGAACGAGGTTTTTTAAGACGCTGAATCGACTGGTGCAATCAGTTTCTCAATAGCATGTCTAGAACACATTTTATTTTTGGTGGAATGAATTGGGACCAAAAGTAGTACAGTCGCAGTCAAAAGTAATGAGTTATCTTTAGAAATATTGATATTATTGCAATTTTGACTCGATTTTCGTGTTCTACGGGGTCGAATTAGTGGTTCTAGACCATTTTTATCAAAAATTAATTTTGAAAAATTTTTGGTAAAAAATCAAAGGTTATAGCCTTGCTTCATTTTTTGACAAAAATGCTTTTGGTCTTGAAAACGCTTAAAAATGAGTAGAACGGGGTTTTTTAAGACGCTAAATCGACTGGTGCAATCAGTTTCTCAATAGCATGTCTAGAACACATTTTATTTTTGGTGGAATGAATTGGGACCAAAAGTAGTACAGTCGCAGTCAAAAGTAATGAGTTATCTTTAGAAATATTGATATTATTGCAATTTTGACTCGATTTTCGTGTTCTACGGGGTCGAATTAGTGGTTCTAGACCATTTTTATCGAAAATTAATTTTGAAAAATTTTTGGTAAAAAATCAAAGGTTATAGCCTTGCTTCATTTTTTGACAAAAATGCTTTTGGTCTTGAAAACGCTTAAAAATGAGTAGAACGAGGTTTTTTAAGACGCTGAATCGACTGGTGCAATCAGTTTCTCAATAGCATGTCTAGAACACATTTTATTTTTGGTGGAATGAATTGGGACCAAAAGTAGTACAGTCGCAGTCAAAAGTAATGAGTTATCTTTAGAAATATTGATATTATTGCAATTTTGACTCGATTTTCGTGTTCTACGGGGTCGAATTAGTGGTTCTAGACCATTTTTATCGAAAATTAATTTTGAAAAATTTTTGGTAAAAAATCAAAGGTTATAGCCTTGCTTCATTTTTTGACAAAAATGCTTTTGGTCTTGAAAACGCTTAAAAATGAGTAGAACGAGGTTTTTTAAGACGCTGAATCGACTGGTGCAATCAGTTTCTCAATAGCATGTCTAGAACACATTTTATTTTTGGTGGAATGAATTGGGACCAAAAGTAGTACAGTCGCAGTCAAAAGTAATGAGTTATCTTTAGAAATATTGATATTATTGCAATTTTGACTCGATTTTCGTGTTCTACGGGGTCGAATAAGTGGTTCTAGACCATTTTTATCGAAAATTGATTTTAAAAAATTTTTGGTAAAAAATCAAAAGTTATAGCCTTGCTTCATTTTTTGACAAAAATGCTTTTGGTGTTGAAAACGCTTAAAAATGAGTAGAACGGGGTTTTTTAAGACGCTGAATCGACTGGTGCAATCAGTTTCTCAATAGCATGTCTAGAACACATTTTATTTTTGGTGGAATGAATTGGGACCAAAAGTAGTACAGTCGCAGTCAAAAGTAATAAGTTATCTTTAGAAATATTGATATTATTGCAATTTTGACTCGATTTTCGTGTTCTACGGGGTCGAATTAGTGGTTCTAGACCATTTTTATCGAAAATTAATTTTGAAAAATTTTTGGTAAAAAATCAAAGGTTATAGCCTTGCTTCATTTTTTGACAAAAATGCTTTTGGTGTTGAAAACGCTTAAAAATGAGTAGAACGGGGTTTTTTAAGACGCTAAATCGACTGGTGCAATCAGTTTCTCAATAGCATGTCTAGAACACATTTTATTTTTGGGGAATGAATTGGGACCAAAAGTAGTACAGTCGCAGTCAAAAGTAATGAGTTATCTTTAGAAATATTGATATTATTGCAATTTTGACTCGATTTTCGTGTTCTACGGGGTCGAATTAGTGGTTCTAGACCATTTTTATCGAAAATTAATTTTGAAAAATTTTTGGTAAAAAAGCCTTGCTTCATTTTTTGACAAAAATGCTTTTGGTCTTGAAAACGCTTAAAAATGAGTAGAACGGGGTTTTTTAAGACGCTAAATCGACTGGTGCAATCAGTTTCTCAATAGCATGTCTAGAACACATTTTATTTTTGGTGGAATGAATTGGGACCAAAAGTAGTACAGTCGCAGTCAAAAGTAATGAGTTATCTTTAGAAATATTGATATTATTGCAATTTTGACTCGATTTTCGTGTTCTACGGGGTCGATTTAGTGGTTCTAGACCATTTTTATCGAAAATTAATTTTGAAAAATTTTTGGTAAAAAATCAAAGGTTATAGCCTTGCTTCATTTTTTGACAAAAATGCTTTTGGTCTTGAAAATGCTTAAAACTGAGTAGAACGGGGTTTTTTAAGACGCTGAATCGACTGGTGCATTCAGTTTCTCAATAGCATGTCTAGAACACATTTTATTTTTGGTGGAATGAATTGGGACCAAAAGTAGTACAGTCGCAGTCAAAAGTAATGAGTTATCTTTAGAAATATTGATATTATTGCAATTTTGACTCGATTTTCGTGTTCTACGGGGTCGAATTAGTGGTTCTAGACCATTTTTATCGAAAATTAATTTTGAAAAATTTTTGGTAAAAAATCAAAGGTTATAGCCTTGCTTCATTTTTTGACAAAAATGCTTTTGGTCTTGAAAACGCTTAAAACTGAGTAGAACGGGGTTTTTTAAGACGCTGAATCGACTGGTGCAATCAGTTTCTCAATAGCATGTCTAGAACACATTTTATTTTTGGTGGAATGAATTGGGACCAAAAGTAGTACAGTCGCAGTCAAAAGTAATGAGTTATCTTTTGAAATATTGATATTATTGCAATTTTGACTCGATTTTCGTGTTCTACGGGGTCGAATTAGTGGTTCTAGACCATTTTTATCGAAAATTAATTTTGAAAAATTTTTGGTAAAAAATCAAAGGTTATAGCCTTGCTTCATTTTTTGACAAAAATGCTTTTGGTCTTGAAAACGCTTAAAAATGAGTAGAACGAGGTTTTTTAAGACGCTGAATCGACTGGTGCAATCAGTTTCTCAATAGCATGTCTAAAACACATTTTATTTTTGGTGGAATGAATTGGGACCAAAAGTAGTACAGTCGCAGTCAAAAGTAATGAGTTATCTTTAGAAATATTGATATTATTGCAATTTTGACTCGATTTTCGTGTTCTACGGGGTCGAATTAGTGGTTCTAGACCATTTTTATCAAAAATTAATTTTGAAAAATTTTTGGTAAAAAATCAAAGGTTATAGCCTTGCTTCATTTTTTGACAAAAATGCTTTTGGTCTTGAAAACGCTTAAAAATGAGTAGAACGAGGTTTTTTAAGACGCTGAATCGACTGGTGCAATCAGTTTCTCAATAGCATGTCTAGAACACATTTTATTTTTGGTGGAATGAATTGGGACCAAAAGTAGTACAGTCGCAGTCAAAAGTAATGAGTTATCTTTAGAAATATTGATATTATTGCAATTTTGACTCGATTTTCGTGTTCTACGGGGTCGAATTAGTGGTTCTAGACCATTTTTATCGAAAATTAATTTTGAAAAATTTTTGGTAAAAAATCAAAGGTTATAGCCTTGCTTCATTTTTTGACAAAAATGCTTTTGGTCTTGAAAACGCTTAAAAATGAGTAGAACGAGGTTTTTTAAGACGCTGAATCGACTGGTGCAATCAGTTTCTCAATAGCATGTCTAGAACACATTTTATTTTTGGTGGAATGAATTGGGACCAAAAGTAGTACAGTCGCAGTCAAAAGTAATGAGTTATCTTTAGAAATATTGATATTATTGCAATTTTGACTTGATTTTCGTGTTCTACGGGGTCGAATTAGTGGTTCTAGACCATTTTTATCAAAAATTAATTTTGAAAAATTTTTGGTAAAAAATCAAAGGTTATAGCCTTGCTTCATTTTTTGACAAAAATGCTTTTGGTCTTGAAAACGCTTAAAAATGAGTAGAACGGGGTTTTTTAAGACGCTAAATCGACTGGTGCAATCAGTTTCTCAATAGCATGTCTAGAACACATTTTATTTTTGGTGGAATGAATTGGGACCAAAAGTAGTACAGTCGCAGTCAAAAGTAATGAGTTATCTTTAGAAATATTGATATTATTGCAATTTTGACTCGATTTTCGTGTTCTCCGGGGAAGAATTAGTGGTTCTAGACCATTTTTATCGAAAATTAATTTTGAAAAATTTTTGGTAAAAAATCAAAGGTTATAGCCTTGCTTCATTTTTTGACAAAAATGCTTTTGGTGTTGAAAACGCTTAAAAATGAGTAGAACGGGGTTTTTTAAGACGCTGAATCGACTGGTGCAATCAGTTTCTCAATAGCATGTCTAAAACACATTTTATTTTTGGTGGAATGAATTGGGACCAAAAGTAGTACAGTCGCAGTCAAAAGTAATGAGTTATCTTTAGAAATATTGATATTATTGCAATTTTGACTCGATTTTCGTGTTCTCCGGGGAAGAATTAGTGGTTCTAGACCATTTTTATCGAAAATTAATTTTGAAAAATTTTTGGTAAAAAATCAAAGGTTATAGCCTTGCTTCATTTTTTGACAGAAATGCTTTTGGTCTTGAAAACGCTTAAAAATGAGTAGAACGGGGTTTTTTAAGACGCTAAATCGACTGGTGCAATCAGTTTCTCAATAGCATGTCTAGAACACATTTTATTTTTGGTGGAATGAATTGGGACCAAAAGTAGTACAGTCGCAGTCAAATGTAATGAGTTATCTTTAGAAATATTGATATTATTGCAATTTTGACTTGATTTTCGTGTTCTACGGGGTCGAATTAGTGGTTCTAGACCATTTTTATCGAAAATTAATTTTAAAAAATTTTTGGTAAAAAATCAAAGGTTATAGCCTTGCTTCATTTTTTGACAAAAATGCTTTTGGTCTTGAAAACGCTTGAAAATGAGTAGAACGAGGTTTTTTAAGACGCTGAATCGACTGGTGCAATCAGTTTCTCAATAGCATGTCTAGAACACATTTTATTTTTGGTGGAATGAATTGGGACCAAAAGTAGTACAGTCGCAGTCAAATGTAATGAGTTATCTTTAGAAATATTGATATTATTGCAATTTTGACTTGATTTTCGTGTTCTACGGATTCGAATTAGTGGTTCTAGACCATTTTTATCGAAAATTAATTTTGAAAAATTTTTGGTAAAAAATCAAAGGTTATAGCCTTGCTTCATTTTTTGACAAAAATGCTTTTGGTCTTGAAAACGCTTGAAAATGAGTAGAACGAGGTTTTTTAAGACGCTGAATCGACTGGTGCAATCAGTTTCTCAATAGCATGTCTAGAACACATTTTATTTTTGGTGGAATGAATTGGGACCAAAAGTAGTACAGTCGCAGTCAAATGTAATGAGTTATCTTTAGAAATATTGATATTATTGCAATTTTGACTTGATTTTCGTGTTCTACGGATTCGAATTAGTGGTTCTAGACCATTTTTATCGAAAATTAATTTTGAAAAATTTTTGGTAAAAAATCAAAGGTTATAGCCTTGCTTCATTTTTTGACAAAAATGCTTTTGGTGTTGAAAACGCTTAAAAATGAGTAGAACGGGGTTTTTTAAGACGCTGAATCGACTGGTGCAATCAGTTTCTCAATAGCATGTCTAAAACACATTTTATTTTTGGTGGAATGAATTGGGACCAAAAGTAGTACAGTCGTAGTCAAAAGTAATGAGTTATCTTTAGAAATATTGATATTATTGCAATTTTGACTCGATTTTCGTGTTCTCCGGGGAAGAATTAGTGGTTCTAGACCATTTTTATCGAAAATTAATTTTGAAAAATTTTTGGTAAAAAATCAAAGGTTATAGCCTTGCTTCATTTTTTGACAAAAATGCTTTTGGTCTTGAAAACGCTTGAAAATGAGTAGAACGAGGTTTTTTAAGACGCTGAATCGACTGGTGCAATCAGTTTCTCAATAGCATGTCTAGAACACATTTTATTTTTGGTGGAATGAATTGGGACCAAAAGTAGTACAGTCGCAGTCAAAAGTAATGAGTTATCTTTAGAAATATTGATATTATTGCAATTTTGACTCGATTTTCGTGTTCTACGGGGTCGAATTAGTGGTTCTAGACCATTTTTATCGAAAATTAATTTTGAAAAATTTTTGGTAAAAAATCAAAGGTTATAGCCTTGCTTCATTTTTTGACAAAAATGCTTTTGGTGTTGAAAACGCTTAAAAATGAGTAGAACGGGGTTTTTTAAGACGCTGAATCGACTGGTGCAATCAGTTTCTCAATAGCATGTCTAGAACACATTTTATTTTTGGTGGAATGAATTGGGACCAAAAGTAGTACAGTCGCAGTCAAAAGTAATGAGTTATCTTTAGAAATATTGATATTATTGCAATTTTGACTCGATTTTCGTGTTCTACGGGGTCGAATTAGTGGTTCTAGACCATTTTTATCGAAAATTAATTTTGAAAAATTTTTGGTAAAAAATCAAAGGTTATAGCCTTGCTTCATTTTTTGACAAAAATGCTTTTGGTCTTGAAAACGCTTAAAAATGAGTAGAACGAGGTTTTTTAAGACGCTGAATCGACTGGTGCAATCAGTTTCTCAATAGCATGTCTAGAACACATTTTATTTTTGGTGGAATGAATTGGGACCAAAAGTAGTACAGTCGCAGTCAAAAGTAATGAGTTATCTTTAGAAATATTGATATTATTGCAATTTTGACTCGATTTTCGTGTTCTACGGGGTCGAATAAGTGGTTCTAGACCATTTTTATCGAAAATTGATTTTAAAAAATTTTTGGTAAAAAATCAAAAGTTATAGCCTTGCTTCATTTTTTGACAAAAATGCTTTTGGTGTTGAAAACGCTTAAAAATGAGTAGAACGGGGTTTTTTAAGACGCTGAATCGACTGGTGCAATCAGTTTCTCAATAGCATGTCTAGAACACATTTTATTTTTGGTGGAATGAATTGGGACCAAAAGTAGTACAGTCGCAGTCAAAAGTAATAAGTTATCTTTAGAAATATTGATATTATTGCAATTTTGACTCGATTTTCGTGTTCTACGGGGTCGAATTAGTGGTTCTAGACCATTTTTATCGAAAATTAATTTTGAAAAATTTTTGGTAAAAAATCAAAGGTTATAGCCTTGCTTCATTTTTTGACAAAAATGCTTTTGGTGTTGAAAACGCTTAAAACTGAGTAGAACGGGGTTTTTTAAGACGCTGAATCGACTGGTGCAATCAGTTTCTCAATAGCATGTCTAGAACACATTTTATTTTTGGTGGAATGAATTGGGACCAAAAGTAGTACAGTCGCAGTCAAAAGTAATGAGTTATCTTTAGAAATATTGATATTATTGCAATTTTGACTCGATTTTCGTGTTATACGGGGTCGAATTAGTGATACTAGACCATTTTTATCGAAAATTAATTTTGAAAAATTTTTGGTAAAAAATCAAAGGTTATAGCCTTGCTTCATTTTTTGACAAAAATGCTTTTGGTGTTGAAAACGCTTAAAAATGAGTAGAACGGGGTTTTTTAAGACGCTGAATCGACTGGTGCAATCAGTTTCTCAATAGCATGTCTAGAACACATTTTATTTTTGGTGGAATGAATTGGGATCAAAAGTAGTACAGTCGCAGTCAAAAGTAATGAGTTATCTTTAGAAATATTGATATTATTGCAATTTTGACTCGATTTTCGTGTTCTACGGGGTCGAATTAGTGGTTCTAGACCATTTTTATCGAAAATTAATTTTGAAAAATTTTTGGTAAAAAATCAAAGGTTATAGCCTTGCTTCATTTTTTGACAAAAATGCTTTTGGTGTTGAAAACGCTTAAAAATGAGTAGAACGGGGTTTTTTAAGACGCTGAATCGACTGGTGCAATCAGGTTCTTAATAGCATGTCTAGAACACATTTTATTTTTGGTGGAATGAATTGGGACCAAAAGTAGTACAGTCGCAGTCAAAAGTAATGAGTTATCTTTAGAAATATTGATATTATTGCAATTTTGACTCGATTTTCGTGTTCTACGGGGTCGAATTAGTGGTTCTAGACCATTTTTATCGAAAATTAATTTTAAAAAATTTTTGGTAAAAAATCAAAGGTTATAGCCTTGCTTCATTTTTTGACAAAAATGCTTTTGGTCTTGAAAACGCTTGAAAATGAGTAGAACGAGATTTTTTAAGACGCTGAATCGACTGGTGCAATCAGTTTCTCAATAGCATATCTAGAACACATTTTATTTTTGGTGGAATGAATTGGGACCAAAAGTAGTACAGTCGCAGTTAAAAGTAATGAGTTATCTTTAGAAATATTGATATTATTGCAATTTTGACTCGATTTTCGTGTTCTACGGGGTCGAATTAGTGGTTCTAGACCATTTTTATCGAAAATTAATTTTGAAAAATTTTTGGTAAAAAATCAAAGGTTATAGCCTTGCTTCATTTTTTGACAAAAATGCTTTTGGTCTTGAAAACGCTTAAAAATGAGTAGAACGAGGTTTTTTAAGACGCTAAATCGACTGGTGCAATCAGTTTCTCAATAGCATGTCTAGAACACATTTTATTTTTGGTGGAATGAATTGGGACCAAAAGTAGTACAGTCGCAGTCAAAAGTAATGAGTTATCTTTAGAAATATTGATATTATTGCAATTTTGACTCGATTTTCGTGTTCTACGGGGTCGAATTAGTGGTTCTAGACCATTTTTATCGAAAATTAATTTTGAAAAATTTTTGGTAAAAAATCAAAGGTTATAGCCTTGCTTCATTTTTTGACAAAAATGCTTTTGGTCTTGAAAACGCTTGAAAATGAGTAGAACGAGGTTTTTTAAGACGCTGAATCGACTGGTGCAATCAGTTTCTCAATAGCATGTCTAGAACACATTTTATTTTTGGTGGAATGAATTGGGACCAAAAGTAGTACAGTCGCAGTCAAAAGTAATGAGTTATCTTTAGAAATATTGATATTATTGCAATTTTGACTTGATTTTCGTGTTCTACGGGGTCGAATTAGTGATACTAGACCATTTTTATCGAAAATTAATTTTGAAAAATTTTTGGTAAAAAATCAAAGGTTATAGCCTTGCTTCATTTTTTGACAAAAATGCTTTTGGTCTTGAAAACGCTTGAAAATGAGTAGAACGAGGTTTTTTAAGACGCTGAATCGACTGGTGCAATCAGTTTCTCAATAGCATGTCTAGAACACATTTTATTTTTGGTGGAATGAATTGGGACCAAAAGTAGTACAGTCGCAGTCAAAAGTAATGAGTTATCTTTAGAAATATTGATATTATTGCAATTTTGACTCGATTTTCGTGTTCTACGGGGTCGAATTAGTGGTTCTAGACCATTTTTATCGAAAATTAATTTTGAAAAATTTTTGGTAAAAAATCAAAGGTTATAGCCTTGCTTCATTTTTTGACAAAAATGCTTTTGGTCTTGAAAACGCTTGAAAATGAGTAGAACGAGGTTTTTAAGACGCTGAATCGACTGGTGCAATCAGTTTCTCAATAGCATGTCTAGAACACATTTTATTTTTGGTGGAATGAATTGGGACCAAAAGTAGTACAGTCGCAGTCAAAAGTAATGAGTTATCTTTAGAAATATTGATATTATTGCAATTTTGACTTGATTTTCGTGTTCTACGGGGTCGAATTAGTGATACTAGACCATTTTTATCGAAAATTAATTTTGAAAAATTTTTGGTAAAAAATCAAAGGTTATAGCCTTGCTTCATTTTTTGACAAAAATGCTTTTGGTCTTGAAAACGCTTGAAAATGAGTAGAACGAGGTTTTTTAAGACGCTGAATCGACTGGTGCAATCAGTTTCTCAATAGCATGTCTAGAACACATTTTATTTTTGGTGGAATGAATTGGGACCAAAAGTAGTACAGTCGCAGTCAAATGTAATGAGTTATCTTTAGAAATATTGATATTATTGCAATTTTGACTTGATTTTCGTGTTCTACGGGGTCGAATTAGTGATACTAGACCATTTTTATCGAAAATTAATTTTGAAAAATTTTTGGTAAAAAATCAAAGGTTATAGCCTTGCTTCATTTTTTGACAAAAATGCTTTTGGTGTTGAAAACGCTTAAAAATGAGTAGAACGGGGTTTTTTAAGACGCTGAATCGACTGGTGCAATCAGTTTCTCAATAGCATGTCTAGAACACATTTTATTTTTGGTGGAATGAATTGGGACCAAAAGTAGTACAGTCGCAGTCAAAAGTAATGAGTTATCTTTAGAAATATTGATATTATTGCAATTTTGACTCGATTTTCGTGTTCTACGGGGTCGAATTAGTGGTTCTAGACCATTTTTATCGAAAATTAATTTTGAAAAATTTTTGGTAAAAAATCAAAGGTTATAGCCTTGCTTCATTTTTTGACAAAAATGCTTTTGGTGTTGAAAACGCTTAAAAATGAGTAGAACGAGGTTTTTTAAGACGCTGAATCGACTGGTGCAATCAGTTTCTTAATAGCATGTCTAGAACACATTTTATTTTTGGTGGAATGAATTGGGACCAAAAGTAGTACAGTCGCAGTCAAAAGTAATGAGTTATCTTTAGAAATATTGATATTATTGCAATTTTGACTCGATTTTCGTGTTCTACGGGGTCGAATTAGTGGTTCTAGACCATTTTTATCGAAAATTAATTTTAAAAAATTTTTGGTAAAAAATCAAAGGTTATAGCCTTGCTTCATTTTTTGACAAAAATGCTTTTGGTCTTGAAAACGCTTGAAAATGAGTAGAACGAGATTTTTTAAGACGCTGAATCGACTGGTGCAATCAGTTTCTCAATAGCATATCTAGAACACATTTTATTTTTGGTGGAATGAATTGGGACCAAAAGTAGTACAGTCGCAGTTAAAAGTAATGAGTTATCTTTAGAAATATTGATATTATTGCAATTTTGACTCGATTTTCGTGTTCTACGGGGTCGAATTAGTGGTTCTAGACCATTTTTATCGAAAATTAATTTTGAAAAATTTTTGGTAAAAAATCAAAGGTTATAGCCTTGCTTCATTTTTTGACAAAAATGCTTTTGGTCTTGAAAACGCTTAAAAATGAGTAGAACGAGGTTTTTTAAGACGCTAAATCGACTGGTGCAATCAGTTTCTCAATAGCATGTCTAGAACACATTTTATTTTTGGTGGAATGAATTGGGACCAAAAGTAGTACAGTCGCAGTCAAAAGTAATGAGTTATCTTTAGAAATATTGATATTATTGCAATTTTGACTCGATTTTCGTGTTCTACGGGGTCGAATTAGTGGTTCTAGACCATTTTTATCGAAAATTAATTTTGAAAAATTTTTGGTAAAAAATCAAAGGTTATAGCCTTGCTTCATTTTTTGACAAAAATGCTTTTGGTCTTGAAAACGCTTGAAAATGAGTAGAACGAGGTTTTTTAAGACGCTGAATCGACTGGTGCAATCAGTTTCTCAATAGCATGTCTAGAACACATTTTATTTTTGGTGGAATGAATTGGGACCAAAAGTAGTACAGTCGCAGTCAAAAGTAATGAGTTATCTTTAGAAATATTGATATTATTGCAATTTTGACTTGATTTTCGTGTTCTACGGGGTCGAATTAGTGATACTAGACCATTTTTATCGAAAATTAATTTTGAAAAATTTTTGGTAAAAAATCAAAGGTTATAGCCTTGCTTCATTTTTTGACAAAAATGCTTTTGGTCTTGAAAACGCTTGAAAATGAGTAGAACGAGGTTTTTTAAGGCGCTGAATCGACTGGTGCAATCAGTTTCTCAATAGCATGTCTAGAACACATTTTATTTTTGGTGGAATGAATTGGGACCAAAAAGTAGTACAGTCGCAGTCAAAAGTAATGAGTTATCTTTAGAAATATTGATATTATTGCAATTTTGACTCGATTTTCGTGTTCTACGGGGTCGAATTAGTGGTTCTAGACCATTTTTATCGAAAATTAATTTTGAAAAATTTTTGGTAAAAAATCAAAGGTTATAGCCTTGCTTCATTTTTTGACAAAAATGCTTTTGGTCTTGAAAACGCTTGAAAATGAGTAGAACGAGGTTTTTTAAGACGCTGAATCGACTGGTGCAATCAGTTTCTCAATAGCATGTCTAGAACACATTTTATTTTTGGTGGAATGAATTGGGACCAAAAGTAGTACAGTCGCAGTCAAAAGTAATGAGTTATCTTTAGAAATATTGATATTATTGCAATTTTGACTTGATTTTCGTGTTCTACGGGGTCGAATTAGTGATACTAGACCATTTTTATCGAAAATTAATTTTGAAAAATTTTTGGTAAAAAATCAAAGGTTATAGCCTTGCTTCATTTTTTGACAAAAATGCTTTTGGTGTTGAAAACGCTTAAAAATGAGTAGAACGGGGTTTTTTAAGACGCTGAATCGACTGGTGCAATCAGTTTCTCAATAGCATGTCTAGAACACATTTTATTTTTGGTGGAATGAATTGGGACCAAAAGTAGTACAGTCGCAGTCAAAAGTAATGAGTTATCTTTAGAAATATTGATATTATTGCAATTTTGACTCGATTTTCGTGTTCTACGGGGTCGAATTAGTGGTTCTAGACCATTTTTAAGGAAAATTAATTTTGAAAAATTTTTGGTAAAAAATCAAAGGTTATAGCCTTGCTTCATTTTTTGACAAAAATGCTTTTGGTGTTGAAAACGCTTAAAAATGAGTAGAACGGGGTTTTTTAAGACGCTGAATCGACTGGTGCAATCAGTTTCTCAATAGCATGTCTAGAACACATTTTATTTTTGGTGGAATGAATTGGGACCAAAAGTAGTACAGTCGCAGTCAAAAGTAATGAGTTATCTTTAGAAATATTGATATTATTGCAATTTTGACTCGATTTTTGTGTTCTACGGGGTCGAATTAGTGGTTCTAGACCATTTTTATCGAAAATTAATTTTGAAAAATTTTTGGTAAAAAATCAAAGGTTATAGCCTTGCTTCATTTTTTGACAAAAATGCTTTTGGTCTTGAAAACGCTTAAAAATGAGTAGAACGGGTTTTTTTAAGACGCTGAATCGACTGGTGCAATCAGTTTCTCAATAGCATGTCTAGAACACATTTTATTTTTGGTGGAATGAATTGGGACCAAAAGTAGTACAGTCGCAGTTAAAAGTAATGAGTTATATTTAGAAATATTGATATTATTGCAATTTTGACTCGATTTTCGTGTTCTACGGGGTCGAATTAGTGATACTAGACCATTTTTATCGAAAATTAATTTTGAAAAATTTTTGGTAAAAAATCAAAGGTTATAGCCTTGCTTCATTTTTTGACAAAAATGCTTTTGGTCTTGAAAACGCTTAAAACTGAGTAGAACGGGGTTTTTTAAGACGCTGAATCGACTGGTGCAATCAGTTTCTCAATAGCATGTCTAGAACACATTTTATTTTTGGTGGAATGAATTGGGACCAAAAGTAGTACAGTCGCAGTCAAAAGTAATGAGTTATCTTTAGAAATATTGATATTATTGCAATTTTGACTCGATTTTCGTGTTCTACGGGGTCGAATTAGTGGTTCTAGACCATTTTTATCGAAAATTAATTTTGAAAAATTTTTGGTAAAAAATCAAAGGTTATAGCCTTGCTTCATTTTTTGACAAAAATGCTTTTGGTCTTGAAAACGCTTAAAAATGAGTAGAACGAGGTTTTTTAAGACGCTAAATCGACTGGTGCAATCAGTTTCTTAATAGCATGTCTAGAACACATTTTATTTTTGGTGGAATGAATTGGGACCAAAAGTAGTACAGTCGCAGTCAAAAGTAATGAGTTATCTTTAGAAATATTGATATTATTGCAATTTTGACTCGATTTTCGTGTTCTACGGGGTCGAATTAGTGGTTCTAGACCATTTTTATCGAAAATTAATTTTGAAAAATTTTTGGTAAAAAATCAAAGGTTATAGCCTTGCTTCATTTTTTGACAAAAATGCTTTTGGTCTTGAAAACGCTTAAAAATGAGTAGAACGAGGTTTTTTAAGACGCTAAATCGACTGGTGCAATCAGTTTCTTAATAGCATGTCTAGAACACATTTTATTTTTGGTGGAATGAATTGGGACCAAAAGTAGTACAGTCGCAGTCAAAAGTAATGAGTTATCTTTAGAAATATTGATATTATTGCAATTTTGACTCGATTTTCGTGTTCTACGGGGTCGAATTAGTGGTTCTAGACCATTTTTATCGAAAATTAATTTTGAAAAATTTTTGGTAAAAAATCAAAGGTTATAGCCTTGCTTCATTTTTTGACAAAAATGCTTTTGGTCTTGAAAACGCTTAAAAATGAGTAGAACGAGGTTTTTTAAGACGCTGAATCGACTGGTGCAATCAGTTTCTCAATAGCATGTCTAGAACACATTTTATTTTTGGTGGAATGAATTGGGACCAAAAGTAGTACAGTCGCAGTCAAAAGTAATGAGTTATCTTTAGAAATATTGATATTATTGCAATTTTGACTCGATTTTCGTGTTCTACGGGGTCGAATTAGTGGTTCTAGACCATTTTTATCGAAAATTAATTTTGAAAAATTTTTGGTAAAAAATCAAAGGTTATAGCCTTGCTTCATTTTTTGACAAAAATGCTTTTGGTCTTGAAAACGCTTAAAAATGAGTAAAACGAGGTTTTTTAAGACGCTAAATCGACTGGTGCAATCAGTTTCTCAATAGCATGTCTAGAACACATTTTATTTTTGGTGGAATGAATTGGGACCAAAAGTAGTACAGTCGCAGTCAAAAGTAATGAGTTATCTTTAGAAATATTGATATTATTGCAATTTTGACTCGATTTTCGTGTTCTACGGGGTCGAATTAGTGGTTCTAGACCATTTTTATCGAAAATTAATTTTGAAAAATTTTTGGTAAAAAATCAAAGGTTATAGCCTTGCTTCATTTTTTGACAAAAATGCTTTTGGTGTTGAAAACGCTTAAAAATGAGTAGAACGAGGTTTTTTAAGACGCTAAATCGACTGGTGCAATCAGTTTCTTAATAGCATGTCTAGAACACATTTTATTTTTGGTGGAATGAATTGGGACCAAAAGTAGTACAGTCGCAGTCAAAAGTAATGAGTTATCTTTAGAAATATTGATATTATTGCAATTTTGACTCGATTTTCGTGTTCTCGTGTTCTCGTGTTCTAGACCATTTTTATCGAAAATTAATTTTGAAAAATTTTTGGTAAAAAATCAAAGGTTATAGCCTTGCTTCATTTTTTGACAAAAATGCTTTTGGTCTTGAAAACGCTTGAAAATGAGTAGAACGAGGTTTTTTAAGACGCTGAATCGACTGGTGCAATCAGTTTCTCAATAGCATGTCTAGAACACATTTTATTTTTGGTGGAATGAATTGGGACCAAAAGTAGTACAGTCGCAGTCAAAAGTAATGAGTTATCTTTAGAAATATTGATATTATTGCAATTTTGACTTGATTTTCGTGTTCTACGGGGTCGAATTAGTGATACTAGACCATTTTTATCGAAAATTAATTTTGAAAAATTTTTGGTAAAAAATCAAAGGTTATAGCCTTGCTTCATTTTTTGACAAAAATGCTTTTGGTCTTGAAAACGCTTAAAACTGAGTAGAACGGGGTTTTTTAAGACGCTGAATCGACTGGTGCAATCAGTTTCTCAATAGCATGTCTAGAACACATTTTATTTTTGGTGGAATGAATTGGGACCAAAAGTAGTACAGTCGCAGTCAAAAGTAATGAGTTATCTTTAGAAATATTGATATTATTGCAATTTTGACTCGATTTTCGTGTTCTACGGGGTCGAATTAGTGGTTCTAGACCATTTTTATCGAAAATTAATTTTGAAAAATTTTTGGTAAAAAATCAAAGGTTATAGCCTTGCTTCATTTTTTGACAAAAATGCTTTTGGTCTTGAAAACGCTTAAAAATGAGTAGAACGAGGTTTTTTAAGACGCTAAATCGACTGGTGCAATCAGTTTCTCAATAGCATGTCTAGAACACATTTTATTTTTGGTGGAATGAATTGGGACCAAAAGTAGTACAGTCGCAGTCAAAAGTAATGAGTTATCTTTAGAAATATTGATATTATTGCAATTTTGACTCGATTTTCGTGTTCTACGGGGTCGAATTAGTGGTTCTAGACCATTTTTATCGAAAATTAATTTTGAAAAATTTTTGGTAAAAAATCAAAGGTTATATCCTTGCTTCATTTTCTGACAAAAATGCTTTTGGTCTTGAAAACGCTTAAAAATGAGTAGAACGAGGTTTTTTAAGACGCTAAATCGACTGGTGCAATCAGTTTCTCAGTAGCATGTCTAGAACACATTTTATTTTTGGTGGAATGAATTGGGACCAAAAGTAGTACAGTCGCAGTCAAAAGTAATGAGTTATCTTTAGAAATATTGATATTATTGCAATTTTGACTCGATTTTCGTGTTCTACGGGGTCGAATTAGTGGTTCTAGACCATTTTTATCGAAAATTAATTTTGAAAAATTTTTGGTAAAAAATTCGTAAAAAATCAAAGGTTATAGCCTTGCTTCATTTTTTGACAAAAATGCTTTTGGTGTTGAAAACGCTTAAAAATGAGTAGAACGGGGTTTTTTAAGACGCTGAATCGACTGGTGCAATCAGTTTCTCAATAGCATGTCTAGAACACATTTTATTTTTGGTGGAATGAATTGGGACCAAAAGTAGTACAGTCGCAGTTAAAAGTAATGAGTTATCTTTAGAAATATTGATATTATTGCAATTTTGACTCGATTTTCGTGTTCTACGGGGTCGATTTAGTAGTTCTAGACCATTTTTATAGAAAAATAATTTTGACAAATTTTTGGTAAAAAATCAAATTTCAATAATATTAATATTTCAAAGGTCATTCAATACTTTTGACTGCGACTGAACTAATTTTGCTTCCAAAAATAAAATGTGTGCTAGACATGCTATCGCAGAACTGATTGCACCAGTCGATTCAGCGTCTTAAAAAACCCCGTTTTACTCTTTTTTAAGCGTTTTTAAGACCAAAAGCATTTTTCTCAAAAAATAAAGCAAGGCTATAACCTTTGATTTTTTTACCAAAAATTTGTCCAAATTAATTTTCTATAAAAATGGTCTACAACTACTAAATCGACCTTGTAGAACACGAAAATCGAGTCAAAATTGCAGTAATATCAATATTTCTAAAGGTAGCTCAATACTTTTTACTGCGACTGTACTACTTTTGCTCCCAAGTCTTTCCACCAAAAATAAAATGTGTTCTAGACATGCTATTAAAGAACTGATTGCACCAGTCGATTCAGAGTCTTAAAAAATCCCGTTTTACTCATTTTCAAGACCAAAAGCATTTTTCTCACAAAATGAAGCAAGGCTATAACCAATATTAAATAAGTTTAAAATTTTATAAAACTTAACATTATATTTATTAATTATTAAGATATTTTATGAAAAGAATATTAATTCTTTATCAATGCACTAAGTCTCTTTATAGAAAATATTAGCTGATATTCACGTACATCTTTCTAAACATTGAAAATAAAAAAAACTTTAATGTTAATAATTAAAATAGCCTACCTCTTACAGGCGTATTCAATATCAGTACTCTACAAAAAAATCAATCAATATTTATACTTTTTTATATTAAAATAAACTTATATTTAAGTTTTAACCATCTTTAAACAAACAAGTATGTCTGACAATAATTAATTAATGTTATTTAAAAATTGTATACCAATTAACAAAAAAAGGGTATAAAAATTATAGTTCCACTTGTGTTGTGGATAACGCTTATTTGTAGCTAGGTAAGCCGCATGCTATTCAAGAAAGCATACAAAAAATCCATTATATATAATTATTTTTTCTCAATTTTTCTAATTTTCCCATACTTTATAAAATCATCAATTTTGTTTGAATTGAATTCTTCCTGTTTTCTTTGCACATTCTGTTTAATTTAAGCGTTTTAATTAAAAAATATCTCAACTAATTTGGACTAGTTTTTTTTCTTAAAATTAACCATTTTATATCAAAATAAATATATAATAAAAATTTCACAGTTATTATAACAAGCTTTATAAAGGATGACCAGACAAATATACAGCATATCTTTATTATCTTATGTAGGCAAATATCTAGGACATTTAAATATTTTCAAAGCAAACATAAATTATTGAAAATATTTCAGTAGGTATACATTTTTACAATGAATAATTTAAGATGAAAGATTAATATTTCACTTTTGAACTAAACTCTTTATCATTATAATGGAATATAACCATAAGAATTCATTTTGTTTTTTTTAAGTTCTTTAAAAGCAAAGATTTTAGATTTTAGATAACCTCTAAACCGGAAAAAACAAAAATTGCATCTCTCTCTTAAAATAATAATTCACTTTACATAAGACTTATGCCTGTATGCACCATTTTCACGTTTTCTCGTAATTAGCTAACCACTACTAACTATGTAATCACGGTTAAAAAGTCGATTCGATCACCAAAGAATTTTGCACTCAAATTAGCTAATTGTGATTTGGTAATTATGGCCTGCTGGGTGGAAGTGGCAACATCGCAATTTTCCTAGGAATCCGTATCATGTCTGTCACAATTTGATGTTGATTGATGTTAAAGTCTCAATCAGAGAAATTGTACAATGGTGCATATAGGCATTAATGTTTTTATGTATTAAATAACTATTGATAAAGGTCTTTTTGTTAAACAAATCAGAACTTATTTGGTCTAAAAAATTATATAAAACAGAATTATTATTGAATGCATCCTATAGTCTATATAGAAAGGACAAGGAGTAATAAATCATTCATTTAAGTAGATTTCATAGACGTACCAAAATATATTTTAAGAGGGTGTACCGTAAGGTACATTTTGTATTGAACGAATGAGTTGCAGCTATGCTAAAGAATATACTATTTAGGTCAGCGGTAACGGGATGTACTAATTTTAATAAAAAAAAGTGATAGGGGTACATAAACTTTAGTAAGTTTGATAAAGAAAGGCAACACAGTTTATTCATAATAGAAAACAAACCAATATGTATCTAACAATAATTATTTTATATAATTTTGTTCTTTTTGTAAGAAGATTAATTCAAACTTTGAATATTGTCACAAATAAATTACAATGAAATATATTTTTAAAAAATTAATTAAAGTCAAGATAGCAAGATATCGTTACAATTTTTATTAAATTCAAAGAAGCAAAATGAATATTTTTTATTTGTATTACTCCTATATGTAGTGTTTGGGGAATTTTTCTCAGAAATTTTAAATGGCAAGTGGCCTACTGTAATCGGCTTAATACGATTACACCTATTTACAGATTATTCGATTATTGAGAGGGATTTTCCAACCAACCAGTTTTCTTAGAAAAATTATCGGGAATATTATTTTAAAAGAAAGTAGGTACATTAAATCAGTACTTAGTATTAGTTCTTTGAGTAAAGTTGTATGAAGTTGTATGGTTTTCATAATATTGTAAATAATATTGTTGAATGTTAATTGTGCAAGTACAAAGCAATGTCGATAAGCCAAGGACCATCTAAACGACCAAAAACAGGTCCATTATCTTTAAATGAAAAAACTCTGATATTGAATTGTTATATATCATTGAAAAACAAGGATCCAAGTGCAAGTGTGGATGATATTGTGGAATTAACGGCTGTTATGTTGTGTGTTGCTAAATCAACAATTTATAGATTACTAAAAGAAAGCAAGAATGGAACTCTTCAACCCCCTAAAACTCCTTCAGGCCGAAAACCAATTGAGATTGATGAGTCATTAAAACAAAGACTAAGGCGTAAAGTACATGGATTTTACTTACGAAAGGAAATTCCAACACTTGACAAAATTATGACATCAGTGCAAGAAGATACGGTCTATACAAAATTCTCCAGAATGACATTATACAAACTTTTGAAAGATTTGAGTTTCAGATATACAAAACATAATAGAAAATCTCTCTTGATAGATAAACCGGAAATAGTTTTTTGAAGAGAGTATTTAAGAAGCATTCGACATGCCAGAGAACAAAATTTTAAAATCTTCCACTTAGACGAAACATGGATAAATGCTGGATATACAGTTTCCAAATCTTGGCAAGATGAAAACATTAAAAGCGAAAGGCAGGCATTCGTGGAAGGTTTGTCGTTAGGTTTGCAGCCACCATCTGGAAAAGGAAAAAGACTTATCATTGTCCATGTTGGAAGTTCTGAAGGTTTTGTTGATGGTGGATTAGTAACTTTTATTTCAAAACGCACGGGGGACTATCACGAAGATATGAATGGGGATGTCTTCGAGGAATGGTTTGATCAAATGTTGGATATGATTCCAAAAAGGGGCTGTTATTGTTATGGACAACGCAAGTTATCATTCACGGCTACGAGAAGCATTGCCCACAAGTCGTTGACGTAAAGCAGAGTTTTTAGAGTGGCTTATTTCGAAAGATATTAAGTTTCCAAAAGATGCACTAAGGAAAGAACTTTACAGAATTGCAAAAATGAACAAGAATAAATGCAAAACCTACATTGTAGAAGAAATGGCTTCTTCTCGTGGTATATCAGTTCTTCGACTTCCCCCTTATCATTGTGAACTTAATCCCATAGAATTAATATGGGCTCAGGTAAAGGGGGAAATTGAAAAAAAAATACTACTTTTAAAATAAAAGATGTTGTGAAATTGTTTGAGAGTGCTGTAAGTCAGGTTAGTAAGGAAAATTGGACAAACTGTATCGAGCATGTTATCAAAGTAGAGGCAAATATATGTGGAAAATTGACAATATTTGTGATGATTTAATCGACCCTATTATTATTAATGTCAACAACGATTCTTCCTCTTCCGAGTCGGATGTAGAATAAAATGTAAGTAATAAATGTATTCCAATAATTATTTCTTTTCATTTTTTATTGTATTATAATTTAAAACGTATTTTTTCCCAAAATACACACCACTGCATTGCGTTATTGCTTACCTGCTAATCCTTTAACAATGAAGAAACCCTAAACTTTGCTACAACTGAAACAAATACGGGGTCGATTTACCTGGTTTTTAGATTTACGGAAGAAATGTAATTTAAAGTAAGAGATTTATCAAAAATTTCATGGTGCTCCCTGTAAAGGTTTTGCATACTTAATTAGGGTTTATTACTCCTCGTACTTTTTGTACATAGGTACTATATAAAAATCAATCCCATGGAACTTTGTAAATTTGCAAACTTTAAGTAAGATTTTTTACGTTAAAAAACATATTTTGAGGAAATTTTAGTTATGTATATTATTAAAAGCTAATATTTGTTTTTACAGAAATTTACTCATTAAAAAAATATTGTTTACTTATTACATTATTAGATGATCATTCATGCTATGGATTTCTCAAAACAAATTACTTGTTCCTAAATGCAAAACGTATTCCAATTCCTAAAAAAACTTTCTCATTTTTTATTAATATAATGTATACAGTATACAGGATGGTTTGTTATTATATGATTCATGGGCGTAGCAAGTTATAGTTTTGGGGGGGTTCAAGGAAAATAAAACAACAAAATTAAATTTACTTGAAATTATTTCTTATAATTGTTATACAAAGAATAAATACTAACTTTCTTTACAACGAATAATTCTTACTCTAATAAGTGAATCT
This sequence comes from Ophraella communa, assembly GCA_035357415.1. NCBI lineage: Eukaryota > Metazoa > Arthropoda > Insecta > Coleoptera > Chrysomelidae > Ophraella > Ophraella communa. The sequence goes on from CM068994.1 coordinate 3,710,566, forward strand.
AGAGAAGTATATTACAATTTGTCGTACAAAAGCATAGCGAAATCAGGTTAAAAAAATATTATTCTAAGTGGAAGTGAAGCAACTTTATAGCAACTGACTGACAAGCAACTGTAGATAGTAACTTTTTAACCACTTTTAATAAAATTGCTATTTCGGTGACTACTAGTGGTTAAGAAGAATTATTAGCCACCTTACTTTTCCACCCAAGTCTGACAACTGAGAAAATTGAAAATAGTTTATTTTTTATATAGAATGTGACACCTATGTTCATATAGGTTTTTTATTGTACCTAACATGTTTGTATTAAAAAAGGAAAATCTGTTACTAAAGTAATCTACTTTCCTTCCACAAGTTTTTAACTTGATGCTCTTTAGAATAGGATAAAATTATAAATAATTAATAAAGAATTATTATTTAATTATGAATCTTCAAAAAAAAAGTCTGAACATTTTTTTAAATTGTGTTTCACCCGTGTGAAATGGATTGCTCCGATCTCTTAAATTTGTATGGATAATTTTGACTCGATCACTAGAAAAATATTAGATTTTATACTATGTTCACAATTTTTAGTATATTTTTATAGTCCAAGAGTCCATAAAAACGGGTCCCAAGATCAGAGCCCGAAAGTTGTGAGTAAAACCCTAGTACATCACTAAATGGCTACTCTGTCGGTGCGAAACGTTTGCGGATGAAAATGCCAGCCGGTTTTCCACGTTGAAAAACTTGCGGAAAAGCTCGAAATGAGTCCCACGTGAAAATTGTTTAGAGGCATTCTTAAGGTCTCAACTATCAGCGGTAAAGCAATGCAGAGGTTTAATCGTACAAAAAAATCGATACGAGTCCCGCGCCCAACTTTTTTCCCAACATTCTTTATCCCTTAACTAAGAGCTGTGCGTAATGGCAGAAATTTTGAATGACAATAAACCCTCGGCAGAGATTAATTAATCGGAAAATGCCAACAAATTTGTTAATACATGATTGTTCGCTAAGTTGCCATATAAAAGCCATTTTTTGACACACACGTTTTTCAAAAAATTTTCTGAGAAGAGTTTTCAAATATATGATTCGATAAGGCCCGGAAGGGTAGTTGGGGATCCTACTGTAGTGGATTTGAAAGCAATCAAATATTGTAATGGAGATATTTCCGTAAAAACACATTGTGTATTTAATTAATTTCATGATCTAACAAAATATTCATAATCCACGGATCCATATTCCTACCACACTTCTACCTTTTCTGGTAGTTGCTAACTTTAATAACCACAAATGTTGTAGAAAAAAGGAAAGACCAATGTCAATGTCACACAAGTATTTATTGATATAAAAGTTTTTAAACTGCTGTTACAAAGCTACTAGTTTCGGTCTAGTTAAAGACCATCATCAGGCTAAAATTAAGGATACAAATGGAAACGATTAGACTTGACAGGATAGTAAGTACATTAATCTTACCTGTAAATATTACATAAAACAGAAAAAACTGTTGAATGTGTTGCAGCAACAAAGTTGTCCAGAAGGGAGGAATAAAAACATTAGGGTTTTAATTATATAATGATTATAAATTGAAATTATTTTGAGGTGACATCAAAGAAAAAGAAGATATAATAAATTGTATAAAACACAATAAGCTTATTGGGAATAATTACTTGGTAGTAAGAGAATAAAATTAATTAATTAATAGTTAAAAAAATAAAGAATTAATTTAACATCATCCTAGACCTTCTCCTAATCTGGGAGGTAATTGCCCCCTTTTGTTGGAGTAATTTTCATCATGATCATCTTAGGATGATGTTAAATTAATTCTTTATCTTTTTAACTATTAATTAATTAATATTTGAAGTAAAACATAATTATACAGGGTGATTTACGTGAGCCCAAAGCAGTCCGTGTCCTTTTTTCCAATGTTCTGCATTCAACAGTTGGCAAAAACCTAGTCTTTATAAATCTCCTATTCTTTCTTGGAGATCTGCAATATTAGTTGGCAAACCTTTTCATTAGACAGCATCTTATCTACTATATTTGGATATAAGTAGACCAAAACTGGAATAACTTCGTTTCTTAAACATATTTAAATATTTTTCTGTTGTCAAATTTCTTTTTATAAAAATTAGACCAATGATTTGGTCTAATTGAAAGATAGTTTTTTAAATAAACGTAGAAGTTTCGTTTAAACGTTGTTTTTTGTTCTTAGTAAGATGGACTTCCACATAGTCAGGGTTAGTAGCATACATTTTGTGTAAAAAAAATAAAAATTACTAATCTTTTGAGTCTACCGACGACTGAATAGTATTGGTAAGTAAATCTGAAAAAAAAACAACTTCCAAGTTTAATTGAAGAAATTAGTTATTTAGCGAAACAGCTGTAATTGTAATTTTAAACCTAATTTCTTTTCAATTAAATTTGGAAGTTGAGTTAAAACAAGAGTTTTTTATTGTTCTTCGTAAGATGGACTTCCAAAAAGTAAGGGTTAGTACAATAAATTTAATCTGTAAAACATATTATATTAAACAATTGAAGAACAAGAACTTTCATAGTAAAATTACCTGTAAATAGTTTTGATTAAAGTACCTACCTATATTACAATTTTTATAGAAAAGTAGGTTAAATCTATTTGCTATTTTTTAAAAATAATTTTAAACTTAACAAATCCATTATATCATAAAAATATTCCTTGGAGCTTCTTTGAATCCGTTATCATAAAATTAAAAATTCATGACACTTTCAGTGGCGTTTCAAAAGGAAAGTTGGTCATCGTGATGTGTATCGAAGAGGTTCTTGTAAATGTTACAAGATATGATTGTTGGTGTCTTCATATACCGAACATTTTAGAAAGCAAAACGTAACTGGAAAGTATTTCACTTTTACTTTTTGTCATTATTTTACTTGCTCATATTCTAGCGAAACGGCTAACATGCGACAGATGCGTGCCTTACAGTTACAACATAGATATTTAAATATATAAATTCCAAAAATAGTCTAATCCTCTTTTAAAGTTACCAGTCTAACAATCAATTTTGTTTGAACCAACTTATAACCGAACGTGAAACATTAATCTGCAAGTAAAAATATTTCTTAGATCAAATTATAAATTTTATTAGAGCTTAGAACAACAGAAATTCAACCTCCATCAAAGGTCCTTTATTTCTATTGATCAACTTTATTGGGCAGTTAAGTAATAAGCTTTTACAGAGCTAAATAAGGTCAGACAATTTTTGTAAAATATTGTATTAATTGTATTAGTTAATTTTCATTTAATTAATCAACAAATAAAGAATTTTTACGGGTTTTAATAGTTAATAAAAGTCAATAATAATTATCGTTATAGTATGTACAAAAAGTACGAGGAGTAATAATAATAATAATAATCCACCATCAACAAAACCTTCAGAACTTCCAAGATGGACAATGATAAGTCTTTTTCCTTTTCCAGATGGTGGCTGCAAACCTAATGACAAACCTTCCACGAATGCCTGCCTTCCGCTTTTAATGTTTTCATCTTGCCAAGATTTGGAAACTGTATATCCAGCATTTATCCATGTTTCGTCTAAGTAGAAGATTTTCAAATTTTATTCTCTGGCATGCCGAATGCTTCTTAAATAGTCTCTTCTCCAAAAAACTATTTTCGGTTTATCTATCAAGAGAGATTTTCTATTATGTTTTGTATATCTGAAACTCAAATCTTTCAAAAGTTTGCATAATGTCATTCTGGAGAATTTTGTATAGTCCGTATCTTCTTGCACTGATGTCATAATTTTGTCAAGTGTTGGAATTTCCTTTCGTAAGTAAAATCCATGGACTTTACGCCTTAGTCTTTGTTTTAATGACTCATCGATCTCAAGTACTGATTTAATGTACCTACTTTCTTTTAAAATAATATTCCCGATAATGTTTCTAAGAAAACTGGGTTGTTTGGAAAATCCCTCTCAATAATCGAATAATCTGTAAATAGGTGTAATCGTATTAAGCCGATTACAGTAGGCCACTTGCCATTTAAAATTTCTGAGAAAAATTCCCCAAACACTACATATAGGGAGTAATACAAATAAAAAATATTCATTTTGCTTCTTTGAATTTAATAAAAATTGTAACAATATCTTGTTATCTTGACTTTAATTAATTTTTTAAAAATATATTTCATTGTAATTTATTTGTAACAATATTCAAAGTTTGAATTAATCTTCATACAAAAAGAACAAAAATATATAAAATAATTATTGTTACAGATTGGTTTTCTATTATGAATGTTGCCTTTATTTATCAAACTTACTAAAATTTATGTACCTTAACACTTTTTTTATTAAAATTAGTACATCCCGTTACCTCTGACCTAAATCGTATATTCTTTAGCATAGCTGCAACTCATTGGTTCAATACAAAATGTACCTTACGGTATACCCTCTTAAAATAAATTTTGGTACGTCTATGAATTATACTTAAATGAATGATTTATTACTCTTTGTCCTTTCTATATAGACTATAACCGTTATTATTCAAATCATTTAAATTTAAACTTAAATCCGCAAATTTTCCGCAAGTTTTTCATTTGTCTGAAGCGTAACACACTTTGACATTATTTAAAAGATTCTTTTTTCAAGGAAAACGGAGTAATCTTTTCTTTAGTAGATATATTGCAAATTAAACACTTTATTTTGAAATTCAATAAGAAAGTAGAAAAATTTGACACAGTTGTATAAATGTTCACTACAAGCTACAAAAAACTAAACATATTGTTACTACGACACAGTATAAAACAAAATATTATTAGTTGATAATATTAAAAAATACATAGATGCCACACTTCTTTTCAAAATAGAAAACGAAATATTCGACACTTGAAGGGACAGAATAGTTTATACCTTCAAAAATGCCCAAGGACAACCTTACCTGAGCTAGAGAAAAGTAATGCATATACATAGAAGTTTACCTAGAAAGCATGGAGACTGTATATAAACTATTGCAATTCACCTCTAAAACAGTATTCTATACTGAACTGTATTATGTATGTAAAGAAACATGAATCAAGAGTAAAATCACAAAAAATATAATTACTATCGATGTAATATACAAGATCATAATAATTATGTAACAACGATAATTTAATAAAAAGCATTTACTCCAAAATAAATTTATTTAACATCATACATTTTGGAGTAAATGCTAATCTGGTTCATGTGCCTACTTCAAAGTGGTCTGCGGGATTTTTCCGGCAGTTTTTGAGCGCGCATACCAAGATATTTTTGAAAATTATTGAAAAATAAATAAAATAAAAAAGAATTGATTTCCGGCATGATGGAGAAATTTTATCCTTCATCACACACTTCAGATAGGTATGTCAAATCCTCCCGGCAAAAAAAGTGGTTTGCATGATTTTTTTCTAAAAGCGGATAAAATTTACTGTCAAATACATTAAAAATAATCAATATCCGCGATGACGGAAAAACATTTTATTTTTTTAACATTGTTTCCAGCTATAGGAATCCACGCATACCGAGCTTAATTTATTCCTATAGTTATGTCCTATTTATTCAAATCAAAAATTTTTGATTCCGCTATGTCACCGGCTCCCGGACTATAAGATAAGAAATAAAAAAATATTTCAATTATAAAACTTTTATTAACAACTTTTTTGTAAATTTATTAAAACTCGACATGTTAGTTACTTTTTGTACATAATAAAAGCATTAATTCCAGATATCGATTTTATGTTTACTCAGTTTATCTAACGTTTCCTTCAATTAACTAATGTTCCTAAAAAATAAATATAAGACATTTAAATAAGAACATTAAAAAAAATTTCCAATAAAAAACACTGTATACTAAAAATCGATATACCTACCTACGTGTATAATAGAATCGCAAAATAAATAATATAAATATGCTCTCATAATTTCAAAAACGTGCTACTAATATAAAATAACAATTCAGCACCATTTACCATTACACTTTACTTAATAATGATAAAATTTCTAATAAAGTAATTCAATTCATTTAGGCAGAACTATGAACTAATAAATACTATTTATATATAACAACGTATGTAAAGGTAGTTTATTTGCTGAATAATTAGGTATTAAACCAGATATATTGGGGTGTACAGCAATTAGAAAAAGTAAACTCTTTATACTTTTTACCGAGCTTTCGGAAAATTTATTTCCATTATCCAGGTATGTATGTGAGAATATTAAATTTTGATTTTATAATGGTAAATATGTAAAAACTTAAAACTATTATTTAAAAAGAAAATTTTTTTACAACAAAAATTGTCAGAATGACACTTATGAAATTGTTTAGGCATTCGTTATTTTTTAATTAAGTCCTAGCTAGTTACTTATTTCTATCAAATTAAAATAAAAGAAGATATTTTTAGGTTAATTTTGAATTTCATAATGTCACTTTTTACAATGTTAAAATAATATGTCAATATAATTGTCAAAGTCAGAAAGTAATCAAAATAAAATCTCAAAAAAATTATTTTGGTTAACAGTAATTTATAAGATGTTTGATTATTTAAATTTTCTTTTTGTTTTTATGTTTATCTTTGGATAATAAATAATAATAAATGTCACTAAGATTTTTATGGTCACTTTTTTTGTTAATAATATTTTCTTCTTGAGAAATAAAAGACATTTCTAAGAAGAGTCTCTTTTTTAAAACAGGTTGTATATCTAAAATACTAACAGATACGAAATCCATGATATGATCATTTTCAAATACATGTTTGGCCAATTCACACCTTTCAGGGTGTAATCTGCAATCACTTTTATGTAAAGATAATCGACTTTTTAATTTTTGACTTGTATGGCCAATATACTTTTTTTCACAATTTTTACATGGAACACAATATACTAAATTTGATAATTCAAGAATTGGAGTTTTATCTTTTACAATAAAATCAGTTTTCACGAAAGTAAAAGATAAAACTCCAATTCTTGAATTATCAAATTTAGTATATTGTGTTCCATGTAAAAATTGTGAAAAAAAGTATATTGGCCATACAAGTCAAAAATTAAAAAGTCGATTATCTTTACATAAAAGTGATTGCAGATTACACCCTGAAAGGTGTGAATTGGCCAAACATGTATTTGAAAATGATCATATCATGGATTTCGTATCTGTTAGTATTTTAGATATACAACCTGTTTTAAAAAAGAGACTCTTCTTAGAAATGTCTTTTATTTCTCAAGAAGAAAATATTATTAACAAAAAAAGTGACCATAAAAATCTTAGTGACATTTATTATTATTTATTATCCAAAGATAAACATAAAAACAAAAAGAAAATTTAAATAATCAAACATCTTATAAATTACTGTTAACCAAAATAATTTTTTTGAGATTTTATTTTGATTACTTTCTGACTTTGACAATTATATTGACATATTATTTTAACATTGTAAAAAGTGACATTATGAAATTCAAAATTAACCTAAAAATATCTTCTTTTATTTTAATTTGATAGAAATAAGTAACTAGCTAGGACTTAATTAAAAAATAACGAATGCCTAAACAATTTCATAAGTGTCATTCTGACAATTTTTGTTGTAAAAAAATTTTCTTTTTAAATAATAGTTTTAAGTTTTTACATATTTACCATTATAAAATCAAAATTTAATATTCTCACATACATACCTGGATAATGGAAATAAATTTTCCGAAAGCTCGGTAAAAAGTATAAAGAGTTTACTTTTTCTAATTGCTGTACACCCCAATATATCTGGTTTAATATATAACAACGTATATCATCTCGAAAAATTCCAACCTAAAAATGTTCTAATAATATTTTCTTTGATTATTTTTAGACATATATATATATATATCTATATATATAAATTTATAGTTCAAAATGAAAGTGTGACCACTTTCACCAAATTGTAAATTCGATAGGCACTTTAGTATAAATTTAAACTGCCTAGATCTTTAAAAAAAATATGTTGAATATTTAACATATTACTTAATATTCATAATAATTATCTAAATTAGCTTTTCACAAAATTTTCCACATGAATACATATTTTTTTACAAACCAAATATTTTAGGATACATTTAAAAAAAAAATTAATTAGATATTTTTAGAATAGATGTTTTCAAAATGTAGCATCGTTGTTTACATATTGGTATCAATTTTAATAATACTAAAATATTGGTCAAAAATATTAAGAATAACCGTTTGTGACTAAAGGAATTCTTTCGTAAAACCGTCTAAACATTTCATCTACTTTAACCAAATAATAAGTACCAGGGAAAAAACTTTTGATACTGCTAACGGGTTCATAAGGAGCCTTATGACTGGTTTCTTGTCTCAGTTCAAGAGAAGCTTCAAATTCTTTGGGTGCAACTTTCTGTCGTTTTTCTAATCTAGACGTTATGGTATTCAAATTTGTAATTATCCTTTGTAAAGAATCAGAATTATTTTTAATAGTTATTGAAAACATAGAAGCTGCCAAACCAGATCCATAGGAAAATAAAACAACAGAATTGCCTGCCAGCTCTGACGGTTTCTTATTGATTAATAAAGATACTAAGCCTCCATAGAGGGAAGAAGTATACATATTTCCCACCTGATTTGATATTAATAACGAAGGCTGAGTTTTTTTTATAAAGTCTTCTTTGCTTGCTTCAACGAAAACCTTTTCTATATCTTTGTCAAAAAAAGTTTCTTCCAACTTAGCCGTTTTGAATTTCTCAAGTCCTGGATATTTGTTCGAATCTTGTAGGAAATCATTAAAAGCTAGTCGGCCAACAGATTTTTGGACGAGTTTACAATACGGAGAATGAAATATGACTGCATCAAAATCATTCAAACTAACATTTTTTTTCTTTTTCTCTGCTACCTTCTTCTTATAAAGCGCATAACAATGATCCAAAGCACCTAGATAACATTGAATTGATAATTTGCCATCAACTATTGGGTATTCCGAAGTTAGATCCGGCTTATAAAAATCATAGGCATGTTTAACGTACGTTGCACGAACACCTCGGTCAAAAACTAAAGGTGCATTTGGTCCTAATAACATAGCTACGGCGCCAGCTCCACCTGTTGGTCTAGCTGATCCTTTTGCATAAACTGCTATATCGGCTGCCACGACAAGAGCGTATCTGCAACAAAGAAATCAATCATAAATATATATTTTTAATCCCTATATTATCAGTTACTCAATTAATAAATTGAAAATTTTATATTTAGTTTATTATACGAGGGTTGTCTGAAATGTATGTATGTATAAGTTAGGGGTGATAATTACACTGCGACCTATAGGATCTATTGTGTCCCCCCTTACTTGCCATGTTCTGATATTTTCTCAGACTTATAGCAGCTCTTCGAGTCCTATTTTCCTGAGGAAGTTTAGGACATCGTCGGGCTTCAAATCAGGTAGATCCCCTTCCTCTATTTCATGTGCTCCTAGGTATCTAGCCCTAGAATTTTGGAAGGCAGGGCATTCTGAGAGTATGTGTATTGAGGTTTCATCCTCTTCCTCACAGAATCTGCACTTTGCTTCATCTGCTAACCCTAGTTTCTTCATGTGGCTTCTTAACCGGCAATGCCCGGTTAATATTCCCGTTAAAATTCGGAGCCTTTTTTTACTGAGGTTGAGGCAGCAAAGAGATCTCTTCTGGTCATAGTTCCCCAGTAGTATCTTAGATTGCCTCAGTCCTTCCAGCTGGTTCCAGTACTTGGATTTTTCCTTCTCCATTTCTTCCCTTAGTTTTCCTAAGATTACTCTACTGCTGATCCTACAAGATGGTTCTGGTCCTTTTTTTGCCAGCTTGTCTGCTGTTTCGTTCCCCTCTATTCCTATGTGTCCCGGGACCCATAGGAGGGTGACAGTGTTCTTCTGGCCTAGTTCATTTAGTTTGCCTAGGCATTCCCAAACCATCTTCGAACTGATTATATTTGAACTCAGCCCTTTGATGGCTGCTTGACTATCCGACATGATCACAATCTCTTGTCTGCGGTAGTTTCTTCCAATATTGAATTCCACACATCTTTCGATGGCGCGGACTTCTGCTTGAAAGATGCTCGGGTATGTGCCCAAGCTTTCTGAGTATTTGGCTCTCGGTCCAAAAACTCCTATCCCAGTTCCCTCGTCTAGCTTGGAAGGGTTGTCTGAAAAGTTTCAGACCCAACAAAGATACTAGACATTTTTTCTTCAAATTAATTTTTATTTTTCTACATAGTCTCCTTGTAAGTCTATACACTTCTCCCAGCGATGCTTCCATCTCTTCAACCCGTCCAAATAGTACTCGGCGTCTTTATCTGCAAAATAGTTGTTTACGAAGGTGATGGCCTCCTCATTCGACGAAAATTTCCATCCTCCGAGCGCAACTTTTAGCTTAGGGAACAAAAAAAAGTCGCATGGGGCTAGATCTGGTGAGTAAGGAGGGTGGTCAAGCAGTTCAAACCGTAATTCGTGGATTTTCGCCATGGCAACCGCTGAGGTGTGAGACGGCGCATTGTCTTGGTGAAACAAAAGTCTTTTTTTCTGCATATGTGGCCGTTTTTCCGCAATTTCTGCCTTCAGCTTGTCAAGTAATGATGCGTAGTATGCTCCTGTAATGGTGTTTCCTTTTTGAAGATAATCGATTAAGATAACTCAATGACTATTCCAGAAAACAGTTGCCATCACTTTCCCAGCCGAAGGAACAACCTTTGCTTTTTTTGGAGCCGATTCTCCCTTCGCAGTCCATTGTTTGGACTGTTTTTGTTTGTGGAGTATAATGGTATATCCAAGTTTCATCTACAACAGTAATTAATCGGCGCCAAAACTCTGATTTATTGCGCTTAAACTGCGCCAACAGAGAGTTGGAAATGTTCATTCGAACACGTTTTTGGTCCAAAGTGAGCAAACGCTGCACCCAACGCGCGGACAGCTTTCTCATGCCTAAATCTTGATTCATTATGTGACAAACACGTTCTTTAGACATGTTTATAGCCTCTGCTATCTCTCTAATTTTAATTCGATTGTCTAGAGCGATATTATCGTCAGTGATTGCAGTTTTCGGACTTCCCAAACGTTCTTCGTCACCCAAGCTGGTACGGCCACGTTTAAATTCAGCAACCCAAAATTTCACGGTGGTAAATGATGGTGCAGAGTCCCCGTACACAGCGTCCAATTTGTCTTTGAAACAAATATTTAATGACAGTTCGATACTTGATTTTTCCCATTTTCATAAAAACATTCACACCGACTAACAAATGATTTTCAAACAACTGCGCGTCCAAAATGGCGGAAATTTTAGTGGGTACCTTTCAAAGCATGCGCAAACACATTCCCCAACTTTTGTTTACGAGTACGAGTGCTGCCATCTTCATGTTAAGGTCGGAAACTTTTCAGGCAACCCTCGTACACTTGCCTATAATCTAGAATCTAGGTAATGTTGATTATATTCATTTTTACATTCGATGGCATACTGATTTTAAATTTAATAACTTATAGTTTAAATAACAAATAAACTAACCGAATTAAAAAAAGAGAAAATAATTTTTAATAATTAGAATTTAGAAATAATTAAAATTCTTGTATCATGGCGTGCGTGATTGTACTTCTTCGAAAGGGCTAGTTTCACCGATTTTCCGAAATCTTAGCGTGCATATCGGCTAGGGGGGAGAATCGGACAACATCTATTTTTCATCCCCCTAAATGTTAAGGGTGGTCTGCCCCTAAATTTTTATTTTATTTTTTTGGGTAACATTTTTTTGTTTCTATAACAAACAACCCTAAATTTTCACCCCCCTTATTTGTTAAATAAAAAATTTCATACTACTCTCATACAACCCCTATTTTTCCATTTGACTTGGTTAATGGACTAGTTTAGTAGGATCATATTAATCAAAATGATAACAATGTATATTTAGGATAAGATACCTACTTACTTATATTCGTACTCATTTTGCAATTAATTTTTCTCATTTCGTAAAATTTAGCAATAAATAATTAGTAAGTTTTAAACGTAGCGCCAACTAATAACCAATAATGAAGTGTGTTTAAATGTCAACGTTGTCACATTTTAGCTACGTTCGTTTCAAGTATTCTCAAAGAACTGGCGGCACAAAACACCGTGTTCTGTGACTAACTGATTGTACCAGTTGACAAGATATATGACAGGAGAGAAAATCGTGTTTCTCTGTAATAAACAAACAAAACCCCTATTCTTGACGGTGATAGAATAGAACAGCCAATAGAAAGTGGGCGTGGTTCTATTGAAAATGCCAAAACCGTATTCTTGAAATTCGTTCTCTCACTGTACCGATAGAATTTACTTCTATTGGTTATTTTTGAAAAAACCGCTATAACACCAAGAGAAGGTGTTAGGGATTTTTATTTTCGAAACAAAAATAGTATAGAAGTAATTTCTTTCATAAATCAAACGCAACCAAACAAGAAATTAAACTAACGAAAATGACAGAATATTTTGTTTAGTGTTTTACTCCTTATTTGATAAAGTGTCAATCAGAGAACAAAAATATCGATGTGTTTATTTCTTTTTAATGACAACAAATAAGAGAGAGAGATAAGTTTCTCGGTTAATATATTGAAAAGGTATATTTAGGGTGACATCAAATTTTATTTTAGTTTTATTATTATTTTCGGAAACGTCATAATTTGAAATAAACTGTCAAAGTCAAAAATAATTTATTAGGTTAAAAAAAAATTTTGTAATGTTTGGAAGTCTGTAATAGTTTAAGTGTAGATAAGAAGTGTAGTGATAGTGAGTAAGAAGTTTGGTAGCCAGGAGATAGAAGTTTGACAGAAAGTTGATGGATGAATAAAAAAGTAAAGAGAGTTAAGAAAGAAATTAAATTTGGATGGTTGAATTAAAAAGGTCAAAGAGTTGAAATAGATAATTTAAAAAGTAAAAAGTCTAGAGGAAGAAGTTTAATCAATAATAAATAAAAAGAAACCAGTTATAGAAGTTTATTTAAATGGTAAAGCAGTTCCAGTTTATGAAGAGAGAATTAATTTGACGTTTCAGTAGGAGATTAAAGAAGAGAAAAGTAAAGTTAATATTAATATTTTCTTGAATAGTAAATTTATTCAGAAAATAAATAAAAAAAATATAAACTGATTAAAACTAAAGTAAAAAAATAAAAAAAAGGAATAGGAAGATAAAAGTATTGGAAAGTGGACCTTTGGGGAAGGTGATGGTAACCTGGTGTTCGTAGAAGAAGTGAGAAAGAGAATATTGGGAATTAAAGGACAATAAGCGGTAGTTAAGGTTAGTTTAATTAGTTAAAATAGTTAAGTAATTAGTTAAAACTAGATAGGTAGCAGATAGGAATTTGTTAGGCATTAGTTGACTTTGGAATTATTAAAACTTCAAAATAATAAAAAAAATTAAAATAAAGTTGATGTTGGAACCCTACCCTATAAATAATTAGTAATTTAAAAATTAAAATTCAAAATTTAATTCTTTATTGAGAAATTAGAAAATCATCTCAATTGGCGCCCGAGTAGGGACTCTGAATAAAAGGGTCTCGATAAAAATTTGAATAAATTTGAATAAATAAATAAGAATAAAAAAAATGGAAGAAAGAAGAATGAAACTTAGGGATGGAAAACAAGTAGGGGAAATGCGAGAAGGACAGATTGAGGAGCAGAGGGAAAGAATGGATTCAGAGGTACAGGTTGACGAGGAAAGGAATAGAGGTGCAGGAGATTTTATAGCAGATCATTTGATACAAGGACAGGAGACAGAAGGAGATGGAAATGAACAGGGTGAAGTAGGAATGTTTGAAAGATGTGGAAAGAGTAAAATGAGAGAACAAGAGACCGATAGAAGACAAGAAACGGCAAGGAGTGATAATTGGTTAAGGGAAATGTTGATTGATTTGAATAAAAAACTGGATGAAAACAAAAAAGATATGAAGAAGAATTTAGATGCAACCAAAGAAGAAATGAAGAAGAATTTGGATGAAAATAATGAGAAATTAAACAGGAAACTAGAGGAGAAATTGGATAAGAAATTTTTAGATGTAGAAAAGAAGTTTACCGAGTTGACAACAGAATTCAGCATAGGCATGGAAGAAATACGAAAAATTAAACATGAAAACAAAGAAGTTAAAAAAGAAGTCGAAGGAACTAAACGAAAAATTGAAAAGACAAAAGAAGAAGTAAGAAATGAAATGATAGGAAGATTGATGGAGGTGGAAAATCAACAGTCTACAGAAATGGATAATTTAAAGAAAAATGGAAAAGGACTTCAGTTGGAAGTAGCAGAGAACACTAAGAAGATAAAAGAAAATACAAAAAAGATCACAAATTTGGGCAAGGAGATAATCAAGACAAATAAAAACATTCAAACAATAGAAGAAAATTTGGATAAAGACATTGGGAATTTGAAGGAACAGGGTGAAAAACAAGAAGAAAGTATGGAGAAATTTAATGGCGAAGAAAAAGAATTTGAGAAAGAAGAAAATGCAGAAGTAATTAATAAAAATTCAAAAGCAACAGACAAGGAAATATATAAAGAAGTTAAAAGAGAGAAAAATAAAACAATTAAAATAATTCAAATTGATATTTCAGATGATACGAAAGTTTATGAAAATGTAACAGGAAAGGAAGCCAAAGAAAAAGTTACTAAATTATTATTGATTAAAATTCAAACAGTAAAATGCATAAAAATTTTATTAGAGAAAAATTGGAAAAAGGTAAAAAAAAGGCTTTTCGATAAGTAGGGGGGAGGTAGTAGTTAGAAAATGTAAATAGATATAGATTAAGGGATTTTTAGAGTAGTATTTTAAATTAGATAATAGAATTTTCATGATAAGGTTTCTAAAGTAGGTAGTCGGATTTTTTTATTTAGTAGATGAGGAGATTAACAAGAACGGAAATAGATATCTGGATATACGAAAACAAAAGGGAATTAACAAATAAAAAACTAATTAAATAAGAAATTTGAAATAATAAGAAATTAAAATTTTCATAAATTAAAATTATATATAAATTTATGCTAAATTTTAATTGGGGGAAATTGAAAAGGTATATTTAGGGTGACATCAAATTTTATTTTAGTTTTATTATTATTTTCGGAAACGTCATAATTTGAAATAAACTGTCAAAGTCAAAAATAATTTATTAGGTTAAAAAAAAATTTTGTAATGTTTGGAAGTCTGTAATAGTTTAAGTGTAGATAAGAAGTGTAGTGATAGTGAGTAAGAAGTTTGGTAGCCAGGAGATAGAAGTTTGACAGAAAGTTGATGGATGAATAAAAAAGTAAAGAGAGTTAAGAAAGAAATTAAATTTGGATGGTTGAATTAAAAAGGTCAAAGAGTTGAAATAGATAATTTAAAAAGTAAAAAGTCTAGAGGAAGAAGTTTAATCAATAATAAATAAAAAGAAACCAGTTATAGAAGTTTATTTAAATGGTAAAGCAGTTCCAGTTTATGAAGAGAGAATTAATTTGACGTTTCAGTAGGAGATTAAAGAAGAGAAAAGTAAAGTTAATATTAATATTTTCTTGAATAGTAAATTTATTCAGAAAATAAATAAAAAAAATATAAACTGATTAAAACTAAAGTAAAAAAATAAAAAAAAGGAATAGGAAGATAAAAGTATTGGAAAGTGGACCTTTGGGGAAGGTGATGGTAACCTGGTGTTCGTAGAAGAAGTGAGAAAGAGAATATTGGGAATTAAAGGACAATAAGCGGTAGTTAAGGTTAGTTTAATTAGTTAAAATAGTTAAGTAATTAGTTAAAACTAGATAGGTAGCAGATAGGAATTTGTTAGGCATTAGTTGACTTTGGAATTATTAAAACTTCAAAATAATAAAAAAAATTAAAATAAAGTTGATGTTGGAACCCTACCCTATAAATAATTAGTAATTTAAAAATTAAAATTCAAAATTTAATTCTTTATTGAGAAATTAGAAAATCATCTCAATATATTAAAGCATATCGACAACATCGCAAATTTTCTACCAATCTTATTGAAACACGTCACTTACCACTTATGACGTATGTAACCATTAAATTTAAATTTCAAAAGCCGATTATGGCTAGAGGATTAATTTTATTTGTACAGTTGAACCACTAAAAACCTATTTTATAAGATGCAAACATAAAAAAAAATCACTAAACTAGTCCATTGACAGAATGCTTTCTTTCGCACTAAACCTGTAAAAAGTTGGTAGATGGCGAAAGGATAGTTTTTAACAAAAAATAATACGATAATACGAGGTTGGCAGATGGAGACTGAACATTATTTAACAAAAATATAATACCAGGTTACAACAAAAAGTAGAAGGCATGGTTCCAGTGCTCCCGCAATTCTTTATCTTTGCTCCCTAACCTAACATAACCGAGATTGAATATTTTGTTTCAGCTTTTACTTAGTATTTTAATTTTATAATTATCGGTTAGTATAACTTTTGTAGTATTATATATTTATTTGCTTATATACAGTACTAATTTAAATTTAATTTATATAAAGTAAATATTAACTTTTGTATCAGAGTGTGGCAGTGTTGAGTGTGGTATCATATATTTTTCTTTTCGTTTTTTATTCTTGTGTTTTAGTTGTCAGTATTTTATCTCAAATAAGTAGTACCTACCTATAGAATACCCATAATATGAATAAGAGGACTACAATTTTTACTAAAAATAATAAATAACTGAACGGTTAAACTAAATTTCCACTATTTATTTGAAAAATACGTTGCTGTTTTTAGCGAAATTGGCAAAATTTGTAAGATCAATACTTTTTATTTTTTAATATATTAAACTTATTGGCTTATGTTAAGGGGGTGTTTAAGGGTTTTAAAAATCATTAAAAATAAAGGAATAAACTAATTGTAAGAAAATTTTATATACAGGGTGTCCCACTAAGGTCTGCGGAGTAGTTTATTACAACTTAAAGAACAAAAAAATTATAACAAAATCGATCATGAAAAATTGATGAAAATATTTGTCAAGTTTGAAAATCGTCCGCTACGGGGTGCAACGAACACTCAAAAAACATAATATTGTGATTATCTCCGAAAGAGATGTGCTAAAGGTATAGATACTAAAAATTCAATTTTTGAAATCTTGATGAGATTATGAAAAATATTGATTGGGGACTTTTTGCCAATACTCTTCAAATAGGGGGGTGGGAGAAGGTTCAAACTTGTTATAAACGAATGTCATATGACTTTTTCTGTTTAATCAGATGCATAAAAAAATACCAAAATTAAACAATTTTGTCTCCACTAGGGAGTTCTACGTAAAAAGTAGATTATTTTTCTCGGAAATTTCACATGTAATGATGCTGTCTTCTTTAATTTAGGTAAAAAGGGGATAAAAAAATAAAGAAATTAGTGAAAAGCGCAAGTCTAAATCATAAAATATCTTAAAATTAAAATATCACAATAGTTAAATAGAAAACCAAAATCCGTGCCAATGTCGTCATAGAATAAGAAAATCCAGTAAATAGTCACAATCAAAAAACAAAATTCTAAATTCCTGTCAATAGCCAAAGTTCGTCGTAATAAAAAATCACTAAACAAAATTCAAAATCCGTGTAAATAGCCAACGTTGTCACAAAAAAGAAATCAGTAAAGAGGTTGCAATAAAAAACAAATAAAACCGTACTGTATAATACACAGGCAATTTGTCAATAGAATACCTTATGCTGCAATCTTCCCTGTCTAAATATCATCCCTCCCTGTGTAACATTAAAGATGTGGGCGTGGACAACTGTTTGACTGATTTCAAATTTATTATTATTTAAACCGTGATTGGTTATACACAATAAATAGGCCATCCTTAAAATAAATTCAATGCAAGCGATTTGGGTTTGAAAATGTATATGCTATTCTGAAGCTGATATTACAGTCAAAAACAAATGAAACGCACAACTAGATTCAGGTGGGATTAGTTGCTGACCTTATGTTGCAACGCTGCGAATAGAACTGTGACCAGGTCTCTTTAGTTTAAAAAAGGTTTATATGTATAATATCGTAAAACTCGTTGTATGAATCAAGTACCAACTAATGTAGATATAAATAATGTTATTTTAATTACTATTTAAATGATTTTTTATGTATATATTACTTATATGTTTTTTTTTTAATTTTATTGTCTGTATTGCAAACGATCGATGTATTTTAATTTTATATTAAACTTTAAGAAAGTTCTCAATCACAGGAACGGAACGTTAGTAATGAAAGTCACAATGTTTTAATTCATTTTCAAAACATATTATATAATCTGCTCCCCCCTATGGTCACCTCATGGAACACCCTATACATTTTGGGATTTTCTACATTTCTTTGATGAACTGATTTCAGAAATTATATTATCCCTCGTCCTCGACTCGGGATAATGTTCACAACAAAAACATTCGTTATAGTCTGGTCGAGAAGTCATTTAAATCTGATTTTGGTGTCAATCGATTTGAAATGACAAATAGAAAAATGTTCCTGAATATCAAAATCCGTTTTAAAAAATTTCCTATAAAAGGGGGTTTACATTTTTGCAAATCCGATTTAAAAATGACTTCTAGTATCAAGGTGTCATTAAATATTTGTTTTTGAAAGGCAATACGCCTACGCAAATCAAAGACGAGTTGGACGCTGTGTACGGGGACTCTGCACCATCATTTACCACCATGAAATTTTGGTGCATGTTAATTTTTTAAATAATTTTAGATTGTGGATTGTCCAAAGTCCTCATAAACCTTGTATATATGATCACATTTAGAGTGGATCTCTTGTTACTGATACTTTAGAGCATATCCTTTCAAAATATTTCAATAACTCAAAATTACTTCTTGATTTGTACATAGACTAAAGATTTTTGTTAACATTTTTTTTTATTAACAAATGACTGGTAGTAACAATCCACAAAAAACTGCTTATCATCATATTATCATAATATATGACAAATAGTTGAAGATAAAACAAAAAATAGAAAAAATTAAGATGTTTAGAATTGATAATGATCAAAATGGTAATTAATAGACATGATCACAGTGTTAACATTAATAGATTTATATAATATACATTACATAATTTTAGGAACTTTTGTACCATTCAATCATTAGTTATTTTTGCATACAAACTGAACACATTTAGAGGGACTTTACATGCATACTTTTAAATTAAAAGAATTATTTTGCCACCATGTTAAAAAAGTGCATACAATGTCCCCCTGAGTGTAGTCAGGATTATCATAGCAAAAACAGCTTCTATTTGAATATTATCTACCTAAGTAAAAGCTGTTAGATTTGCATTATTTACAAAACATCTTTTTGTTAATCAATAAATATACTTCTATATTAAAGATGCAAGTACACACAATATAATAGTTTATTTTAAAAGTTTATTAATAATACATTGTATACATACATAAAACTTTTAATAATAAGGGTTTATGTTTTTGATTTGATTTTATGATTCTTTGATTCAAAATTGGTCATAAATTTATTACCGGTCTTCCAGTTGTACCAATTAAAAATATAATTACCTGCCATTCCAATAGGATGATTCTATCCATGATAGAGCATTAATCAATGCTGCAGTACCTCCATAACATGCATTTGTTGTATCTACACCCTCAATATCTGTTATACCATGAGGTTCAAACAGTTGCATTAAAACTGTTTTTACACTCTTTGATTTGTCAATTATAGTTTCAGTACCTACTTCTAAACGACCGATTTCATGTGGTTTTATATTATAATTTTCCATTAATTTTTGAACCACAGTAAGGCATAAAGAATTAATATCTTCCCGATCTGTACAGAACCCCATTTTTTGTTGACCCAATCCAACAGTATACTTTCCACTTGAAACTCCATCATAAACTTCTAATTCTGTCTGATCGACATATAAAGAAGGTATGTATAGCTCCAGAGCTAAAATACCAACATCTTTTGGCCAGTTATCCATTATTCAATTAAACCACTGCACTACTATTTAACACTGCCTATTAAATCAACAGTACTACTGCTATCCCAATGTACTACTACATGCATACTGCATGGTACATATTTATAAGCTGTGAAGTAATTAAACACTCTCGGCATGCCACCACTCTCCTGATTGTCTCCAATAGTAATTTTAAAATCCCTACTTACACTACGCTCACATCATTTTTGTATCTAACCTTAATTTTCTAATGAAAATGAAATGAAGAATGAATGAAATGAGCATGAGCACAAGCTCTGAAGTTAGGTAAATAAACTAAAATTGACTGGAAAAAGTGTTCCAAAATAAATTGATATACCTACAAAATAAATACACAAAATAATATAGATATATAGGAAAAATCACATAAAGTTCTTCACTAGCATATAAACTTTAATGGTACATTTCAAATATTTAACATTCCTAACATATTTTTTATTATTTAAATATTTTATATGTGGCTTATGATTCACTGATTCCTGGCATTCGGATTCCAAACATTGCAAAAATTGACATTGACAGTATTGACACCTGACAGATGAAACGTGGGATGTTTATTTTTAAAAATATATGAAAGATTTTACAAATCATTTTATTGAAAAACATGAATACTGAAAAAAAAGAAAATGCAGATACTATAACAAGTTCTTCATCATGTAGTGAATTAGATATAATGCAGAAAGCAGACGAGGATATCTTTAAAACGAAGTTGTCACAAGAGTATCCTGAAGCTCTTGACTATATTCAGAAACTGGAAAACATTATCAAAAGGTACCTGAAGAAAATAAACAAATTACACAAGCGATTAAAAGTATTTATGTCAAATATTGTAGAAACTTCGTCTAATGAACACATTTTAGGCTAAAAATAAACAAGTAGATAATAGTACACAGACTGAAGAAATAACTACAAGTATATCTGAATTGGACAATTGTAATACTCAACAGAGTTTAATAGATGATATTACAGAGGCTGCTGAGCAAGCAGTGCAAAAAACAGGTTTTGTTTATGAGGAAACATCAGGATTGTATTATGATTACAATACAGGATATTACTACAATGCGGTATTATTTTAACTATTTATTCCTTATTTGGTGACATTATCCAATAAATTTGGTAAAATTTGAGAATATACCAAAAAGTCAGCAATATAGCTATAATTACAAAAAGTTTCCCTGACTACAATATATTTACATGTTTTGTCAGTATTACATTTTTCTTAACAGCCAGGTTTTATATAAGAATCATTGCAAAAGTTATTTTATAAGTGTTATAAGAAATATTATTGACTTCTATCATGAACTATAAATAAAATTACTTAAATGTCTTACTAACATTAGGTATATTACAGGAGTATGGTTTATATTATGATGGTACTACTGGTAAATATCTACAATATAATGCAGAAAAACAATCCTATGAATTTCATTCTCAAGTTCATATACAAGCAGAGGAAAAAAGTGGGTGTGTTTCCAAACGAAAAAACAAACATAAAAATAAAGTAAGTGTTGGCAGAAAATAATTTTTTATAAAATGGATAAGATGTATTTACTAAAATAATTTAAATTTATTAAGGCTGAAACACAATTAAAAACTTAGGATTTAAGGAATAAGATATATAATTTAAGAGATAGGTTTTAAGGATTGGGCCAGTGCTTTTTAATGCGGCAAAACACAATCAAAATTTATGTTATAAGGAATAAGAAACCAACTTGTTGGTTTTAAGATTTTAGGAATAAGGAAATGTGGGTTGTTGAATACCTTATATTTCACTCTCCTATTATGAGAATCAGGTCTGGCACTCTAAAAATAGAAAAATAAAGAATCTCTCTCTAAGAACTTTTGGATAAGGGCTACAACAAGCTCAAAACCATGCAGCCTTCCAGGTATACCTGGCCCTGTGTAAAAATAATCTCTATGTGTTATAGAATAAAAAGGACTACCACAATAGATCTGGAGGGGCTACATAAGCCATACATAATGTAATCTCTATATAACCAAGTATTATTTTTACATTTCTATTCTTATATTTCCCTATAAGAACTACAATTTTTTGCAGATTATTTTTTTCACCTGTCAAAATATCACAGTTTTGTGATTTCGTCCAATGAAAATGCTTAATCTTCAATGTTCTGTGCTAAATGCTAGCCAATCATTCCGTTTTATACTGATAAAACCACTAGTCGTTTTACCGTGATCGATAAAATCATAGAACTGTCAAAAATTCTAAATTTATTCAAATTATAACTGTGTTTTTACGATGCTCACAACAACTGTCAATACTATCTGGGTACAGGTCAAATCAATAGGATTATTACGCCAATAAAGTAGAGTCTGTTAAAGAATGCGCTAGATTTATAAAACTGTCATAAAAAGAAAAAAAGAAATCCATTCAAAACATTTGCGAGTTCTAATGCCAGCTTTCTTTGACTTTTTCGTTTCCCTAACCTCTTCTCTATATAATACCTCCGAATGTCGTTATCCCTCCCATTTACTCATCCTGCTAATGTAGCAGTAGTCGTAACCTTGTGAAGATATTATTTGTTAGATTTAAAGATTGAGCATTTTCTCTAAAAAGAACAATGTATTTAATAAATTATATCAAAGGTAGGCAACATAAAACACACGCAATTTGAATTTAAATCTTCTGTCTTTGTTGAATCTTTACTTTTTATAATTAAAAATGGAGTCTAAAAGCGAAAATAGATTTAGTGAAAAGATATGAAGTCCTACTCAGATGGTTTTCGTATTTTTGGCATATAAAAAAGTTTTCGTTGAAATTTTAAATATAGATTTATAAAAATTTAAATCATTAAAATATATAACAATGTTTTTTTTTTTGTTTTCAGGTAAAGACCACTTCTGATTTGGACAAGCTATTACTATCTTTCAATGATTTGTCAATAAATAGTCTACGAAATACTGCCCTGGGTATGTATTAAAATGAGTAACATGAAATTATTCTTTCTAGGGATCCAAAAAACGTAAAAAAGCTGAAGATAGCTCCAGATCAATGAGTAAGGAAGTAGAAGAAGGAGAGTGTACTTCTAGTGAAGCAAACAGTGATGATGGAGAGGTCGTTTCTGATTCTGGTGGTAGTTATTTCACTTTTTAGTCCCCTTTTTATTTAAAGATAATATGACTGCGTATGAAAATACTTAACTTTATTTATATATTGGATATTGGTGCCTTCCAAATAATGATAGTTTAACAGGGGAATTATTGTAAATTATTTCTTTTTTGTCCAATATTTTAAAATTCAATACATTTTTTGCTTTATTTGTTAAACATGTAGGTTGTGTCAATTAAAGAAAAACAAGTTTATAAAAAATTTGCATGAAATAATAAATATCCGAAAATATATTAATAGGTTATTTATGTGATTATTTTAAATGGCCAATTAATAAAAATGTCAATTGCACAACCACCTTATAATAATTAGAATTAAAATTATCATTAATAAATATAAATAAAGCTTTCAACTATTTTAAATAACTATCTAATCCCTCCCAATCATACATAAACTGCGATTTAACTTCATTAAAAATATTCTTTTGCTAAATTAAACAGCGATTATATAAACAAAAAAATTAATATTAATAATTATTATTTATAAAGAACATTTTATTATTTACTATACCACATATTCGCACCGGAAAGCGAAAACAAAAATTTCAAATCACATTGATTTTAAAGTGTTTAATTATTCATACTTTTTTTTTAATTCATGTTTGTACTGGTGAACGAATCTTAACTAAGAAAAATGTGCAAAAGTTACATCCCAGAGATTTAGTGGGGGTCGTATAATTTGTCTTTAATACTGTACAGGGTTTCTCATTATATTTTGACCCTCACTTATTTTGCTTAATTTCCGGAATAAAAAAATGACACCACGTAAGTTTCAGTAAACATCATTTCTGGCCCAATTTAAACAGTAAAATTCTACTAAATTTTACTAAATTGAATCTGCTCGAAGACTCTTAAATAGAAAACACAGATTGTGTCAACACACAGATCCATATAAACGCTACCTTCACCTCACTGCTTAAGATAGCAACATAATGATATTCTCTCTTACTATTCAATAATGTAGACAGGTTTTAATGAAAATTTTATGACAATTTTTTATGATTTATTTGTTTTTTTAAAAGTCATCCCATATATTGAAAGTTAAAATTTGGAATTTCATTGTTCTTCGAGCTCCAGGTATTAAGTCATTAAAATTTAATTTATTTTTTATATTCAGTTTTTACTTCAACAACAAGCTCGGCCAGAAATTGAGATTGGAATTTTTAATTGTTCAGATGAAGCATAATTTTGTTGGGGAAACATTGATATATTTAATTTTGTTTTACCTTTTTAACATAATTGACGATGTAAGTGTTGGAATAGTTTTTTGAGGTTTAACCGCTAAGGCTGTAATTTTTGGAAGATTGTTTTAATACTTAACTATTATTTTGTCTTAGTGTCCTGATGATGAAGGTATTTTCTTTTCTTGACTGAATCTAAGCATGTACACTTCTCCAAAATTTTTATAAAAATTCACTCGTTACTATGTCTGCTCATATTCAGCAGCTCTCGAGACAATTTTTTAGAAACTTCTCCTACTAATGCCTTTGAGTGCCTTAAACCTTATGGCTCGAACCAGTAATTTTCCTCTTTTCCTCCAATCTACCCACTTCAATATTGTTCCTCTGGTTACGCTATTCGTTATGCCTAGGAATGGCCCCGTGTCAATAAATATTCCTTCAGCACCTTTTTGTTTCCTTTAATGCCGGCATGCCCAGATGTCTAAAGTAAGATTCAAACTAATTTGGAGTCGATCCGATTTGATTCCAGTGACTTTAGCGCCGCCTGGCTATAGGAAATGATTTTTATAGATTTGTTCATGCAACCACACTTAAGCATCTCCTGCAGACTCATCCCCATTGCAAAAACCTCTACCTGGAAAACTGTGGATATGTTCTGGCTCAGGTCAACCTTTGGCTTCCCTCCATATACCCCAGGTCCAACACCTCTCTCGGTCTTAGAGCCTGCTGTTGAAACATTGAGCTTCTCCCTGGTGGTCTGCTTACATTTAGCCCACCAGACTGGAGCACCTACGTAATCATAGGTCTAATTACTGTCAGATATAGTTTTGCTTCACTGCAAATGTTCTCCAAATGAGTATTTCATCCAGCGTAACCCCTATATATTTCTTCCTTAGTAGTTTCTCCATAGAGGGCGGGCATTTGGAGTTTATCCAGTTTCTGCTCCTGGTGAAACGTTACTTGTCACACCACCTAGTAACAATGTTAAGTGCTCGTTGAGTCACTTTAGAGATGACCTCTTCATGTTTTCCTCTTACCAATATCATCCTGCGTAGACTTGTACCTGTATCCCCTGGTTGTCGAGGTTCGAGATCAGGTCGTCCACTATTAGCGACCACATCAGGAGAGGGGAAAGTATTCCTCCCTCTGGGCAGCCCTTAGCTCATCTCTTCCCCTCCCAGTGAGGTTAGGATTCGCCTGTCGCAGGCGAAAAGGGACGATATCGCGGCCAAAAATGCTGCGCTATCAATTTGGGCCAGAGCAGTGAACAAAATGTGAAAAATGTATAATATAAGAGATTAGCACACACTTTTAAAGTTCTGTTCCAAGTTGGTCCACTTTTTTACCTCTGCTCCACTTGATATTGTAAATAGTAGTGGACCATTAGAACTTTCTTTTTTATATAACAATTCATTTAAAGATAATGGACCTGTTTTTGGTCGTTTAGATGGTCCTTGGCTTATCGACATTGTTTGGTACTTGCACAATTAACATTCAACAAATGTTTTAAATATATTCCAACTGTTTACAATATTATGAAAACCATACAACTTTACTCAAAGAACTAATACTAAGTACTGATTTAATGTACCTACTTTCTTTTAAACCAATATTCCCGATAATGTTTCTAAGAAAACTGGGTTGTTTGGAAAATCCCTCTCAATAATCGAATAATCTGTAAATAGGTGTAATCTTATTAAGCCGATTACAGTAAACCACTTGCCATTTAAAATTTTTGAGAAAAATTCCCCAAACACTACATATAGGATTAATACAAATACAAAATATTCATTTTGCTTCTTTGAATTTAATAAAAATTGTAACGATATCTTGCTATCTTGACTGTAATTAATTTTTTAAAAATATATTTCATTGTAATTTATTTGTGACAATATTCAAAGTTTGAATTAATCTTCTTACAAAAAGAACAAAAATATATAAAATAATTATTGTTACAGATTGGTTTGTTTTCTGTTATGAATAAACTGTGTTGCCTTTCTTTATCAAACTTACTAAAATTTATGTACCTCTATCACTTTTTTTTATTAAAATTAGTACATCCCGTTACCTCTGACCTAAATCGTATATTATTTAGCATAGCTGCAACTCATTCGTTCAATACAAAATGTACCTTACGGTATACCCTCTTAAAATATATTTTGGTACGTCTATGAAATCTACTTAAATGAATGATTTATTACTCCTTGTCCTTTCTATATAGACTATAGAATAACCTAACTTTTACTTGAAACTTTTTTTATATTCTCGAAATTAATGAATATAAGTGGGGGGTCAAAATATAATGAGAAACCCCGTTCCCATATTGAATGTTAATTAAAACTTAAATATAAAAATGACGAAAAGTAATGGATTATTGTTAAAACAAATATTAGTATAAAGAATTGAAATTTGGATTTGATTTTCTGTACTTTTTTTTAGATATATCCAAAAGCTGGCCACCATGTATGCGAATAATAGTAGAATCTTCGGATATACCAAGTATGAAAGCTGGTTCGTTACACATAATAACTTGTAGCGGAGGTTCGATAGGTCGCGAAGGCTCGCATTCGATCCTATTAAAAGATCCAAATGCTAGTAAACATCATTTAAAAATTTCATTTGAAGAAAAAAGTGGACAGTACCAAGCAGTAGACTTGGGATCGAGAAATGGAACTTTATTGAACGGCAAAAGAATGTCGTCATCAAAGCAGGAAAGTGAAAGCATGGTCGTTATTCATGGCAGCAAAATTCAGATCGGACAAACTATTTTGGTGTGTCATATACACGAGGGCAACCAAACTTGTGGACATTGCGAACCAGGACTTATCCAAGTTAAAGGTATGTGCAATTATACAGTGCGGTTCTAAAGTCCCTTCCCTCCCATTTATTTTTTGAACCGTTTGAATTAGAAATTTGAAATTTTGGGAAAGTGAACTAGGGAATGTATATTACATTTTTGTAGATTGTAGGTTACGTAATCATAAAAATGGTGGACGTGGGCCCTTTTGGAAGATAATTTTAAATGGCACCATATGGCAAGTAATACATCATTTAAAAGTTTGTTTCAAACCCTTTGCAATGATACCAAAAAAAATTAATTCTTCTTCCTTATTTACAACTTTCAACCCAAAATTATAAAATTATTAAGGTTTTAAAATATTTTATTTGGTAAAAAAATACGTTCTAATAATAAAACAAATTAAATAATATGTTCAAAATGTTCACCATTTACTTCCTGACAATAAAAAAGTCTAGCAGAAAACTCTTCTCGAACGCGTTCAAGTGTCTCTAGAAATTAACCTGGATTCTTCACTAATTCTTCGCTTTAATTCGTCAATGCTCTCAATTAGTGTACCCCCATAAAAAGAAATCTAGTGGGTTCATATCGGGAGAACGTGCAGATCACTCTATTGGACTAGAGCCGGTTTTACCTATCTTCGGGCCCTGGGCGCTGGAGATTTATGGGCCCCCCTACATTACTATTTGTTGTCTTTTTTTAATAGTTACCACATACTTTAGTTATTAATATTTATTGTAAATAAACATACAATAACAGTTATTAAAACAAAAGAACAAAAAAACAAATGAAAAAAGAATTCTAAAAAATAACAATTCCAAAAACAACATAAAACATAAGCAACAAAAAAACATTCTAAAAATGCACAAGAAAAAATTACATAACTTTTTTTCTTGATTTGGCATTAGCAAACTGCCATATAATTGATAGTGATAATAGTGATAATGCGTCTAGGTTTTCTTGCCCCAAATTCGTCTTTATTCTCTTTAAAGCGGAAAAAGACCTCTCGCCTGACGCATTAGCAATTGGTATTGTGAAATAAATTTGCATCAAAGTTAAAATATTGGGGAAAGTTGCCTTAACATTCTGGATTACTTCGAATTTTTCATAAATTGTATTTTTATTTAAATTCTTGCATAATTCCAGAAAATTTGTCAATTCATTATACAAGTTCTCTCTTGTTTCATCAACATCTTTTAAATATTTTTCGCATAAGATATTAATTGACATCTTGATTTTTTCTTTGTCTGGGGAAAAAAAACATCTAAAGGCTGAGGTTACTTCTTTGTAGCACTGGACTTTTTTTGAGGGATCTTAAGTAATGTAGTCGCATATAACATTAAAGACTCCAATTTTAAATCTCTCTTTCCCATTTAAAATAGTTTCACCTTCACCTGTTTCGTCAAAAAATGTTTTTCTTTTCTTTGCTCTTTGGAGGTCAGTTTTATAAAATATGTTTGGGATATCATCGCCTTCGCTTCTAATTCAATTTCGCTAAACTTATTTCTTACTTCTGCAACAAAGGTCAAAAGATATGACATTAATTCTACTCCAAATGACACGTTCAGGTCCACTGTTTCTAAAGTTTTGCTCGTTCCAAAATTCTTGCCCAAATCAATGTTAATAGAGCTGTCTCAAAGGTATCTAATTTATTATGCAGAGTTGATTTTTGGTCTCTGTCATTGCTTAACTGTAAAAAAATATGTTTGATGGCTGTGTAGTTTTTAACTAAAGCACTTACAGCATCAAATCGGGCATACCATCTGGTTTCAATCAATCTCTTTACAGAAGATTTGCAGTTTTCTTTCAGTAATTTCTACCTCTGAGGAGATACTGAAAAAAATGTGTAAATACTTTGAACAGTGCTGAAATAATCAGTTGCTTCCTAGCTGGATTCACATGCAAAGTTTATTGCAAGATTTAAAGAATGATTCGCACATGGGACATAAATGGTGGTTGACAAAAAGAAAAAGGAATAGAATATGTGTGCATACTGCATACCTGTCACCTGTCCGGACATGTATAGTGTATGACATTATTTTCGGAAAATAGGTAAATTAATTGCAAGACAAATATTTTTTTTGTTTTACAATAAAGTGGGGGCCCCTCCGGGGCCCGGGCCCTGGGGCGAGCGCCCCAAGCGCCCATCGGATAAACCGGGGCTGTATTGGACCCCGTCGTCCAATCCACCTATCTGGATATTGTTCATTTAAATAATTTCTAACAGGTTGATAATAATGGGGAGGATCACCATCCTGCTGAAAAGTTATTTCCATATCATGGAACTCGTCAGCATGATCCTCAAGAATCTCTAAGATTCGGGGTTCAATACCATTCTGGAGTAATTCCAGGTAAATTTCCCCAGTTAAATTTACGTTTAAAAATATAGGCCCAACAATGTAGTTTCCCAAAATTTCTGCCCTCACATTCACTTTTTGAGGAAACTGGGTGTGACCTTCATAAAAAAGGTGAGGATTTGTGTCATTCCAGTATCTTACGTTCTGGGTATTAACTTTACCATTAAGAAAAAAGAGCACTCATCACTAAAGCAAATTGTTTTAAGATAATAAGGATCCTGTTCTATTTTATTTCTTATGTGCTCACTGAATTCAATTCTGCGATCTGGATCATCTTCTGTCAGCATATGGAGCATTTTCATTATATAAGGATGAAATTTTTGTTTCTTTAAAACTCTTTTTACAGTTGATGAAGACGCTTCACAAGTTTGTGCAACATTTGAGGTGGATTGTATGGGGTTAACTACCATTTCGGCAACTATTTCGACTTGTTTCAGGGTTGCCACCAGCCTGGAAAACCTGGAATTGTCAGGGAATTTAAATTCTTTTAATCAAGTCAGGGAAAAGTCAGAGAATATTTAAAAATTTTTGATAAAGTCAGGGAAATTATTAAAATTTCTGGAGTATGAAGACTTTATCAAAAATGAAGAAAATATTACTGAACTTAAGAACTTTTCAGTTACAAAAGATAATATTTGTGATTTATTTGTTAATTTAATCCGAGAAAATGGTGACTGTCAACAACTTTGGCTAGTCATTAAAATTGTTCTTATATTATCTCATGGAAATGCAAGTGTGGAGTCAGGTTTCTCAATTAACAAGAAACTTTTGACAAAAAACCTACATGAAAAATCTGTTATTACACAACGTTTGGATTTTGATAATATTAAGTATGTTGGTGGTACTTTGAAATTTGAAATAAATGATAAAATTAGGCGGTATGTGAGACTTTCCAACAGCAAATAAACAAGCACTTGAAGAAAAGAGAAAAGAAACAGCAGCAGAAAAAATCTTAATAGAAAGAAAACGAATGGCTAGTGCTGAAATAAAAATGCTTGAAAAATAGAAATTAAAATTAACTGAAAGTACCTAAAATGAAAAGAATGAAATTGATAGAGAACTTTAAAGACTGAGAACAATTATTACTCAAAAATAATGTAAATAAACGTAAAGTGTTGCTGTGAGGCTGTGAGTAGTTGTTTTAATATTTATTTATTTTTTATAATTTCTTTTTTTTTATGCACAATATTATTTTTTATTTTATTTATTTATTTTATTATATTATTATTATTATTATATAGTATACACAATAAAAAAATTAGTAAAGTAAGTAAAGAGGTATTATAAATCTTTCATGTTTTATTTTACAGAATAGATGATCTTTAAAATAAATTACAAATATAAATTGGTCATGGAATTTTATAAATTTGGTCAGGAAAAACCTGGAAAAGTCAGGGAATTTCATGATGCAAATTAGATGGCAACCCTGTAAGTTTGTCTTCACTAATTCCAGGTCGACCACTTCGCTTAGCGCCTGCAACGTTTCCCGTTCTATGAAATTTATCTAAGATTTGTCTCAGGTACTGTCTGGATATTGGTCGATCAGGATGCCTTTCGTTAAAAATCCGTTCGGCTTCATGCAGATTAGTTCTAGTCTCACCAATAATTAATATTGCTTCAACTTTTTCCTGCATAGTTCGCGACATTTTAAAAAAAACCTTATTTATTATTAACGGATAATTTACTAAATCACAATAATGGTAAAGAGGTAAAATGTTACTATTTTTACAAATTATAATTAAGATATGAACCAAAAAGAAATAAAAATAAAAACTTTGAATTTAAACAAGGATAGTATAGTGCCAAACATTTTAAATTTTTAGTACGCCACTTAATAGCATTGTACCTACATTTAAAGCAAAGAATTCGATTTAAATAAATAGTCGGTAAAGTTTTTTTTATTACGAAGAAGTAATATTAGAACGTATTTTTTTTACCAAATAAAATATTTAAAAACTTTAATAATTTTGGGTTGAAAGTTGTAAATAAGGAAGAAGCGTTAATTTTTTTTGGTATCATTGGAAAGGGTTTGAAACAAGCTTTCAAATGTTGTATTACTTGCCATATGGTGCCATTTAAAATTATCTTCCAAAAGGGCCCACGTTCGCCATTTTTTATGATTACGTCACCTACTATCTATAAAAAAGTAATATACATTACCTACTTTACTTTCCCAAAATTTCAAATTTCTAATTCTAACGGTTCAAAAAATAAATGGGGGGAAAGGGACTTTAGAACCGCAAATTAGTAATAACATATATTTTTTAGAACCAGAAAAAGAACGATTTTATCAACAAAATAAATCTGAGCAACACAAAACGCAAATAAAACAGTTAAAAATGCGTTATGGCGTCAATGAATATGAGAGAGATGCAAAATTAGCCGCTGGATATACAGATAGGGCTCAAAAAAGAAGAGAAACGGTAGGTAGTCAGAATGCTCATGAAAAAACGCAAGTGGCATCAGTTGATGAGTAAGTTTTTGTCATATTATCGAAGATATTATGTTAAACATCTTTATTGTAGGTCTATAAATAAAGAAAATAAAGGTTTTAAATTATTGCAAAAGATGGGATGGAAGGAAGGAGAATCTTTAGGAAAAGAAGGAGGAGGTCTTTTGGAACCAGTAAGTTGATATGCCTTTGTAGATTTTTCCTTAATATTTTTTGCTTATTTCTTCTGTTTTCTTAATATACAGTATGATGCAAATGTATGGAATAAATTCATTATTTCAGAAATAGACGACTTTTAAAAAAATCTTAAAACACGTCAATTTTAATTTTTGAATGTCCATCAACGAATGGTCATCGACGATTTTTTAAATACAAACCGAGGTCACGTGACAGCTCATTTAAAAGGTCTCCTTATTGTCTATGCAACAATGTAATCATTTGAATATTTATTTCTACAGGGTTAACCAAAACTGTTGGTTTATTAATACAATTAACTTAGTAGGTCGGCTGAAAAGTCCCCGGTCTGACCTATAGATGACGACACTAGAATTAAATCCATTTCATTTTTAGATAGTATCAACCTTCAAAAGATTCGTGTAAAAATTTGACAGCTGTCGTACTATTAGTTTGTGAGATATTGCATTTTTAGTGAAGCAACTTTTGTTATTTTCAAAAAGATGGAAAAAAAAAAGAATTTCGTGTGCTTATTAAATATTGTTATTTGAAAGGAAAAAATACAGTTGAAGCAAAAGCTTGGCTTGATAATGAGTTTCCGGACTCCGCGCCAGGAAAATCAACAATCATTGACTGGTACGCAAAATTCAAGCGTGGTGAAATTAAATATTGTTATTTGAAAGGAAAAAATACAGTTGAAGCAAAAGCTTGGCTTGATAATGAGTTTTCGGACTCCGCGCCAGGAAAATCAACAATCATTGACTGGTACGCAAAATTCAAGCGTGGTGAAATGAGCACCGAAGACGATGAACGCAGTGGACGCCCAAAAGAGGTGGTTACCGACGAAAATATCAAAAAAATCTACAAAATGATTTTGAGTGACCGTAAAGTGAATATGATCGAGATAGCTGACACTCTAAATATATCTAAGGAACGTGTTGGACATATCGTTCACGAATATTTGGGTATGCGGAAGCTCTGTGCAAAATGGGTGCCGCGCGTGCTCACAATCGACCAAAAACAGCAACGAATTGATGATTCTGAGCAGTGTTTGCAGCTGTTAAGTCGTAATAAACCCGATTTTTTGCGTCGATATGTGATTATGGATGAAACTTGGCTCCATCACTACACGCCTGAGTCCAATCGACAGTCAGCTGAGTGGACTGCGGCCGGTGAACCGCCATCAAAGCGTGTAAAGACTCAACAGTCAGCTGGCAAAGTAATGGCCTCAGTTTTTTGGGATACACACGGTATATTGTTCATCGACTATTTGGAAAAGGGAAAAACAATCAACAGCGACTATTACTGTGAATTATTGGAGCGATTGAAGACCGAAATCACGAAAAAACGGCCCCATATGAAGAAAAAAAAGTGTTGTTTCATCAAGACAATGCACCGTGTCACAAATCAATGAAAACGATGGCAAAATTGCATGAATTGGGCTTCGAATTGCTTCCTCACCCACCGTATTCTCCAGATCTAGCCCCCAGCGACTTTTCTCTGACCTGAAGAGAATGCTCGCGGGAAAAAAATTTGGCTCTGATACTGAGGTAATCGCCGAAACTGAAGCCTATTTTGAGGATAAACCGAAGGAGTACTACAAAAATGGTATCGAAAAGTTGGAAGGTCGCTATAATCACTGTATAGCCCTTGAAGGCAACTATGTTGAAAAAAAATAATTTTGTCAAAATATTGTGTTTTACTATGGTAGACCGGGGACTTTTCAGCCGACCTGTTAGAATAAATGTTTACTTAAATACAATTTTTTTTTATTAGAATTAACGTGTCTCGACAGCGGAGGTCATTGACACAGATACAATAAAGAAATTAATAACAGTGTAAATATATCAGTTAACTAGTGGGCATTTTAGATTAATTTATTTATGTTTATATCTTGAAGGAAATTTATTATTTGGTGAACTTAGTATTTTCTTTATGTCTTCATCTAGGCCGTATGCTTTCCTTATGTAATCGTAATATTTACATTCTGAGATTATATGCTTGACAGTAAGAGGGCTTCCACAGTCAGTACAGGATGGTCTATGTTGGGCTGTCATTAGATGTTGGTGCGTCATACGGGTATGACTAATTCGAAATCTACGGATGACTGCTAAGTTTCTTCTAGACATATTTTCTACCAGTTTGTTATCTTTGCCGGATAGAATTGGGTACCAATCAGGAGCAATACGCATCCTGTGGTTTTCCCATTTTTTACGGATGATGCATTTGAAGTGTACTTTGGGATCTGAGTGGAGTTGAATGGGTTCAAGTGGTGAGTTTGAAGAGATGGCTTCTTTTGCTGCACAGTCTGCTAATTCGTTGCCCAGGATAAATACAATTAAATTACAACAAATGTTCAAATTGCCGACCTTCAGCAATTATACAATGAGAAAGGCGAGCAGTAAATTCTTTTCTAACGTTTTCGAGGACTTCAGGTGTTATTTGTGCAATTTCCGTTCGGATTCGCTCCTTCAACTCTTCTACATTATTCGGTCGATTTTGATATGCTCTGCTCTTTAAATATCCCCACAAAAAAAAGTCTAACGGAGTCAAATCTGGAGACCTTGGTGGCCATTCGATAGGCCCCCTTCTACCTATCCACCTTCCTGGGAAAACGTTATTACGGTAATTTCGTACCTCAACACTATAGTATGGGGGAGCCCCATCATGTTGGTACCATAAATCATTTCTATTTGGAAACAGCTGATTCAGCTGCGGCAACAGATAATTTTGAAGAAATTCCAGATAACTAGCAGCAGTTAGGTTTTCCTCAAAAAAAATATGGTCCTACAATTTGATTGTTATAATGCCGGCCCAAACATTCATCTTCTCGGGATATTGTGTCCTATAGGTACTCTTCCATCCAATGTGGATTTTCACTTGCCCAATATCGACATGTCTGGCGATTTACGTGACCGTTTAGCATAAAAGACGCTTCATTTGAAAAAAGTACCTTTTGTGTGAAACCCGGATCTCTGTTACATTGTTCCATAACGATTTCGCAGAATTCGATTCTTCTATCAAAGTCATCTTCTAATAGCTCCTGGACCAGATGTACTTTGTATGGATGCCTCTTCTCCTTTTTTAGCACTCTTATTACAACAGTTGATTGATGGACATTATTATCTAGTGCGACCTGCCTAGAACTGGTATGAGAATTTTCTTGAAACGCCAGTACAACGTCCAGTTTTTTGGCTTCGGATATTGATGTTCTACCACTTCTGGGAAGATCTTTAACATGGCCCGTTTCTCTAATTTATTTTTCAATTTTACTTACTATTGATTGAGTAATTGGATCGCGATTGGGATATTTAGCATTAAATAAATTACGAACTTCTGCTTGAGTCCTCACTATCTCCATAACCAATCATGGTTAAAATCTCGATTCGTTCTGTTTCTGTTAGTTTCATTTTTGTAAATGCTGTTATTAATGTTGGCAAAAAGAATTGACGTATTTTAAGATTTTTTTTAAATTCGTCTGTTTCTGAAATAATGAATTTATTCTGTATTGAAGTTCAATATGTCAATCTGACGATGCTAGTTGTCTAGCGAAACGGCTGTCATTGAGTTTAAAAAAGCAGTTTTTTAAATAAATAGTGGAAGTTTTGTTAAAACGAAGAGTTTTTTATTATTCTTAATGTTAGTTGTAATAAATTCGAAAATCATATGTGTTTGTTTTAGATTAATCCACATTCCAATCAAGGAACTGCAGGAATCGGTGCAACAACAATAGAAGTTCAGCCAGATGCAACAAATTCAAAGAAACAAAACATTTGGAAAAAGGCAAATGAACGGTTTCAAAAATTACCAGAAACGAATGCATTGGATGCCGATTCTGATGACTAAAATAGATTTTAAATTTACATATTAAATTATATTTATTTTAAAGCGAACATGTTGGCTATTCTATTAAATGTAATTCATTTTGTATAGTTGTTCATTTTATAGAATTTTTATCTAAATTAACTACATTTATTGGGAATACTGTAGTAAGATCTTGTAAAATAAACGACTCAATGTATACAAATTATATTCCGCATAGTACTTAAGTAAGAACAGTTAGTAAATTGCTGGAGACCAAAAATATGATTACCGGAAAAATACCATCATATTTTAATTACAATTTGATCTGCTAGAACTTATTTTTAAATCTTTTTAGTAACTTCTAAACTTTGACTATTGTCAATTTTACAGTATGTAATAATTATTAAATTGCTCAACTGTAAAGCGATTAACTTTGAAAGAAGTTTTTGACAATAGGTACTGGTTTTACTGCTCCTTACTGTTTTTTTTTCACCACTTTACAATATTAATAATGCTTTGTACCAGTGGAGGCTTCTCCTATGAGGCAGGTGAGGCAGTGCCTCAGCAATAATTTGCAAATTAAAAAAATCACAAATTTATATTATTTTACTATTTGCATTCATTATTATATCATTTAGAATTATTAAATTATTATTAAATTAGTAAAATACGGTCCTGCCCACACCCTCGGTCCAGCCGCCGTCAATTACCGCGTTTCGTTATAAATATCACCCATCTTATTTCTGCTTTAGGTGGTACATGGATATAGGCTGGCCTCTCTGCGGACACCGCGTTTTTTTGTCTAGCGAATTACAATGGACTAGTTTAGTGATTTTTTTTATATTTGCATCTTATAAAATAAGTTTTAGTGGTTCAACTGTACAAATAAATTTTTTATAAAATTAATCCTCTAGCCATAATCGGCTTTTGAAATTTAATTTTAATGGTTACATACGTCATAAGTGGTAAGTGACGTGTTTCAATAAGATTGGTAGAAAATTTGCGATGTTGTCGATATGCTTTAATATTAACCGAGAAACTTATCTCTCTCTCTCATATTTTTTGTCATTAAAAAGAGATAAACATATCGATATTTTTGTTCTCTGATTGACACTTTATCAAATAAGGAGTAAAACACTAAACAAAATATTCTGTCATTTTCGTTAGTTTAATTTGTTGTTTGGTTGTGTTTGATTTATGAAAGAAATTACTTCTATACTATTTTTGGTTCGAAAATAAAAATCCCTAACAACTTCTCTTGGTGTTATAGCGGTTCCTTCAAAAATAACCAATAGAAGTAATTGTTCTCTCGGGGAGCAATCCTTCTATCGGTACAGTGAGAGAACGAATTTCAAGAATACCGTTTTGGCATTTTCAATAGAACCACGCTCTTTTTCTATTGGCTGTTCTATTCTATCACCGTCAAGAATAGGGGTCTTGTTTGTTTATTACAGATAAACACGATTTTCTCTCCTGTCGTATATCTTGTCAACTGGTACAATCAGTTAGTCACAGAACACGGTGTTTTGTGCCGCCAGTTCTTTGAGAATACTTGAAACGAATGTAGCTAAAATGTGACAACGTTGACTTTTAAACACACTTCATTATTGGTTATTAGTTGGCGCTACGTTTAAAACTTACTAATTATTTATTGCTAAATTTTACGAAATGAGAAAAATTAATTGCAAAATGAATACCAATATAAGTAAGTAGGTATCTTATCCTAAATATATATTGCTATCATTTTGATTAATATGATCCTACTAAACTAGTCCATTGTTTTTAGTGCTCCTTAGTAATAATTTTCGACTTTTTTTTAAAGCAAATACAAGCTTTATAGTTGCAGGTAAGTACTTTATCTTGCACATATGGTTAGTTAAGATGTTTTTAAATAATATAAGCACAAGTTACTGCCCACATTTACCGCTGTTCATAGTCAAAAATTGAAAAGTTTTTAAAAAGTAAGGTCGGGGGCGAACGTAACATACTATCGAGGGGGCGATTGTAAAGTTACAAGCGACCCCGCTGTAGGGAGTAGAAAGGGTCGAGAGTAACTACAATTGCCAGATTATAACAAAAAGTTATGACCAATCATAAAAGCTAATTATTGACAGTCTAACCTTATTTATGTTAGTTTTGTTTTCATATTGGTTTGAAACTTGTTTCTAACGTTTAGAGTGTTCGATATTTTTTGTTCGCGCATTAGTTTGAAACTGACTTCCATTCACTAGTCGGATGTTTTCACATCGTTTATGTCAAATAGTTTCTATATTTTTTGTGGTTTTTTTCTCCTGTTTTTTTTTTTTTTAATAGTATTATAAATCTATCTACAGCCTGATATAAATAGTCCCAGTTGTTTTCCTTCCCTATCCAGAAGAGAGCTTATAATCATACGGAGACTGAGAATTGGCCATTCTAGGCTTACCCATGGGTATCTTATGTCCAATGAAAATCCACCTATATGCATGTATTGTGTGGACGTTCCTCTCACCATCTCACCATCTCTCACCGCAACACAAGATCAACACAAAAGCAGAAAAACTATTAAATACTCCAAGTCAGTTTAAAAATATTACTAACTTTTTAAAGACTGCGCGCCTGTTTAACTTAATTTAGATAAATCTATATGTTTTATGTTACCAGTATTGTACTATTATTCCTATAGAGTCTGTACCTGTGTCAATAACCATCGCTGTTGAGACATATTAATTTTAAATAACAAAAAAAAAATCTATTTAACCTAAAAAGACATAGATTCTGATAAATCTTTCTTTTAAATATTTTTTTTTAGATAATATCTTAATAGTCCAGGAGGAATCGGCACATGAGTACCGAAAACTATTCCACCTCAATTTTTTTATGTGATCCTCTTCAAATTTCCCTCCTAATGATATAAATACATGTTGGAATGGTGAAACCCGGTGCCATATTATTTAAACCGAAATTGTTTACACAATTACAAGGAATTTTTCAACCGGCAAATTATTTTTTTTTTTGGAATAGCAATAAAAAAGGTCCTATGACTGAATGAATATTATTATGAAACGGATTTTCTTTTAATTTGTTTATTATAAAAGGGGAGCAGAACAAACATATAATTACGATAAGATGACATTTTATTGCAACAATTTGATACATATATACATAAAAATATTTGAATATACATAAACATTTTTAGAATCTATCACAACCTACAGTTAAATTTGTACAGAAAATATAACCAACATAGTTTTGGAAAAATAAATATAAATAATTAATTAAACTCTGTACAACAAAATTAATAACACCGATTTTTTACTTAAATCATCACCATAAGGGATAACTTTTATTAGTTATTAAAAAATATACATTATTATTATAATTCATGGATAAATTTTAAGTGGCCAAGTGAGGCTTTCAAAATTATTACCTACACTCCTTGCACCAACCTCTGGTACATTTAGTATTCAGTGGATAGGATTAGACCAAGCAGAACTTAATTAATAAATAAATTATACAAATATATAATTATATAAAATCCAATATGGTGCCGACTTAAAGTAGTAAACGATAAATATTTGAAATTTTTCAAAATTATGTACAACACTTGATAGAAAAATTTAGATTTTAATCGGAAGAGGCACAGAATATAGTAGAATATTTATTATATTCTTATTAAAAATGGTTTAAATTACAAGGAAATTAAAGCTTCTTTTTTTAAAACTGGCATAAAATGTTTATATGCATTGATTGAAATAGCTATAGATACATGTAAAAAAATGTGTAAAAAGACAGATTCTCAATGTTTTTGATTTTTCATAATCATTTTTTTTACTAATTTACCCTACTAAAGCTCTATCTTTATACTAAACTCATCACAAACCAGATACTTAACTGAGCACCTATATATTTTAATAATCCAAATATGAAAAAATTATTTCGCTACATAATAAAACTCTATATTATTAAATATTATATGATAATTGACGGTAAGATAAGACCTTGATAAATAGTTTTTTGTTCGGCCTAAATTTTAAGTTAATTTAAAAATAAATAAGTTTTAATTTCCTTGTGTAACGCAACAGCCACTATAAATGCAACATAGTTTTCCTAAATTTTTTATTTTCAATATTTACAAAACATATAATAACTAACGAGCTTCTTCAAGATAGAGAATTGATTATTTCCATCTCCGTCTACTTGCTAATAAACCATGCAACAGAGAATAGTAGAATATTTGACGATCGTACTCGTTGGTTATTGTCAATGTAGCATAGGTATAAAGTTGACATAGTGAATATAAATACGAAGAGCATTATCTACTGGAAACTCCTTACATTGTATTCGTGAAAATTGGTGTATGTGAATCAAAGACTACGGCGAATTTAAATAAAATATTTTTAAAAACATATCACTTATACCGAAAGTGAACAAAAAGTTCATTTTTAATTGGAACACCCTGTTATCAGTAAAACAGTACTATTTTCAACAAAAACTTAGGAAAGTGAACTTTGATTATATGTGGTCTGCGACTTTGACAGTGTTATGTTCTAAGGTTTGCCCACAGACGCCATCTTTATGTCACGTGATTTGGAAAGCCTTATTGTTGATTAGGTTAGGTTAGGTTAGATTAGGTAATAATTATCACACAATTAACACTACGCTGCTTATTCCGAGGCATCACTACGTTGTGGTGGGAGATATTGTATACCAAAATGGTATCAATTCATTGAATTAACAAAATTTCTCTGGGTTCCCTCACATATGGGCATAGCAGGTAATGAAACAGCTGATAAACAGTGATCTAAGGAATATATTCAAAAAACCACCTCATGGAAAATTGGAATAACCAATGGGATTCAAAACCATCTAAACTTCGTGAAGTCAAATCAAAGACAGAACCATGGTGAACTTTATAGTTGCATGCAGACATCTACAAGTGACTCTATCTCGTCTTCAGTTAGGACACACAAAGTTCTCACACGAGCATCTTCTTACGAAAGAAGAACCTCCAGTGTGTACAGAGTGCGGTTCGCCGTTCACCGTAAAATATGTGTTAGTGGAACCTTGTGCTAAGTACAATATTTACAGACAAAAATACGATCTACCCAATTCCCTCACGAATTTATTAAATCAAAAAATCGTCAACAACTTAATATCTTTTTTGAAAAACGTGGACATGTTATATAATGTGTAATATTGTAGAATATTCCCGGTAATGACCTTATTGGTGCATGCGGTTTTTTATAAAAAAAAACATTAATTTCATCTCCATTCTTACAACGGGGAAATTATATAGATAAAATGTTAAAAATTTAATGAACTTTTGAAGAATATTATGAAACGAAATGTTAAATAATCTCTAAGAAGCACTAAAACTTTGCTCTAAAAAATAAACAACTAACCTCTTATGCAGAAACGACATATGGATTGAAAGGATTGCTAACACAATGGACTGGGAAAGTAGTGACATAAGTGTTAAACCAAATGATTCCAAACAAGTTTTTTATGGTATGTTTTATAGGTGTTATTATTTTATTGTATTTTCTTGATTTTTGGGAGTTAATTACTGTTTTTTCATTGGTAAGTAATAATTTTACGTATGTACCAACACCTACCCGGTACTTGAACGTTCGTCAAATAGACAATAAATAGAGGATACTTCCTGATATATTAGTTTAAAGGCTTATTAAATTGAGTTTTTGACACCATCAAAATAATTTATTTGGCAACTATATTTCTCTCATCCATATCACTATAACTACAGTATATAATATAAAATATAAAACAAATCAATGAGTACTAGAAAAATGATAAGAATTCCCAATATTCTCCCATCTTGAGGAAGAATTACTCAATTTTCGTCTTCGCCGTATCTATGAGGAATTTTCACTTTTCCTCCACTTCTTGTGATGGTTTCATTTTTCTGATTAGATATTTTCTGAACATCTTCGTTTTCTATCTTCTCATCGACCTCTTGTCTATTTTTCCGTATACATTTTGTTTTTTCCGTTGCTTCTACTAAATCCTTGCTTTCTTCTTCCTCGTTAACTTCAAGAAGATATAGGTTTTGAACGGTCCTCAATAAAAATCCGGACGAAGTTTTCAAACGCGCTAGACGAACTTCTCCATCTTTTCCGGGAAAAAGTTCAACCACTCGAGCTATGGGCCAGTCGAGTCTCTTCAAATTGTCATTGCCGATCAAGACTATGTCTCCAACCTTTACTTTATCTCTATCTGGTTTGGCTTTCTTCAGGGACAACTGTGAAAGGTATTCAATACGGAACCTTTTTCTGATATCTTCCTTCAGTTTTACCCTGTATCTAAACCTCCTTCTCAAGAAATTAGCTTCAATATCGTCGAGGTCAGGAACACCAACTTCTCTGATATCCATAATGAACATCGCTGGAGTTAATTGCTACCAGTTCATTTTCTGCATCAGGTAGATAGGTCAAAGGCCGTGAATTCACTACTCCTTCACAATCGCAGAGTGTGTAGACCAACAAAACATCTTTAGTTACCCCGATCACACTAATTTAAATAATACTACTAACTTGTGAAAATTTTGCAAGTTAACTGTCAGTTAGTGACTTGATAAAATAAACTTTCTTGATTAATATTGTGTTTTTGAAAACTGACGTTTACAAACAAATGAGAAACAAATAAAAATTTAATATTTAATACAAAAATTGAAATACAGGAAGTTGTCTGTTAAAATATGTTCTTTAAGTTCGCCACAGTCTTTAATTCTCATACACCAACTTTTCAAATATCGTGTAAGAACTTTTTCCAATACATGGAAAGTTATGGTTTTAATTTTTGGCAAGAATAAAATGGAACAAAATAAAAATATATAAGGAAATACATTTACGCAATTTACCCCAAATGGATTTAAATGCAGGAGTCACAGCCAACATTTCAACAAAATATGTATATTTTACAGTTTAGCAAATCCTACAATTTTGATACAAAACTTAAACGGCTACGAGGCCTAAAAATGTGTAGGTATGTAGTACCTAGTGTTAACCGAATTACCAATTAAAAATGTTCACCATTCTGAATAAAAACCGGTCACCCAAAATTAACAATAACTTTAGACCAATATTTCAACATTTGCATATTGCCCATATAACCTACATATTTATATTAATTTTTACAATACCTTTTAGTACCAACCCATGCGATATTTAATCAACATAAGGTAACGGCACGTAATATCGGCACTGACCCCTTTATCAGCATAGTAGCCACATTTTCATTAATAACAAGGTTACATTACACATTAGACCCATTGTGAACACGTCTAGGTTCTTTGTTCCTTCCCTTAAACGCGTATGATCAAGAAAATGTAA
Source organism: Ophraella communa (assembly GCA_035357415.1). Taxonomy (NCBI): domain Eukaryota; kingdom Metazoa; phylum Arthropoda; class Insecta; order Coleoptera; family Chrysomelidae; genus Ophraella; species Ophraella communa. The sequence continues at coordinate 3,753,671 of CM068994.1, forward strand.
ACAAAAATTGGAAAGAAAAAAATGCTTAGGCAGTACAGACGTGTCATATAACCTGTTTTACGAGTAGTGTAGATCGTTTCCTCACAAGAACAAGAAACATGTAAGTTGCTGAACTGATTTTCTCTCTAATAAATACGAACTAGATATTGCTTATACTTTCATATGATAGTTCTAACTAATAATTATTGATTTTAATAGTGAGAAACTAACTTTTTAACCCATTAACGCCCACTGTACCCATGTGAGTACAATTAATATAGTGACAAACTATCGCCATCTATGATTTACTCAAAGAAGTCCCAGATTTGACAGAAGACGAGCCCGAATTGAAAAGTTTAACTTGTATTCATGTACAAAAAAATTATCTATTAACATTAAAGGAAATAAACATTAATCAAAATATATTGGAGCCAGTTTCCATCACACCAAAAATCTGAAAATATTCTAGCAGACAAAGAAAATTTTCCAGATCAAACAATTCCTTCTCCAGGTCTATTGGAGCCAGCTTTCATCACATCAAAAACCCCACCTGAAAATATTCTAGCTCACAAAGAAAATTTTCCAGATCAAACAACACATTCTCCAGGTCTTTCATTAATTAAAGTTCCAACACCGTTTGAAAAGTCTCTGTTTTGGCCAGAACTAAAAAAGACTGAAGTTAAAAGAAAAGTAAGAGAGAAGGTGCCAGCAGTTGCACTCAGTGGCAAGACTATTATCGAGCAAAAGAAGAAAAGAAACTGGAGAGGAAGGAAGCTAGAAAGAAAAAAGCAGCAGAAGCGGGAAAAAGAATAAAAATAACGATGTGCCTGAGACAACTTTATGTGAAGACTTCCAAAGAAATGATTTTGTAATAGTGATGTATAATGAACAGTATTACCGCGTTAAAATAATTGGTATTAAAACTGAAAATGAGTGTCCTCATTACGAGGTTACACATATGGAGAAGAAGGGAATTAATTGGTATTGGCCAGAAAAGATAGATATTCTTCTGTATGAAAAAGATGAAATTGTAAGAAAAATTCCGGAAACAGTTCCAAAAAATAAAAGAGGATTATATGTAATAACTGAAATTTCAGAGATTGCTTTAGAGGTATTACATATTCATTTTTTTACTTTAGGCACCTAATAAAATATACTTATAAGTTCTTTTTTATTTACTCATATATGCCGTTAATTGAAGCATGCCTCATTTTAAGGTGCCAATGAGGGGTGCACCAGGCATTTTCAGAGGTTTATATTTTTTATTAAGTACACCATAATAAAAACAGTTATTTATATTGAAAAACAAATAACCCCAAAAATTTTTAAAAAGTAGGTCTACTACAACGTTGAACTATATTCTTAAGGTGCCGATAATAGGAGCGTTTACCTTCGACACTTTATACAAACAACATTTGATCCTGACAAAATATAAAATAATTCTGAAGAAATGCGTTACTAAATTAACTTCCCAATTTTTACCTGTTAATTAATGATTAACCATTTTGACTCTTTAAAAACTATTCACCCTGAAATTTCTATTTACCTAATACATAAATCTATTCATTTTTAAAATACTTTAATATAAATATTTTAAAAATATCTAGAGGCCATGGTCCTTTTGTCTTTTGTGATAAAATATTAGAAATGCAAATACATTTTAATATATTGCCATTTATAATTAAAATAAACAACTTAGTTTATAATTTATAAATTATTAATTAAGGACACAAACTGGAATGGTAACAAAAAATTGATTTTTTAAATTAACATTTAACAATTTTGGGTGGACAGTTTTTTACAAACCACAAGAATAATAATTCTTAATCATTCATATTTAAATTCTTCTGTTTACGCCTCTATTACTGATAGGAATATTCCAATGAAAATGACTAGAATTTCTTTATTTCAGATTTCAACATAACAGCAAATAATAAAATTAATGTTGGATAGTAACAAGTGCTAATGTTTTAACACAACATTTAAGAGGTCAGATTTTTTGTTTTTTTATTATATACCAATGATAAGGATAGAATTATACCTATACATATTTAAAACCATTTAAAGAACACCTAATATTTTTAATAAATATTTATTCGAAAATCTAATACTTACAATGTTGGTCTAATATTCGAATAGGTATAAAGCAAGCATATGAAATAGATCGATTATTTTCTATACAAATGTATTATTTTGAAGAGACTATGGGTGATTTGGTATTGTTTTCATCAACAGTTTGTTTAGGTTTAATTTCAAAGCTTGTGCTTATCCTTGTTTATGGATATTTATCGCTCAGAGTTGGTTGTATTCATAACTACATAATTTAATATTAGGTCCAAAAAATTGGAAATAAATAAGAACAAAAATCCTTACAAATATAGATAGGTCTCAGTTTTGTAGGCAGTTAAAAAATTATGTTAACCAACCAGTTAAAACACAAAACATTGTTTTAAAAACCCACTCAGCTGCATCAGTCTCAGCAGCAGTTAGTAAATGATATCAATCAATCTGATTTAAATTCCTTCTCAACAGTGTATCAATCCTCATGCAGTCAGCCACCCGATCCTAATGGTGCAATAAGTCAATTTCTTTTAGCTTCAGAAAAGAGCACCATCATCGATGATGTCGAGAGCGATGATGAGATTTTACAAGATTTTGAAGAAACAAAAAAGTGTGATGAAAAATTGAGCGAAAGCTCTTTCCGTGATAACTTAAGATTATGGGATTTCCATCCTCGACCGTTTTTACAACAGAATATATATCTATACAGCTATTTTTTACACCAAGTACCATTACTACCTAGTTACCTATCAATTTGTTTATTTTATTTTAAGGTTATGAGTGACTGACATTTCAATAGCTGCGTTCCTGAGTGACAATTAAAAAGTTTTAATATTGTCATTACAACTGAAATGAGACCACTAAATACATCATACTTAAATGGGTTATATTGTAGTATTTTGTAACCTTTTAATAATTGTATAATTCTTACAATTGTATAATTACAGAAAATATTACGCAATCTCCTATAATTTGTAATTTCAATTATCGTATATGTCTACTTTAGTAGTTGCTATAGTATATTTTGTAGGGTATTGCAACTTAACAATTAAAGACAAGTTGAAACGAACACAGTGAGTAAATAGTATTGAATATTAGATTCTTGCGAACGTTTCAAACCGTTTAATACCAATTATGACGTTTGCTTAAAAATACCTAATAAAAAAGTTTATGAGTAAAATTAAAAAGTGTCATCGGTCTACTCCATATGATATGTCATTGGTAACAAGAAATATACATAAAATCAGATCAGTACCAACAATAAAATCCTAAAACGTAAATTCTGAATTATTATGGCTTATATGACAAGAGATTTGTCATTTAGGTGTTAACATTAAAAACGGGATAGGATATTATTGCTTTTGACAATACCTTTTCCTTCAAATTTAAAAATAAATAGTAGAAAAACAAAAACTTAATTTTAATTTAAATATTCAATATAGATTACAACCTCAATAATTAAAATTCACTTATTAAAGCATAGTGAATGTACACAGACACCGCAATATTTAATAGTTATTGAGATGTCATACATATGCTGAAAATAAAGAAATATGAAAATGTAAACTTTAAATTCACTACTGGATATTCTTGGCCAGTTCCGGCATTCTCAAAAAATTTAAAATTTTGCTACATAGGATGTTCATTTTAGCATACCACACGGGAACTGGGCATGGAGGGCGTCAAGCAACAACAAAAACTACTGAAATCAATACATGAATTTTACATCATTATAAAGGGAGTTGAAAGACCTTTCAAATAATGGACCATTTGACCCCCCTTTTCAATTAAGATTTTAGGGATGATGCCAAACCCGCTTAAGGAGCTGCAAATGTTAAAAGTGATTTTATGCCAATTTTGTGTCCCCCTTGAAAACAAAATCGACGGATCCGAGCGTTTTTTCAAAAAAAGGAATCATCTGCTGCCAGTAAATGCCTCTGTTTCGTTTTCGGTGCGCCACACTGTATACGAATATGTGAAATTTACTATACCAATCCTTACTTTGTGGAAATCTATAGTACTAAAGCATACTAAACAAATAACTAGTGATAAATCAATTATGATGAGTTGAATGACTTAAAACAACTGTCATTGAGATAAAAAAGTCAATTTTTAATAAATAGTGGTAGTTTCGTTCACAAGTTAGCTTACTTTTTCATATTTCCTGATTCATATTTTATAAAACTACTAGTATTTTATAAGATAATACAAGTTTTTTTTTCTTTTAAACACGACACAGGTAGAAAAATATATAACATGGCAAGATCTAACAAACACGAAATTTGTTCTAACAGTTTATTAATTCTACTATAAAAGTATCGGAAAAAATATACTTTTTTTAAAACAACATACAAAAAATCATGGGAGAATAAAAACGAAGTCAATTTAAGAGGAGCATAAAATTAAAATCCCGAAGCGCCATTAACATGTTTACAATAGAGAATTCTAATGCCGGTAAATGTAATCAGTCAACGACTAATGCCCGTTTAGACCAGTTCTGATTACAATTTAACCAACATTTCAAGTGCCGATTAAATGTTAATCAGAGTGTTGATTAGTTATTAAACTTTTGTAACGATGGCTTTAGTGGTCTATTGAGGGTTTATTTGACTGCCAAAATTGTATATAGTACATTATATATTATTATGTTAGCCATTATATACCGAGCAAGTTTATTTAATTAAAAACATAATGTATACCAGGTACATAATAGCCAATGACCACTATTTAGACTGGATCAGATTTTGAAAAGTTATTTGTCCCTGTTTTTTTTTTAATTTGTAAATTAAAAATTGAAAAAAGAAACGTAGTAAAACAGTTTATTTAACTTGAACTTCGTTTCCCAATTGGTAAAATAGAGAGCGTTGGTTTGGGCAACTGGTAACGATGGGTAGTACTCAACGATCTTTCCATTGATGGTGTTAAATCAGTGTCTATAGGATAAGAGGTAGCTCTCTTTGCGGAACGACTGTTAAACAAAAATAAATCCAATTAACAAATAATGTACTTTAGAAAATTATTAACATATAGATTGGAAAAGTGTATCATTTTACTAATAATATAGATTAAAAATAGTATTGACAAAGCGCCTTATAGAACTTATAAATATGCTAGAAATATTGAGGTGATTTAAAACTATGAATTTGATAAACACAGACTGTTATCTACATTTTTTTCATTGCACATCCTTAGTAGGAAAAAAAACCGGCTCGAATCTATTTCAAGAAAGGTTCATTGTCACTTGATCTCAGGGTATGATCATATTAATTTGGTAACCATTTTTGTTTAAAATAGAGAATGCACAGAGCATGTGTTTACACCCACTTTCCAAAAGTGTCTTAAAGTTGCATTTTGCATCTATCGATATACTATCGGCTTCAGAATAGCATATACATTTTCAAACCCAAATCGCTTGCATTGAATTAATTTTAAGGATGACCTATTTATTATGTATAACCAATCACGGTTTAAATAATAACAAATTTGAAATCAGTTTAACAGTTGTCCACGCCCACATCTTTAATGTTTGCATAAGGTATTTTATTGACAAATTGCCTGTGTATTATACAGTACGGTTTTATTTGTTTTTTATTGCAACCTCTCTACTGATTCCTTTTTTACTTCACTTAGTTTGGAACCCTCGATAATAAATGTTTGTTTGGGATTAAAATCCCAATATATTTATCAGAAAAAACAAGTCTGTTGTTTATAAAAAATAATTTATTTTACACAAAGAACAATAAATCAGCAATAAAACAACCTAAATATTTGACAAGCTTTGCTATAAAATATTAATCTACTAAATCAAGTACCTTCCAGTCACATACAAAAATTAAAAAAATTTAAAAACAAAATCCTTCTCTATAAAACGATCTAGATGTAAGGCTCTGAGAATGTGCAAGCAAATCGAACTTAAAATAATTCAGCACAGCCAATGAAAAATAATGAATCACAGTATGTTTCAAAACTTACACCCATTTAAATATTCCGTTCCTAAAAGATGTGATATAAAAACTCCAAAAACAGAATTAAAAATCAAGTTGTTTAATCCATTTTGAGATCCCTAAGTTATAAGAATATTCAAGAGAGTTTGGCCAGCAGACCTACTGGATGATTGAAGAGGATCCCTAGATGGAGAGAGTTTATGCCAAAATATTGTTGTGATTGTTTTTGTGGAAATATGTTGGGGTATTGATTTGTTATTAGTTTGGTATTAAATTGTTCTTTTTTAACTTTTCTAATACTTCCATTACTTTGTCTTTTCCATTAATAATTTCTAACAGAAATCCTATTTTTGTTTTAATTTCATCCTTATTAGAATCGAGAGATTTGACTTGTTGAAAAATTAAACGAAGAAAGATGAAGAAAGAAAAAATAAAACCCAAAAAGTATCCAACAAAGTATTCAACTTTTCCAACTTCCAACTTTTCGATACCATTTTTGTAGTACTCCTTCGGTTTGTTCTCAAAATAGGCTTCAGTTTCGGCGATTACCTCAGTATCAGAGCCAAATTTTTTTCCCGCGAGCATTCTCTTCAGGTCAGAGAAAAGGAAAAAGTCGCTGGGGGCTAGATCTGGAGAATAAGGTGGGTGAGGAAGCAATTCGAAGCCCAATTCATGCAATTTTGCCATCGTTTTCGATTATTTGTGACACGGTTCATTGTCTTGATGAAACAACACTTTTTTCTTCTTCATATGGGGCCGTTTTTTCGCGATTTCGGTCTTCAATCGCTCCAATAATGCACAGTAATAGTCGCTGTTGATTGTTTTTCCCTTTTCCAAATAGTGGTTGAACAATATACCGTGTGTATCCCAAAAAACTGAGACCATAACTTTGCCAGCTGACTGTTGAGTCTTTCCACGCTTTGGTGGCGGTTCACCGGCCGCAGTCCACTCAGCTGACTGTCGATTGGACTCAGGCGTGTAGTGATGGAGCCAAGTTTCATCCATAGTCACATATCGACGCAAAAAATCGGGTTTATTACGACTTAACAGCTGCAAACACTGCTCAGAATCAATTCGTTGCTGTTTTTGGTCGATTGTGAGCACGCGCGGCACCCATTTCGCACAGAGCTTCCGCATACCCAAATATAAGTGAACGATATGTCCAACACGTTCCTTAGATATCTTTAGAGTGTCAGCTATCTCGATCATATTCATTTTACGGTCATTCAAAATCATTTGGTGGAATTTTTTGATTTTTTCGTCGGTAACCACCTCTTTTGGGCGTCCACTGCGTTCACCGTATTCGGTGCTCATTTCACCACGCTTGAATTTTGCGTACCAGTCAATGATTGTTGATTTTCCTGGCGCAGAGTCCGGAAACTCATTATCAAGCCAAGCTTTTGCTTCAACTGTATTTTTTCCTTTCAAATAACAATATTTAATAAGCAAACGAAATTCTTTTTTTTCCATCTTTTTGAAAATAACAAAAGTTGCTTCTCTAAAAATACAATATCTCACAAACTAATAGTCCGACAGCTGTCAAATTTTTACACGAATCTTTTGAAGGTTGATACTATCTAAAAATGAAATGGATTTAATTCTAGTGTCGTCATCTATAGGTCAGAACGGGGACTTTTCAGCCGACCTGTTATGTCTTAAGTGTGCAGCGTGTTCGGTTATCACTAAATATATTTTCTTTTTGGCTTTCAAATTCAGTTTAATTACAAGGTGTCTCAATTTTTTTCACCTTAGTTTTTGTGTAGTTTCTGTTGTTTATTCGTAACGTATAGTAGATAGTGGCGCCCTTAACCCTTATATACGACCAATCCTTTCTTTTGGGACTAGTATTATTACAAATTGGCTTCCTGCCTTTTTAGGACTAGTAAGGTTACACTGGATATACATTGGAAAGAGTAAATATTTGAATAATTATATCTTATAAGAGAAATAAAAAGGTAAATTTATTCACACAGTGTTATTGTTGTAGTTTAACAATCACCTTTTTGCCACGTAATTGGATATCTTTATTCGACAGGGAAATAAGCGCTACATTACTCTGTACACTACTGAATAAATTCTAATTGTGCAAATCTACAGTGACCATTGTGCAAGGATAGTATTATAGTTAGTTACCATCATGATAAACTAGCGAGACAGATTAGACATGACTAATGTAAACTTTTCTTTTGAGAAATCCGCTGTTGCGAGCAGGAGATGACATACCAGGATCATGGCTGAAACATTCATTGATCACCACATGCATCGTTATAAACCATTTTTAACTAATAATATCTCACAAACGCCTATTTAATATCTAAACAATACACGTAAATATTTACAAAAAAATTACCTCTTTCTCCTGGGAAAACTTTGTCCTGGAAGACCGAAATGTCCTCTGGGAAGAATCATCCTAGCATTACCTTGAGCAGGTCGTGACCCGCCATGAGACATTAATATTGTTAAATGTGCTGCATATCCTTCTGTTAAGATGGTTGCTTGAGATTGTTGCTTTTTAGTGGCTTTTCCAATAATGAAAATCTGTTTCGGTTTCATTCCAACAGAAGTATATACGCTGATATCTTTTGCGCTACCATAAGCTGAATGTATAACCACACCATGATTCTAAAAACGTATATATAACTTAAATTTTCAATTTAATTTCCTGTTAAAAAACAAAATTAGGATTCACATAAATTTTAGAAAAAAAGGAAACTTTCTAAAGATATTTATTTATCTGTATGGAATGTAGTTGCAATTGTTCAATATTATTTTATGACTTTCACTCAGCTAACTTAAATATATACTAAATATATTTATTCCAGTAACAAAATATAAACCATCAAATTTTCCTCATTGGTTTAATTCAGAACTCAAGCATTTAATTATTGAAAAAAAGAAAATGCATAAACTGTACAAATCTACCGGTAATCTAAGTTATTACTATCATTTTGTAAATCTTCAGAAGAAATGTTCAAGGATTAGAAGTGATTGTTTTAAAGATTATACTTTAAAAATGGAGAACAGTATTTTCTTACATCCAACTTTTTTTGGGAATACATGTCAAAAATGAAAAAAACTCCTTCTATGTTTTATAAAAATAACATAGGGAACAAAACCGATAGTTGTAACAGTACCTGTTAACATTTTAAGCACCTGGTATCCTAAATATTAAATTCAATTAGTACCGCTAGTTCCATCTTTCCTAAAAAAATGTAATAATAAAATAATGAATACGGTCTCTATAATTATAATTGGAAGTTCAAAGTAGCTACGCTACGAGGTGTACTAATGAGTTGGCATTATCGAGTTCAAGAGGTTTTAATAATTATTCCCAGTCTCATTTCTTCTATTGATTTACTGTCATATACAGGTATATTTTTTTTTCCAATTTTATAATTCCTTTTTGTTAAAATATTTATAAAATATCGAAAGTTATATTATATTTTATTATATCAGATGAGAATTTCAACATATTTCATTATTATTCAAAGAATCTTTTTATGGTAATTAAAAGTATTAATGATAATTTTTTATAAAAAGGCTAGTAAAAGTACATTTCTGGAATTTTGATTAGTGTGTAAGGTTGTTAAAAAGTAAATTTAATGTAAAAATGTATCTTTTGTAATTTATTAAAATACGTTAGCATCTAACTGTAGATTTCGGACTATGCTGATTTGTACTTTTTGTGCCAGAAAAGTAAATGTAACACGTGTTTGACACTGGTAATTTTCAGAAAGTTGGAATATAATACAGTAAACTAAAAGCATCTCTTTAATTTGAAGATTCAGTAAATTAGAAGCATCTCTTGAATTTGAAGATTCAGTAAACTTGAACAGCTTGTAAACTTTAAGCTCTCGTATGCACATTTTTAACTGGATCATCTCTACAACTGGGGCAGATCATCCCTCCACTCGTGATCTTCCATAATCATTTGGAACCACCTAGACAGTGCCGTAGCGACCCCAAGGTGCGGCGAAGGATCGTCCACTATAGTTAACAGATAATAAGTTTATTGTGGTATATCAAGTTTACTGTTCCCATATTTTTTTTTCTCTTTTATCTCCGTTTATATCTATCTATATCGTCAACTGTATTAGAATAAGTATTTTTTCGTGCAATCGCACGCGAAGTCAGTATTTCGCGTTCTCAGCACAGTCCGCGAAATTTAATTTCGCGGCCGTTACCCATAGCAACGGCCGCGAAACCAAACGTCACTTCCAAATTTGACATTTCTAAAATACTACAAAGACAAGGATTATTTTTTATTGAATACCAACAAATACATAAGTTATATTATTTAGGATGAATATTTACATTAATTGTACAGTTTGTATTATTACTTATATTTATTCCAGAAGTTGAAGCAACTACATCTAGTGTTTCTGAATAATGGTTATTGCCTACATTCAAACCAGATACCATATCGCTATCAGTATCAGACATTTTGCGTTTTGACAAGAACTGTCAAAATATATATTGAAACATATCATTTCCATAGCACACGGTGATATTGTTAAATGAATTGAAATGCTGTTGATTTTAGAGCAATAATATATTTATTTACAACTATCTATTTTAATAATTTTAACGATTGCACGAAAAATAGTGTGTATGCCATGGCCGCGAAACTTTTTAACGACCTCAAGATTATCTTGCCTCGGCCGCAAGCGGCCTCGGCGATAACTGTTCTTTCGTTACGTTAAAGAGGTATTTCGCGGCCTTAGCATACAAATAACTATTAAAGAACTGTGTGCGGATTATTTTTTTTGTAACGTATTTTCAACTTCATTCATTTTAGCACCAAGGAAATCTATTTATCTTTTATCTGTTTGTACATTTTCGTATCATTTTTTTATCTTCATAGACAGTTTTTTCTGACATATTTCTGTCATCTTATGATACTTATTTAAATAACTCAGCTTAAAACAACTTTCTTGATTAGTATCATAAAAAAATAAAAAGATTTCAGTGGCGCCCTTATAATTTCTTAAAGAAACAAATATTGTACTATAGTCAGAGCTAATGAACTTACTCACCCCTAGCCGAGGTATTTAACTATTATAATTTTTGCTGTGATAAACATTTATAAATTTTATTAATTATTGAAATATCTTATACAACTAATTAAAGACGAAATTAAGATTAATGGTTGTTTTATTGTAAATTATATTTTTTCTTTTGGTATATTGTTATTTTTTTTCAAAGTTAACTAAATATTTTTATAAATTCACTCTCAACATGTAAATCATATCACAAATTGGCGCCCAACGTAATAATATGGTTACATAGTATAGTTAATCTTTTCGGGGAATATTTTCCCACTGTTTCTTCCACTAAGCAAGTTAATCAGATTCCAAAATATACATACATGCGTAATAGAGAGCTCCATGGAAACTTTCTTATGGCCCTGATGGCATTCCACTTTATGTATTAAAAAATGTGTTTTTATTCCAGCTAATGTCATTAACAGTCTTTTTTGGAAGCAAAGTTTTCTGACACCCATTAATAAATCAGGCAAGAAAAATGATGTCACCAATGGACTAGTTTAGTGATTTTTTTTATATCTGCATCTTATCAAATAGGTTTTTAGTGGTTCAACTGTACAAATAAAATTTTTATAAAATTAATTCTCTAGCCATAATCGGCTTTTGAAATTTAAATTTAATGGTTACATTAATTGGAAACCAATTAAACACGCAAGAAAACCAAAAACTTAGGTGCCTCCCATTCGCAACATAACTGAATCTAATCCACAATGGGCCAGAAGTGATGAAGAAAAATGTGTACTATTTGCAAAACACCTTGCCGATGTATTCACCCCAAATAACGATACAGCAGATGATGAAATCGAGAGAGAGTTGACAAGTATTCCCACAAACAATCTAGTTATCAAAAGTATCAAAATAAATGAGGTACAAGAAGAAATCCAGCGCTTAAATCCTCGAAAGGCACCTGGTATAGACAAAATAACTCCAAAGATTGTCAAAGAACTGCCAAGAGAATGTGTAGTGCTTATTACATATATATTTAATGCTGCTTTGAGATTAAACTACTGGCCAAAAATATTGAAAACCGCAGAAATAATACTGATACCTAAATAATGTATCATCGTACCGACCTATAAGTCTGTTGCCAGTCTTTTCCAAAATACTGGAACGATTAATAATACAAAAAATTAATACATATCCAAATACTGCCGAATGGATACCACTTCACCAGTTTGGATTCAGGATAGGACACTCTACAGTACAGCAGGTCCATCGAATCAGTCACAAAATAAATCAAGCATTTGAAGACAAAAAGTTCTGCACCTCTGTTTTCCTAGATGTTAGCCAAGCTTTTGATAAGGTCTGGCATAAAGGTCTATTATATAAGATCAAAAGTTTCTTTCCAAATACATACTACAAATTACTCCGATCTTATTTAAGCGACAGAGAGTTTAGAACCAGAGTCAATGAACAGACATCTGTTAATTTCCCAATAAAATCTGGAGTTCCACAGGGTAGTGTTATTGGGCCACTTCTGTATGTTCTATACACAGCCGACTTTCCAACAAAAAGAGACACCACTATAGGTACATTTGCTGATGATACGGTTATCCTTGCTAGTAACGAAGATCCAGTAGTGGCCTCTACAATGCTCCCAAGACATTTAGATGACATCCAAACATGGTTACAAAAATGGAAAATTAAAATAAATGAAGCTAAATCTGTTCAAGTTACTTTTACCCTAAGGAAAGATGTGTGTCCTCCAGTTTACTTAAACAACATCCAAATACCACAATCCTTGAACACCAAATACTTAGGAATGCACTTAGATAGAGGACTGACCTGGAAAGAACACATAATAAAGAAACGAAAACAAATTGACCTGAAAGTACGAGATCTATATTGGCTCATCGGTAGAAAATCAAAATTAGCTTTAGAAAATAAAATTCTCATTTATAAAACAATAATAAAACCAGTTTGGACATACGGAGCAGAACTCTGGGGGTCCGCAAGTAAGTCTAATATAGCTATTATACAAAGAAGTCAGTCAAAGATACTTCGGATGATAACAGATGCATCTTGGTATATCTCCAATGAAGACTTAAAAATAGCATATGTTAAAGATGTTATTCAAGAACTAAGTACAAGCCACCACAACAAATTAGAAACTCATTCTAATGAGATACTTCATCCACTACTTGAACCTCATATAGAAAGAAGACTCAAAAGAAATTGGCCAGCTGACCTAAACAATCGTTGAAGAGGACTTGTCACTGGAGAAGGCCTCATCATGTCAAATGGAGTAGTAATGCTCTGAAGCCATCAAATTAGCCTATAGAATTGTAATATTCTGATTGCTAATAAATATATATTAAAGAAAAAAAAATCTCACCAGACAAACTATGGCAGGAATGAACCTATAACTAGACTGCTGAGAACTGCTAACAATTATCAGCATAATCTTGATTTTTTTACCACAATTTAAAAGCCAAATCAGGGGTATTCATTTTACCTAGAATATTTATGTATTGATTGTTGTTCATAACTTTTAATATAAGTATATTTATGTATATTATTTTTCGATTATGAATGTTATAAATACATCTACAATAATTGTGAATTGATTAATCCGTTTAATAAATAAATAAATAAACTTCATTCCATTGAAAACAGTTTAATTCAGACACTTCTTGAAACTGCAATGTAAGATTGTGCCCCTTACCTCTAACTTCATATTTATGATGTATATTAGGACGCAATTTTTATTTGTTCGGGTTTAAAACATAGCAATATTGTACGTACTTACCTCAACCAAATTATTTAAATATGCGGCCTTATGACCAAGTGGATCTGTGGATAGTCCATCTGCAAATGATATTAAACCATGTGGGAAATTATGTTGAGATAACCAAGACACCACTCTTCTATGCTGCATATCTGGCCTTCCAGTAATGTAAATAATTAAGAATCCTAACTCTTGCCAATGCCTAAAATATTTGTTATATTAAATTTGTAATTAAAGTAATTTAAGTGTAAGTTGTAAGTCGATAATAGCTGTTAGATTATACTTTTATCGCTTATTTTCAAAATTTTAATTACTTAAGAATCTATATAATTTATTATTTGTCACTAACACTAAAGTAGCTAGTATTAAAAACAAATAAGGTAATTAACATTTAATACGTGATAATTTATTCATATTTTGTAAATAGGTAATTTTATATTATTGCAGTTGATTACTACATCAGATGTGTTAATAATTCCGGTTTAAGACTATATGAACTTTCTGAGTTAGAAACTTATACAGGGTGTACCAACCTTACAACAAACTTGTTTTAGAAGATATCAAAAAATGTTATTAACAAAAATAGTAGATGTATTTAGGGTCCATATTTTGAAATTACCTTAAACTTTACAGAGTGTTGTATAACTCCGTTACAAACCAAACATATGATATATTAAATGGAAACCCCTGTATAACAGGTCGGCTGAAAAGTCCCCAGTCTGACCTATAGATGACGACACTAGAATTAAATCCATTTCATTTTTAGATAGTATCAACCTTCAAAAGATTCGTGTAAAAATTTGACAGCTGTCGGACTATTAGTTTGTGAGATATTGCAATTTTAGTGAAGAAACTTTTGTTATTTTCAAAAAGATGGAAAAAAAAAGAATTTCGTGTGCTTATTAAATATTGTTATTTGAAAGGAAAAAATACAGTTGAAGCAAAAGCTTGGCTTGATAATGAGTTTCCGGACTCTGCGCCAGGAAAATCAACAATCATTGACTGGTACGCAAAATTCAAGCGTGGTGAAATGAGCACCGAAGACGGTGAACGCAGTGGACGCCCAAAAGAAGTGGTTACCGACGAAAATATCAAAAAAATCCACAAAATGATTTTGAGTGACCGTAAAGTGAATATGATCGAGATAGCTGACACTCTAAAGATATCTAAGGAACGTGTTGGACATATCGTTCACGAATATTTGGGTATGCGGAAGCTCTGTGCGAAATGGGTGCCGCGCGTGCTCACAATCGACCAAAAACAGCAACGAATTGATGATTCTGAGCAGTGTTTGCAGCTGTTAAGTCGTAATAAACCCGATTTTTTGCGTCGATATGTGACTATGGATGAAACTTGGCTCCATCACTACACGCCTGAGTCCAATCGACAGTCAGCTGAGTGGACTGTGGCCGGTGAACCGCCACCAAAGCGTGGAAAGACTGAACAGTCAGCTGGCAAAGTTATGGCCTCAGTTTTTTGGGATACACACGGTATATTGTTCATCGACTATTTGGAAAAGGGAAAAACAACAGCGACTATTACTGTGCATTATTGGAGCGATTGAAGACCGAAATCGCGAAAAAACGGCCCCATATGAAAAAGAAAAAAGTGTTGTTTCATCAAGACAATGCACCGTGTCACAAATAATCGAAAACGATGGCAAAATTGCATGCATTGGGCTTCGAATTGCTTCCTCACCCACCGTTTTCTCCAGATCTAGCCCCCAGCGACCTTTTTCCTTTTCTCTGACCTGAAGAGAATGCTCGGGGAAAAAAAATTTGGCTCTGATACTGAGGTAATCGCCAAAACTGAAGCTTATTTTGAGGACAAACCGAAGGAGTACTACAAAAATTTCATTTTCTCTCTTCTTTCAAATGGAACACCCTGTATTTTATATCATAAATAGAATATTCGATTATGTAACTTTAATTTTTGTTAAGCAATTCTTGTACCCAAAGTTATTTCGTAATATTTATTGTAAACCACTATTAACCTAGGTATGTGTGTGTTGGTACACCCTGTATGTACAACTATTTCGTTAATAATAAAAATATTAATTTCTTGATAAAAATATACTTGCTTGCTTGCTAATTAAAACCGATTATTACCTTACGACATCAACTGCACCCGCTCTAACTTTTGGATCACGCCCAGTGACCGAAACACTTGCCGTAAAAGAACCATCTATACTAAATACGATAC
Source organism: Ophraella communa (assembly GCA_035357415.1). Classification (NCBI taxonomy): domain Eukaryota; kingdom Metazoa; phylum Arthropoda; class Insecta; order Coleoptera; family Chrysomelidae; genus Ophraella; species Ophraella communa. The sequence goes on from CM068994.1 coordinate 3,769,630, forward strand.
ATTCGGTTTTAGGGGGAACTACAGCCAAGAAGAAATCTACGGCAGTATGGTCTCCTCTAACGACCATCTATAATACACAGAAAAAATAAATAAATAAATAGATAAAAGCAGCGCTTTTATTGTTTTGGTTTATAAAACACAGCTTAAAATAAATACATAATAAAATATTATATTTATTTAATAGATAATAATATATAACATAATTTATTTAAAAAAATTATTAAGAGAGTATTACTCGTGTTCTCGAGTTTCTCACGGATAAAATTTATAAGTAAGGAGTGTGTACATCTTACTACTACCCACATGACAGTGGAATCTGGAACCTCCAAAAAGTACTGCGAAAAGACAGGAAACTCCACGGAGCGAGAGGTATTGTATACACTGACGAGGAGAAAGGACAAGTACTTCTCGAGACTCTGGAGCGGGAATGCCAACTCAACCAACACGAAGACGACGACATAGATTTCGAGGAGGTTGTAGAGGATGCCGTTGAGGAAATGAAGAACGAAGAAGACGACGAGATCATCGAACCAACAAGTCCAGCGGAGGTCAGAGACATCATCCGGAAACTACCTCTGAGGAAAGCGCCGGGGTACGACTCTGTGTCAAACCTAATGCTAAAGAAACTTCCGTTGAAGGGCGTAGTATTACTTACTGCGATCATCAACGGAATTCTGAGGCAAAGGCGCTTTCCGGAGAGGTGGAAGAAGGCGGATGTCCCCAAAACTACAGGCCGTTCAGCCTACTGCCTGCGATGTCCAAGATAGCCGAGAGGGTTATCAAAAACAGACTTCAACGCATCTGCGACAACCTCAACTTAATCAAAGACGAACAGTTTGGCTTCAGAGCAAAACACTCTACAGAGCACCAAGTCTTGCGACTGCGTAGAGCACATCAGCACATCTTGTTTTATAACAGTGTTATTGAAACAATGTTATATAACTTATTATACAACATGTTACTAAGTGTGGATGCGCCTTTACTGAACAACTATCGAAAAAACAAAGAAAACATAGTTTGTTGTGAGCACAGCATAGTGAGGGAAATCAATGTGTTAAGATACACATGGATGTTTCAGAATATTGGGACTACAGTTTGGACTACAGAAAAGGTTGTTCAAAATAAAAACATTAGACAAATTCTGGGAATTGCTAGCAATCATCGTTATTCTCAATACGATGGTTATTTTAAATTTGGTACCAAAATGAATTTCCTGCTAACGTCCCAGGTAGTACAAGGTTGCCAAATCTTCATTGGTATTTTCCTGGTATTCCAAACGGGAATTTGGTTAGTTTTCTCCTGAAAGTATCCCTCTTCATTACCTTGCGTTATGAAATAGATAAACAGAAAACCTTTTTTCCTACATCCTACTTTTAGGTGCAAAAACCTTTTTGTTTTATTTTAAAAATTATTCTTGTAACGCCATCTACTTTCGAACTTATGAAATTGATTTTGCCTCACTTCCTGCTGGACACATCTTGGTGGAAAGTCACGAAAGGAAGACCTTGTCAAATGGTGTGTAGTTGTTAGAAGATATTTTTATGAGATTTAAGTCATCCATAGCTGGGGTAAATTTTTCTAGCAACAAATTGGATTTGGTGAGGTTTTGTTTGGTTTCGGAATAGTATTTTATGAGACCCCCAAATAACTTTCTTTATTAAGGATTTTATCACACCAGGCATCGTCATTTATTCTTATTTGTGACACCCATTCGATATACAGATTGAGGAGATCTGTCCTAACTCACAAAAGTATTGTTTGTTGTTTGCTGCTACCATCTTTAATATTTTGGAGAGAGAAACAAAACCCCTATTCTAGAGGTGGGAATATTAAAATTAATTTAGAACGTTACAAATCCAAAAATGTAAAGAACATAATTGATATTCGACTGACTAAAGGGTAAAAATGGGAAATAGTTACTTTAACAGTTATCCAACGATTTTCACAAAAAAATTTGATTTTTGTATTGTGCTTCTGTGAAATATGAAAATTTGTGGAATTGTAAAACAAAATATATCTATATTGATTAAAATATGTATAGTCAAATTCTTATATTCTTATCATGCGGGTCATACGATTCAACAAAGTCATATTCACAGTTTTTTTTCTTTTATTGCGTTTAATGCATAACTTCCAAATAAATGGAACTTAATCTGATAGATTATTTCGAGAATGTGAAAATAATAAATAATAAAACCATTATTGTTTTCTACGAGTTTATTTGTAACCTCACATTTTGGTAGCTTATGTTTTTTCTGATTTGAATATTAATTATCTGAATGAGAATTTTCTTACCTTAATAGGATATAACCCATAACTTAATGATTTCTCCTCTGGAATAGTAAAAGTTATTCGCCCAGTTTTATCGGTAACTTCTGTTGCTAAATGTGACCACTCTCCTAGTGGAGCATCTTTCATAACATGTATATCAACTTTTTCTCCGGTTAATGTAATCATATCTAAAGGCCCGTACATGAATCTTGCTATTAACGTCTGCGGTGCTCCCTCGCGGACAATAACATCATTAGCTCTGTGATTTGCCGTCACATTCTAGAAATAATGTAAAAGTAAACATAATTTTTTTAAATGTAGTTACCTATGCCATATTATAAATATCAATCATTAAGCGTTATGTACCTTAAGTTTAACTGATGTTCGTTTTCTTATCCACTTTTCCCTAGGTTGCCCTGGTCTGAAAGTTTGTTCTTTGTCGTTATCACCTGGCATCGACGTGACTTCTATCCCTCCTATTTGCCTTAAAATGAAAGCGATAACGTCACAACTTTCCCAATAACTTGCGTGGAATAAATGGGGAAGAGCATTTGTCGGAAAATTCGACAATCCTTCTGGGCAATAGAGAGCATAATCCATTCTTTTACTTCCCCACCATTTTTGTTGCACTAAAAATCGAACAAGTTTTACTTTATTCTAAGGTATTTATAGCAAATCAGTTTCAAGTGTCAAATATTATATTGTAATGCCCTGTGTTGAAGGTTGATCAGGAGCAGTTTTATGTTAAACACCACATTTAATTTAAGTCACTTTTAATTACTTATTTAGATGATACATAAAAAATTACACTAATAACGAGTCATCAGTTTTAATATATAGAATCAAAAGTGAATGCTTTGTTTACATTGTACAGTATTTATATTCCTATCTATGTATTCATAACATTAAACAATAAATGGTACTCTCATTACTCTGACCTCATATCAGTCAATGCACGCCCGCTCATGACCTTATATGTGATGTTTAATTGTCGAGGTCAGGTCGTGTTAATACAAGGTAAGAACGTGCATAATAAGCATTCTTAATTTTCTTAGAGTATTTTTTAATAATAGAAAAGGCGTTATACCGGTTGTCCCATTACAGCCCGTCCTCTATGGAGTATCTATTAAGGAAGCGGATGAAGTCAAATATCTAGGGGTTACGCTGAATAGAAGACTTTCATGGAACGCTCATGTAGAGAACATTTGCAGTAAAGCAATGGACATGCCGTAGAGTATGCGGTAAGTCATGGGGAATGAAACCCAAACAAATGTATTGGCTATATCTGACAGTAATAAGGCCTATGATGACGTATGGTGCTCCGGCCTGGTGGGCTAAATGTCAGCAAAAGACCACCATGAATAAGCTTCAACGGCAAGCATGCTTAATCATAACGGAAGCTATGTCTACCACTAAACTTTGATGGAGAATCAGCCACAAATACAAAAGAAATGGCAGATCATGTGATGCAAAAGTTAAGCACCAAATTTATGATGAAATTTCTAGGGGAAGCTAAGTACTTACTTGGATGGGAAATAACTAGAAACCGAGAAGAAGGAATTTTACATATAAAACAAGAAAAGTACATTAAAAGAATTTTACAACGCTTCAACATGAATGAATGTAAAGGGTCGAGTATTCCATTGGAAAATGACAAAGATGTATGTTCTGAAATCATGAATAGAGAAGTCCCTTATCAGGAATTAATCGGAAGCTTATTATATTTATCACAAGGAATAACAAGACCAGATATTACTTTTGTTACAACTTATCTAAGCCAATGTAACACCAAATACTCTGAGTTGAATTGGAAACAAGCAAAACACGTTTTGAGATACTTGAAGTACACACAAACTGAAGGAATAACTTATCAAGAAAACAACAGACCACTAAAATCGTATTGCGATGCAAGCTGGAATAATGTCTTAGATGTTTTTCTGGATATATTTTCATTCTTAGTAATGGAGCAATTAGCTGGCAATGCAAGAAACAGAATGTTGTTGCTTTAAGCACATGTGAAAGTGAATTTATAACAATCACTGAATCCGTAAAGGAAATTTTATGGTTTGACAAAATTTTTGGAGATCTCAACCAAAGCCAATTACTAGAAAACAATGAAATATACAATGACAATCAGGCAGCCATAAAATTAGCAACAAACAATACATATCACTCAAGAACCAAACATATACAAAAGGAAATATTTTTTCATCAAAGATGAAATTGAGAAGAATAAAATGAATTTAAAATACATAGGCACCAAAGAAAATGTTGAAGATTTTTTTAACCAAAGCAGTTGCAAGACCCATACTGGAAAAACATAAGGCAAAAACAGGGGTACAAAGTATGGAAGACCAGAAGAAGCAACAGTAAGAATTGTGTGTTAAGTCAAAATGGGGAGGATGTTGTTATATTTTGACTTTCATTCCATTCAAGTCCAAAATATAACAACAAAGAGGAAAGCAACATAATGAAGGAACCACAAGAGGAAATTAAGAAAGAAACTCATAAGAGTATAACCATGGAAGAAAAGAAGGTACGAAGATCAAGAGTTGAACGTGTCTTGAAAGCTTTGGTAAGATTTGGTGAATTTTGAAGTTGGTGCCGAAGAATGTTGTAATCTTTTATTTCTGACAATTACATATTATAAATTATATTTATTTAATGTCAAACATAAATCAACAAAAATAAACTTCCAACATTCTTCGGCCCCAATTTCAAAATACACCAAATCTTACCAGAGCTTTCAAAACACGTCCAACTTTTGATCTTTGTAACTTCTTTTCTTCCATGGTTATACTCTTATAAGTTTCTTTAAAATATAATAATGTAGGACATCACAAAGGGATTTGTATTACACCTGAGTGAGCCCTCCTTATTCTAGCTCTCGTTCAACTTCTTCAACCATGGCGTCACAAAGTCAAATCTAAGTGGTATGGAAGTAAAATCCAACTGTAAGTGGATTTTATGTTCTGATGACCAACACAATCTCCAGGTTTTAAATTTTGTGTTTGTTTCAGTTGTACAGCACCAGCTGCAGCCTCTCTCATTGCACAATATTGCATATTTGCATTTTATCTTAAGTCTCCTTCTGGCACTATTTCTCTATGATGTTTAGAATGATTTGCATTAAGTTTAAAATGCCATGCTTGCCCTTTATGGTGATGGCAACTTCAATAATTATTGCATAACCTGCACAACCAAAGTCATGTAGTTTTCATAGACGGACCACAGCAAGAGCGATAGTACACTTCTTTGAGAACAGCCTTTTGCTGCTGCCACAGTCACTGATTCTCCTCCTATGTTAGCTGTAATAATTCTCGTCCTTAACATTGAATGTATCAATTATACTAGTGAGGCTTCTGTGTTTCTCTGTTTCAGTCTCCTTTTGACGGATTTAATACAGGTGTTATCAAAAGACCCTTCTAGAGAAAGTAGAAGTAGAAAATATCTTATTGCTTTTGTAATATTTACCTTATTTTAGATTAATTTGTTTAAGGTAGTAATACAAATATATACTATTAATGTACTAGTTCATGAACTAGTGCAAATAATTCAAATATATGTCACTCTTATAAGACATTATTTTTTTTTGCTTTGTTTTGAATATAATGTGTTATAACGTAAACGAAAGCATATGATATAAGAAGCAGAATTTTATAATGGTCCTAATTTGAATAGGATGAACGATCTAAAAGATGTAGAAAAATCGAAACGTACTCTTAAACTTCATGAATAACTCCTTTTTCTCAAATAAACTCTTGAGAGCCGCAGTAGAGGGCATTATTTCTAACAATTATTTATATAAGTCAACATTAAAAATTAAAAAGCAGAGTAATTTTTAGTTTAAAAGGTTATGGTTACCAATTTTACATATTTACATGCGAAAGAAAAATTCCGAAGATGTCAATTTGGAATAATTCAATACCATTGAGTAATAATGTAATAAGAGGTGCAACGTAGTGCTATACATTGCCCATTCCTTCCGTCTCACTTAAAATTATCTTTTTCTAAAACACTTACTGTAGTGAAACAATAAAACTGGATAAAATCACTTCTTATTTAGAATGTAGATAAACATTTAAAAATAAGTAAAATTAACTACCCAATGTTAAAATCAAACTACTAATAAGTAAATTAATTTATAAACAATCCCAAAAAAGCACCACATTTTGTGATATATTACCTACAATGTGGATCTGATTATATTCATTTTAAAATAGATTATAATTTATTTATGATGGTATCTGATCATGTTTTACCTAATTGTTTTTATTCCCAACCATATAGGTATGTAAAGACAAAATGTTTGCCAATAATTATTGTTGTTGACGGGTGGGAAGATAGTTCTTTTGGCGTGGAATGTCAAACGCAATAATTGATACCACACGGGTATGTAATCTACCATTGATTGTGCGTAGAACTAATTTGATTATCTTTATTGAGAAGATAATTTTCTTTTTTTTTATTAGCTGAACTTCAGATTGATTTATTGAACTACCATCCGTTTTTATCATGTATGCCTCATAACTATCACATTTATATTTCTGAAGTTTATGTACTAAATATCCAGCAACATAAACATTACTGCAAAGTTCTAAATTAAAATTTTGATTTTGCACAACCGATAAATCAGCAAAATTTTGAATATTTGTAGTTTGGCCTGTTTCGTCAAAATCTGTTATACTACAACTGATGCTACTATCATAATTCATCTTATCCACATTGATAGATTTCTACAAAAAAATTAGACTTAGTATACATAAACAATGTAAGTTACAACTGTCTCTTGTTTTTTGAAAATTTCCTTTACTGCTAGGTATTTTGAAAAGTCTTTCTTGCAGTTTGTTGTGCTATATGCTGCGTTTATTAAGCGAGTAAAAAAATTATGCTGAAATGCCAGTCTAAACTGAGTTACTGAAGGGTATGGATTATAGCCACCAGAAAAATTTTTCAATTAGATCCTGATTCAAGTATGATGTAAACATATATTTAACATTTACATCTCGTTTTAAATGTTCAAGAAGAAACAGCATTGCTTGAATTGTCCAACGGAAGCCTTCGATGCAATAAATCGCTCTTTGCTGCAAGAACGTCATAACTCAAAAATTGGCATTTTTGAGTTATTTGCGTACTGAAGATCTTGCATAAAAGGATTTCAAATTAATATTTTATTGTAAACTATTTAGCATATTCACTAATGATCACAAATTTATTAAAAATTCCTCAATCAAAATCTGGTATTCAAAGATTTGAAATCTCATTCCATTTTTTTGCTCTCCTGTAAAAAGCAACTTTTCTAGTTATGACGTTATTGCATTAAATGAGCGAAATATTATTTCTTATTTATCATTTTTTGCTAATAGGACTTCCAGCTGTTTGAATACCGTCAAGTTTCTAAAAAATCAACCTACAGTTTGTTATTGTTGCCCAAGTATTGAGTGGCCCAAGTCAACTCAGAAGAATGACCACTAACTATTGTCAGATGTGTAGAACTCCGAAAGTTTTGTAGTGTAAATTGCATCTTAAATTAGCGTGCATATGTAGGTACTGTTTTTATATAAAAGAAAATAATATTTTTTTCCAACGTGCTTATATTCGTAGCTAATAATAGTTATTTATTATTCCAGGGAACATTTAATAATTGTACTTTTGATTGTAACCCTTTTTAGTCCCAAAAAGGTAGGGCGCCAATTTGTAACTAAAAAAAACTCTCCAAAAGAGATCCCGGCTAAGAGACCCTCTCCAGGGGGTGGTTCGACTCCAAGTTAATGCTCACTATAGGAAGGATTGGGATATATAAGTAATAAGGGCGCCACTATCTTTTGAACGCTATCGATTAAGCAAACAAACTACACAAAAACTAAGGTGAGAAATATAGAAACACCTTGTAATTACTTTAATTAAACAATAAATAAAGAATCTACTTGAAATAAAGACCGACCACGCTACACCCTTAAGACTTATAGTCTAAGGTATATAAATGAAACTGTTTTTTTTTAATTGATTATTTATTGAAACTGTCAGTAATTGCTGATAATGAACTGGAGTTGTAAAAAGTGGACTTAACTTTAGGTTTCTCTGCTGTCTAGGAGGGCGGCTTCAGCGTCTTCGTGGACAGATGAAAGTTTCTTTAATGGTTCTGGCTGCTTGGGATGTAATAGTTTTCTTAACAGCTCAGAAATGGTTTGAAGGACTGTCTTCACATAGGGACCTTCCAAAAGCGATAACTTGACTCCAACTTAGCGATAACTTGACTCCAACTTAACGGGTTGTATCAACATCCAAAAAGGAAATTCACAAGATGAGGTACTTTAACGTTTTTCTTCAGACTCTTCAGTCGGCCTGTTAATCCATGAAAGGGGATATGGTTGCCTTACGGGTCGTTTAAATAGTTTTGCTCAAAACGGAAATCGTGTTTGTGTCATTTGTCAGAAGAAATGCGTTCGTTATTCAATTGCAAGCGAGGGACACGTTCTTTGATTGGCCTCGTTCAAACAGATAAATAGTTAGCTTTTATAAGGGGTGTCTCGTGTACAGTAGCATTAACAGTGGATCTGGGTCGGTTTTAACGGTAATAATAGCGGTATCGCTTACGGTCGGTAATAGTGCAAGGTGACATGTTACATGATATAATAGAAATGTAAATTTTGTATAAGAAAATATTCTAAAATTAGCTTTCTACCTTTATTTTTGTGTATATCCGGGAAAAAAGTAATTTTATAAAAAGTGACATTTTGTTACCTGTTATCAGAGATAAAATATCTCATTTTTTCCCCTCGTCGTAGAATTGACAGTAATACAGTAATTGACAGTTCAAAATGCGCTTAAATATATAACGTCGTAAAAATTACCCTGGTATTGCACTGGTATATTATTAGAAAACGTGTACAATACAAAAGTATAAAAATTACTTAAACAACGCAGCCATAATTTATACCTACAATATCAATGTAACCATGTAAAAAAGTACTAAAACCTCCTGTGTGCATCCCATTAAGAGGTATTGAACACCAAAGTTTTATTTAGAAAATCATAATTTCTTACACCATTAAGTATTAAAATAATTCTTATTACTCAATGCTTTATAGTTTACTAATACAGTTAACCATACCGTTCTTAATCTGTTTATTGATTTTATTAAAGATGTGAATTCAGAAATTGAAATAAGTACCTAATCAAGTTTTTAAAAATATTTAAAAATAATAATCTACAAATTTCCTGTAAATGTCTGATGCTTCGTGGCACAGCTCCGCAGTTCCGCTTACAACGTAATATCCCAACATTGTGTCCACTCTCTTCTACTGTTGTAACAGTACCTGTTAACATTTTAAGCACCTGGTATCCTAAATATTAAATTCAATTAGTACCGCTAGCTCCATCTATCATAAAACATTTTTAATAATAAAATAATGAATACGGTCTCTATAATTATAATTGGAAGTTCAAAGTAGCTACACTACGAGGTGTACTAATGAGTTGGCATTATCGAGTTCAATAGGTTTTAATAATTATTTCCGGTCTCATTTCTTCTATTGATTTATTGTCATATACAGAAAGTTGGAATATAATACAGTAAACTAGAGGCAACTCTTTAATTGAAGATTCTGTAAACCAGAAGCATCGCTTGAATTTGGAGATTCCGTAAACTTGAACAGCTTGTAAACTTTAAGCTCCCGTATGTACATTCTTAACTGGATTATCTCTACAACTGGGGCAGATCATCCCTCCACTAGTGATCTTCTATAATCATTTGGAACCACCTAGACAGTGCCGTAGCGACCCCAAGGTGCGGCGAAGGATCGTCCACTTTTGTAACAGATAAGTTTATTGTGATCTATCAAGTTTACTGTTCCCATATTTTTCTCTTTTATTTCCGTGTATATCTATCTATATCGTCAACTGTATTAGAATAAGTATTTTTAAAGAACTGTTTGCGGATTATTTTTTTTGTAACGTATTCTCAACTTCATTAATTTCAGCACCAAGGAAATATTATTATCTTTTATATGTTTGTACATTTTCAAATAATTTTTTTATCTTCATAAACAGTTTTTCTGACATCTTTCTGTCATCTTATGATACTTATTTAAATAACTCAGCTTAAAACAACTTTCTTCAGTAGTATCATAAAAAATAAAAAGATTTCAGTGGCGCCCTTATAATTTCTTAAAGAAACAAATATTGTACAACCGTCAGAGCTAATAAACTTACTCACCCCTAGCCGAGGTATTTAACTATCATAATTTTTGTGTGATAAACATTTATAAATTCTGTTAATTATTGAAGTATCTTTTACAACTAATTAAAGACGAATTTAAGCTTAATGTTTGTTTTATTGTAAATTACATTTTTTCTTTTGGTATATTATTTTTTCAAAAAAGTTAACTAAATATTTTTATAAATTCACTAACAACAGGTAACTCATATTACAAATTGTCGCCCAACGCACAAACAATATTACAAATTGGCGCCCAACGACCAACTAATATTACACTGTCAGAGTGCAACTAAATTTTCTCGGGGACCATAAGGTTGCGCCTCTTATTACTTTATTACTCAATGTCAATACATAGTTGTAACATTGGAAAATTCCAAGTGTAAAGGGAGGAAGAGGTACAGCATGCATAAGTATCTTAATTTTCCAAAACATAAATGGCAATTTGTCATTATAAACAGCAATAATTACACCTACTAGTTAGTACTTACAAGCGTTAATAGCTTGGAAAGGAATATCAATCAGTCCCGAAACAGTGCTTTGTATCGAGACTTCTGATAGACGTCTGGGTTGCATGTTATCAGTAAACATTTGAGGGTTAGTCTGAAGAATTTCAACTAAAAGAGTTAAACACATACTATTAGTTTTTTCTGGATAAATGGAAAGTAAAATTTCAAAAAAATTAACGTAACGTAAAGTTTCGATAACGCTATCCAAGTTTCTACACAGGATCACAGGATGAGATCGCTAACAAAAATATAAATATTAAATGAGAAATGATTAATTCGAATATTTAAAATGCTAATAAAATACGAGTACTTACCTAAATGGTAGGGTTGCCCATTGCCCAATGGATATTTAGCATACCGCGGAATATTCACAGGGGCAAGAATAGAAAAACGTGCAGATAACAGTGGTTCCAGTCTGGCAGCAACAGGATCAGTTGGATGGAACAAATTATATACTTGAAGACATACTGGACGGGTTATATTATCTAAAAATAAATGCATGTTTGTTGTGGTAACAATTGTTTAAAATTACACCAATACTTACTAATTTTATCATCTTGAGAAGATATTTTCCTATAAGCGAGAACTAAAGCAAGTGGACTGCCAAACATGAAGAAATCAGATACGTCAAATTCTAATTTATTTTGTCCAGGTTGTTCACTCGTTGATGACGACCTCCTTCTGGGTGGTGGAGCTGTCAAATGACCAGATTCGTTTATATGCACTTCATCTACTGGAAAAATTATTAAAATATAAAATAGAGTCATGAAGAAATTATACTTTAGATTTAATATAGAAAAAAAATACTCGGGGAGGGGTTCACAATTCATAAATACCAAGATTTATGCCCGATTTCACCAACCCTTTCCCAAAGTTAGGAATTACCTAAATCAAATTTAGGAATTCCTAACTACAATTTGCATTTCAAGACGTGCTAGGTAATACCTAAGAGAAATAGGAAATACCTACTATTAGTACCTAAAGCGTTTAGGAAATACTTAACCTCAAAATAGTTTGTCATTTTTGTTAATAGCATTGAAAGTATAGATTTTCCAACTATCGATATCACAAAATTTTAGAATAAATTTGTTAGATACCCTTTATGTGTTGAGATCAAAAATAAATCTATGATTATTATTTATATTATATATAGGCTGTTCCTGTGATATTCATTTTTATAAATAAGATACAGTTGTTCAAAAGTTTGTTTACTAGAAACGTCAAGTTGCTTTTGTCAATTAAGAAAATTTTGTATGTCATTTTTATCTGAATAAAACTGAGAAAAATAGTCCAAGTTAAGTAAAACTCAACATTATGTACCCAATCTTTCAACAAATTTAATGTCTGTCAGCATAATTATAGAAAATGGATGTACAGTACTTTTTAAAAGAAATGAAAAAATCATAAGAAATAAAAAAGGATACCAAATCCAAATATTAACAGCAAAGAAAATAAACAATTTGTACTACGTTCAGAGCTACAACAAAAGAGAGGAAAAAAAATGTATATTTGTCTACAAAAATTATGACATGGCATGAAAAGTTTGGACATATTAATGAAACTGATCTCAAATCCGCAAAACTAACTAATTCTGTAAATGGGTTAGATTTTAATGATAATGAAAAGCTAGGCACGTGTGAAATATGCAAAAATGAGGCAAAATGAGGAGATTATCATTTCCCCAAAGGGAACATCAAGCAAAATCTTTACTGGAAGTAATTCGATTCATGCATTCAGATGTTTGGGGACCATTTAAAGTAAAGTCTCATGGTGGTACTCAATATTTTGTTACCTTTACTGATGAATACTCCAGATATTGCAAAATGTACTTCATGAAATGTAAAAATGAAGTTTTGGAATGTTTTGAAACTTACAAAAATGAGGTAGAAAACGAACATGATAAAAGAAAAAAATATCTTCAAGGTGATAATGAGATATCAGAATATTGCAATGCAAAATTATGAATTGTTTGTTAATCGTACACCATCAGCAAGACATTTTCATGTTTTTGGTTCAACAGCATTTGTACTTAACAAAAGACAAAATAGAGGAAAGTTTTTACCTCGAGCTGAAGAGGGCATCTTTATGGGATATTCAGATTCATCAAAAGCTTTTAGAATATGGATGCCAGATGAAAGAAAAATTATCGATCAAGAGATGTAAAAGTAATTGATAATAAAATTGGTGATTTTTTTAACGAAAATGAAAATTATGATTTTTTAAAATTTGACACTGATGATGAAGAAGAAATTCAATAAAGCGAAATAAATATTGATTTTAAAAATAATCTTACTGCCAAACAAAATCAAATTGTAGAACATATAGACCAAGAAAAAGCAACGACTGATGAAGTTGAAATTGAGTCAGAATATAGTGAACAAGAAAAATCTGAAACTGAATTACAAATTAGACCAGAAAGAAGAATATGTCCACCAAAGTGGACATATTTATACTGGAGAAAGTGATACAGAAGAAATAAAAAACATCGAATTATTTGATGAAGCTATCAAAAACGAAATTAAAGCACTGATAAAAAATGAAACATGGTTCATAACAGATAAAAAGCCATACAAAAACGTAGTAACAAGCAGAATGATTTTAAAAGAAAAATTTAATGCTGATGGAAGCTTAGAAAGAAGAAAAGCAAGATTAGTGGTTAGAGGATTCACCCAACGACCGGGCATTGATTTCCATGAAACTTTTGCTCCTGTAGCTAAACTAAGTTCTATAAGATTGTTACTGGCACTATCTGCAGAAGAGAACTTAACATTAAACCAAATAGATATAACAACAGCATTCTTAAATGGCGATATAGAAGAGGAAATTTATATGGAAATTCCACAAAATTTTGAAAAATATTTACATGCAATTATACTTGAAGGAAATACAAATAGAGACAAAGAATGTTACTTAAAAGCTAAGAAAATGTTAGAAAATTTGAGAAGAAATTCAAAAGAAAAGGTTTGCCAACTTAAGAAGGCCTTATATGGTTTAAAACAGGCAGGAGGCAATGCTTTAAGAAGTTGGATACGAAGTTTACTGAGATGGGTTTCATGCCGTCAGAATCTGATCCATATATCTACATATACCGCAAAGGGGGAGGAAAAGCCATAATCGCAGTCTATGTAGATCACAAACTATTTTGAGGTTAAGTATTTCGTAAACGCTTTAGGCAGGGCTATCTCCCTAAGGTATTATCTAGCACGTCACGCGTCGTGAAACGCAAATTGTAGTTAGGAATTCCTAAATTTGATTTAGGTAATTCCTAACTTTAGGAAAGGGTTGGTGAAATCGGGCATATGTTTATAAAGGTTGACCAGTGTTAAAAGAACATAGCCTTTATACCACAGCCCTCTCAAATCCAAGAACAAGCCAATACCTAGTATAATTTCAAAATAATTAAATGCATTTATAAATTACTTCTTTTTTACAAAGTTTCAGCTCTTTAAATTTAAAAATTTCAGAAATTTGTATGTCAAAACATGTTTTATCCATGCATAAACTTTATAATAGATACATTAGGTTATTGTAAAGATCAGCATGATATAATTTTCCCTTGGTTTTTCTATATCATTGCAGCTATACTGATAAAGGAAATATATCCATACCATTACTTGATCAAATTTAAAATCTGGCGGTGAAAAAAATTTTGACACAAAAAGTCGTTGTTTAGTGCTATTATTTATAACAAATTACAACTTTTGCGTTGCAAAATAAACTAAAATTGTACTAAATATTGTTATTATACCATACTAAGTTTTCAAAAAATGAAACCATCCGTCTCAAATTCAATTGTTACAGGTTTATGTTGTAAAAAATATGCAAAATGAAATATATATATCACAAAAAGTAAAAAGTGTCTTACATTTTTGTAAATCACTCTCCAATATACTGTTTTCGCTCCCATGCCTTGAAGCGTACTTGGAAGTTCTACACAAAGCGTCATAACCTAATATCGAGCCTATTGAATCAGCTACGAAGCACACTTGGCCAGCAAAGCCTTGACCTTCTTCAGACTTAATAAATTCTAAAAATAAAAATAGGAGTTTAAATTTGAGAAGATAAAAATTTTAATTTTTCAGTTGAAAATAAAATATTTCCATTTGTATTGTAATACTTCATATTTTTCAAAAACAGATATATATTACCTTGGTATGCAGCATTAGCTGCACTGATTGTCCTGGAAACAGCCTCCATATACTCTGATGTTGAAGAAGCCAAAATAGGAATAGCACCAATAGGAATTGAATCATGTGTTATTTGAGGAACATCTGCGCAAGATGGTGATACATCAAAACTGTAAGGGCTGAGGCTAGAACAATAAATAGAACACATTGAATCGCTTACATTGAATTAATTTTAAAGATGGCCTATCTATTGTGTATAACCAATCACGGTTTAAATAATAATACATTTGAAATCAGCTAAACAGTTGTCCACGCCCACATCTTTAATGTTTGCAGCATAAGGTATTTTATTGACAAATTGCCTGTGTATTATACAGTACGGTTTTATTTCTTTTTTATTGCAACCTCTCTACTGATTCCTTTTTTATCACACTTAGTTTGGAACCCTCGATAATAAATGTTTGTTTGGGATTAAAATCCCTTTTCATTCTTTTAGGTAGGTTGTTAGAAATAATAAATAATATTCATAAAATGAAAGATAAAATATAAAAATATTTATTTTTGAATCTTCAACAGTTTCTAATCAATCTTGATGGTACTAATTTTAATTGTTTTTATATCCTAAAAGAATTTTTGTTAACGTTTTTCTGTTACGTTCGTATCAAAATGACTCTACATTTATTTATTTTATATTTTATTTAGTAAATAAATAGGGTGGTAAAAATAAAAATGTAGCAATGCATTTTAAAAATGAGCCGTCAACGACAGTGTGAAAAATATAACAATCAAATATTTAGGTTGTTTTATATTTTGATTTATTGTTGATTTATTGTTCTTTGTGTAAAAATGTTTGGGGATTCGCTTTAGTTATACAAGAAAGTACACGTAAAAAATACGCCTAGGATTCTACCTCTGTGGTGTGAAAATGTGTAGATATTATTATTTTGTGTGAATTTGTAGATAGACCTATTTATTCGGGACATGACCGAGTGTGTAAATAAACTTAATCCCCAAAAACCATTTAATGTAGGCGTTTTAAAAATTGCCACTCCTATGTTGTTGAAGAAGGGCGTTTTTATAACTTCGGTAGGTAAACGAAATTCACATTTAACATGTATAAATATGCTATTCTTAAGCCGACTGTTGTAACATGATATGTTAACTAAAAACGTAGTATTTTTAAATTAATTATATGGCTAACACTAACACCATCTATTATATAGAGTTCTTAACATGTTAATTATTATAAACGATTCCTGTCAGTAATCCCAACTTTATACACGATCTTTAATGTGACATAGTTCAATACCTTAAACCACTATTCATTATCTTATTGTCATTGGTGTTATACACAGTTATGTTTTTTGATTTTTATTTTTGGTAAAAGATTTTAAATATAATTTCTATAAATCTTGACAGTACCTACTATATAATCAGATGAGAATTTTCATATTAATAATTATTTCAAGTATATTTTGACGGCAATTTAAAAGTAATAATTGTAAATTTTTTTATAAAAAAATACAAAATGGCGAGTTGAGTACTTTTTTGGAATTCTAATTGTTAAATTATCCTTTGTTACTACTGTATTTTCTGTAATACGTCCAACGCTCAACTAATATTACACTGTACCTATTATAAATGGAAGTGGGGTTGGTTATAGTTTGGCCATTGCTGGTAGCTTGCCGTATGCTGGATTGCTTAGTCGCTTTGTAGCTTGTAGCTGGTGTAGGGGGCAAAGGAATGCAATAATCGGGTATCTGCCTCCTCGGGGCACCAATGGATGTCGGAAGTGTGATCTTGCCTTATGAGACGGGCTCACTTGCTAACCAAATGGCAACCCAACGACGGCTTAGTTCAAAGTATTATGCGACCCGTGCCCTGTGTCCTTAAACAGGTATCGTTAACGGAGCCTCTGGGACACAGGACGACCTCTCAGATTATTAGTCTTGCATCTGCAAAGGGGGCATTGTTGATGTGGACCACCCCTTCCCCCATCTTCGGAGGAGGGATCACAAGATCTCACCATGGTGGAGGTAGAGACTGAAGGTTCAGTCTCCAGAGAACCCCAGGAGGAACCACAAGGTTCTACTAGGGGTTCGGAACTGACCGAACAGGAAAGGTCAGCCCGAAGGAAGGCTGCTCAAAAAAGGAGGAAACAGGCAACCCGCGCCAGGAAAAGGCAAGAAGAAAGGGCGGCAGGGAGGGACGAGGGGCAACAGCAGGAAGGCGCTTGCCACCCCGCTGGGTCTCAAACACCTAAGCCTGCTGGAAACGCCGGGTTGGCGTCAAAACCGCCCAGGCATCCCAGATAGGCAAAGGGTCCAAAAGGATTAGAGAAACACCCCCGAACAACAGCGCGAAGAGGGTGAACAGGGGAATAGATCTCCTCTTTTGAGGGAACCAATTAAAGAGCCTCGCCCAAGGAAGGCCCCCACAGATCCTAAGTTCACCTCCTATAGCGCTGTTGCGTCGAGGGAAAAGCAGGTAGTGATCACCTCCAACAGGAAGGGAGAAAGGATCACGGAGGAGGAGGCTGGGACCATTCGAGGTAGCATCGCCAGACAGATGACTGCTACCATGAAGGGTGAAGAAGGCAAACCGCGGGACCACAACTCCGGGTTAGTCGCTTCAGGGTGGTTCTTAGTAACCGCCCAGGACGAGACATGCATGGAGTGGCTCCTGAACCAGTGGTCCTCAGAACAAGTAGAGGGCGTTAACTTTAGGGCTTCCAAAGCCAACAAGACGCCATGGCCTGAAAATATCGTGCGAAGACTCAGCGCCAAGGAGGTTAACGTGGAAGAGTTGAAGAAGGCACTTTCGCTCCAAAACCGGCAACTAGAGATGGAGGAGTGGAAGTACCTTGAGAAGACAGGAGAACCTGGAGGATGGTTCCTCGTCTTTCTGGAGAGCCCGGAGACCGTCACACGTTTGGAGAGGCAAGGCTGGGAGGTCTTCTACGAGTTGATCACAATCCCTGTAAGGAGACTTCCTCGTCTTTCTGGAGAGCCCGGAGACCGTCACACGTTTGGAGAGGCAAGGCTGGGAGGTCTTCTACGAGTTGATCACAATCCCTGTAAGGAGACTTTCGGCTCGTGGGAGGCCCTCCGGTGACGACAAGATCCCGGGCCCTCCGGGGGAAAGTAGAGCACAGACTGAGGCTGTGGGTAATGTTTATTTGATTTAGGAGCCGTATTATTTTAGAAACCAAATCAAAGGCCTTAAATCGACGTACCACTTCCTGGGCACCTGTGAGGGTACGCACAACTCAAACAAGACATCTTTGAGATGCGAAGAATTAAGGAAGTAGACTTGCACACCCTCCCTCCAAGGGACATCATGGCCTTCATACGAATGGAATAAAGAAAAATATCGCATCTTTTAATTCTAAAATGATGTTCAACAATAACATTTATGTTATTTAATGTCCAAAAGATAACCTTATTAAAAATCACTTACCTCGATAGTATTCCCAAGCCTTCGGTACAAATGGAAGGACACGACACCAATCTTATGGCTACATGTGCTATTAAGGAAGGATAATGTTGACGCATTACTAATTCGAAAGCACCTTTAAATGTAGTTATATCCGATTTCTTTGCTGTCAAATCTACATTAGCATCTAAAATATATAATGTCAATTATTATTGTGTAATAAAATATTCGGTCTAACAATATTTAACTTTAATTTAAAAGTAATATAATTATAACAATAATGACACGTGTTAAAAAATTTCCCCAAAACAATACAAAAAATTTACAACTAAGCATGTTCTCCTATTGATTATAAATAAATAGACGTCAATCCTTACTTCTTGCTTATGCTGCTCCAACATCCGCAAACCCCGTTAATCCCGTTTATCCAATAGTTACCGCAGAGCCTCAGACCACCTCTAACGCCTCCCAACTACCTGCCCTAAAATATATTCTCCAGGTACTTGTTCCACTACCCAAAACCACCAATCTTTCTCTGATTACCCCGCTCCCTCTTCCTTCTATCCCCCAATGGACCAAACATTACCCGCTTGTGACACCTCACTAACCAATTTTAACAAACACAACACACCTTATTTACTGGAGATTATCGTTCGCTGGATCTTTTCCCATGGCTGAAATTATTAACATACTACTTTTTGTGGTACGTCTCTTTTCCACTCACAGAAACTAAAACCCCAAAATTGAACCGTTTGTTACAATACAGCATAATATAACAAACAGAGATAGCCATATGACGAATGTCGATGATAGGTGTAACCTACACAATGAAAGTTCTGTGGTTTATCCGTGAATTTGTAAATTGACAGACCAAATACGTTGTTTACATTTTTATTTTAGATTTTTATCCATTTTATTGCCCCTTGCATATAAATTTATTTTAAAAACAGTTGTTTTAACAACTAAACTATACCTGAGTGTTCGAATAATTGTGGTAAGTGAATATTATTTATCTACTTCTTATTAATTTATTTTGCAATGAAAACTAACCTTAAATTGACATATCATTATGATTCTGGATAGAACTCCATCAAACTGAATTATATGAAACACATTTTGCTTTCACCAAAGTAGAAAATATTGACCTAATTTTCTGGATAACCATAACCATTGATAAATAGTTTTCATTTTTAGAATATGCCTGGAAAAAGGTTGAATTCGCAAGCACAGGAGCTGGTCCTGAATTTGTTGGAGTATTTTGAGTTAGAAAAAAGTGTGTTAGGCATACCCATGAGATCATACAAAAGTGGTATGCTCGAGAGCAGAATATTGATGATATTGGCATTCAACCAATTTTAATAAATATAAATGCTGGTGACAGTTCTGATTCTGAATATGAGGAAAATTAAATAAAATTTATTGTATATATATTTAAGCCTTAAATAAACATATTTAAAATATGAATTATTTATTTTTACAACCCATTTATTTTTCAAAGTTAAACTGTGTGGGTGGGACTGTCCAATAGTAATGGTTGCAGCCATAACCCTAACAAAGCAATTCTGATTTGCATAGTTTCTAATGAGAAAGTTATTATTGATACTAAATATTATACAAGTAAATTTGTTTAATAGCAAGTTTGAAGAATAGCTCCATTAAACTCTGGTATACTAACAGTTTTTTTAAACTAAACAGTTAGCTAGCATATTGCTAAAAGGCTATAAAATATTTACAAATATCACCAGCTTTAATACAATAATAAATAACGTCCACCGTCACTTTAGCCATATCCTTATTAAACTATCAATCTACGACCTACGTGTTATTTAATGTATTGATGTATTGCGTTTGTATATGGTTCAAGGTCATGGGAAAAGATCCACCGAACGAACTATACACAGGAGAGCTGTACAGCGTTCTTCTAGCCTTCCAACTAAATACCAATTACAAACACATTGCCAAACGCACACACATTCGCTTTCCGCGATCCACTCAATCAATAGTTTTTACACTGATCATCCAATTATTCAAAATATACATGATATATACCAAACCCTCATTACCCACGATAAAACAGTCTCACTTATTTGGCTCCCTTCTCACATCAGGATCAACTGCAATGAAATTGCAGACCTGTAATATTTAATATTGGGGTTGTATTGAACCCGTCGTTTACGCATTGCTGTGTATTTATGTTTATCTTTTGTTTATTCAACCTTCGATGTGACATTGAACGTGCCATACTATAAACAAACTACGATGGTCTAGGCCATCGATATTAATAAACAATTTAATTAAATATACATACCATACATACCATGTAATATGTAATATGTAAAATAAATATTAAAAACAGTAGATATCAAGAAACCGGGAAAGTCACTACAGGCAAATGTTTAAAATTATAAGGATATCTTTATCAGACATTATTTCTATTTTTAATGACAATTTCAATTTTAAAAATTTAAAATAATAATGTACCTACCTAACACACTACCAGCATGAAGTACCAAAATTAATACTGTCGTTTTACACGAATTATGGGCAGGAGAAGTTAATGGTGATTCTGGACAAGATGCCTCTACTGAATTTATTTTTCCTCTCAACATAGCTCTTCTATTACCCCTTTCACTAGCAACTCGTTGTAAATAAGTTGGCGAAAATATACTATCTTCAACTAAAACAAAATCATCGTTTAGTAATAGAGTTCGGTGTTTTCATTAGAAATAAATCAATGAAATTCCTTTGTAATCATATAGTAAATTATAAATATTTAATCCTAAACTCATTGCAACGCAACAATTCTGGTTATTTTTTATATAATATCAAATTGAAAGTAAGTTAAAATCGATAAATTCAAATAGAGAAATCGAAACGGTCGTGACGTCAAAACTCATATCGATGACAGTTTGTTTACATTTATGTGTGGTAATGGACTGGGAAAGTAGTGACGTAAGTGTCACACCAAATGATTCCAAACAACTTTTTTTATGGTATGTTTTACAGGTGTTATTAACTATTTTATTGTATTTTCTTGATTTTTGGGAGTTAATTACTGTTTTTTCATTGGCAAGTGTTCATTCATATGATTTACATATCACTAAAGTAGATAGACGAACAATTTCCGTACAAATATCATAACATAACCTTCAAAGTTGTGCATTGTCATAAATTTTAAGAATACAAAATAACTCAAACAAAAGATATTTCTGGAGATTTATAATGTTGCCGTTTGGAATCATTTCGTTGACATTTCACATTTCAACAGCATAGAACACAAATTTTGACGTCACACTTTCCCAGTGCATTGAAAGAGTTGGACTTTAAAGGACGGTTCACGCAACGTTCATTACAATTACATTATCATTAAGAAAAGTTGAGCACCCAATTTATAGCGGAGGCGTTCATGCAACACATTAAGGCATTACAATTACATTAAGCCCACTAAGAAGTTGGGAACTTTCAACTTTTCATTTACATTACATTATATTCTTAATGGAAACAGTAAAAGCGCATGCGCAGTACGATAGCATGGAAATGTGAATTCGTATTTATGTCAAAATTCCTATGTTTAGGTTATGTTAATATTGTAGGCCGGTTTTACAAGCAATAAAAAATATTTTAACAAAATCAAAAATAGAATAGTAGTATAACAACTTGAACTTTTTGAATATTGTAGCAGATGTATAGAACATAACATAAGTTTCAAGTGTCAATAGTGGACAATATACGCATGCGCTAATACAGAATTTATAATGCAATGAAGTCTTGCATGAACGACAACATTTTTTAGTGAAAGTGTAATTATAATGTAATGTTAATGGAATTATAATGTTCGTTGCATGAACCAGCCTTTATTTCTGATTTTATTGTGAATTATTGGTTTTATTTGTGTTATGCAATCATAAAATGTCGTCAGTAGGGTTTGTGAAAGCATTGTCAAACAATTTACCATCATTAGACATTTTCATGGTTAGGTTAGGTTGGGTTAGGTTAGGTTTCAATGCAGCTGAATTTTGAAATGTAAAAGCAACAGCGTAAATACTTATTTTGTGCTTTTTGCATTAAAAAATGTCTAACTGACTTATTTTTATGAAAATCAACAAAAAATAAAGAAAAGAGATGAATAAATATAAATAAAAAACTTCGCACAATCTCGCAGATACACTGTTTACAATAAAATGATGGCGCTTTCAATGACACATATGAGTAGTGACATCAACAGTCGTTTACGCGGCAAATTTTTGAATTTGAATTTGAGGATGGAATAATTATGCTACAAAATTTTTTTAATTTAAGTTTTTTTGGTTTTTGGGGTAATTGATTGTTGCTCTGTCTTCCTGCATGATTTTGAAAAAAATGGAAAACACCGAATTAGTAATTGTATTTAGAAATGTTACAATTACAAACTTGTCACATTATAACTCTGAATAGTTTGGACGTTGCACTTGGCAAATCATTCATTTTTACGCAGAGAACAGTACTCTTCAGCTCAATATACAAAACGATTCGTTACACTCTAGCGCCCAACAAATACTCTGGATGGTAACCTGCTGTATCTTGTTTAACGTTGGCGTTTCTTTGGACTGAAATGGGCACATATAAACCGATTTCAAGCGAGAATTTGGTAATTACTATTCAAGACTGGTAAAAACCGTAGATATTCAAGCGACTTTGGTTATAACTTGAGAAGGGCTAAGACGTCACGGATTTGCCTACGTCATTGGTTATTACCAAGAGTTACCCGACTTCCGAGCTGTTTTTGATGTTTCCCTCTCGGTCTAATTGTTTACATACTGTCTTAAAGGTTAACTAGATCGCTTTTCATTTTAAGAATTATTTTTCAAACTTTTATCTGCAATAGAAAGTAATAAGTTGGTGATA
Organism: Ophraella communa; assembly: GCA_035357415.1. Lineage (NCBI taxonomy): Eukaryota > Metazoa > Arthropoda > Insecta > Coleoptera > Chrysomelidae > Ophraella > Ophraella communa. The sequence goes on from CM068994.1 coordinate 3,793,074, forward strand.
AGACAATTCAAGAAAACAGTTATGGAAACCGATGAATGCTACATGATCTGCCTAAATATAAATGGGCACGACAGGCAATTAAAAGTAGATGACTATGAAACAGCCCTTCTTCTATTAAATGGTGAGATCGAACAGATATTAAAAGAAATCTCTCCAGTGTTTGATTAAAATAATTTCTTATATACAAGCTCTTTAAAGGCTGATCTAATTGTATATAACTTTTTAGATCATGAGGCAGCATTAAACTATATTGAAGCTATGGACAATGAAGTTTGGGAATGCCTAGACAAACTAAATTAACTAGGCTAGAAGAACACTATCACCCTCCTATGGGTCCCGGGACACATAGGAATAGAGGGGAATGAAACAGCAGATAAGCTGGCAAAAAAGGAGCTGAAACCCCACATTTGGGACCAGAACCATCTTGTGGGATCAGCAGTAGAGTAATCTTAAGAAAATTAAGGGAAGATATGGAGAAGGAAAAATCCAAGTACTGGAATCAGCTGGAAGGACTGAGGCAATCTAAGATACTACTGGGGAACTATGACCAGAAGAGATCTCTTAGCTGCCTCAACCTCAGTAAAAAAGGCTCCGAATTCTAACGGGAATATTAACCGGGCATTGCCGGTTAAGAAGCCACATGAAGAAACTAGGGTTAGCAGATGAAGCAAAGTGCAGATTCTGTGAGGAAGAGGATGAAACCTCAATACACATACTCTCAGAATGCCCTGCCTTGCAGATTTCTAGGGCTAGATACCTAGGAGCACATGAAATAGAGGAAGGGGATCTACCTGATTTGAAGCCCGACGATGTCCTAAACTTCCTCAGGAAAATAGGACTCGAAGAGCTGCTATAGGTCTGAGAAAATATCAGAATATGGCAAGTAAGGGGGGACATAATAGATCCTATAGGTCGCAGTGTAATTATCACCCCTAACTCATACAATTGAATTGAGTACACTTTCCGTATTAAAAACTTCATGAAAACAGGTATCGAAACCGTAATGAGTTTCAAGGCCGATACTGCTTTTTTTGGGATCGTATCGAGATCGGAAATGTGTGGAAAGATATAATATGACGCATGACACTATTGACAGATAAAATGTCAAATCTCGAAACGTTTTCAAATCGATTTGAATCGCGATTTGAACCCTATTATGAAAACAGAAATCGGTATTGGATTCAAAATGAATTGAATACTCCATGAAAACGTACTAATTGAAGCAGAGTCAGGTAATAAACAAAGATGTTAATGCAGAAGGAAATACAGTGGAAAGTACTAACAAATGTACTACCTCTGAAGTAATATGGACAAAAAGAAAACCTACAAATATGGATGTAGAAGCTACATATAAACTGTTATCTCTTAGAGGAAAATATGATACCAAATTTGATGATAAAAAACCATTATGGGCTGAAATAGCGAAAATATTGGGGCTCGAATATAATCTTAGGTCTAATCCCTCAGAAAAGTGCAGGCAGAAATTTGCAAATTTAGTAAAGGCATACTATGCCTTTCTTAAAAACCAAAAAATCACTGGATTGGGTGGGCAAGAAATGTCACCATTTTTCGATGAAATCCATGCTATACTAGGCAAAAAAGATTCTTTTTAAATTGAAGGAAATGACAAAGAGAACCTTAAGACAAATGAGAACCTTAAGGTAGATGAGAACCTTAAGAGGAACATTTAGCAAGAGATTGGTAATCCAATAAAAAAACTATGTACAGATAGGTTCAAAAATTTGCATAGAAAGAATAGTAAGCCTTTGTCAAAGATCTCTGAAATTGTAGAGCAAATGAAACAGAGCAATGTCAAATCAGAAGAACACTTACAATTAATGAAAGAACATTTAAAAAAGTCTGAAGAACAAAGAGACCGATTTTTATAAGAATTTTTACTAGTGTTGATTTTTAAGGTTATTAAAATCTCAAGCTGTGAAAACAACTGAATATTTATTTAAAATAATGCAAGATGAATAAATAATTCATAAATTAAAAACAACATCTGCTATTCTATCCCTCTTCTAATGAAACAAATTTACGATTCAAAGTCATCATGTAAAAAAATTAGCTAGTACTTTCTGTGTAAACTAAACAGACATAAGAAAAACAAATGGTGATTATAGTTCCAAAAAAAAACGAAGAAGAAATAGATATTCCTTACCTTCTTGTTCTGGTTGAGAGACATGGTTTGGAGTGTCTTGATCTTCTTCCATCAGAAGTTCCAACGAACTCCATTTCGCTAACGTGGAATCTAAAATAATTTAATCATGTCAATATTTTAACAGAAATTTAACGAAAAAAATTTCTGAATTTAAATTGGCCGATATTAGATTCTAATAGTTAACATTTATTGCAACAATAGCAATATTTTGAAACAATTACCTTCGCAGTCAAAGAATTCCTCATCTGAAGAGGATCCAGAGTCTCTACCGAGACTCTTTATTCTCCAATTGGCAACTTGTAAATCAAAACTTTTTATTGATGAAGAACTTGGCGAATGGATAGTTCTTGAGTGTTGCCATTTATCATCTCTCCTATAAATGTTTAACCTATTAACACTGAAAAATATGTGTAATAGCCCCTTAAATAAAATGAATTTCTACGAATTTAACATATTCTTACTTTATTGTATCGTCATCCTCTGGTGAAAGATCAGCATCCGAACTTCCAGCAGTCTGTATTGCTGGAATATTTGAATTTTTGGTTAACAAAGGGCTATCTTCTGTCACTTCTATACTTCCTAAAGTTGCAGCTAAGGTTTTGCCAGGATCTTCTTTTGAGGTGCTGTTACCAACATTATCGTCTTCATCTATAATATAAATTAAAAAAACATCAATAAAATAAATAGGTTAGGTTAAAATTCGACCGAGAATACTCTCAGGTCTATAAAGGAGACTGCGTGGTTTTATTAAATAGAAACCACATAGTTTCTTACTATAATGGTATCTATGCAAATTTTAAGTCTTTAGACCTTCTCCTATCTCTGTTAATCTTGGAGGCTATTTCCTCCTATCATTGGAGCATATTTCCTCAAGATCATTATCTTGTGATGATACTGAGTTAATTCCTTATCTTCTCTAATTATTAATTAATTCTTTCCCCAATAAGCTTATTGTGTCTAATACAATTTATTTTCTTTTCTTTTTTCTTCGATGTCACCATAAAATATATTCTATTATAATCATTATATAATTTAACCCTAATTTTTTTAATTCCTCCCTTCCCATTCAACTGTTTTTGGTTTTATTTATTATGTACAGGTAAGATGAATTAACTTACTATCATGTTAAGTCTAATATTTCTCTATGGTATTCTTATTTTTAGCCTGATGATGGTCTTTAACTAGACCGAAACTAGTAGCTTTGTAACAGCAGTACAATTGTTTATATCAATAAATACTTATGTGACATTGACATTGGTCTTTCCTTTCTTCATCTACTAAGTCACATTTGGGAAATTGATGATTTACTTCGTTTAAAATAAATAGGGTTATCATTAAAAAATTTGGATATTTGATTTTTTTAAATTTTTTTTAACAAAATGTATACCTTCTAATTGGAAGGAAGAGGACAGGAAGAGGAAGAGAGCAAGTGAACTAAAGAATGTAAAATAAAGAAAATTACAGCATAAAATCTGTTTTTGGATATTAGAGAAGTATTTTTTGTATGAAATGCAGCAAAAACGAAAGCCAAGCATTGTACATCACCAGCATGGTAGTTTGGGTAAGTTGAAGGGAAAGTTTTTGAACCACTAGCGAAGCTTCGAGGTTTTTAATGGAACCGAGACACCTTTCTACCATGGCTCATATAGCATTTTTTTCATTACTGCAGTCTATTAATTGATTACAGACTACTAAGTCTTACACCTGTTATTTGTAAAGTTATGGAATCAATAATCACAGAGTGTCTTTCAAAATTTTTACTTCGAAAAAATATTCTTCTACAACAACATGGCTAATGACCATGACTAATTTAGTGTGGTGTGTTAATATGTGGACAGCAGCATTAGATAAAAAACGACCTGTGGATGTAATTTATTTAGAGTTTGCAAAAGCATTTGATCGAGTACCAAGAAGAAAATTGATGTATAAACTTGAACATTTTGGCATTCGCGGACTTCTTGAGTGGATTAGAGTTATACTGTATTTGAAAATCAAGAGAGAGTAAATTACCAGAATAAAAACTAATTCGGTATGCAAAACTATAGTACAGTACGTGCGGTAAAACTTCAATATTTGTAATGCATTCTAAATTATTTTTGTTAATTTCAATACAAAATTTATTAAATTTCTTGGACTATCACATTATTTTATGATCTTTCATTGTTACTACAGTAGGCCTAAGAGGATTAACGTGCGTCATAGGCGTAACCAGATTAGAAAGGGATAATTGTTATTTAACGACCTCCGAATAGCAACAGCTTCTAATGACAGATATTTTGACTTAAATAGTGCTTAAGTTTCTAGAAATGCAGTTATTTGATTTTCGATAAACGTGACAAATAGTAGTGACTAAAAATGGAAGCAGTTTGTGAGTATACGCCAGTGAAAAAATTAAAACTAGACCATTTATCGCTCAATGAAAAGAGTGCTGTAGTGAATGTGTACCACATCAAAATCCCTCAAACACTATTGACAGTGTAGTTGAAACAACATCTAAGGCAATGGGATATGGAAAATCTACAATATATAGAGTTCTAAAGGAGGAAAAATCAGGTGGAGTAACCTCACCAAAGCCGAAACCAGGTAGACAAAAACTATTAAAAGTCAACGTGGACGAGTTTTTTAAAAATGCTATTTTCGTAAGCTTGTTCACTCATTTTTTATAAACAAGCAAATACCAACTTTGGATAAAGTTTTGCAAGCCATTACGAATGATGTTGATTTACCCACAATAAGCCGGGATAAACTATGGAAAACGTTACATGAGTTAAACTTTACATGTGAAAAAATGGGCAGACACTCAATGCTAATTGATTCTGAAGAAATTATATGTTGGAGAAGACATTACCTCAGAAGAATACAACAAGTTAAAGCTCAAAATAAAAACATTTATTATTTAGATGAAACATGGGTTAATGAAGGACATTGTGTAGGAAGAGTTTGGAAAGACAAAAATATAAAATCATCCCATCAAGCTTTTCTAGAAGGATATACTACTGGTTTTAAGAAACCTATAGGAAAAGGTAAAAGATTAATTATTTGTCATATAGACAGTACAAACGGTTTTCTTGAGAATGGTTTACTCTTATTTGAATAAAAAAAACCGTTGATTATCACGAAGAAATGAATGGAGATGTGTTTGAGGAATATTTTGAACAGATGATTTAATTCATACCAAAAGGATCGGTTATTGTAATGGACAATGCAAGTTACCACTCCAGATTACTTAAACCTTTACCAACCACTAAATGGAAAAAGGATGAAATTGCAAAATGGTTATCTTCTAAAAATTTAGCCTTTGACAATACAAAGCTGAGGGCAGAATTGATAACTATTGCTAAAAAACATGAGCAAAATTATAAAAAATATAATATTGAGGAGATAGCCAAAAAACGAGAAATTGAAATCCTTCGTTTACCACCCTACCATTGTGAGCTGAATCCGATAGAATTGATATGGGCTCAAGTTAAAGGTTATGTTGCCAGAAATAACTACTTTTAAATTATCAGATGTTAAAAATCTCTTCAATAAGGCAATATCTGAAGTAACAAGTGAAAATTGGCAAAAATGTATTAGACACGTTACAGAAATAGAAAAAAAATGTGGGAGCTAGATAACATAATTGATATTACTATAGAGCCCATTGTAATTTCTCTAGAATCAGATGGTGAATCTTCTGACACAGAGTGCGAGGAACCATAACTTTAAAATTATTAATTTATGTACTTTAATTTTATTTTTAGATTTTTATTTTTTAAGATTTAATATAATAATAATAATAATTTATAACTAATTGTAATTATCTGTGCATATTATATACATATTTTGTAAATAAACATATGCCTAAAATAATATTGACTTTTTCTTCATTTTACCCAAATTAAATTACTACTTACGAATTATGTTTATCTATCTAAAATTGGTAATCTAGGTATAAATAACTAAAACAAATTAAATATTTCTATTTCCATATTAGTTTAATTTTGAAAACGCACGTCTATGGTTTACTGCCTTTAACACTGATAACTGCAAAACATTTCTGGGAATTTACTCTCTCTTGATTTTCAAATACACTATAGAGTTGGCAAGTCGCTGTCATCTAAAAAACCGGCTTTAAGTGGTGTTCCGCAAGGATCTGTTTTAAGTCCACTACTATTTGTGTTGTATGCCAGTGTTCTTGAATCTTTCTATGCAGACGATACAAAAATATTTGTGACCCACTCTTCAATGGGCAAGACTTACAAAGTGACTTAGATTCCATCTTCAGGTGGTGTTTGGATTGGATTTTACCTCTAAATAGAGATAAGTGTGTGGTTTTACATTTGGGAAAAAATAACCCTCATTTGTCTTACTCATTAGACGGGCATTTACTGGATACCGTGGAATCATATTAGTGACCTTGGTGTAACAATTATTGAAAATTTGAGCTGGTCGGAGTATATTTCAAACATTACTAAAGAAGCGAATAGTAAGTTATACCTACTTAGTAAAACTTTTACAAACATATCATTCACGGGTTATATTCGTTTGTATAAAACTTATGTCCGACCCCTACTGGAGTACTGTGGAACGGTTTGGTGCCCAGAGTTGGTACGCGAAAGAACTCTTCTCGAAAATATCCAAAAGAGTGCCACCAGACTATCTTTCACACGAAAAAGGCCAGATTACCAACAAAGTCTTTCTTTAGCAGGGTTACCAACTTTTGAAGCTCGTCGACTCCGTGGTGACTTAATTATCACCTTCCGAATTTTAAAGCATGGATATGGAGATTTGCAACACTTGTTTATTTTAGATGATCACAGCAGACTACGTGGACATAGTTTGAAAGTTAAGAAAGAACCCTTTTCATCGATAACACGCCAACATTTTCTGTGTAATCGTATTTTTAGTATATGGAACAGTCTCCCAACGGAAATTATAAATTCTCCATCTATAAATTTTTTCAAAAACCAACTAGACAGTTATTTAAATTAGATAGGTCATCTATCTCAAATGTGGTTGAATCCAATAGAAAAGATCCAATAAAACCACAGACTTTTATTCAGGTAAATTTATAATTATCCTATGAATAAACCTATGTTTGGTTGACACATTCTCATTTATACTTAAATAATTTTTATCTTTGGTATTACTGTTAAGGTCTATTTATAAACTTGCAGTTGCCGTTGCAGTTGCCGTTCGTAGTGTCAATTTATAAACTAGATGTTTGATGATGACTGAAGTTCGGCCAATACTTCGAAAAAGAAAAAAAAGAGTTGAGCGATTTTTTTTTATTGTGTTTATTATTAAAGTTTGAATTTTCGTGAAGTTTTATTAAGGATTTTTGTTACTATAATGTTAGTAACTTGTTGATATAATGGATGACGATATCTGTTTAGGTCATCTGGGAATACTTCTACAATTGCTATAAGTTAAATTAAGCAAAGATGTATAATACATGCACATTCACAGACAGAGTTGAATAAATAAAACATCTTCTTGGGTTTTGATTGGTTAATACGCGAACGGCGAACTGCAAAAGTTAAAACTTCGTTATGTCTGAACGTCAGGGAACGTCAAGCTCAGCGGCGAACGGTAACGGCAACGGTGAATATAAATGTGCAAATGAGAAAGCAGCTTTTTAACTTTCAACGGGAACGGCAACTGCGAGCGGCAACGGCAACTGCAAGTTTATAAATAGACCTTTAATCCTGTTCAATATCTTTTTCTACTACTGTTAAACATTTTGTTGCACTTCTTGCTTACCATTGTATTGTTCTTTACAGCCTGATGATGGTCTGATGTAGACCGAAACTAGTTGTGATAATTATAAATTAACCTGAATAAAAGTCTGTGGTTTTGACTTTGACAATGACAATGAAAAGGCAACAATAACATATCCAATAATTTTAGTTTACATTTGTAAAAAAGTATTGTGTAAAAATCATTTTGAAAATGCATTGATGTCAGTTGATTTTTGAATAGGTACGTGGATATGACCATTAAATAGTTTTCATTTTGTCTTTGCATCAGTTAACTTCACATTCTGTCAAATGGATTGAGATTTAGTTTTAATCAAGTATTCCCTGCATTTTTCTACCTTGGTAAATAATGAACAACTTTACTCACTCAACAAAAGTCAATAAAGTTAGCTATAAAACGAATATACACAGGAAGAGTTTATTTTTCATCTGTAGGTACATTAATTTAGAGTTTCTTAATATTATTAATTAACCGAATTTCAAACAAAATAAATCCTGATTGAATAAAGTTATTTTTAATCAGTCTTAGCATTTACTCACCTATCTCATCTTCTAGCTGTCCCATTTTTCTTCTTAGTGCTAACTGTGTCTGCCTTTCTATTTCCCTAATATTTTCCATTGTAAGCCCGTGCCATTCATCTTGCCAGGCCCAAGCTTGTCGATGAGCTCTTAGCATAGTCTTCCGAAGAGCTATTTTATAAACACAAACAAATTAATTGTAATATTCTTATTATAATTAATGCAAATTCAACTAGATGATTAAATAATGATCTTGTTGAAAGAGTTGTAAATATAGAAAAACGGCTTTTGGAGTTTTACAAAATGCATCTCTCTCTTCCAAAACATTGATTGAAGTAGTGGGAAATACTATTTTTATTTGTCAATATAAATAATGATGTGTCGTAATGGTGATTACGAGTATTTTGTTGATTACTTTGATCAAAAAGATTAATCTATGAAGAAGATATTAATGTTTTTATACATCCAAATTAGCATACCTCTCAGAGGTATCAGAAGATAGTTCTCCATGAAATCACTAACGATATTATAAAATCTCTCATCGTGTTTTTTGGCATTGAAGGAGCTTTTGAAAGTAAGAAAGTTTAAACGGTTTGTCATCAGAATCAGATCAAAACCAGCGTATGAAATAGACTATAACTCTGTTTGTCAGCGAGAGGCAGAAAGCTGTTCCAACCAATTTGACTATATTTTAATTTGTTAGATTCGACTTTTGTCGCTAAAAATTGTACTTTTATTTTATACCTGATTGATTTCTATGGAGATAGATTGATTGATTTTGGATGACAGTTTTGGAGTGTCATTTTTTGAATGTGGAAAATAAATAGATGAAATAAGAAAAGTAGTTTTTATTTCTCATTTGCCGCTATACAAAAATTTTCCGTCCGATCTGAGCTATCGTTGGCTCCAAAGCAAGTGGTCCTTCAAATAGTACATCGTTTGACATTGCCGTTCAAACATTTATTTGGTCCTTCGAGGTCATCAACCCAACCCGCTGTGGAAATCAGTTCTTTAGTATAAACCAAGAGTCACACCAAAAATATTGAAGATAACAAGCTCGTTTACAGTAGTGACATTATTCCAACAACTATGTCAACTAAGAATACAAAAGATAAAACTCATCGTCACAGCCAGCGTGAAAACTTTGGAGTTCCTCCAGGGCCGGTATTCTCAGGTCCTCACTTGGAGCGATATCGATGGGAGTGCTTTATTTCACTCGCTTTCATCAAGAATTGGAAATTCTTTCATGAGAATCAGCCATTCTTGCAGTACTTTCTGCATTTTTTTCCATAATGCCTATTTTTCTTTTGTAATACTCCTCTTTAATAGAATTTTTTTATCTAAGGATTTTTTGTAGGCATCTACTGCCTCGCCACTTATTTTAACCTTCACATAAGGCCTTTGGGGAATTTTTCTGATAGGCCTGCTATCCCCTTCAGGCTGCTGTACAACTGGATCATCTACAATTACAAATGTAACGTACATAAAATATATTTATAATCCACCCTAAATATTCAAATGGTGACAAATTGTTGATTTTGACATGTCTTTGTCATAGATATTCGCAAATGTGATGACCTTTCCCAACTCTGGCATGATTGTTGACACTTGCCTTGAGATATTTACCAATAACTAATTTTGGTTTGTCTTTTAACAATTGTTTTGTTCAGCACCAATCTTCATGTTTGAATCTTTAAATATTTAGCACAGAACTAGAAACTATTTTGAAATCGATGACAGAACACAATAATGTAGCGGTGTTGCCTTAACCAGTCGCTAGTGTCATAAATTTGCGAGCGGAGGGCTACATGATAATCTAGAAAAGCTGTATCGCTGCCAATCAAATCCCTCCCTTTTGTGATCGCTCGCTTGTGACAGGAGTGAGTTAAGAATAGCAGCCCAGATCGATTGGGGTTTTCTCCGCCTCAAATTCCAACTGTTACAAATGTTACAAGCACTCCAGATGCCGCAATCGCAACCTTAAATGGTCTATCAATGACAGAGGATTCTGCTTCTAATCAAAGGGAATTGCAAAATGATTTACAAGTACTCCTACACATTTTTATTTCTTGTCATAGTGGCTAAAAACTAAGCTAAATCCATAGGCGCAACTGGGGGGGGCTAAGCCTCCCCTAGCTCACCATTAGCACCCTCTTGAAATTTTAAATGAAACGAGACAAAGTGTCATGTCTGGACTCTTATTATTTTTATTAATTAACTTAATAAAATAATTGCGTGTCCTAATCATACACCCTACCAAAATATCATTTAAAACAAATACCTTGGTATTTTTTTTTTCAAAACTCTACTGAGATCTGGGATTAGTATGGTCGCTGGTTAGACGTAGTGGGTGACAATGTTTTTTATACGAAAAGCTCTGTGGTTAATCTTTAGCGATTTTGGGGTAGTTTGAGCGTGCCACCTGAAAAAATGGCGGGCTTTTTTGGTTCTATTTATTTTCCATATATAGCCTTGGGGCTTAAGCCCCGCCAAAAAAGACTCTAGTTGCGCCTGTGGCTAAATCCTAATGATACAGCTTTAATCTTAAATGTCTTTGTTAATCTACTTATTAAATATCTTCCTTGTCCTTTATTTCATTATTCATTAGTGAATTCAAATGGCTATTTAAAGTTTAAAAGCTGGATTTAGTCCCATCTGATTGTATATACAGGGTGATTGATTAGTGTGAGGAAGCTCAGTAGGTCTGTTATAGTAAAAATTACAAATTATTAACAAAAATTGTAAGCAGCTTTGAACTTCACATTTTAAAATTAGCTAAAATCTTACAGGGTGCTCCATGTAATGTATTTGGTTAGGCACACCAAACTTGTGTTTTTTTAAATGGAACACCCTATATTTTATGTCAAATTCGAAATTTGCATCACTTCCATTCACAACAATGTAAAGTTTTATTATGTTATACCGGGTATTTAAAAAGTTATAACCAATATTACCTAAAAATCATATCAAGTTTAACTCCCTGTATATTTAAAAAGGAGTATAGGAGCATTGATCATAGTTTTTTAATAATTGTTAAAAATTATAAAACATAAAATACAGGTAAGTCAAAATGCAAGTACAATATTTTCTTGGTAATTTCTGTATTTTATATTTTTTTTATATCTTTTATTTTTGACAATAACTTTTTTTTGTATTTTTTACTATAACAGATCTACTGAGCTTCCTCATACTAATCAATCACCCTGTATAATGAAAATATAATTTACTATATTTGCAAGCTTATATTAAACTATATTATTTTTATTATCTCTTCGACCCACGAATTTAATTCATTTTATTATATTTTTGCATTGTAGAAAGGTTTCAAAACATGTTTTTCTCTACACCAATTTCAAAATAAAAAATGAATTTTATTAATAAATTACCTGTGTCATGGATAAAACGTTCTATTTTCGTTTGCATGCCCCAATATCTGAATTCCACTTTACATAACTTGTAGGCGCACATAAGTGATTTTCCATTATTTAATGGTTGTTGTTTTCCTTGAACAGCTTCCCAATATTCTTCCAGCCAGTTCGTAGACAATGGGCCTCTGCCAGACTTTTCCGAAACGTAATATAAAGGGTCTTCTTCTCTTACGTAATCGGCTCCATATAATTGGTCTTTTACAACATCTATTACATCTGCAATATATTTGATTACATTTTAAAAACATGAAATGGCTATTTGGTGTAAAGTAAATTTATTTTAAGGCCGGGCATTGGCAGTGTATTTAATATAGGCAAACGCGACGTCCTTTCAAAAAGCTTTTAGCAAAAACTATAAGGCAATGAAAATTGAAAAAAATCACTAGTATACTAGATATATAAAGTTATTCAATAAAGAATTTTGAAGCTTGAGAGTACAAGGAATCATCCAGAAAAAATTCCCGAAATATATGTCTATTTTTACATTTCATAAAATGATTAATATCTCACTTAAACATGATATGATTTTAAAAATATTTCTTCTTTGAATAGATGATATATCTACTCATAAGTCAGTTTTTTTAAAAATTACAATAAATTCGTTTTTTTCCTTAAAAGTTCTTTGAAAGTAATTTTTAAGAAATCAGAAATGGTGCCATTTTTTTACAAATTTAGGCAACTCTTTTATCACATATAAAAGGAATCTTAAAAAATTATTCCCAAATTAGTGTGAGCTTTGTGTAATTGGGGGCGTTGTGATAGAACATCTATTAAATCTCATGTATCAGGTCCGCATTAGGAATTTAGCAAATCTTTATTTAATTTAATATACTAAAATATTAATACTAATATACAGCGTGTTCACGGATGGGGTATCCTATAGGTGAAAAATGTTTAAATACCTATTAGTTTTAGTGAAAAATGTCATTCTTGATAAAAAGTTTTGCTTGTTCTGAAACACCGTAGAAGATAGATTTTATAATAACGAAAAGAAAGACACTTGTGCCAGAGATCCATTTCATTCTAACAAAGTAAAGTACCTGCGATTTTTTCTAGTCAAATTTTAATCCTCTATAAGTATTTTTACCATGGTCCAAAGATATTCTAACAAGTCTGGTAACTCCTTTGATGTAGTAAAATTTGTCGCTTTTTTTATGAGCGGCCGTAAATCATCGGTACAATAGCAAAAATATGTTATACGAGGGTCAATGGGGTATGTTTATTCGAAAGTGTGTCTACGAGGGTTAAGCGTGGGGTGTTTTGATCACATTCATTATTTATATTTTTGTATTATCTTTTATTGCGATTATTACATATAATATTCTAATAACAACAATGAAGAAACTTTTCGTTGTAATAACTAACATTAATTACCTGATTGCTTAAATTGGGACAGGTAAAAGGGTAAAATACTTAAAAAGGGAATTCAGAGAAAAGACACAATGTTTAAGGCTCTTTATTTGCTTATGTTGAAATATGTTGATTTCATGTACAATAGTTTATCTCTGTTAAAATATTATATTATTTATAGTTAAGATTATTTTGATTGAAAAAGTGAAAGTTTCCATTTATTTTAACATTTGGTAAACATGTTGCAAACCTTGTAAGGGTTTATCTTTGTAGTAAGAATAAGGTAGACTTGCTTACTCTATTCTAAAATAAAGTAACAATTTTCGTGCAATAAAATCTTCAATTATTTCATAAAAACAAATGATATCGACATCCATAATCTCAAACTCTTACTATTATCATTGTTTTCAATTATTACATATTTTGCAAAATTTTATATTTCGGATGTTCTTTATTTAAAGGTTGATCTTTTATTTGTCGGTTTACAAATTTGATTGTATAGTAGATTCGAACTCTTGTAAACAATGAAAGTAAATAATCTTTACTGCCATATGGGAGGGAGAATTCTGCATTGGAAAAATCTTTAAAAAACATGTTTCCTATACCATCCTGTATACAATAATTATTAAAATTTAAAACAAACATATTCTTTGATCTTATTAAATACTCTGAAAAATTATTGGGAGGTACTGTTAAGCCATCAAAAATATTTTTACTGTGACTGTAAGCTTTGAGTTCACAAAATGAAGTAGAATTGTCTATTTCGGATGATGAACAATATTGTAAACAAGTTTGACAAGAATGTTACAGAGACATCTACGTAAAAAATATCCACCAATATAAACCAGTGCATTTCCTTTTTCTGATATCAAGTTCCTATAATCCGTTGATTCAATTTTTATAATAGGAGAAATATTTTCGTAAGTTTTTTACTGAAAACTTTCAATATTTTTCAATGACTTTCAATGTTATATTAAGCAAAATTTCGCCACTATCGTCCATAGAATATATCTTAGAATATCTTTGGACGATGTTTTTACTAGTGGAGTTTTACTGGAGTCCTTTACTAGATTTTTGGATTAATAAGTAAAAAAAACATAAAAAGGTCTAATATTAGTTCTTAGTGAATCTATTAACTTAGGAACTTAGTTCCTTTTAATTTTTTAAAATGAACTGAATGAATTTATTTTAAGTTTATGCATCATTTTCTTAAATTTTTTACTAAAAAACTTGTTAATCGAATTTTTGACCATCTTAGTTTTTCCAGTTCGTTACTTTGAACTTTTGGAACCTATTTCAGTTTTTTTATGAATATGTATAGGTAATGGTAACCGAATATATTTAAACACTTAAGATTTTTAAAATAATCCGCTCAACTGCTTTTTGGTAAATTTTAATTTTTGTTTTCTTCTACTTTTCTTTTTAAAGAGCTTTTCAAAATATTGCCATATATGAATATGTATATCGTGAGTTTTTAATGACCATCCGGTATGTAGTATAAATATTTTCCTTCGCTGTTCGGTCCTTACCTACTCGTTATTGCTTAGTTAAGATAAACAAATGATAACATTTTACACTTGAAAAAACTTGAATGATTGCCTTTTTAAAAATAATACCCCAATAAATATTCTATTTATAATTTTGATTTGAGAAAAAAAAACATATATAAATAAAAATATTGTATAAAATCTATAAATTAATATCGTTTAATGTAAATACAAATAGCCAATTCATATTTAACAAAATCAAACATGTTTGTTTTGATCTGAAATTTTTAAAGGAAACTGATATACTCCAAGAATATTATTTCGTTTATCGAGGAAGGTCATTGCAAGAGGCAGCACCTCACGGGTACCCTTATTCGCTCTCTTTTTAGGACGTTTTCTCACTCCCAATGCCCAGCCTTAATTATATTGACTTTAGTACTTTGTTCCATAACGGAGAAATGTCAACTTACCGACAATTCTATTTCTCAATTCACTGCCCGACAGCTGGAATACGTTCTCCTGGTGACCATTGTCGGAATAGTAGTAGGTTTCTATTTCAAGTGAAAATTTCTCTACAAATGGACAAGTATATCTGGTTTTTGTATAGGGATATGCATTCCAAGCTTCTTCTTCGACCATAAGTGCCGTCTTAGGAAGAATACCTTTTATCCATCCTGTAAAAATTATTACAAATAAAAAATTTAATTTTAAACACTAAATTTGTACTAATACTGTTTGTGTGGCGTTCTCAGCGGAATAGTTCTCAACTACAGTGTGTAAAAGCCAAATGGAATAAATTCAGTTTTACAAATGATTGGTTACGGAGATCATCATCATCCGAACACAACAGGAAGTAACTCGCCTATTTCATGAGAAATTTCCTAATTTACCGCCTATATCCCAAGGAACAATAAGTAAAATAGAAAAGCAGTTTCGCGAGTTTGGTCATGTAAAGCAGATAAAAAAAGCAGCTGCCAATGCACTGAGTGATGAACTCAAATTAGATAAGTTGCTTGAGTTTCAGGAAAACCCACATACATCGAGTAGACAGGCATCCACTACATTCAATGCTAGCCATACATCGATAGCAAACATATTAAAAGAAAATAAATTGCATCCGTATAAGATGATACCTACTCAGGAGCTCATGGAAGACGATTTTGATAGGAGAACTTTTTTTGTGAGCAAATGATGGACATGTTGGATAACAATATTATCCAATTAGAAGACGTTATGTTTTCTGATGAGTGTACTTTTTTACTTAACGGTCATGCTAATCGGCAAAATTGCCGCTACTGGTCCATGGAAAATCCTCACTGGATGAGAGAAGAACACACTCAATACCCTCAAAAGGTTAATGTTTGGGCAGGGATTGTAGGGAACAATATTATTGGTCCCTTTTTTATTGAGGGCAACTTGAATGGCAACAATTATTTGGCACTACTTCAAAATGATGTCATTCCAACGTTGGCAAATTTATATCCTGATCCAGGTAACCCTCAAGTTCCAGCGAATACGATATGGTTTCAGCAGGATGGAGCACCACCACATTACCAACTTAATGTCCGGCAGTACCCCGATACAATATTTCCCAATATTCGAGGATCGATTGAATGGCCAGCGCGATCACCTGATCTTACATTATTAGATTTCTTTTTATGGGGATATGTGAAGAGCCATGTGTACAAAACTAAACCTTCTGATTTAAATGACTTAAAAGAACGAATAACGCTTGCGATTAGATCGATCACGCCTGATATGTTAAATAATGTTAGAAGACAGTTTTATTTGAGATTAGGATTTTGCCAAGACGTTCGCGGAGAACATTTTGAACATCTACTTCATTAACATTCATAGTTCTTTTTCGTGTTCTACATTTTATTACGTTTTGCATTACATTTTAGTTTTTGATTGTATTGTAGCGAATTTCGGTAACAACATGATATTAATTTTTTTATGTTAATTTTTGCATCAAATTTAAAAACAATAACATTTTTGAATAGAGAATGAAGAGACCTTTCAAATGATATATCACAAGCCTATACTTCCCACTTAAAAAATTGGGGTTTGTACCTGTCATTCTAAGGGGTTGCATTTTCACGTTAAAGAATGTCAAGTTATAATTTAAATATGACGTGTTTCCGGATTTTTTATAAATATGTACAGTGTACAGTAACCGAAATGACGAATTTATTCCATTTGGCTTTTACACACTGTATAGTAAACAAAATAAAATTTTAAAAAAAGAAAAAACTTTATATGACGTTTAATTTAATTTAATCAAACAAAGAAACATTAATAAGACATACTAAAAGAAATAATAGGAAAAATATTTTTTATAACATATTTTTCTAATATATAATATTATAATATAATTCTAGCAATGGAAAACACATCATAACAGTAACACATGAAAGCAATAATTTAGAATAAGAAATAAAATATAAAAAATCACATTAATAGATAAAATATGATCCACTTAAATTATTTAAAAAACACATTTTCCATGAAAACGATAGCACCACAGCTTATTGTCAATAAAACAAACTAAACAATTCACAGTATTCCAATGAGAAATATGCAAAACAAATATATCAGGATATACTGCAAAAACCTATTTTTACTAACTAGTTACTGTTACTAACTACGTTGAATACTAAATAAAAATCTGTGACATTGACTTTGTTTTTTCTTCAACAATTTTTAGATCATAACGATCAAATTTAATAGCACAAGCACACTAAAGCAAACCAATAATATATACATTTCTACAATGTAGTCAAGTATAAAGATGATGATTTATTAATCCTACACCAGTTAGAATTCACAATTGAATTAGTTTCAATTTTTTTTTCTTAAAAATATTGATTCAATAGATGAAAAAATCAAAATTTTATACAAAAACTATCTAATTGAAATTTTTACTTGAGTTGATTTCAATGTACCTAGTAGTTAGTTTCATTATGTTCTATTTCATAAAATTTTATTGAGTTTAATGCTCTCCTTTTTACTTAATCTGTCTTTTCACTTCATTTTCAATATCCACTTCTCTGTTTGTATAATTTAATACTTTACCTTGGTTTTAACCTCAGAGTAATAAGTAAACATAGAGATGCCACAACAACACAATAACATACAGTTTGTAGTCAATTGCAATGAACCTATAATTGAGAGAGATGGAAAATTTAGTGGTGTAGGTAAACACATCCGTACAGTGGCGTGTAATTGGTTAGAGTTCACCGTAATACCTATATAAATGTTAAATAATTTAATACGCATATTTTGATAAGGAATTTATATCTACACTTATGGCATGGCACCGTACTTCTAACATATTTTTATTGGAAGGAAATCTAAAAGGATATATATGTATTTCATTATTAATTTGATTTTCTTAATTGTAATAAATTTTAATTGAAATTGCTAATTGTACGCCAATGTAGCGAATAACTTACCGGTGATAGGTTAGATTATCATTTTGCGAAGTATCACATATTATACACGCTTTTCGGGGTTTCACCATTTTCAATATTGAAAATAAATAAAAACACTTTATAAAGTTCACTTAAATAGACAAAAATACAAGAAAAATCGAACAAATTGCTAATCACCTCTAAACAATTACAAACAAAGGCACTGGTGCCAAATTTTCGGTGTGGGTATTTGATACAATTGGTCTAGAGCTTTTTTATCAGTATTATAGAAAGGTAAGAAAGTGAATATTAAAATGTATTAAAGAATATTTTCTCTGAATAAAAATCTTCTCTTCAAAGTAAAATAAAATTGTTGTAAATTATATTCTTACGTTTTTGTTTCCTACTTTGTACTTACAAAACACAACGTCTGGCAATGCTCTGCTGGTAAACAAATCTGTCTCGACGACAAGTAGTAGGGAATATGCCTACTCTATGTTTACTTATTACTCTGAGGTTTTAACTATTAGTTTATATATACTGTAAAGGTATGTTTTAGGGTGAAATCAAAATTTATTTTAGTTTAATTATTTTCGGAGACATGTCAAAATTTGAAGTTTGTTTCAAATTGAAATTATTAGGTAAAATAAAATAAAAAAATTTCTGTAATGTAAACAAATACTGTATAGATAAGAAGGTGATGAAGAGGTATGGTTGCTAGGTAAAAAGAAAGTTTGACAGTTAGTGGAAGACAATTGAAAAGTCAAGTAGAGCAGAAATGAATTTTTTAAAAGAAGTGATATAGAATAAAAAAGTATAATTTAAAAGAAAGTTAATGTCGAATAGAAAAAGTTTATATTAATGGTAAAGAAAATAAGCAGTTATAAAAAGTTGGTAATTGATTTAAAAAATCAGAGAGAATTAAAGAAGAATTTTTATTTGACTATTATAAAAGGCGACAAGAAAAATTGTACTTTATTTGGTAATGTAGAAGAAATTATTTAAAGATATAAAAAAAATAAATAACATAAAAGAAGAATTAAAATCAGTAAGTCTTATTAATTATCCGAGTGGAGTGCAGTGAGGAGAAAGAAGCTTAAATTAATAGATAAAAACAACTAGAGGTCAAATGATTGGGAGGTACAAGGAAATTTGGCATAAAAGGTGTTAGGAAGAATAGAAGAGAAAAGGACACTGCGGTAGTTAAGGTTAGTTTAGGTAGTTAAGAGAAGATAGATAAGTTAGATAGGGAAATAGATAGGAATTAGTTAGGGAGAATAAATTTTATTTGGTTATTTATTAAAAAATATATATAAAAAAAAAATAAAAATAAATTTTGATAGAACCCTACCTTAATTTGAAAAATTTTAAAATTAAAAGTTAATTTTTATAAATTAAATTAAGTAGGTGAGTATAATCATCACAATACATATGCATTATTTGTTATAATTTCAATGTTACACCAACTGCAATCTTACAATCTTCTTGAATATATTTAACCTTTTACTTTGTAAGTTTTATAGGTAATGTGTTTCTTCTTTGTAGCCTGATAATGGACGTATTGTAGGCCGAAACTAGTAGAGCTTTAGATTTTCAACTTTTATAATAATAAAAATTGTGACATTGACATTGGTTTTTCCTTTCCTCTAATTGTTTATTTAACCATTTTAAGAACTTTATTTCAATTATAACAAAACCTTTTTTACAACAATAAGCAATATTTTCAGGGAATGTTTTAACAAAAATAATATAGGGATATACCTCAAGATTTTAGATACTTATTCTACTATTACACATGGTTTTGAGAAAAAAGTTAACGTTACCTGGCAAATGGCTGCCTACATGATATAATTTTTTTGTGTATTGTCCTTGTCCGCCAGGTCCATGGGTATACGGTTCATTTATCAATATTTCAACACCGCTACCAGCACCACTACTCTCTTCTCGGCTTTTTTTCTAAAAGAGATTTTAAACCAAAATATTACAAACGTAAGTTTTATAGGTAGGTACGTAATTAGTGATGTATGTTAGTGAATTGATCCTTAAGCACTTTGACTACGTTTATGTTTGATGTTTAAAATATATTGTATTAATGTACAAGAACAAACTTATATTTATGTATACAGGGTGTTTCATTAAGAATTATCTATATAGTAACTGGAGAAACTTTAGCACTAAATATGAAGATTTAAGCCAAAACACTTAAATAAAATATTCCTCCTAACCGAGATATAGGGTGTTTTATTTTAACTATTCTAAATGATTGTATCCCATATTTTTGACACCTTCAAATATTTTCTGTTCATACTTGACAAAGAGTTTATTCATATTAGGTTACTTTAAACAGTGGCAAAAGATATTTTTTCTCGATTACCAGAGGCATGCGGTAGGGATGGATACTTTCTTTTATCCCCCTACAATTTACGCCACTGTCGTAATAATTGTTTCTGCATGTTTTTTTGATTCTCCGTCACTTTCTACGTAAATATCATCCTCTTGTCTCAATACGATAGAGTGAGTAGTTTTAGAGTTATTTGTATTTAAAGGTAATGTTTAAAATATCCATTTTATTCCAATAATTCCTTAATTAATTTAATTAATTAAGTGTTTTGGCCTAAATCTTCATATTTAGTGCTGAGGTTTCTCCAGTTACTATATGGATAATTCTTAATGAAACACCCTGTATAGGCAAATGCAAAGCAATAATGTTTACACTATTGGCTGTTTCCTGATAAAATAAAATTAATAATCAGTATTTCCTCCATGAGCCTGTATGCATGACTGTAGGTGATGTGGCATGCTATCGATTAAATGGTCGAACTGGGCTTGCGGAATTCTCTCCCATTCTTCACGAGCAGCATCTTTCAGTTCTCGGAGAGTAATTGGAAAAGGGTTTCGCTTCTTAATGCGTGTTTTAAGAATGTCCCAGGGATTGTACTGCAGCTTTTCGATGTGGAGGTGCATTGTCATGCATAAACACAAATCCATCACCTACCGCTCCCCGGAATAAACGCACAACAGGATTTAAAACTTCCTCGATGTACACAGCACCAGTGATTCTTCTCTCCAAAACCAGGAGAGGCGTCCGTGTACCCCTCATAATACCACTCCAAAGCATAATACTCCCACCTTCAAATGGAACCGTGATTGGGTTGTTTCTAATCGGGCTTGTCGTCCTGGGGCCCTCCAAACTAGCGTTCTTCGCGAATCAGAAACCAAGCCAATTCATTCATGTCGGATAGTCAAGCAGCCATCAAAGCTCTGAGCTCAAATATAATCAGTTCGAAGATGGTTTGGGAATGCCTATGCAAACTAAATGAACTAGGCCAGAACACTGTCACCCTCCTATGGGTCCCAGGACACATAGGAATAGAGGGGAACGAAACAGCAGACAAGCTGGAAAAAAAGGAGCTGAAACCCCATACTTGGGACCAGAACCATCCTGTGGGATCAGCAGTAGAGTAATATTAGGAAAACTAAGGGAAGAAATGGAGAAGGAAAAATCCAAGTACTGGAATCAGCTGGAAGGACTGAGGCAATCTAAGATACTACTGGGGAACTATGACCAGAAGAGATCTCTTAGCTGCCTCAACCTCAGTAAAAAAAGGCTCCGAATTTTAACGGGAATACTAACCGGGCATTGCCGGTTAAGAAGCCACATGAAGAAACTAGGGTTAGCAGATGAAGCAAAGTGCAGATTCTGTGAGTAAGAGGATGAAACCTCAATACACATACTCTCAGAATGCCCTGCCTTCAAAAATTCTAGGGCTAGATACCTAGGAGCACATGAAATAGAGGAAGGGGATCTACCTGATTTGAAACCCGACGATGTCCTAAACTTCCTCAGGAAAATAGGACTCGAAGAGCTGCTAGACCTATCAAAATATGATATCATGTCTCTGGGCATTTTTAAACAGCTCAAATGAAATTTAAACAAGAATTGGAATAATGTGAAAGCATCCAAATCAATTAAATATGACCAAATTAATACAAAAACGAATCAAATTTAGTATTATTTTGATTTAAAAACGCTTTAAAATAAATATCAACAAGAGTTTTCAAAAAACCATAGGCGTAGATATATTATTTCTAAATATTCCAAAATTTTGTAAATTATGTAAAGGATCTAGTTAATTCAGTAACAAAACATAAGTAACGAAGTACGTTTAAATTACATTATTTATATATTATGACATTAAAAGTCCATTAATTTGTAATATAAAGGTTCGTATTTTTATAATCAACTTAAATAAACTAAAATCTGACTGTTCGGTTAAACATACACTTATCAAAAGTTAACAACTTGTTAGCTAACAGAGCTTTGACAAGCGTTTATGCAACCGGCCCATTTGTTCTATTAATTTGGATGCAGCGCACATAACTGATATACCCCTGTAGTTCTCAACTCATTTTATTTTCAGATTTATATATTGGAGTTATAATTGATTTTTTCCAAAGTTCAGGAAAAGGTATTTGATTTAATGGTTAAATTGAAAATATGCAACAGGAATTGATGGGGTCATTAAACACACATCAATTGGTAATATATACAGTTTTAAACCTCATAATATATTTAATTAAATACTTACTGCAATCATATAAAGTTGCGCTATTCTGTACTCTTCTACTGTGAGAGGTAGAGGTATACGATATTCCTTAATGAGCATGGCTGACGAGGACTATATTTAGATTTACGTAATACGAAAGGCAATCCAAATTCGCCTCATCTTCTTCCTAAAAAAAATTTATGTTACTAAAATTTATCCAATTAGTGAAATCCGTCATTCCCTGAAATGCCTTGTCATTATTTCACGTATTACCGGCAAATAGCGTAACTCTACATTTGGTACACCGTTTTGCCATGAAAAAATGGCCTCCCGTAAACCAACAATGCGGTGGCTTTCAAAGTCGCTTAATTAATTAGTTAATTAATTTTGCAAATCTCTATACCTTTTCTATCAGCGCATATAATGGCTATTATTCACTCAGATGACTTACAACACTCACCTACGGCTCGTGTTATAAACTTCAGAGATGGTTTTAAATTTTCCCATTGCAGTGTCCACACCGGCGAAATTTTCAGTATTCTCCTAGCATTCAAAAGCCTCACCCCACTAAAAAAAAAACATTGCCATTTGTACAAATTCTTTAGCAGCAATCCACTCCATACGCAACATATTCACTGACCATCCGCTCGTTCAAAAGATCCACGATATTTATCAAAATATTACCTCCCAGGGGGTAACAGTCATTATTATCTGGATACCTTCACACATCGGCATTACAGGCAACGAACTCGCTGGTAGCTGTGCAAAAAAAATCTGCCACGTCCACTACTGGTTTTACCAACATCCAGATATACAAAGATCTGAAATCAGTAATTAAGAGACTGATGTACTGCAAGTGGCAACTCCATTGGCACCAAAACCAGACTAAACTTCATCAAATCCGCCCGATCCTTGATCGACCAACTCTTTCTGAACTCTCTAGAAAAGAGATACTAAACTTACGCACGACTACCTGATGGCGTCAAGTGTTAAACCATCTTGCCAGTTCTGTCAATCGATCCTAACCTTTCAACACATCCTGACCGAATGTCGTCAACATAGTTCTAGAAAACAGCAGCTAAAAATCGAAGAAGATCTACAAACTATACTAAGTGATCCGCTTAAAATCGTCGCAGTGATCCAGCTATTAAAAGACATTCAAATTTATACCGAAATTTAACCATAAACAATTTTCCTAACTTATTCTAATAATTTGTAGTTGTAAATGAACTGTAATATTGCAAATGTGTAAATGGCCATAATTATTGTCGATCACGTTAAATTGAATAAAAAAATTAAAAGTATTAGTTATCCTGCCGGAACATGCATTGTTTTTAATAAACGAGTTTTTAGTTTACTGGCCGTGATAAAAATTTAATGAGATTATCGTTTAAACTAGTAAGACTTCAGGAAACACAGAGCTTTAACTAATGAAAAAAATCATGTAATTGCGTCATCTGGGTTAATTCAATTTATCTGTGGTAACGCCAGAACGTGAACTAGTCATAATCACTAATTATATTTGGCTTATCAGTTTCATTTTTATGATTGCTTTCAACGACATTAACAAAAACATTTAATTTGGAGGTGTTTAACCAAAATTAAAAGTCAATTATACAGTGTGTAAAAGCCAAATGGAATAAATTCATTATTTCGGTTACTGTACATATTTATAAAAAATCCCGAAACACGTCAAATATAAATTATAACTTGACATTCTTTAACATGAAAATGCAACTCCTACCTTCAACCCCCTTAGAATGACAGGTACAACCCCCAATTTTTTAAATGGGAAGTATAGGCTTGTGATATATCATTTGAAAGGTCTCTTTATTCTCTATTCAAAAATTTTATTGTTTTTAAATTTGATGCAAAAATTAACATAAAAAAATTAATATCATGTTGTTACCGAAATTCGCTACTATACAAACAAAAACTAAAATGTAATACAAAACGTAATAAAATGTAGAACACGAAAAAGAACTATGAATGTTAATGAAGTAGATGTTCAAAATGTTCTCCGCGAATGTCTTGGCAACATCCTAATCTCAAATAAAACTGTCTTCTAACATTATTTAACATATCAGGCGTGATCGACCTAATTGCAAGCGTTATTCGTTCTTTTAAGTCATTTAAATTAGAAGGTTTAGTTTTGTACACATGGCTCTTCACATATCCCCATAAAAAGAAATCTAATAATGTAAGATCAGGTGATCGCGCTGGCCATTCAATCGATCCTCGCCTCCCTATCCACCGATTGGGAAATATTGTATCGAGGTACTGCCGGACATTAAGTTGGTAAAGTGGTGGTGCTCCATCCTGCTGAAACCATATCGTATTCGCTGGAACTTGAGGGTTACCTGGATCAGGATATAAATTTGCCAACGTTGGAATGAGATCATTTTGAAGTAGTGCCAAATAATTGTTGCCATTCAAGTTGCCCTCAATAAAAAAGGGACCAATGATATTGTTCCCTACAATCCCTGCCCAAACATTAACCTTTGAGGGTATTGAGTGTGTTCTTCTCTCATCCAGTGAGGATTTTCCCTGGACCAGTAGCGGCAATTTTGCCGATTAGCATGACCGGTAAGTAAAAAAGTACACTCATCAGAAAACATAACGTCTTCTAATTGGATAATATTGTTATCCAACATATCCATCATTTGCTCACAAAAAAAAGTTCTCCTATTAAAATCGTCTTCCATGAGCTGCTGAGTAGGTATCATCTTATACGGATGCAATTTATTTTCTTTTAATATGTTTGCTATCGATGTATGGCTAGCATTGCATGTGGTGGATGCCTGTTTACTCGATGTATGTGGGTTTTCCTGAAACTCAAGCAACACATCTAATTTGAGTTCATCACTCAGTGCATTGGCAGCTGCTTTATTAATCTGCCTTACATGACCAAACTCGCGAAACTGCTTTTCTATTTTACTTATTGTTCCTTGGGATATAGGCGGTAAATTAGGAAATTTCTCATGAGTTACTTCTTATTGTGTTCGGATGTTATCTCCGTAACCAATCATTTGTAAAACTGTTATTTTATGTATTTCCGTTAATCTAACCATTTTTCAGAATTGAATTGAACAAACTTTATACTTAAATTACAACAGTGACAACTTAAATAAAACAATTTACTACTGCTTGTTAAAATAGCGTTGCCACGGAAATTCTTTAGTTTTTTAATGGTTACCATCTAAAAACCACATTGCTATGGTTTTTGTTCACTTTCTCATTATCAAGACCTAAACGGGAAATAAGTTTTAAGTATATTGTAATAAGTTTCGAGTATATTTTAGCGAATTTCGGTAACAACATGATATTAATTTTTTTTATGTTAATTTTTGCATTAAATATAAAAACAATAACATTTTTGAATGGAGAATGAAGAGACCTTTCAAATGATATATCACAAGCCTATACTTCCCATTTAAAAAATTGG
The DNA here is from genome assembly GCA_035357415.1 of Ophraella communa. Classification (NCBI taxonomy): domain Eukaryota; kingdom Metazoa; phylum Arthropoda; class Insecta; order Coleoptera; family Chrysomelidae; genus Ophraella; species Ophraella communa. Next base: position 3,819,168 of record CM068994.1, read on the forward strand.
GGGTTGTACCTGTCATTCTAAGGGGGTTGAAGGTAGGGGTTGCATTTTCACGTTAAAGAATGTCAAGTTATAATTTAAATTTGACGTGTTTCGGGATTTTTTATAAATATGTACAGTAACCGAAATAATGAATTTATTCCATTTGGCTTTTACACACTGTATAACTTTTTTTTAACCGATTTCAATGAATTTGGCGTCATTTAAAAGAGTTTTTTCCGTTTAATCAGATGCATAAAAAAATACCAAAATTAAACAATTTTGTCTCCACTAGGGAGTTCTACGTAAAAAACTAGAATTAAAATAGCTCTGGGCATAAATGGATTAATATTAAACGATTTTATTCAATTCTAGCCATCTTAATGTATTATTTTAACTTGAGCGGATATAATACAAAGTTAGCTATAACTCCGAAATGATGACATTTAGGTATAAAACATATCACAAGAAAAATATTCAGTATTTTTCAAGGATTTCAAAAACAAAAAAATATACATGGTGATCCGTTTAAAAAAAAAACGAAGTTCATTAGATTTTCAGAAAAACGAAAAATCCGACAACCATGTATACAATACTATAGGATCGGCGGTATTACAAAATCGTCAAAAATATTAAAATTTATAAAAATCTTGCCAGCCGTTTCCGAGGTAATTTAGGCGTTCCATACTTAAAAACTCACTCTGTAGATTCATAATTATTTTAATTAAAAATATTATAAAACTAAAAAGTAGAAAATTGTTTCTACCTTCACCCAAGGTAAAGAAACTTAACTGTTTCTATACCAAGCTTGGTCGTTTTATATGAAAAAACAACTACTTCCTGGGCTATATGCCCCAACGGACATTGAATTACATTCCAATAGAAAACGTGATGGCGACCGACTTCGTCGATACTTAAAATATTTTTTATTATACTGAAACAATACTGTAACTATTTTTGGATATTTTTTTTGTGAAAAAAAATTATTAGCATTTATTCCTAAATTTTATAATTGATTTCAAATTTTTGTTCTAAATTTAATCAGGCAATAAAGCCCTGAGAACTGGCTTTGTTATATATTCCAAATTTAAAATCAGTTAGGAGAGAATCTAAAATATTTTCAAAGAAAACTTTCAAACTTGTTTAAAAAAATTTGCTTTGTTAGTTCAATGACAATTGTTTCGATGCTATTATGCTCTGATGGTGACTGAGTAGTTTTAAGACTAGACCAAGTATTGAAGTAATAAGACTGACAATATTAAAGCCTAGATATTATTAGCCCTAAGGGATTATCCTAGATATATTTCTCTCTAAAATCAGTATAAGAAAAACCAGAACATTTTATCATGTTTAATGTTCTTAATAGAATGGGCTTTCACAGAGTAAGTACTATTTCGTTACAATATTTTCAGTATTCAACAGTTTCTAAAAATTCCATCAATATAACCCGATAAATACCCTTAAACATTATTTACTAGCCTTGAAATGAAATTATCAAAAATGGAATTTGTATGTTATGCACTTGATTCGATAAAACTATTATTGTTTATCATACATAAATAAATATTTTTATTTTGCTTACCAATTACTGTCTAAATACTTTTTAAATTATTGAAAAAACCTTATTACTTTATACCTATTTTCTTTAGAATAAAATAATTTTGTATAAATTAAACCAAGAGTCACTTATAAACATTGACGTAGAAAAATAACTGTAGTGTTGTTTATTTAATGAACTTACACTTCACTTTTTGTTAAACAAAATAACGAAGGAGATTGTATACAACGAGAGGACCGAGCAGCTGGAATCAACTCCGCGGAGACGTTGTTCACCATCCGCGCGTCAGATCCGATGTGGGTGATTTAGAAATTACTAAAAGTTCGTGCAAAGAGCCGAAGTTCTATTGATCGCGAACGTGGACTACGAAGTACAGAATTATCCAACCAAAAGCCAGATATATTGTTCGATTACCTGAGAAACCTTCAAGCGATACTTTTCTTGACAGTAATTGACTAATTTGAAATGTTTTCACCTGTATCTTGTCGTGTAACAGGTATCTATATATAGGGTATAGTGTGAAAACAACTTATGGAGTTGTTTTTGATTTATGTATGTGATTCTTAGCGATCAATTCTATTTCTAATTTACCAACATCTCACGAGATATGTTTATTTTACAACAATAGTATATTGTGTATCTAGGAGTAAAAGCGATACATTCTCGGACTACAATGTAAATTGTAAAAAAAACATTGGAGTCTGGGAATGTGCTTTTACTCCGAGGTGTACATTCTATTTTTTCTGAAATCGCATCAATACAAAAATTAACAAATTTTTATAAAGCATAACAATTTTTGATAACCATCTTATTGCCTATAAAATCGTTTCCTTGACAAACACTGGTTGTTTATTATTGTGACAAAAGTCAGTTATTGTTTGGTGTTAGTTAGTTAAAATGGACATCGATGATGATGTTCAGAGGTGCAGGACACCACCAGAATTTCTAAATACTGCCACAAATGCCATTTTAAATGTATTGCCAAATAAATCCAAAGCAAAATATGAATTTGCTTATAAACGTATTATGGATTATTACCAAGAACAAAATACCTACAACCTCGCGATCTGAAAATGTAATGAATGCATACTTTTCAGATTTATCGAAGAAGTTAAAAGCTTCTGCATTGTGGTCAAATTACTTGTAACACTACTTAGGGGCGCCAATTTGTAACAATATTAGTTCCTTTGTAACCCTTTTTAGTCCCAAAAAGGCAGAAAGCCAATTTGTAACTAAAAAACTCTCCAAAATATGTCACGGCTAAGAGACCCTCTCCAGAGGGTGATTTAACTCCAAGTTAATGCTCACTAAAGGAAGGATTGGGATGTATAAGTAATAAGGGCGCCACTATCTTTTGAACGCTATCGATTAAGCAAACAAACTACACAAAAACTAAGGTGAGAAAGATAGAAACACCTTGTAATTACTTTAATTAAACAACAAATGAAGAAGCTACTTGAAATAAAGACCGACCACGCTACACCCTTAAGACTTATATCAGTTGAAAAGGATAAAAAATTATTGGGCGATTCAATAAATAGCCTAGCTCAAAACAGAAATTGTGTTTTGTGTCATTTGTCAGAAGAAATGCGTTCGTTATTCAATTGCAAGCGAGGGACGCGTTCTTTGACTGGCCTCGTTCAAGCAGATAAATAGTTAGCGTCTATAAGGGTTGTCTCGTGTACAGTAGCATTAACAGTGAATCGGGGTCGGTTTTAACGGTAATAATAGCGGTATCGTTTACGGTCGGTAATAGTGCAAGGTGACATGACGATAGACATGTTACATACTCAATGCTGAAAAGCGTACTTAGTACCAGAAAAGATATTGATATAACAAAATATTTTAAACTACGTGCCTTTCTAAAACGTCAAAGTAACAATTACAAACCAAAGAAATCAAAAGTGTTGTCACTTGAACAAATTGAAATTTTTATAACTCAAGCACCAGATAATATATTATATTTAATGAATAAAATATGTATAGAATGTAAATATTTCAAAATTAATATGTTATTGATAAAGAGTTTACTTTTTAGGTTGCCTTAATATTTGGTGTTGCCGGTGCATGTGGCCGTGATGAACTATATCAAATGAATTTGAATGACATAGAAGATTTTGGATCTAAGCTTTTCATTAAAATACCTCATAATAAAACAAATAAACCAAGATCTTTTATAATAAACGAAACTTATATGTAGTGATGAGCGAGACTGGTATTGGTCTTGCAGAAAATGCAAAACCAAGACCAAGACTATGACCAACTTCAGGCTGCAAGATCAAGACCAAGACCGAGCAGTGCAAGACTTATGCAAGACCAAGACTTAGCATTGCAAGAAGACCAAGACCAAGCCTGCAAGAGTCTGGCGGTTTTGGTCTTTTAAACTATAAACCGAAAAATAAAGCAGCCATGGATTATTTTAATATCTAAAGCTTCGGTTTCCTAGGATAGCGGTGTCGCAATAAAGTGGCCGTAATTTGACGACCGTTCTAGACGGCCACTATCGGTGAGCACAGATGTAAAGTAAGAGTTTAACGTAACGCAATGTATGAAGTGTACCGTGGTGGTAGCGATGAGCAAGCGCCATCTACAGAAGAGGCAGTAGAAGCCCGTCTATCCGAAGATGAAGATATTATTGATTTTGATAAGCTTTATTCAGCACCATCTAACTCATCAAGCTCTATTATATCTGACTCAAAACACCAAGAAAACACCGTAATAGACTCAACAATGAGTCCGCCCGCTGGTTACTTTGTATCAATTGTTGAGCAACGAAACTAAAATAATTTTTACCTATATCTATTCGAAGTATTTGTCCTATTTTTGTTTTTCATTATTTGAATGAAAAGAAAAAAATATTTTTTTATTATTATGTATATTTATACAAATAGTAGGTACTTTTGGTGGGATATTTTTATATTTTGTTGTTCTGTTCTTTGGATATATGCAGTTTTTTCTAACTGTTGTGAAAACTTAGTATTTAGTTGTTGTTAAATATATCCTTCTAAAATATTAACATAAGCTCTATTATTGATAATGTACCCTACCTATTGTTTTTATTCATCAACACCAAACATACTTTTAGTTTATTTCAAATCTCACATTATAGGCCTGCAAAGAATAATTTTTTATAAAGAGACGCAAAATTCAGTGACTTTAATATTCATACATTTTTCCAAACTCATAAATAAAATTATTAAATGTTAGATTTTTACGTCTGATTCTATATATTTTTATTATTGACACATTATAAAACTATATTCTAAAAAAATTGTCAAAATGAATAAAAAATAAAAAGCATGCGTAAAACAACACTTTTCCGTACGCATTTTAATTCAGACAATATCTTTTTCCCGCACTGAGTGTGGGTAAGAATTTTTCCCACACGCATTTTTTTTATTAATTACAGTTGTTTTCCGATAACCTTTTTGACAAATTATTGTATTATTATATTTATCTTATTGTACTACATACAAATAGTCAAAAAATTAAGATTATTTTACATGAAAATAAGGATTTTTAAAATGTTTGTTTTTAAAAAAATCATAATTGATTAAATCACCTCTGTAAACTTTACTCAAAGCAACAACAAACTCACCTGTTTAAGTAGGGTTGCTATATCTACAGTCGTATATTTATTGACACTATGAAATATTTAATAGTCAAAATCGCATCTTTTCAAGTATCTAAATAATTTTCGAGGTGATTTTGCTTGTAAAAAAAATATTGATCCTAACTCTTGCGGAAATTAACTTTTCCGCACTTGTTAGGATAATAACTATTTCATACTTGATTTATCGCTACAATGTAATAAAAAATTTATAATGAAAAATACTATCCCTTTCATTTAATCTTTCTTTACTTGTAATGATTTTAAAAACTACTGGGCTCCAGTACATCTAAAAAAATTGGAAGACCAAGACCAAGACTGGACCTTGCAAGAACAAGACCAAGACCAAGATTGCTTATTTGACTGCAAGACCAAGACCTTGTGTGCAAGACCAAGACCAAGAATAACCCGGTCTTGGTTCTTGCATTTGCTCATCAAATTCAGATGAATACACAGGACATTGTTTCCGTCGATCCTCTGCAACAATTTTGGTAAATGCTGGAGGAGATTTAGTTGCTTTAAAAAGATGGGGGATGGATAGGTTAGGTTCCGTGTCTCGGGGGGTTGGATGAGGGAGGCTGGAAGTGGTTAGGTTAGGTTAGGTACGGTTCCACTCCTTGGAGCTGTAAGACCATGCTGGGTGTGGAGTGACTTAGCAACTTCCTCCTTTTACGCGACGTAAGTGTAATAAAACCCCGCTAGAAAGAAGTACAGGAAAACTAGAAAAAAAATCAATTTTATTACTAATGAAAAAGCTGGCTCACCCAGTATAATTAATTTATAAGGTGAACGGTCCTGGCAAAGTGTGGAGCCATACGTATACATTTCGCTCTGTGATTTTTACTCAAAATCGTACCTATTATATCAAAATTAATTGTGAAAACTATCTATGTTACTGTGTGACTACAAGAACTTCCTGACCTAACCTAACCTAACCTAACCTAACCTAACCTTACCTAACCTTACCTAACCTTACCTAACCTTACCTAACCTTACCTAACCTTACCTAACCTAACCTAACTATTTTTGTCGCCGAGTTGGCGTTTCTTGGCTGCCGCAGCTCAACACCGCCGAGGGGTGGCCGAGTTCAAGTCGTGGGGCTGGGTTTCGGGATCTGGGACTCGTGTTACCTTTTAGCAATTAATTATAATTATAAATTTTTTGCTAATTAATCATCCTTAAGAATCCTACAAATTATTTATTATTAAAATTGTTTATACGCAATATATGGTTTATATTTTGATGATTGATAGTTCTACTTTTATCCAACATAAATCCGCTATTTTATGTTCAAGATGTTATTTAAAGTTTTTCAAATATTTAAAATTTTATTTTCAAAAACAAAATTTAAAATCATTAATGTAAACATTATATATAAAACTTCGTAAAACTAAAATGATGATTTCATTTTTAAAGTAACTACATAGATTAATAAAGTATATAATATGAACATTGACCAGACTCCTCCAACATTATAAAACACGCAAATTTGACGTATGTAATAAGTAGTTAAGGTAATTATAATCGGTTGAGAAATATTTTATAACTACCAAGGTTGTTGATTTTCAAAACATTTTTTTAATTAATTACATCGTATAGTTAGATAGTAAGTAAAAACAAAAAACACGTCTTAAAAAATTTTGCTGATTCAGGGAATACAAGAAACCAAAGGATATTGCGAATATTGTTGGTGTTACTCAGGGTGCTGTATTAAAAATAAAAAATTCCAAGACACAAATGATGTGAAGGATCGTCCCAGAAGTGGCAGAAATCGATTTACAACAGCAGCACAAGACCGGCAGATAACATTGATAACTCGAAGAAATCGACAGAAATCTACGAGTGGCATATCCAGAGAATTGTTAGACTTGAAGGACTGAATATCTCAAGGCAAACAATTACACGAAGATTAAATGCGATAAATTTGTACCCTTTTTTTGCTTATTGATTTCTTTTAAATAATTTGTAATACATTGTACATTTTTTACCTCAAAAGAATAAATCATTTTTTTTGTATGTTTATCTGACTTCGAAATTTATTTAGTATTGGTTAGAGTTGTAGCAAAATGATGTTTACTTATATCAAAAAAAGTTATTTATAAAAATTAATAAAAAGATGAAATATTCCATTATTCCAAACTTTTGGACATATGTGTAACAGGTCGGCTGAAAAGTCCCCGGTCTACCATAGTAAAACACAATATTTTGACAAAATTCATTTTTTTTATTCAACATAGTTGCCTTCAAGGGCGATACAGCGATTATAGCGACCTTCCAACTTTTCGATACCATTTTTGTAGTACTCCTTCGGTTTGTCCTCAAAATAGGCTTCACTTTCGGTGATTATCTCAGTATCAGAGCCAAATTTTTTTCCCGCGAGCATTCTCTTCAGGTCAGAGAAAAGGAAAAAGTCGCTGGGGGCTAGATCTGGAGAATACGGTGGGTGAGGAAGCAATTAAAAGCCCAATTCATGCAATTTTGCCATCGTTTTCATTGATTTGTGACACGGTGCATTGTCTTGATGAAACAACACTTTTTTCTTCTTCATATGGGGCCGTTTTTTCGCGATTTCGGTCTTCAATCGCTCCAATAATGCACAGTAATAGTCGCTGTTGATTGTTTTTCCCTTTTCCAAATAGTCGATGAACAATATACCGTGTGTATCCCAAAAAATTGAGGCCATAACTTTGCCAACTGACTTTGGTGGCGGTTCACCGGCCGCAGTCCACTCAGCTGACTGTCGATTGGACTCAGGCGTGTAGTGATGGAGCCAAGTTTCATCCATAGTCACATATCGACGCAAAAAGTCGGGTTTATTACGACTTAACAGCTGCAAACACTGCTCAGAATCATCAATTCGTTGCTGTTTTTGGTCGATTGTGAGCACGCGCGGCACCCATTTCGCACAGAGCTTCCGCATACCCAAATATTCGTGAACGATATGTCCAACACGTTCCTTAGATATCTTTAGAGTGTCAGCTATCTCGATCATATTCACTTTACGGTCACTCAAAATTATTTTGTGGATTTTTTTGCGTACCAGTCAATGATTGTTGATTTTCCTGGCGCAGAGTCCGGAAACTCAATATCAAGCCAAGCTTTTGCTTCAACTGTATTTTTTCCTTTCAAATAACAATATTTAATAAGCACACGAAATTCTTTTTTTTCCATCTTTTTGAAAATAACAAAAGTTGCTTCACTAAAAATGCAATATCTCACAAACTAATAGTCCGATAGCTGTCAAATTATTACACGAATCTTTTGATACTATCTAAAAATGAAATGGATTTAATTCTAGTGCCGGCCTGTTACTTGTATCAAAAAAAATATTTATAAATATTAATAAAAAGATGAAATATTCCATTATTTCAAACTTTTGGACATATGTGTATGTTAATAAGTAAGTACAGAGATATAAATTCAATTGTTACATTGTTTGTCTGCAAAAGTTCTTGTTTATGTTGTTTTGGGTAATAAATATTGTTATGCAATGATTTTGGTACCCATGTTAATTGATTGCTTGTTAGAATTTTGTTGAATTTAAAACTAGTGAAATTATTGCAGGTGGGAATGCCAAATATATCAATATATGTTGTCAAAAGAACAGTAAATTTGTATAATAACAGTTTTGTAGATGTCATAAAAATTAATAAAGTCAAAAAGGTAGAAAAAACCTTTTTAATGTCTACATAAGCGGAGATCCATATAGTAGAGACACGGTCTCAAGAAAACATAATAATCAAAATTTTATTAAAATTATTGACAACTAAATAAAACCTCAATTTTCCATTGTTGTTACTACCTAACAACCAAAGTATCTATCTTGATAAAATGAATGAAATTAGTCAATATGACTATGAAAATGTTTAATTTTATAATTTATAATAGTATCAATCGTGCAAAAAGCGTTATAAGCATGTCGAACGTTAAGGGTAACCGATCTCAGACAATAATTGGAGTCGTCGCTCTGCTCCTCCTCCAAACAATTGTCTTCGATCGTTATAAAACCATTACCGTTCTCCATACTTAATATACTATATGATTTTTCCCAGTGGATTTTTCGCATAATTACTTTACTGATACCCCCTCCTATAAAACTCCCTAGATCCATCTCTGAAAGTTAGTTATATTTATATTATATCGAACAAAATTTACTAAATATAGATGCAATGTTGAGTCTGCAACAAGATTGACGCCCACAACCAGGTTTCTATTTACACCTACAGTTTCTCTCGAAGTTTCTTGTTAGCAAATGTTCTATGAATGCCAAGCTACGCAGAAAATGAATTGACCAGTTCTATTGATGCGGAACTGTAAACTTTGTTGGCCGAGCAATTTGATATTTATTTTCAGAAATGTAGTTAAAACCAACATTGTGTAAGGAAATTATTTTAGATTATGTTTTACACTGGGGACACTGTGATATACAGGGTGATACGGAATCGGTTAAATAGAGAAAAAGTTTTATATTTTGGAGGTGAGTAAAACGCTACGCCACTGTTCTCGGCGTCGTCAGATTTTTTCAATTGTTTTTATTTAAAAATTAATTTTTATTTAAGGGTAGTGGAAAAATCATATATGTATAAAGTGGGAGTAAAATGCCTATTCCTTCCTTGAATGATTAAAAAATAGCACTTTGCTCTTATAAAAAAAACGTACAGCCTACCTCTATCTAAAGTATACCTTTTTTCACTACTAGGCTCTAGAAGTAACTTTATTGAGAGGATAAAGTTCATTATTAACCAAGGTAGAAAAATATAGATCCTAATTGATAAGAACTAAATCTCAATCCATTTCACAGAATGCGAGGTTAACTGATGCAAAGACAAAATGAAAAAATATTTTTCATTACTTATTTAATAGTCATATCCACCTACCTGGTCAAAAATGAAAATCACTTGACTTATCCATACATTTACATAGATACAACACCATACACATACAAATTAATGTATTGTTGGGTGCACAAATATCATGTCACGAGAAACGGAATTGACAGGTGATCCGTTCAAAATTTTTATTAATTTTTAAAATCAATATTTAAAAAAATAGAATGCCAGTAGTAAAAAAATTATATGTGAGCCACGGTAGAATAGTTATTTTTGTATCTAGTGCGCGAAATGCTACTTTGGTGATCGAGAGCTGTTTCTTTTTAAATAGTCGAGATCACCAAAGTATTTCGCGCATGAGATGCAAACAAAACTTTTTCTACAAACGCTTAGCTTAATATGAAAAAAATTATTGAACTGGTTTGAACTGTTTTTCCAAATCAAGTAATTAGGTACTGTAACTATGGAAATAAAATGGCATTTGTTGACAATTATTTCAAACTGACAGTTCTTGATAATTATTTTCATTATTCTGGAGTGAATTCTTATTTGCGTCAATTTCGTGCGTGATATTTATAACTGTGAATAAATGGAAATTTAGAGCGACGATGAAGTAAGCAGTACCCCACCTAATTTGACAGATGCGGCCAATTCAGTAATTTCAAATGTCTTACCGGAGAAATCGAGGCGCCAGTATGAAAATGCATATCAGCAATTTAAAGAGGGGTGTGAAGCAAATAAAGCCAGAAAAGTATCCGAAAATGTGCTGTTGGCATATTTTGCAGAGAAGTCTAAGAAGCTGAAGTCTTCCACGTTATGGGCAATATATTCTATGTTGAAAGCAACACTCAATGTTAAAGAAAACGTGGATTTTAAGAAATTTACCAAGTTGGTTCCATATTTGAAAAAATTGTCAGTTGGAAACCATCCTAAGAAATCTAAGGTGTTCACTAGAGAAGAAGTTGAAGAATTCATAAAAGAGGCAGATGATGAAACCTATTTGTTGGTTAAGGCAGATTTTTGATGATTGTTTTATGTGTTTTTTAAATTACTGATTTCCTTTTAGGTTGTTCTAATACTGGGCATTTCGGGTGCTTGCCGCCGTGAGAAACTCATTAAAATGACGGTCGATGACATAGAAGATACAAATTACATATTTATTGTTAAAGTATCCGATACAAAAACGCATACACAACGAATTTTTACAGTTTCAAATTTAGATTATATTGACATTTACCGAAAATATGCGGCTCTTCATCCAAATTATGATACCAGTCGCCGATTGTTTTTGAAGTATCAAAATAAGAGATGTTTTAACAAACTTGCTGAAAAAAATTGTATTGGAAAGATGCCTAACTTAATAGCAAAACACCTAAAATTACCAAATCATAATGCCTACACGGGCCATTATTTTCGGAGAACATCAACCACACTCCTTGCTAATACGGGGGCCCATATATATGTTCTGAAGCGACATGGAGGTTGGAAATCTTCGACTGTGGCCGAAGGATACGTGGAAGATTCTATCAACAATAAAATTCAGATATCAAATAAAATTTTAGACTGTGAAATTTCAGGCTTAAATGGATAGTCTTCCAACTCCAAAAACTAGGATATCACGAGCTGAATCTGACTTATTTGGTTTGGGAATAAATATTGGTTCGTGAACTGGCTGCACCATTAATGTTAAAATTGTAAATAATAAATAAAATTAGGTATAAATTTTCTCACAATTTGAAAACCTTAATAATTATTGTTATACATTAATAAATAATTGATTTCTTAGATTTTTGCTTGATTGAGGAACATAAAGGTTAAAATTTAAAAATTCCATATAGTTTACATGCAGTGTGCGAAGTAAATATTTCGCACACTACTTCGCGCACGGCATGGGCGTAGCGAGGTACAGACAGAGGGGGGCAGCTGCCCCCCCCCTAGAAGAGCGATCTCTAGCTGGTAAACTGTAATATGCTCACGAACTCCATAGCTCGCTTGCTCGCTACGTTGCCTATCAGACCTAAGAGCCTAACGGGCTTGTGATCAGATAAAAAAAAATTTACATAATTTCTTCCTCTAAGCAATGTCACTAATAACCCTAAGTCAAACCTAAAAAAGCAACGGAATTACTTTTAAAAAACCCGCCGTAGGAGCAGAGACGTATGCAGGATGAGAGAGGGGGCAACTGGATTTAGTAGCCAATGCTCATCCTCATCTCTCATCAGTCATCAACAGACAATCTTAGTTTAGTACTTCGCTCGGAACGTCCGTTGGTGAATTCTAGGATTTATTTCATCTGCCCCCCCCCCTATATAGAATCCTGGCTACGCCCTTGGCGCACGGTGTCATAGTAATAAAGAAAAATGAAAAAAGGGTCACTTCGCATATTCTTGCCAATGCTCGAACCTTGTCATTTTTTGACGTTTGTAGCGCATAGTGAGTTTGATAGGGATCGTATAGTGGGACTTCGGGAAGCTTGATTTTCTTTTCATCAGGAAATTGCAGTTAGAGTACAAAGAAATGTACACACCGTGGTTAGGTGTTGTCAGGCATGTCTTTGAGAAGGCCGTACGCAAAGAGCAAGGGGCTCTGGACGCTCCTGTAGAACAACAGACCCTGAAGATCGCCGCCTAAGATTATTGGCCGTATGGGACTGTTTCTGCACTACCAGGTCCATTGCAAATGAATGGTTTGCAGAACACGGAAGACCTATTGGCATGCGAAATGTTTACCGACGAATAAGACGTTTTGGTCTGTTTTTATACCGACCACACTGAGTCCTCCCTTTAACTCCAGAACACCGACGTAATCGCCTTGAGTGGTGCAGAGAACAGTCACTCTGGGATCAGGCATGGAACAGTATTGTCTTTAGTGACGACTCTCGATTTTGTTTAGACATGAACGATGGTCGAGCGAGGGTTAGAAGACGACGTGGTGAAAGGAGAAATCCACGGATTTTTGTTGAAAGGCATGTTCATCAAATTGTTGGAGTTTTGTTTTGGGGTGCTATAGCTTATGGTTCGAGATCACCTTTAATCTTCATCCGAGGTAACATGAACGCGCAGCGTTATATCCAAGGGGTTTTAGAACCCCATCTTTTACCCAACCTTGACACCCTGGCAAATTCAACTTTTCAACAAGATATTGCCCGACCACATGTCGCAACAGTCACAGTAGACTTCTTTCAACATAATTGTTACCTTGGCCACCAATATCTCCCGACTTATCCCCAATTGAGCACTGTGGGATATGATGGGTAGGAGATTGCTCAATTTGCAACGTCCTCCTCAAACTCTAGAAGAACTTCGAGAGGAGTTGGTTGTTGCCTGGAATGAGATACCACAGGAGGAAATTGACCACCTACTTAGAAACATGCCTAGGCGCGTTGGAGAATGCGTAACACATCAGGGTGCATCCACACATTATTCAAGGTAAAAGGGCTTTAAAGCAATGAAATAATTTTGAAATTTTTATCATTTATTTATTATGCTTCAGTAAGTAAGTACTTATACAAAATTTTATGAAAATAAAATCATTTAAACTGGGTGTTCGAATTTTTATGTCACTTAGTATATTTATATCTTATATTAAATTTTCTTTAATTATTTATCATTCCAATTTAATATTCTAATGAAATTTAAATTTCAAACTTTATATATCCGACATATTATGTCATTTTAGTAACTCCCAACATAATTTAATGAACACAAAAAGTACAAATTGTTGAATAATGTTATTTAAAAAACTTAAATAAATGCGAATTATAAAAAATATTGCGTAAACTGAGCCTCGGCTCTTTATTGGGTAGTTTTATGAAAATATTGATATTTGTAAGTCATATCTGATAAACTAAAGGTTCGTTCCAACAAGAGTCCGAAACTATCAGAGATTGTTATGAGCATGCGCATGTGCATTTTAGCGTTCCAACAACAATTTGTGACAGTTTGCTGACTGATAGTAAGCTGTTCCAACGTTACATGCAAACGGTTTGAAAACTGTCATAAGAGTTTGTGAATTTGTTAGGAACTATAAATCAGACGCATGCGCAAAGGAAATTTGATCATTCGAAACCACGTGTTTGTCCATTTAATTCAACTTTTAACCTTTTTCGCGTATTATATATTTATATCGTGAGGAGATCTATTTAATATAAATATGAGTTACAGTATGGCTCGGATGAAAATATTGGCAACAGCGATTTATTAGACGAAAGTATTGGTGCATTCCACAGTGAAGACGAATCCAGTCATGTTCTCGAGTAAATAATTGAGGAAATTGGTGTTCGCCCCAAAAATTCAGAATGGGAAAATATTTTTCCACTTGTTGCACTGTCATGTGTTAAATGTCAAACTAGTACTACAGTGTTCCAACAGAACAGTTTTGGACTAGTTTCAAATTTCATAAAATGCGCGCATGCGTAGAAACAAATTTGAAAACAATCCGAAACGCATCCCTGATTGTTTGTTGGAACGAACCTTAATGTTTTGTTGGAGCAGCTGAGCCCTTATTCTTCACTGAGGGAATAGAGCTTCACAAGAGAACATATGTTTTATGTTTCCCAATGGTAGAAAAAATATTAATTGTTCTGGGTTGGCAACTTGAACCGAAATCCCCTATTCTATAGAAATTTAAAAAAAATGAATTGCACTCCATCATTTTGGCCATACTTTTATTAGAAGTAAATTTGACCAAAGTTTGATAACAAATTAAGCAATGTTAAAAAAAAAATGTTGGGAAAGCAAACACCACAGCGAGAATATTATATTCTTAACAATATTTTAAATACACTCAATTTTCTCAGTTTCTACATCTCTAATTTTAACTCGAACACAAAATGTCAAAGGTTATTCGCTCGATGATGATACGAAACGAAGATCAAAGCGAAGATCAAGCAAAGTTTTTCGTTATATTGATGCATCTAATTTAAACAGCTTTCTGAAAGAAATATTAAATTTGACAAATTGGAAATCATATATGTAGCATTTATTTTACTTTTACTGGACTGAAAAGTTGGTAAAAATTTTATTTTCCATATATTTGCCAAAAAAGGATACTCATTTGTTGCTATAGTCTATATAGAAAGGACAAGGAGTAATAAATCATTCATTTAAGTAGATTTCATAGACGTACCAAAATATATTTTAAGAGGGTATACCTTGTTGATGCAAGTGTTGATGATATTGTGGAATTAACGGCTGCTATGTTGTGTGTTGCTAAATCAACAATTTATAGATTACTAAAAGAAAGCAAGAATGGAACTCTTCAACCCCCTAAAACTCCTTCAGACCGAAAACCAATTGAGATCGATGAGTCATTAAAACAAAGACTAAGGCGTAAAGTCCATGGATTTTACTTTCGAAAGGAAATTCCAACACTTGACAAAATTATGACAACAGTGCAAGAAGATACGGACTATACAAAATTCTCCAGAATGACATTATGCAAACTTTTGAAAGATGTGGGTTTCAGATATACAAAACATAACAGAAAATCTCTCTTGATGGAGAAGAGACTATTTAAGAAGCATTCGACATGCCAGAAAACAAAATTTGAAAATCTTCTACTTAGACGAAACATGGATAAATGCTGGATATACAATTTCCAAATCTTGGCAAGATGAAAACATTAAAAGCGGAAGGCAGGCATTCGTGGAAGGTTTGTCGTTAGGTTTGCAGCCACCATCTGGAAAAGGATAAAGACTTATCATTGAACATGTTGGAAGTTCTGAAGGTTTTGTTGATGGTGGATTATTAACTTTTATTTCAAAACGCACGGGGAACTATCACGAAGATATGAATGGGGATGTCTTCGAGGAATGGTATGTTCAAATGTTGGATCTGATTCCAAAAGGGGCTGTTATTGTTATGGACAACGCAAGTTACCATTCACGGTTACGAGAAGCATTGCCCACAAGTCGTTGGCGTAAAGCAGAGCTTTTGGAGTGGCTTATTTCGAAAAATATTAAGTTTCCAAAAGATCCACTAAGGAAAGAACTTTACAGAATTGCAAAAATGAACAAGAATAAATACAAAACCTACATTTAAAAGAAATGGCTTCTTCTCGTGGTATATCAGTTCTTCGACTTCCCCCTTATCATTGTGAACTTAATCCCATAGAATTAATATGGGCTCAGGTAAAGGGGGAAGTTGGAAAAAAAATACTGCTTTTAAAATAAACGATGTTGTGAAATTGTTTGAGAGTGCTGTAAGTCATGTTAGTAAGGAAAATTGGACAAACTGTATCGAGCGTGTTATCAAAGTAGAGGCAAATATGTGGAAAATTGACAATATTTGTGATGATTTAATCGACCCTATTATTATTAATGTCAACAACGATTCTTCCTCTTCCGAGTCGGATATAGAATAAAATGTAAGTAATAAATGTATTCCAATAATTATTTCTTTTCATTTTTTATTATATTATAATTTAAAACGTATTTTTCCCAAAATACACACCACTGCATTGCGTTATTGCTTACCTGCTAATCCTTTAACAATGAAGAAAACCCTAAACTTTGCTACAACTGAAACAAATATGGGGTCGATCTTCCTGGTTTTTAGATTTACGGAAGAAATGTAATTTAAAGTAAGAGATTTACCAAAAATTTCATGGTGCTCCCTGTAAAGGTTTTGCATACTTAATTAGGGTTTATTACTCCTCGTACTTTTTGTACAGACTATATTATTTTAGTACAATACTTCGATCGAAATATACCACACCACAAATATACCCACACCTTACCTTATTTCAAAGGTATACGGGTTTGACATTAAACTTACCCCGAATTTAACTATGCAGGTCTGTATTAAATACATACAGTGATGGGCAAATGTGTGGAACCAAGTAAATAACTCTGGAAAGGTTAAAGATATCAGATTGAAATTTGTAAAAACGTAATAAAAAAAGTTCAAAAATAAATAGAAAATACACAAAAACAATTGAATTATTAATGTTTTACTATTACACCAATAAAAATAGACTTTTAATCATGTTTAGCAAAACTGCTTGATTTTAATATCAAACCGGAAACAAACCTAAATGATAAGGATTATAAATTTACCAAAAGAGTTATTTTAGCAGTATTTATTAATTAACATACAGTTTACAGAAAATATCTATGAAATGTTTGCTGTTCCTTGGTTATTTCTCTTAGAAAATATAATGAGACCAAAAGTCCAGTTCGTTTTTTAGTGTGTAAAAGCCAAATAGAATAAATTCATTATTTAGGTTACTGTACATATTTATAAAAAATCCCGAAACACGTCAAATTTAAATTATAACTTGACATTCTTTTACGTGAAAATGCAACCCCTACCTTCAACCCCCTTAGAATAACAGGTACAACCCCCAATTTTTTAAATGGGAACTATAGGCTTGTGATATATCATTTGAAAGGTCTCTTTATTCTCTATTCAAAAATGTTATTGTTTTTAAATTTAATGCAAAAATTAACATAAAAAAATTAAAATCATGTTGTTACCGAAATTCGCTAAAATATACTCGAAACTTATTACAATATACTTAAAACTTATTTCCCGTTTAGGTCTTGATAATGAGAAAGTGAACAAAAACCATAGCAATGTGGTTTTTAGATGGTAACCATTAAAAAACTTTAAAGAATGTCCGTGGCAACGCTATTTTAACAAGCAGTAGTAAATTGTTTTATTTAAGTTGTCATTGTTGTAATTTAAGTATAAAGTTTATTCAATTCAATTCTGAAAAATGGTTAGGTTAACGGAAATGCATAAAATAACAGTTTTACAAATGATTGGTTACGGAGATAACATCCGAACACAACAGGAAGTAACTCGCCTATTTCATGAGAAATTTACTAATTTACCGCCTATATCCCAAGGAACAATAAGTAAAATAGAAAAGCAGTTTCGCGAGTTTGGTCATGTAAGGCAGATAAAAAAAGCAGCTGCCAATGCACTGAGTGATGGACTCAAATTAGATGTGTTGCTTGAGTTTCAGGAAAACCCACATACATCGAGTAGACAGGCATCCACTACATTCAATGCTAGCCATACATCGATAGCAAACATATTAAAAGAAAATAAATTGCATCCGTATAAGATGATACCTACTCAGGAGCTCATGGAAGACGATTTTGATAGGAGAACTTTTTTTTGTGTGCAAATGATGGACATGTTGGATAACAATATTATCCAATTAGAAGTCGTTATGTTATCTGATGAGTGTACTTTTTTACTTAACGGTCATGCTAATCGGCAAAAATTGCCGCTACTGGTCCACGGAAAATCCTCAAAAGGTTAATGTTTGGGCAGGGATTGTAGGGAACAATATCATTGCTCCCTTTTTTATTAAGGGCACTTGAATGGCAACAATTATTTGGCACTACTTCAAAATGATGTCATTCCAACGTTGGCAAATTTATATCCTGATCCGGGTAACCCTCAAGTTCCAGCGAATACGATATGGTTTCAGCAGGATGGAGCACCACCACATTACCAACTTAATGTCCGGCAGTACCTCGATACAATATTTCCCAATCGGTGGATAGGGAGGCGAGGATCGATTGAATGGCCAGCGCGATCACCTGATCTTACATTATTAGATTTCTTTTTATGGGGATATGTGAAGAGCCATGTGTACAAAACTAAACCTGATTTAAATGACTTAAAAGAACGAATAACGCTTGCGATTAGGTCGATCACGCATGATATGTTAAATAATGTTAGAAGACAGTTTTATTTGAGATTAGGATGTTGCCAAGACGTTCGCGGAGAACATTTTGAACATCTACTTCATTAACATTCATAGTTCTTTTTCGTGTTCTACATTTTATTACGTTTTGCATTACATTTTAGTTTTTGATTGTATTGTAGCGATTTTCGGTAACAACATATTAATTTTTTTTATGTTATTTTTTGCATTAAATTTAAAAACTTAAAATGAATGTTGAATTATGAATTACTGACAAAGTGCAAATGACCAGCTATTTTTACTGCCTGCATGAACAAAAATATCGAAATTATTTATTTTCCGGATTGTTCTTCTTTTTAACTGGAACAAATTCTGTAATTAATTAAATAAAGGTTTGTCGCAAAATTCCTGAAATATGTCAATTTTTATTTTTTATGGGGCATAAAGTAAAGAGGTTTGTTTATTTTTTTAATTATATTAATGGGTGTAGCGACCCCCAACTTGTTTTTTAATGAAGGAGTAGGTTGATATTTTTTTATTTTCATCTTCATCTATACAAGTAGGTAAGTACTTTTTTGTTTTTTACAAGCATGTGTTAGGTCTGCATTCAGTTAATTAAAAATAAAACCATTGTTAAAAGTGTGAAACATTATTATTTTCACAATTTTATGTATTTACTTCTTGAAAAAAATTATAAATAATTTCAAAATTTCACCCTGTCCAATTCATACTTCATGCTATAGTTTGTTATAAGATCGTATTGTTAAGGAGCTTTTAAAATCATTAAACATACAGGGTGTTTCATTAAAAATATAGATCATGGACGATAACAGACTTAAGTGTATCACACTGTAGGTAAGTTTTAATTTATGTTTAAAAATCTTACATTTTATCTTCTAAACTAACCCCACAAATAACTTTATCTTACAAGTGGTTTCCACACTGTACATACGAGTATATGATAATTAATTTAACTAACTAAGCCTTTGCACGGCTACCTTTTATCGCCGATTTCTTTGATAAACTATCTGTTTTGACCATAAAATGATTACTAAGTGGACTGTATTTTGAATTTTTTATTTACTATAAAGTTTTTACAAACTGGATACATAGTTTTTATAATTTTAATAGATTTTACATATATCGTTACGTATCATGTTGAGAACGAATGTGGACGACGTATATCTTACGATATCTTTTCTCGAATTGGCGGTTAGAACGCTTGTACTCAGGGGGATGCGGAAAGCACCCTCTTTACGGTTAAAAACACAACTATACATAGGCGTTCGCCTTTTAGTTTTATATAATTTATTGTTGCTGCGTCAACATTCTCCCCCCCTTGAGGCATAGTCCTCAAATGAGTCATGCTTACCTGTATTAATCGGCAAGGGACAAAGTTTTGCAATAGGTCGAGTAAAAGTACCTTTTAACGTTTTTATTTTTGCAACGCGAACCTTATCATCCTTTCCTATAATCACAGAAACTACCCTAGCAAGACACCATTCCAAAGGTGGCAGATCATCCTCCTTTACTAGAACTAGATCTCCTATTGAGATGTTGGGTTTGTTAAATCTCCATTTCGGACGATTCTGTAGTTGGTTTAAATAGTCGCGAGACCATTTGTTCCAAAATTCTTGGCGCAATTGTGATATGCGTTGCCAAATATTTAACCTGTTCTCCGGAACAGTTAAGACATTTTCTCTGGGAATGAGGTTAATGCTTGACCAATTAAAAAGTGCCCGGGAGTGAGGCAAGACAAATCAGAAATAGATGAGGATAAAGGAAGCAGTGGTCTCGAATTGAGAATGGCCTCAATTTGAGCCAAAACTGTTGTCAAATTTTCAAAGTTTAATACCGATTTACCCAAGATTCTTTTCAGATGGTACTTGGTGCTTTTTATTCCTGCTTCCCACAGCCCTCCCCAGTGGGGACTATTAGGGGGAATAAATTTCCAACGAATTTCTCTTGATGATAAGAAATCTTTAATTTCATTATCACAGGATTTGAAAAAGTCATATAGATCGCGCAAAGCGTTGTTAGCTCCCTTGAAATTCGTAGCGTTGTCGCTAATAATGACAGCTGGATTGCCTCTTCGTGCAATAAACCGCTTCAGAGTAAGTAGAAAAGCTTCCGTTGATAAATTTGACATAAGTTCTATATGTATTGCTTTGGTTGCCATGCATACAAACAACGCTATATAAGCTTTAGACAATCTCGATTTTCTTAAAGCAGAATCCCGAATCATTATTGGTCCGCCAAAATCAATTCCGACATTAAAAAATGGTCGAGTCAATTGTGTTCGTTCGAGTGGCAGACTTCCCATTAACTGCTCCGAAACGATTGCCCTGAACCTATGACATTTAACACATTTTAACAAAATATGCTTTATGTAACTTAACCCTTTTACTGGCCAGTACCTTTGGCGCAGATTATTTAAAACCAATTGTGGACCTGCATGTCCCAGAATATTGTGCTCATGATTGATGAGCAAATATGTAAAATGGCATTTTGCCGGCAGAATGATTGGATGTTTGGCGTCAAATGAAAGAAGTGAGTTATTCAAACGCCCTCCAACTCGTAAGATCCCATTTGCATCTAGGAATGGATTCAACCCTAAAATAGAACTGGTTTTGGATAATCCTACACCTTTTTTTAACAATTCCAACTCTTCCGAATAATATTCTGTTTGAAAAACCTTAATAATATCTGTATTGCTCCTTTCCAATTCCTCAACCAATAAAGGACCCGAAATTTTTGTAGTTCCTCTTTTAGAGTTATTACAAAATCTAAGTATATATGCAAAGCATCTTTGCATCTTAAGTAATGAAGAAAACCTTAAAAACATGGATAAATCTACCGTAGCCTTAGTCTGAACATGAGATGTAAGCCTTTGCTCTGGCAAAGAAGAGATGTTTAGAGGACCATTTTCTTTTGATGGGTTCCAATTTGGGTCAAAGAGAAAATTAGGTCCGTGAAACCAAGCAGTGCAATTCAAAGCTTCTGCTGCCAATCCCCGAGAAATATAATCTGCGGGATTCAATTTGGTATCAACATGTCTCCACAGTACATCCGAAGAAATATCTTGGATTTCCGAAACCCTGTTAGCAACGAAGGTGGTCCACCGCGACGGTGTTGACTGTAGCCATGCTAATACAATGTTGGAGTCGGTGAATAAAACTGTATGTTGAAATTTTAAATTAATAAGTGACCGGAATTTGTCACACATGCGTGACAACAATAGAAAACCACACAATTCCAATCGAGGAAGAGAAACCGTCTTGAGCGGGGCCACTCTGGATTTAGCATAAACTAAATGACTTGTGACAGAATTGTCTGAGTATAAAATTCTTACATACAAGCAAGCTCCATAAGCCAGTAGGCTTGCATCAGAAAACCCAATAAGTTGTATTGATACAACTTCCCCTGGTTTAAAAATCCATCTAGGAATTTTAAGCAAATTTAACCTTGGCAGCTGTTTGTAAAACCTTTGCCAATCATTTAATAAATCTGGTGGGATTTCTTCATCCCAATCAACCTTTAATGACCATAACCTTTGTAAGAAAATTTTTGCTATAATGATAACTGGACCGACAAACCCTATGGGATCAAATATTTGTACAGTGATTCTTAAAATTTCACGTTTGGTAAATATTTCTTTCTGTTCAAGGTTGGGTACTGATATCATAAAACAATCTGAAACGGGTTGCCATGAAATCCCCAAGACCTTTGAATTCTCACCTTGTAAAAAACTTAAAGAACGATCATTAGAGTTCCACTTGTGAAGTATGAACCCTGCAGATTCAAGCAATCTTCTAAGCTCCTCTTGTAGCTCAACCAACTCTTCAGCGGTGTTTTTTCCGCACAAAATATCATCAACGTATGTTTGATTTAATAAAACATCCGAAGCAAGCGGATGTGAATCCTTTGATTGATTGGCCAGTTCTACCAAAGTTCTGGTTGCTAGAAAAGTTCCACATACCGTTCCATATGTTACAGTCTGGAGTTCAAGATGTCTAAATCTTTCACCAGAATCCTCCCTCCAAATGATATTTTGTAAGTGCCTATCCTCGGGAGCAATTTTTATGCACCGATACATTTTTTTAATGTCACTCGTGAGTACGAACCTAAAAGTTCTGAACCTTGCTATTATGTCTAACAGCTCAGGTTGAACAATACCACCCTTAATAATAATGTCATTGAAACTTAATCCCGATGAAGACTTCATTGATCCATCGAAAACAACTCGATATTTCGAAGAAGTTTTATCCTCCCGAATTACACAATGGTGTGCAAAATAATTTCTCTTTATTTCCATAGCCTTGTTATCGTCTGTGATGTCCTTTGCATGTCCCAACTCTACGTATTCTTCAATAAACGCTTTATACTCGGCCTTTAACTTAGGGTTTTTATTAAACCTTTTTTCTAGTGACAGAAACCTTTGCTTTGCTTGAGACAAAGTGTCTCCTAGCGAAGATGAATCACAACCTGGTTTAAGGGGAAGTTTAACTTCAAAAGTGCCATCACTAACCCTTTTTGTGCTTTCGGAATAAATCCTTTCAGCCATTTCATCCTCATGGGACATATGCCTTTTAGTGCTAACCTCCTCCAAGCGCCAAAATTTTGAGATTGTTTCTTCCAAACTGGAGTGTTGGGAGAACAATGACACGCTGAAATTAGACGAACTTGAATGAGTATGTGACACACTGCCACCTACAATCCAACCAAATACACTGTTTTGAAGTACTGGTTTTCCTTCACCTAATCTGATCAAACCGGCTCTGATGATGTCGAAATATACATCTGCACCCAACAAAACCTCAATATCGCCAGGAATATGAAATGTTTTATCCGCTAAATCAATCCCGAGGGGAATCTCCAGCTCATTAACATCGATATAAGCGTGTGGAAGGGAACAAGTTATTTTGTCAAGAATTCCACAAGTAGCTGTAACCGTATGGTTTGGATCTTTTGCGTTCTCAATTCGAACGTGAACAAAATCTGAAACCCTTACCGAATGTTGTCCAATACCTGAAACCTTAATATTGTTTGAATTGACTGGCAACCCCAACTTTCCAGCCACCTTTCTTGTGATAAAGAGCTTTGCGAACCAGAGTCCAGCAGGACCCTTGCAAAATCTTGCCACTAGATGTGTTTAAGTTGACCATTGCTGTTGCTAATAAAATTTGCTTCTTACTGTTTGCAAATAAACAAGGAGTTTGTGAAATACTTGCCTGATCTGGAGTAGTTATTAAAGAAGTTGACGGAGCAAAACCGTCATTTGTACTAATGGTATTATTATAACCTCGAGAAATATTTTTACCGCCTAAATCTGAGCCACTTTCTTTTTCAATTTGACCTTTACGACCCTTGCTATCGTGTAAAAGCGTATGATGTTTTCCTTTACACACCCTACAACCATCAGACTTACAATAGTTCGCCGTATGTTTTGATCCAAGACAGTTAAAACAAAGCCTATTTTTGATTACAGCATCCCTTTTACCGTTTAAATCGAGCTTTAAAAATGATTGGCACTTGTAAAGTGCGTGATATGGAAAGTGACAATAAATACATTTTTCCTTAAATTCTTTCTTGTCCTCATCTAATGTCGAGTGATAACTTGTTTTAGAAGCCTTCTGTTTAGTATTTTCTGGCATTGCCAACGCTTCCAAAGCCAAACAGCGTCTCTCAATAAATTTTATAAATTCATCAAAGGTTGGCAATTCCTCAGCATTCCGTTCGAGCTCATAGGAGCGATGTGTTACAAAGTCCAATTTAGAGGATAATGTATAGACTAAGATGAGATCCCATTCCTTTACAGGAACCCCAAGAGCCTCTAACGCATTGTAATTTTGTTTGATTTTGACAATAAAATCCCTTAAAGCACCTGGTGAACCTTTTGTAATTTGCGAGTCCATGAGAACACGAATATGGCAATTAATAGTAATTAATTTATTATCGTACCGTTTCCGTAATAAATCTAACGCGACATCATAATTAGCCTCTGTTATTTGCAAATCTTTAATTATAAGTAAAGGTTCTTCGCGCAAAACTGATTTCAAGTATAGAAATTTTTGAACTTTATTCAAATAAGCATCAGAATCTATTAGAGATTCAAAAAGTTCCGAAAACGACCTATAATCTTCATATTTTCCAGTAAAAATAGGAATATTTATGTTTGGTAATTTTACCTGAGGGGTCGGTAACGTTGACGGAGCAACAGTATTTAAATTACCCTGAACCGGTTCTGAATTATTTGTTTTAATATGAGTTTCCGACCTAACCTTAATGATTGTTTTTAATTTACTGTGTAACGAAGTATATTGCAATTCAACGCCAACCCTGTCATCCTCCTGAGTAGCATCCTGGTCCTCCAATTGATCCTGAATATGCTCATAATCCTCAAAAGATTTTATGAGCATATTCTCCCTTATAATAAACTCATTTATGTCTACATCTAGATTGTTCTCATTTACCTTAACATAACTTTCAATTCGAGTAATTTTAGCCTTAATTCTACCTCTTTTTTGTATTAAAATATCCTTGCTAGTTTCAGTCATCTTTAACTTCTACTATTTTAAACCTTTGTAATAGATTAACAATATTAATCCTAATAGCCCTAATTTGTATTAAACCCAAACACAAATACAATGCCCTGTACAAATCCTATTTTGTTTACAATGTAATACCTTATAAATTCCTATAAATGAAGTACATATAACCCTTAAAAACCTTACATAAGTATAAACACCTTATATTGTAAATAATATAACCTAAAAATCCTTTTATTTCGTGATAAATCCTTAAAGTAAAAAACCAGCAATAGCTCTAGCAAATAAAATATGAATTTTTCCGCAAAAAGAAACCTTGAATTTGTTTTCAAAAATACCTTAAAGTTGTAAAATAACCCTTTTTTGCTAAAAAAACCTTGAGTTGTAAAATAACCTTTTTTGTTAAAAAACCTTAAGTTGTAAAATAACCTTTTTTGTTAAAAACCCTAAATTTGTAACATAAGCACTTTTGTAAAATACCCTAAAGATGTAAGTACTACTTACAATTGTAAAATAAACCTTTTTTATGTAAAATACCTTAGAGTTGTAAAATAACCGTTTTTGTTAAAAAACCTTAAATTTGTAAAATAACCTTTTTTTGTTTAATACCTTAAAGTTGTAAAATAACCTTTTTTGTAAAATACCTTAAAGTTGTAAGTACTACTTACAACTTTTTCATCTAAAAATGTATAAAATACATACTATTACATCAATGCGTGATTATAATTATTACTAATTTTAAATAAACACGAAACTATACAAAAAACAAATTAAAGTTCACTTTTTCATTAGTTCATATGAATTTAATCATTAAACGTTTTAAAATAATCGTTCCCAAACTTTAACACTGCAACGTCTACTGTTCACGATACTTTTTCAATTAAGTTCTTATTAAAAATGAAAAGATCTGACCTGTTTTGATGAAATCACAATTTTTCACCCTCCGTTGTAGCCTTGTAGAAAGAATGTTTCTTTCTGTAGTGTTAGTTACCAGTATTTTCTTCCTTTGCAATAAGTACCGGAATTCCTTTAGTGAACTTCTTCCTTGTAAAAACCTTAAATTTCTCCTAAATCCTGCTCGAAGATGACCATGTTTTGACCATAAAATGATTACTAAGTGGACTGTATTTTGAATTTTTTATTTACTATAAAGTTTTTACAAACTGGATACATAGTTTTTATAATTTTAATAGATTTTACATATATCGTTACGTATCATGTTGAGAACGAATGTGGACGACGTATATCTTACGATATCTTTTCTCGAATTGGCGGTTAGAACGCTTGTACTCAGGGGGATGCGGAAAGCACCCTCTTTACGGTTAAAAACACAACTATACATAGGCGTTCGCCTTTTAGTTTTATATAATTTATTGTTGCTGCGTCAACACTATCAACCGCCTAATTACGGTAAAAAATATATTCACTTCTATATCTCCAAAATATCTCAACCACCCTAACCAAGTGATAGTGCTGAAATTCCAGAAAAATTAAATATTTCTATATAACAGCTTATAATTATTAATATTTAACATCACCTGTACCTTAGTAGTGACCTTGGCTGCCGAGCATTTTGTAATAAAAATTATCAGCAGTATACCTAACTAATGAAACAGTGAATCATATATTTAAATTAATTGTGAAACGTCAACACAGATTTATATTGTAAAATAACTATAAACAACAAATAATTAAGTAAGTATACTTGAACCTTTGATATTACACCTAATTAAAAAAATATATAAAAAGTATAAAGTTCTATCTATTTCCTGCTGTTACCAAATTCACCGAATCAATACATGAGACGCCACTGACATTACAACAGGCGCTAAACTGGAGCCATTTGAATTTTCGTATTTTAAAATCCTATAAATACGATAACAAACAATGTCTGGAAAGTAAAACAACAAATAGTCAAGATTATGACTTAATGATCCTCTCAAACTTTATATAATTAAAAGATGGGTTTTCAAATTTTATGGAATTAGAAATATAAACATAAAACTGAATTTTTAAATCATTATTTACATTATTTTCTTATTTATATAATAATGGCATTTGTGACGTACAAACTATTGTTAATAAAATACAAAAAATATAGCAACTTTAAAAGTTTTAATTTTCTCAACAATATTGACAAATAAACAACTTACCATCAGCGGTTGAGCGGTGGTACTAAATGCATTTCGCCTTTTTGGACCTACAGCTTTTCATTCAATTCAAATACTTCACCTGAATAGTCACAAGATTATCTGTATTTCTGAGTTTAGAAATAGAAGCAACATTAACTTGTTATTAGTTACAGACACATTAATATTGTTAATGAATTAAATAAGTACGAATCTCTTTCGGAAAATACTTAACACCTCCACAACACAAATATAAACTGAATTTTATCATTTTCCAGGGTCGCTACAGTCGCTAGTATCACGTCAAAGGTATATCAAATCAAATACTTCAGGGTTGCCAAAAGAATATTTTATAGGTTATTTTTATGCTGCAATGTTGGCGATCAATAATTACTACTTCTTATCTTCTTACCACTGTTTATAGTTATAAAGGGTATCTTTAAAAATTAGACGTATTTTTTAAGAACTTTCGGTCAATAAGGAAAACAATAATATTTGGACTAAAATATCATGGAAGCATGCATACAATTATAAGAGTCGTTTTGTATTTCTACTTTTTAAGTGCAGTTCAAGGTAAAATGTGTTCAATTTGTTTATTTATTTTACTCTACTGTTTAAATTGTATTTAATAACAATTTCTATTGCAACATAAATTCTTTGATTTCACACTCAAATTGTTGACAATATTTACTTAATTGTTTATTTATTAATATCCTTAATAATATCAAATTGTGCCTGAACATAATTCTATTATCAATTAGATGGTGATTTTAATTTTTTTCTCTATTAATACCTACCAAAACTAAAAACTGATTTTTCTAATTCTTGAATGAATTTTTGGGATCAGACTAATAAAACTTTAGCAAAGTATCTTATTAACTTTAAAAACATATAATTATAAGTTTTATTAGTTGTATGTAGTATAGTATGTATTAGTACCTATATCTCCTAACTCAAAATTAAAACCTAATAATTATTTAAATTGTTAGACATATGTAGATGGATTTATTTATGATAACCCCATATTTTGAGTGTACCTATAGAGTTTACTTAAATAAAACTTTGTAGGTGAAAAAATCAAAGAAATAGCAGTAAATATTGGCAAAAATATAACCCTACCATGCCCCCTTCATCAAACCAGGAATGTTATGTGGGTGAGAGAAGGCAGAGAGGATCAGCAACATACCAGAATGTCAGTTTTGGAAAATGGTTCATTGTTTATCTCAGCAGTTGATCAAAGTGATGCAGGATTGTATTCTTGTAGTAGAGAAAACATTGTTAATTCGGACGTAAAAGCAAAAGTTAAATTGACAGTGAGAAGTGAGTATTCTATATTCTATTATATTTATATGTTTTCTTAGAGACTTAAAGTATAGTCTCGGGTATAGTAAACATTTTAACTTTATTATTATTAATTTTTTAATGGAAAATTTCTTTCATATTTAAAAATAGCTTTACTGATAGGAGAATAAGTGGAACTTATTATTTCTTGATTACATTTTTCTTCAATTCATGATACTGCAAAACCAATATTTAACCCATAGATGACCATGTTTTATTATTTTTTTCTCTAATTTTCATAATAAAGATTTCCAGATTAAGTCTCAAAATATATTAATATATTCTCTATATTTTGTTTGTTACTGGTCTATTAAAGATATAGATGAAGATATATCTTTTAGATAGTCAGGCAAATTCTAATGTTATTTTGAACTATCAGATGGGTATAAATTGTTTGTTTTATATTTTATCTCATTAAAAATATTAACTATAATAATAACAGTAGAAAGGGGCTATACTTTATTTCTGTTGAATAGTATAGTTTTTTTAATTGAAATAATGTGGTAAATATTAAAATATGAGTTTTATCGTGGTTTTATCTTAACTTTATCCTCTATATAAAATAGGTTAGGTTAAGGATAAAGTTGATATTATTCAGCTGTCTTGTTAAATCATCCATAATTATAAAGACTAGTACCAATCTTTTTTAAAATTTTATACTTTTTTCACTGAGTAGGTATATGGCTCTCATTTTCAACTAAAAAAACCCTACTAGCTTCTTTAAATATTTTTGCTATATCTGAACTTGTCTTGACATTGGATGTATGTCAATTATAAAGGAAGGTATCATTTTAAATGGCTGTTTTGGGCAAAAAGTAGATTTTTTATAATAAAAAACTTAAAATTCTGACAGGAAAGAACAGAAATTTACTTATAAATTCAAGTAAAAAAAACTAATTTCTATTATTTAAAAACCTACTGTATATATTTAATGTGTAGGAGAATTATTTAAAAAAACTATTTGATTCAAGAAAGAACTTCCCAACTTGCAAAAACTTACATAAAATAGATTACTGGATGTGTGTCTAAAAGGCACTAATGTTTAATACAATTTAACTGAACAATGTAAGAATATGAGAAAATATTTTACATTTATTAAAATCTAAATTAGTGAAATTAATTTTTGAAGTGGCCATTGCGCATGTTTGGATACTCACATCTTAGACACAAAGCTGGATCACAGATACATAAAATTCTATTGTTACATGGTTAGGGCCCATATGCACCAACAGTTGGTTATAATTCAATCCATGGTTCAACCAGCAGAAACTGCACAATTGATATGCATGAACCCAATCAGTAGTTAAATTCAACTGTTGGTTACAACTGGTTACTAATTTCAATTGATGATTCATAATGAAGTTTATTGTGCCAACCCTTACTCTGTGGAAGTCCATCTTATTAAAAATAATGAAAAGCTATTTTTCAAATAAATGGTGAAAGTTTAGTTCAAACGTTTAGTTGTTTATTGTTCTTAATTGACGTTTCATAGCCCCAATTTACTTGAGACTTGATATTGTGAATAGTTGTTATGTGTGTGTTTTTTAAATTAATGTATTACTCCTAGAAGTATTATTAGTCAAAGAAAATATTTTGCAGCTCTTCTGGTAGACTGTAGATTTAGATTTTGGGTATATTAAAAGTAATTTAACAAAAATAATGGATATATCTTTTAAATTTTTTTTTTCTGATGATGATATCAAAATTATAATTTTAATTAGTATTTTAAGCATCAATATTAATAATTTCCACTCTTTCTCTGTCCAAAAAATGCACCACCACATGTTTACTCGCCATTTTTAAGAAATAAATTAAAATAAAAATAAAATTTTGTACAGGATTGCTATAAAATGACAAAATTAAAAAAAAATTTCTAATGTTGGTGCATGTGGGCAATTAAGTGGGTAGTTAGTCAACATAATATTTTACAGTACAGTAATAACTATAATAGTTATATGTATTTATATTGTAGTGTTGCCAGGTACTCATTATGATTTTTTGTAATGTCAAACAAAAAAAAATAAAAAAAAAGTTCAGGGCTGGTTTAAAGCCTAAAATTTTGAGAAGTGTATTTTTTATTTATAATCTATATGTGCCCTCCTTTATTATATTATAGGCATAATTATACAAATTAAATGTTTTATTATATCTTTTATTTGTGTCAAATAATTTTACTATATTGTGGTGTTTTGAATATTTTAGCTCCTCCTCCTCTTTTGTCCAATGTAGTTGTAAGACCTAGTACAATACTTGCACTTTTATTGTGGGAAGTGGATGGTACAGGAGGATACCCAATTATTAATTTTACAGCTCAGTATCGATTAGGTTATACTAATAACAGTTGGATACCAATTTCACCAAATCACATCCCCCAAAATTCAGTAAGTTAATGAATTAAATGAATATGTACAAATTAAATATCTTATTGCTTTAAAAAAATAATATTGTTCAATTAAGTGTCTTTCCAGGGCTTATTATATACTTGTACCTAGTGACAAAGCTTGAGATTAGACAAGGTAGAAAATGTCATTGTCTACCCAAAATTCCCAACAATAAAATGTACACTCATGTATAATAAGATTTTCCTAAATTAATTACTTTGCATCATTAAATTAAAGAAAGGCACCCCAGAAGACAAATATTGATTTATTTAGGCAATGAGACAACTAGTTATTTCGTTATGCATCAGACTGGTTTTGTTTAGTAAAGAAAGATATTTCTTGTACCTTGTACAAAGATTGACGAATTAATTAAAAAAAAAAATAAACATTATATCAAGGTTTTTACTGGTTTTTATGTTTAATAAAAATTTCAACCAATCAAGTGTATGATAAGCCTATGCCTTCATTTTTGACATTTATATGCAAATATTGCTTTGACAGTATACTGTAAACATAAACAATGAGCCATACTAGGAGCCCAGCATCAGTGATGTATCTGTATTGCAGATTGCATAAAATCATAAAAATTTTCTTGTTAATTTTTTGGCAAATTAAGCAAATAAAAAAATAAATATCATGCAATTATATGGCAAACAATTTAGTAAGTCTAATTAGAAACATAAAACAAATAGGGTCAAATTTTGAGTTAAACACCCTATTTTACAAAAAAATTTAAATAGGCTAGGAAATCTTTTTTGTATTTTAAGTGAAATTGATATTTGTTTTTTTTTGTATTAACTGCATATAATAATAAATATATCTTGCTGTTTTTGTACATTCTCTATAACTTAAAGATGTTCAAGTTTACGAGATCTTCAAGTTTAGAAGATGCTTCAAGTTTAAGAGATGAGATGTTCAAGTTTACTGTATAATATTCCAACTTTCTGAAAATTACCAGTGTCAAACACGTGTTACATTTACTTTTTCTGACACAAAAAGTACAAATCAGCATAGTCCGAAATCTACAGTTAGATGATAACGTATTACAATAAATTACAAAAGATACATTCTTACATTAAATTTACTTTATAACAACCTTACACACTAATAAAAATTCCAGAAATGTACTTTCACTAGCCATTTTATAAAAAATTACCATAAAAAGATTCTTCGAATAATAAAGAAATATGTTGAAATTCTCATCTGATATAATAAAATATAATATAACTTTCAATGTTTTATAAATATTGTAACAAAAAGGAATTCAAAAATTGGAAAAAAACCTAGCTGTATATGATAGTAAACCAATAGAAAAAATGAGACTGGAGATAATAATTAAAACCCTTGAACCCGATAATGGCATCTCATTAGCACACCTCGTAGTGTAAATACTTTGAACTTCCAATTATAATTATAGAGATCGTATTCATTATTTTATTATTAAGATGGAGCTCGCGGTACTAATTTAATTACCTACATATTTAGGATACCAGGTGCTTAAAACGTTAACAGATACTGTTACAAGATATAATTTTGCATTTTGTTTTTATACTTCTTTTTTTTATTATAAAAAAATTATGTCTACAAATAATTCTATAATTTTTAGAGACAAATTGAGGTTTACAAACTTGAACCAAATACAACATACCAATTTAGAATTTGGGCTACAAATCAGTTAGGACGGGGAGCTATTAATGAAGTGTATGGCACTACATTGTGTGAATATACAGAATTAGGTAAGGGTTAAAATTTAAATGATTAGTCATAATTAATATTTTTTTCTGTACAGGGTGATAATAAGATATTGGTCGTATATATTTGAGAAAAAAAATCATGATAAAAGTCGCCAAGAGAAATTACTGTAAATTATTTTCGAGTTTGTCAAACGTCCGCTAGAGGACGTAACAACCAACACCAAGTAGAAAAATAGGATTTGTATAGAATTTTGCATAATGAAAGTATATCGATGCTATCATTTTCATATTTACTACCAATATGTTATGAGATATGGCCGTTTGCTACCCTTAACTGATCACCCTGTACAGAATTATCAATAAATCAACTTTTTTTCCAGAACTAGCCAGGCGTTTTTTTGATAGTGCTGATAAGTTTGATACAACAGTTTGGGCAATTGCTGTAGGGGTAGTTATGGGTACCCTTGTTTTATTAGGCTTGGGTACTTGTTTTTTATTATACCAGGAATGCAAAGTACCAGGAAGTAAGTCAAAATAAATTTCCGAAGTACTATTTTTTTAGAGCTTTGTACTTTTTTACAATTATTTATTTTTCTTATTAAACATCCACCTTAACATTAAGAGGGTATTACTGCTAGCCTTAAAGGTCTACAAAATCCTTCTTGGGCGTGGGTCCTCACACTTCTACCTTAAGATTTTTTTAAACTCTTATTACTTCTTAATGAACATAAAACACCTATGTACTTGTCTGTAGAATCAAATTTTGACCATTTTAATTCTCCGTATCATTAAATTTGTATTTAGAATTGCCATTTACCCCCTTTGAGTGACAGTTACAAACCCCAATTTTTTAAATGGGAGTATTGGCTTTTGATATTTCGTTTGAAAGGTCTCTTCATTCTCTATCCAAAAATGTTAATGTTTTTAAATGTATTGCAAAAATTAACATAAAAAAGTAAAATATCTGATATGTACCTAATATTTAATTGTTCATTACGTATAAAATATGAATGTCATGACATAATTGTTCAAAATGCTTACTGCGAAGGTCTTGGCAACATTTTAATTTTAAATAAAAATGTCTTCTAAATGTAATTAACATAACAGGGGTTGAAGACAGGGATCACACTTTCACTTTAAAGAATGTCAATTTATAATTTAAATTTGACGTGTTTCGGGATTTTATATAAATATGTACAGTAATCGAAGTAATTTGACCAAATTCATTATAACTAATGATTTTTTAAATAGTTTAGATTGATTTGGTGTACAATTGTAATTGTAAATTCTAAAGGAAAGTTTCAGAACCATTTAAAATTGGTACAGAACCAAGGCAAGGGGATGGTCTAGCCTCTCTGTTGTATCTGTGGTTCCTCAACATGGGGAAAAAAAGTAAAATGAAATTTATTTTGTTAAGGTGATTGTGTCTGAAATGTCAATATTCATATAAGCTTACAAGCAGTTATAAATAGGCTTAGAGAAACAGGTTTAAGAGCCAAAGTACCAGACAACATTGAGATAACAATTTGCTAGAAATTGTTAATTCGAGTATTCAGGCTTTGAAGACGAATGGTTATTATAATTTTATTAGCTGAGAATATAGATGAAATTTATTGTACTAAACCTTACTTTGTGAAAGTTCATCGTGTTGATTTCCCTTGGGAAAATAAACGTGAGCTAATATATCACATCTACCATCAAAGAACATTCATAACTACCTTGACAATCAGTTCGAAAACGATGATGTTTTTTTGTTGGAAAAACGATTTACGAAATATTTTTTGGCTTTACCACACTATACTCTGCTCACAACGCACTATGTTTTCTTTGTTTTTTTCGACAGTTGTTAAGTAACAATTGCTTTTTTGTTTTGATCTTTAAAAACTGATATTTTTCTCTACTATTTTCATCAATACCACCTGAGATAATTTATGTATGGTGTAAGTCATTAAATAAATTAAAAGTGGGAATAAAAATAAAACAACTAAAACATTTTACTTTAAAAATTTCTTTTATAATTGCTTCCGTTACATAAACTGGATTACGAATCTCCATATTTCTGGCTTTACGACTACCCACTAGTTCTGGTAATAGACATATTATTAATCCAGAAATGGTCATCCTTTGAAATGATTTCATGTTTTAGTCCAAGTGGGGTCCAAACGGCAAAAATGTAGGCTTAGTCACATGAAGTTTCCCTTGGATTTTGTAAAACCATTTCGGGTGTCATATTTCTAGCAGAATATAGACATTTTAGAGGTAATTCCATCTGGAGTTGCTCCTAAAAACTGAAAATGTTTATCAATAAATAAACCACATCTCATAATTTTCACATTTAACAATGTTCGAAGTTCAGACAAACCCTTGGGTTTGTTCAAAAAAGTCACTTTATCAATCACCAAAGTAAAATTTCGCCTAAAAACGAAAATACCTAACCATTATGTTATTTTATATCCTTATCTCTAAGTAAAATATTTATTTTTACGATAAATAATTGACTTACCTGATCTTTTTTTTTGGAAAACACTTTCTCTTATACCTTCTTGTCGATAGCCTTCATTGGGATTTAATTCCTCTTTTGTGAACAAGTTCATTGGTTTTCTTTGGAGACATTTCAGATATTACCTGAATCGCAAAATATATTAAGCACATTTTCATCTGATTGTTAAAAAAAATTTACCTGATGTATATATTCGAAAGTAATCACTGAAATAATCACAAAAGTCAAAAAATAACGAGCAAAATATTCAATACACAACCAACATACTAAAAACAAATTAAATTAAAATGAATGCACCTATATTCCAAATAGAATATAAAATACTTTGGTCAAGGTTAAGCCACTGTAATAGTTTAAACAAACCCTCTTCAACAATATACGAGTAGTGGGGTTTATTCAGTAGTAAGATGTACACACCCCTTACTTTTAAATTTTCGCCTTTGCCTCTCTGAGAAACTCGAGAACATGAGTAATACTCTCTTAAGGTTTAAGTACTAAAAACAATAAATATATTTATTGCGTAATTATATCTTATTGTTTTTTTAGTTGTTGAGGAACAAGAAATAATAGAACTAGTACCAAATATTATCCTTAACCCAGGTTTTGATCCAAATGTTCATACAGATCAGCTTCCAGACGAGAATTCCAACAGCGAAATACCTATGCGACTAAATAATAACACAGTGGTGCACAACTGTTAATTTTTAGTATAATTTTAAACGTCCTAATTAGACTATTCATCAGGTGTGAAATTTTACTAAATTTTTTTAAAATACCCCGATTTTAAATAATGTAAATATTTTTTCATTAAATGCAGAACTAGTTACTTTTCAAACAGTGTTTTATAATTTATTATAATTATGTTATTATAATAGTTCCATAAACGTGACTATTATAAATTGTTACGTTTCATAATTAGGAAATAAAGTATATATAACCTTAATTCTGTAGTCATAACTGATGAATAGTCTAAAAACGAAATGCTTTATATAGAGACTGATATAACTTTATTGCAAATATTATTTAAGGTTTATCGATTTTATTGTTAAACACAGGAGATAATTTATGCAACAATTGTTCATTATGTCACTGCCAGTGAAAAACTCGAGATATTATATAATTTAGTAACTTTTTAATTTTTACAATTGTCGCATATATTAATCTTTATTGTTTTATTATTGTTTAGCTGTATGTGATTTTTTTTAGTGATATTTTTGACAAATTTTTATTTATAGTATGAATAATTTTTTATTATTATTAGTCAGAATCGTAATTCCAATTACTTGTTTGTGTAATAAGAATTAAGAAAATCGATCGTGATATTTACATTTTTCTAGTCAGATATAAGATTTTGAAAATCATATCTAAAAAAATAAAAACATTCAAAAATTACCAGTGCAGGAATTGACAAGGAAAACGCAGAAGAACTGACATTACTTTCTGCATTAGGATTTTATAAAGTATTTTGACAACATCTTTTCGAAATTAATTTATATGAAAACAAATAATTAGTCGTACCAGGTCATTTATTTTTAATCTTAAGGTGCGTTTAGACTATTTGATTTTAACAATTCGGATGAAATCATCACTTTGAACTCTTTTACATGTTCGATTCGAGTTGGTCCGTCTGATTTTACATTTTTTGACAAAACATTCGACTTTGACAAAATAGAACTAGGTATCTATTTTGGTTTGATATTTCATCTGATTTTTGTAAATACCAAGACAATTAAAATGTTTGGATGGGGTTAATTGTTTGTGTTTTGCAAGAACTTTTGGCTTGTTCTAAGTTTTTTATCTTTTAACAACCGTGCTACCTACTAAAGGCATTTAAATTATGATTTTTTTTATTCAATTTAACGTGCTTGTGACAGCTGTGGCTATTAGCACGAGGTACAATAAAATATAATCAATACATGAATTTAATAAAACAAAAAACAGTATTTATGACAATAATTGATAAAAAAACTGTAGTATCAAACTGTATAACTATCAGAGTTTATTCAGTAGTTGTAGAGACCACCGGACTGATATTTCTATAGCTTTTACTACATTAAATTAAATTTATAATTAAATTTATAATTTTATAAATGAAGCAAAGCACATTGTGTAAAAATTTGTCATTTTTTATTACAAGTGATAACTATAAAAACAAAAGAAACTAGTACATAAACAAAAAACAAGATCCTTTACACTATTCATTAATTTTTATATTAATAATGATTTATTCATGTTCATTATTAAAACACTGTAGGCAAAAATGAGGTTGGTCATCACAATCCTTACAAAAAGTATTTACTTTTTAACCTGATTTTTGGATATTTCACCGTTTATTTTTTTTGCATAGCAGCCACGGCAATATTTGCGCGTCTGATGACTAGGACCATCTCTTTTCGATATCTTGTGTGTACTTTTTAACTTTCGTTTTCTGCCAACTTGAACAGAGGTTCCTGGAGCATCAGGATTATCTAAATCATCAGCATTTTGTTCAATTTCTTTATATTCAAGCATCTTTTCATATACAGGGTGTCCAGGGTGTCTGATCGCCATATTTTGTAAAGACAGACATTCTGAAGAAAACTATCAATAATTGTCACAACTTATAATTAAAAATTCCTTAAGATCTAAAAGTTCAAATTTCTCCAAAACTCTTAATTTTATCGAGTTCAAACAAGAGTACATTTTCATTAGTAACTGGATTGGAAAATTTATTTTTGAAATTTAAATATTATTCAGATGGTCCCTATTAAAATTACGGATTATTAACCAATGGGCACAAGCCGTCTCTGCTTATCTGTACGTAATGTAGATTCATTTATACCGTCAAACACAGGACATGGATGTATGTTATCCAATCCGTCACTGGAATTTTATAGAATTCCAATGTATAGTTTAGAAATTATGACAAAACAAAGGTTTTTATTTCGAAACTTTAGAGGTCTATAACTCGGAAACGAAGGCTCGTATGACAAAAATTTATTTGAACTTTTAACATTATT
This sequence comes from Ophraella communa, assembly GCA_035357415.1. Lineage (NCBI taxonomy): Eukaryota > Metazoa > Arthropoda > Insecta > Coleoptera > Chrysomelidae > Ophraella > Ophraella communa. Next base: position 3,857,397 of record CM068994.1, read on the forward strand.
TTGAACTCTTCTATTTGCTCCCGAATTTTTGGCATTAAGTTCATGGACACCCTGTATTTGCTCTCGAAAATCGTTTACTGAAATATTTGTATTGTTAATTTTTGTAAATAGAAAATGTGCATTTACGAGTGCAGTACCAAGGATCATTTCTATGGCTACTTTACGGTACCATTTTAACGTTTTCCGTAACGGTGTAGAATAACTTGACATTTGATCTGACATATCCACAGAACATTTTCTTTTGTTATAACAAATAATAGCTTTCGGTTTATATTTAATTTCACCTTTTACTCGAACCTCTTCCATTTCATCTGTGTGTTTAGTGCTTGGCAATAAAACATCGCGTTTATCTCTCCATTTCTTTACAGTAATACCTCTCTTGTTTTCCTTTTAGTTTTTTTGTTATCACTGCTTTCGGATTTCCTTTTCTATTAGAAATGAGAGTTCCGACTAAATGAGTTTGTTTATCTAAGAGTTCATTCGCCAAACTCAAGCTGGTATAGTAATTGTCAGTTATGGCAGTTCTTCCTTGACCAAGTACTTTTTCTGAAAGGGTCAAAACAACACTTACTTTTGCATCTTGTTGCTTTCCACAGTATAATTTAAAGGCCCACTATTAGTAGTACAATAGATGTACATTTCATTATTTTAGAATAATGAGAAACAAAATTGCTTCAAATGTTCAAAATGGTCGCCGTTTACTTGCTGACAATATGTCATCCTATTAACAAATTCTTGAGTCACTCTTTCCAAGATTTCTCCACGTATTAGTTCACATTCATCAATAATTCTTTGTCTCAATTCCTGTAAGTTTGTTGGTCGTCTAACGTAAACACGTGATTTTAGATAACCCCAAAGAAAAAAATCTAATGGGCTAAGATCCGGAGAACGAGCAGGCCACTCTATGAATCCTCTACGTCCAATCCATCGATTTGGAAAATTCGCATCCAGAAATTCCGTAACCCGTCTATCATAGTGGGGAGGTGCTCCATCTTGTTGAAACCAAATATTTTGTGGTAATTGCCCATTTTGTTGAAGTGCAGGAATAATTTCGTTATTTAGTAGATCCAAATACTTGTTACCATTCAAGTTTCCTTCTATAAAAAATGGGCCAATAAGCTTATTTTCGACAATTCCCATCCATTTAACTTCTGTGGATGCTGGGTATGTGCTTCATGAATCCAATGAGGATTATCTTTTGACCAATAACTTGAGTTATGGCGATTAACTGTTCCATTTAAACAAAAAGTTGCCTCATTGGAAAAAACTATGCTAGAAGTAAAATTTTCATTTCTTGAACCAACTGTACCTTATACGGATGATACTTTTCACTTTTTAATATCTTTCCTACAGAACGTCGACTGATACCATGGTTTAGTGCTAAATTTGTGGTGGAAGTTGATGAGGTATAAAGTTAAGTTGAAAGGCTTGCATAATAGAGAAAAGTTCACCAGTGAATAGGCTGCAATTATGATTTAAAAAATCTATTATTGCGAATATAGCTAAAAAGAAAACAAAAAAAAAAATAAAAAGAGCCAAGTTCGCCTTTGATTTAAAATCAAATGTTTTATCAAACGAAAAATCGAATGGTCTAAAGGCACATTTAACCTGTTTAAATATAAAAATATCAAACCATATTTAAATTTAAAGAAATATTATAAACTGGCTACTAAATAAATGTTTACGTACTTTCTGTATATTAGCGACGAATAAAGTATAAGCGAAATTTAAATGACTGCTTCAAAAGTTATAATGGAATAATAACACTGACATAAAAAAAACATGCATATAAAAAGGGTAGGTTGCTGTAACTGGTACTGCAAGTTGATTTTGGAATCAAATATAAATTGTCAGCAACTTACTTAAAGTTAATTTTAGCGGATACTTTATTGAAAATTTCACTTATATATGCTATCTCACAATGTACATTAATAATATTGTATTGAATCCAAAAAAGGAGAAATAGAAATTATTTCATTTAAAAGGGATTCCAAATTCTCATTTAGCAAGCATTGCATTTTTTACTATACTTTTTTATGAAATATTGGAAACTGAGAGTTGTGAAATAATAGTTCCACCACTTCTGCAAGATTGATCAGGGTGATATATAATTTATATTTTATAGAAATGGTGTGTGTTACCTTGTGTTCATAGTAGTTACTATTCAGAGGTTGTTGTACGCTTATAAAACACAGATTTTGTTCTTAATAATATTTCAAATCATTACCTGATAAAAGGAATATTTGTGGCAAGTTCTTCCAAACGAAAAACGCGAAAATATTATAAAAGGTACGAACATAACCAACCATTGGGCGCTCTGCAAATAGGACTAGTTTAAAGACTAAATACGGATCATTTTTCCATTTACTTTTGTTGAGGTAAAATATTCATAGACACCTTAATTGGTAGCAGATAGTGTGAGATTTCAGTGTGCTGTCATATTTACCCGAAAGTTTAGCTAAAAAAAATTAATAAATCAAAGATTGGTCCAGCCGTTTTTGAGTTTTTTTAAATATTTAAAGGTTAAAAGTATTTAAAATTGACAAATTTTGAAAAATGAATGATACACTATTATTTTTTCACTAAATTTACAGTATATTACATAGTTTTATCAACTACATCATTGTGATACAGACAACCCATTACTGCGTGTTAAGCGCAGCGAGGTTCGCAGAATCAAAATACATACAAAGTGTACCATTTTTAAATTTCATTACATTTACCATTAATTGCTGACAATTAGATTTGACAGTTAAATATGACTTTTAACAATTGATAGCTGGAAAATGATCTTTAAAATTAAAAATGACATTTGACGGCTAAAAATGACAGTTGGCAACTAAAAATGACCTTTGAGAGTAAAAAAATTACATAAGACAGTTATAAATGATATTCGAATGTCAAAAATGACAGTTGACAGCTGAAATACAGTTGGTAGCGTGTACATTACGAGCGTTTATTCTTGACAAAAATAAATAAATGTTGAAAGCTTGATAATCACGAATCAAAAGTTGTAAAAAAAATGTTGCAGGTGATACGAAGTTCACAGGGTCAGCTAGTTATAAAAATAAAAACAGAAACACTAGTACGGAATTTTTAAGAATATATTTTATTCCAAAAAATGAACATGTCAAACCTTTCAGTAGTCGCGCTGAATATTAGAACACTAGTGGTCGCTGCGGACTGCTGGTCCGCATTAACCTTCCATTACTCGCGTCAGTTTTTTGATCTAGGTTGGGCATATTATTTATTTATTTTATTTTATGTCTTTGGTACAAAATAATTGTAATTAACAATTTTTTCTAAAAAAAAAACAAAATTCAGGCTGTTAAAAAATTAAATTTTAAAATAAATTTTCATAACATGCATTACACATAAGACGAATGACGAATATGTTCTAAACCCAGATATTTCGCACAGTTTTGACAAAAATATTTAGTTTTTCTATTTTTCTGCCAATTACATAGTGCACAGCGACCGATGGTTCCAGGGGTCCTCACTGGAGGCTCTTCTTCATTTGGTATACCACACACTTCACGTAACCGCATTCTTATGGTTCTTGGTAAATTTGTAGAAACAGCTCTTTTCTTTTGGTAATCATAGAGCAGGGCCATGGAAAGCATTAGGAGAAATTCTTTTCGTGGCATTTTTGAATAGGGATTATTTCCGTTAAATACAACATATGCGTTTATGCCCACTACATTTAGTATACTATAAAAAGGAACCATTGGCCATCGTCTGGTACCACGGACACAATTATATTAAGCACATAATTTATCAACCATGTCTACGCCTCCCTTGGTGGGATTATAAGTCATTATCAATTCTGGTTTACTGGTAGCAGGATCGATTTCATCTCCATAATGCATTGATGAAATAAGCAGTACATTTTTATTTTTTTTTGGAATATAGAGTTGCATCATTAGAAAAACCAAACATCGAGGAAGCAATAGGCCGGCCATTATTTTGCACAAATTCTAAAGGAAGCTGTCTCTGTTTTTTTGATGGTCCCTAAAAGAGTCGGTTTATTATTTTTTAGACTTTCAGCAAATTCCATACTGGTAAACCACTTATCTGTGGTGACATTTCTATTTGTACCATAAATATGGTGAGAAAGTCTTTCTACCACTGATTTAGCAGTTGTTTCATTGAAAGGGACCTTCTGGCTGTTTACCAACATACACTTCCATGTGGCTAGTATAATATATGAAAGAATCGGAGAGTGCGAAAATTTTGATGCCATACTTGTTTGGCTTGCTGGGTATGTATGGTCGAAAGCTGCAATTACCTCTGAACGCTTCAAGCTTATCGTCTATGGTTACTGAAGTAGAACGAGAATAACATTTTTTTATTACTGTTAAATTTTTCAAACAATAGTCTTATTGGGGCCAATTTATCAACTTGTACTCGCTCTTGTCTAGTACGTATATCATCGAAACGTACACATCTCATTAGAAATTGGAACCTTATTCTGTTCAACTTCTACTCCACTTCCATCCGTTCTCCAAAGGTCCTCTAAATTCATATGATTAGTTTTTCTGATGTCAGCTAGGTATAGGAGACCAATCAGTGCTTTTATCTCTACCAAATTAGTGGATCTAACCCTTTCCCTACTACATTTTTCAGCAATGCTATTTATTTTTATGGTGGTGCACTCAACAATAATATTGAGCATTTCCTCGTCAAACAAGCACATCCAAATATCAAGAGGAGACTTGTTGGATTTTGCATAAGGAATTAGGCAAGTCATCCGGTAAGTGTTCCTCACCTTCTGATTCTAATTCTTCTTCTTCTTCTGGTCGGTTCTCTTCTTGCAAAACTGTTTTGTTTCCTTCATTTCTGTTTGTTGATCAGAAGACTGACTTGCTTTAAAGAGTTCTGCTCCTATGACTTCCTCCGTTTGGTCTGTATCTTCTACTGTAGCTTCAACAATAAATTGCTGTTCAGAACTTTTGGCTTCTGCATCAAATTCCAACGAAGGCTTAATGCCTATACCAAATACTATTGAAATGTCATCAAAAAAGTTTTCATCAATGGCTCCATCGAAGTTAAATTCTGCTGAAGCGGGTTTTAAAGAAATAGGGGCTAATTCCTCAGGTTCTCTCGGTTTTATTTCCGTTTTTATTGACACGAGTCAAAGCCAAAATTTTACTAGTTCAGCTTGACATTCTAATAGAGAAATGTTATTTTAAACTCTAAAAATTTAACTTTTTTTGTTGGTTACGCCCTTTTGCACTTAAGCCATTGATATGTTGTTTTGGAAGCTCAAATTTTTGAAAAAATAAGTTGCTATATAGGACAAATACTGGTTTTTCTTGCATTCTACATTGTACAGTATTAAACTACTGCCATAAGTAGTATCAAATTGCTGGTTTTATTGAAAATATACTCTACATGTCAAAAATAATCCCTAAATATTTCATGGTCTTTCCTGGTATGCCTTTAATGTGCCCTAGTTGGAATTTAATGCGTTTTATGTTCCCTAAACGATCAGGACGTTAGTGTTTTGCATTTAACAAAAAACATAGCTTATTTAGTGCGAAATCTGTGTTTATTCTGCAAATAAAGATATGAAATTATATACTCGCTTAAATTATAAGTGCAATAATATGTAAAAGTCATCAGTGCCTACATTATTTAGACATTAGATGATAAGCTTTGCACATTTGATTAAATAAGTTTTAAATTTAAGGCTACTGACTGATTTTGGTTTTCATTTATTTATTTTACTTTAAACTACAAAATTTTATAATCGATACAATCACTTTAGATATGCTTGCTTAAGTTGTATACAGAAAATATTTAGTAAAAGTCGGTATCGGTTATACGATTTTAGATTTTTTTACCTTTGATTTATGAACTTATATAAATGTAAAAAGATGTTAAAACTTGTGTAAGTTATCTGCAGTGCAAAAATATTTTATGATTTATTTAAAAAATATATTTTTTGTATGGTCTAATGATTTAAAAAATAGTTTGATTGTTATATATTAATTGCTTTAATCAGATAACTTAAACTAGTTATGACATAACCTGAATAAATTATAACAAAAATACATACTTTAAGTTAGATACGGTATAACACAAAGTACAAAAATATATGGTTCTAGTATTGATTATACTAAATCACATACGTACCGATCTTACTTTTGGTTGTATAGATGCAAATAATTTTTATAAAATAATTATAATATATCTGTGCTTTCTATGTCATATCAAATGGAACTTTTTTTAAAGGTATGGGATTTATATGAATTTGTATTAAGTAAAGTATTATGAGATTGGTATTAGCCGAGTCAAACCGGAGCTGCACTTTAGGATTTAGGGCAACGCCCCCCCGGAGGGGGTGCATATGGGTGGATAGCTTATGAAGAGAGAAACATAGTGGTAGGGGTCCCACCGCGCGGAAACGCTCCCTAGCGGAGATATAGGAAAACTCAGATAACACATTTGCTCATTGAAAATACATTATAAAACCAGTTATCTGAAACTAGCAATTGCTGGGCTCGGCCGAGGACTTTCCTATGTGTGCGGCGGTCCGCTATTTGTTTGATGAGTGGTCGGATTGCCATGAGACTGGCGCCTCTAACAAACCTTTCTTTCCACTCATCAGCTATCTCACCCTTTCTGCCCATTTTAATATTAGCACTATGGTCGGTGCTCCTCACTGAGGAAGAAACCACTGATCAATTAGAACATGGAGCTTTGGAAAGAATTAGCCAAGAACGGGACTCATAAGAGTACGGCTATTTGCCCACTTACGTGGTTACCGGGAAAGGCTTCGTGGAAGCTGCCGCCGGGGAAGTTAGGATCAAGTCCATACAAATCCCACCCGCCGCCGTGGCAGTCGGTACGCATACCGACGCTCTACGACTCGCATGATTAGCCTCACACTTTAAAAAACGACAAAGAAATTGTATAGATAAAATAATAAATTAAGACGTCACAAGTTAAAAACCCAGTATAAATAAAAAGATCTACCCGGTGTAGAAGGCCGAGTAGATCATGTCAATCAATAAAATACCTAGTTGTACAAGGACTAGGTAGATAAGTGTATACATAAAATCAAAGAGATAAAATAATAAATAAATAAATAAGTTAAAATATATAAAACTTAAAATTAGCTAAAATAAATACCTAGCAATAGCTAGGTAAGTGGACAACACAAAAGGCTAATCAGCTAGACCCATAGTTTTTCCCCGACTGCTCCGAAGAATCAACGTCAGAGAGGTTGTTGCCTATAGCGACCTTGAGGTGCGGCATCCATGAAATCGTGGTAGATTTCAATGGACGATCGTAGCGCAGTCATACTCATCGTGAGCAGGGTCTTTCTATCACGAATTCCCAACTTTTAGGTTGGAAACCGTCTCCTTGGGCATAGCACCTCTAGTTCCAACTACTATCGGAAGGACTTCAGCAGTGACTGCGTTATACCGCTGCTGGAGTTGAGGTAGCAAGGGATCGTATTTTTGTCTTTTAGATAATGCACCCTGGGTGAGATAGTGACATCGACCACGAAGACCCTTCCCTGGTCTTGTATAACCAGGTCCGGTTTAAGCATCCCTCCCTGTGCCAACGTTAAGCTGGGATTCACTGAGATTGCTACCTCACGACCTCTTTGATTTTGGATTCGTTCGACGATTATCCCCTGGATTTCGTCATGTCGGTTGATCCGCGCCGGTTTCGTAGATCGACACTGGCCCAGAATATGCCCGAGTGTTTCGACCTGTGCGTGACAATTCCGGCACGATGGATCAACAACGGGAGCAACAATGCAACAATGGTTTCAAGAGTGGTTGGCGAAGCCACTCATTTGCTATGGGACAATCGGAGAAGGCTCGTCCCTGCGAACTAAGTTTGCTCCACTTTGCAAGCTCTTCCCTCTTACTTCGCTGGGCATATTTGTTTATATCCGAAGTGTTGAGGGGCCATGCCAGTCTAGCCGTTTTAGCTAATTGTTTCAATCGAGACTCGAGTCTCGATGACTGACACAGCGCTTGCATGGCCGGGTCGGTGTTTTAAAGAAAACGTAACCCGGTCTTCAACGCTGAGCTGACCACTGAATTCTCGAGTTTTGGAAATCCCAGTCCCCCGTCCCTCTTCCTGTAATGAATCATTCCGTTAGCTATACTATTCGGCAGGTGAAGGATTTCTTTGACCACTACCTGCAGCTCCTGGTCGAGTGCTCTGATCGTGTTATAGCTAGGGATAGCTATAGCCAATTGGTACAGGTAGTGCGGGACTAGGTAAGTGGCGATTAAGTCTACCTTTTGATGTGGCTTCAGTTTTAGACGTTTTACTCGAGACAGGACTTGCTCAAGGTCCTGTTTAATGTGTCGTACGTCTACGCCAACCCAAGAAGATATTTTCATACCAAGGTAGACAAGGTGATCCTCTGGTTTGCACGCTGGGATCGCCTCACACATCTATCGAGTGCCAGTGATATACCAGGAGTCTTTCTTAGTATTTATACGGAAGGCAGAGCACTTATTAGCGGCTATTGACATACCTAGCCGCTTTAGGTATCCTGTTGTACATTTTGCGCGACTTGGACTAAACCGTCGGCAAAGGCTAAGCAAGATATACTGTGTTCGGCAGATATCTTGTATCCGGCTTCGCTTTCCAGCTGTTGGAGTAGGGATTCCATAACAGCGTTGAATAGTAAAGGACTAAGTGGATCTCCATGTTTTACTCCACGCTGGAGGCGAATCTCGACACTCGCCTGCGGTAATTGGATTTTTGTGTCCACATCCTTATAGGCATCCTCTATGATCCTCACAAGTAGATCGGGAACACCTTTCTTGACTAACGCCGCCCTAATCGCTTCATGGGGCACTGTGTCAAACGCCTTAGACACGTCCAGCTGCGTTAGTACCAAGCCTTCATGGACTTTAGAGTGCCGTAGCAGCTCGTTAAGGATGTGGACATTGTTGAAACACCCAGGCTCGTTCAAGAAGCCTTTTTGCCTGGGTGAGAACTTCACGTGCTCCCTTATCCTGCTGTCCAAAATACCAAAATAAATTCTCGACAGAAGGCCGATAGGACTCGGCCTTCTTACCATCCTTCCCTTCCTTCAGGTTCCTCCTCCATTCGGAAGGTATCTTCACACATATCATAATGAGGTTGAATACCAACCGGAGGACTTCAACTGCTGCCTTAGTTCGCAGGTCCGTCAGGGTAAACCCATCCGGACCTGCAGCTGTGGACTTAAGAGAGTCCTACCTACTCCCGCCGATTACACGCGCCTTAAAACATAGCGAGTTTCAAAATCGAAATGAATTTTTTACCCATATTCGTCTATTAGACGATCATGTCGAACATAGCAAGGATCGATCCCACCGTCGACAGTTCGCTCATCTAGTACTACAGAGACGTAATTGTCATTTTACAAATTTTACAGGAGCGCGATTTAAAGATTGTTTCAAAGTTCTTTTTGTTTTAAAAGTTCAGTTTATAATATTTTTAACTGCAACTAGGATATTTTGGGTGTTTAATTAACAAAAAATATGGCGCCGTTGCGTTTTAACATTTTTGGAATAATCTGGCATCATAAACTCATTTTTGCATTTTTTGACAATTGTGTCTCTGTAGTACTAGATGAGCGAGTTGATCTCATATAGAAATAGGGCTCGTGCGACGATCGTAGCAAAAACTACGACCGCCTAGTAAAGTTACATTGTTTTGAACCTTTCGACTCTCGAAACTCCAAGAGATATCGTTGCCACTTTGACTAGAAAGGATAAGGCCTTAGAGGAGTTCAGGTATAATCCCACTGATGGTAGCTTCGCACCATTACCCGCTCGAGTAAGTGCGTCAACCCAATGTCCGAACCTGCGGTTTCTGAGCAGGATTACTATCGCAACGACGAGTCATCAGTAAAAACTAACCTGTCTCACGACGGTCTAAACCCAACTCACGTTCCCTAACCCAACCTAACTTAACATAACCTAACCTAACCCAACCTAACATAACCTAACCCAACCTAACATAACCTAACCCAACCTAACAAATTAAAAAATATTTTTTATTTACAATGTTTACATTATCTATTTACATATAATTTGTGCTGTAAGTAAAACACACTCATTAGTACTCATATGTACAACCATACAAATTTTTTTGACCTCCCCTTTCTTAAGGAAGCGTTCCCACGCTACCTGACCTCCACTAAAAAATTCCATTATTTATTACCTTAGGTTAGTATAGGTTAGAATCAGATAACCTGTTTTATAATGTATTTTCAATGGGTAAATGTGTTATCTGAGATTTCCTATATCTCCGCTAGGGAGCGTTTCCGCGCGGTGGGACCCCTACCACTGTGTTTATCCACCTAAATGTACCGCCTCTGGGGGGGGGGCGTTGCCCTAAATCCTAATTTGTGCCCAAACCGGCGAATAAAACCAACTCATATTTTTTTAATCAAGTTAGAAATAACTTTTAAAAATGTTAATATTGTTAATATAAAAATATTCTGCTATGAGCCTTGCTAATCTTTTTGGTATTCAAAACCCTTTCAAAAATCCATACAAAAATTAAATTGAATATGTAATTTAAGGTATAAAAATAAAAGGTGTTTATCTTTTGTGAACATTTTTTATGTGCAATATGTATGTAATGAAGAAGAATTGATTTTTATAAGAATTCATTGTCGTGATATCTACTATATATTAAAGTAAATAAGTTTCTGTATGTATTTCATAAGCTGTTTAGTTTATTTACCCCATTTATGTGGCCTATCTGCTAATAAAACATGTGTGCTTCACAGTGTAAAAAAATCCCCGAAATTCAGTTTTAATATTCGTTAAAAAATGATTATAATATTTCATCAAAGAAAAGACAATCAGTATATTGATTTTTCTTGTAGTAGTTTGAGCAGTCTCCATTGAGACTTGCATTTATCTAAAAATAAACAAACTATTTAACATGTACACAAATATTAAAAGGAATAGAGGAAATATGTGCAAGTAGAACAAAATTTTTCAAAAATGAGTATTAAAATATATTTGCATACCAAACTAGATAATCACGCAAAAAAATACCAGTTTTTGCTAAATAGCTTTAAATCTATTAAAAATAATTTTATTCACGACTTTAAAAAATGGGAAAAAATATAACATGTTATATATACCTCGTCCAGTATAAATCTAGGTGCACGTCACAGCTATATGAAATAAGTTGTTTATAATATTTTTTATATTTTGCCCTTTTTTACCATTTTTTAAATTAATTTTTTATTTTTATGTAATTACGAAAATTTTTATTTTAAAAGTATGTCGGCAGCACTGTGTAATTTATAAAATTTGACAGTTTTAGACATCTAGTAAATATCAAATGAAGTTTCTCTAATATTTTTTTTTATTTAACTACGATACTACACCATTTTTGAACACGGCAACAGAACGCAATTTTGTCAACACATAATAATATATTTTAGCACGAGTTATGTTCGTTTGAATTTTATATTTTATTAGTCCAGGAGTTGTATTTGATATAAAATTAATAGCGAAACCTTTCTTAAAGCATTTATTTATTTGTTGTAATAACTTGAGGTCTACCAATTTCAATATTTACCAAATTTACAGTGTTTATTTTTTCACCTGTCAAAATATCACAGTTTTGTGATTTCGTCCAATGAAAAAGCTTAATGTTCTGTGCTAAATGCTAGCCAATAAGATCATATTACAGTTTATTTTCGTTTGTTTGCCAAATAAAATAGTTTTCGTCCAAACTAAAAACTTATCTATAAAATTTTAAGGACTCGTGGTACCTTTGAAAAAACCTTTGAAAAAATATACTGATTGACAGTAGCATACCAACGAAGGAAGTCAAACGAACAATGAGATTTGTTCACTTTGATGACGTGCACCTATATTTATATTGGACAAAAGGTATACGCAATATGGATGCTTTAGGTTTACCTTAAAATGTTATTTTTCAATTGTGTACTCTATTACAGTAACAATATACTAGGTTTCTTCAATTCCAAACCCCAATATAAATGTAACCAATATATTTTTTTTTGTTTACCAATAGCTGTCTTTTTAAAAGAAATTATTTTTTATTCGTTCATTTAAATAATATAAAGATAACGCCTGTTAAAATGTAATCACATATGTGCCATATTTGAAGTACATAATTTGTAACTTAATTTCAATACGCCTCCCGTGATTTAAATTTATTTGTATTTATCAAATATAAGTCGATAAGACATTTGTATTTTTATTTTTCCTCCATATATGTACCTAGTCAACCAAATTTCACCATACTAAGAATGTAAACACAATTTGTTTCATACTGAATTAGTATGTTTGTTTATTAATAAATTCTTTGAATGACGAATGGCAGCTCCTATAGAGACAACACGCATGTCTCTGTTAAAGACAATATCCGTAAAACAAAATTGGATATGTCAGTCCTAAGCCCCTAATGAAGCTCTTCAGGGTCGTCGGTGACACTTCTATGAAGTTTGAGGACTCCGATTGATGCAGACCAAATTTATTGATGTTGCACGAAATATACTTCGCCGTTTCATCCTGGAATCTGCAGTCTGCACTCTCTGCCAGTTCAATAGACCCATCTCGTTAATGGCACAAATTGAATACTCGTGCGCGAACCAACTCCCACTCTCGTAGTTCCCCTAAATGTTCGTGCCCCTTAATAAAATTGTGTTGGCATGACATGCAAAAGTAATCAGTAATCCAAAGTAAAGTAAATCCAAAGAGAAGTCTAGGTACACACACAAGTCGTTAATATTAAATGCACAAAGACAAGAAAAACACAATAACAACTAGCCAGCGGCGTACACGAACGAAATAAAAATTAAAACTTCTTTTTGTGGTTTATGGCCTGGGCTGCCGCGGCTATACGGCAAATAGAAGCTAGCTGTTGACAGCTAAAAGGTTTTTTTTCATTTAAATTGTGGTATTCCTGGGTAGCAATACGTTGTGTTCTATGGTAAGAACGGTAAGAAGTAGTCATATTTTAGCAGTAGAAGGGGAAAATTCAAAAATATTTGCGCATGAGTATTCAATAAAGAGATAGGTGTATTGCCGAATTCGCCCACTGGCCGAAATTTATACCCACGACGCATTGTGGAGACCGCTGTTTGCTCACGTCACGTTGTGGGTAAGTTTTTCATCTTTCCTTCGGCCACTGAGCGAATTCTAATACCGTCTCATACTCGTAATGCGTTGTGGACAAATTCGCAATATCCACTACACGATATGACGACAAAAATCGAACGTACACGAGGTTCATCGCGTTGTGGGTAAACGAACAGCACCCACAATGCGAATTGCAATAAAAGGCCAAGAAGTTGCAAGTGATCTCAATGACAATTTAGAGCATCAAATAATCAAAAGAAATAAAAGAATATTAAATGAGCGGGAAGCATCACACAAAATGATGATAATTCAAGCAACGGAAATGTTACAAGAGTCAAATAAACGCTTTCATCCGTTGTCAGAAAGCACTAACGTTTTAGTTAAAATTCCAGACGTAGATAGAGGTCGCTTAACTCCAAGGAACGTTTTGGCTGTTGTTACTCAATGGTGGGCTATACACATTGAGTACAGAAAATGGGCCATTAGACCGATTGTTTTCGAGAAATGAGCTCCTTCCAGCTGATTCAAAATTTATTTTACAGTCGTCTGCCAATACTAGCAAGAAAATACCTCTGAGAACTGCCGCAAATATGTCGGCAAAGGGATCAGGCCAAGGTTTTCTTCGGTGCAACTGCAAGAGATTCTGCACTGACAATAAATGCTCGTGTAAACAGCGAAAAGTTAAGTGCAATTCAAAATTCCATGGATCCCTAACTTGTAAAAATAAATAACACATAGATAGGCACATATCTACCATTATGTAAACATATATTTGTTAAGAAAATAATGGGAAATAATAGGAATTAGACAGTATTTTTATGATTTCTGTAATACTAACGTACCACTATTTGGATTTTTAAGATTAAACACTTATAATTTATAATAAATATTCTCATAAAATCGTTTTAATACGGCCGAGGACTGCAGTGACGTCACGTGCGATCGAGTTTTTGGCGAACGTACGTCTTATGGGATTAAGCAATCCTGGTAATATTTATGTTTACAGTATACTGTCAAAGCAATATTTGCATATAAATGTCAAAAATGAACGCATAGGCGTATCATTCGGTTCTTATAAATACTATATTATTTAGAACACTAATTATATTTACACATTTGATTGGTTGAAATTTATTAAAAATAAAATCCTTGATATAATTTTTATTTTTTTTCGGTACGTCAATGGAAACGGAAATTAAAATTGACAATTGGCCGCCATATGCAAGCTCCTTTGTGGACTCAAGGTCATTTTGCATATACTCCTTCCTGTATCTTTTTGTTCTAAGACATAAACAATGCGTCATACAAGAAGCTTCAAGATGGCGGACTTCCGTCGCAAATTTTCCTTAAAATTAATATATGAGTAGTCCACTTGCAAAGTGCGCTATACTGTTCAACCATTTCTTTAAGAAAATCAATTAAAATATTTTTTTCTAAAATTAAGTAATAAATATATATGTTGATTGTCATATATTTAATTATAGTTATTTTGTTTTATTTTATGATCAAAAAATAAAATGTCAGTTAAATGGTTATAATTTTATTTGAAAATTAAAATTGAACAAAGAGAGTTTTACAAAAGTATTGATAACTTAGCACACTTTGCAAGTGGGCTACTCATATGACAGACTCCTTCCTGTTTCTTTTTGTTCTAAGGGACGCACTAATCCTCAAACTGTCTATTACTATGATCAGTGATCACAGTATCACAGAACACAAACCAACGTCTGTTTATCATTCACTTTGTCACATGTTCTTATGACGTCTATATTTCTAATTGACAGTTTGGTTAAGATTTGGATTGAATTTTGAACAAATCGACTATCTGGTTTAGTTAGTACGACCTCTGTCACCTTGAGTTGAGACATGTAAGATTTTTTAAATATCTGTAATTTATATAATACCAATCATTTTACTTGTTATTTTTAGCCTCTCATACATAATGGCATCTATAAAGTCATTAAATTTACTAGGAAGTATAAATAAAGTTATCACTAGAAGATCATTTTCAACTGCAAATGCTTTAGCTACCAAGCAAATGACTGTAAGAGATGCTCTGAATTCAGCAATGGATGAAGAAATGGAAAGGGATGAGAGGGTTTTTATTCTTGGTGAAGAGGTAGCTCAGTATGATGGAGCTTACAAAGTCACCAGGGGTCTTTGGAAAAAGTATGGTGATAAGAGGGTTATTGATACACCTATTACAGAAATGGGTTTTGCTGGTATGATATTTTATTTTTTAATGAATTGTGCTAGCTGCAAGCTTTGTTTTAGTATATTTGAGAAGGGCATGTTTGTATATCAAGTATACTGCACACTACTTTACTTAACTAGTAGTAGGAATGTCCTTTGACAGTGTTTATTAAACAAGTAAAATATTGAATCTGGAACCATTGGTGAAACTGATACTGAAAACCATTTACACACCACTACACTAACACACACTTTTAACCATCTGGTGTGTATTTTGATAACCAAGTTATCTTCTTCAGAGACCAAAGGTAAACAATTTACTTATGCATTGGTGTAGTTGTGTAAATGGTTTTGGTGAAAACTTTCAGTTAGCAAACAAAGAGATGAAATAATTGTTTAATTTGTAATATATAAATGTTTTTCTATTTTAACTTCACCTTTGTTACATATAAGAAAATTTTTCACAAATATTTGGAGGCACGCTGGTGTCTCAGTTTTCAGTGTTAATATGTAAGTTTGGTATATCATATTGTAAGTCTAGTTTTACTTGCTTTCATGAGCTTCATTTTCAGTAGTTTTTTTTGCACTGTCTCTTTTGTGCCTCTTCCTTGCCCTGTACTATGGGGATAAATGTAAACTAGTAACTTTTACTTGGGGTTCATATAATTTAACAAATTGCTTTTGGAAATTTGTAACCTTGACCCACAAAAAACTTATGGTATTCTACTTGTAGTTAAAATAATATAAATTCAAACCTATGTGACTAATAAGAAGTTAAATTGTGTTCTTGTATATTTATTTAATATTTAAATCCTAAAGAAAATTTGCATAAGTGGATTATAAGTTTTTGTTAACTTCAGGTTTTTTTTCCATTAGTTATATATTTATTTAAAAGTTGGAGGAATATGGAAAGCTTCTTCCATAATATATGGAAAACTTTTTCCATATAATATTTGGCACTTATTACTTGGAAAGATTTTGTTATATAAATTTATTCAAGGTAGATAAGTACATCAGATATCAAAAGGTTGAAGGTAGGTAAGTACATCAGATATCAAAAGGTTGAAGTGCAGAGAGACTAGGTTTAAGACAATCTAATCTAATCTACAGCTTGTCCAGTATAAATATAATTGCACCTCATAGCTGTCAGAATGGGACTATGTTGCTAAGCATCTTAAATAGTATTAGAATCTAGTAAATGTCAAACAAAGTTTCTATAACATTCTTCTTTTTATTTGAGTGAAATATTAAGCTAGGTTAGTTATACTGATAAAAAGGTTATTTGTGATGATATCCCAAGCAAAACTTATTTTAATGTGATTTTATTAAATAAAAGAGTTTTATTTTGATGTTAATACCTCAGCACTAAATTAGAATTTTATAACCATATTTAAGTGCGGCATCAGGGCACCATATTGCCAACATATAAACTATTTTAGCCCGAGTTATGTTCGTTTGAAGTTTATATTTTATTAGTCCAGGAGTTGTATTTGATATAAAATTAATTACGTAACCTTTCCTAAAGAATTTATTTATTATTTGTAATAACTTGCGGCCTACGAATTTAAATATTTAGCAAATTTACAGTGAAAAAAAAACTGATTGACAGTAGCAAACGAATAGAGCGATTTGTTCACTTTGATGACGTGCAATTATATTTATACTGGACAAGCCATACCTAATTATTTTTCTTATTAATATACTAAAAAATATTCTAACCAATATTAATGTGATTTTCGTATGTCACAATTAAGTCATTAATGTTGGGAACATTACCATTGTTACTACTATTACTAAACACCAATTTCTCTATCACTACACCACTAGACATATTTTTCTATTTACTATAATAAATTATCTTTTGCAGGGACAAAAGATAAATTACAATAATAAATAGTTTAGTTTTTTTCCAGTCTCTGAAGAGGAAAATTTGATTTGCAAAACATGCAAATCTTTTCCCATACCAACAGATTTATTGTGGTAGTTATTTTTACTGTATAAGATCTTGTCCAGTTTTGTACTTTATAATAGAGTACAATGTACAGTGATTTCCTCTCTTAGCTTTTATCTGCAACTTTAGTCTGTTGAACAATAGTTTCCTTATATTGTGTCTTTTTTGCTTCAAGAGATACTCTGTTAATTTGAGACTTCTTTTTTGCCCATTTATAAGATAGTGAACAATGTGTTTCTATGTTTGTTAGTCAAATTACAAAAAATTCATTTTATAAATTGTACCATTGAATTTTGATGATTGATGAAGTCAATTTGTGTAACAAAATTATATTATATAATTCACAAGAAGAACTAATTTTTGGAACATACAAACTCAATTTTTATTTTATTTTAGGTATTGCAACTGGAGCAGCCATGGCAGGTCTTAGACCAATTTGTGAATTTATGACATTTAATTTTGCCATGCAAGCAATTGATCAAATAATCAATTCTGCAGGCAAAACATTCTACATGTCAGCTGGACGTGTAAATGTACCAATTGTGTTCAGAGGACCTAATGGAGCAGCTGCGGGGGTAGCAGCACAACATTCTCAGTGTTATGGAGCATGGTATGCTCATTGTCCTGGCTTGAAGGTAAGATAAATCTAAAAACATATCAAAGCTATTAAAACATGAAACATGATTATTATCTCTAAAGTATTAAGGTTTATATGGACCTCCGGAAAAAGTATCTACAAGTTCAAAAAATCTGAGAAAACGTATTCAGCCTTAGGTATTATTTTACCAAAATTTCATTTATCTTGAATGTTTTGTTTTCAAGAAAAATCAGAAAAACTATTTTTTTGCAAGTTTAAAGCAAAGAAACCAGTATATAAAAAGTCGCAATTTTTTTATAAAATAAATTAGTTTTAATTCAGAAACATATGTCAATTTTTTAAAAATTTTTGAACTTGCAGAAGTCATGCAATTGCAATAATTTTATTTTTTATTCCAAAAAAGTATACTTATATCATAAATTTGAATATAATTTTATGGGATATACATTTTTTAGTAGTTATAATTAAATACATTCACTACAAAAAATTAATAATTTTTTAATAGATAAGCTGAAAAAATCAATTAAACAGTTATTGCAATTTGAATTAATTTGGTTTCTGTGAGGTGCTGCCATCTAAGTCTATACTTTTTAGAGTATTACACAGATAGCGCTGCATTTAATACTTAAACTGAAATTTTAATTGATTTAGGGTCAACAAGAATACATTTTTGCCAGATTATTCTTTAGTTTAGCAAAAAATATTAACATTAACAGCATATTTTCTGAACTTGTAATGAAATTAGGTTTAATTCGTTATCTTAAATTGATCCTTGTCGGCTTTGAATGTAGGTTTCCTATTGTAAAAAATCATTTTGTTTTATAATATTATATTTATTTTTTGTGTTTCTGTCGATATCCTCCTAGGTATAAACTTAAAAGAAACATTTTACCTAGCACCTTGATTAAATTACACGTGTATCTTCCCTTTATAAATTTTATTTATTTACGGTTTAAAAATTTAATACCTAGAAGTTTTAAAAATTCCTAGAAACAGACGAATAGAAATTGGACAGATATTTTATCACTCTATTGCCTAGGGCTGTCTGTATATGTGTTTTAAAATCACTTTATTTTTTAAAAAAATTTAATGTCATTTTTTAATAGAACTATAATAAAATTTAAATAAGACTATAAAAATGATATAAAAAGTAAAGTAATGAAAACATCTGTAAAAATTAACCTCTCAATGTCTATGAGTCAGGTTAAAGGATTTTTTTAATTATATAGTTTTTTGAAAACGACTTAAAATATGGGAATTGAACAAGTATACCTTTTTTGTTTCAAAATGATGCACTTTTTATTATTTTGTAATAAAATGCACATTATACAGGGGGTAAAAAAATACCGCTGATCCATCAAATTTTAACTGTGTAACCAGCGCCATCTAGAAGTATTATTAAAATATCATGTTTGTTACCATTAAAAACCATAGTGTACCAATTCTGAGACCAATACATTCAGTTGTTTTCTAAATATTACGAATTTTCAAAAATATTTTGTCAACTTTAACGCCCCATATCTCGCTTACTATTAACATTTTACTGGTGCATGTTTGTATCAAACGACTTATTTTTATCACCCCTTTCTACAGTTC
Organism: Ophraella communa; assembly: GCA_035357415.1. NCBI lineage: Eukaryota > Metazoa > Arthropoda > Insecta > Coleoptera > Chrysomelidae > Ophraella > Ophraella communa. Next base: position 3,876,838 of record CM068994.1, read on the forward strand.
TTATATTGTCCATTAGCTATGGGACACCCTGTATATTTGATTTGCGTTTTAACTAGCGCCTCCTATTGGCTTCCAGCGTAATAGTTGCTACCACTTTCACGGCCACACCCTGTAGATATAGTAGATTGTTATGGAAGGAAAATATAGGTTTTATGTATTTTAAGGTTATTTCTCCATACAACTCAGAAGACTGCAAAGGTCTTCTCAAAGCAGCTATCAGAGATCCAGATCCCGTAGTTTTCTTAGAAAATGAATTGCTGTATGGTGTCCAATACACGATGTCTGATGAAGCATTAAGTAAAGATTTTGTTTTACCTATAGGAAAAGCTAAAATAGAAAGACCAGGTAATACTCATTTTACCTCTTTTATTTAAAATTATTAAATGTTACTAATGATTACAAATAAAATGATTCCGTGTTGCACACCATACTTTTTCTACGGCTGCTTATTAATAATAAAAATAAAGAAGTGAATTCATAACATTTCATTATTATTAATGGTTATAAAATAAACGGCATATACTTAATACAAAAAAATTTAATTAATATTGTAATTAATTGCTACATTACTGCAATTTTGTATTGATTCCTGGTGTTTCATTTTTTCGCAGCTGTGGGAAAAAATCTACCTCACGGCTGAATTCCTATTTAAATGTACGTGGTGTGGGAAAAGACCCGTGAGGTAGATTTTTTTCCACAGTTCATAGCAATAGGTTTTTTTGTAGTTCTGTCAAGTATGTCAATAGCACCACATTCCATAGCAGCCGTAGAAAAAAGTATTTCTTTTTAGAAAAAAGAAAACAAACATAAATTTGTCTTTGGAAGTTATGATGTCACAGAATTGATGTAAATTTCTGGCATTTTGTTCTAAATTATTTCTTTATGTTTGTTTTAGGTAAACATGTCACATTAGTAGCTCACTCAAAAGCCGTAGAATTATGCTTAGAAGCTGCCAAAGAATTAGCTGGTAAAGGCATAGAAGCAGAAGTAATAAATCTCAGAAGTCTTAGACCATTAGATACTGATACAGTCGCAAAATCTGTAGCTAAAACAAATCACCTTATTTCAGTTGAATTAGGGTAAGTACTTTGTTTTATATACATTGGTTTCTAATAAAGATGTCGCTCATAGACGATTATCGTTACTGAACGGCTTTATATATTCAGTATCGTAACGACCGTCATTAGATAACGACAAAATGGCTGATAGTATGTCTTTGGTCAACGACAGCTCTCTAGCAGTCGTTATCGGATTAACAACAAGTCGTTGATTAAGAGTGACAGCTGAAAATGGGTGGCAAGCCTTAATTGTATCCAAAATTTCAATCATTTTGTAAACAACAAATCTAAAGAACTCCCTTAAGTTTCGTATTCAAATTTTAACAGGATATAGCTTAGACCTTTCTCTAGGAGATAAGGTTTGTTAGTTGAGTTTTATATTGTAATAAAAGAGATATTGGCGTTCAAATGATGGTTTGTTTTGAAAAAGTTTGGACAATTTGTGATCACGAATTTTAACGCCAGAAGCTTAACTCCTAAAGAAAGCATAGAGAATGTGACTAGCAAAATATGAAGTTAAAAAAGGTATATTTAATAAGATTTGTTGCACGCAAAATTTGAACATTATGCCAACCTGTCAATTTAGTTCAACAGTTTTGGTGGCGCTTTTTTCAAAGACGTATGTCTATTCTAATTCTCCAAATCCAAACTTCAATTAACATAACCAACCTAACCTCATTTCTCGTTTATAACGTCAAAATATATTAATTTTAGTGTTTTGCTTTTAAATAATTGTCTATATTAATATTCGTTTATAATTTACCAGAAGTAAAAAAAAAGTTAATTTTAAAGTATATTTTCACAACTTGCATTTGTATTTTAAAACACAATAGGTTTCATATTGATGTAGCCATGGGTTCTATAAGGGTCCAGATTCAATGTTTTTGAAGAGAGTTCTTAAAAATAAAAGATTAGAATTAAAATAAAAATTTATTAATTATTTACTATAAATAGAATAAAACCTGTGTTGGCAGTTGCTTGAGGTCCAAAGTTTTTGAGGAAACAGTTCTGAAAATAAAAGATTAGAAATAAAATATAAAATTATTCATAACTTTACTAACACTTACAAATTTTGTCAGTCTTCTTACTATCAACAGAATACAACCACTGCAGGCAGTTACTTGAGGTCCAAAGTTTTTGAGGAAACAGTAGCATATATATTTTGAAAACAATCGATTTATTTCTCCAACAATTTAATTATCTAAACATACTTAGATGAAATAACATATATGGTTGCCAGAAAAAGTATATTGCTAAAAATAGTATTTTCAGGCTTTAGTAGGACATCTGTATCTGTAATTCTGGAAGGGTGGGTCGCCCCACTGCACTTAGGCCACATTTGGCCCATTGTGCGTCCTTCTGAGATTGAGCCTACCCTATTGGGGTGGGCAGCTCCCTCGAATTGGCATGTGTTAGCCAGTTCTCGCCGAATACAGAAAGTCTTATTTGAGAGAGTGCCGGACAATCACAAAGGACGTGCTCAACTGTCTCATCCTCTTGTTCACATCCTCTACATAGTGGGCTGTCAGATAAACCCAACCTGTTCAGATGTTTTCGTAGATGACAATGGCCAGTAAGTATACCTGTGACCAACCGCAGGTCCTTTCTGGTCATGGCTATGTATTTCTTGGCTGCTCCGCTATTCGGATACTTCAGAAGTTCCTTGGATAGTGTGCAACCTTTTTCTTCGTCCCATCTTCCCCTGAATTTGTCAAGGCAGCGTTCCCTTACTAGGTCAACCACCGCTGATGCCGGCAAGCTGACAAGAGCCTTTGGGAGGCAGCTTTTCTAGCCAACGAGTCAGCTATGCGGTTGCCTTTAGAAATTCCATGACTTTTTATCCAGCCTGGAGTAACCACATTGTTGTTGCAGGCTTCCGTAAGGGCCATGTGACATTCTAATACTAGACCTGATGTGTTCCGTGGCCTATTCAGGACTAATAGTACTTGTCTGCTGTCCTTAAGGATATGAATGTTTTTGCCATTGATTTCTCTTTTGGTAATCTCTTTTGCGGCTATGGAGATGGCAGTTAGCTCTGTCTGAGCTATACTTGCATTACAACTCATTGCCCATTTTATGTTTAGGTTTAGGGATCTGGAGTAAATTCCACATCCTGAACCTTCTTTTGTCTTAGATCCATCGGTGAAGATACATATAGTACCTGTCGCCAATGGATTTTGAGCGTTGTCAATGATTATCTTGTAGGGCCTGTGAAAAGCATATCTTGGTGAAATCGATTCTGTGTTTGTTTGTAGCATTGGAAGCTCGTTTATAGCTTCGCGCCACAAACCATACCTCGACTCACCAGATTCTGCTACAAGTTGTGTGCCAGTAGAGCGGAGCCGTAGCATGGTCATCAAAACCACTTCCTTGATATATATATATATCAAGTGGGGTGAGACCGAGGATTACCTCCATCGCTCTAGTTGGTGTAGTTCTCATACCTCCTGTTATGTTAAGGCATGCTGTTCTTTGTAAATGGTCAAGCTTGCGGACGACTGTCAGCTGGTTTGTTTTAACTTCCCAGGCAATCGCGCCGTAGGTTAGCATAGGTCATATGATTGCAAGGTAGATCCACTCCGTGACCCTTGGTGACAATCCCCAGGTACGACCAATGGTTCTTCTACACCGTTCATAGGCAATATATGCTTTTTTGACTCTATTTTCTAGATGAGAGTTCCATGTTAACTTGCTGTCAAAAGGTGATCCCTAGATATTTCACTTCTGCAGAGAAGTTTAATTCAGTTTTTAGGAGTTTTGGAGCCCGAAGGTTCACAAGCTTCCTTTTCCTTGTAAAAAGGACCATCTCTGTCTTTTGTGGGTTTAATGACAGTGAGTGATCCTTGCACCAGCTTTCTATGATATTGAGGGCCTCTTGCATTCTAGCACAGAGTGTTTCCTCAAACCTTCCTGTTTGCAGAATCACTAGATCATCTGCATAAGCAATAGTATAGAAGTTCTCACTGCTTAGGTGGTTGAGTAAGGAGTCTAAGACCAAGTTCCACAGTAGCATGTTATATATCCATCCATTTACTGTCTGGGGAAAGCCCCTTTCAGTAATATCATTGGTTATTTTAGGGAAGGTGGTTAGGTCAAACGCACCTTCGATATCTATAAATACGTCCAAGGTGGACTCCTTGTCCAGCGATCTTTCGATGCGGCCGGCCACACGGTGGAGGGCCGAATCTGTAGATTTCTCTGGGGTGTGTGCATGCTGATTTGGATGTTGTGGATTACGCGTAATCAATACATCTCTTATGTACCTTTCACATAGTCTCTCCAAAGTTTTCATTGTGAACGATGTGAGACTGATGGGTCTGAATTCCTTTGGGATGGAATGGTCCAATCTTCCTGGTTTTGGTATAAAGACCACTTTGACTTCTCTCCAACCTTTAGGAATGTACCTCAGTGTCAAAGGGGATCTGAGGCTTCCTACCAGGTGCGGCATCAACACCTCCAGGCCTCACTGTAGTAGGGCTGGATAAATGCCGTCAGTTCCTAGGGCCATTAACATCTACTAAATGAATTTTTGTCACTTATTTATTAATCATACCAATTCCGATTCAATATTCATCGTGAAGACAGGACAATTTCTGTCGGGTCAGTTAGTAGTATAATGATTTTTGCATCCTCTGCAACTTTGACAAATCATAAAAAGGTATGCAATCTCATGCCTTTCCTATTTTGACTGATTATCCGGTATTTCTAATAATGTTTGATCTATGATTAATTTCTAGTTGGCCAACATGCGGTATCGGCGCTGAAATTTTAGCCAAAGTGATGGAAAGTGAAACATTTTTCCACCTGGATCAACCTGCTATTAGAATCACTGGTGCAGACGTACCGATGCCTTACGCAAAAAGTTTAGAAACAGCTGCATTACCACAAATCAAAGATGTAGTCGAAGCAACGAAAAAATTATTGAAAGTGAAGTAATTAAAAGACGAAAAAACAGGGTAATTATGAAGCTCATCAAAAAAAAACATATACTGCAAGGAAGAATGTCCAAAAGTGTGTTTTATGTTTTTAGAACATGCATGAATGTTAATATTTTTTTTTCGTACGAGCCGCCAATTTAAATTCTAATTTCGACGATAACTTAGTTAAATTTAACTTGCGTTAATGGTATTTTTTTAGTATAATCGTGACTAGTAAGTGTGAATAATTTACCTGAGATTAATAATTGATTACATGTTCTAAAAATAATGATAATTTGTATTGTAAAAAACGGTATTATTCGTTCTTGGTTGAAATGTATTATAATTAGCAAGAAGTATTGTCGAAATTAACAAATTCTTAGATATTACAGAGTCATATCTAGCTCCATTTTTATTGAATTGTCTTTTAGTTTATTTCGTGTTATTAAAGAAACAAATATGTATGCCAATTTTACAAATAAATAAGAAAATAAACTTTAATAATAAATAATTCATTATTTATAACTATACGAAATTTAGATTTTATTCTGATTTTCTGTCCAATTTGTTTATTCTAAATAATACACGTTTTAAGTTTTAAATATTACAATTATTTTTTTCGCCATTTTAAATAATATAATTTTTTTTCCAATGTCCAACTAGTAAATGTAACAAATTTTTTAAGACAAAAATACCTACAATATTATTTAAACATTCGAATGGGAAATTGTACTGTTACATTTTTATTATTCACAATTTGTAAATAGACTTTTTTAAATAGATCCGTTCTTTTGTTATTTATACTCAAATTAGAAAATCTAATGTGGATTATGTAGTAGGTACTGTTGTATTTGTAGTATTTTCTTTTATTAGTTAATTATGTAATACGAAATATGCATTATTGCCGTGTTTTATACCATCCAATGTTTTTATTTGATTAATTCCTCGCATTGTAAAATATTAAAAATAAATTATTATTTGTTACATACATTTTTTTTCTTTATTTCTCTAAATCTCCCAGTATAAATAGTAATCGAACAATAATCTGCCAGAAAAAGGGAAAACCTAAACAAACGCAGTAAAGTAGAACAACAGAGAGACCACCACTAAGGAAATAACAAACTTAGAAAGATTAAACGAAGAAAAACTAAATAATGAAGAAATCCAAAAAATAAATAATTAAACATGAGTAAACAAAGAAGAAGCAAATAACAAGGGAACAAACAACAAATAAACATCTTAAAAAAAAGGAAAATCATCATCCTGTAAAATAAACTAAAGAATGTTGGACTCGAAGAAATATGGATAATGGAGAATTTCACCAAACAGAAGAAAGAGGAGAATATAATGCCAAAGTATGAAAATAAATAACCAAAAGACAACTGTAAGAAACGGAGGTGAGGGAAAACTGCAAAATAGTAGAATGGGGGAGTCCCTTCATGGTAGCCAACCTGGAAAAACCACTGCCTTTTTTTTGGGAATTATTCAACTTTGAATGTATAGTTTTTGCCCCATTCAGTATACTGTAAAAGTTTTTCGTGTCACGAAGGTCTCATTTATTAGATATTGGAAAAAATCGATTTTTGTAGGATATTTTCGTATGTTATGTTTTCAGTAATGAATTGTGACAATTGACAATTTTCATTCATGCCATCATTGTCAATTTTGCTATTTTGATTTTTACTTAGAACATAAACTATTTTTGTTCTAAGGATTTTTATTTGTTCTGTGTTCTGCTTTTGTTTGAATTTCATTACATGATCTGGATAAATTGATACCGAAAGAAGTCAGAAATCCAATAAACTAAGTAGATAAGACAATTTTGGTTAAAAAATGAGAATAATTCAATAACTTGAAACTACTTGCTGATTTCTGCGAATAAACTGAATCTACAAAATCACCTTAACCACGAATAAAAACACATACAATTAACCTCCAAACATCCACCGCTATAGTGTCAAAACGTTGTGGATATATTAGACATTTGACAGACAAAGAAATAGAAAATGACATATGATAATGGTTTCTATTGGTTATCCTTTAGTGAAAACATAACATCAGAAAATCCCTACGAAAAACATTTTATCCAATATCAAATAAATGAGGCCTTCGTGACAAGAAAAACTTTTACAGTATACTGAATGTGCTGAAAACTATACATTCAAAGTTGAATCATTCCCAAAAAAAAGGCAGTGGTTTTTCATCTATTTTTTCAGGTTGGCTACCATGAAGGGACTCCCCCATTAAAGGTTTAAAAAAACTAACAGAAATACAGAGTAGCATTAAAAACTTGTATACCTAAAGATAAAGTAGATTGAGTCCATAAGGAACAGGATGAAGTATTTAAATCATAAAATAGGTTTAATAATAAAAATAAAAATGAAATGAAAAAATAAGAAATGGGGCCATCTTTAGTGAGACGATAAAAACATTAAAAATGTGTAATATGAGTCTTCCTTTTAAGAGATTGAGACCGTCGCCACTGAAGTTGTTTATTTACGCTACGAACTGTCGAACGGCGATTGACACCTTCGAGAATAAAGTTGAATATTCAGGCTTATAATATTCCAGACTTTCTACGAATTCGATTAGAAACAGTAATGTGTATATAAATGGGGCATAATTCCATGCCTGCTCATCCTACCGAGGGACTTACATCTCCGATTTCGTTGAAATTTGGGCATCTTTTTTTACGCTTCGAAAAAGGTTTATAAATTTTTTCATTTATCCAATCGAGAGATGAATTTTCGAAAATTTCGGGTATTTTTATAAATAGCCATAATTTGGTGAAAAATTGTCCGATTTGAGACTTTTTTTTTAAATGTCGTGTTTTTTGATGAACTTTTTGAAAAATTCATGCAAAAAATTGTTCATCATAAATTTGATTGTTTTTTTTTCATTCCGGGAAAAGCACTTTACGGCACACTGGTACTTTATAGTATATACTCTTCAATTCTCCCAATGTTGTTTGAAATAATAAGTAAATCAACATAAACTAAGCTTTTATTCTAGTTTTTGAAGATTGACATACAACTGCTGTTGCAATATGTATTAATGGAGTTGTTGATGGATTTACAGTGTTTTCTGTAATCGCGGAAGACGTGTGGCTGTGATGTAGCAGTTCAACAAAAGTTCCACCCCTTTGGATCATTCTTACAATCTTGTTTTTGCTTTCAATCGATTCTTCTATATACTTTTTTGCAACTGAAGAACTCTTCCATCCACCGTGCTGTTTTAGAACTTTAAGGTCAGCTCCAGCATTGGCCAACAACGTTGAGGATGTCCTCCTGAAGCAATGACCTGTGTACTTTTCTGGCTGGTCTAGTTTTAAGAACTCAGCTATTATCTTAGGTGCTCCGCCAACAGTATGTATACCAGCTCTTTGAGACAGACATTTTCCTTGTCTATAACCCACCAAATGAGCTTTCAGGGAGACTTGTTGCCGTAAATTCATCCAAATAGTAAACCTCATCACTGTTAATCAGATTGAAAGCTCGTCGAATATGCGTTTTTGTATAGTAAATCTTAACTACTAGCTGAGTACCCGTATCCTTCACATCACAACTTCTAAATTATAGATCTTTTCCCTTCGGCAACCTCCAGCAACTCCAAGTAATGCTATCACTTTGAGTAATAGATATTCTTTATCTAGAGCGTCCCTCATGAAGCTTTCAATTTGTTCCTTACCACATCCAAAAAGTAAGCCAACATCACATTTTCATCAGCACTACTTTTCAAATTGTGTTGTTCACGCCAGTTGCAAAACAGCACATATTCTTTTTTAAATCTTTTCGCAGACTTAACTGGAATGATTTGCCCTATCGCTTCCGCCGTTTTCTCAGCAGTTTCATCTAATTTAAGATCCATTTTCTCCGCAGATATTTCGTGTGTGCAGAAAAATTCAATATGTCTGCCTTTATTTACATTGTTACTTGGTAACCGCTGTTACTTTTTATTTAGAAAGCAAATCAATCATATTAAAAATAAATCAATCAACATAATTTTTTCACAGCAGTCTACATACCTTCCTAATAAATTATTAGATATTCTTGACTCGGCCCCTTCGTCGCCTCGTCCATAAACATATATCTCGTACCGTAATAAGTCACTTTCCGGACTTGTAACGTAAATAACTATTATGTATCTTTTGATGTTTAAATTCATGAAATTAGCATTACCTGTCCAAATTCAAAGCGGTCTTGGCTGAGAGATTAGAGCGTTCGCCTTGTAAGGGCGGGACGTGGGTTCGATTCCCATGTACGACAAACTTATTTTCCAAAAATGCAGTACGATTATTTTATTTTTATTTATTACCTATCAAATTAAATATTAATTGTCAATTTAGTTTGAATTTGTACGTTATATTACGACTATTTATATATTTCTCAAATGAAAGCTTTTTTAAAAATTATTCTCATTTTATCATTAACATTAATACAAAATAGTTTTTATAAATTCTTAAATTTGGTATATATTTATAAAGTTTCTATAAATTGTTAAAAATAAACGTCTATATAACGTCTATATTCATATGTCGCAGATAAAGTATAGGACGTTACTGTTAGGTTAAGGTCAATTACGTTCTGTAATAATCCTAAAGAAACCCCCCTACACCCATGTCACCCCACAAGAAAGAAACACAATAAATCTCATCTTAAAATAGCATAGTTACTGGCTCACCCAGTATAAGTAAGTTATAAGTAAACCCTTATTCATTTTACTATGAAAATTAAACAATAAAACTTTTTAACAAACTTCCAGGTGAAAAATTTTTATTATAAAGTTTAAATGTTTAATTTTCTTAAATTATTAATAGTTTTTTTTTCAGTAAAAAGGGCCGTAGCCTTCTATTTACTTTCTTATAATTAAGAATAATTGGGAAATACATTTTATTCTAAAAAAAAAGGTTCTTCAACTAATCGTTACTGTTTGGAGCAATAAAGCTTTAAAACCCTTATTATTCTCTAAACCGTAAAAGTTATATAAATATATCTGAAATGTTAGGAATAATCCCGAAATTAAATAATATGCAGTATGTTATATTTGAAAAAATATAGTTGGTATTGGCCACAGTTACATGATACACCCCGTATAAAAAAATTATTGATGAAACAAACGCACTAGAAATACTAATCGACGGTGGTTTTTTCAATCATAGCTACGCATTTATCTGTTTTCGAATTTATAAAAAATGTTGCAGAATTTTTGACAGGATTCACAGATGAAGTTGAAAAAAAAACATTTCATTTCGCCAACTTTTACCCCTTCTCATTAATTTATTTTTTCGTTATGATGATGTTATAGATCTGAAATATACCTGAAATTTTACCACTGCAGATAGAATTTACACACTTTTTAAATAAAAATATCCCATAGATAAAGTGTGTTCAACAATATAATGCCTACAATAAAAGGGGACTGATGGTATTAAACCACTTTTTTCTTCAAACGTCAAATAATCCTGTCAAAGTTTGATGCCTCCGCCGGCAGCAGTTTTTTTCCATTTCTTTACGACCGACGGAGGAAAAAATTTTGTCATGGCAACAATATGAAACATGCCACAAAGCAACCATACAAATGTCATTAACAACAATTAAACAACATTTTTATTTATAGTAATATTAAAAGTACAATTAGTTAATGAAGCATTTTCAAAATTGAAACCGTGCACTAAACTTGCGCTTGCGGTTGCAACAACAATAAGCTGTCTTTAATAACATAAAATAACTGTCAAACAACTGTAACCAAAGAGACGCAAATTCCGCCGACGACTTAATTATTTTAATTTCTAACATCTAGACGACTTTGACAGTTGTCACAGTTAATTTCGAGTAAAAATAGCGTATGAATTATACTATTTATGGTTGAAAATTGCTACGTTTGAAGAAAAAATAGTATACTTTATTGCGATCGTCTGTCACGGTTTATTGCTTATGGTCAAAATTTGCACACAGGATCGGTTCTTGTATTTGTATAATTTGGGTTGAGTATAATCATTTATATTTGTGTTCCCGTAATGAAATTTAGTCTGTGCTGTTTAATAAAACGGATCACGATTATTCATGCTGGATCAGAAGATGGTTGGATTCCAAAAAGTTTGGGACTTACATAACCCCTTAAACTTAATGTAGAAGACGATAGTGATAGTGAAACTGAATTGATATATTAATATATTTAAATTTTTATTAAATTTTTTTGTAAATATTCTTTAACATGCGTTTCTATTAAAAAATTATTTTTGCAAATTTAATCCTGACCTGCATTCTTTACCCAAATTTCTCAATACCTGAGATAAAATTACTTAAGAAGTTTATTATCATCATCAGTCCCCATTTATTGTAGGCACTATATTGTTGAACACATTTTACTTCTTGAATTTTCAGACTATAAAAAATGGCAACAATTTAGATAGTACTAACTAAAATAATTTTATTTGTGCAGTTCTTCCTCGAATTTCTCCAGCCTCAGTTTTGTGCAAATACATTTCTTAATGATAAAAGTCTAGGTAGGTATTAAGTTATCTTCTTTAATACTTACGAGGTGCGTTCTTTTTGACTGAGATCTCAGTTAATTTCAGTCACATCGGTAATGTGCGCGTTCTTTTCGACTCACTCACTTCGAAGTGAGCTGAGATTTTTCCTCCCCCTTTACCGATGCTGAATGTGCTATGCGGGGTATCAGTTAGACTTGAGTCGGAAATAAAGTGGTGGGAGCAAGAAATATTTGATTTGTTTGGGTTTTAAAAACAACATAATAACCTAACTTTTTTTTTGAAAATAAAATGGAAACAACGTTAATAGTGTCACTGTCAGTTGCTGTCACATTGGCGTCACCTGTGGCGATAACAATATTGTACAATGTCGCGATTTGGAAATGCTTCTGCTGTAGATATTGACAAGAATTTAGACAATCTTACGCCAACGAATACGAAAAAGTCAAAAATGTCAGTATGGAGACAATTTCAAGAGTTTTGTGCTGAAAGAAATCACTTATTAGAACGAGGAACTTCGGTGGAAAAAATTGCCTTCACTCTAAAGGACTGGGCAAGCAACATGCGCAAGAAGAATGGATCCTTCTATAAAGAAAGTGTAGTGAAAACAATGTGGAACGTAACAGCAAAACTTTTTTAGGAAAAATATTGCGAAGATTTCGGTATTGTAATAGATCCATTTAATGATGTGAGATTTAAATCTGCTAGGAGTGCCGAGATGCTACGCGCCAAATATTACAAATGAACCCTGAAAAGAGAAAAGAAAGCTCATCGGCTTTTACTCACAAAGAATTGCTGCAAATTTTGAAGCTTTACGATGAAAACGAGCCGGAAGGTCTACAGAAAAAAATTTTTCATCTCATATCTTATGAGCTAGCATTTCGAGGAGGTGAGGCAGTCAACTGTTTGACGGATTTTTTTCAAGAAGAAAAGTTTCATGATGGAACAAGCACAAATAGAATAGAATATAATCCAGTATTTTCAAAAACCTGCCAAGGAGGAGGCCGTAGATTAGCGGACAGTAAATGGTTAATCCGAAACATTAGTAATGAAGACATCTGCCCCGTTAGATAGGTCAAATTAAGGGTTTTTTATTTAATTTTACTTTTCAATGCTTTTTTCAAGATTATACAGAAAACTTTTGTCAAAACGAGGATCTAACGTGAAGACGAACCGTCTGTTTCTTACACCGAATCGAGAATGGCAAAATAGTGGTATATGGTTCAAGAACAGCTGGTAGAAACGAGATCCCAAAATGGACAAAGCTGTCTGTCCAAGAAGCAGGTTTCGATAGCGAAAAGTTCAAATTCACAAACCATTCTCATCGAGCAACTGCCGTAAGCCATCTAGCCAAGGTTAGGGTAAACGAAAACCAGCTAACGAAAATAACGGGACATGGAAATGTCAATTCAATAAAACCTTATTTACAACTTGATAAAGAGTTTCATGAGGAAATAATAAAGAAAATGAGAAACAGTGAGAACAGCGAGGTTGGTGATTTTTCAGTTTCAACTTCTTCTTCCAGTAACGTTGTTTCTGACCGACAACACACTTCGACTGGTTCAATCATAAATTTTAATAATTGCGTTTTTAATTGTAAGAATTTCAATAACTAGGCTAAACAGTGTTCATGTTATTTCAATAAATAATAAACGTTTAATATAATTACGTCTGCATTTATTTTGAAGGACCTGATAATTCCAACTAGTGCAAATTATCGCCTAATTGCATGCTCATTGGCTGAAACAACAATCAAAAAATAGTCGGAACATTGTTGAAATGTCAAATTTGACAGATGAAAAAAATTTTCTGCATTATTATTTCTCTTATTTCGTAGGTATATTTGTATAATTACGCATGCGTCGGCAGGTCGCGCGTTTCAATTGAGTTTTTCCTTGTTTTTGGTGCTTACTCACATCACTTTATATCAGATCACCTCAATTGAAGCGAGCTGAGATCTCAGTCAAAAGGTATTCCTCTTTTAATTGCTTACAAATGAGATGTAATTGTGTCGAATGTATCGGTGTTCCGTTTAAATTAAATCCAATACAAGGAATTGAGAATTGTTTATGATTAAATTTTATCGTTTTTTTGTTCATTTATTGTACTACAAAAATATTATGAAATCGAAGTTTGGCTCGGTATCCTCCGCTTCGTGTAGCAGGATGCAGATAAATCAAAACATTGTTTATATTTCACATAAACAAAACACCACGATTCTTAGCGTTTTGCATCTCAACAACGTCGACATCTCGAAACAGTTTTCAGTAGGCCGTGCAGGTATTGCCGGCAAATATTTATTCCACCTGTAGCGCTCCGCGAGAGCACTTGACAATCGCGGGTTCGGTCTGTTAGACAGCTTGCTGGACCAGTCGACTGTTAGTAAGTCAGTGGTCTTTATGTCTTCGCGTTTTCCTGAGCTCTTCAGTGGGACATTTCTTGTGAATCGATAGAGTTCTCTAGGTCAAGACTAGTTGGACATTTTATAGTTTTTAATTCATATAATATAGTGTTAGTGCGAAATTTATGATTTGAACTGTTTTGACGGATATTTCATTGCTTGTAGGAGTTATTTTTTCTGGTAAGTTGTAGACATATTTTATAAATATTATTTAAAGCTTTTCATGTCAATAAATCGTAGTTAACTTTTTCGTGTAGCTAATATAATTTGGAAGAAAATAGCCGATACAGATTTTATTGGAATATTTATTGAAATCCACAATAACCACAACTTTTTAAACTATTGTTAACAATTCGAAATGCGTAACTAATTTTGTGCAGGTCCTTGTTTTAAACCATTACCAATCTCCTACCTAGAACTTCTCATTTTGCTGCATAAATTAAATCATAACTGCCTAGTTACTTGATGAATGCAGTAGTCTAATGTAATGTGATATATTCAATGATACGTTAAAATATTCTCTTTGGTTGCATTGGGGATAATAAGTTTTATTTTGTGTACCTAAGTATGTGCAATTCTATGTACCTACTTACATCGTTGTTACTCAGCTGATTTTTGCTTAAAAAGAACTAATTCTAACCTTTTTTTATTAATTGGTTTTACTATGACTTTTAAATAAAGTTATTTATGTGCGGTACAGTGTCTTAATTTGAACGCAATATAAACATTAATGGAATTAAGATAGATTGTATTTGACTTATACAGCGTGTCCACGGATGGGGTATCCTGTAGGTGAAAAATGTTTAAATATTAGACAAAGAAAAATCAAAGTCAATGTCACAATACTTTTTATTTAAAATTATTGACAGCTACTAGTTTCGGCCTATCTATAGGCCATCATCAGGCTAAAAATAAATACAAATACAGGATAAGAAGAAATACAGTGATACATTAGTGATACATACCTAAAAACTTATAAAGTAATACATGGAAAAATCCTAAATTCACCATGCTTGCATGAACATAGAAAATAGTTGATAATAATGTGCCATTGAAAAAACTTAAGAAACTAAATGATGGGACTAAAACTAAGTAAGAAAATAATAAAGTTGAGATTTAAAATGTTTATATTAAATGGTAATGAAAAATAAAGGATGTAATGAAGAAAAATAAGGATCCGCCAAAACTTGGTAGATCATGGTAATCAACGATAGTTGGCAGGAACTATTAAAGAAGTAAAAGGAAGTACTACAAGTGTTAAGGTCATGTCCAATGTAGATGCTGAGTTTAAATATTAGTTTTAGTGAATAATGTCATTGTTGATAAAAAGTTTTGCTTGTTTTGAAACCCCATAAAACAAAACAAAATATCAAGTTTTTGAAAATCCGTCTGATTTTATAGCCAGTTTTATTTAGAAAATCGGCAACATCAGCAATAATATCATTTAAAACACAAAATAATGTTGGTACAAAATTGTTAAATGTCAAAACAAAATTACCTAAATTAAAAAAATCTGGTGTTTACAAAATTAATTGTCCAAAGTGTAATGCTGTATATATAGGTCAAACACAAAGAAATTTTGAAGTAAGATTTAACGAACATTTAAGAGCATATAGATTAAAACAACCAGATAAGTCAAATTATGCAAAACACCTACTTGAACATCCAACCTCACTCTTTCACACCAATGACATCCAAATACTACACATTTGTAATAAAAAACAAAATTTAGATTTCCTTGAAGAACTTGAAATAAAAAGACATCTAGCAGATCCACAATTTAAAGTTGTTAATGAACAAATAAATCTGGGAAGTTCTCCACTTTTAAAGTGTTTGCTTTGATTGAGTCTTCATTTTATACATAGATAAGACGTAATTGTAACACAAATATATTAAGTTATTGTAAAGATCAGCATGATATAGTTTTTTCCTGGTTTTTCTATATCATTGCACAGTTATACTGATCTTAGAGGGAAATACATCCAGGATAATCCCTTAGGGCTAATAACATCTAGGCTTTAATATTGTTATGTCTTATTACTTCCATACTTGGTCTAGCCTTAATACTACCTAAACATCAGGTACCTAGCTACAAACAAACAAAATGTAACTTAAATGTCAATCTGACGATGCTTCATAGCGAAACAGCTGTCATTGAGTCTTTTAAAAAAGCAATTTTTAAATAAATATTGGAAGTTTTGTTAAAACGAAGAGTTTTTAATTATCCTTAATAAGATGGACTTCCAAAAAGTAAGGGTTAGTACAATCAATTTTATTCAACAAGTGTTATGGTACCAGTATGCAATTGCAAAATTTCACGAAAAATATCCAGATGTATCCATTACGCGGTGTGGATTAAAAAAATTAATAAAGAAGTTTGATGAGACAGGATCTGTTCAAGACAAAAGAAATTGAAAAAGGTGTTCATTGAGGAGGATGATGTAGCTATGCACTCGTTAAGGGAAAATCCCAAGTTTAGTCTACAAAAAAGAGCAGTGGAGGTTGATTTTTGCAGGAGTCACTTAGAGAAAAAATTTAAGCAAAACAAAATTTATCCATTAAAACCGAAATTCATTCATACCTTACAAGATTATGATTATGACACAAGGTTGGACTTTTATGCGATGATTGGTGAAACACTTATGCATGACCGATTTTTTCATAATAATAATTTGTTTTCTTCCCAAAATTGTTGATATTGGGCTAATGAAAACCCGAGCTACAGGATTAACTGTAATAGTCAATTTGCTAAAAAAGTTAATGTTTGCTGTGCGGTTTTACCGGATCGAATAATCGGACCGTATTTTCTGAAAGATACATTTGTACTTGCTTGACAACTTCTTAATACCTTAATTAGAAAATATTCCCTTGGAGCAAAGGTCTAAGATGTACTTTCAACATGATGGATGTTCGTCACATTCGACTTTGCTAATTAGAGGATGGCTGGATGAATATTTTCCTCGGCGATGGATGGGACGTTATGGACCAATATTTTTACCGCCCCGATCCCCCGATTTAACTATTTTAGATTTTTTTTATGGAGCTACTTAAAACAAAATGTTTACGCAAATAATTTAAACCATAATATTGAAAAGACTATCACTGAAGCCGTTAACGAAATTACCCCAGAAATGCTGCGAAATACTTATAAAGAATTTAGAAAAAGAATTGAAAGATGTTTTGTAGCTGGGGGAGTATATATTGAATAGATTTTGTTTTGTTTACTTAGTGTTTCTTATATTATTATTCGGTATTGTTATTTTTGATAGTGATTATAATTCTTGAATAGTTAACATTGTTTTCAAATATTTATTAAAAAATGACAATGTGAAAATTATTTTTAAAAGTTGGCAGTTACTGGGTACATCGTAAACGTCACTCACTAGATTAATACATTATTTTCGAACTTAGTGCACAAATTCATACGGTTTTCATAAATAAAACTGGCTATAAAATGAGACGGATTTTGAAATACTTGAATTTTATTATATTTTATGGGGTTTCAGAACAAGCAAAACTTTTTATCAAGAATGAAATTTTTCACTAAAACTAATATTTAAACATTTTTCACCTACAGGATACTCCATCCGTGTACACGCTGTATATATTATTAAGATAAATATTACTTTAATAATCTTTGAATTAGTGATTCATTATCAATGTATATTTATTTAAAAAACACGCTTTCCTATAAGTTACATACACTATTTTTGCTACGGCAACAATATGTTGACGATAAATATTGCATCGAAACAAGATTCAATAAAAACTATAATAATAATGTTAATTTATTTAGAAAAGTTAACAAAAGAACAAAAGTGATAAAATGCATATAAATAAACTAAAAACACTCACTAGAAGGCATATCCTGTGCGCGAGAAACATAAGAAAATAAGTAACTTTGTTAACTAGTTTTATATTTCGATATTGAGATTATTTGGTAATATTTTTCGGTTTTTTTTTCACAAGTTTTTTTACACGATTCATAGAAATAATTAATAATTTATTGATATTGAATTAACTTTAAACCAAACCGTATAAGAATAGATCTAATATTCCGTAAACGATTATAAAACAGAATGGTAGTTAAATATTTAACATTTTTTTATAATTTCGTAAAAAATCTCCATTTACAAATACAATAGCTTGTTTACAATTTTTTTAATTATGTTCTTAAAGGTATATAACTTCGGATAACTTCAGAGATGACGAAGATATTGTCACAGATTTTATCACTAGTCGTTTTCCCTTATTAACGTAATTCTAACATTGACGATATGGAAACAATTATATTAGAAAATAAGAGCAATGTATTATTGGAAAAAATGTGTGTTTATTGATTATAATTAAAAGCAGCATTTTCAACTCGCTTAATGGTGATCATGACGATTATTTGTTAAGACACAAGATACTTTTTTGGAGTTTTCAGTAACTTCCAACTAATATAAGTATAAACAGGACCGTCTTAAGTCTATTCAGCGCCTGGGTGCGGAGCTCAGCCAGTGCCTTCGTTTTCTTTTCAGCCAAGACCACACTAGAGCAACGTGACAATTTTTTTGTATGAAATCGTATACAGTGCTAGCCAAAAGTCCCTTTCCCCCTCGAATCTTTTGAACGATTATACTTATAATAGTGATATTTGGAAAGAAAAAATAAACGATAGTAGGTCTCTCAACTAGTCACAACCCGTGACGTAATAGTTTTGTGCCTACCTTAATCTAGTTGAACTCTATAGAGCGGGTCACAGTTATTATGCAGCGTGGCCGGCATAGGCCAATGTAAATCTTATGGGCGAATATTCAACACTGTTGCCGCTTTGGTTACGACTTGAACCACAATTAACTCAGCCAATTTATTTTCGTAGAAACGTTTTATTATGAATTTTGCAAAACAGATGTATTCTATATAATAAATATTATTATAAAATGGAATTCAAATCTATTTATGTAGATTGTAATCAGTATATACCTGATCACTTGATGGATTATTTAGGTCTCTACTAAATCTTTGAGACAAATTTTAATCCTATTGCCAGTGGCAATATTATTTAATTACAATGATGCTAATTATTTTTACCTGTATGATCCCTTGATCCTCGTAAACCGTTATGTAATATTCCTGGAATGTAGAGGTAAGTAAATGTACAGGTAAGTAATAACATAGGCAGGTACCTATCTGTTTCTGCTGATAAACGAAAGGGCATTATTATAACAACAGCCATGCAGTTAGCAGCACCGTTTGAAAAATTTAAACAAGGTGAAAATCTTCATCGTCAACGAATATTTTAACGTATAAGTTGAATACAAAAGATGACAAAAGTGTGACAGCGAAAATAGAACTGATTTCTGAAATGACTGGCCTTAGTGTGAGAACAGTGTATAATCTGAAAAGCGAAGCCGCTACTGGACCTTTGACATCGCCAAAAAAACGAAGACGGAACAGCATCCAGTCGAATTCAAGACTGATCACCTACGATGAAGGATCCAATCGCAAATACGAAAAGCTGTGCATGAATTCTACTCCGAAAATATTCCACCAACACTGGCAAAAGTTCTTGCTAAAATAAATTCAGACGAAAATGTACCAAATTTTTCTAAAAGTACGCTAAGACGCTTGCTTAACGATATGGGTTTTGTTTATGGAAAGAGAGGAAGAGACTCGATTCTAATAGAAAGAGCTGATATAATCGCCTGGAGGCACAAATATTTAAGATCAGTGAAGAAGTTCCGCGAAGAAGGATATAACGTGATATATCTGGACGAATCATGGATTAATGTGGGCCACAGTGTAAATTTTGAATGGAAAGACACTACCATAAAAAATGCCCGAGATGCATTTGTCAAAGGACTGACAACAGAACTGAAGGCTCCAAGTCAACAAGGACCGAGATTTGTTCTTCTTCATGCAGGCTGGAAAGACGGTTTTCTTGAGGGTTCAGAAAAAACTTTTCTGGCAAAGAAAGGTGCAGACGATTACCACGACGAAATGGCCTGGTTTAAAGATCGATTGATCCCTAATTTGTCAAAAAACGGATCAAAGAATGTTGTAGTGTTGGACAATGCGTCATACCATTCGACGAAGTTACCTTTTCCAAAGACAACTTGGAATAAGGAACAAATAAAGTACTGGTTACTGGAAAAAGAGATTTACTTCGAGGATGATTATTTAAAAACAGAATTATTGGCTACTGCAAACGCGTTTAGAGAGCAGTACGACCTAAGAAAAATAGACGACATTGCCACGGAACATAATATAACAGTCCTACGATTACCACCTTATCATTGCGAATTAAATCCTATTGAAATGGTGTGGACCCAAGTGAAAGGATATGTGGCTCGTAATTATGGTACTTTTAAAAAAGAAGATGTGGAAAAACTTATAAAAACAGCGTATTCGCAAGTAACCCCAATGCAGTGGTCTAATTATGAAAAAAAGGTAGAGAAGACAGAGGAAAAGATGTGGCAAACAGATCATTTAATTGAAGACATTGAGCCAATAATAATAAATCTAAATGAAGACGATAAAGATGAAGACTTGGATGACGATGAAGATCAGTAATATATTTCTTAACCCTCAAATGTTCCATTCAATTTTCATTTATTTTAGTTATTACCAGCTAATCATTGTCATTTTTAAAGTTTAATTTTAATTCAAGTTAAAATACGTAATTATTAATTCATTTACTTATTCTATATTTTGTTTGTTACAACAACCCGCCAGAAGAAGAAAAATCCTAGGAAAATCATCGAAACGTCGGCAAGATTTCATTAGCTTTTCTCTGTTAATCGTTCTCCCTTAAAATTTAGATAACAGCTGACTTTTTTACCACTCGTCTTGTAATTTATCTATATATTATTATTATTGACATATTATTTTATTATATTATTTCATAATTTGACAAAGGTCTTTTGTAAGGCCGCTGTATTTATTTATTTCTTTATACGCGATAATTAAACGTATAAAATTTGAATATTTTAGCGAATTTACAATATTTTCCTTTAAACGCGTAAAATTTATCTAAAAGCATAATTATAAATATTCTTAATTACTCACTAAACGATTTTCAAATGAATAATTTAGTCAACATTTAAATCATAATAGTAACACAATGGCAAGTTATATTCCCGCGCCAGTTGGAACCAAATTCGAAGAACATGCCGATATGGCAACGCCGTCGTCCATAAACGCAATGCTGCATAATAACTGTGACCCGCTCTATAGAATGCCTATACTTCTAGCGAAGTTAAGCAGCTTTATAGAGGGCATATTGCTAATTTGATGCGGAGTCAGAGCAACTATTAGGAATTTAAGCCGTTTGCAGAACGCATTCTCATAGTATGTGTTCCGCCGTTTCTTTAGCGCTTTCGTCTGTTTCGTCTGTTTCTGAAATAATGAATTTATTCCATACATTTGCATCATACTGTATAATGTTGATACTTTGGCAGAAAACAATTCAACTTCAAGATATAGAATACTTAATACATTTACTACAAAATTTAAAAAATACAGTTTTCCTACTATAACATGCAAAACAAGTATCCAAAATATTTCCATTTGAATGAATAGAATGTATTTAAAGGATTTAAAGTTATGTAAGTCCCGAGACGTTGCATCTTCTAAGGTTAACGAAATTTTAAAAACTGGTTTGAAAATTTGCAGCAAACGTGACGATACAGTTTTAAAAGGATTAATTTATTATAAAAGGTACCTGCCGCGACTTCAAAGATCTTACGACTTTTTCCAACATGGTGCCTTTTTGTCTTAAAGATTTATAGGCAGCATGAGTCACGGTTACCGGTCTATCGACCACCACAAAATGTTTTCGCAAAAAGTAATCTGCATACTGATAGGATCAACTCATTCAAAAGGAAAGTATTTTAACATTTTTAGCTAAATATACAACCAAAACAATATATTACTAAATATGATTTATTTGTGTTACAACTACTTTACTTTTATAGAACCATAGGTAAAATGTGTTCAACAATATAGTGCCTACAATCTACAATAAAAGGGGACTTTTATTGCTTATGGTCAAAATTTGCACACAGGATCGGTTCTTGTATTTGTATAATTTGGGTTGAGTATAATAATTTTTGTGAAAAATTTTTCGTCCTTGGGAAACTGCATCAGCGGCGCCCTGTGTTACTGTTCCTGTGCGACGACGAGTTTTATCCCTTGATGCTAAAAAAATCGTCAGACATGTTCATCAGAAGCTGGTCCAAACAGGTTAGGCTTTTACTCCTGCTGTAAGAGAAACCAGCGATTTGACAGGGATACCGGAATCATCAGTGAAAGTTCACATTTCTAGGCCAATTCATCCGAGACGAAAACGTAACGATAGTGGTGTTTCTAGAACCACTGATGACGGTGATAAAGATTTTATAAGAAGAACTATCTACTCTATGTACGAAGAAAACTTGGTGCCTACTATCAGATCATTGCAAACAAGACTAAGGAGCTCCACTGAGATAAGGATATCAATTATCTTATCTTATCCTTATACACTTTTACTGTTCAATTCTTTCCTGCGCTGCGCTGTTCGCTAAGACTGTTATCTAAAAGCTGACTTCCTTCGCGTTTTATATACCATCCTATCGGCTGAAATGATGCCGCGAACTTTCTTTTCCAGATTCTTCTATCGGTTTTCGAATAGACTCGGCGCATTCGCCATTATTTAGAATTTGAACAGAACCGGCATTTAAAAGACTTTTTAACAATGTCATTATGTTTGTGATGCCCTTTAAATGGTGTGCTTTGTTAAGATAAATCCCCAAAATACGTATCAGTTTTTCAGTTATTTGCTAAAAATGTATTTTCGTAGTTTCAAATCTTAAAATTTTGGGTACACAGATCTTGAGAATGAATGAAAATAGTATAATGTGAATGCAGGAAGTAATATTACGCGAGTGTGGAATTGGTTTTCTGCAAAAATTGAACACTATACTTTTTCTATGGTCAAAATAAAAATATATTTATTCAATTTCAACTAAATATTTTACCACTTAATTTTTTGCAGATATTCCACATAACTTAATAAAAAAAATATAAACAAACATGTGTGGCAGTGTGGAATAATATGCCATACAGTTTAGTACATATGTACGGATTTACGATATTCTGGTTCAAATATTACAGACAATGAAATCTTAGAAATAAAATATTTTGATTGTTAATCTACAAAACACATTATTATTGGTTTTTTTTAGAAATGTTATTATTCTTTAAAGTATTCTAGTTTTGTATCTTTTAAAATAAGTCATCTTTTACATAATGATTCAACGTTAAACAACGTTATTTTACAACAAGTTTTAAGAAAATTACTAGTCACGTTAAAACGATAACGAGATAAACAATATTATTTTTTAACTAAACATGTTAAAACCTTTAAATATATCATGTTATTGTGTAAATATAATGTTTAAAAGCCTTCGATACATTAACTCGTCATCGACAAACATAATAAAAAACATAAATAACACTTTTAAAACCGATGCATTTTTAATGATCTAGTTATTTTTGTAAACAAAGGATTGGATTTAAGAAGACATTTTTATGAAACAATGATTAAGCATATCTACCTACCTAATATATTATATTTGGAGAAGGTTCCGATTAAATCCCATTGGAATTTCATTACCAAAAATAACTAACCTACTATTCCGAATATGCGGAATTCGAAAATGGAGTCCAGAAGTTGCGCATGCGCATTGAATTTTTTCTACAAAAACGCGAGTTTTTATGCCGAATTGTCTCATATACTCATGTATATACACCTAACCTAACCTAACGTAACCTAACCTAACCTAAATATTTTTTTTCTTCAACGTACAATAAGATACAGAGAGTTGATCTACCTACGATTTTCACACAAACGTGTCCATAACTTCTAAAGGACTCTGTATAACGTATCAAAATCTTCAAAAAAATGTGAGCAGTCCGAATTCGGTATAATATACAGGGGTTCCCATTTAAAAAATCATATGTTTGGTTTGTAACGGAATTATACAACACTCTGTATAATTTAAGGTAATTTCAAAATATGGACCCTAAAGACATCTACTATTTTTGTTAATAATATTTTTTGATATCATCTAAAACAACCCATATACCGAACTTTGTCGTAAGGTTTTTACACCCTGTATATACGATGTAATCGAATGTAATATTGAGTGTACCTACATTAGTTTACATTAACATTAGTAAGAAAAAACCATGTATATTTTGTTTTCAATACGAACACTAAGTGGTTGCGGATACGTGACTGATAAGTCAACAATTATATTTATTCGAATAAAATCAATATGGCAGTAAAAATAATGTTTGCTAACGGCCAAAAGATTGTGAAAAGATTATTTTTAAATACATTATATATTCTTTACTAACGTTGTAATAACAGAAATGGAAATCTAGTAAGGCAGGTTTAAAACAATCATGTTTTGTTCAAATGAATGTACAAAATCAAAACAAATTCTACATGTAGAATTACGGTTGACTACGAAGCTGGGGCAAAAATTCGGGATGGGGCACTGAAAGTAAAATTATATTATCCAGACCTTCTGGCAAAGACTCAACCACATTCCGTCACGTGCCGAGAATTTTATCAAAGAAAATTCTAAATGATAACATTGAGCTTTTCCAGGTCACATCCAAAATTCACACTCTATCGGGTGATCCTAACATTGCTGTGTTCTATTTAATAAAGGAATAAGACAGAAGAAGATCATTTGCAGATAATACAGTAATAATTTTTTCTGATGTAACCTGGGTAGAAATTAAAAATAAAGCTAAAAGTTAAACGTTAACTACCTATATTAAATTGGCTGAAATAAAATCTTCTATAGTCCAGGCGAGCTGTACTTTTAGACGGAAATTCTGAGACATGGAATGTAACAGTTGGAGGTGGTAAAGGGGCTTATAATACATGAAAAAAAAATAACTGTTTCAATTATGACAATAAACTTTTTAGGGGTGAAAAAGGGTGCAAAAAGGGCAAAAAACTGAAGTATTGCTGTTTGCGGCCAAAATTGACGTCAAAATGAAAAGTGCCCAATAGAAAAGTTGTAGATCATGTAAAAATATAAAACTTTTCTCTCGGTAATTTTCTCACATAACCTCAATTTTTCGAGGAAAATGGAAAAAAACGATTGTTGGTTTTTAATTTTCCAACGGAATTGTCAATCTTGATGGAACTTGGTGAAAACTTACCTTCTTATGTCCAAAATAACCTCGAATTTTCTCAATCTTGTTACAAAATAATTTTCCGAGAAATTTGATTTTTCTGAAAAGTTTGCATATTATTGAAAAAGCTTTATCTGGGGCTCATTTTTTTCATTTTTACGTCACATGAAATAAAAAAATATATACTCGGAATTTTACAGTCGTGTAATGACGTCATTTTCGTGGGAAAAAACGTATGTCGTATTAAATTTATTTGTTGCTAAGTAACTGACTACTGGTGTCTAATTACCTGTATGACTTTTACTATACAGTGGTGTACATAATATTTTAGCCATTCCGAACTTGTTCCTGTTCAATTTGAAAGAAAGCCAACACATTTAGAATTATTAACTGTGTTTGTTCGTTAAATCGATGAGGGTTTTTTGGCGGCATGTTTTGACGCTTTGGCGTTTTCAAAACTTCAAAACTGACAATCACTTGACAAGCATTTCAGGTAAAATTTAGCCACGACAACAACATTTCGACAAAATTTTTTGTCACTGTCATTTTACATTAGTTAAACAAGGATGGACAAAAATGACGTCATTACAAGACTGTAAAATTCCGAGTATACCTCTCATTAAAAAAATTAAGGTTATTTTGGACATAAAAAGGTAAGTTCTCACCAAGTTTCATCAAGATTGACGAACCCGTTGGAAAATTAAAAATTAAAAATGAACAATTGGTTTTTTTCCATTTTCCTCAAAAAATTGAGGTTATGTGAGAAAATTACCAAGAGAAAAGTTTTAGATTTTTACATGATCTACAACTTTTCTACTGGGCACTTTTCATTTTAACGTCAATTTTAGCCGCAAACAGCAGTACTTCAGTTTTTTGCCCCTTTTTCACCCCTACATAGTTTATGATCATAATTGAAATAGTTATTGTATTTTTTTCATGTATTATAAGCCCCTTTACCACCTACAACTGTTACATTTCAGGTCTCAGAAATTTCTTATTTTTTTGGTCAGCTCGCCTGGACTATTAACTATAAATTTTAAAAAAAGTGTAATACAATACCTTTTACCTCGTAAGTAATAGTTAAATACCATAGATAAGAAAACTTAAATTTCTGTTTAATCAATTGCAATGAAATTTTTATCTACGTACCTACATATTTTTGGTCCATCGAACAACATAAAGTATACAATAGTATTATATTACAAGAGTAATGCCCCTAAATGTCAGTATAGTCTTTCCAATATTAACTGCTAAAAACCATTTAAATGTGTTATACAGAGTGAGTTAGTTTACTGGGCTTCAAAGTATAAAGAATGGCATGAAAACAACCAATTTGTCCCCTTAAACATCCACTGTGTATCGTCGGAACCCAGCTCTCTCTCTAGACTGGTAGTTGTACAGCGCGAAAACAAGTGGGTTACGCACGCGACTTGTTGACGGCTTTTAATGGTCTGTTGTATTCTGTTGCGGGGTGGCTTTTTGCGGCAGCTTTTAAAATCGGTGTCTAGTGCGAAGGCGGAGAGTCCAGATTTTTATTTGGGGCAGTTAAGTATTAACTTTAGATATATCTTTGTTTCGGTAATTCATTTTTAATAATTCATTTTTTGCCCATATTAATTGATAACCTTAAATTAGTTATATATATTATGGCAGCGTTTTGG
Source organism: Ophraella communa (assembly GCA_035357415.1). Taxonomy (NCBI): domain Eukaryota; kingdom Metazoa; phylum Arthropoda; class Insecta; order Coleoptera; family Chrysomelidae; genus Ophraella; species Ophraella communa. The sequence goes on from CM068994.1 coordinate 3,903,546, forward strand.
AGACCTTTTGAATCAGAAAATGGAAATTCAGATCAAAATAAAAATTCAGAAGATATGATATCACCAACAAGTGAGGTTAGTAGCGAATTTTGCAATAAAGATTTACACATTCACTGTTTGAAAAATGAAGATATAAAATCAGATGCGGTTAAAATAAAGCGAATTTAATACGTTAACTAAAATTTCTATTTACACTATTTCTCGGGTTATTAAGCGCGGTGATGTTATAGATCATTCGCAGGTGCTCTTAACATTCCTCCAAATTCAATAGTCGTTATGGACAATGCTTCCTATCATTCGCGGATATTAAATAAAATACCACATTATAGTCCAAAGAAGGCAGATATTTTAGAATTTATGGAAAATAGGAACAATAGTCCGGAAAAGGTAACGACAAAGAAAGAATTACTACGAAGTATAAAACGCTCAATTTAAAGAACGATTATGTGATCGACAATATTTGTAATACACACAGACATACACCCCTAGGGGTTGACAAAGGAAAATTTGCCGCTATACGCGGTATCCTTTGTAGCAACTTATTTTAGTTATACTATAACACTTTATACAATTTCTATTATTAGTGAAAGTAATGAAATTATGAGCACTCCGCGGGGCGTAGAAAAAGTATAGTACGTTACATGAATTGTAATCCCATTACGTACACGTGAAACTTTTTCACTTCGTGCGTAATGGGTTACAACTCTTGTTACGGAATATACTAATAGGTGTCTATTCTATTCAGGTACATACTTTCACTTAAAAAATTAAAAAAAAATAGGTAAGCATTTTGGTATTCTATATCTGAACAAAGTAGGAAACAGCATTTTCATGTTTGAATTTATTGGTGGGTGTATACATGGTAATCCGTTCACTGTAAAATAATTTCTGTGTAATGAAATCCGGTGGTTTAAATCCAACGAATCAAGTTGTCGATTGATAAAACCGTTAAGGTGAATGTGACTTTTATCGGAAAGCCATACATTTAAGAAATCGGCATCTTCGTACACTTGTCCACAATAAATCTGTCTAGCACGTTCGTCTACAACGTTTGGTTGTTGTCAAAGTTGAATGTGGTGGGAGACAAAACATTGTAGGTATATTTTGGGAAATGAAATGCTCGCAGTTTTATAAATTACTTCATAAACTTTATAATTACTCTGCACATGTATGTTTTGTTATGACAATTTGTGCCGAAAAGCAATAATAATGTAACTTTCTTTTTCAACAATTATGGAAATGTGTCATTTTTAATAAATAGTCGAGTTCCGGATTTTCAGCAAAACAAGTTCACGGTCGTGTCGAGCAAGCGAGTCCGTTGCGTTCGTTCGAGGACCGGTAAATAATATATGTACGTAATTTCAATTCATATGCGAACCTTCTGTTAAATCATTATCATACTAATCGGTCGACTTTTTGTATAAAAATATCGTTGTATTTGTTGTTTCATAAGAAAGTTGCTCTCGTGTTGCTTTCTTACGACAATGACATTTTGATTGCAGAAAAATCTGATTTATTCGTATGGGTGGATGCTAGTGTGGTACCAATATTAATAGATTTATTGAATTATCATTTACGTATGTCGATCGTTTCTCTTAAATTATCATTGTAATAGGGTTGGGCAAAATGCAAAATAAAACTGTGTATAGTTGATCAAGTCCACAGGCCATCAATACTTATTTGAATATTGAATAGTAATACTGAATTTAAATCATTTTGAAAGGCGGATCTTTACAAAAAATAATGTAGCTACATTTATTTGTTTATACGAAAAAATTTTTAATAATTGTATAATAACAGTGTTACAATTACTTCAATTTAAAAATGTAATTTTAAGCGTATGTACAATTTAATTAATTAATTTAACGCCATTTTAATAAAAAGAGCGTTAATCTATTTTTTTGAAAATAATATATTGACACATAAAAATTAACTAAATAGCTAATTACACATAATTCAATAGAAATTGTCTGTGTACCTAAATAATTACACCATATTAACATAATATAGTATACGGTCACTATAACCCATATAAGACACGACGTACTGGGAACGTCTGTACAGTCGGCTTTAGAATAGCATATTTTACCTCCAAATCAATAACTAGAGAGAAAAAAGCTTACTATTCTTATAAGTTTGAAAAATCGTCGAGTTGTCAATGTTGGAATATATTAAAAAGTAATTTTTTGTATGTTAATAATTCTGTCTTTTACCTGAGGAACTCAAAAATTCACATACAATAAATGATTTTTTTATAAATTCTATGCCGCCAAACCAAACTTTAGAGTCGACTTTATTAAATTATAAAAACAAATTTATTTGCGATAATCAATTTAAATTTCAACCAGTAGATGAGATAACCATATATAAAATAATTTTACAAATCAAAACAAACGCTATCGGTGACGATCAGATTAATATTAAAATGATCAAATTATGTTGTCCTCATATTTTACCCTATATTAGACATATTATTAATGAATGTTTGAAGAATGGTGTTTTTCCTTCTTTGTGGAAAAAAGCTGTGGTCAAGGTCATACCAAAGAAGTCAAATCCTACTGACTTTAAAGATCTTCGTGGAATAAGTATTTTACCTACACTTAGTAAAATTTTAGAAAGAATTATGGACTGTCAACTTAGAACATTTTTAAATCAAAATCAATTATTTCCCAGTACACAATCAGGCTTTATAGAAGTAACCATAGTTGCACAACAACTCTTCATGTGACTGATGATATTATAAGAAGTATCGATCAAAAGATGTGCACAATTTTAATTCTTCTAGATTTTTTTCTTTTTATTTTTTTTGAAAAAAAAAAAAAATTCATGTTACTCCCTCTATAATGAAAACAACTGAAAAGTTTAAAAATTTCGATCTCTAATTTTTACATCATTTTTCAACTTTGGAATCTGATGAAAAAAAAAAACTATTAATCCGATCGAAATCGGACAAAATAGACCCTTTTAAATTTTTTATCCCTTACCCAGTTTTGTTGGAGAATTTATTTTTCCGTCATTTTTTCACTTTTTCTAAATTAAAAAACTACCCTTAAACTTACAACCCTTATCCGATTTTGATCGAGTATTTTTTTTTCGATAGTTCTTTTGACAAGCTTTCCAACGATGTATTATAATCCGCCAAAATTCTTAAGGCATGGGCGTAGGAACTCGAAATTTTTTAGGGGTAGAAACGCCAAAAAATCACGTAAAAAGGGGGAGACTATTCTGGGAATCCCATCCAACCGATTTTAATGGAATTTGTGTCAAAATGTAGAAAAACCACCGTAGGTTACAGTGCACGGTAGAAACATTTTAATTTCCACCCCTAAATCGGTTTTTTCAAAAATAATGAAATGCCGCCATTTTTTTTATTTTTCAAATCTTATATAAGTTGCGGTTAATAAGCTTTTAAGGACATTGTTCATAAATGTTTTCAAATTTTTAAAAACATTATTACTACCCCAAAAACGGTAAAAGGTTTTTTTGCGATTTTTAAAACTTCACACCAAAGTTGGCTTTTGCCAAAATTCTAATAAAGATATTCTTAAATAAAATTTTAAGAGCTATCTTATGCATATTTTGTTTTTTCGATTTTTCTAAATTCAAAGGGTAAAATTTGGCTTTAAACGAAAGGGGTGCGTTTTTAATAAAATTTTAAACGGCCGTCATTTTGTTATTTTTCAAAATTTTTAAATCTTAAATGGTTAGGGGTTTGTAACCTTTTAAGGACATTGTTCACGAATTTTTTCAAATTTTTAAAAAAATATATTCTACCCCAAAAAGGGATATTTATATATTAAAATTGAGAATAAATTTTAAAAAATTCACATTTTTTGTCATTCTTAAATTTTTTTCACCTCCAAGTCGACATTTTCATAAAATCGCATATTCACATTCTTAAAGAAAATTTTATGAGCTATCCGATGAATATATCGTTTTTTCTAATTTTCACTTTTCCAAGGGATGAAATTTGACTTTAAACATAACGATATCATGTTGCTCCATCCAATTGTATTAAAAAACTTTTTTCAACTAAAAACTTTATTATAATATTATTATCTAAGTAAAATAAGTCAAATACAAAACGAATTATTACTATTTCATATTAATAAATAATCGATAGATTATATTTATTCTCCAATAGACAGAGTCAACCGTGAAATTTGATCGGCCAATTTTTCCAAAGCGTAATATTTAGTGTTAATACCTGGTGGCCTCATAACTAAAATTTGATTAATTTCATCGATTCTTCCCTCGATACTCTCATCGAGAATACAAGACACCAACAATGATTCGACTTCATCGATACTTATACCCAATTCTGCACTGATGAAACTCAATTTTATATTTCGATACGGTTTTAACAAAGAAAGCAACGCTTTCGTTCTAACCAGAGTCAAAAGATCTGAGATGTGCTCATGCACGAAAGGATCCGCCATTAAACTACTTTTGTTTTCCTAAAACATATTTATATTAAATTTATATGGATTCTGCCAGATGTTAAATTAATAGTTCGGTTCTGAAAGTAGACATAAAAATAGTTATCGAATATCAAAATTTAGGAAAGAGGCATGCTTTGGTGGACACCTTGGGTTTTAATATTAGAAATAAAGTTTCAAAAATCCCCATCGATCCAAGTAGCTGAAGTTTCGACCGGTCAATTGAGCGTAAAGATAGATATACAAAAAATAATATAAAATAGTCAGACGACTCAGAAAAAATTTCGAAAGATTCAAAAATCATAACAGACTCTATCTGGGTGAAGATCCATCCCCAGAGTGTGTCGGATCCTGCGGATATCTGAGTATAAAGATTTTGAAGTTTCTGAAAATATCAAGATTAGATTGTAACCCTTTAAAATAAATTTTGGAGGATTCGAGAATCATCTCTGTATCGACCTAGGTGGTGATCCACACCCAGGATGTGTCGGATCCACCGGATATCCGGAATAAGTTTCTCAAAAAATCACGGATACCTCTTTAATGATACCTCAGTCAACTCAGAGGGGGATCTACCCCCAGGGTGTATCGGATCCACCGGATATCTGAGTGTAAACAATTTAATTGAATCTAACAATTTAATTGAATCTAACCCTCTAAAATAAGTTTTGGATTATTCCAGAATCATCTGTATATCGACCTATTTGGTGATCCACCCCCCAGGATGTGTCGGATCCACCGGATATTCAAAAAAGTTTCCCAAAAAATCATGGATAGCCTCAAACTGTCTTAAATAAATGTTGGAAGACTTTTTAATGATATCTGAGTCGACCCAGATGGGTTCTACCCCCCGTGAAATGTCGGATACACCGGATATCTGGGTGTACAAATTTTAAATTTTTTCGAAAAATCATGTTTTGAGTCTAAGCCCCTGAAATAAATTTGGGAAGACTCCAGAGTCATCCCTGAGTCGACCAAAATGGGTTTCCACCCCCAGTATGTGTCGGATCCACCGGTTATTTGAGTGTAAAAATATTAAAGTTTAAAAAAAAGTCATGGTTAGAGCCTAATCTTGTAAAATAAATTTTATAAGACTCTTTAAGCATTCCTGAGTCGACCCAGATGAAGATCTACCCCCAGGATGTGTCGGATCCACCGGATATTTGAGTGTAAAAATTTTAAAGTTTTTAAAAAAATCATGTTTTGAGTCTAACCCCCTAAAATAAATTTTGGAAGACTCAAGAGTCATCCCTGAGTCCGGATATTTGTTTTTAAAAAAATCTCTGGAACAAATTTTTGCGTACTCGTTTAATTAACGGAGTGTCACCAAATATCAAAGTTTATTTTACAAGGTTAGGCTCTAACCATGACTTATTTTTAAACTTTAATATTTTTACACTCATATATCCGGTGGATCCGACACATCCTGGGGGTAGCTCTCCATCTGGGTCGACTCAGGAATGCTTAAAGAGTCTTATAAAATTTATTTTACAAGGTTAGACTTAAACCATGATTATTTTAAAAACTTTAAAATTTTTACACTTAAATATCCGGTGGATCCGACACATCCTGGGGGTGGAGACCTATTTGGGTCGACTCAGGGATGACTCTTCCAAAATTTATTTTAAAGGGTTACAATCTAACCTTGATTTTTTCAGAAACTTCAAAATTTTTACACTCAGATATCCGGTGGATCCGACACACTCTGGGGATGGATCTTCACCCGGATAGAGTCTGTTATGATTTTTGAATCTTTCAAAATTTTTTCTGAGTCGTCTGACTATTTTATATTATTTTTTGTATATCTATCTTTACGCTCAATTGACCGGTCGAAACTTCAGCTACATATCGATCCCATGTGTTTCAAACATTTATTTGAGATAAAAGGTAAAAATTTCAGGATTTTTAGATTTTTTCCAAAAACGGTAAGCTTTATCTAAAATGTACGGTCGGCTTTAGAATAGCATATACATGTTAAATGTGAATTTCCTTTACCTAACCTAACCGAAGTTATAAAAACACCCTGCTTCAACAACATAGGAGTGGCAATTTTTAAAACGCCTACAATTACTTAATTCACTAAGGAATAAAAAATAATGATAAGAAAAAACACTTGGAAGAGGCGGTGGCGTGACCAATTCTGTGGTGTTGTTCCGAAATATTTATTTTAAAAAAAGAAATAGATATCAGATTTAAACTAACAGTGGCAAAAACATTTATAAGATCAATGCTTTTTATTTTTTAATACTTATATTAAACTTATTGGCTTATGTTAAGGGGGTGTTTAAGGGTTTTAAAAAATCATTAAATATAAAGGAATAAACTAATTGTAATAAAATTTTATATATAGGGTGTCCCACTAAGGTCTGCGAGGTAGTAGGTATATTATAACTTAAAGAAAAAAAATTTATTCCAAAATCAATCATGAAAAATTGCTGAAAATATTTGTTGGAAAAGTCGTCCGCTACGGGGTGCAAGGAACCTCAAAAACATAATATTGTGATTATCTCCGAAAGAGATATACTAAAGGTTTAATAAAAACAAAATTTTTGAAATATTGATGAGATTATGAAAAATGTTGGTTGGGGAGTTGCCAATACTCTTCAAATAGAGGGGTGGGGGAAGGTTCAAACTTGTTATAAACAAATGTCACATAACTTTTTTGTTTTTTAACCGATTTCAATTATTTTGGCCTCATTTAAAAGAGTTTCTTCTGTTTAATCAGACGCATAACAAAAATACCAAAATTAAAAAATTTTGTCTCCGCTAGGGAGTTCTACGTAAAAAAGTTGATTATTTTTTTTTACTTTTCTCGGAAATTTCAAATTTAATGATGCTTTATTTTTTAATTTAGGTGAAAGGAGGATAAAAAAATAAAGAAATTAGTGAAAAGCGCAAGTCTAAATCATAAAATATCTTAAAATTAAAATATCAAAATAGTTAAATAGAAAACGAAAATCCGTAACATTAAAGATGTGGGCGTGGAAAACCGTTTGATTGATTTCAAATTTATTATTATTTAAACCGTGATTGGTTATACATAATTAATAGGCCATCCTTAAAATAAATTCAATGCAAGCCATTTGAGTTTGAAAATTTATATGCTATTCTGAAGCCGATAGTACTTCAAACATCAAATTTCTAGGTTTTAACATTATCTACAAAAATGTGATTTTTTTATAGGAATCGCCATTTCTGAAATATGGCGATTCTAATGCCCGATTTCACCAACCCTTTCCTAAAGTTAGGAATTACCTAAATCAAATTTAGAAATTCCTAACTACAATTTGCGTTTCACGACGTACTAGGTAATACCTAAGAGAGATAGGAAATACCTAATATTAGGACAGCTAGCTACCACTGCCTAAAGCGTTTAGGAAATACTTAACCTCAAAATAGTTTGTCATTTTTATTGACAGCATTGAAAGCATAAATTTGGTGTTTGTTTTTTTATTTAAAAAATATGCGAGCTGTACGTTTTATAGAACGTCTTGAAAGGTTCGATAAATAAATTTGTTAAGATGACATTTGTCGAAACAGCTGTCATTAAATTTAATTTCTCAGTAAAAATTGGATATTATTTTTCTTCTTTTCTCCCCTTCTCTCACTATTTGTTAGTCTATGATCTCCGTCCGTTTGGTTTACAGTTTAAAACTAAACAGTAATACCAATTATACGCAAAATTTATCCAAGTCCAATTTTTAGCTAGGTATTTCTTACCTAAGAATTTTTTAGGTTGGTGAAATCCGTTTTAGGTAAAGTATCAAATTTAGGTATTTTCTAGCTTAGGAATTACTTAGGTAGGAGGTACATAAAATTAAGTTGGTGAAATCGGGCATAAGAGTCATTTCTGCGCCACCTATGAGGTTGTGTAGTGGGCACGTTTTTTAAAGTGGTTTCTCCGGTAGGCCTAGGGGACACCGGGGTTGGTGGGTACATTTTCCACATGGAAACCTTTATAATTATTTTATTAATAAATTGAGGAAATATACATTGAGGGCTTTGATCATTGGTGTTTTGTTTACCTAATTCCCAATTAAGATACGTTTGGATGTTAAGTTAAATTCACCATGTTTGATATTGTTCAAAGCTGAAAGTGTAAACAACCCTGTACCCGTTTTACTGCTCTAGCAGCTATTAGCATAACATCCGGAGGAGTTTTTCCTCTTTTTGAGTTTTAAAGTTTTGCATATTAAAGTTATTCCATTTTATTCCATCATAGAAAAAAAAAATAAATCTTGCTCTGGAGCTCTGGGGTTGGTTGCTTGGTGTACTGTATTAACCGACCCCTTATAGTTTGTACCAACTATCCCCAAAGTAATTTTTTAGTTAAAAACTTTTTAGAGTAACATTAACCATACTTTCATATTTGAAAAAATACAAAATTATTATTTTATTAAGTACTTCCTATACCTAAAGTTATCAGTTTTTTATATATTTTTATTTTTTCATCAAAGTATTTATTTGGTAGATATTTTAAAAATTACCAATAATTATTGTGAGTTAGCCATGATTGGTTTCTTAAAAATGTGACAGTTTGACATTATTATTATTGCTAATTAATTTACGGTGTACCACAATATTGAATTAATAAACAATTATTTCAAATTGTGAGTTTCTGAAAAACCAGTCATGGTCAACTCACAATAATTATTGGTAAACGTTAAAATATCTACCAAATTAATACTTTGATAAAAAAATAAAAATATCTAGAAAAATGATAACTTTAGGTATAGGGAGTAGGTACTTCATAAAATTTGATATATGATATTAGTACTTTTCGATAGTGATATAAAATACAGGGTGTTCTATTTAAAATTATCAAGAAAATAATGTACTAGTATTTTGACTTACCCTGTATTTGATTTAACGAATATTATGTTTTATAATTTTAACGATAATTAAAAAACTATGGTTGCAATAGATCAATGTTCGTGTTCTTCTTTTTAATTATACAGGGGGTTAAACTCGATACCATTTTCAGGTAATATTTAATATTGGTTATAACTTTTTAAATACCCGGTATAACATAATAAAACTTTACATTGTTGTGATGTGAACTGTAAGATTTTAACTAATTTTACAATGTGGAGTTTAAAGCTGCCTACAATTTTATTTAATAACTTTCTTTTGTAAATTTTACCATAACAGATCTACTGAGCTTCCTCACACTAATCAATCACCCTGTATGTAAATAAAAGGTTAGACAGTGGAAGGCCTTATAGACCCACTCACCACAAACCAAACCAAACAGATTGGTACGTATATTTTATAAATGTCAAATCCAAGGCACACTTGAATTTCTCACCCTTGTGTGGATAAACAATATACTTTCCGCCCTATTTTTGGTGTTCACATAATTGGTTTTCCGGTAAGGTAGGCGGAAAAAGTAATTAATGAAATTATTAGGTATATAAACCCCGCTTGATTTTAATTAATTTGTATATTATTACAACTCGAACATCGACGACTCTGCACTATATTTTGTTAGAAAAATTACCTGAAATATTTTTTCAAATTCCTTCATATTATTAGTTTGGAAAGCAGATATTAAATCTGTCATTGTTTTTATTTCCGCATCGTTTTTATAGGGTTTGGCTTCTTGAGAATCGAAAGGATTAATTGCCGACGTTAATAACATACTAGTTAATATTAAATACTTAAGACAATTTATTCTGCGAGGATTGCCAGCTTCATCGTAGTTTTTGAAAGCTTCGAAGAAGTCAGTGTACGCCTAAAACAGAGTCATAATAGGGGTATCTAGTTAATACAGTATGTGGAAATCACTTATGGAATAAAATTCATTTTTCTCTTTGTTTGCAGGTTTATAAAAAGACTTTTACACATAGATATTTTTTTTAATTTTTTGTATTTGAAATAAAACATAAATATACAGGGTGGTTCACCTGACTCCAGTACAGTAAAATTAAAAAGTAAAATTGAAAAAATATTTAAAGAAACGGGCCATGTTAAAGATCTTCCCAGAAGTGGTAGAACATCAATATCAGAAGCTAAAAACTGGACGTTGTACTGGCGTTTCAAGAAAATCCTCATACCAGTCCTAGGCAGGTCGCATTAGATAATAATGTCCACTAATCAACTGTTGTAAGAGTGCCAGGGAAGACACTGCAATGGCAAAACACATATGCAGTGAGGAACGGCTGAGATGGGCAATGAACACCTTCCAGCCGTTCAAAACCCCTGGAACGGATGGAATATTTCCTGCCCTACTCCAACAGGGCCAAGAGGCAATAATTCCACACTTGATCCGAATTAGTCGGAGCAGCCTTGAACTGGGATACATACCAGAAGCGTGGAGAAGGGCCAAAATTACCTTCATCCCAAAAGCATGGAAACGGGACACTACGCACCCCAAATCCCTTAGACCGATCAGCCTCACATCGTTTGTTCTCAAAACGATGGAAAAAGCTGTAGACAACTACATTAGAACAGAAATGGAGAAGGGCCAAAATTACCTTCATCCCAAAAGCATGGAAACGGGACACTACGCACCCCAAATCCCTTAGACCGATCAGCCTCACATCGTTTGTTCTCAAAACGATGGAAAAAGCTGTAGACAACTACATTAGAACAGAAATGGAGAAGGGCCAAAATTACCTTCATCCCAAAAGCATGGAAACGGGACACTACGCACCCCAAATCCCTTAGACCGATCAGCCTCACATCGTTTGTTCTCAAAACGATGGAAAAAGCTGTAGACAACTACATTAGAACAGAAATCTTGGAACAGGTGCCATTGCACCCCCGTCAGCATGCGTACCAAGCGGGAAAGTCCACGGAAATCGCTTTAACACAATTGACTGACGAAATCCAAGACGCACTGAACAAAAAAGAAACCGTGGTATGTGCATTTCTAGACATAGAAGGGGCCTTTGACAATACGCCACATGAGGCAGTCAAAAGAGCACTGATTGAGAAAGGAGTAGATAGAACGACTTCCATCTGGATGTCGCAACTGCTATCTACGAGAATCGAAGAAATGGAGGCAGGACAAGACACTATCTTCATTAATGTGACCAGAGGCTGTCCACAGGGGGGAGTTGCATCCCCGCTTATGTGGAGTCTCACTGTGGACAGTCTACTCTGTCAATTGACCAGGGAAGGCAGACCATGTCAAGGGTATTCCGACGACATGGTTATCCTGGCAAAAGGGAAGTATGAAAATGTCCTCTGTGATATTGTTCTAAGAGGACTGAACATTGCAAAACAATGGTGTGACTCGGTGGGACTCAGCATCAACCCCACCAAAACCACACTAGTAGCCTTCACAAGGAAAAAGGAACCTAATCTAAAAATAATAAAAACAGGGGAGAACATCGTCGAGTGGAAAACAGAGGTCAAATATCTAGGCCTAATCCTAGATAGCAGTTTACTCTGGAATAAACACGAAGACGAAGTAATACATAAAGCAACCATAAAGCATTGTGTGCAGGAATATTGCAGGAAAGAACTGGGGATGCAACCCACGTATTCTGCAATGGATGTACACAGCAATAGTGAGACCAATAATCACATATGGGGCAGTGGCTTGAGGCGCAAGGGCTAATCTGAGTACTACGAGGAAAAATCTCTCGAAGATTCAGAGACTAGCCTGTTCATGTATCACTGAAGCAATGGGAACTTGCCCCACTGCTGCAATGGAGGTGATTTTAAACTTGACCCCACTGTACATTCTGCTAGAAAGTGTAAGGAAGAAAATAATAGATAGAATGATCAAAGAAGGATTTATCAGGGAAAAACCTTGATCAGTTCATTTTGATCAAACTTGGGAAATGCCCCAAGATGATATGCCAAAGAAATTCAACTTTGTGAGAAAATTCATCACAAAGTTGAGTAATAAATCTGAATGGGATGAAGACACCATTTAAATTTAAACCAGAATTTAAACCAGAATGCCATAAAGTGGTATACGAACGGTTCCAAGCTAGACGAGGGAACTGGGATAGGAGTTTTTGGACCGAGAGCCAAATACTCAGAAAGCTTGGGCACATATCCGAGCATCTTTCAAGCAGAAGTCCGCGCCATCGAAAGATGTGTGGAATTCATTATTGGAAGAAATTACCGCAGACAAGAGATTGTGATCATGTCGGATAGTCAAGCAGCCATCAAAGCGCTGAGCTCAAATATAATCAGTTCGAAGATGGTTTGGGAATGCCTAGGCAAACTAAATGAACTAGGCCAGAAGAACACTGGCACCCTCCTATGGGTCCCAGGACACATAGGAATAGAGGGGAACGTAACAGCAAGCAGGCTGGCAAAAAAATGAGCTGAAACCTCACACTTGGGACCATAACCATTCTGTGGGATCAGCAGTAGAGTAATCTTAGGAAAATTAAGGGAAGAAATGGAGAAGGAAAAATCCAAGTACTGGAATCAGCTGGAAGAACTGGGGCAATCTAAGAAACTACTGAGGAACTATGACCAGAAGAGATCTCTTAGCTGCCTCAACCTCAATAAAAGAAGGCTCCGAATTTTAACGGGAATACTAACCGGGCATTGCCGGTTAAAGAGCCACATGAAGAAACTAGAGTTAGCAGATGAAGCAAAGTGCAGATTCTGTGAGGAAGAGGATGAAACCGCAATACACATACTCTCAGAATGCCCTGCCTTGCGGAATTCTAGGGCCAGATATCTAGAAGCACATGAAATAGAAGAGGGGGATCTACCTGATTTGAAGCCCGACGATGTCCTAAACTTCCTCAGGAAAATAGGACTCGAAGAGCTGCCATAAATGTGAGAAAAAATCAGAACTTGGCAAGTAAGGGGGGGCACAATAGATCCTATAGGTCGCAGTGTACTTATCACCCCTAATTCATACATACAAGAGTGCTAAAAAAGGAGAAGTGGCATCCATACAAAGTACATCTGGTTTTGGGGAAAAAAATTTTCAAAAAGCAAAAAAATCACTTTTTTGAAACTTCAGCGCGATCTATTTATATCAAATTTTCATTGTAGCGCATCGACCCCATGAGAAAAGTTGTAAACAATATTGTTCCCAACATTTTTTGTATTTATAAATTTTTCCAAAAACCTACCGTTTTCGAGATAAATCAAATCCAAAAACTTTTTGAGTTTCCAATAACTTCCAACCCCCCCCCCCCTCATCCCGCATTTTTCAAGTTAAGCTTTTGGGATGCCCCTCTAACGATTTCTGCAAAATAGTGACAAGGGTATTTTTTCCATTAAAAATGACAAATTGATTGTACTATAAGAGCAGAATTAATTTTATTCCTTAAGCGGTTTCCACAATGTCTAAGAAAGTAATGTGTTAAAATTTACATCTGTAACATAAGTTAATTTGTATGGGATCTTACCTTTTCGTAATCTCCTGCTTTGAGATGCATTTTCCCTCCACATTCTCTGATAACACTCATTATAAGTGGATGCGGAATCGCAGATCGTACTTTGAGGCTGCGTTCGTACAATTCTTTCAGTTGTTTATGATTTTTTTGTTGTGTGTACATCTGTATCTCCAATGCATATATTTCAAGAAGTTGAGTACCTACAAATTTCACCAAATGTTTAACAGAATATGCAATCGTAATATTTGGAGCACAATTCAACGTAAACGCCGTTATTATCGTTCTCATAAACTATACACAGGTGCAAAAAATTCGATCCATACGATTTTTTCAATAAAAATTAATTTGGATATTAAACTTTAAAATAAGTTATAGATTGAAAAAATACGTATTGAATATCAATAAAACCCATAGTTTACAGAAAATATATCTTTATTTTATAGAGCCATTCACCATAATACAGAAAATTGAAAAATTAATGAAAACTTCTTGAATAAAAAATGGCAATACAAAAATGTGGTGTATGCAGTGATAATTAATACCTAGTGTTTCCTCCTCGGGCCCTTATAACAGTTTGAATATGGCGTAGCATCGAGCTAATCAACCCATGGATGTCAGTTTGGTCCAATTCTCTCCATATTTTCTGAAGAGCCGCACCGAGCTCAGTCAGGTTGTTTGGACGAGGTATTCGTGCTCGATATTGCCTTCCCATTATGTCCCACAGATGCTCAATTGGATTGAGATCAGGACTGGAAGCTGGCCAATTCATACGGACAATTCCTACCTCTTCTAATTTGTTACGAATATTATAAAATCTACCCGACTTTATATTATTTCTTTTAAACAGCTGAATTAGCAGACAAATTTAATTTGAACTGTATTTTTATTTAAAAAAATATTGACATCTCTTTATTCAACTAATGACAACGTCAAATTCAGAAAAACATAAATTCCAAACAATGTCACCTAAAACTGGCATTCCGTTGAACTCCTACATTCTCCCACCTTCAGAAACTTTATCTAACAGAATATAAGTTTCTGAATCTATAAAATTTAATTATATGAAATAGGGGTTACAATCGATTGGGAAGCTGGACTTTTCTTCCATAGCTTGTAAAAACCACCTCTTTTCTTTGATCATTTTTTAATCTATGTTTATTATCTGCTTGTTTTGTGTCTTTCTTATCTTTCGAATCGTTCTTTTTTGCCTTCATCTTCATCTGAACCATCCAATTTCTTCTTCTTTTCATCATCTTTCTTCACCTTTTGTTTGTCGTCGTCTTTCTTCTTTTTCTGCTTTTCATCATCGTCAGAATCGTCGGATTCGGCTTTCCTTGATTTAGGTCCGCTTCTACGTTTACTCTTCTTCTTCTTATCTTCTTTTTTGTCATCCTCAGAATCGGAATCAACCTTCTTAGATTTTTTCTTTTTGTCTTCATCCGAGTCTGAATCTTTAGATGCCCTTTTCTTCGTTTTTTTATCATCATCTGAGTCATCCACCTTAGATTTTTTCACTGCAGGCTCATCATCGGAATCTGGTGAGGGAGATCTTGTCTTCTTTTTCCTTTTGTCTTTTGAAGTTGATGTGTTTGAATCTACAGAAGAAGTCGAGTTTTCTCTTGTTCGTTTTTAATCCTTATCCTTAGCACTTGCTTTCTTAGCTTTCCGGTTCTTTTCGAATTCTGCGATAAGTTCTGGACAATCCAAGTTGTCTTCTGGCTCCCACGTATTGTAGTCTTCGGAATAACCTTTCCATTTCAAGAAATATTCCACTTTGTCATCAACAACTCTTCTATCAATGATTTTCTCTACGGAATATTCTTTTTCTTGTTTTGAATTTTCTGAAGCAGGATCCATAATACCTATTGTTTCCAAATTCCAAAGATCCGCAATGGACGAATTTTGAATCAATAAGCCTCACGTTGGGCGCCAAATGTTACGAATATTATAAAATCTACCCGACTTTATATTATTTCTTTTAAACAGCTGAATTAGCAGACAAATTTAATTTGAACTGTATTTTTATTTTAAAAAATATTGACATCTCTTTATTCAATTAATGACAACGTCAAATTCAGAAAAACATAAATTCCAAACAATGTCACCTAAAACTGGCATTCCGTTGAACTCCTACATAATTAGTCATTGACGATCCTAGCACGGTGCGGACGCGCATTATCGGCCATGAAAAGAAAATTGGGTCCGATGAACGGGGCCAAAGGTATCACATGCTCATCAAGAATGGTCGTTATGTATCTTGCACCCGTCATAGAACCGCCATCCACGATAGCTAGGTCACTACGAGCTTCGTAACTTATACCACCCCAAATCATCACTGATTTGGGGTGTTCTCTTGCAAAGGCAAATCTAGCTCTGCTATGCTCTACGGATAATAGTGGACATAGGGCTGGTCGTCTGGATACTAAATGAGCTTCAGCAAGTCGACGTTGAACTGTCCACCTGCTTACATCCAAATACGTATGCCATAAAACAACTTGAGAGTCGCAAGACTTAAAATAAATGAGAAAAAAGAAATGGATCGAATTTTTTACATTTTTGTATTAAGTTAGATTGCTTTACGTATACTATTACTCTTACCTTTATGTGGATCGATTTCATGAATATTGGGGTTGCACGTTAATTTCAGTTGTTTTATAATATTGGCAACTTTAGAAAATTCCCCTCGTTCTAAATAAACTTTACCCAATTTAGTGTTTGTTTTAAACCACAGTCTCTCGTTTTTCGCTGTCTTAAGTGTAGATAAAGTTGTTTCGTAAAAATTTTGAAGCAATTCAATATCTTTTGAAGTTGAAGTGTAGTCCAGAATTGAATTTATTGCCTTTTCTCCGTGGTTCTTTGTTACTGAGGCATGAATGTATCCTAAAAAAATAATTTTTTTTTTCATTTTTTGCTATCGATAAAAAATACCAATAAAAAAGACGAAACTACAAATTGAAAAGGTAAAGATGACATAATGGAGTTTATCAGACGTACGTAAAGTAATTAAAAGAAGTTACAGCCATTTATTAAAATACAGAGAGTATCAGTCACGAAGTATATGACTAAAAAGGTATATACATCTTGAGTACAAATGTTAGAGGGCAGTTTAGACCTGACTGAAAATAAAGGTATAGTATTTTTCATAGTAAATGGTATTGGCTTATTAAATGCAATAAACTACAGGATTTAATCTCATTGTGTAGAAAATCATCAGGTAAAAGATGCAAATGTGCTACAGGGTCGAACTTAAGAAATTTGAGTTTTGTTTAATAGGTATCGCTATCCTCATCTAAATTAATTATAAATGGCGCAATTGATTTTACAGAAAGGTACGGAGTTTTCAACATTTATAACATGACTAACAGAATTTTTCCAACTCTCGGTAGAAATGTCATTCATACAGTTCCTAATTAATTCTACCACACTACCACTTAAAGTCGGAGGAGTATTTTTTCCGCGCACACTCGATTTAAGTTGGTGCCACATAAGCTCTATGGGATTGAACACGCAGTAGTAGGGAGGTAGTCGTAACACTGCATGTCTCAATTCTGCTGCAATTGTATCACAAACATATGTTTTTTTTAAAGAAAATGACTGCAGCACTTGTAAAAGTTCTTGTTGTGTTTAATTTTCCTCAAAATATATATCATTTGCAGCCATGCATGAAGTTTTGAATCTCCAATTTCGTATTCTTTGAACCAGGAATTTTTTGCAATTGTCGACTATGATAGCTTGCGTTGTCATTGTCAGAGAAAGACCTCAACTTTCAAAAAAAATTACTTTCAAGTTTAAAAAAGGAAATTTTCTAACTGTAAAATCCATTTATTTATAAAAAAAACGAGCAGAAAAACGTCAATAAACAATTATATATCCTATTTAATTAATTACTGTCGCAGCGAAAATTCCTTTTAAATTTAACATTTCAAATGATCATTGAACATTATTATCACAAAAACAAAGCGAAAAATGTTTAAATTTTTAAACAAATGCTTTTTAAAAATCTCTGTTTTTTACATGCTTAATTTCAATCGTTTTTTTCAAACTTTATTTAATTATATCTTTTTTCCAAATTAATATACTTCAATGAAACTTTATCTGTAAATACTTTGAAGTATATACTTTCAAAACTATTATACAGTTTTTCTTTTAATATCAAATTTTTTAAATAATAGACATTTATTTATAATAAGTGCTAAAATCAGACGTCTTTTAGAAAATCTAGCATAACTGTTTTCAGTGCTTACAAGATTATTCAGATTTTTGCCAGCTTGATAATAATTGTATAGAGAAGCGATCGCGATACATATTAACACACCTATGCGTCAGGTACGAAAGAAAAGGAAGGGAGTACGAATGAAGGTGAAAAAGCAGGTGAGAAAACTGCTGGCAGCTGCTTCTCCGCGCCGTCGCGCTGTGAGCCAGCGCGCATGCTCTTACTCTATAGAAGCAGACGATTTGACGTGTAGTAGTATCATGGTCCTTAATTCTTATCTCATGAAATAATTTTATTTTTAATTTTTATAATTTTTTGATTCAAAAAAATTGCAAAAATATATAACAGTCAAAGAAGGTTTACGTGGAAAATCGCTAGAATTTTCATAAAAAACCAATTTAATGATAAAAAAAGCACGGGATATTCTGAACATATTGATCAACAACAATACCTTATAAATGAAATATATTCGTCGTCATAAATACTAATTAAAATTATAAATGAAACTTCGAGAATTCGCTTATTTCAACGGTAGCATTTGGAAAATCGTATGTATCTTTTCGGAAAATCTAGTTACAAAAAAAAGTTTCAAATAAATTTTTTATATTAAACCATCATCTTTTAAGTACACAATGTTTAATAGTTAAATTGTTTAATTTCTCAATGTTTAGTAGAAAGAATTAGTAAAAAAAAAACGATTTTTTAGGAGAGTTTTATGTGGAAAATCGGTGATAATTCATTAAAAAATTATTACAAAAAAAAAAAAATTTATATAATTTTAGATACCTTCATTTATAGCAAATTTTATCATCATTTTATCATTGTATATTTACTATCTTAAAATTAAAAACTTGAAAATTGATGATGTTTAAAAGAAGTATTAGAAAAATTTGGTGTATTTCAAAAACTAATGAAAATATCAGAAAACTTTTCAAACAAATTTTGTAGGTAAATGCATTAGCTACAATTTTTGATTTAAACATTTTTTTATTATTTTATTATTTAAACAATTAGAGTGAAAAAACAAATAAAAAAATTTTCGACCAATGTTTTTCCGGAAAATTGTATACCTAAATTCGTAAACATTTTCTCATATCAAGCACAATCCTCTTAAATACCTAAATTTGAATTTCCAAATTTTTTGTACTTTTTGCAGCATTTTACGAATATTTTGTGTACTCCACGCTATCTCTGAGAAACAAAATTACCTGAATCAGGTCCTTTTACTTTTATGATGTGCATCTAGGATTTTACAACTTGGAAGAGGACAAAATGTCAATTCAAACGTCAAACCTGTCAAGAAGTGACATGGAACGACAAATCAAAAAAAAAATTTTTGCATGAATTGTGATTTTGAGGTTAAATTGAATAATAAATTTTAAGCCAAATTTTATTAAAAAAATAGAAAAGAGCCCAGAAGTATTAAAAATGACAATATTGTCAAAATCTGACAGCTAAACTAATATTTTAAGATTATGTCTACAAAAACTTCATGAATTTTTCAAACTAGTGACTATTTACCTCAAATTTTTGGTCTAAGTAAGAGAAAATTGTCGGGAAGTATTAAAAGTGATCATACTTGTCAAAATCTGACAGTAAAGACATATTTTAAGGTTACGTATACAAAAACTGTTTTAAAAATTACACTTGGACTGTCAAATTTGTTAAAAACTGACAGGAAATAAAGATTTTGAGGTTAAATCCACGAAAATTGCCTAAAAACAGCACTAGGAACGTCAAAGTTACCAAAAACTGACAGTAAACAAATATTTTGAGGTAATATTTATAAACGCTATCTAAAAATGACACTAGAAACGTCGAACCGGTAAAAAATTGACAAGAAACAAAAAACAAAATTGTTAAAAATTGACAGTAAACAAACATTTGAAGATTTTACCCACAAAAAATGTCATAAACGACACCAGGACCGCCAAACTTGTCAAAAACTAACAGCAAACATATATTTTAAGGTTATATCAAACATCAACATCAAAGTAGTGAAAAACTGACAGTAAATATATATTTTGAGGTTATATCCACAAAAACTGTCTAATTGGTTTTATTATAATCCTTCAGTCAATACCATTTATTGTGAAAACTACTATACGAATAAGGTTCGTGATCAATTTTTATTTCTAGCAATATCTGTATGAATAGACACTACCGAATTTTAAAATAGTTTGAATACGTACCTAACAACTCCTTATACTTTTTCATTGTTTCGCCGTAATTTTTTAACTGAAAATGTATTTTTACTAATTGCTTCAAGGCTTTAAATCCCCATTCTCCTTTGTGATCACCTTGTAAGTCCAGGACTGTTTGAAACGCCGCTACTGAACTTTCAAGTGTGTCCCCTTTAAGATTTTTCGCTAGATAATACTGATTTTCTAAATCTACATCAGGTTCTGAATTACTATCTTCGGAATATTCTAATCCATAATCTCCATATTCGTCGTCGTTTTCAAATAAATACTCTTCCATATTCAAATCTTTTATTGACAGGCTAGAATATTGTGACGTTTGTAACTATACTTCCCACACTAAAAAAATCAAGAAACACATATTATTACTATGATCAATGGACTAGTTTAATTATTTTTTTTATATTTGCATCTTATAAAACAGGTTTTTAGTGGTTCAACTGTACAAATAAAATTTTTATAAAATTAATTCTCTAGCTATAATCGGCTTTTGAAATTTAAATTTAATCGTTACATACGTCATAAGTGGTAAGTGGCGTGTTTCAATAAGACTGATAGAAAATTTGCGATGTTGTCGATATGCTTTAATATTAACCGAGAAACTTATCTCTCTCTCTTATTTGTTGTCATTAAAAAGAGATAAACATATTGATATTTTTGTTCTCTGATTGACACTTTATCAAATAAGGAGTAAAACACTAAACAAAATATTCTGCCATTTTCGTTAGTTTAATTTGTTTTTTGGTTGTGTTTGGTTTATGAAAGAAATTACTTCTATACTATTTTTGGTTCGAAAATAAAAATCCCTAACACCTTCTCTTGGTGTTATAGCGGTTCCTTCAAAAATAACCAACAGAAGTAATTGTTCTCTCGGGGAGTAACCCTTCTATCGATACAGTGAGAGAACGAATTTCAAGAATACCGTTTTGGCATTTTCAATAGAACCACGCCCACTTTCTATTGGCTGTTCTATTCTATCACCGTCAAGAATAGGGGTCTTGTTTGTTTATTACAGATAAACACGATTTTCTCTCCTGTCATATATCTTGTCAACTGGTACAATCAGTTAGTCACAGAACACGGTGTTTTGTGCCGCCAGTTCTTTGAGAATACTTGAAACGAACGTAGCTAAAATGTGACAACGTTGACTTTTAAACACACTTCATTATTGGTTATTAGTTGGCGCTACGTTTAAAACTTACTAATTATTTATTACTAAATTTTACGAAATGAGAAAAATTACTTGCAAAATGAGTACCAATATAAGTAAGTAGGTATGTTATCCTAATTATATATTGCTATCATTTTGATTAATATGATCCTACTAAACTAGTCCATTATTAAATCTTCCTTAGGGCCGATTGTACAATGCGAGTTCAACATCGGTTCAACATAAACCTGTGTCCGTAACGTTGTACAATACTAATTCAAGTTTAGCAAAGCGATCAACCAATTTATATAAACATTGTACATATTTTCAAAACATGTATTGGCTAAATGTTTACTATTAAGCTAACATTAGGTTGATCTACATTTTCATTGCGTTCAAATACCCACGAAATAGTGTTATTATTTTACATATATATTATATTAGAATTGTGTATTTTTCTTTTTAAAGTGATTTTTTCATAACTTAAGTAAGTTTATTTATATTTTATATTAATGCATAGAAACATTTAAAGCTTAATACTTTTTTCTTTTAACTAATTATAAAATGTGTGCAAAGTCTACAGTATCTATCTATTATCTATTAATAATTTGAAAGCTATTAAAAAACACCTTTTTGAGATTTTGGCATATACCAAACTTTGATAAATTTTGCCATTTAAATGTAGTGAACGATTTAATGACCTATAACCTAATTCAACTATCCAAAATATATGAAATATTTCACACACGGATGAATGACTAATAATTATAAACAATAAAACATACAGGGTGTTTCATTAAGAATTATCCATATAGTAACTGGAGAAACCTTAGCACTAAATATGAAGATTTAAGCCAAAACACTTAAATAAAATATTCCTCCTAACCGAGATATTATAGGGTGTTTTATTTTAACTATTCTAAATGATTGTATCCCATATTTTTGACACCTTCCAATATTTTTTGTTCATACTTGGCAAAAAGTTTACACATATCAGGTTACTTTAAACAGTGGCAAAATATATTTTTTCTCGATTACCAGAGGCGTGCGGTAGGGATGGATACTTTCTTTTAACACCCTACAATTTACGTCACTGTCGTAATAATTGTTTCTGCATGTTTTTTTGATTCACCGCCACTTTCTACGTAAATATCATCCTCTTGTCTCAATAGGATAGAGTAAGTAATTTTCGAGTTATTTGCATTTAAAGGTAATGTTTAAAATATCCATTTTTGTTTTATTGCTTATTTAAAATGAGTTTCCTTATATACTTATATAATTTAACCACCTTGATAACAAAATTTGTTAATTTTAATCGTAAATCCACATGAGTCAATAACTATTTCACAAAATAAATAAACTTTCTTAGTTTCAAATGATTGTTCCATATTAATTTTTATTAAAATTTCAGTTTTAAATTTATAAAAAAATAGAACTATGATTTTTATTATGAAATAACATGATGAATACATAAAATAAACGTACTGAAACAATTATTTATTTAGACTACTGTAACAAAAAATTCTAGTTAATTAACATTACAGTAAATTTTCGAAGTGGCCTCCATTGACTTCAATACATTTATTAATCCTTTTGGAAAAATTTCTCCTAACCTTTAGAAATATGTTGGAGGTCGATTTCTAATAAAATTTGCAGCATTTTCTATTTGTTGCCATAATTCCTGTCGGGTATTAATTTCTTGAGCGTACACAAGTGTCTTCATATGTCCCCAAAAATAAAAGTCTAGGGGATTAAAATCGGGACTCCGAGCGATAATTTCGAACCGCTAAAGGATAATGTGGTGGGGCGCCGTCTTGCATAAACTACATACTTCTTCTTTGGTTTAATGGTAAGTTTTCCATATCATCAAAAAGTGTATTTTGAAATAATTCCAGATATGAACGGCCATTTAAATTTGCAGGTAATTCAAAAGGACCTGCGAATTTGCTGCGAATTTTATGTTATTTATTAGTATCTGATAATAAAAATCATATTTCTGAATTTTCATAAATTTAAAATTGAAAAACATTGATATGAAAAAATCTTTTGAAATGAAATTTACTGAAACTAATAAACTTTATTTATTTAGTGAAATATTTATTGAGGCATGTGAATTTACGATTAGAATTAACAAATTTTGTTGTCAAGGTGGTTAGATTATTAAGGAAACTCATGTTAAATAAGCAATAAAACAAAAATGGATATTTTAAACATTACCTTTAAATGTAAATAACTCGAAAACTACTCACTCTATCGTATTGAGACAAGAGGATGATATTTACGTAGAAAGTAACGGAGAATCAAAAAAACATGCAGAAACAATTATTACTACAGTGGAGTATGAAGAAAAAATATTGGAAGGTGTCAAAAATATGGGATACAATCATTTAGAATAGTTAAAATAAAACGCCCTATATCTCGGTTAGAAGGAATATTTTATTTAAGTGTTTTGGCTTAAATCTTCATATTTAGTGCTAAGGTTTCTCCAGTTACTATATGGATAATTCTTAATGAAACACCCTGTATATAAAGATATATTCGCACGATCATTTTTAGAATTCGTGAACATTTGTTAAATGATGACAACACCGCTGTTTACCTTTGTTAACGCATGTTTCATTGATAATAATTAAGGTAGACAACAAATCCATTCTTAATAAAAGTCAGGCCATCCATTTATCAAGGTTATGTAATAAAGTTTAAAACTGTGCTGTTGTCTAAACCGATATATATATATATATACATTTGACCCATATTTTCGATAGAAACATATACAATATAATATCTGCAACTTTCTAAATTTCGCATCAAGTTGCTACAATTTTTTATTAAGGATCGGACTTAATTATTAAACAAATATTAAATATAAATAAAAATATTAATATATACAATTTCTATGTACCTATGTACAATTGTTTCAATGTGAATCAATAACTACAATAAATATGTGTATGTAATATTGTTATTAAGCAAATGTAGAATTTCCATTACTAGGTTTTGACATTAATGTTACATTAAATACATAAATATAACAATGCAACAAACAACAACAAGCAACAAATGCAACATTTACAGTTTTTCAAAAATACCTATTAACCAGCAAAAATGAAACAGCTGGGCTTCTCTCCCATTCTTCACGAGCAGCATCTTTCAGTTCTCGTAGAGTAATTGGGGGAGGGTTTCGCTTCTTAATGCGTGTTTTAAGAATGTCCCAGGCATGTTCAATGACGTTCATGTCAGGGGAATTTGATGGCCATCTTAATGTGGATATTCCTGCTTCTTCCAAAAAATTTTGTGCTGCAGCTGTTCGATGAGGAGGTGCATTGTCAAACATAAACACAAATCCATCACCTACCGCCCCCCGGAATAGACGCACAATAGAATTTAAAACTTCCTCGATGTACACAGCACCAGTGAT
This sequence comes from Ophraella communa, assembly GCA_035357415.1. Classification (NCBI taxonomy): domain Eukaryota; kingdom Metazoa; phylum Arthropoda; class Insecta; order Coleoptera; family Chrysomelidae; genus Ophraella; species Ophraella communa. The sequence continues at coordinate 3,928,290 of CM068994.1, forward strand.
TCTTCTCTTCAAAACCAGGAGAGGCGTCCTTGTACCCCTCATAATACCACTCCAAACCATAATACTCCCACCTTCAAATGGAACACGTGGTTGGGCTGTTTCTAATCGGGCTTGTCGTCCTGGGGCTCTCCAAACTAGCGTTCTTCGCGAATCAGAAACCAAGCCAATTCTTGATTCATCAAACATCACGTAATTCCAGTTAGGACCATGGTGTAACATTTCTTGAGTCCATTGCAACCTTACAATTTTTTGTTGATAGGTTAGTTTAGGAACACGTAGAGGTCTTCTGCGATACAAATTTACCGCATTTAATCTTCGTGTAATTGTTTGCCTTGAGATATTCAGTCCTTCAAGTCTAGCAATTTCTCTGGATATGCCACTCCTGTCGATTTCTTCGAGTTATCAATGTTATCAGCCGGTCTTGTACTGATGTTGTACATCGACTTCTGCCACTTTTGGGACGATTCTTCACATCATTTGTGAATTTTTTTTAATTTTTAATACAGCATCCTGAGTAACACCAACAATATTCGCGATATCACTTTGACCAAAGTCCTGTTGTAACAAAGCAATTACTCTAGACCTATTAAAATATGATATTATGTCACTGGGCATTTTTAAACAGCTCAAATGAGATTTAAACAAGAATTGGAATAATGAAAGTCAACATTATTCAATTAAATTTATTGTACCAACCCTTACTTTTTGGAAGTCCATCTTAGATAAAATAATAAAAAACTCTTCAATTGAAAAAGTTTTTTATTATTCTTAACATTATTCAAATTTGTAAAAGCGGAAGTATCTGGTAAACTGGGAGAAAAAGGCATATCATCTGTAAAATTAATTGGTACTGGTATATTTCTGAGTACTTGCTAACGTCTTTCAGCAGATCCAGTTTTAACTTACCGTATATCTGGCAACGTGACTTTCTAGACATTCTCTAATTTTTTTATGTTATTATATTGCAGATTTCTACTTGTAGGCCAATAGTATTGACCTATTTCATAGCGTATGTGAAATCATATCAAAGTAACTCCTATACTCTTATACTTTTCAAGAAGAATTATATTTTAGAAACTCGTGTACTCACCATTTCCCAAAATATGTGGATTTCACTGACATGCACTTAGTTTGAATGCCATATCTCGGCTAGAATAAGAAGAATCGATTTAACCTTTAAATGACTGTTAGTCATTTATCATACCAAAATCTTAAAAAGCAAAAAATCGGGAAATCTGGTATCTTCAGGGATACGACGCCAAGAAAAGGTCATTCAGATTGGGGTTGTGGGCTGAAGAAATATCAAATAACGAATTTAGGTTGTGATTAATATTATTTTGAGCGTGGTGATCGAGTCAGTGTAAGAAGAGAGGGTAGTACTGTGAGTTTCAAGAAACTTATAGAAGTCAGTAATATATGAATGATGTAATTGTAGAAATTAATGTATTTAGAAACCGTTTACTTCTGCTAAATCAAATTTAATTGTCGTAGGCGTTAGGTAATGTTGATTTTGAGTCCAAATATTTAACAATTTTTACTATTTCTAGGTGTTTCCCCGGAAAAACACTTTATTGTGTCCTAGAGTCTATCTATTGGTGAAAACCGTATAAAAATTCGTGCAGTAATTTTTGAATTTATTACGAACAAACGGACGCGAAGCGATAAATGTTACATTAAAAATTAAAATAATAACAAAATCGTAATTTATAAATTTACTCACTTCCTTGTTTTTAAGTGTCTACTACAATATTTAAAAATTATTACAAGACAAGAATAAATTAAGAAATATCATATTTTGTATTTGAAACCTTAAGCGACCTTGGGGAATTTCGTCAAGTTGAGTTCATCATATTCACCAATAAAAGAGCCTGATGAAAAATTTAAGTTTGGATTGATTAACTTTTCAGGACATTAACAAATTTTTAAGATTTTTGGCCAAATGAAACTATTGACTATTTAATTTTTACATTAATTTATTATAATTTACTTATTTTTGTTAAATGACAGTTTACAATCAACAGATTTATCATCTGTGGTTTTTATTATAAAATTGTTTTTTTTTTCTGCAAGCTTTCTTTTATGCAGGTGTGGTTTGTTAACCTAATTTTTTGTTATAAATTATTGTATAACGATTTACAACACGAAATATACGAGGACAACAAGCTAGATCATAGAAATCAAATAATAGCGAATACGTATTAATATAGTAAAATACGCCACATTATTGTGACGTCACTGTCGCCATTGCTTGAGATACATAAGTCATAGCATTATATACAAACAAGCTTGTGGGCTTATGGTAGTTAATTTACATTGAAGTTTTCTGTATTATGCATTTTCTTGTTTTTTGTAGAGTTTTTGACATTATAGTGCTATAAAAACACATTATTATCGTTAAGGAATAGTTTTAGTTATATTTAAAAAAGTTTTATTTTCAACAAAATAAAACTTCTTTTAATACGACTCGAAATATTCCTTAACGATAATAATGTGTCTATTTATCACTATAATAAATCATAAAAAAGAAAATTCTTAAGGCGGATTTAGCGGATGCATAAGCATAATTATATTCATAAACATAACTTTAATGTACAATTCATAAAAGTTAAACTATGTAGTTGCAAATGGACTGATTTATCCAACTCATAAGCATAAGTCATAGTGCACAATTCATAACGCATAACCTTGAAGTTCCCAACTTTTAACTTTTACGGATAATGATGTGTCGAAATAGAAAGTGCGCCTGCGTGGATTTCATGGAGCTGTCATACTTAGGAAGAATACAAGGAGCTTCTTGGTCTTCATGATCAATATTCTATTTTGATGAAAATACAGAAATAAATATCAATGAATGAGCAAATGAGGCTATAAATTTGAAAATTTGTTATTGTTGTTGAATGACAAAGGTTACAGAACACACTAATTTTATATGTTCCGTGATAGATATAACTGTCACTTGTCACTAATACTTATGATTATGCTTATGCATTGAGGAGCGGATAAATGACCCATCTGTTAAGCACTATGCGTTAGAGAAGTTGTTATAGTTATGATTATGCATTCATGAAAATGTTATGCTTATACATCCGCTAAATCCGCCTTTATAAAAATATTCAATGCAAACTAACTACTATAAGGCAAAAGTTTGTTTGGATATAATGCTTTGACCTATCTCCTACAATGGCGACAACATAAAATATTAACCTACGGACTTAGAAGGGAAAGCTTTATGATCAAGGTCAAATGAAGTTATAGTTCCCGGCCCAACCAGAAAGACGCGAGGGCGCCACTGTTATGCTTTCAAATCAGCGACGAAAGGGCAAAGGTAGGCAGCCGTTAAAACAAAACGACCATTTTCTGTTTGATCGTGATTTGAGTGAGTTTATTCGTTGCATATTGTGTTTTTATTTCCCAGCCCAACGTTCTTTTTAATATTTTATAGACATTGTGTTAGTTTTAGTTTCGAGTTTGCGATTTTCCTATACATTTTGGTAAGTTACACCACAATTCACATGTGAATTGCGAGTTACACTAATATGTTATTTTAAATTTAAACTATTAAACGAGTCATGTAATGTTTTACAATTAAATGTTTTATCTATTGGTTGCATTTTGATCCTGTAAAACTTCATGCACATGACATGTATATTAAAAGAAAAAACCATAAATAAATTATAAATTATCGAAATTTTGTATTTTCTAATCCCATGACATTAAAAAATTATTGTTTATTTAGGCTCACAATAAACCCAAAAATGTATATTGAAAAATTAATTAAAAAATATGTATTAATCTACAATAATTTTAACTTAAACTATCCAGCAAGAATTTAAACTGAATTGTAACTAATCAGATTCCGAAAAATAAACTATTTGCATTCATTGCTGCAAAATATTATTGAAGAATCTGACTAGTTACATTCCAGTTTGAATTCTTGTAGAAATATTTTGAAATTACATATGACTGACTGAAATTTGAATTTCCCGCTAACACGCCATACGCGGTTGGGCCGGGAACTAATCTTTTAGAAACAGACGTTTACATTGCAGTTGACTTTCTAAGTCCGTAGGTTAATATTTTGTGGGCGACAGTGACGTTTCGGATAATGTGGCATCTTAGACTAGGAAAGAGAGAGGACAGCGCATGGCAATGAAAACCTTATGCGTGTGAGTGAAGCCAATTTTCAAACAATTTGGTGGTAAACAAATTTGGAACGTCGAATTGTATTTTTTTAGTTTTTTTATTAATTTTCACATTTTTTAATTACCTGAATAGACATTTTAAAATGGTTAATTGTGTAGCTTATAAGTGCAACAGTCAGAGTGCTAAAAAAGAGGAAGGAATTTCATTTCATAGGTAAAAAGTATTTTAAAACTATTTCCTTGAAATTTATTTTTATAAATTTTACAGCTTTCAGGTAATAGATGTTTAACTAAATCACATATGTTATGTATGATAACTTAAATTAATAGTACATACATTTTGAAAATTGTTTTCATTCAGTTTTAAAGATTATTTTTCATTTAATTGTTATTATTTGCTCATAGATGTAATAGTTTTGCAGTGGCGTGGAACAAAAACATACAGGGTGTTTCAAAAAAAGGTAACACCGTCTCTAGGATAGGTAAAAAACTGAAAAATAATTGGGGTTTGCTTAGTAAAATTTTTTTCTAACGCCATCCGTTTTCAAGATAAAGGGCGTTGAAGAAAATAAAAAATTACACATTTCTTACGATTTTGCCGAAACTACTGGCGCCATTGCAATGAAATTTTATACGAATATGTTTTGGAAGCTGATATATCCCATGAATTTGTTTTTATAACTAACTCTCATAGAGGGCGCTAGTTACACGATTCATACAACGTATTATTCAACATAACTTTTTTTAGGGTAGAATTATTAGTCAAAACTCCAAGTGAACATAAACATCGTTTAATTCTATACCAAAAAGGTACTCTTGGTAAAACTCGATATTATGGACCGTTTTCGGAATTTTATGATTTGTAAATTATGAAGTAATAATTGCTCCTCGTATAAGTTAATGATAAAGTTTTCTCTAAGTTTGCCATGTAAAATTGACATTTATTGTTTCCTAAACACTCGCCTAAAGTTAATAACATGTCGGTGTATTCTACATTTGAGTACATTTTGTTTAACAATATCTAATTTTACAAATAACAAGGTTTCAAAACTCTATTTATTGATGACTTATTGTCATAACAATCAATAAATGTCAATTTTACATGGCAAACTTAGAGAAAAGCGAACTTTATCATTAGTTTATACCAGCAGGAGCGATTATTACTTCATAATTTTCAAATCAAAATATTCCGAAAACGGTACATAATATCGAGTTTTACCAAGAGTACCTTTTTGGTGTAGAATTAAACGATGTTTATGTTCACTTGGAGTTTTGACTAATAATTCTACCCTAAAAAAAGTTATGTTGAATAATACGTTGTATGAATCGTGTAACTAGCGCCCTCTATGAGAGTTAGTTATAAAAACAAATTCATGGGATATATCAGCTTCCAAAACATATTCGTATAAAATTTCATTGCAATGGTGCCAGTAGTTTCGGCAAAATCGTAAGAAATGTGTAATTTTTTATTTTCTTCAACGCCCTTTATCTTGAAAACGGATGGCGTTAGAAAAAAATTTTACCAAGCAAACCCCAATTATTTTTCAGTTTTTTACCTATCCTAGAGACGGTGTTACCTTTTTTTGAAACACCCTGTATATTTAAAATAGATAAAATTGATTAAAATTGTAATATTTATTAAATAAATATGTTTTAAAATGATTGTTGTTTTTTTTTGGAGCAGTATAAATTTAAAGACTTTTTTAAATTAGATTTGTAATACGAAATAATGAAAATGATTATTTAATAATCGTATAAGAAAAATCGTATGATACGCCTATGTCAATATTGTTCGCCATTAGTTTGGTGGTAAATGGGTTACATAAATTGATTCCAATGCGCAGTCCTCTCTCTTTCCTAGTCTAAAGCGATGCACGTCATATATGTCAATGTGGCCAATCGTCAGTGATAAAATATTTAAAAAATAAAAATATCCCTCATTTAAAATTAACGCCCGGTTTCATAATCAACTTTAAATATAAAGTAATTTTAAAGTGAGAAATTGTGTTTCATAATACAACTTTAAGGTTAAATGATACTTTAAAGTGACTTTAAGGTAAAGTCGGGTATATCATCACTTTACCGCTTTAAAGTGGGCTCATAACCTCACACTTTAACAAATTAAACGTCAAACGTGTGTTGCTTGCTATTCACAAATTGCAATCTTTTGCGTGTGTTTATGTGAAAAAGCCAAAAGCAGTAATATTGGCTTCGAGTAGCAGTTCTTCAAGTTCTTCTGAAGATGAAGTTGTGGAACGAAGGCCTAAGGTTTATCGAGCACGCATTGATCATTTAAATAAATGGAACGATACAGAATTCTTTGATAGATTTCGTTTAACGAAAGCTACAACAGTAAATGTACTGGCAGAAATTGAGCATTTAATTAGGTTACCAACAAATCGGTTAGTGGTACTCAATTTCTTGTACAAATTAATAGTTATTTACCGTGTGCGTATCCAACGCAATAGCTTCGTTACGACTACGCTACATCAAAATGTGTGAAACCTTAGTTGAAATGACCCATACTGCTGAGCAGTTTTATGCAATTGCTCGTTTCCCCCGAGTTATTGGTACAATTGACTGTACACATACAAACACAATAATGACAAATATGACAGAATTATTAAAGTAAAGTAAACAACATGGGCTATTCATGGATGCCAACATAAATTTCTAGTAGAAAAATTTACTTTAACCAAAGTTCTGTAGGCTGGCGTTTATGAAACACGTCAACTTTAAAGCCGCTTTAAAGTGCACTTTAATTTAAAGTGGACTTTAGTTAAAGTTACTTTAAAGTCGGTATTATGAAACTGGGCCTTAGTTTATTGTTTTGATTCTACTTTATTTCAGTAATGTAGTCTATGTTCATGTTTAAACTAAATTTGCATTTTCAGCCTTGAGGCTTTTAAAATAATACAGGACAACTGATTGAACTGATACAAATGTCATCATCATCGACACTGCATCAATCGAAGCAATCAATTTCTGTCTTTTTCTTACTGGTTTTGATGTATGGCAACATCACAATTATGACGTGCAATGCTTTTTGTTTTAATTTTACTTCACCTATTAAATAAAATAAGGCTATATATAATTTTTATGTTTTAAAAGTAAGTTTCTGCATTTAATGGGATATTGAAACACAAGAAATTATTGCACTTGAGTACTGAAATACGATTCATAACATACACACCACCTGCCGTTTAGTTTCTCTGCCAATCGTAAAACAACCACTGCCGTTTGATAGCTAACTCAAAGAAATCTGATTCTTCATTTTCTTATTAATTTTCATAACATAAATAAATTAATCTATTACATAGTCAAGAAGAATGGAACTTGATGATGAAAAAGATGAGGATGAATCTGACGAGAATTCTGCCAATAAATCCATAATAATAAACTCAATAAATTAAAATAACAAATATAATTTGAATTTAAAGTGCACACTACAAATGACCAAGCGCATGCGTCAATTAGTCCAGGAAAAATTCTTACTTTTAACCTTGGACTGATTTGACAGTTTTCAAATCGTCCGAAAACAGTCAGAAATAAAACCCGAACACCAAACTAAAATTATAGAACGGTTCGAAAAACCGCACAAGAAAAACCCGAACACAGGATTTTTTAGTGCGCAGAATCCTGACAGTTTGAAAACAGTAATCAAGTAAACCCGAACAAAGCTATTGAATCAAGATTTAGGCATGAGAAAGCTGTCCGCGCGATGGGTACCGCGTTTGCTCACTTTGGACCAAAAACGTGTCCGAATGAACATTTCCAATTCTCTGTTGGCGCAGAGTTTAGGCGCAATAAATCAGAGTTTTGGTGTTCCCTGGTTGATCCTGCCATTAGTCATAGTATCGTGATGTTTTTCCTGTGCTAACAGTGCTGAATAACTATTTGTTTTATTTTATTAATAAATTTTATCAAACAAAACAATATTTCTTTTGCACAGAAAAAAACATCAATTCCATTTTGATAAAAAATAGTCTCAAATTAACAAAGTCTATATTTGATTAAGAATTTTCACTCTCACCTAATGCTATAATATCCAAATATGTACCTACCCTAGCATCCACATAAATAAGTATACAGGTTTTGATTCAAATATGTGAAGCCTTATAAGCCCAACATTTACTTAGATGTAGTTCAATATACATATAAATTAAGTTCATAATTTATGTCTGCATCAGGTAAAAATTAAAATAGCATAGCATTTTATATCATGTTTTATTAAAGAATTTTTTTATAGAAAACCTAAAAGTATCCTAGGGTTAACCTAGATACTATAACCATTATTTTTAAAAACTTTTGATATTGCTGTTTGTTTATTGCTTCTCCTGAATTAAAATGTACAGCTTTGAATTTATGTATTCCCTTTCCATGTTCAGGGTATTGTAAGTTTTGTCAAATCTTCCTGCCATTGATGAAACTGATATTTGTCACCCAACTAAAAAATATAAATAAAATGAATATAAAAGCTTAAGTTTGTAAATTTATGAAAATTAAAAAGATAGTGCTTGAAGATATCACCAATAAAATTTTTGAAACTGTTATCAATAAAAATAAATAATATAATAACCTATCTCTTTAATGCTTTGGAGTGTGGCATTCATCAGAACTCATGAGTCTTGGAAGCACCACTTTATGAGGGACTTTTTCCAGAGAGCTTTCTTTATTAATGTTTCTTGAAGGCATCTAAAAAAGTGCTTTTTAATAATAAATTCATAATCAAGAAATTAATGTGAAAACTTACAGAATAATAATATTGATCTTCCAGAGAATCATTATTGTAGTAAAATAGGGGCATAAATTTATGCCAGATGACAAAGTGCTGCTCCTTGTGCTTTGCTTATAAATAATTTTTGTTATTTTTTTGTTAATATAATCTTTAAAGGATGCCCCTTGTTGTTTGTCTTAAGGTTTCTTTATTATGGAACTACCTTTCCTTTTATCTTTATTTTTCAAACCAATACATACCTAAAATGTTAACTATATTATTGTAACTTTAAGCAGGTAATTGCAATATATTACAAATCTATTAAAAAATATTGCTTTATGTAAAATAGTTGTACTTACTCGCTGCCATTTTTGGCTTATTTTCCTTGCTCTATTCATCCTGTTTAACAGGGTGCTTAAGATTTCCCACATGGCTTTTGTCCTTTTACTGAAAGGACACTTTTTGGTTACACCATCACCTTCGTCTTCCAAATAATTAATTTTGATTATTATAATAAACAAAATTTAAACAACCCGAACAAAACAAACTAATGAACTTAACCTTAATACAACATACGTACTCTACAAACAGCTGATCAAAATATAAACATGTGTGCCAATCATATATATTTATACGATACCAATGACATAAATTAATTATCCCCAGATATTACCAAAAGTCGAAATCACTTGGAATCGCTAAAGATTTCGACTGTCATGGCGGACTCGAAAGATTATTTAGAATCAGAGCCCTAAAGACTCACTAAAATTTCGTTTATTGTATGGGATCACAAAATGTTAACATTAATAATTTGTGTATGGGATTAGTAGTCTAGTTTAAGGTTATGTCGATGGACCTAAGTTTCCAGTTAAAATTACGGTTGTTTTCCGTTTCGGCTACCGACTATCGAGCCATCTATGTAGCCTTTTATAGCATGTAGAATGTTAGTCTACTGATTTTTACTACTTATAGGTATTAATATTTTGATATTTTAATAGGTACCTTAGTCAGCTTGGTCCAAAAAGATGAGGTAAAAGTTCGTTATAGCGGTTTTCGCTATTATAAGAGATTTTGCAAAAATTCTTTTTCAGGGCGTTTCTATAGGTCGATTATGACACAAATCTGTGTGCGCGTTTTCAAAAATTCATTTCTATAATTTATTATTAATAAAAACATACTTACGGGACGGTGGAGTGAATAGGGGTGCTGGGTGGGGACGAAACAATAGAAATCCTACATTAAACACCAAAAAACAGTATTTCAGAGTACACACCGCACTTTCTGTTCACAAAAATGTTCAAGAAATTGTTTAAAAAAATAAAAATAAATAATAATTAACACAATAATACCGCCATGGCTGTCACGACTGTCACCGCAATGTGTTGCGATGTTGCCAAATAGAGTGAAAAAGTCTTAGTAGCTGAAAAAAAAGGAACATACAGGACAAAATTGATATGAAAAATTAAGTTATTCCTTCTTCCTATTATAATTTGTAGAGAAAAAAGGAACATACCTAAACATAAAGAAGGAGGCATTTCTACAAAAAAATACCACTGCTTCTCATGGAAATGGGGGATAATTGTGTTAATTCTTCATAAGAAGTTTGGCAACGTTGCTTCTATCAAGCCTGTCATTTTAATAATGACGAATTTCATGTTATCAGCTTCATTAATAATGGCGAACGAGATTTGTCATGTGTGGGATAGTTTTTCGAAAAATTTAATACTTTTCAAAATTAATTTACATTTTTCATGTGCCCCGAGTGCAGTGTATTAGTGTTTTCTTGTGTTTGACGTTGGATTTCTACTGTTTCGTCCCCACCCAGCACCCCTATTCACTCCACCGTCCCGTAAGTATGTTTTTATTAATAATAAATTATAGAAATGAATTTTTGAAAACGCGCACACAGATTTGTGTCATAATCGACCTATAGAAACGCCCTGAAAAAGAATTTTTGCAAAATCTCTTATAATAGCGAAAACCGCTATAACGAACTTTTACCAAAGATGATTTCTGTATACTGTCGCATCCATTTTAAATTAGATGTAATAATGACCTTATCGAACCAAAATTTATGATTTATGATCCTAATTTATATAGGCGTGATGTTTAACAATATTTTTATGTATAAAAATAAGTTTTATAAAAATCAAAAGTGGTGATTTAATAATATGTAAGAAATAAGAGACTGAAAAATAACTAACCTGGCTTTAGTAGATATAATCTCTCCGTCAAGGTTACTCTGCTGTGGTTACCAAAGCAAATATACACACTACACTAAAATATCAAAATCAGCGTTCAAAATATTGGCTTATGATGCAATTGTCAAACGGTGAAGTTTTGGTCCGCTTTGAATATTTTTATTTCCAACAATAAGTTTTTTTATTTTATAACTTATAAATCGTTATGGCGTGTTTTTTCAACGTCGTCACTCACTGTTTCATTATTACAATCGTAGAGGGCGGTCGCGGTAAAGCCACAATACAATCACGTACTCTGGCGTTAACAGGGTTGTCAAGCATAAAATTATTTCAGGCAATCTGTTACAAAACAAACTTATTGGGAATATAATACAGCTGCATTATTTTTAAATTATCAATTTTCTTTTGCTTATTATATTTCTGCATAAATTACTTTTGGATATTGTACTTACTAAGAACTTTAGATATAAAACTTTTAATAAAGCAATTGAATAAAAAGTGGAAGTTTTGTTCAAAAAGTTTATTTTAATGTTTGTAACAGTTCAGTATGTTTCTCTAGTGCAGATTCTGCATATTTGTTTAAGATTATGGTTTTGGATAATAAACTTATTCTATCAGTCAGTAAGAACTAAATCATATGGTTTAAAATTATTTACATACATTTTTAGTTATATTATTACAGTTATTCACAATTTACAATACTGAATGACAGTTTATAATTAAGAGGGGCGTCAAAAATGTGACAGCTGAAAACGGGTGGCATGCCTGAATTGTACCCAAAATTTCAATCATTTTGTAAACAACAAATCTAAAGAACGCCTTTAAATTACGTATTCAAATTTTAACAGGATATAGCTTAGACCTTTCTCTAGGAGATAAGGTTTTTTAGTTAAGTTTTATATTGTAATAAAAGAGATATTGGTGTTTAAGTGATGGTATGTTTTTAAAAAGTTTGACAATTTGTGATCACGAATTTTAACGCCAGAAGCTTAACTCCTAAAGAATGCATAGAGAATGCGACTAGCAAAATATGAAGTTAAAGAAAGGTATATTTTTTGAGATTTGTTGCACGCAAAATTTGAACATTGCACTAATCTGTCAATTTAGTTCAACAGTTTTGGTGGCGCTTTTTTCAAAAACGTATGTCTATTCTAATTCTCCAAATCCAAACACAAACTTCACTTAACATAACCTAACCTTATTTCTCGTTTATAACGTCAAAATATATTCATTTTAGTGTTTTGCTTTTAATTATATAATTGTCTATATTTATAATTTACCAGAAGTCAATTAAATTAATTTTAAAGTATATTTTCACAATTTGCGTTGGTTTTTACATCGGTTTATGCATTTATGCAATATCCAAGGAATTTAGTGTTATGAACCGTTGTTATTTCCTAAATTACTTTTTACTTAAACACAGTTGTCTTATTTTAGTCGAATTGGTAAAAATGTGAGTTTTGAGTGACCTGATTTTTCTTTATACTTTTTTAATCTTTAAGTTACCTTATATCTTTATTTGTTAAATAACATAAACCCAACCTAAGGGATTTACATTCATAAATTAAAACTACATATGTAAATATTAACAGCTAAGTGTTAAACTGTTTTTCTAAATAGACAGGATAATGTCCACAAAGTAAGGTTTTCTACAATATTTATTTACATGTTCAATATGCATAAATATAATAGCTTTCTCTTTAGATAATGTGATGAATAAAAATTTACAGTCAAATATGTAATATTTTTATTAAAACAGTTTTACAAATTTGGGTTGGATACTGAATATGTCTGTTATCTTTATATATATCCCCCTCACCATTGAAAGTTTGTTGGTAAATGATAAAACAGACCAAAGGGTTCCATATTCATGTCAGAATGAAGTTCATATATGGTGAACTGGGTACATATACCTAATTGAGAAAATGAGTCCTAAAAAAGAAAAACATAAAACATTTACTTGTTATTTACTAATAATATGCAGATGTAATTTGGTAATGTTTAAAATGTAATTGAACCCTAAAATAAACATTTGTATTTTAAAACACATAGTAGCCCACAATAGGTTTCATATTGATGTAGCCATGGGTTCTATAAGGGTCCAGATTCAATGTTTTTGAAGAAAGAGTTCTAAAAAATAAAAGATTAGAATTAACAGTAAAAATTATTAATTATTTACTATAAATAGAATAAAGCCTGTGTTACTTCAGGTCCAAAGTTTTTGAGGAAACAGTTCTAAAAAATTAAAGATTAGAAATAAAATATAAAATAATTCATAACATTACTAACTCAGTTACAAATTTTGTCAGTCTTCTTACTATCAACAGAATACAACCAGTGTAGGCAGTTATACTTGAGGTCCAAAGATTTTGAGGAAACAGTAGCATATATTTTGAAAACCATTGATTTATTTCTCCAACAATTTAATTATCTAAACATAGATGAAATAACATATATGGTTGCCAGAAAAAGTATATTGCTAAAAATAGTATTTTCAGGACATTTTTTAAATACTTTAGAAAAGTAGTAACCTAATTTCAATCTTGTAGAAATATTTTGTTTTCTATACTCCACCTAATAAAATAATCAAAAATTAATCAAATAGTTTTGATTTAGAAAATAACACTAATATTCTTCCTGGTCTATCCTAGTATTTAAAGTACACAAAGGATGGCTCAAAGGACGAGTAACATTAACACTTCTCTGAGATGCCCTAGTAAAGACTCTTATATGAAACCAAAGAAATATGCTATCCAGATAATGCTGATTATTTAGTATCAAGAGGCAAATTCACAGGGGAATAAGCACACAGTAGCAGTAGTACACAAAATACCACTGATTTCAATTTTCCAAAGAAAATACTTCAACATGGGCAAATACTATTGGTTGGTACCTACTCAAAAAGAAGAAAATTCATATATCTAATATGCAAAATATCTTTTAAAACTAAATTTGATATTTAGATCTGAATCATAGATAATAAAATAAATAATACCTACCTACCTATTAATTGTAAAAAAATTAAACCAGTAAATAAACAAATTAAAACTTACCTGTTATCACTTCTGATTACTAGATGGAGAGTGCTTTCAAATGTAAATAAAATATGGATCTTTATAAAATAAATAATTTTTTTTAATTTGTGTGAAAGATACCAGTTAAAAAATTCAGTTACAATCATTAGATACATTTTAATTTCAATTGATTCCAAAAAGTATGGGGTTGACATTTTTGGAATATAATTAATAGCCATAATTTAATGATACAATTAGTTTTATTAAGATATACCCATAACATTAACAATTATGTTTAGTACTTGCAAGAGTACTAAATCCAATCGCTGATAGTCAGCTTATCCTTAGGTATCTTGAAAACAGGTGCACAAAGTGTATTTCTATAAATACTAGATTTGGTTAGTTATTATCGTAGGTTATTCAAAACATTATTTTTTTCTTGCTCCACATTCTCAAAATAAAAATAAACTATAGGTAAGCTTTATGTAGGGTGTGCTTTACTTTGTACTCCATTTTTCATTAAATCATGGATCTGGGTGGTAATTTAGGAATGTCCAATACTCTCTAAAAAATAAATAATATTTATTTATTTAGGTAGTAAATAATTAGCAAAGTACCTACTTATTTGAAGTCATATTGAAGACAGACTAACTTGTTAATGTTTACAAACATTATAGTAACACTTTTGCAATAATCATCAAACGTTTTGGAAAAGTATTTAAATTTTTTCCCCACAAAATATATTCTAAAAATTTACATCTACTCCAACACCTTCAAATAATACATCTCTGATCAAACTAACAACTAACCCCGTTTAATTTTGCATTGTTGCCAATAGATTTCAATCTCAATTTTAAAAAAGGTATAATTACATACTTTCCACTTTATTTCAATTTTTCTTTAGACCATGTTGATATGTGTATATTCAGAAACTGTAATATGTTTTTATTATAATTAATATATTTATTCTAATAAATACCTTAATTAGTAAGGGTTAGTACCAGAGCTGGGTAGTATCCGGATACTTCTGTATACGGATACAATATCTGGATACTTTTTATGTATCCGAAAGCTCTTTTAAATTTTGTACCCGGTATCCGTATCCGTGACCAAATTTTAAAGTATCCGGTATCCGGATACTGTTTTCGATTTTCGGATACTTTTAAATATTATTTATCGCCCTCCGATAATGCACCTAACGTAGGCACAACACTGCCCTTCTTTTAATTCAGATGTGTCTAACATGTTAAATCCCATTTTTCGTACTGGTTACCGTTATAATATATATTATTATATTCTAATGGAGCTTTGTTTTTACCTATAAATCAGTTATAAAGTTTCATAAGTACGTTATTTATTTTTTATATTTTCTATAATATCTCTATTATTTTCAAGAACCCCTTTGTACCCTGTATTTATAATTATTAGAAGAAATTATTTTTCGGATATTATAATAAAGGACATCCTAATATTTATATTTTTATTTTAGTGTACCTACAAGTACAAATAAGTACACCCCCTAAAAAGTTTGAAAACTCGGCTGGTCCGACGCTGGCCAAATTCAATATCAAAAGTTCAGGCAGTGACACGAAAAATTTTTCGTTAAATGTATTTTTATTATTATATATTACATTAAAAATACATGCACATCACATAGTTTTAATACTAATAATTTATGTCCTTTTTAAAAAAAGTATCCTTCAAAGTATCCTAGGAAGTATCCGGATACTTGTATCCGAATACATTTTGAATATCCGTATCCGGTATCCGGATACTTTTTTTCAATATCTGACCCAACTCTGGTTAGTACAATAAATTTCATTAATTAATTATTTGTTAGGAATGCCGAAATCTTATTTTATTTTTTTTATATATCGATATTTTAAATCCTAAAAACAATTAATTTGTTACGCCTATGACACAACAATAACATACAACAAACTTCCAAAATGTATCCAAATAGGATATTTAATAAAAATTATACAAGTATTCTTCATCTGTTTATGGTCTCAAGGTCAAATGTATGTGTATGTCGTGATATTCAAAGATTTACGAAGCAACATTCATATTTTCATCTCTGTCTTAGACAAAGAAAGTCAACAAGCTCTAAAAATATTCAAATTTATAACAAAAATACTAATTTGAAACCACTATCGCCATCTACTCTACATTCTTGTAATTTAAAAATAACCAGATTTTTCACTAAATTCAGGCAGTCTTACCAAATTAGAAACGCCCCTCTTAAAACAAGAGCCCGTGATTTTACAAATTTTTTGTTAATTTTTAGCATGATAGAAATACTTATGATATATCGCTCAATCATGCAACGTTGCATCTCACATCTCACCTCGATCTTACATATACAGTGTGAGTCAAAATTTAAGGATGTGATTCCTTTTTAAAATTAATAAGTATAATACCAAATTTATAAGTTATTATTTTTTTATTACTTTCTAATTATCAAAGGGGTTGAAATTTATAACCATTAACAGTTCTTTTTACAGAACTTGAACATGTGTCGTAACATTTCTTGGGAATATTTGGGAATATCTGACGAATCTTGAATGTTCTTCGTCGAAAGTCCCAAACTGTTTGGAATCCAACCATCTTCTGATCCAGCATGAACTATCGTGATCCGTTTTCCTTTGTTCGATGGAGCTTTTGATTGGTATCGCACTATTCCATCGGTCCATCCTTTTGACGGCGTATCGTGGGTATCATATCAGGTCTCATCCAAATAGATTATTGGTTTTTGTAAAGACCTGTAATCACTTATGGCAGTCAAATATTCAAAACGCCATTGCCTAATCCGTTGGGATTCCATCATAACCTGCCTTTTGTCAATTTTGCAGTATTTGAAACCTAGTTGGATAAGTGTCCATAGGTTTCCAATTGATATCCTTATCTCAGTGAAGCTCCTTAGCCTTGTTTGCAATGATCTGATAGTAGGCACCAAGTTTTCTTCGTACATAGAGTAGATAGTTCTTCTTATCAAATCTTTATCACCATAATCAGTGGTTCTGGAAACACCACTATCGTAATAAAAGTGGTTTATTACCATCAGTCACCTTTTATTGTAGGCACTATATTCTTGAACACAGTATACACTAAAAATAGTAGATACTTACAAGAATAGCTTTGCAAGAATGAGTTTCTTTAAATTTCTTCCAGTATTCTTTCAATAAGTATGTTAGTGATATTTAAAAGCATATGCTCATTAGTAGTTTTTAGGTTAACTTACTTTTTGAGTTCTTTTGGAAAGCGAAAGAAATTTGCAGTTATAATATCTCTTGTTTGCACAATTTCTTGCAGCACCAATCATGCTACCCCTTATATTACTCATATTGTTCTTAAAAAGTATATTTATATTGTAAGGCTATCACCCAGAACCAGGCCACCGACAGCCACTGTTGGCTGGTATTTCTTGCAGACGAGACCACCTACCTGGGATGAAGGGAGACAGATGACAGGGCGCGGAGATAGACTATAACTTGTTTTGTTGCTCTGTGTTATACAATTATATGCTTCACTTTTATTTTCTCTAAAAAGGGCAAATATAGTTAGTTTTGGGTAAAGTTACTACTTTTATTATTTAACCCAACGAACCCGCAATAATATAAATTAACAATAATAATTAATAAGGTATATATAAAACAACACTAATTATTAAACTAAAATAGTCTTTAACATATAAAAAGTCACTAAAATATAAAATACACTATTCCACACAATACAAACGCTACCACTGATTTATTCTTGTAACAGTACCTGTTAACATTTTAAGCACCTGGTATCCTAAATATTAAATTCAATTAGTACCGCTAGCTCCATCTATCATAAAACATTTTTAATAATAAAATAATGAATACGGTCTCTATAATTATAATTGGAAGTTCAAAGTAGCTACGCTACGAGGTGTACTAATGAGTTGGCATTATCGAGTTCAATAGGTTTTAATAATTATTTCCAGTCTCATTTCTTCTATTGATTTACTGTCATATACAGGTATGTTTTTTTCCAATTTTATAATTCCTTTTTGTTAAGATATTTATAAAATATCGAAAGTTATATTATATTTTATTATATCAGATGAGAATTTCAACATATTTCATTATTATTCAAAGAATCTTTTTATGGTAATTAAAAGTATTAATGATAATTTTTTATAAAAGGCGGGTAAAAGTACATTTCTGGAATTTTGATTAGTGTGTAAGATTATTAAAAAGTAAATTTACTGTAAAAATGTATCTTTTGTAATCTATTAAAATACGTTAGCATCTAACTGTAGATTTCGGACTATGCTGATTTGTACTTTTTGTGCCAGAAAAGTAAATGTAACACGTGTTTGACACTGGTAATTTTCAGAAAGTTGGAATATAATACAGTAAACTAAGATTGAAGGTTCTGTAAACCAGAAGCATCTCTTGAATTTGGAGATTCCGTAAACTTGAACAGCTTGTAAACTTTAAGCTCTCGTATGTACATTCTTAACTGGATTATCTCTACAACTGGGGCAGATCATCCCTCCGCTAGTGATCTTCCATAATCATTTGGAACCACCTAGACAGTGCCGTAGCGACCCCAAGGTGCGGCGAAGGATCTTCCACTGTTAACAGATAAGTTTGTTGTGGTATATCAAGTTTACTGTTCCCATATTTTTTTTTCTATTTTATCTCCGTTTATATCTATCTATATCGTCAACTGTATTAGAATAAGTATTTTTAAAGAACTGTTTGCGGATTATTTTGTTGTAACGTATTCTCTACCTCATTAATTTCAGCACCAAGGAAATCTTATTATCTTTTATATGTTTGTACATTTTCAAATCATTTTTTTATCTTCATAGACAGTTTTTTTCTGACATCTTTCTGTCATCTTATGATACTTATTTAAATAACTCAGCTTAAAACAACTTTCTTCAGTAGTATCATAAAAAATAAAAAGATTTCAGTGGCGCCCTTATAATTTCTTAAAGAAACAAATATTGTACAATAGTCAGAGCTAATGAACTTACTCACCCCTAGCCGAGGTATTTAACTATCATAATTTTTGCTGTGATAAACATTTATAAATTTTGTTAATTATTGCAATATCTTTTACAACAAATAAAAGACGAAATTAAGCTTAATGTTTGTTTTATTGTAAATTACATTTTTTCTTTTGGTATATTGTTATTTTTTCAAAAAAGTTAACTAAATATTTTTATAAATTCACTATCAACAGGTAACTCATATTACAAGTTGTCGCCCAACGCACAAATAATATTACAAATTGGCGCCCAAAGTTTAACTGATATTACATTCTCACAAAATGGATACTCCCAAAGTGCCATGGCGATACTTGAAAATGGATGCTTACCCTCTCTATTCTCCATATAGAGTCGATACTCTGGTTTGTATTATTACTCTGTGTGAGCCCAGAGTAACAACCTATTCAATAATATCTTTCATTAGGCATATAAGAATAGGTATTACCTCAGAAATAATGAGTTAAATAGAAAAACACAGATTCAAAATTAAAAGTAATAAAATACGAAGTTACGATAGGAATGCTGACTTGCATACAATAAAAAATAATGCAAAATAGATTATTTTACACGTTGCACCAATTATTTTTTTCCTCTAGAGGTCTAATTGAATTCTACTCCTCCCAATAGCAAAATGCAAAATTTTTTCTGGTAATGACTAAACTCAATTAATATACAGGGTGAAACATTACTAATTGGAAATAATTTTATACTAGAATCCTGACTTCAAATTATGAAGATTTAACCCAAAACACCCTAAATAAAATGTGGCTGCTTACTTAGTTACAGGGTGTTTTGTGTAAAAATTTAAAAACTATTTGGGTTCATTACTTTAAGACTGTTTTACGTAGGTATTCATTTCATATTTGGCAGAAAATGTAGACACTATACACCCTACAAAATTATATTAAACAAACGTTTCTAGCTACCACCAGAGGCGTACGACAGGGGCAAGTGACAGGTTAATGGTTCCCAAATTCTACGCCACTGGCGGAATAGAAACTTTAGCACAATTTTTCGATTCTCCAATACTTTTTGCGTAAATAAAGTACTCTTTCTTCATAACGATAAAGTCAATATTTCTCGAGATATTTTAAGTTAAACATGAAGCTGCCCAATTTTAATGTGTGATAACTGTCGATGTTTTCGACCAGTGAATTGCATTTAATACGCAAATGAAATTTTAATCCTTAAGAACTAATAAACTAATATATCTAATCAAGGTAGGTACTTATTGTCTTTGTTTATTATCTACTTTTATGGAAGCATAAAAATAGTACCTAGTCCACAAAATAATGATTAATTTACCAGCTGTACAAGTACCTATATCTTTGGATAATGAAATGGAATTTCATTTTAATCGAGTTACTTGGGTAGAGTGAGAAATCAACATGTTACTTGCATGGCATCAATGAAATCACGAAATGCAATGCCAGCAATATAGGTAGGTATAACTTTGCTTTGCTCGCTTTGTAAAATTTTATGACTCATGCTTATGTTAAACTGCATAGATGTGATGCTTATAAAATAGGTATTTCACTTCGGCAAATCTGTAGGTAGAGTTAATTCCAAAATTATCGCGACAGCTACGGTTTTCCCACCTATCTTTACCGTCGACTCGAACGCTAGCGATTACCCAGTTCGAGAAATAGATTCCAGTGGCCCAGCTGCTGCTGGGACTAAGAAACACCGCACACGGAATCCGCTTAGCAATTGTTCTACTAGAATTCTCCGACTGCGCTGCGGCGCGAGCCGATCGGAGATCGTCGGCGAATACCCCCACATTGCCGAATTTTACTTGAGCTGTCGCTATAATTTTGGAATCAACTCTACTTGTATTGTAGCCTAGTTAAAAAACAGTAACAAAAATATAAACGTATTAATTATCTTATTCAATAATAATTATTATTTGAACATGGCGATAGGATCAGAAAAATATTTGGTTTTAAATGCTCAGACTAATTACATACAGATTTATTTAGAGTTCTTTGATGGTCATATAGTTTTTTAAATAACCAGCTTGTAGTTTTTGTCAGAAACTTCAATAAAAAAAAGAAGGTAATCTTCCAGTTTAACCATCCGCTTGAAAAAGCCTATGCGCATGTTTGAAATTATTCGAAATTGACAGCGGGACAGCCGCGCAGTGTTGTCAGTTCAAATATTTTTTCCTGAAACCGAATAGTTTAGTTCTGATTTAGTAAACTCGATTTTAAAAACTTTTTTGCTAAAATTCATAAGTAATAAATTAGACGCTAAGAACAGCAAGTTACTTCCATTTCGTTATTTCGAATTAAATAAACCTATTGTAATTTGCGAACATGAAAATCTAATGTTTACATGGTATTCTGTGATTTTAATTATTATGGTTTTGAATTAATGAAAAACGTTAACTACTACAATAAATGCAGTAGAAAATATAAGGGAAAACCATTTTAAATAATGCTTATTATATTAAAATTCAATAATGTATAATTAAAATATTATATTAAGTCTTCTGATTTATGTAATGCATATTACGTTTACATGTATGTGAAATTTAAATCCAAAATCAGCTCCATAATTGAATCTCCTGCAAAATGAGCATGCTGTACATTCAACATTTTACAGATAACATTGATGTTATAATAAAGTTTCAATCATATAGGTCAACATAAATGTTTTCTGATATATTTTGAGATTCATTAGGTACCTACTATTAGTAAAGAAGTTGTATGTTATGATGAACCTTAACATATAACTGAGAACTTCAGTCAGAAATCTGTATAAAATAGTAGTTTGCACAACAAGTGTGGATATGGACAATCCACACGAGTTGGACAGAATATTTTTTCTACGACTCACTAAGAAAATAATAATAAAATATTAATGATTTTATTTAAATTTCCAGTTAACAAAAATAAAACTAATTTAATTTAAATTATTGATTTTTAACAATAAAATTACAATTGTGAAAAGTACAATTTGAATATGTTATGTTTTCCCTGACAAAATTATCAGTAACGTCAGAAGAAGATCTTGCTTCAATAAAATTTTGCTGCAAATTTTGTTTTGAAGTTGATGGCTGATTTTCTGGATTTGTAGTATCCATTGTCTCGATAAAATTTTGGTTAATTTGTCTTGAATTTAATGGCTCAATTTCTGGAATTGTGTTTGTTGTGTTTATACTGTTTACCAAGGTATTAGCTATTTCTTTTTTTTCTTTATGGAATTTTCTATGCAAGTTTCCATTACGGCAGTTGATTTCCAGCCACCAAATTTTTTTACTGTTAACGTATCACCTCCAGCATCAGCAAGAATAGTGGCATCTGAACGGCGAAAACAATGCCCGGTATATAAGTTAGCATGAGGTAATTTTAAAAAGTTAGCAATTATTTTGGGCTGGTTTCCAATTTTGTTGATCCCAATAACTTGTTTTGTACATTTCCCCTTTTGATAATTTAAAAAAAATGGCTACATATTAGGCGGTCCAAGAAGTATGTACTTTTTTGCTAATTTATAGAATGTTCCGGGAATTACAAAAGGATCTATCGGTTTTTGTTTTTGTGTCCACTAATTCTACTTGATATTCATCTCCTAAGTCTCTTATATGATTTATTTTTAAATTTTTTAATTCTTGACGTCTGCACCCACCAGATATACCAAATATTAGTACTATCTAAATTTTGAAGAAAAATTAAAAATTTGTATTTGATACTTACTGGAATTTTAACTTACTTTTGTAAATAAATAAACTTCATCCGGAGCTTTTAAAAGAAATTCTTTTATTTGTTCTGGCGTTAGTATTTTTGACTTTTTCGATTTATAATTTGAAGATTGATATTTTAAAAACCTTCGTAACTTAGGATAAGATGATATGTCAAAGTTATTTTTTATACAGGGTGTTTCATTGGGAAAGGGCCTAACTTTAACTGTTGATGGGGATCACTTTGGTGGTTCCAAAAACCTATATTTAATGTGTCTGCTGTACTTTATAACCGAGATACAGGGTGTTTTATAAATTTATCCTATTTCTTTCGAACCTCATAACTTCCGAGTTACCCTGTATATTATTTTGAGATTTGGTACACGCAATAACCATTACCTAGAGACTCCATCAAAAGCATCTCCAAAAAGATAATGCAGGTCCGGCTTAACAAAAAATTTCAAAACTCGTCTTTCCTAAAAACAACACCCTGTATATAGATTTTCTGAAAATTGCTCTTTATAATAGAAAAGGGTATGAAAAAATCGAATCTACTTATTTCTTTTTTATTTTTCCGCAGACAATTTTACTACCAAAAATTCACCGTCAAACTTATAATTTATGCACGTTTTGGGGGTTAACAATGGTATCGGAGAGGTTTTTTTTTTTAGCTTGAAATGGAATCCATTCAATGCATCTAGAGAAGCATCCTAGAAATTCAATTGAGTGTGTATGTTTACGAGTACAGACCACTAAAAATGTGATTACAGGGCCGTACTTAGAACATACTCATTCAGTATGTTTCGAATATCTCGAACACCCTGTATAAGGATATGTATCAACAAAAGTAAAATACGAGAAATACATTTATTTATTTTAAATAACGAAGAGATTTTCATAAATTTAAATAATTAACATGAACAGAAAACAAGAAATTCTAACAACATTGTTCAAACAAAAAAAGTCCAACCTACAAAAATTGCTCAAAATGACCTTCATTCTGCTCTATGCACTTTCTTGCCCTTTTTGTAATATTGCGAATGGACCTTCTAATCACATCTGGATTATTTCTGATTTCTCCGCAGGCATTCTCTATTCTTCGAAGAAGTTCTTCTCTGCTATTGATGTCGGTAGCATATACTTTTGATTTTAGATATCCCCAAATATGGTAATCCACAGGATTAAAGTCAGGTCCTTGAAGGCCAGTTATTGGGACCACCTCTGCCTATCCAGTTCAAAACATCAAACACTGTTTGACAGAAACTAGAAGCAAATGACACACACTTCAATGATGTGTCTATTCCATAGCCTACTTGAAGTATTATCTAGTTTATACGAGTACTTTTAACGTTTTTTGAAGTATAAATTTATTCCTCGTATTTTACTCTTGTTATTTTAAATGTAGAAGTGCATAGTTTCCAGATACATATCCTTATACAGGGTGTTCGAGATATTCGAAACATACTGAATGAGTATGTTCTAAGTACGGCCCTGTAATCACATTTTTAGTGGTCTGTACTCGTAAACATACACACTCAATTGAATTTCTAGGATGCTTCTCTAGATGCATTGAATGGATTCCATTTCAAGCTAAAAAATAAAAAAACCTCTCCGATACCATTGTTAACCCCAAAACGTGCATAAATTATAAGTTTGACGGTGAATTTTTGGTAGTAAAATTGTCTGCGGAAAAATAAAAAAGAAATAAGTAGATTCGATTTTTCATACCCTTTTCTATTATAAAGAGCAATTTTCAGAAAATCTATATACAGGGTGTTGTTTTTAGGAAAGACGAGTTTTGAAATTTTTTGTTAAGCCGGACCTGCATTATCTTTTTGGAGATGCTTTTGATGGAGTCTCTAGGTAATGGTTATTGCGTGTACCAAATCTCAAAATAATATACAGGGTAACTCGGAAGTTATGAGGTTCGAAAGAAATAGGATAAATTTATAAAACACCCTGTATCTCGGTTATAAAGTACAGCAGACACATTAAATATAGGTTTTTGGCACCACCAAAGTGATCCCCATCAACAGTTAAAGTTAGGCCCTTTCCCAATGAAACACCCTGTATATTTATCATTGTTTTTAGCATTGAATATGTTGTCCAGAGAATAGAGGGTTTAATATCTGTTGATAATTGTTTAAAATATGCTGTTAAAACGTTTTCGGATACGCTTTTTATTTTATTTTTCAAGAACCATTCCATAAACTTTTTATGACAATGTTCATATTTTTCTTTAGATTTTTGTGGTAATAACGATTCGTATGTTTCTTTTGCAACAATTTTAATAAATGGTGTAGTACCATTTATTGCTTCTTCATCACTAACACTATCACTCATATTTATTAAAAAACCTATATTATTAAATACCGCAATATTTTAAAATTTTTGACAAATATTTTGACAGCAGTGACAGCTTAATTTTTAGTAAGGAATAGTTGGTGAACTATTAAATAAGGCATGTTATTGGTCGAAATAAATGAGTAAATATTAAATTATAAACTCCAATTGGTCAACATAATATCCGCACGAGAATGCATATGAATTCATATCCGTACAGTTGACCAATATTTGCTACATAAATATTCAGTAAAGTGTGCATAAAATAGGTAATATACATAAAGGAGTAGAAAAAATAACTAACAATATTACGTTATAGTATATTAAGTATGGAGAACGATAATGGTTTTATACCGATCGAAGACAATTGTTTGAGATCGGTTACTCTTAACGTTCGACATGCTTATAACGCTTTTTGTACGATTGATACCATTATAAATTATAAAATTAAACATTTTCGTCATATTGACTAGTTTCATTCATTTTATCCAGATAGATATTTTGGTTGTTAGGCAGTAGCTCCTTGCCAATACGAACCCTCCTAGGATTTTTTAATTTTGGAGAATAACTTTTCAGCCTTTTCGGATAATGGAGGCAGACTGTGTAGCCTTCGTTAAAATCTTGTCCTACAGCTTGGGTCTCGTATCTTTCTATCTTTCTTTCTCTGCTTCTTTCTATTACTGAGAATTTGAAGGTTGGAATTAATAAAATTATTAAAAATATTATTAAAACCATTTACTGACCACAGTTATTGGTTAAAAGAATTATTATTAACTAATGAATTTACATTGTAAACCTTGTTTAAACAATCGACAGTAATAAATTTCCTCAAGTTTTTTTTTATAAAAGTAATTTGGAATTTTTACCTCTATGTACCATTTTTCTAAAGATTTATTTCATGTTTTCAAGCTATAGTAATTAAATATAAACGTATAGATTAGAAAAAATATTTCAAATAATTTGTGAATGGGTCTATTAAGAATGTATTTACTTTGGGTATTAGCTAATCAAGATGGTGTTTAGATGAAATATTTTCAAATTATTAAATTAAATCACCTTATTCAGAATGCCAGATAATAAAGACAGAATGATGTAATATCAACTTTTTATCAATAATGAATGGGATATCATTAGGAATATCCTTAAACTTATAAATACTTTTCAATTCGATAATACTTGAGTTAAAATAAAGTTATTCATATTCAACCCATATTTATTAAAAATTAAGAGTTTTTAATAATTACCTTACTATCACTATTTTATAACATTCCAACTGGATTGTTATTCGGAAAAATATTTGAGTTTACCATCGTTTTTAGTAAAATTTATAACCTTTATATTATTTGTATTTATAGAACACCAGACGCTAACGTGCATATATTCTGTCAAAATTTACTAGGCTTACTTGAATCCTTGCCTGCAAAAAGCAGATTAATTTTATGTGGAGATTTTAACATTGACTTTTCCAGTGTGTGTGCTGCTCAAGAAACAATTCGATCTATATTTGACTCTTTTGGTATTAACATGCATATCAACTCTCCTACCAGAATAACCAAAACTAGTTCTAGTACTATTGACTATGTTGTGTCGTCATTTGAATCGAGTTTTGTAGACTGTTCCGTCTTTAGTTCGGGTTTCTCAGACCATGAGGCAGTATTAACTAAGTTTTTAGTAAATTCTAAAACAAAAATTGCTCCACGCAAATTTTGTCGAATTTTTACGGATAAAAATTTTCTTAACTTCAGAAATCTCTGTAAAACAACCATCTGGGATTGTGTTTCTCTTGATGTCGATACCGCCTTTGCATCTTTTATTAAAACATTGTCTAATTTAGCTGTCAAATCATTTCCTCTTAGGCCTATCAAAAACAAACTGCATAAGCCCTGGACTACCAAGGGCTTGCGTACATCCTCAAAAAATATGCGTTGTCTCTCTTACATAAAAAAATTTACTGACAGTATATTTCTTCATGAATACGTGAAAATGTATAAAAAAGTTTATCATAAGACTATAAAAGCTGCAAAGGACATCTAGGAGGCTGAGTAGATCCAAAAATATTACTAAGGAAACATGGTCCATAGTTAATAATTTAAGAAATAAAGTTTCCTGGCCCTGCACTATTCCTACTACACCTGAGAGCCTAAATAATTACTTCATAAATGTTGCCAAAAACTTAACTAATTCTATAACTTCCACTATTGATCCACTTTCCTATTTACCGAATGTTAATGAAAATTTAAACAGTTTCTTTTTTTCACCTGCGGTAACAGAAGAGCTTCGTAGACATTAAAAACAAATCCGCATCTGGAGTAGAGGGGCTTACCCTCAAAATGTTCGCAAATCTGCCGGACTGTGTATTAGATCTTCTAACTAATTTGATTAATGAGTCTTTCCAAATTGGTATTTTTCCTACTTGCCTTAAGACAGCCATAATCATTCCTTTGCATAAAGGAGGTGATAAAGATTCTAACTATCACCCAATCGCGCTTCTTCCTACGTTATCCAAGATCATTGAAAGGTTGGTAAAAAAAGGCTTCTTTCATTTGTGAGTAAATACAATATTCTAGCTAAAAATCAATTTGGATTTTTAAGTGGTAAATGCACAAATGATGCAATGTTTTCTCTTTTGAATAATGTCTACTCCAGCTTAAACAATCAACACTTTTACAGCTACAATATTTTGTGATTTCTCAAAAGCTTTCGATTGCGTGGATCATAAAATACTACTTAAAAAATTGCAGTACTATGGATTTAGAGGCACCTCGATCAGGTGGTTCGAGTCCTTTCTTAGTGATAGACTGCAGCTTGTACGAGTTGATGAATTAAGGTCTTTATGCAAGCAGATAGAATATGGGGTTCCACAAGGTTCGGTATTGGGTCATATTTTGTTTTTGCTATTTATCAATGATATTGTTGACTTGAGCATCGGCGGAAAAATTTGTTTATTCCCAGACAACACTAGCTTTTCTTGGAGTCACCCGGATATCACCGAACTGCATAGAATCGTTTCACATGACTTAACCATCATCAAATCATGGTGTGATTCTAACCATATGTGTTTGAACGTTTCTAAGACGAAAGTTTTACCATACACATCTGCAATTCAACCTATTATGTTGAATAATTCCACTATAGAGGTCGTTGACTCTGTGAGATTTTTGGGACTAGTCGTTGACAGCTCTCTAAAATGGGATGTACACATTGACGCTTTGTCAAAAAAACTAAGCTCTTCTTGTTACGCGCTGAGAACAATATCTAGGGAGCTTCACCTGTCAGCTTCCAAAACAGTCTATTTTGCCCTCTTCGAGTCACATCTCCGATATGCACTTCCTTTTTGGGGTACATGTTGTGTGACTCAATTTGAACGTATTTTTAAATTACAAAAGAGAGCTGTTCGGTATACGCTGAAACTAAGCAGTAAAACTCACTGTAGGGAATTCTTTAAAAAACATAAAATATTAACACTTCCATCCCTATTTATCTTTGAATCCATTTCCTTAATTCGGAAACATTTACCGTCAAAAAAAAGTAACATGGCGACAACTATTTCAGTGAGAACTAAAGTTTGTTGTTTAAGGTAGGTAATAGTATATTACATAACAAGTGTAGAAAGTGTAACTAAACGAGTGCAAGAAATACACTTTCCAACGAGTTATGTACACTATTTTTCCTACGACCACGTAAAAAATCCTTCAACAAAAGTATTTTTTAAAGTAAAATCACAGAATACACCTTATTTTGTGGTAAAATCCAATCAGCCTTGGAACTTCACTATCTGGAGAACAAATTTTCTTTCAAATGCATAACCCAGTAACCTTTTTAACACTTTATAATGTCAATTGAGTTTTCTTGTATACGTAGTAGGTATTTGAACACAACTCACAACAAAGGTCAAATATTTTCAAAGTAATGTAATAATAATTGACACAAAGATAATTGTAAACAAAATCACAAACATAACTTCAAAAATCCACATTCGACACATGCACGGAACATAACACAATATAAAAAAGAAGAATAAACTGTTCTTCTTTCTAAAAGTGTTTTTATAAAAATAATAATACCGAATAAAAATATGTTTATTTTTTAAAAATTTAAAAATCTATAAGAAACTATTTTCTTTATTCTTACTTTATACAGAAACATTTGTATTGGCAATTACAATACAATATTTGACACAAGGAAGATTTAAAAAAAATAAATGGTCCTTGTTTTGACATTCATGTGTTTTTACTATTGATAAATTTGACGTAAATGTCACAGATCATAGAACTATTTTTTTTTACTTTTCAATACGTGTATTGATATTAGCTACTTTCTTAAGTACAAATAAGTGTGCAAACTAGCACTTTATATGTGGTCGTAGGAAAAATATATTTGTTTAATTTTTATTTTTTTTACACACTTGAAGAAAAAATAGTATATATTACACGGAGTAGAACGTTATTTTTGTGATTCGTCCTGATTATGCAGTAGTTAGTGATGAAATAGTTAATTAGTACAATAATAAACAACTTTTTTGTTTTTAATAATTTTAACAGTAAAAAATTAAGCAAGAAATTTTGAACTACCTAATATTTATTTCAGTTCTCCTTCCTAATAACTTTTTGAGACAATCCAATCCAAAGTCTTTTTTTAGAGTTCAAGATCTCGCAGTGTTCAAGTTTTAAACTTTTGAAGTTACACCTGGACTATAACAATTTGATAGAGCAATTTTGTAGATTAACAGTTTTTTTTAATGGTAAGTTGAAAATTGTTAATTTAAATAATTGTTACATACCATACTATACCAAAAAAAACCATAAAAAATCCTTCTGTAACTTTGATTAATATTTCAATTTCATCTTACAGGTTAAATCTAGAACCACCGCCTCTGTTATAATAAGCAAAATTAATAAAAGTGCATAATCACAAATCATCTCGGTATTGTACCCTAGGCACTCTTATTTTCTGTTACGCTTCCTCGTTTATACAATTTTTTTTATTTTGTTAGCTCCAGTGCTGATAGTTGCTTATTACAGAGGGCGTTCCACTATGATGGCTTGGTTATGGTTATGGGATTTATAAACGTTACAATTTTGTGTTCAGGTTGAAGTAATGACAAAAATGTTTGAGTTCAATATACTCATAAACCAAACTTTGTAAATAATCGCAGATCTTCCTTCGATAAAGAGTGTTCAGAGAGTAGTAGTTCAATAGCTCGAAAAGGGTTACTAATTGATAGGTTTAGCTTGTCTGCTTATTTTACATTGTAGGTATGTAACATTGAAGGACCACCAACCAAATTTAACGTAATGGATGGATTGACCGAAGATTAACAAAATTAAATTCAAATATACTGAACAAAAATATATTTATTCGCAATAAACGTGGCAACCTAGCAAATATAAAAGAAAAGTTCTTCTTTTTTGTTCCCTTTGAATTTAACACATAAACTAATAATATAAGGAAGAAGGAAGATAAAGGTATACAAAACCAGAGTACAACTGCAGAAATTAACTAAAATACATTTAAAGATAAACAAATACTGAAAATAATTTCAGATACAAGGTGCAGTCAATGGTAAAAATGAAAAGTAGAAAATTGTAATTGAAATGTTATTCAATGTCCGTTGGGGCAGATAGCCCAGGAAGTAGTTGTTTTTTCATAGAAAACGGTCAAGCTACTCCGAAAATATTCCACCAACACTGGCAAAAGTTCTTGCTAAAATAAATTCAGACGAAAATGTACCAAATTTTTCTAAAAGTACGCTAAGACGCTTGCTTAACGATATGGGGTTTGTTTATGGAAAGAGAGGAAGAGACTCGATTCAAATAGAAAGAGCTGATATAATCGCCTGGAGGCACAAATATTTAAGATCAGTGAAGAAGTTCCGCGAAGAAGGATATAACGTAATATATCTGGACGAGTCATGGATTAATGTGGCCCACAGTGTAAATTTTGAATGGAAAGACACTACCATAAAAAATGCCCGATTTGCATTTATCAAAGGACTGACAACAGAACTGAAGGCTCCAAGTCAACGAGGACCGAGATTTGTTCTTCTTCATGCAGGCTGGAAAGACGGTTTTCTTGAGGGTGCAGAAAAAACTTTTCTGGCAAAGAAAGGTGCAGACGATTACCACGACGAAATGGACGCAGAAGGCTTTGAGGCCTGGTTTAAAGATCAATTGATCCCTAATTTGCCGAAAAATGGATCAAAGAATGTTGTAGTGTTGGACAATGCGTCATACCATTCGGCGAAGTTACCTTTTTCAAAGACAACTAAAGTACTGGCTACTGGAAAAAGAGATTTACTTCGAGGATGATTATTTAAAAATAGAATTATTGGCTACTGCAAACGCGTTTAGAGAGCAGTACGATCTAAGAAAAATAGACGACATTGCCACGGAACATAATATAACAGTCCTACGATTACCACCTTATCATTGCGAATTAAATCCTATTGAAATGGTGTGGAGCCAAGTGAAAGGATATGTGGCTCGTAATAATAGTAATTTTAAAAAAGGGGATATGGAAAAACTTATAAAAACAGAGTATTCGCAAGTAACCCCAATGCAGTGGTCTAATTTTGAAAAAAAGGTAGAGAAGACAGAGGAAAAGATGTGGCAAACAGATCATTTAATTGAAGACATTGAGCCAATAATAATAAATCTAAATAAAGACGATGAAGATGAAGACTTGGATGACGATGAAGATCAGTAATATATTTCTTAACCCTCAAATGTTCGATTCAATTTTCATTTATTTTAGTTATTACCTGCTAATCATTGTCATTTTTAAAGTTTAATTTTAATTCAAGTTAAAATACGTAATTATTAATTCATTTACTTATTCTATATTTTGTTTGTTACAACAACCCGCCAGAAGAAGAAAAATCCTCGGAAAAATCATCGAAACGTCGGCAAGATTTCATTAGCTTTTCTCTGTTAATCGTTCTCCCTTAAAATTTAGATGACAGCTGACTTTTTTACCACTCGTCTTGTAATTTATGTATATATTATTATTATTATTATTGATATATTTTTATTATTAATTATATTATTATTTCATAATTTGACAAAGGTCTTTTGTAAGGCCGCTGTATTTATTTATTTCTTTATACTTAATAATTAAACGTATAAAATTTTAATATTTCAGCGGATTTACAATATTTTCCTTTAAACGCGTAAAATTTATCTAAAAGCACACTTTAAAAAAATAAATCACCATAATTTAAAATTGGAATTAATTGAACATAACTGGGAGAGTTATTACTCTAAAGAAAATGTAAATGGAAAAGTTAAATACTTAACAGAAACTTTAAATTCTTTATTAAAAAAATACAGAAATAGTAATATTAAAACATAACAAAAGAAAACAATGGATAACAGATTTGGATAATGCTGAAAAAAAGAAGAATATCTGAATTACAGAAAACTTACAGACAAAATAATCAAACAGGCAAAAAATACTTTTACACACGACAAATAAATGAAAATAAGTCAAATTCAAAAAAACTATGGGACACGCTAAAACAAATACAGGGTTATAACAAAAAAGTTGCTAACGAAATTCATCCACTGAATAATATGATCTATATTTTCTACCCACGAAGACTTTAAACATTTTCAAATAAATGGTATTATACTATTTATCACCGAAGCGTTTAACAATTAAATCATCATGCTTAATAAAATTAAACATCAAATCGGATATAGATTTAATGTACCGAAAAGTTTTTAACACTCCATTCACTCTCACTTTTAAGTTTCTAGTTGTTAACACTTATTGCATGAGTAAGTTTTTAAATGTTTTATTGATACGGTTAACCCCATAAGTTTCTTAATTGCTAGTGAAAATACTCTAATATATTAAAAAAATATATTAATTGCAACACAAAATGGCGTATGGTATGGTATACCATAGATAACCATGCAACTGACATTTCAAAATAAAATTTGTTTGTTTTTATTTACCCATTTTGTTATGAGGTCTTACAGTTTATAAAAAATTTGTAATTATTTTATTTTGAAATGTCAGATGCACATAGATCTATGGTTACCCTTTTGTAGTTCCATACGCCATTATAGCAGCAATCCAATGCTAAACTGTGTTAAATATTTGTAAAATTATAAAAGAAATACAGGATATTGACGATGCATTTTATTGGGCACTCTATACACAATGCACTCTGTTGCTAGATAGAACTACTAGATCATGATAATATATTATCAGTTCGTTATTGTTATCAATTTGTAAGGAAGTGTATTGAATTTTTAACTTGATATAGTACTTTTAAGATCCTCTTTCTATTATTTTGTAATTATTTCAGCCTAATGAAACTAGTTGCAACAATTAATAAAACAGTGGGATAGACTTTGAGTTTCCTTTGAACCTTTTGAATAATTTGAATTATAAATGATCAACAGAAATTCAATTGAATATAAAACTAATTTCCAGCATAAAATGAATGATACAGTTTGACTTAAGTAATGTTACCTTGTAACCGGTAATATTTGATATTATATTTTTATTATTATAATTATTTATTAATATTAAGTAAACAAAGAAAAATATTTAAATTAGTTGTTGTAATGTCTCGGTTAAGTTTTATATGTAATAATATAATAATAGTAAATCTTTTTTGCTTCTGTTGTTACAATATCAAACAGAAAGGGTCAGTTCATTTTGTACAAGAAAATGCAAATAAAAATATTTAATGAAATAGTACCACTAGTCTGATATCAATTATGTATGGTAAATATTATTATGAATGAAATTTATAGTAAACATGCATATATTATATTAATGAACAACATTAAGTCATGAAAACTAGATAAAAATAATGATTAATATTAATTATGTAAAAATTGTCACTTAACCTATTATTTTTTAGACAATAATATTAATATTGAAAGATTTATTAACAACTTAGACTAGGAAAGAGAGAAGACAGTTTATAAATGCAACAGTCAGAGTGCTAAAAAAGAGGAAGGAATTTCATTTCATAGGTAAAAAGTATTTTAAAACTATTTCCTTGAAATTTATTTTGGTTAATATTACAGCTTTCAGGTAATAGATGTTTAACTAATTCACATATGTTATGTATGATAACTTAAATTAATTGTACATACATTTTGAAAATTGTTTTCATTCAGTTTTAAAGATTATTTTTCAATTAATTGTTATTATTTTCTCATAGATGTAATAGTTATGCAATGGCGTGGAACAAAAACATATATTTAAAATAGATAAAATAGATTAAAATTGTAATATTTATTAAATAAATATGTTTTAAAATGATTGTTGTTTTTTTTGGAGCAGTACATATTTAAAGACTTTTTAAATTAGATTTGTAATACGAAATAATGAAAATGATTATTTAATTATCGTATAAGAAAAATCGTATGATACGCCTATGTCAATATTGTCCGCCATTAGTTTTGTGGTAAATGGGTTACATAAATTGATTCCAATGCGCAGTCCTCTCTCTTTCCTTGTCCAAGATTAACACACACGGAAAGAATACGCTTTATATATAGGGGAACTTATTTTATAAATTCATTTGTTTGTAACACTATTATCGTATAAATTCCAAATTTTTGTGTTAATTACTAGAACACAAATTTTTGTAATGTATTAAAAAAAGATAGAAATATTTCTATTGAAGTGTTATAGAAAAGTTCCACAATGTAACTTCCAAGTTTATTTAAAAAATTATGTTTTAAATTACAATGACGGTTTAACCTAAAAAGGTTAAACCTTCATTTATTTATACCATTTATTATTAAATTATTCTTTTATTTAACTTTACCTTTTACCACTATTTCAGTAAAGTTAAATTTGCAAAATTCCAGTAGATCTAAAGTTTAGTGACACAGATAAATGCAAAGGCGGTACTTAACAAAGTACACGCCGATTCAGAGAATGAAGTTCGCTTTAAACTTATATACTAGAATAGGCTGTAAAATTCACCGTGTCAAAACGTTCTATTTATACTCAGTGTAGTATGTTGTATATAGTACCAGTAAAAAAGAACAGTTTAAAATACGATTTAAACCTGCATACATACAGGATGTAAAAACAAATAGGTAATAAATTAAAAATTATATTAAATCTTAATGAAAGTACAGAGGTAACCAAAAATACTGTATGTGTGGTATAGTACCGAAAAGTAATTGTACCACACTAGCCAATATATTTAGCGTAGCCAGATGAAACGTATCCAACGGAATAGATAGGATGAGACGTTCTTTGATTTGAACTAGATATTTTAAGACACTTAATGGCATTCAAACATGAGCTTTCTAAAAACCACATAGCTGAAAACTTTGGAGAGACTATGTACAATCCACTACATCCAAATCAGCATGCATACACCCCAGAGAAATCTACAGATTCGGCATCGAAAGGTCGCTGGACAAGAAAGAGTCCACCTTGGACGTATTTATAGATATCGAAGGTGCGTTTGACAAAACCACCTTCCCTAAAATAACCAATGTTATTACTGAAAGGGGCATTCCCCAGACAGTAAATGGATGGATATTCAACATGCTCTCCCAGAGAGCAATAATAATTAGCGTGGAAGATGTCACTATAAGAGACCTGGTTGTCACAGGATGTTCACAGGGAGGGGTGCTCTCACCTCTACTGTGGAACTTGGTCTTACACTCCTTACTTAACCACCTAAGCAGTGAGAACTTCTACACTATTGCTTATGACCTAGTGATTCTGCAAACAGGAAGGTTTGAGGAAACACTCTGTGCTAGAATACAAGAGGCCCTCAATATCATAGAAAGCTGGTGCAAGTATCACTCCCTGTCATTAAACCCACAAAAGACAGAGATGGTCCTTTTCACAAGGAAAAGGAAGCTTGTGAACCTTCGGGCTCCAAAACTCCTAAAAACTGAATTAAACTTCTCTGCAGATGTGAAATATCTAGGGATCACCTTTGACAGCAAGTTAACATGGAACTCTTATCTAGAAAATAGATTTAAAAAAGCATATATCGCCTATGAACAGTGTAGAAGAACCATTGGTCGTACCTGGGGATTGTCACCAAGGGTCACGGAGTGGATCTACGCTACAATCATAAGACCTATGCTAACCTACGGCGCGATTGCCTGGGGAGTAGAAACAAACCAGCTGACAGTCGTCCGCAAACTTGACCATTTACAAAGAACAGCATGCCTTAACATAACAGGAGGCATGAGAACTACACCAACTAGAGCGATGGAGGTGATCCTCGGTCTCATCCCACTTGATAAATATATCAAGGAGGTGGTTTTAATGACCATACCTTTGTGATTGTCCGCCACTCTCTCAAATAAGACTTTCTGTATTCGGCGAGAACTGGCTAACACATGCCAATTTGAGGGAGCTACCTACAGGCGACGTTATCACCTACTTTAAACAGGTAAGATGGTTGACGAGCCCATAGGATAGGCTCAATCTCAGAAGGAAGCACAATGGACCAAATGTGACCTAAGTTGGTCTGCGGTTCGATATGTCAACAACAACAATCAATAATTATAACCATTAAGTTAGGTGAAAATTTCTATATTTGGTTTTGATTAGTGTATAAAATTTAAATAAGACCGAGAATACATATGCAACTGTAGAATTTAATGTTGGGGAAAACATAATAGGTGGAAATTAACTTTATATGATGTATGATGTATTATCTTCAAGCCAAAACGTTCAGTCACCTTCAAGCGCCTTCACAGAGCGCCGCTGCCAGCGCTAACTTTGTGCTAGAGTGGCTGAACGCGCTCATAGTTTATAATTGAAACTAACAGTACCTAAATTGATTGTACTAACCCTTACTTTTTGGAAGTCCATCTTATTAAGGATAATAAAAAACTCTTCGTTTTAACAAAACTTCCAATATTTATTTAAAAACTGCTTTTTTAAAAGCTAGTTGTCTAGCGAAACGGCTGTCATTGAGTCTTTTAAAAAAGCAGTTTTTAAATAAATATTGGAAGTTTTGTTAAAACGAAGAGTTTTTTATTATCCTTAATAACAGTACCTACTTTATCATAAAATAAAAAGATTAATTGAGGCAAACTCAAGGGTAAACTAGATATATAAATGTATAAATAAATAAATAAATTTTGACTATATATTTTCTATACTAAAAAAGTAAGAAACACAGACATTTTTTGTACATTGACCACTCATATTTCTCGAGAACATTTTGTAAGAATTTTATTTTGATTCCTTTCTTCATGAGTTAATCATTTTGAATAGCGATCATACGCGCCCTAAGTACCAGTTCTCCATGTAATAAACGGCATAATATCTTTCATTTTCTATTTTGATGACTGATTCTCGATCATATTCTGAGTTCTCAGAACTGAACTGTTCTGTGTCAGTAACTATTTTATCTCAATGACAGTCAACTCATCATCAGAAGAATTTTAATTTGTTTAGTATTCTTCATACAATTTAAAATAATTTTATTATAGAAGAGTATAGAATACTTTAGTACAACTTAAGTTGGTAATGATGAATGTGAAATAAACGTTGGATTTTTTTATATTCTCATTACATGGAAATGTCAACATATTCCTTTAATTATTGTTGCGGTTGTTGCATAAATCACTGTCACAAAACCACAATGCACATTGGTCTCCTTACAGTAATTTTGTTTTTCAACGAGTGTTTTTTATAAATATTTTAAGATTATTAATCTTGGGAAATTGACGTTAAGGTTATTTGTTACAAACTTAATATTAATAATTACAGCAACACATACAGAAATACTTTTTTTTTAAGTTTCACCAAATATGTCTTTCCGCTGGACATTAGTTACTGTTCTTTTAGTATTTTCTTTTCTTATGAATATATCTAAGATTGTGAAATGTGCTTAATCGATATCATTATTAATCACTTAGTGCGTCTTGGATAAAAAACCATTGTTTGGGATTGCGTAGGTATATTTAGATTTCACCCATAATTTCTATGATCATTATTTATTCGACTGTTCTTTATATTAACACACATGTAATACTTTTTTGCCTTTTTTGGCAAATATTTTTTCACAAATATTTAAAGCAAAGTTGTTTGATTTATAAATTGGCATTTTCACTTCAATTGGGTTTAAATAAAAATGAATTAATAGAAAATTTTTATTAATTATAGAAATTAAAAAAAAGTATTATTTTTGATAAAATAAAATAAGTTTATTTAATTTCGTCCTCACTAACTCACTGTGCATTTTTTCTGAAAATATCTTTGCTAAATTATGCAATCTTATTTTTCAATTACAATTTTTTAACAAATAAAAATAATAATGGTCTTCGTGATTGCAAGCATTTTTTTTCAAAAAGTTTCCTGAAAAGATTCATAATTATAATTTGATTGTCTTTAGCCAGTACATTTTTTGAAATATATAAATATTTTCAGATGAAGACTGAAGGATTTAAATCATAGACCTGTACATGGATTACACCTTATGTAACTGCAACCCTCTTTTAAATATTTTTGGAATTTTAAAATTATCTACTTTATTTGCTACGAAATGTATTAATTCTGTTACAAATAACCATAACTTGATTAATTTGATTTTTTAAATTTATTTTTAGAATTCAATGATTATCCATATATTTATTATTATCATTCTCGAAATAAAAATGTCAAAAATCATTTTTATTCACAATCACATATGTAATGTAACCATTATCGACATTTCAAAAGTTAGAAAGTAAAACTTTTTTATACAGTAGCCCTAGGTCGGGAAATGGCCACTTCCCGACCTGTCATTCTTCTTCTTTTTTGTTATTATTTACTAAGCTTCTTAATTTTAACTCGGACAACTCTCTAATTATTCCATTAAACTAATCATATAATTGTTCATTGCTGCAGGTAGTAGACTATGACAATGACGTTTCTCGATTTCTCATTATATTGACAGTAACTTCAGATTAAAAAGAAAACTCATTTAGTAAAATGTCTGACAGTGATATAGAAATGGAAAATACTCCTCCAGAAATAACTGAAATGGCTAACAGTGTCATTCAATCTTTGCTTCCTGATAAAAGTAAAACACGTTACGAAAACGTATATTCACAATATAAGAAATGGTGCACAATGAAGAATGTTAACATCGAATCTGAAACAGTTATCTTAGCATATTTCAGTGAACTTAGCAAAAATAAAAAAGCATCATCATTATGGTCTACCTATTCTATGCTAAAAAAAAGAAGACAATTATTGATTATTTAGGACATACGAGAATACTAGGTATTTTAGAAATATGCATAGTTTATAAATTGTTATTTTTAAATTATTTTCTGAAACAATTGATTGTGAATAAAATAGTATACAAACCTCAGTAGAAAGTTTCCTACTGTCTCGAGATGTAACTGACTGATCTCATCTCTCGACAGTAATGAAACACTTTCCACCTCGGTGTGTAATATACTATTCTTCCCATCCACTTATTTTTTACTTTTCACTTCACTTTTTTTTGTATGTGTTTAAAAATTCTGTAATAACTTATTTATTTTAATTTTTGCAGGTTAAAATACCAATGTGTGTCTTTTACAAGGAATAAAGTTTGATGCTACAGGATATTAACACTAGGGTAAGCAATCAAAAGAGTATTTAATCAAATAAATCAATTTTACACTTTCTCTTTTAATTAAAAACAAAGTATTCACTTATTACTACGCTCTTTCTATGCTAACTACACAATGGCATTATAGCAGGTAGCTTTACTGTAGCAAGCATTTTTCTTGAAAAACATTTATTATTTTTTAAAAAAGTAAAAAAATATTGTGCTATGGGCAATATGTAGTGGAAACTGTTATGTTAAGTGTTATTGGTGTATGACATCTTACATAGATAATTTTATTAATATTTTTTGAGTGACAGAAAATAAGAAGTATAATAATGTAAAATGAAAAATTCCTTTAAATATAAAATATATTATTAAACATTATTAAGGATAATAAAAAACTCTTCGTTTTAACAAAACTTCCAATATTTATTAAAAAATTGCTTTTTTAAAGGCTCAATGACAGCTGTTTCGCTATGAAGCATCGTCAGATTGACATTTAAGTTACATAACAATATTAAAGCCTAGATGTTATTAGCCCTAAGGGATTATCCTGGATGTATTTCCCTCTAAGATCAGTATAACTGTGCAATGATATAGAAAAACCAGGAAAAAACTATATCATGCTGATCTTTACAATAACTTAATATATTTGTGTTACAATTACGTCTTATCTATGTATAAAATGAAGACTCAATCAAAGCAAACACTTTAATATTGTTATGTCTTGTTACTTCCATACTTGGTCTAGCCTTAATACTACCTAAACATCAGGTACCTAGCTACAAACAAACAAAATGTAACTTAAATGTCAATCTGACGATGCTTCATAGCGAAACAGCTGTCATTGAGCCTTTAAAAAAGCAATTTTTTAATAAATATTGGAAGTTTTGTTAAAACGAAGAGTTTTTTATTATACTTAATAAGATGGACTTCCAAAAAGTAAGGGTTAGTACAATCAATTTAATTAAACATTATCATATAGCCTCTTTTGGTTGAGCAAGGTTTTCCGTGCATTTTCATTACTCATAGGTAAAAAATTGTAGTGCTAACACATTTAAATGAATCAAAATGGAAAAGTTTATTAAAATAAAATACTCATATGAAGGTGGTATAACATTTTTCATATTTTGTATGAAAGTTATTAATTCAAAGGAAAACAAAGAAAACCATAATTATTCGTCAAACAGGTCTTATAATGTTGGTGATTTTGTATTTTTAACAAGAGAAGATCTAAAACCAAAAAAAATTAAAATCTGGATGGCAGGGCCCGTACAAGGTTGTAAAGGTTCTTACGAATAACAGGTATGAACTTCGTAGAATCGACGGCGTAGCAGAATCCATTAGAACAACAACCGCAATTCTTAGCCAAATGCGGCTATGGTCCAAGGACTGGACACCAGATGATTGTGCAGAAATGTTGGACAGCTACCTTTTAGATAAATGCGAGGTATGATAAATTATCGTTTGCTTTCCTTAGTAGTAGCATTTAACAAATATCTCAGCTTGGGTTGTCTGGCATTTGAATGCCTAGGCCTTCTGGCTGGTTGTTTTGTTTAAATCTCAGCTTGGGTTGTCTGGCATTTGAATGCCTGGGCCTTCTGGCTGGTTGTTTTGTTTAAATCTCAGCTTGGGTTGTCTGACATTTAAATGCCTGGGCCTTCTGGCTGGTTGTTTTGTTTAAATCTCATCTTGGGTTGTCTGGCATTTGATTGCCTGTGCCTTCTGGCTGGTTGTTTTGTTTAAATCTCAGCTTGGGTTGTCTGGCATTTGAATGCCTGGGCCTTCTGGCTGGTTGTTTTGTTTAAATCTCAGCTTGGGCTGTCTGGCTTTTGAATGCCTGGGCCTTCTGGCTTGATTGCTTAACTTTTGTTATATATTTGTATGTATATACATGTTTATATTAAAATGTTTCTTTCTAGAAAGATTCCTATACTGAGGGTCAGGATGAAACCGAGCCAATTGAGTCGAGAACGCCTTAATCTCAGGATGGCCATGTTATATGTTAAGTGTTTGTCACCCTGCAAAATGAGTAATAAGTATGGACTTGTCTAAGCGGCGCGTACCTTTACTTTCAGTATGGTAATACCGCCCGCCTGGTCTGCATCTATTTCGTTGTGTTAAAGTTCAATTATAATTATTATTGTTATATTTATTATATTTAGGGCTGATTGTTCAATCTTCAGATAAAAAGTCTATTAACTATCCAGCGGATAAAGTTATCTGTCTGTTTATTCGACGTATAATTTTAGTCCCCTATTTTTCGATGTCTTTTTATTCATTGAATAGTTATCTGACGGAATATTTGAACTCTGGCAACACGAACTTCAAAGTGGTGAAACAAATATATTGCAAACTTATGTGTTAGAGAAGGACAAAAATTTTCTGTCAAACAAGTATCAGTGTCACTTCACTTTTGAGGTCATGCTTTGATGCTTGTTGTTTGTTTTTTGGTGCGAAATGTGAGGCGCCTATCGGTTGTGTTAAAATAAATTGTTGCGAAAGTGTACGGAAATAATGAAATCTAAGAAAAGAGAGCGTTCAGCAAATTTTAATACCGCAGAAATCCAACTACTTGTCAGTTTAGTAGGTAAATTCAAAGCCATAATTGAAAACAAAAAGACGGACGCTGTGACAAACAAAGATAAAGAGGCAGCATGGAAGAAAATAGAAAATTCTTTTAACTCCTGTGGGATTTTAGACGAATGTCCGCTCGTGGAA
The DNA here is from genome assembly GCA_035357415.1 of Ophraella communa. Lineage (NCBI taxonomy): Eukaryota > Metazoa > Arthropoda > Insecta > Coleoptera > Chrysomelidae > Ophraella > Ophraella communa. Next base: position 3,970,678 of record CM068994.1, read on the forward strand.
AACTTTAAAACTTAAGTACGAAGGATTAAAAAAAATAACAAAAAAGAAATCTTCGTAATAATTTTTATTAATCGAATAACGCGGTTATCTGATGGTTGAAGCGGCAGATAGATTTATCCTTCAGTTAGCAGAGTTATTCGACAGTTAAGTCTTATCCAACTGTTGAAAAATTCAAAACCTTGCTATCCATCGAATAAAAGTTATCTATCTGTTTATCTGAAGATTGAACAATCGGCCCTTATTATATTATTATTATTACATTTATGCAGTGTTATAAATATAACAGAAACATAGTCTCAGTGTTAACTATCCGGCCGGCGTTTTGAAGTAAAAAAAAATTAAATATGTGGATTTGTAAAAATATATAAAAAAACGAATGTTTATTAATACTTAATTACGTAAACATGGAAGTACGTTGACTTTACGTAAATTCGTACATAATAAATATAATCTTTAAAATCCAGTTAAACGACCCTGAAATTCTGTGGTTGATTTATTATATTCCTAAGCAAATGACTTCTGCTTTTTTATTACAATCAATAAAAGCAATAAAGTGCCTTGTGTGGGCAGTAGATTGACTCTTTAAGCCTTTAAATACATTAACGAAGCCGAAATGTTTTTGAACGACCTAGAAAGTGTAAAGCATAAGGAACGTTTGCAAAGTAGGTACTTTTATTTCTCGAACGGTTGCAAGAATTTACGAGAGTACATGTTAAGTTTGTTTTTTATAATGCCTATAAATCTGATAAGTATGTAGCTACTTCTAGTGTACCACAAGGATCAAACTTGGGTCCTCTACTCTTTTTGCTATTTATTAACGATTTATGTGAAACCATTTCTGTGTCATGTTTATGTTACGCAGATGACTTGAAAATTTATTCTAGAATTAACGATGTTGATGATTGTCACATTTTATAAAATACATTGAATCTTTTGCATAATTGGGGCGACAATAACCGATTAACTCTTAATGTAAATGTAAGTTATTCCAGAAAGCACAATATTAATCATGTTTACAATATTGACTGTAACGATGTAGAGCGTATGTAAATACAATTAAAGATCTTGGCATAATCTTCGACAGCCATCTTTCTTTTATTGAACATATAACTATAAAAGTTGCTGAAGCACTTAATTTGTATGGTTTTATAGTTAGGAATAGCAGAAACCTGACCAATATTAAAGCCATTAAATGATTGTATCCAGTAAACTGGAATATGCCTCTATAATGTGGTCACCTTTTTATGATGTACATAACCAATTTATTGAGAATGTACAGCGCAAATTTTTAAAATATTTGTCATTTAAGATCGACGGTACGTATCCAGATAGAGGTGTTAGTAATGATGAATTGTGTACCGCTTGGATATTATTTCATTAAAATTGAAACAAGATTGTGCATCTTTAGTATTTTTGTTTAAGCTATTGCATAATTTCATTGACTGCCCCGATATTCTTAGGCAAATAAATTTTAAAGTACCTTCCTATATCGTAAGAAATACTATTACCTTTAGAAATTTCCAGTCTAGGACTAACTTATTATTAAAGTATTCCAATGTTTGTTATGTGTAACTACTTACAACTTACTTACAACTGTTTGTAACTAAATTAGTCCCAAAAAGGCAGGGAGCCAATTTGTAACTAAATTCAGGTGCGCCAATTTGTAACTAAATTACTCTCCAAAAGAGATCCCGTTTAAGAGACCCTCTCCAGTGGGTGGTTCGACTCCAAGTTAATGCTCACTATAGGAAGGATTGTGATGTATAAGTAAAAAGGGCGCCACTATCTTTTGAACGCTATCGATTAAGCAAACAAACTACACAAAAACTAAGGTGAGAAAGATAGAAACACCTTGTAATTACTTTATTTAAACAAATGAAGAAGCTACTTGAAATAGAATACCGACCACGCTACACCCTTAAGACTTATAGTCTAAGGTATACAAATGAAACTGTTTTTTAAAACTATTGTTTATTTATTGAAAATGTAAGTACTTGCTGATAATGAACTGGAGTTGTAAAAAGAGGACTTAACTTTGAGTTTCTGTGCTATCTAGAAGGGCGGCTTCAGCTTCTTTGTGGAGAGATGAAAGTTTCTTTATGGTTCTGGCTGCTCAAGATGTAATAGTATTCTTAGCTCAGAAGTCGTTTGAAGGACTATCTACACATAAGCGGTAACTGGGCTCTAAATTTAGGGGTATCTTGACTGTAACTCGACTCAAACTTAGAGGTATCTCGATTGTAACTTGGCTCCAACTTAGAGATGCCAGGCTCCAACTTAGGGATGTCATGCTCCAGCTTAGGGATGTCAGGCTCCAGCTTAGGGATGTCAGGCTCCAACTTAGAGATGTCAGGCTCCAACTTAGAGGGTTGTATCTTGCAACAACAAGAAAGGAGAAATTTCACAAGATGAGGTTCAGACGCTTCAGTTGGCCTGTTGGTCGATGAAAGGAGCTATCGTTGCCTTGCGGGTCGTTTAAATAGTCTTGCTCAAAACAGAAATCGTGTTTTGTGTCATTTAATAACATGCTGAATCGAATTTTTCCAGCTATCAATGGGAATATTACTTGTCACATTTCTGATTAACTCTATAACACTTGAGTTTAATGTGGGTGAAACGTTTTCCGATCTAACTTTGGATTTTAGCTGATGCCACATGTGTTCTATAGGATTGAACATGCAATAATATGGGGGAAGCCGTAACACTGTGTGGCCCATATTTTTAGCAATAGTATCACAAACGTATTCTTTTTCAATACCGAACGCTGCTACAACTTGTAAGAGATCACGTTTTGTGTACGATTCTTCAAAATAAAGGTCATTTTTTAACAAATACTCTTGAATTTCCCATTTATTGTTGTTGCTATTTGGTACTTTATTTAATTGACGGCTATGATAAGTTGCATTGTCCATTACAATTATACTTTTTTCCGGTATATTCGGCAATAAATAATTCTCAAACCAATCTTCAAAAAGTTCTGCTGTCGTATCTTCGTGATAATCTAAACTTGAATCTTTAATATTCTTTGCTGATAACAATAAAGCGTTTGGAACCCAACCTGTTTCTGATCCGGCATGTATTATTGTAATTCTTTGTCCTCTATTTGATGGAGCCTTTGTTTTGCAATTTCCCGATGAATCAACAAAACCCTTCGTTGGAGTATCATGGGTGTCATACCATGTCTCGTCGAGGTAGATAATTGAAAGGTTTTCACTTCTATATTTTTGAATAGCTTGTAAGTAATGACAACGCCACATTCGTAAACGATATGACTCCATTATCACTTGTCTTTTATTAATGGTACAATATTTAAATCCCATTTGAGAAATAATTCTCCACAAACTTGTACGGCTACAAATAATTCCCGTGTCGTCTTTAAGTAACCGTTTTTTTATACAATCTAGGGTTGGTATATCATTTGTTCTTGGTATAGGACATATATCGTTCGTCGGATTATATCTTTTTGTATTTCATCAACACATTTGGTATTATTAACGTCACTTCGTTTTTTCGTTTACTTATTGGCTTATTGATAATATCTTTTACTGTGGATATTGGGGTTTTGGTTAACTTACATGTTTCTTCTGCTGCATCGGTTACACTATAACCTCGATTATTCAATGTTTCAAACACATTTTTCACAATTTGTTTCGCATCCGGCGATAAATGCACTTTTTTGCCCAAGGACGCCACATACTTAGTTATAAACACAAAATTACTTTGAGAGTATAATGTTTAGTACAAACTAAAATTCTAGGACAGGATTTTAAAAACAAATTACCCCGAAACTCCCACTTTCTCTTCCAAGATGATTAAGAAAATCAAAAATCATTTACTAATGATTTACTATTGATGGTCAGTAATAATAATTTAAAATTTTACCTGAAAAATAAAAAATCCAAAATATATCTTCCTAGACAAAAATAAATAATACCTTTCTGTAAATGTTCGAAGAAATATTAACCACCTTTTATTAGTAATCCCTTAAGAGCAGTTAAGAGGAGGTACCAAGTCAACGAATTATTGTGAAACGTACTTTAACTGCACATTTCCATAACTTATTGAATATCCTACATTATGGTAAAGCTTTGCTTTGTTGGAAATATTCTCCTAATGAGCTTTCCATGTAAGTCTTTTATACAGCATGAACCCTAGATATTTAACTTCATTCGCTTCTTTAATAATTTCTTCATACAGGACGGGCATTTGTTGTTGATCCAGTTGTGTCTTCTTTACCTTTGGTTTACTATGGTTGACTGGCTGAATGTTGTTCTTTGTCGAATTCAATGGTTACTATTATTGTAATTTCAATATTTATTTCAGCAGTTTGTACGTTTACTATCGTCGTATACCATGAAATATTATTATGATTTGAGCAAATTAATTAAACAAATAAAAGTACTTATAACTGTTACCTATTATTTAATGATGTTTTTTTTTCAATCTTGTGTGCAGTACCTCCTATCTATGACATCGAAATTACTTGTTCTCTGCGTAGGTTTCATTGTATTGACTTAATTATAAAAATACTTAAGAAGTTCCGGGTTATCTTTACGATACTCATTGGCGTGCTTATTTACAACAGTTATTTTGATTAAAAAAAACAATATAAATACAATCTCACGTTATAATATTCAACCATTGTTTGTAAACTGTACGGAAGTAAATACTATGCACAAATAAATGAAAGACTGTAGACTTTGTACACACTTGATGAAATAATAAAGGAAGGAAAATGTTTTTGTATATTAAAAACCGTAGGTTAAGTGTGTAAAGTGTATATTAAATTCAGTAACTGAGCGCTTTCGGCTTATAAGGCCATCATCAGAGTTACTTCCTAAAAGGTGATAAACATAAAACTTAGAAGTAAGAAAAAAATGTAACTTACGTTAAAAGATAAAACCTCTTCAGAAGAGACATCACAACACATTAAAATAATATAAATTAGTTAAATTTTAAAATTAAAACAGCTTTAACATTAAAACATCTTGAAGACAACAATATATGAATGTAAATTAAAAACTAATTACTATTATAAAAACAAAAAATAAAATGGAAGTGACTACGTTATCATAAAATGTTAATCAACAGATAAAATTATTTTAGTAAAACTTGAGTTGTAAAAATATTTAAAATGTAAAATCATCAAATAAATAAAAGATCAAATAAATAAAACAAATCACAAAACAAAACAAAAAGGAGGTTCATTTAACAATTCCAGAAGAATTTAAATAATGGTGTGAACTTGGTATTTAAATTAATTTGCGTGTTAACGCAATAGGTAGGATTAACCTTGAGTTCCCTCAAAATTTCCAAATCTTCAAGTAGGTTCATTTTTAAATATCCATTCCCTGGAATATCATGAAGAATAGTGCTGTTTTTATTGGGAGAAAAACTGTGTTTGTTAAAGTTTAAGTGATGGCCAAAGCTGGACTTATCTGGTCTTGTCAGGTGTTCCTTGATACGGATCTCCAAAGGTCTTGTAGTCCTACCTACGTAAGTGGTTGGACAGTCGTTACAAGAGAGTTTATATATTCCGCTTCTGGACAGTTTTTTAATTTGATCTTTAGTTTTACATAAAAGGGATTTAATGGTTCTTTGGCATTTAAAAGAAATCTTAAGATTCGGAATATTCCTCTCGAGAATAGAAGCTACATTGGAAGATACTTTTCCGAAATAAGGAAGGGATCTAAAAATCGGAGTATCAACATGTTTCTGCGGGTGTTGATTAAAGGCTAAATTTCGGAGCTGGCGATATTTAATCTTATTAATGGATTTATCAATAACACTATCCGGAAAACCATTAGCCGCCGCTAATTGCTTAAGTATCAAAATTTCTCTGTTATATGAAGCTTCAGTCATCGGTATCCTCAATAGTCTATGTATAAAACAATTCAAGGATGCCATCTTTTGGTGATAAGGATGATTAGAGTTTTTGGTTATTAAATGATCAGTTGTCGTTGGTTTACGAAATATAGAAAAGTTTAAAATGTTGTCCGCGTTCCTATGTATGGTCAAGTCCAAGAAATTAATGGAATTATTGAGCTCCAATTCACAGGTAAACCTGATAGATGGATGAATATTATTGATTTCAGATAATATCAAATGTATATCTTCGACTGAGCCATCAATGAATGCCAATACGTCGTCAACATATCTAGACCAGTGAAGGATTTTGTTGAAAGGATGGGTGCTGGAAAAAGAGCTATTGAAAATATGGGTAGTTTCAAAATTATCTAGAAAAATATCAGCCAGCAAAGGTGATAAAGGATTACCCATAGCAAGGCCAGTGGGTTGACGATAAATAACATTGTTGAAAACAAAGGAATCTTGAGAAAGACAAAATTCTAAGAGGGTTGTTAAATGATCAACGGTAGTAGGTGACATGTTATTGGAGACGAGAATATTTTTAATAATAGGAATTGTATCTATTCTGGGCACATTGGTAAACAGATTGTTTACATCAAAAGAAACCATAAGAAACTTTTTGTTGGGATTAAATGACGAAATTTTGTTGACAAGGTCAATAGAATTTTTGATAGTTTTAGAAGGTTTATAATCAAGAATATCCAACAGAAAACTGTTCAAAAAAGTAGCCAATGAAGAAAGGGGAGTATTGAAAAAACTCACAATTGGTCTGATTGGAAAATTATCTTTATGGATTTTAGGTAAACCATATAATCTAGCTAAAGAAGGGTTAGGCAAGATAAACTTTTTATAATTCGTATTTAAAGAATCGAAAAATTCTTTGGAATTGTTAAATGAACCTCCTTTTTGTTTTGTTTTGTGATTTGTTTTGTTTTATTTATTTGATGATTTTACATTTTAAATATTTTTACAACTCAAGTTTTACTAAAATAATTTTATCTGTTGATTAACATTTTATGATAACGTAGTCACTTCCATTTTATTTTTTATTTTTTATAATAGTAATTAGTTTTTAATTTACATTCATATATTGTTGTCTTCAAGATGTTTTAATGTTAAAGCTGTTTTAATTTTAAAATTTAACTAATTTATATTATTTTAATGTGTTGTGATGTCTCTTCTGAAGAGGTTTTATCTTTTAACGTAAGTTACATTTTTTTCTTACTTCTAAGTTTTATGTTTATCACCTTTTAGGAAGTAACTCTGATGATGGCCTTATAAGCCGAAAGCGCTCAGTTACTGAATTTAATATACACTTTACACACTTAACCTACGGTTTTTAATATACAAAAACATTTTCCTTCCTTTATTAAATACTATGCTACAAATTATTCGTCAATAACACTTATTTTTCATTGTTAAGGAATTTTTTTCACGCACTTTGGTTTGTTGCTTTATAGACTTTAATTATTCTTTCTTGTCAAATATAGTATATTGTGTCACAAGGACGGAAAATAATAGTAATATTATTGAATGAGCGTTTAATGAAGTCTATCATTCACGAGGTGAAGTTTGCCACCAGCCATAGGCAAATGGCCTAAATCACCGACCGAATAATAGCCATTATACGCGAGTAGAATACTAAACTTTTTCCATAAGTCAGGTTTTATAGACTTTCTTGTTCATATTGTAATTCAGTCTATGTGGGTCAGTGCGGCCGTAGAATTGAATACCGGGTAAAGGAACATAAAAATTTTATTGATAAGCATCAGAATTACTCATACATTTATATTTATAATAGTATTAATTTTTCCTACGACCACATATGAAAGTGCTAGTTTGCACACTTATTTGTACTTAAGAAAGTAGCTAATATCAATACACGTATTGAAAAGTAAAAAAATATAGTTCTATGATCTGTGACATTTACGTCAAATTTATCAATAGTAAAAACACATAAAAATGTCAAAGCAAGGACCATTTAATTTTTTTTAATCTTCCTTGTGTCAAATATTGTATTGTAATTGCCAATACAAATTTTTCTGTATAAAGTAAGAATAAAGAAAAAAGTTTCTTATAGGTTTTTAAATTTTTAAAAAATAAACATATTTTTATTCAGTATTATTATTTTCATAAAAACACTTTTAGAAAGAAGAACAGAGTATTCTTCTTTTTTATATTGTGTTTATGTTCCGTGCATGTGTCGAATGTGGATTTTTGAAGTTATGTTTGTGTTTCTGTTCACAATTATCTTTGTGTCTATTATTATTACATTACTTTTCAATTAATTTCACCGACTGACCATTTTACTTTTAATTTTTATAGAGCCCACAAAAAAAATTTAAATGTCATTTATCTAATAAAGAATTTTGATGTGAATTCCTGAGAAAGGTGGTTATTTGATTTTAATTAATTATATTTCCATGCAATATATAAACTCGTTTAAATCCTAATTTTTAACATGACTAACAATTAAAATAAATTTTATAAATAAATTTAAAATATTTATTATAATAAGAAATATTTGGGTCGTAGGAAAAATCGTGTACACAACGTGTTGGAAAGTGTATTTCTTGCACTCGTTACGTTTCCGCACTCGCCACTACGCGGCTCGTGCTAAACTTCACTCGTGCGTAATACTTCACTTTCCACACTCGTTATGTAATATACTATTACGTTTATTGTACTTTTCAATACGTGTATTGATATTAGCTAGTTTCTTAAGTACAAATTATTGTGCAAACTAGCACTTTCATATGTAGTCGTAGGAAAAATTGATTACAAATTCAGATAGCTGATAGCTGAGGAATAAATTGAAATCAATATTTCGCACGTTCTTTCCGAAAATATGCAAATAAATAAAAAAAAACGAATTAAATTTGTTAAATGGCGCCAGCACATTTTTTATGTGGAAGTTGTGAAACCCGCTAAATATATAAAATTTATTATTAGTAAACTAGCTGAATATTTATAATTTAGTTATTTTTGGTAACAAGTTTGGAATTATATACGTACATATAAATATGTAATAAAATTAATGCCTTTCTTAGTCTACTGATTTATAAAACACATTGGGATACGTTATTTAAGATAAAACTTAAACATACAGGGTGATTTCACGTGTCCAGCACAATTCGTTCTTTACTTTACAAAAATACCTTGTATCATATTATATTTTTGAAAATTCCTTGATAAACCGATATTTTTCTAACTGGGGTTCGTAATTATGATACCATTTGAGTAAAATTTTGAAAATTAATAAAAGCTCACAGATACGTTTAGGGATCACGGTTTCAAAAAACTCTTTTTGTTTTGATAAAAAAGCATCAAGTTTTAATAATGAAATATTTAAATGAGACCTACATGATTGAAATTTTAATGATGGTCATTGCAGAATAATATAGGGTGAAATATTACCTATAATTTGATTAATAAATATAATGATATGGTTTGTTTCTTACATCAACATTTAATATTATTATAAAATTATTAATTTGGTGATTTTTAGTAAGTTAAAAAAAATTGTGTGGAAAAATTTTTTCCGAAGAGTTAAAAATATGTAAATTGCAGTATAAAAACTGTGTTGGATTAAGGATTGGATCAAGGATTGGTTGCCAGGAGATAAGAAGTTTGACAGTTGGTGATTTTAATAAAAATAAAATAGTTTAGAGAAATATAATTTAATAGTATATTACGTAACAAGGGTTGTAACTCACCCATTAAGCACGAAGTACGTACGAATGCATAAATGGGATTACTACTCGTTTAACGTAGGTATAGTCTTTCCAATAATAATTGCTAAAAACCATTTAAAAGTGTTATACAGAGTGAGTTAGTTTACTTGGCTTCAAAGTAGAAAGAATGGCATGAAAACAACACATTTGTCCCGTTAAACATCCACTCTGTATCGTCGGAACCCATCTTTCTCTAGACTAGTAGTTGTACAACGCGGATATTAAATAAATTTCCAAATTCTAGTTCAAAGAAAGCAGATATTTTAGAATAACAAAAAACTCTTCGTTTTAACGTAACTTCCAAGTTTATTTGAAAAAATTAGGTTTTTAGGAATAATAAAAAACTCTTCGTTTTAACAAAACTTCCAATATTTATTTAAAAAATTGCTTTTTAACCTTAATGACAGCCGTTTCGCTAGACTTAGCATCGTCAGATTCACATATTGAAGTAAAAATCGGAAATAATATAGTCAATCTTTCATACTCAGTTGAATTAATAAAAAATCAAAAGAATAATCAACTAATACTCTAAAAATTAGATTTGTCAGTATTTGAAATAACATTTGGTTTGTTTATTCATTGTAACTGTTCTTAAACTTTTGGCTTAGAACAAAATTTAAATGATTAATAACATGAATTTGTCACCTATTAGAATTACATAATATATTTGTTTCTTAAAAACCCACGTTATAAAGCAATAAAACAAAGAAAATACTTAAATGGTATGAACAAGAAGGATGACGAACATAATTATTATATTACCAAACAGATGCAAACCTTTACTTACCTACTAACAATATAATTTTCACTTATAATATCACAGGAGCTTCAATTATTTCCGAAAGAAAATTTCACACTATAATTTGAAAAAAATTATCAATTCTATCTGACATCTGACGCAAAGCTAAATAGTTACCAGTTTAAACTTCTGTACCATATATAATATATTTTTATATGTTTTTATTGGTCTATGGTTCTGTACGATAAGGGGATTACAGCACCGGTCAAACTATTTAATAAAAATAATTGAAATATTGGGAATTAAATCGAATTCATTCGAAATCGAAGGTTTCAAGATAGGTGGCAATTTAAAGTTTTCTGTGCAAGAAAAAATAATCAAATTATTGCACTTCAATTTTATGATGAAAATTTAAATGGTAAGATATAAAGTAATAAAGAATTTTAATAATTATTAATATTGTCTTTAGGTGAAAAATATCTAGAAATTTTGACAGAATTAAAAGCAAATTATTTAAATGGATTAACATCAGAACAATTGTCAAAAATCTATTTTATACATGATGGAGCTCCTCCTCATAATAGACGTTTAGTTAACCAATTTTTGGACGATACATTTAGGGATCAGTGGATTGCCAATAACGGTCCTTTTAAGTGGCCCCTAGAATCTCCGGACATGACCCCGATGGATTTTTTCATATGGGGTTATGTGAAAAATGAAATTTACTTTAACCCTTTAACAACAAAAGAATTGTAAACAAAGGTTAAGAGAAACATTTAATAATCTGCCTCCTGAATTTATACAAAGAGCAAAAAACCAACAAGTTTTAACAAGAATTAATAAGTGTTTAGAAGTAAATGGGAAGACATTTTGAATATTTGTTAGAATAATTTTTGGTCTTACTTTTTCACAAAATGTTTAAAGATAATTTGTTAGTTGTTTTTTAATTTGAATACTACTTACCTACTTGTCTTTGTTTAATTTTGTTTATTTCATTTATAAATTATTGTTTAAATTAAAAATTTCGTAAAGTATGTAATATCTCAAAAACTATTAGAAATTGATGTAAATATGAACTTACCTTATTTTTTATAAGGAATTAAATAAATAAAAAAAAATATGGGTTGCTATTTGAAATAAGGAAGATACCTTCGTTTTTTTAATTTAAAATTTAACTCAATAGTGTGATCACCCTGTATAATATTTTTTTAAATAAACTTTATTTACTTACAATTGAAGATCTTCAATGCAAAATAATACATTTACTTTTTAATTTAAATAATTTAGGTATTGAAATAATCATCATTTTGTTAAGCGTGATTTCTGTCAAAATTTTCGAAAAACATTAAATTTCTCCTAAACGGTTAATTTTAGATACAAAGTACCTTATATAAACTAACACTTATTTTTTATAAGGAATTAAATTAAAATAAGAAAATAAACAGGGTGTTGCATTTAAAATAGTGAAGTTGGTGTCGGTTGCCGGTATAACCGGAAGTGCGGTCAAATTGAAAATATTTTAGTTAAACTCAGAAGTATCAAAAACCCCTGTATACCAAATTTCATTAATCTCGCGTTTTTCCTTCCCCATAAACTTCTAGGGGGCGCTCGTCGTAGGATATAATACTTCTCGACATTTTTCTGAGAAATATAAACCTTTTTTTTACTTTTTCTCTTTGACTCGATTCAATTTATGCGAGTCCCTGGTACTTGAAGTGGCGCGGGTCGAATAATACAAACAAGTTTGAACTTGCATCTTTTTGTTATTATTTATATGTTATGCGTCAATTAGCAGTTATTGTGAGTACATTATGCTTAACCTAACCTACACACTGTTTGAAGTTAAAATTGATTTCACTTTTCCCTTTTGTTCTAAAATCGGACTCTAGTTCTGGACTAGAATTTTCAGACTCGAATTTCTAGATTCTAGTTCAGCCGGACCACAGTCAATATTTGAATACCAAACAGGATTGGAATCAGGGAATCGAGTCATGACTCGAATATCGTATAAACTGACTCGAGTCGACTCGATTCATCAAAACAACGACTCGGCACGTCATTACTTCCATCACTGAATTTAGGGACGGGTGCTGTACTCGCCTTAAAGCTTCAGCGTTCTATAGCGTGGCGCCACCAAACTATCTTTTTGCTAACCTAACCTAACCTAACCTAACCTAAACTAACCTAACCTAACCAAACCTAACCTAACCTAACCTAACCTAACCTAACCTAACCTAACCTAACCTAACCTAACCTAACCTTGTAATATTAGTTGGGCGTTGAGCGCCAATTTGTAACCATATTATTACGTTGGACGTCAATTTGTAATATGATTTACATGTTAAGAGTGAATTTATAAAAATATTTAGTTAACTTTTTTGAAAAAATAACAATATACCAAAAGAAAAAATGTAATTTACAATAAAACAACCATTAATCTTAATTTCGTCTTTAATTAGTTGTAAAAGATACTTCAATAATTAACAAAATTTATAAATGTTTATCACAGCAAAAATTATGATAGTTAAATACCTCGGCTAGGGGTGAGTAAGTTCATTAGCTCTGACTATAGTACAATATTTGTTTCTTTAAGAAATTATAAGGACACCACTGAAATCTTTTTATTTTTTATGATACTAATGAAGAAAGTTGTTTTAAGCTGAGTTATTTAAATAAGTATCATAAGATGACAGAAAGATGTCAGAAAAAACTGTCTATGAAGATAAAAAAAAATGATATGAAAATGTACCAACAGATAAAAGATAAATAGATTTCCTTGGTGCTAAAATGAATGAAATTGAGAATACGTTACAAAAAAATAATCCGCAAACAGTTCTTTAAAACTACTAATTCTAATACAGTTGACGATACGACAATGATTTTGATATTACGTTTAAGAAATAAAGAAAAACGAGACAGCTGTATAATATTATAAATGCATTTATTTACGTTGGTCGACTTATCTTTTTTTACATCTGATCCATTGGTTGATCCAGGAGAGGGCTGGTCCAGTGAAGGGTTGGCTTGATGAACAGTCTACCAATGTAGAACCAATCAGCGGTAATTCGGTAGTAACCCAGTAATGTCTTTGAACTTGAAATTTGTAATGTCTTTTGAACTTGAAATTTGTAACGTCTTTGAACTTGAAATTTGTAACGTCTTTGAACTTGAAATTTGTAACGTCTTTGAACTTGAAATTTGTAACGTCTTTTAACTTGAAATTTGTAACGTCTTTTGGTATTGTATATTCCAATGCTGTGAAAAATTGTCAGCATCAGCCACGTGTTCGTTTATTTTTTTTCGTACAAAAAGTACAAAACAGCGTATTCCGAAATCTACATTTATCATTAGGATATATTACAGAAAATACAGTAGTAACAAAAGATAAATTAATATAACAATTAGAATTCCAAAAAAAGTACTCAACTCGCCATTTTGTATTTTTTTTATAAAAAATTTACAATTATTACTTATAAATTGCCCTCAAAATATACTTGAAATAATTATTAATATGAAAATTCTCATCTGATTATATAGTAGGTACTGTCAAGATTTATAGAAATTATACTTAAAATCTTTTACCAAAAATAAAAATCAAAAAACATACCTGTGTATAACACCAATGACAATAAGAGAATGAATCGTGGTTTTAGGTATTGGACTAAGCCACATTAAAGATCGTGTATAAAGTTGGAATAAGTGACAGGAATCGTTTATAATAATTAACATGTTAAGAACTCTATCATGTTACAACCTAACCTAACCTAACCTAACCTAACCTAACCTAACCTAACCTAACCTAACCTAACCTAACCTAACCTAACCTAACCTAACCTAACCTAACCTAACCTAACCAAACTATTTTCAGAAAATTTTTAGTTAAAAAGTAGATTTATGAAATTTTCACAATTATATGCCGCTTTTGTGTTCCTGCTATATTTAGATAAATAAACTTACGGGAATAGGTAATGAACACAAAGAAGCGAACGCAGCGAACTATTCATTCAAAAATGTATATGGGTTTGTGCTTAGCAATCAAAACAAGAAAAGTGGAATGGTAATCATGGGGAACAAACAACAGAAGGGTTGTTAAGTTCGCTATAAATTGAATACTTAAATTACGTCCAAGCCTTTTTTCCTAGCGCTTATTATTTACCAAACTTAACATAGGTACTTGTTTATAAAACTAAAGTAAAAAGCCATAAAGAATGTATTAACCATTATTTTTATTTACCTATACTATTTTATTTCTTGTTTGATCACCAGGTTGCATTCTAGTAACATCAACAGTAAAATGAGTTTACTTTATAAGGTTCATTAACCAACATTGAGCTTCTTCATATTTTCCATTTCTGTCAGTTTAACACTCGAACAGTTTCTATTGCGAGAAATTACGTTGATTATCTTGTTTATTTGCTAATCTTCATTCCGTAAATTCGAATGTAGAAATAATTTCGGATTGATCGAATCAAATTTTACTCAAATTAAAGCAGTTTTTAATGCAAGTGAAATATAAATTAAAATTTGGTTGATTACTCTAACGGATGTTTTAATAAACCGTGCATTTTTATTTATTGACATAATAGTTATTTATGATATAAGTGTTAAAAGTAAATTTTTAAGGCACGCATGTGAAGGTTTGCAGAATAAGCGAAGTGTGGTAAATTAATCCAAACATCAATAATCGGTTAAATTTGCATAATTTATTAATCATGTTTAAAAACTTATAATTACAGAGATTCTATTGTGTTTGCGAGTAAACGCCATAGCACTTGCCGAAACAATTTTATTTCAAAAAGCAATCGATATATCACTGTAATATACTCATAATATTGCGAACCTGTCAAGCCGTGAGATATCAGTTTAAAACAATAGCATATTAAAAGTTAAAAAAGTATACAAAGTAACGGTATAACATCATAACAGAAAACACAGATCCAGAACCTCAATATTATGTAGGCAAAGACTTACTCATAGGCGTAGTCGAAGACAATTTTTTTTATGTTATTATATGAATTATAATTTGTAACTGAATTTTATATAATTTAATAATTTGTTATTGTTTAATAAATTACATTTTTATATTTTGCACTTATAAAAATCTTCATTATAAAACGCATTTGCGTATCGTAATGTAACTTTTACGCACGCAAATTTTTGTTTTAAATGGTTGGCGACATAAGTGAAGTATCTAAAGGCAAGACTATTGACAATGACATTTGTGGCTAATAGCAATTTATTAACTTTATATTGTTCTTTAAGAAAGTAACTGTGAATATGAATATACTTATATAATATATTATTATTGGTATATTATTCTTTTTAAAATATTTTAAAACATTAACATTTGATAATTTAAATGTCACAACTGTCAAATTTTATAAATTACACAGTGCTGCCGACATACTTTTTAAAATAAAAATTTTCGTAATTACATAAAAATAAAAAATTAATTTAAAAAATGGTAAAAAGGGCAAAATATAAAAAATATTATAAACAACTTATTTCGTATGGCTGTTGTGACACTCGTTCTTTAAAAAACTCATCGCTTCGCGATTCGTTTTTTAAACTTGAACTCGTGTCATAACAGAATTCCATATGAAATATGGAATTGTTTAATATACTATTATTATTTAATTAAATTGTAAATTTAATTAAAAAAAAATATTCTAGTAGCAAGTGTAACTTTATTATAATAGATATTAATAAATATTTTATGTATAACTGTTTAAACATACAGCGTGTCCACGGATGGAGTATCCTATAGGTGAAAAATGTTTAAATATTAGTTTTAGTGAAAAATGTCATTCTTGATAAAAAGTTTTGCTTTTTCTGAAACCCCATAAAATATAATAAAATTCAAGTATTTCAAAATCCGTCTCATTTTATAGCCAATGGATGAGTTCTATAAAAGGGAAATGTTGCCAAATTAACGAGCAAAAAAATACTGAAAAAGGTTAGTCGCATAAGGAAGCAGTTTTTCCAATATATTTTTGGTTTTTCTTATGTATTTTGGGCCCCTTTATCACCCGTGATGTACCCGAAAGATATGGAGGTCTTTTAACATATTTTTAGTTTGTAGTATTTTACTTCTTACAGTTGACGAAAAACTAAATGTCAGCTGTCAACACATACACGTATCATTAGATATTGTGCTGTTATTATTCAGCATTGTTTGGCTTCGTGTTTTTGTATTACTTATTTTTTATTCTAACTTTATCTGTTAGTGATTTGTGTTACTCTGATCTGCTTTTATTATTGCAAATGCCATCAAGAAGAGTAATTCTACCCGGATTTATATCTTCGTTGTGATTCCACAATACAAATTGCGATGAAGCATTGTGCATATCAAAATTGTAGAAATAATACAAGAAATTTAGTTAAAGGACGAAGAAGGAATTCTATTAAGTTTATTCCGTTTCCTAAACCCAGAAAATGTCCGAGCAGATGCCTCAAATGGAATCAGTAATACAAAAACACGAAGCCAAACAATGCTAAATAATAACAGGACAATATCTAATGATACGTGTATGTGTTGACAGCTGACATTTAGTTTTTCGTCAACTGTAAGAAGTAAAATACTACAAACTAAAAATATGTTAAAAGACCTCCATATCTTTCGGGTACAACACAGGTGATAAAGGGGCCCAAAATACATAAGAAAAACCAAAAATATATTGGAAAAACTGCTTCCTTATGCGACTAACCTTTTTCAGTATTTTTTTGCTCGTTAATTTGGCAACATTTCCCTTTTATAGAACTCATCCATTGTATAAAAACCGTATGAATTTGTGCACTAAGTTCGAAAATAATGTATTAATCTAGTGAGTGACGTTTACGATGTACCCAGTAACTGCCAACTTTTATTAATAATTTTCAATTTGTCAATCTTTAATAAAAAATAATATTACTTCGGAAATTTATTTATTTATTTATCTGTTATAATTTAACTATTATCATTATTACAATTGTTTTTGTGTGATAATCTTGTATTTATAAATATGTTACGCACTAACCTTTAGTGAATTTTTCTTGGTTTATTTACTTTAGCTAGGTATTAATATTTCATAGTATCATTGTAGCAAAAATTTGGTCTCCTGAAGGAGAGGTTATTTGAGAGCGCAGCAATCCAGTACGGTCATATAGTCTCCCGCCTTATTCCCTTAATCTGATATTCCACCGATAGAACTCTAGACGTCTATCTGGTCTATGTTCCCAGTATAATAATTAGAGAACCAGACCCAGCGTCATCTTCATAGCCACCGTTGGGGTAGTTGATATAGTGCCCGTAATATCAACACAAGCTAACCTCTGAAGTTCAGACAATTTAACCTATGCTATACTTAATTAGCTAAACGTAGTTAACTTTTAATGAGTGCTGGCGAACACTAGCCAATAGTTTGAAAACAGTAGGTTGAACAATGAACTAAAGAGGCAGGCTGAGGAGGAAGCACAATGGATCTAATGAGGTCCAAGTGCGGATGAAGCTTTTGGATTTTACCTTCCTTAAATTAAAAATTAGGTAATGAAAGTATTTACAACTCATCCATCGTAATAATTATCGTTACGAAATTGAGCTTCAAAGTTATTGCTGATACAAATTGACGCGCTCGATCGAGGATAGGATCGGTTGCTACTCCATGAATTGTTAATTTGATAAACCCACTTATAATGTTAAAAACTTAATAATTGTCTACATGAAGTACATATTCTAGGGTTTTTTCATTTAATTTTGCTCATCATCTACGACTATGAAGATGTACAGGATACATTTGTCAAATACATACAAGTACATTTTTCGCACAAATCGGCTTATATCAGTATGAAGAAATGATAAAATCATAAAGAAAGAAACCTTCCGGGCACACTAGCCACGCTGATGATACCGACATGATCGCGTTCTCAATTGCGATTTTCCCATGACATACTTCAACATATTAAAATTACTATTTTTATTCAGAATTACTGTTTGATATGTATATATAGATATATTTAAGCGCTAAGGGTTTTTAAATCTAAAAACCGTAATGGTTTTGTTTGTTGATTCGAGATTTTTGGATGTAAGAGGGGTTAGAAATAGTATATTACATAACAAGTGTGGAAAATGAAATATTACGCAACGCGTTGTGTACCCAAGTAAAATCAAACAACCACCAGTTTCAGGAATTAACATTAAAATTCTTTATTAGCTAGATAAACTAAAAGTAAAAGGGTTATTGGAACAGTTGGTGAAATTAATTGGAACTTGAGAAACGTTTTGTATTAGTAATGTATTTTGAACATTTACATTAATCCTGTAATGAGTTATTAAGGTGAAAGGACACTGGAAACAAGACAATATATAATAGTTATAATGTATCAAGAGTATAATTGAGACTCTGAGTATGAAGTACAAGTTATTATTATTTGTATACAGTGTGTAAAAGCCAAATGGAATAAATTCATTATTTCGGTTACTGTACATATTTATAAAAAATCCCGAAACACGTCAAATTTAAATTATAACTTGACATTCTTTAACGTGAAAATGCAACCCCTACCTTCAACCCCCTTAGAATGACAGGTACAACCCCCAATTTTTTAAATAGGAACTATAGGCTTGTGATATATCATTTGAAAGGTCTCTTCATTCTCTATTCAAAAATGTTATTGTTTTTAAATTTAATGCAAAAATTAACATAAAAAAATTAATATCATGTTGTTACCGGAATTCGCTACAATACAATCAAAAACTAAAATGTAATGCAAAACGTAATAAAATGAAATGTAAAACACGAAAAAGAACTATGAATGTTAATGAAGTAGATGTTCAAAATGTTCTCCGCGAACGTCTTGGCAACATCCTAATCTCAAATAAAACTGTCTTGTAACATTATTTAACATATCAGGCGTGATCGACCTAATCGCAAGCGTTATTCGTTCTTTTAAGTCATTTAAATCAGAAGGATTAGTTTTGTACACATGGCTCTTCACATATCCCCATAAAAAGAAATCTAATAATGTAAGATCAGGTGATCGCGCTGGCCATTCAATCGACCCTCGCCTCCCTATCCACCGATTGGGAAATATTGTATCGAGGTACTGCCGGACATTAAGTTGGTAATGTGGTGGTGCTCCATCCTGCTGAAACTATATCGTATTCGCTGGAACTTGAGGGTTACCTGGATCAGGATATAAATTTGCCAACGTTGGAATGACATCATTTTGAAGTAGTGCCAAATAATTGTTGCCTTTCAAGTTGCCCTCAATAAAAAAGGGACCAATGATATTGTTCCCTACAATCCCTGTCCAAACATTAACCTTTTGAGGGTATTGAATGTGTTCTCTCATCCAGTGAGGATTTTCCGTGGACCAGTAGCGGCAATTTTGCCGATTAGCATGACCGTTAAGTAAAAAAGTACACTCATCAGAAAACATAACGGTTTCTAATTGGATAATATTGTTATCCAATATGTCCATCATTTGCTCACAAAAAAAAGTTCTCCTATCAAAATCGTCTTCCATGACTTCTGAGTTTATATACGGATGCAATTTATTTTCTTTTAATATGTTTGCTATCGATGTATGGCTAGCATTCAATGTAGTGGATGCCTGTCTACTCGATGTATGTGGGTTTTCCTGAAACTCAAGCAACACATCTAATTTGAGTTCATCACTCAGTGCATTGGCAGCTGCTTTTTTTATCTGCCTTACATGACCAAACTCGCGAAACTGCTTTTCTATTTTACTTATTGTTCCTTGGGATATAGGCGGTAAATTGGGAAATTTCTCATGAAATAGGCGAGTTACTTCCTGTTGTGTTCGGATGTTATCTCCGTAACCAATCATTTGTAAAACTGTTATTTTATGCATTTCCGTTAATCTAACCATTTTTCAGAATTGAATTGAACAAACTTTATACTTAAATTAAAACAATGACAACTTAAATAAAACAATTTACTACTGCTTGTTAAAATAGCGTTGCCACGGAAATTCTTTAAATTTTTATAATGGTTACCATCTGAAAACCAGATTGCTATGGTTTTTGTTCACTTTCTCATTATCAAGACCTAAACGGGAAATAAGTTTTAAGTATATTGTAATAAGTTTCGAGTATATTTCAAATGATATATCACAAGCCTATACCCACTTCCCATTTAAAAAATTGGGGGTTGTACCTGTCATTCTAAGGGGGTTAAAGGTAGGGGTTGCATTTTCACGTTAAAGAATGTCAAGTTATATTTTAAATTTGACGTGTTTCGGGATTTTTTATAAATATGTACAGTAACCGAAATAATGAATTTATTCCATTTGGCTTTTACACACTGTATGTTAATAATATGTTTTGTATCAAATTTGTATATGTGTAGTGTACAAATATTTTGTTAATTATATAATATTAGTTAAAATTTGGATGAAAAAATAGCGGAAGTTAATTAATTTAAAAAGTAATTTATAAAAAAAATTTATAGAATTTTAGTTATAGATAAAGTTATCCATCAATATTTGAAGTATTAAGGAGTATGTTTATGTTAAAATTAATTAGGTGTAAAGTGTATTTGTTCACATTTTTTTTAAATATCATTATAAGTTTACAAGAAGTATCCATAACATCGCTCCATTTAAAGTTAAAATTTAACATGGAAAAAGTAAAATTTAATTTATGGAAGTTAATTTATTATCAATTATAATAGTTAAAGTTTATTTATCACCCAATTAAACAATCAATTAAGTAGAATTAATTAAATAGATTTTTTGGAAAATTTCGAAAAATTACCTATATAAACAATTGAATTTAAATAATTTATGTCATTTATATCATTTCGGGAGAAAGAGTATAAATACCGTGAAATTATTTTTTTTTGGACAGTTTCATTTGATTCAAAGGCGAACCTATGCCGAAAAACAAAAGAAATTATCTAAAATTTAATGGCCGCTTAGTGTAAAATTATTTAAAGTTGATACCCCCACCCATATAACTGTCAATTTGGAAATTTAGGTTTAAACTATTAAAAATTGGAGTGATCGAAACAAATCGAACAAATTTAATAAATGGAAATAGTATAAATAATCACCCACCTGAATTTTATTACGTTCCTGGACATTAAACAAACAAAATCTTAAAAAACTATCAATCATCGTTCATCAAGGGAAACAGCCCTTAAATAAAAGGGATGCATGAAAATTAACAAATATATTCCAGGTAAGCCACAAATCAAAATAGGGGGAGCAGAGGATGTATAGAAATAAATTTATAGGGAGTACTAGAGTAGAGTATAGTATCATAAAACATAGAAAACCTAAAATGTCCATACGAAGTGAACTTGTCAGAAATGAAAGAAGAAAGAGGTTAAGATTAATATGATAAAATTGAGTGAAAGTAAACCACTGAATATTGCATAAAATGCCCCAGTAGATAAAACATTAATTGTATTAAAATGTTTTCATCGCACATATGATATTCATAGATTCATATCCATAAATGTATAAAAATCGTTTCACTAGACGTCGAAAGTAATTTCTCAAGACACGTTCTACTTGAACGCCCTCATAAAATTCTTTCTTAAAAACTGATTGTAATAGCTCCATTCTGAAATAAAATAACCGGTTGTGTACACTGTTTGTTGTTAGACAGCGACAATTAGTTTAACTTACAAGTACTATAGAGTCCCTAATAACATTGATACCACCTACTTTGGTATGTTTCTCAGGTGAATTGTTCATTACTTTTGTGTACTGCGTGTCTTATGACTCACGGCTATAAAACAATGAGATCACTTGCGAAATCGCGGCTTATTTTGAGTCACTTCTTCTAGTGAAATACATATGTTGTATGGTTGATAATAATTTAGTGTCAGAATTTAAAAAAATGCGTGTCAGAAATAAGTTATACTTTAGTCTCACTTATGGAATAATAGTAAATTCTTACACGAGAAAGTAAAGAAGGTTTTTATCCACGAAAATGAAAGTAATCATTTGAGTGGATAAAAACCTTTGCTTGCGAGTATAATACTATACTTTATCTACGATCAAGTATATAAAAAAAGTTATTAGTTCGTTATAGTTTATTTTTAAACATGAAACTATTAAACTTAATTGTCATTTTTATTAAAAATATTATTAGTAAAGTTCGAACAATTACTAAAATTAAAAGGATGATGTGCACAAAATTGATATCAGAATAATTATTATTCTTTGTTGTAGTATAGGTGGTACTATCAACTTCTGTAGTTATATGTATGTTTAATATTACTTACAGATGTGCTTATACATAGTCTGTTAATTTCTTATAAAATTGTATTATATATTTGAAGTTTATTGTTTAAGTTATTATCTATACAGGGTGTCCAGGAACTTAATGCCAAAAATTCGGGAGCAAATAGAAGAGGTCAAAATAATGTTAGAAGTTCAAATAAATTTTTGTCATACGAGCCTTCGTTTTCGAGTTATAGATCTCTAAAGTTTCGAAATAAAAACCTTTGTTTTGTAATAATTTCTAAACTATACATTGGAATACTATAAAATTCCAATCCATTTACTAATGAAAATGTACTCTTGTTTGAACTCGATAAAATTAAGGGTTTAGGAGAAATTTGAACTTTTAGATCTGATCGCCATATTTTGTAAAGAGAGACATTCTGAAGAGAACTATCAATAATTGTCACAACTTCTAAGAATTTAATCTTTGACAATATAATGACAAAAGCAGAATTATTAGCGTTAACGTTAATAAACAAAATTATAAAAAATATGTCATTGAGGACAAAAAACGAGGAATTGAAATACTTCGCCTACCACCGTATCATTGCGAGCTAAATCCGATAGAATTAGTACGGGTCGAAGTCAAAGGTAACGTTGCTCGAAATAATACAACTTTTAAATTGTCAGATGTTAAAAATCTTTTTTTATAAATCAATATCTGAAATAACGACTGAACATTGGCAAAAATGTATTAATCATGTTATGGATATTAAGAAAAATATGTGAGAACTTTATCGTATAATAGATAGCAGTATAGAACCTATCATAATTTCTCTCGGATCGGATGACAATTCGTCTGAAACAGAATATGAGGAAGCATAACTTTAAACTGTAGCTCAGAAGATTATTTTACATTTTAATTACTTAACGTCAACTTCATTGTTTATTATTTTTTACAAGCCTATGAACCACTATTTATATATTACATTTATTACTAGTATTTTAAAATTATATGATTCATTATTGTTTTACCTATAATTATTTTTGAGTATTCCCCTACCATACTATTATTTTTTTATTGCTAATATAATTTTCATTCTTATTCCCAATTTTGTTAGTATTAAGAATTTATTAATTATTAATAGGAATGTGTAAAAACTCAACGTTTTTGTGTATTTATTTTACGTTTTAGTATAATTTATTTTATTTTATTATATTAACTGTATGTTTTACAAATAATAGAATTTTTATTCTTTTTATATGTATCTTTTTATTTTATACCAGTATTGGATTGGATTAATCTCTTTGTTCTAAATTTCCAAATAAATTTAACGTAAAGATAACGTTTTAGTTAGAAGTTGTGCACGCCTATGTATTTCGAGTTTTCGAGCTTTCGGAGATTAGTATTCCCAGAATTTACTACGGCCTATTTTTCAAACGTACTATAATGCGCCGGGTCTATTTGAGAACATAATATCCTTCCCGAATGTTCGACTTGGTTCAAGAAGCTGTTAGGACGGTATGAAAGCGCCATATACACGCGAAGTAAGTCAGTTATCACCTAACAGTCTTAGTTAACAGGAACAGTACGCGGAAATCAAGCCAATATTTAAACAAATCTATATAAATAGTGTTATATTAGATTGGTATAAATAAATTCAGAATGAATATAGCGGGTGTATATAAATTGAGTAGATATCAAGTGTGTATATAAATTAATTATTTTAAGGGCCGGTTTATTCACCTTTCAGTAAAGTGTTCGGTAGCGTTACTGAGAAGATTGTCGTCCGTAAGTGTTTATTCATCTCCTAGTAACGTCAAGTTTTCAGTAATTATAAGCTACTGAAGACTTTAACTTACAGATCGATTGGACCTGTCATTAAGGAATTACAGAGGAGATTCTAACCTAAAATTGTTTTTCGCGTGATTTATGTTTTCACTTATTTTTTTTTAAAATGGATGTTATTGACGAAATAAATCTTTTTCTTGACCATATTAACGATCGCCGACCTTATAAAACAGATTTCACCAATGGGACAATTTAAACTATTGGGATAATTTCATTTAACATAAAAATCGGTTGCACAAACTTTAGCCTCCATAGAAGAAATACTTTTACAGCAATCTAAAAGGTATTTTATTGTAAACTATGTTAGAAAACCATTTAGGAAATAATGAAATTTTTTAGAAACAATCCGACTCCGTCACTGCAACAGCTTTTGTTAACCCTCAGATTTAACTAAAAACTTCTAATAATCTTTCAAAATCTCGAAAAAACCAAACAAGATACACAGCTGATGCAGAGTAAAATGTCATCTGTCAAAAAAATATAGAACTCATTAGTAGAGTCCTTAGAACAAAAAGATCTTTTTGTTCTAAGGTAAAGTCAGTCTCATAAACCACAGAAAATACACTGTTGCCTTATCTCCCGTAGTCACAAGTATTCAGTAACTACTGAACGAATAAAATACGTTGAATAAAACACAAACTGCTTACAGGTGACCTTTAAGTTAAGTGAACAAATAACTAACGGATACTTTACTGAACAGATGAATAAACCGGCCCTAAGTGTGTATTTTATTAAATAAATAAATTAAGAATAATAAAAAACTCCAAGTTTACTTGAAAAATTATGTTTTAAATTATAATGACGGCCGTTTCGCTAAATAGCATCGTCAGATGGACTACAATAAATTTAAATAAATAGATAGTAGTAATAGTGTGTATAATTTATACCACAAAAACAGTATAAATAAATAAGAAAAAAGAAAAAGTCAGATCTGCATAAAACACTGTTACACGGACCGATACATGTATTCCAAGCTGTATTCAAGAATCAGTGGCGGGTTTGAGATTATATATTTTCAAGTAAAAACATTCAATTTAATTGCTGTTATAAATTATATGATCAAACGTTATCCGTCTTGCGGTTTTGAACAAAAGCTTTGTTATGCTTTGTCTTTAAATTATAAGGTGTTGTTATAACATGACCTACTGGTATAGTTGTATTTTCTTCTTCTTCTTGCATTCCAATGTATATTATTCTTCTTCTAATACTATTTTTTCTACTCCCAAGAACAGTTCAAGAGTAATCCTAAGGAGGCTGCAGTTCACAAAGTATGCACACCATATATGTCTCATATAATACGGTATCCGCTAAAATAAAAAGTATCGAAACAGAGAGTTTTTAATCCACGATACATTCACCGTTCGCTTTATAACATCTTTTGTAGCATCGTCAACATTTGCAAATTTTGTGTTTTTTTGTTTTTCCGCACCTGCGAATGGTCTATAACGTCACCGCGCTTAATAACCCGAGAAATAGTGTAAATAGAAATTTTATTTAACGTATTAAATCGCTTTATTATAACCGTATCTACAATGTAAAATAAGCAGACATGCTAAACCTATAAATTATTCACCTTTTTTTGAGCTATTGAACTACGGTATTCGCCAAAATAAACAGTACCGAAACAGAGAGTGCTGTGGAGTTGTTTATGTAATATGGATTTGTCATATTTGACTTAAATATTATTAGTTGATATATTAATAGTACGCTGCAGTTAAATTTGATTTAAAAATGGTTCTAACACCGGAAGAAAAAGTGTTTTTGGTAGAGCATTATTTTCGTTAATGCGGAAAAGGTCGTAATGATGGTCCAAGCTTAGAACAGCTGTCAATAAAATATCAACAAAAATTTAATAAAGTAGCTCCTAGTAAAAGTGTTGTTGTTGTTGAAAAATTTCGTCGCACTGGTAGTGTTTTGTGTCAACGTAAAGGTTCTTCAGGTCATCGAAAAACAGTATGCACTAACGAAAATGAAGAACGTGTTTTTAACCAAGTTGTGCAATCACCTCAAAGAAGTCTTGTAAGAACTGCATGTAAACTCAACATTAGTGAAACGTCTTTACGTCGCATGTTCAAATCAATTGGTGGTTTTCCATACCGTATTCAAGTTGGACAACGACTAAATGCTGCGGACAAACGTGCAAGAGAAATTTACTGTGGTCGCATGTTGAGTTTAATTTAAGAAGATCCCTAATTTTTGAAAAACATATGGTTTTCAGACGAGAGTCACGTTCATCTTAGCGGCTAAATTAATCGACAAACAACCAGATTCCTTGGATTTGAAAGTTGTGATGTCATTGTAGAGAAACCACTCCACAGTCTTCGAGTTACTGTTTGGTGCGCGATATCTGGTAATGGACTATTTGGTCCTTATTTCTTTGAAGATGATAATCAGAATCCACTTACTGTCAACCAAGAACGTTATAGAGAGAAAATTATTATACCTTTTGTGAGAGATTTAAATAACTTTTGCCGTGTACGAAATCTACAGTTTCGCACACAATGCAGCACACAATACAGCTGTGCGCACCTTAGACTTATTCCGTCAGCATTTCGATAATAGAATAATTTCCGCATCCGCATCCAATATAAAGCTTTGTATTTGGTTTTAGGGGCGCTAAAATCTACGCCTACTGAAAATTTGCTAGCTGAATGCACGGAACCGCCATTGCACTTAAGACGGCTTTTGTTAGCGGAAAAATTTATCCTCAAATGTCAAGCTAACAATCAATCTAAATTGTTACTAAAGATATCCGACATATCAACAAAAATTCCCCTACTTTAGCGGTAGCATACCCTAATGTTGCTTGCTACGAACCAATTTCCATTAAAACAAACTTTTTTCAGTCTAATTTTGACATATTTTATTCCCAAACCAAAATTTTCTTTCCCAACTATGATAATAACAACCCCATCATGCTTCAGGAACTGCTTGCCAGGTTTGATGAGCCATATAAGATTTTCATGGATGGTTCAAAATCGGATATGAGAGTTGGCTATAGGGTATATATACAGGACCAAGGTGAACATATCATGTGTAAACTAAATCAGCACTGCTCCATATATTCAGCTGAACTATTTGCAATTTACCAGGCCCTAAATTGGACTGTAAACAAGAAAATTTCCGACCACCAAATTGCAGTAATGACCGATTCCAAATCTGCATTGTTGGCTTTAAAAAATCACCATAAGCATATATACAAAAATGGAATTATTGTCAAAATTTTAGAACTGCAATTAAGATTAATAACTCTGTTTCTTTCATATGGGTAAAGGGTCATATTGACATTCCTGGTAACACTAAAGCAGATTATTTTGCTAAGGAAGCCGTCTCATAAGGAAGTGAGTTGGTTGAATAGAAGTGATTTAATTCAAACCCTAGAGAAAAATTGGGAAATCGAATGGTACTCCTTCTGTAACAGAAGTAACAACCTTTATACAATAATACACCCGGAATTACCAGCCAGGTCTTTTACCGAGAGAAGTTATCCTAGTAGAAAAATATATTCCATGTTTGTTAGATGTCTTTTTAATCACGCTACTGTAAAATCCCATCTGTTTAAATTTAAGTGATTCAGAATATTGCGATTGCGATGGTAGTTTCGATGATATCAATCATTGGATGTTTGGCTGTAGGTATAATGACGACGTTAATTACTTGATGAAATCCATTGTGAAAAAAAAATTCCACTTCCTCAGAATCAAGCTTGTCTGTTATATTTGACTCGACGTAACACTGACCTAAACGAAATCATATGGGAATTTTTTGATTTTTCCTACTTAAAAGATAAAAATTAAGCGAACTAGGGATATTAGCAGTCTAATCAAGCGTTGATTGGTTAGTTTTAAACACGTGATTAAAATAAACTGTTTTGTTTGGTTTTATTTCGGTGACAAATATTTTCTATCAAAAATTCACTTTATAACAATTAAGCATTTGAAAAACTTTTATCATCAAGGATTTTTTAACAAGTATCTCCTTTTATTAAAATTGAAAACATGAAAAAATAAGAAAAATAATTTGATTCCTAACAAACTGAAAAAATCATTGTAATGAGTCTTTGTTGTTTTAGATCTTTTAATGAAACGTGAATATTTATAATTTCTCAATTTTACCTAGTTACACATTATCAAAGGCAGTAAATCACCTAGACATATACATTTATCCTTCTTTTCGTAATTTATATTATTTATTATTATTTGTAAGATTGCGTCATTAACGTGTGTAACTGTTCCGATAACGATCAGGGTGTACAAAACCTTTTTTTAATGTATATTATTGCATAATTCTTAATGAGGACAATTTAAAATGAGCACAATGCAAAGTTAAAAAATATACTTTTGAAGTTGAAGGCACAACCGGAAGATTACGTGGATTGCAAGCTGTCGATGAGTATTTATACGTAGGTATACTGTATATAGTATCCAGTAGCGTTGTTAGTAATTTTAGTTTGATTGATGGGCATTCTTTAATGTGCCTTTTAAGAACAAGAAAAAGATATGGAGACCTATAAGAATCAGATGACACGAATGCTTAAAAGTGGTACGATTTTTTTGACATTAGTAAATCAGTTTGCACTATTCGCCGCTAGTTGCGCATTGTCTTATCCGCTGGTAAAAATTGATTTAGGATAAAATGATTAAATATCTCTCTTTTGTGTTTATTCCCGTAGAATTCCAAGGTGTTATCAGATTTCAAAAATTTTAACAAGTACATTTTTAACTATCATTATAATTTGTTTGCAATTTTCAGCTCTTATTTTATTTTTCGTTAGGAATATGATCCCCTTGTAAAATATTTTAGTCCAATACCAAATTTTGTAAAAAGACCATTTGAATAAGATTATAGGTAAAATCACTGTAAACTATTTCAAGCTACTAACCCTTTTTTTAGTTTTGCGAGTTTCTTGCTCTTAAATAGTTAATCATTATACAGTGTGTAAAAGCCAAATGGAATAAATTCATTATTTCGGTTACTGTACATATTTATAAAAAATCTCGAAACATGTCAAATTTAAATTATAACTTGACATTATTTAACGTGAAAATGCAACCCCTACCTTCAACCCCCTTAGAATGACAGGTGCAACCCCCAATTTTTTGAATGGGAAGTATAGGCTTCTAATATATTTATCATTTGAAAGGTCTCTTCATTCTCTATTCAAAAATGTTATTGTTTTTAAATTTGATGCAAAAATTAGCATAAAAAAATTAAAATCATGTTGTTACTGAAATTAGCTAAAATATACTCGAAACTTATTACAATATACTTAAAACTTATTTCCCATTTAGGTCTTGATAATGAGAAAGTGAACAAAAACCATAGCAATGTGGTTTTTAGATGGTAACCATTAAAAAACTTTAAAGAATTTCCGTGGCAACGCTATTTTGACAAGCAGTAGTAAATTGTTTTATTTAAGTTGTCATTGTTGTAATTTAAATTAAAGTTTGTTCAATTCAATTCTGAAAAATGGTTAGATTAACGGAAATGCATAAAATAACAGTTTTACAAATGATTGGTTGCGGAGATAACATCCGAACACAACAGGAAGTAACTCGCCTATTTCATGAGAAATTTCCTAATTTACCGCCTATATCCCAAGGAACAATAAGTAAAATAGAAAAGCAGTTTCGCAAGTTTGGTCATGTAAAGCAGATAAAAAAGCAGCTGCCAATGCACTGAGTGATGAACTCAAATTAGATGTGTTGCTTGAGTTTCAGGAAAACCCACATACATCGAGTAGACAGGCATCCACTACATTCAATGCTAGCCATACATCGTTGGCAAACATATTAAAAGAAAATAAATTGCATCCGTATAAGATGATACCTACTCAGGAGCTCATGGAAGACGGAGAACTTTTTTTTGTGAGCAAATGATGGACATGTTGAATAACAATATTATCCAATTAGAAGACGTTATGTTTTCTGATGAGTGTACTTTTTTACTTAACGGTCATGCTAATCGGCAAAATTGCCGCTACTGGTCCACGGAAAATCCTCACTGGATGAGAGAAGAACACACTCAATACCCTCAAAAGGTTAATGTTTGGGCAGGGATTGTAGGGAACAATATCATTGGTCCCTTTTTTATTGAGGGCAACTTGAATGGCAACAATTATTTGGCACTACTTCAAAATGATATTACAACGTTGGCAAATTTATATCCTGATCCAGGTAACCCTCAAGTTCCCGCGAATACGATATGGTTTCAGCAGGATGGAGCACCACCACATTACCAACATAATGTCCGGCAGTATCTCGGTACAATATTTCCCAATCGGTGGATAGGGAGGCGAGGATCGATTGAATGGCCAGCGCGATCACCTGATCTTACATTATTAGATTTATTTTTATGGGGATATGTGAAGAGCCATGTGTACAAAACTAAACCTTCTGATTTAAATGACTTAAAAGAACGAATAACGCTTGCGATTAGGTCGATCACGCCTGATATGTTAAATAATGTTACAAGACAGTTTTATTTGAGATTAGGATGTTGCCAAGACGTTCGCGGAGAACATTTTGAACATCTACTTCATTAACATTCATAGTTCTTTTTAGTGTTCTACATTTTATTACGTTTTGCATAACATTTTAGTTTTTGATTGTATTGTAGCGAATTTCGGTAACAACATGATATTAATTTTTTTTATGTTAATTTTTGCATTAAATTTAAAAACAATAACATTTTTAAATAGAGAATGAAGAGACCTTTCAAATGATATATCCAAAGCCTATACTTCCCATTTAAAAAATTGGGGGTTGAAGGTAGGGGTTGCATTTTCATGTTAAAGAATGTCAAGTTATAATTTAAATTTGACGTGTTTCGGGATTTTTTATAAATATGTACAGTAACCGAAATAATGAATTTATCCCATTTGGCTTTTACACACTGTATAGTTATGTCTATTTATACAATGGTTATATTTACACAACAAAAATAGTTTGAGTAAATATTAAGTTTTACCATATTTTAAAATGTTTATATTGTCCAAAAGTGCTTTTAAATTTAAATATAATATATTTGTCCCATATACATATAAATAAGTATAAGGTTATGTTTTTCCAACCCAAAATTTTATATCAATTTTAACTCTCAGGTGCAAAAAATTCGATCCATACGATTTTTTTAATAAAAAATTAAGATCTTTGGAATAAGTTATAGATTTAAAAATACGTATTGAATATCAATAAAACCCATAGTTTACAGAAAATAAATATTTATTTTATAGAGCCATTCACCATAATACAGAAAATTGAAAAATGAATGAAAACTTCTTGAATAAAAAATGGCAAAGGTACTCTTGGTAAAACTCGATATGCGTTTTCGGAATATTTTGATTTGAAAATTATGAAGTAATAACCGCTCCTCGTATAAGTTCGCTTTTCTCTAAGTTTGCCATGTAAAATATCGAGTTTTACCAAGAGTACCTTTTTGGTGCAGAATTAAACGATGTTTATGTTCACTTGGAGTTTTGACTAATAATTCTACCCTAAAAAAAGTTAGGTTGAATAATACGTTGTATGAATCGTGTAACTAGCGCCCTCTATGAGAGTTAGTTATAAAAACAAATTCATGGGATATATCAGCTTCCAAAACATATTCGTAAAAAATTTCATTACAATGGTGCCAGTAGTTTCGGCAAAATCGTAAGAAATGTGTAATTTTTATTTTCTTCAACGCCCTTTATCTTGAAAATGGATGGCGTTAGAAAAAAATTTTACTAAGCAAACCCCAATTATTTTTCAGTTTTTTACCTATCCTAGAGACGGTGTTACCTTTTTTTGAAACACCCTGTATATTATTTAAATATTGTAAATATTTATTAAACGGCTATTGGTTTTTTTTGGGAAATACCATTATTCAAACTTTTTATGTATAATTTCATCTAAAATCAAGTAAAAATGATTGTGAACAATTCATTTATGTACCTATAGAAATGTTTTAAGTAAGCCAATGGTTAAAACTAAATCTTCATAGACGGTTTTGTAATCGTATAATTATTACTTATAGAATATTCAATGACTTTTTAGTCGGTTCGGGTCTATTGTATAAGGCTAATGGGTTACTTCCACAATGAAATTTAAACGAGTGCAATGTCGCGTATAGAAAATTAATATTTTATGATCGTGGGTAAAATCTAGTAGTCCGTGGAAATATCAATTGTTCTCGATGAATCGAACTTGCCGCCGCTAAGTAATAATAAGTATGTAAATTATTTAATAAATTATAAATATACCGTAAATGTTACGATAATCTTAAACAAACTATACCTACGTGGGTTTTTCTCAGTTGTGTTCTACTACAACCTTAGAATTGTTTTAGTTTTTATATTTTATTATTAAAAATGTTAGTGCGTTGTTTTTATAGCTGTCATTGAGTTAAAAAAACTAATTTTTTTAAATAAAAGTGAAAGTTTTGTTAAAAAGTTTCATTGTCTAATGTTTTGATTTGGCAGCAAAAGTTTTTTGGTCTTTTCCGCAAGTTATACTTGAGTTAATATACGGGGTTGAAATTAAGTAGGTAAGTAACCAAATAAATGAAATTGATTGTATTAACCTTTAGTTTGTGGAAGTTTATCTAAAAATTAGTTTTTCGCGAAACAACTGTCATTAAGTTAAAAAAACAATATTTTGATTAAAAAGCGGAAGTTTTGTTTTTAAAAAGTTTTATTTTTAATGTTCGTTACCAAATAAATATTTTTAAAATAGAAGACTAATATTTATGAAACTTTTCAAGCACATTTTTTGTTAGTACTGTCGTTGTCACCGGAAATAACCTTAACTTCTTTTATTTAAATTTAAATAAAATATTTTTCATAGAAAACGAATAAAAATATCAAAGTCAATGTCACAAAATTTTATTTAATTTTAAAAACAGCAACTAGTTTCGGCCTATCAATAGGCCATCATCAGGCTAAAAATTAAAAGAGAAAGTGAAAACAATACAGATCAAAGAATCAGCATAAACCTACCTTAATAACTATAGTTGTAATTAAAAAATAACAACTTCTACCATGCTTGCATGTAGCAAAAGTTTATGTACCTATATCAAAATTGTGTCATTGAAAAAAGGAAAGCATTAAATGAAGGAAATAATGATTAAAATTAAATATTAAAAACTAAAAACTAGGTGAGTAGCAACTCATTAAACCTAGTTGAGTTATTGGTTAATAACAAGAGGAAAACTGTAATATAGCTTAAGATAAAGGTACCCAAAAGCCTGAAAATCAAAGGAGAGTAAGTATAAGCAGTATTTGTAAAAACCGCAAGAAAGGAAAAAGGTTAAAGACCCATTGGCAAATGCATCATATCTGTCATTTTTTGATATTTTTCTTCGTTTACCAATCAGTCACATTTGTGCTATGGATGACTTACTTCTATTTTTCATAGAGATTTTTAAATTGGTAATTTCTAAAAAAAACTGTTTAAGGGAGAATTAAATTTAAATTTTCTTGAAGCGGTTGAAAAATCCGTCACGTAGTAGAAGTAGATCCGTATTTATTCATTAGTAAAAGACAAAGTATTTTAAGGCCTAGGGATAGAAGTAAGCCAATCTAAAGATTGACGTTCGGTAATAAAGTTATTCAAAATTGACAAGTATCATTCACATAGGATACGATGTGTTTAAGAATTGTCAGCATAATTTAATCGACGGTCGTTTTGAAAATGGTCAGGGACCACAAAGATTTTGGTTTTAACAAAATGGAGCACATTATTAGAGATGCAAATTGTCAGCATTTCGAACATTTCAAATGATTGTTTTTAATTATTATTCTTATTGGTCTAACAAAAATATAGTTACGCCTATTCTTTAACTTGTAATATTAGTTGGGCGTTGGGCGCCAATTTGTAACCATATTATTACGTTGGACGTCAATTTGCAATATGATTTACATGTTGATAGTGAATTTATAAAAATATTTAGTGAACTTTAAAAAAAAAATAACAATATATCAAAAGAAAAAATGTAATTTACAATAAAACAACCATTAATCTGAATATCGTCTTTAATTAGTTGTAAAAGATATTTCAATAATTAACAAAATTTATAAATGTTTATCACAGCAAAAATTATGATAGTTAAATACCTCGGCTAGGGGTGAGTAAGTTCATTAGCTCTGACTATAGTACAATATTTGTTTCTTTAAGAAATTATAAGGGCGCCACTGAAATCTTTTTATTTTTTATGATACTACTGAAGAAAGTTGCTTTAAGCTGAGTTATTTAAATAAGCATCATAAGATGACAAAGATGTCAGAATAAACTGTCTATGAAGATAAAAAAATGATATGAAAATGTACAAACAGATAAAAGATAAATAGATTTCCTTGGTGCTAAAATGAATGAAGTTGAGAATACGTTACAAAAAAAATAATCCGCAAACAGTTCTTTAAAAATACTTATTCTAAATCAGTTGACGATATAGATAGATATAAACGGAGATAAAAGAGAAAAAAATATGGGAACAGTAAACTTGATATACCACAATAAACTTATCTGTTAACAATAGTGGACGATCCTTCGCCGCACCTTGGGGTCGCTACGGCACTGTCTAGGTGGTTCCATATGATTATGGAAGATCACGAGTGGAGGGATGATCTGCCCCAGTTGTAGAGATGATCCAGTTAAAAATGTGCATACGAGAGCTTAAAGTTTACAAGCTGTTCAAGTTTACTGAATTTTTAAATTAAAGAGATGCTTCTAATTTACTGAATCTTCAAATTAAAGAGATGCTTCTAGTTTACTGAATTTTCAAATTAAAGAGATGCTTCTAGTTTACTGAATCTTCAAATTACAGAGATGCTTTTAGTTTACTGTATTATATTCCAACTTTCTGTATATGACAATAAACCAATAGAAGAAATGAGACTGGGAATAATTATTAAAACCTCTTGAACTCGATAATGCCAACTCATTAGTACACCTCGTAGCGTAGCTACTTTGAACTTCCAATTATAATTATAGAGACCGTATTCATTATTTTATTATTAAAATTTTTTTAGGAAAGATGGAGCTAGCGGTACTAATTGAATTTAATATTTAGAATACCAGGTGCTTAAAATGTTAACAGGTACTGTTACAAACTGTACAATAGATTACATCACTAGGAGTACTAGGAGTAAAAGTGACTCTTTTGCTTTGAGTCCTTAGTTTGCAATGAGGACTAAACACAAAAAGAGCAATTTTATCCGTGTAATTTATACTATTTGTGTTGCGTGAAATTAATGAAATTTGAACATAAACTCATTTATATAATTCTGAAATACGATAAATTACTATTTAACTAAACAGCCGATTTTTTAACGTTTGCAAAAGTTTTGTTGTTTAACGTCTTTGTGGACTTCCACAGAGTAAAGGGTAGTACAATAAATTTCATTAAGTTAATAATAAAAAATAAAGTAAATGTTTTTCATTGTTTGTTTGTTTGTTTGTTGCCCTGTGTATGTCTTGTAAATACTTATATGTTCTTAAACTGAATGAAAAGGCAAGTAATATTTTAAAACAACTTTGAATCCAGGGATTAATACTCTTTAAGGCTGTTCTACTGCTTTTCCTTCGAGCGAAGCTGAAAGGTCTGTCATCTATCCCATAA
Source organism: Ophraella communa (assembly GCA_035357415.1). NCBI lineage: Eukaryota > Metazoa > Arthropoda > Insecta > Coleoptera > Chrysomelidae > Ophraella > Ophraella communa. Next base: position 4,006,646 of record CM068994.1, read on the forward strand.
AATATCTCTGCACGTAACAGTCGCTTAGTACGAATACCTACAAATTAAACACCAATTAGTTCTCTCTTATTTCAACGCTCAATGAGATTGAACTTCGTCTTGCATGTCTTGTGCAACACGGACTGGCTCCAAATGTGTGTTATTGCGTTAATATGATGTCACTTTTCTTTGAATTTAATTTGACAGGAAAATAACTTTAGCATGTTTCTGTAGAAACAAGAGTACGACGTTAGAGGCCGTGGATTCTGAGTTCTTTTTTTACTGAGGTTAAGGCAGCTAAGAGATCTCTTCTGGTCATAGTTCTTCAGTAGTATCTTAGACTGCCTCAGTCCTTCCAGCTGATTCCAGTACTTGGATTTTTCCTTCTCCATTTCTTCCCTTAGTTTTCCTAAGATTACTCTACTGCTGATCCCACAAAATGGTTCTGGTCTTAAGTGTGGGGTTTCAGCTCCTTGTTTTGCCAGCTTGTCTGCTGTTTCGTTCCCCTCTATTCCTATGTGTCCCGGGACCCATAGGAGGGTGACAGTGTTCTGGTCCAGTTCATTTAATTTGCCTAGGCATTCCCAAACCATCTTCGAACTGATTAAATTTGAGCTCAATTTGGAATAAATTTGAAATAAAGTAAAGTTAAAATATATAACTTTTGACTCCTATTCTTTTCAATAATCCGTTTGCTTCTGCAAATTTAACAATACGAAATATCTTAGCATCTTGTAATTAAATGTATCTAATTAATACATTATTTTTATTTAATGTTTAATGGTTACAGACAACAGCCAATGGCAATACCTTAAATATTTTTGCAGAAAACTTTTATTATCTTCCATCAAAGTCAACAGTTTATCTTGTGAAGCGGAAGTACTTGCGAGAGCTTATCTATCTAACTGCATTATATTTTAACGAGACAAACCTAATTTCCCCTACGTTATCGATCAAATCAAAGATACTGAAGATGTTATCGACAAGATGATTGCATAGTGGTAAACAAAGAGTACATTTTCGTGACATAACGGATCTCTAGAAACTTTGTCAGGGTCGAGAAGTACGTATATACCTACTAACATCAGAAAATTATGTAAATAGTAAAAGAGTTCGAAAGGTCAATGAATATTTGCAGTGGCGTTGCAATTAGTAGTTTCACTATTAATTTTTGTGAATAAATCACTTTAGTCTGTTCAATTTGATCAAGAAATATTATCTCTTGGTAAAATAAACTTCAAACTAATAAAAAAAGTTGGGTAAGTTGTACTATCTATGCAACCAATATATCAAATACAGATATGGTATTCTTTTGTTTCCAAGGTAAAATCCTTTAACAGCAACAGAAAGAACAAAAAAATTGAGAATTACAGGAGTTAAACGCCAGTTACTTGCCATGTTCTGATGTTTCCTCAGATTATAGCAGCTCTTCGAGTCCTATTTTCCTGAGGAAGTTTAGGACATCGTCGGGCTTCAAATCAGGTAGATCCTCCTCTTCCATTTCACAATTAAAATGTTATTTAGATAGCAGAGAATTTTTATGTTCCGCTGAATAGCATCTGACTAAACGGCCGTCATTGTAATTTATAAATTAGGAAATAATATCCTTAAATAAACCCCAGAAATCTCTTTAAAGATTTTTTGTCGGATGGATACTCAAGTTATCTATCTCTATATTATAAATTGTAAGTAATTCGACATGTGCATAACTATATAGTTGATTATAGAAGTAACATGTTCTGCTGCGTGAAGCTAAAAAATTATTCACTTTAAACGTTATCCTTTGGACGTACATTCATCAATAACATATTTTTTTGCTGTCATTTCACCTAGTATTACAAATACAACTCATTACATTTAATTGCTTGTTACTAATACACGACAGATCGTTTATTCAGTATAATAGCAACTTTTGTTACGATCGATTTCAATTATCATCCTTATGGAGTCGATTTATTTGAGATTGATATTTCTCACAGAAACAATACGTCAATCTGCAGAACCGCGATTGGATATTTAATGAAAAATGGTGGGCGTGGATCAAAATCGTATCTAAGCAATTCTGCAGACTCGTATTTAGCTACGAAACCAAGAAGCACTTTAATTATTTGTTAATAATAGCAAAGAAAATATATTAACTTCTGCAAGAACTGCAATAAAACTGGTATATACATAATAATGCAAAGTTATAACAATGTAAAATGGGTGGGACAGATAAAAATATTGGTTCCTTTTTATTTTTTATAGCCTATAACTATGATTTTTTCATAAATGAAAGTAAATATCTCTTTTTTACAGCTCAATGAATAATGAAACAAATACGTATTGAAAAATCTTTTATCGACAATGAACTTCACCTTTGTGTAGTCTTGCGGGCCTGATTACAATAAGCATACAAAAGGAAGTCGGAGCTAATTCAGGATTAGAAAGTGATGGCAGTGACACTAACGTGTCAGTAACACATAAAAAAATAATTTACCTAATTATGTTTATATTAAGTTATTTTGCGGAAAGTGGTCTTTATATTTTTCAATAGATTTAAGGAAGAAGTTACTTGGTATCATTGTTGAGCTGGTCAATATAGAAAAATTTTCGTATTATAATTGAAGGATTACCAGTTCAAATAATAGCAAACATTTAAAATTTGAAAAAATTGAGTGTCAGACATTTAAACTTAAACTAACTGCATAAAATCAGATACAGCAGTTGTTTTCCTGGAACTTTCTAGAAATTTAATTCTTAAAATGTAAACAACCTAGTTTTTGATTTTCTTGACAAATTGAGATCAGATGCCTATCGAGAAAACTGCCCAGAGCGAACAAGGCAACGCAAAAGGAACACAGTTTGGTGGAATAATTATCTCGAGGAATTAAGAATCGAGATAAAGCCAAGCTCATCCTAAACTGGGACCTTTAGAGGAGTAAGCTCACGCATTATAATAAGGAGATCCGGAAGGCCAAAAGGGGCTCATGGAGAAGGTTCTGTGAGGAAATTTTAGAGACCATATCCACAAGGTCCTGGCCAAGGTGGACTCCAATAACAAGGTGAGTTTCCTGAAGAAAACGGACGGGAACTATGCGGGTACCGCTCAGGAAAGTTTGAAAGTGCTGATTAAAGCACACTTCCCAGAAGCTACCCAGTGGGGAAGACTGACAAATAAAATAAGATGGGCCTTGGATGAATTTCAACCCTTTAAATCACCGGGTGAGGACGGCATATATTCGGACCTACTGCAGAAGTGTAAAGAGGCACTAGAACTAAGTAAGATTTTCAAGACTAGCCTAGCTTGGAAATATACTCCGGTCATATGGAGGAAGATGAAGGTCCATCTACCTTAGCCACTTTTCTGGTTATAGAGGGGCATTCAGTAATGCTTCTCCAATATCTATAAACAGGTGCTTGAAAAGAAGGGGGGTAGAACCCATTATTTGTAAGTGGCTTGCGGGAAATCTAAGGAATAGGGTGACGCAACTCTTACAGCGGGGGTGGGAAGGGGTTGCCCACAAGGTGGCGTTTTATCGCCCCTTTTGTGGGCGATCCTGGTAGATACACTTTTAATTTGGCTGTCCGAGGAAGGCATCCAGTGCCTGGGCTATGCGGACGATATTGCTATCGGGATAAGGGGGCGATTCCCAAACACGATAACAGAGCGTACCCAAAGGGTGTTTAATATAGTGAGGGAGGAAGGGTTAGCGGTAAACCCCCACAAAACCACACTGGTACCATTTAGAAATAAGAGAAAGTTGCAAGATCTGCGAAAGCCGCAACTTAACGGTGTGGAAATTCCATTTGTGAAAGAATACCTAGGGGTAATCGGTGACCAGAAGCTTACATGGAATTCTCACGTCGAGAAATCCACACACAAAGCCAGAATCGCCCTGGGAAGATGCAGGCAAATGTGCGGGAAGAATTGGGGATTAAATCCAAACATGCCCAATTGCTTATATACAGGGTGATTGATTAGTGCGAGGAAGCTCAGTAGATCTATTATAGACAAAAAAGCCACTAATATACATTCTCAGATGCGCTTGCATTATCGAGATGCGATACAAAGACGCTGAAAGTGGTATTGGTCACTTTCCTAAGCATAACACTTGCAAACAAAGCAAAGTTTCTTTTACAAATGTAAATGACCACTTAGCACCTGCGCTTGGTGCATCAAAACTTTATTTTGTGACGAACCTTCGTAAAAAAGAAGAAATAGTTAGGCTACCTCGTGTTTATCGTTTTTTTTTTAATGAGTCTTTTTTAATATTATCGCTAAAGTACCTTTCTCTACTTTTCATTTTTGTATTATTTTTCACTCCCTACAAAAGATCACTACCTACAAATTATAAAGCTTGGCGATATATTACTGCACATTTTTAAATGTTTTGTTTAAATTGGTTGCTACGTATTAACCGAAATATTTTTGTTGTTACAGATAATAACTATGTAAATGAACAATGGGAACAATAGACAGCGGAACAGATACGCTTTTTTCGGATGAATCACCCTGTGACTTGATTACCTCTCCAAGTATTTGTTCTGGAGATGACACCGAAGTCCAAATGGAGGACACTCAGTCCATTAACAGCAGACTGGCTCCCCCTAATATACAACCTTACAGTGGTGTTCTGGAAAGGGTAAATTGTTTTAAACATTTCTTTTTGATTAACTAAAGCTAAAACGATTTATTAACATAAATAGTTTTATATAGTTTGAATACAATACAAAATATAAAATTTTGCATATATGATGTTCCAACATCATATTGCAAATAATTGAAAAATAATGGGGGTTACGCAGTATCGAGTTTTATTAAGAGTATACCCTTTTGAAGTAATATTCATCATCATCATAATCAAACAGCCATTTGCATCCACTGCTGGACATAGGCCTTCCTTAATCTTTGCCACTGTGCTTGGTCTCTCGTTACTGTCATCCAGCGTGTGGGTAAACGTCCTCTGTTTCTAAATGCTTCTTCTCTAGGTCTCCATTCGATTATTCTTTTGGCCCACTGGTTGTCGGTTCTTCTGGCCACATGGCCTGCCCAGTTCCATTTTAAACGGGCTATTACTCGGTCTCTCAAATATAATCCTAGCATCGCTCGTTCCATTCTTCGCTGCATTACCTGGATCTTGTTTATAGTCGCTTTTGTTAAGGTTAGAGTTTCGGAGCAGTACTTTAACATTGGTAGAACGCATTGCTCGAACACTCTTCCCTTTAAACAAACAGGGATTTCGGATCTGAAGATATGATTTAGCTTTCCAAAGGTGGCCCATGCTAGCTCAATCTTTCTACTTATTTCACAAGTCTGGTTGTCTCTTCCAATTCGGATTTCGTGTCCCAGGTATTTGAAGGAGCTTACTTGTTCGATATTCTCAATGTCTATGCATAAGGTTTCACTTAACACAAGATTTGTCATGTATTTTGTTTTTGATTGATTTATATTTAACTCTATTGTTTTGGAAACAGCGTTTAAATCAATCAGCATACTTTTGACATCGTCTATACGATCTGCTATTATTACATCGGCGAATCTAATCAATTTGTTTGAACATGTATTCCAACAGAGTAGTGAATAATTTTGGTGAGATACTAAAGTCGGTGGTGTTTTCATGAAGCCTCAAACATGCTTTTGCGTTTTCGTATATATATTTTATGATTGCTATACAATGTGTAAAAGCCAAATGGAATAAATTCATTATTTCGGTTACTGTACATATTTATAAAAAATCCCGAAACACGTCAAATTTAAATTATAACTTGACATTCTTTAACGTGACAATGCAACCCCTACCTTCAACCCCCTTAAATGGGAAGTATAGGCTTGTGTATAGGTCTCTTCATTTTCTATTAAAAAATGTTATTGTTTTTAAATTTGATGCAAAAATTAACATAAAAAAAATTAAAATTATGTTGTTACCGAAATTCGCTAAAATATACTCGAAACTTATTACAATATACTTAAAACTTATTTCCCATTTATGTCTTGATAATGAGAAAGTGAACAAAAACCATAGCAATGTGGTTTTTAGATGGTAACCATTTAAAAACTTTAAAGAATTTCCGTGGCAACGCTATTTTAACAAGCAGTAGAAAATTGTTTTATTTAAGTTGTCATTGTTGTAATTTAAGTATAAAGTTTGTTCAATTCAATTCTGAAAAATGGTTAGATTAACGGAAATGCATAAAATAACAGTTTTACAAATGATTGGTTACGGAGATAATATCCGAACATAACAGGAAGTAACTCTCCTATTTCATGAGAAATTTCCTAATTTACCGCCTATATCCCAAGGAACAATAAGTAAAATAGAAAAGCAGTCTCGCGAGTTTGGTCATGTAAGGCAGATAAAAAAAAAGCTGCCAATGCACTGAGTGATGAACTCAAATTAGATGTGTTGCTTGAGTTGCAGGAAAACCCACATACATCGAGTAGACAGGCATCCACTACATTCAATGCTAGCCATACATCGATAGTAAACATATTAAAAGAAAATAAATTGCATCCGTATAAGATGATACCTACTCAGGAGCTCATGGAAAACGATTTTGATAGGAGAACTTTTTTTGGGAGCAAATTATGGACATGTTGGATAATGATATTATCCAATTAGACGTTATGTTTTCTGATGAGTGTACTTTTTTACTTAACGGGCATGCTAATCGGCAAAATTACCGCTACTGGTCCACGGAAAATCCTCACTGGATGAGAGAAGAACACACTCAATACCCTCAAAAGGGTAATGTTTGGGCAGGGATTGTAGGGAACAATATCATTGGTCCCTTTTTTATTGAGGGCAACTTGAATGGCAACAATTATTTGGCACTACTTCAAAATTATGTCATTCCAACGTTGGCAAATTTATATCCTGATCCAGGTAACCCTCAAGTTCCAGCGAATACGATATGGTTTCAGCAGGATGGAGCACCACCACATTACCAACCTAATGTCCGGCAGTACCTCGATACAATATTTCCCAATCGGTGGATAGGGAGGCGAGGATCGATTGAATGGCCAGCGCGATCACCTGATCTTACATTATTAGATTTCTTTTTATGGGGATATGTGAAGAGCCATGTGTACAAAACTAAACCTTCTGATTTAAATGACTTAAAAGAACGAATAACGCTTGCGATTAGGTCGATCACGCCTGATATGTTAAATAATGTTAGAAGACAGTTTTATTTGAGATTAGGATGTTGCTAATACGTTCGCGGAGAACATTTTGAACATCTACTTCATTAACATTCATAGTTCTTTTTCGTGTTCTACATTTCATTTTATTACGTTTTGCATTACATTTTAGTTTTTGATTGTATTGTAGCGAATTTCGGTAACAACATGATATTAATTTTTTTATGTTAATTTTTGCATTAAATTTAAAAACAATAACATTTTTGAATAGAGAATGAAGAGACCTTTCAAATGATACATCACAAGCCTATATACTTCCCATTTAAAAAATTGGGGGTTGTACCTGTCATTCTAAGGGGGTTTCACGTTAAAGAATGTCAAGTTATAATTTAAATTTGACGTGTTTCGGGATTTGTTATAAATATGTACAGTAACCGAAATAATGCAGTCTGACAGAGCTGTCCACATTTTTTGGTGATTCACTGTATCGAAAACCTTTTCATAGTCTACGAATGCTGGATTGCAAGTTAACTGTCAGTTTTCCAAGTTAGTGACTTGATAAAATAAACTTTCTTGAATAATATTGTGTTTTTGGAAACTGACGTATACAAATGAAAAACAAATAAATATTATTTTACACCCGGTAACAACTGTATTGATTTTGCTATTCAGTCACTTTCCAACAAAGCGATGATTATACTAGACACTAAAAATACAGTTTACAAAGTGTTTTTTTTTTATTTAAATAAGATTCTACTCAAGCATCGTTTTAAAAAAAAATCGGTTAATTCGCCTTCCACGAAACATAAGAAGGATTCGAGAGTTCACACAATCTGAAAGGAACTATACAATACTGTTTACATTTACTTCGTATACGAAATACCGTTAGTTTTAAATTGCTTCGATATATAAAATAATTAAATTTTTCATTCGTGAGAAATTCATTTCTAACCATCACGTATTTGATCGTTTTGTCAATCGAACATTTCAAGTTCAAGTAAATGTATCCACAAACCTAATCAGCTAATTATTACTTAATGCCAGACATAATAGCATTTTTTTAGTGTTTGTTGTAAAGAAATATTTTGTAAAACTAAATTTCAATAAAATATTGAGATGAATAACTAAGTTCAGTAAAATTAAAAAGTAAAACTTACCTCAATATGTAAATACAAAAAGTATTTCAGAATAATTTTTTATTAAAATACCAGTTACTTTTCTTTATTTCATTTAAAGTATTCGGTATACTAATTTTAATGTGAAACATTCAAATAGATGGAGAATGTATTTGACAACTTTATCTTGGATAGGATCCTGTAGTATTATTCAATAATAATCAAACTAGTCCCTATTCATATAACAAGTTACAATTCATGTAAAAATTTACAATTCACATAGTTTTATCCTGAAATTAAAGTTAGAATCTGAAACAAAAACAATACAATTAAAAACTATTAATCTAATTCATATGTTTAATAAACAAATGTGTAATTTAAGTAGTTAAATGTTTAAATATTATTTATAAAGTTAAGAAACTTGTTAGTCTTCGATATTAGATAAGTATTCAGACAAATTATCACAAACTGAGGTATACCTAAAAACACAAAAACTGTATCAATAAATGTATCAAACAAAAGTGAAATCAGTGTACAAACTTTTAAAGTTACAGTGATAGACAGAATTATTATTATTTATTATTATTATTATTATAGAAGATTAAAGAAGCCGAGGTCTAGGACCTATATAGCTCCTACAGAAAAAAAAACATATATCGAAACAAATGAAATAACCTTATAGTACATAGATAATACAGTAAAATAAAACAACATATTTTCCACAAAAGTACAATAGAAAACTAGATGATAAGAACACAACATGAAAATACATTTATAAATACAAAGATATCAGTTGAGCATAGTTAATTTATAGGCATCGTAGTTGTTTTTGAAAGAGTTAACACTCAAAGCGCTGACAACGTTTGGTGGAAGAGAGTTCCAACTGTCAAACACTCGATTTGACAGAAAACCCTCGCGGCACTTTGTGTGAAATTGTTGTTTTTTTAATTTAAAGCAATGTCCTCGGAGCCTTGAATCAGTATTTAATGAAAAAATGTGTGACAACACAACCAAATTTATTATTTATAGCTCTGCAGACTATCATTAAATCGCCGCGAAGCATTCTATCCCCGAATGTCGGACAGCCAACCGATCTTAAACGTTCTTCATAGGACGGACGACGTATCCCGTATGGAATCATAGTTGCCCACCTTTGTACAGATTCAAGACGAGTGGAATCCCGTGCCCAGCCCGTATTCCACACAGGACCAGCAAACTCCAAAGTTGGTCTCACGAAGGTATTAAAAATATTCGCAAAATTTTGAGGAGAAATTTTGCAAAATGACTTAGAGAGAAGGTAAAGTGAACTTTTAGCTTTACTGCAAATATACTGAATGTGTTCGGACCACGATAATGTTTCTGTGACAAGTATTCCCAAATCTCTCTGCTAAGAAACAGTTTCCAAGTTTGTGTTAGAGAGTACATACCTATTTCGTGGTTTATTTTTACCTAGGTGGAGCTCTGAGCACTTTGATGCATTTAAAGGTAAAAGCCAGACATCCACCCATTTCGATACTCTGTGCAAATCAGCTTGGAGTCTGTCATGTTCAGATAGAGAAACAGAAAGAGAACAGGTCCTAAAACCGATCCTTGTGGCATCCCACTAAACACATCAAACATTGAGGAGAAGGAGTCTCCAATACGAACACAAAACTTCCGATTAGTCAAGAAAGCTTCAATCCAACTAAGCAGGTTGCCTCTAACTCCGTTATGTTCGAGTTTAAACAGTAGACGTTTAGTCGGAACGAGATCAAATGCTTTGGAAAAGTCCAAAATATAATGTCCACCGGTTGTTTACTGTCCAAAGCTAGAGACCAATCATTTACGCACGACAACATATTCGTCACCACAGACCTGCCTGGTACAAAACCGTGTTGAGACGCTGGGATTCTATCATGTTCAGTTAGAAAGTTCATTAGGAAATCACGAATTATAGATGCCATAATTTTGACAGCGATAGACGTTAAACTTATAGGCCGGTAGTTTTCGGGATTTAGCTTATCACCCTTCTTAAAAATCGGAGTGACACTTGATGTTTTCCAAATATTTGGGAGGCATTGAGTTGAGAAAGATGTATGCATAATAGCCTGATTTAATGATAACAAACTCATATAGTGAAAGCTTAAAAGACTATTTCAAACCACCATTAATAAAGTTTGAAATGAGACAATTTAATTAGGAAAAATATATTTAAGTTAGTAAATTAAGTTTGTATATTAGTTATAAGATATTAATCTTTGATAATATCAAGAGATTTTATTTCAATCAGTAATTATAATAGATATCTAGTCCATATAATAGATTAAATGAAAAGCTTAATTTTATTTCTTTTAAGTTAAATTAGTATTTAAAAGTTATAACAGGACTATTTTAAGAGATTTATGCTTAGATTTAGGTTCGTTTTAGGTTATAAGCTCAAATTTATAAAGATTTCAATATAATTGACATACCTAAAAGTAGCACATTTCAAACTCCAATTTTATAGGGAAAAACTGATCAAAAAATAATTTAACCAGCTTTTTAATGAATGTAAGAGTATAGATTTTCTTTATATTATGAAAGAAATAGTCAAACATGTAAAAATATTTCATCATTTTTCTTAAATTTAGGTTAAATTTTGCAAATTTAAACAAATGAATTACTAATTATATGTTATTATTGTCATCATTGGAAAAAGTATAAAAGGACCAGGAAATTGAATTTTCCCTCTCTTGTTTCTCGCTGATCCATGCCATATACGTTGATACGTTAATAAAATATTTTGATAAATTAAAGTATTTAACAAAAATATTATTTATAAAGTATTTTAACAGTATAAAAGTACTTACCAATAAGGTCAATTCAACAAAAACAATCCAGATTATACTCGTAGCAGAATTTAATAGATTCATTTCATCGCTTCTGGAGGTACAGCCTGGCAGACATTTTGGATAATCGTTTACGACCGTTGTGCCGAACATCTATATTCGGGTCTAATCGTAATTTGCATATTGTAGGTATGTTGTGCTTTGAATTCATTTTAAGGATGGCCTATTTATTGTGTATAACCAATCACGGTTTAAATAATAATACAGTACGGCTTTATTTGTTTTTTATTGCAACCTCTTTACTGATTCCTTTTTTGACACGGATTTAGAATTTTGGTTTTTGATTGTGACTATTTACTGGATTTTCTTATTCTACGACGACATTGGCACAGATTTTGGTTTTCTATTTAACAAATTGTGATATTTTAATTTTAAGATATCAAATAAAATATTAAGATTTAGACTTGCGCTTTTCACTAATTTATTTTTTATCCTCTTTTCACCTAAATTAAAAAAGAAAGCATCATTACATTTGACATTTCCGACAAAAAATAAAAAAATAATTACTTTTTTTACGTAGAACTCCCAAGCGGAGACAAAATTGTTTAATTGTGGTATTTTTGTTATGCATCTGATTAAACAGAAGAATCTCTTTTAAATGAGGCTAAAATCATTGAAATCGGTTAAAAAACAAAAAAAAAGCTATACGACATATGTTTATAACAAGTTTGAACCTTCCCCACCCCCCTATTTGAAGAGTATTGGCAAAAAGTCCCTAACCAACATTTTTCATAATCTCATCAAGACAAAAATTGTATTTTTAGTATACCTTTAGTATATCTCTTTCGGAGATAATCACAATATTATGTTTTTGAGTGTTCGTTGTAATGTTGTAATAAACTACCTCGCAGACCTTAGTGGGACACCCTACCCTGTATATAAAATTTTATTACAATTAGTTATTTTTATTGATTTTTTAAAACCCTTAAACACCCCCTTAACATAAGCCAATAAGTTTAATATATTAAAAAATAAAAAGCATTGATCTTATAAATGTTTTTGTCAATTTTTGTTTAAATCTGATATCTATTTCTGTTTTTAAAAACAATTATTTCGAAACAACACCAAACAACTGGTTACTATTCTAAATCCGACTGTACCTCTTTCCCCTAATTGTGAAGGTCCGAGCAGTTTAATTTTAAATTACCCTGCCTCGCAAAATTTTATTTTTATTAATTTTTTTTTTATAAAAATATCTCTATATTTTCTTTAGTGTGTATATTTGTAACCTAAAACATTAATCACATGGCTATTGAATATTTTATAAGTAGGCAGACATATTGTGATGGTAACTATTCACCAATATTTAAAAAAAAAACTAATTTTATAGTATCGAGGTCTTTGCTAAAAATACTTATATTAAGTTGAGTGTAATTCATATTACACACAATAATAATTTATGCGTTCTAGTTTAACACTGCTTTTGGCAGATTTTACCTTTCTGGCCGTTAGTTACTTTACAGACGAGGTCTAGTAGACCGTGAACTTGAACATATACCTACTTTAATAGAATGCCTCACTGAAGAATTAAAATAATAATTGTTTATTAAAAAAAAACTGTTGGTTGAAATAAATTTATATTTTAATCATCTTTCTTACTACGCGTCTACTCTAGAAGCAAATAGTAAAGACGGTATTCGTTTTGTTAATGAGTTAATTTATTCAACATTATAGGCCAACAGACCCAGATAAAGTCTGAAGAAGATGGTACCGCTAAATATAATGGTTACAGTACCCGAGGCAGTACCACATGACTGGTACCTAAATAATTATAGGTAGGTTAGTTTTCAGACGAAAGTAATAACTGACAGAATAAAAAATTGTTTATACAGATGAGAGCTTATTTTTCTAATCTCTCTTATTTGTTGTCATTAAAAAGAGATAAACATATCGATATTTTTGTTCTCTGTTTGACACTTTATCAAATAAAGAGTAAAACACTAAACAAAATATTCTGTCATTTTCGTTAATTTAATTTGTTGTTTGGTTGTGTTTGGTTTATGAAAGAAATTACTTCTATACTATTTTTGGTTCGAAAATAAAAATCCCTAACACCTTCTCTTGGTGTTATAGCGGTTCCTTCAAAAATAACCAATAAAAGTAATTGTTCTCTCGGGGAGCAACCCTTCTATCGGTACAGTGAGAGAATGAATTTCATGAATACGGTTTTGGCATTTTCAATAGAACCACGCCCAATTTCTATTGGCTGTTCTATTCTATCACCGTCAAGAATAGGGGTCATGTTTGTTTATTACAGATAAACACGATTTTCTCTTCTGTCATATATCTTGTCAACTGGTACAATCAGTTAGTCACAGAACATGGTGTTTTGTGCCGCCAGTTTTTTGAGAATACTTGAAACGAACGTAGCTAAACTGTGACAACGTTGACTTTTAAACACACTTCATTATTGGTTATTAGTTGGCGCTACATTTAAAACTTACTAATTATTTATTGCTAAATTTTACGAAATGAGAAAAATTAATTGCAAAATGAATACCAATATTAGTAAGTAGGTATTTTATCATAAATATATATTGCTATCATTTTGATTAATATGATCCTACTAAACTAGTCCATTAGACGAAAAATTGTCAAGTATTCAAGTTTCTAGGTTACCTATTTAGGATCAAGTGATACTCGTTGTATTTTTATTGGAACTTGTTCCTCACTTCCGCTTCCATTTTATTCGCTACCAGCTGCTGAAGTTGGATTAAAGTAATTTGTTACGTTGAAACGTTTGACATATAGACTAATGTGTTATGTTAATAATTATATGTCCGGTTTGTTTTCATTATTTTACTTTTAAGACATGAAAGTGATTTTGCAGTAAGTTGATGTTCCTTTGTGCTGGATTTGATTAATACAACACCATACAATCTAGTTGCTAATATACGAGGGCTGCTTTTTATATATATATTTTGCACGCGTTTGAACCAATTGTCGAAGCACTTTTGCCACTCTGATTGAGGTATCTCCACTTTGTAGAAAAAACTTAACGGGGCAGCCCCATAATGATAAATTTTAGTTCGATATTGTCAACCACGGATTAAAAATAAAAAAAAGGTTAATCCAATCAACTTTCAGTCACGTTTTCAGATAAAGTATAAATTGACGTCTATGTGATAATACTCTTAAATTTTGACAAAAGTTTTACTGTAAATTATTATTTTCTTACCACATATTAATCAATAAATTTATTAAACTGATTTATACCCGGTGCATAGCACAACATTATAACCCACGAATTCTTTCACCTTCATCTTCTTCATCAACTTCGATGACCCCTAGATAAACTCAAACATAGTGATCTTTTTGTTGTTATTCTTGACATGATCATTTAAATAGTGAAATGTCTGTGATCAGTGATCGCTGACCAATAACAATCGTGACTAGAAAGAATAATTGTTAAATCAGGCTATATATGAAAGAATAGTTATAACATTGACCCGATTTATACAAGATGACCCTTTAATAATTTAAAAAAATAATGAAATCTATTAAAAATATTCTGCAATACAAAAACTCGCTGAATCATTTGTCGAATAAAACAAAATAAGTTGACTAATATATGTCAATATTGTAAAATCACTTCTTTTCTTTCCAGAGGATATATGGCCCTAACTTATAACATAAAGCATGTAACTATCTGTACTTACCAAAGATTATTACTCAAGCCAATCATAACTGTTCGATTCTGAAACAAATACGTATTTCTCAGGTTTAATATTCCCGTTAAAATTCGGAGCCTTTTTTACTGAGGTTGAGGCAGCTAAAAGATCTCTTCTGGTCATACTTCCCCAGTAGTATCTTAGATTGCCTCAGTCCTTCCAGCTGATTCCAGTACTTGGATTTTTCCTTCTCCATTTCTTCCCTTAGTTTTCCTAAGATTACTCTACTGCTGATCCCACAGGATGATTCTGGTTCCAAGTATGGGGTTTCAGCTCCTTTTTTGCCAGCTTGTCTGCTGTTTCGTTTCCCTCTATTCCTATGTGTTCTGGGACCCATAGGAGGGTGACAGTGTTCTTCCGGCCTAGTTCATTTAGTTTGCTTAGGCATTCCCAAACCATCTTCGAACTGATTATATTTGAGCTCAGCGCTTTGATGGCTGCTTGACTATCCGACATGATCACAATCTCTTGTCCGCGGTAGTTTCTTCCAATATTGAGTTCAACACATCTTTCGATGGTGCGGACTTCTGCTTGAAAGATGCTCGGGTATATGCCCAAGCTTTCTAAGTATTTGGCTCTCGGTCCAAAAACTCCTATCCCAGTTCCCTCGTCTAGCTTGGAACCGTCCGTATACCACTTTATGGTATTCTGATTTAAATGATGTATGGTGTCTTCATCCCATTCAGATTTATTACTCAAACTTGTGATGAATTTTCTCACAAAGTTGAATTTCTTTGGCATATCATCTTGGGGCATTTCCCAAGTTTGATCAAAGTAAAGTGATCGAGGTTTTCCCTCATAATTCCTTCTTTGATCATTCTATATATCGTTTTTTTCCTTACACTTTCTAACAGAATATGCAGTGGGGTCAAGTTTAAAATCACCTCCATTGCAGCAGTGGGGCTAGTTCCCATTGCTCCAGTGATACATGAACAGGCGTCTCTGAATCTTCGAGAGATTTTTCCTCGTCGTACTCAGATTAGCCCTTGCTCCCCAAGCCACTGCCCCATATGTGATTATTGGTCTCACTATTGCTGTGTACATTCATTGCAGAATACGTGGGTTCTATCCCCAGTTCTTTCCTGCAATGTTCCTGCACACCATGAGGGCCTTGGTTGCTTTGTGTATTACTTCGTCTTCGTGTTTATTCCAGAGTAACCTGCTATCTAGGATTAGCCCTAGATATTTGACCTCTGTTTTCCACTCGACGATGTTCTTCCCTATTCTTATAATTTTTAGATTGGGTTTCTTTTTCCTTGTAAAGGCTACTAGTGTGGTTTTGGTGTGGTTGATGCTGAGTCCCACCGAGTCACACCATTGTTTCGCAATGTTCAGTCCTCTTTGAACAATATCACAGAGGACATTTTCATACTTCCCTTTTGCCAGGATAACCATGTCGTCGGAACATCCTTGACATGGTAGGCCTTCCCTAGTCAATTGACCGAGTAGACTGTCCACAGTGAGACTCCACATAAGTGGGGATGCAACTCCCCCCTGTGGACTGCCTCTGGTCAAATTAATGAAGATAGTGTCTTGTCCTGCCTCCATTTCTGCGATTCTTGTAGATAGCAGTTGCGACATCCAGATGGAAGTCGTTCTATCTACTCCTTTCTCAATCAGTGCTCTTTTGACTGCCTCATGTGGCGTATTGTCAAAGGCCCCTTCTATGTCTAGAAAGGCACATACCACGGTCTCTTTTTTATTCAGAGCGTCTTGGATTTCGTCAGTCAATTGTGTTAAAGCGGTTCCCGTGGACTTTCCCGCTTGGTACGCATGCTGACGAGGGTGCAGTGGCACCTGTTCCAAGATTTATGTTCTAATGTAGTTGTCTACAGCTTTTTCCATCGTTTTGAGAACAAACGATGTGAGGCTGATTAGTCTAAGAAATTTGGGGTGCGTAGTGTCCCGTTTCCCTGCTTTTGGGATGATTTTGGCCCTTCTCCACGCTTCTGGTATGTATCCCAGTTCAAGGCTGCTCCGACTAATTCGGATCAAGTGTGGAATTATTGCCTCTTGGCCCTGTTGGAGTAGGGCAGGGAATATTGCATCCGTTCCAGGGGTTTTGAATGGCTGGAAGGTGTTCATAGCCCATCTCAGCCGTTCCTCACTGCATATGTGTTTTACCATTGCGGTGTCTTCCCTGGTAGGTCTTCTAGCTTTCTCATTTGTTTTTCCGGAAGGGACTATTCCTCCGGGAAAGTGAGTTTCTAACAGGAGCACAGCTAAATGACAATAATCACTGTAGTTATTTGAAATTTCAACAACCATTCAGCTCTGTTTTCTTTATTTATATTTTTTGTTTTCACATTCTTTGCATTTTCCTCTTTTTTCTCAATTGTATCTTCACCTGCTTTTTCTTAATTTTTATTGTATTTTTATAATTCCAGCTTAATGGAATATTGTATGCCTTGGCAGTCAAATGGCATTTTTCAGGCCACTTTTTGAGGTCTGAAAAGATTATTTTACTGCTATGGTTTACACATAATTTTTTATTCCTACATAAAAATTGTTGTTAATATTTTCTCTTTAAAAAACTTATTTCATAATATAAAATTTATTCTACTATACTACGGCTCGAAGTCTGCAGACCACAAGGCTTCAGCCTTCCCACCCATTGATAGCGCCGTCAACGGAAGAAAGGAGCAACCGAATTAGAGATGGGCAAACATGCTCTTTTTGAGAACCAGTTCCAACAGTTTCAGCTATTTTCAAAAACAATTTAAAAAACAGTTACAAAAAAACCTACGTTACCAGCTTAACTATGACAACCCTATTATTCTATCAATTATTTAAACGCCTAGATGCAATTAAACTTGTTAAAGATTTTCTGATATTTAATGAAAGAAGCTGTTTCAAATAAACATATTGCTATTAATCAACCCACCTCTACTAGGAGCAACACATAAACGACCAACCAAGCAAGCACGTGAAGTTGTATGAACAATTTATAAGTAAGAACCATAAATAACTGAACGGTTGAACTGAACTTCCACTATTAATTCGCAAAATACGTTTTTAAAGCCAATTCAGCTGTTTCGCTAAAAACTAGCATCGTCAGATTCACATATTGAAGTTTAACCGTTCAGATATTTATTGATCTTAGTAAGATGGACTTCCACAAAGTAAAGGTTACCACAATCAATTTCAATTTATAAGTAATATATAATTCAAAATTATACGGTGTAATCAATGAGAAAATAAAATAGGAAGCAAGTTCTACACTTACATTTTTTTATTATATTAAAGTTAACATCTCGTCTAGTATGTCACGACCTATATTTTAGGCGTCCTCGAAAAAAAATTGGCTGAAATAAATTAAATTACAAAGTTCACATGAATTCCACACTTCTTTGTTAGTGTTTATTGCTTCCTAAGGCTGTGTAATTATCTGAAAATTAATACAGCCACTTTTGACATAGATGTTGTTTCCGATTAATAACTTTTTATACCATTTTTATACCATCATAATAAATTAATAAATATACCTAACTCATATTTCTGATTCAGTAAAATGTGCTCTAGTCTTCCATTGCTTTCTAATATTTCAAATCTAAGATTGGCACTATGAATTATAAGCGAGAGAATTTTTAAAATTCACAACATATATAATACGATAATGCTATTCACTACCAACCCAAAGTAAATCATAGTCTTTTGAAAAAAGTAATACTTTTTTCTGCATCGGACCACCTTGTAGGTTGTTTCTCGATCATTCCGTGGGCTCGTGCTGTTCCACTCATAGCGTGCCGCTGGCGAAACTGTCGCCGATCGTGGGAACGCGAACATAATTTGCTTCTTGAAATGATCAGTACCGGCATTACCTTTCCTACCGGCTGTATAATAATAATATAGATCCAAATGTTGACAGAATACTTATATAGGTACACATGCAAGGTAAAAATTTAAAAGAACTTGCAAAATAAAACAAATAATGAACTTCAATAATGAAGTTCATTATTGTTATCAATTTGTAAGGAAGTGTATTGAATTTTTAACTTGATATAGCACTTTTAAGATCCTCTTTTTATTATTTTGTAATTATTTCAGCCTGATGATGGTCCTATAGGACCGAAACTAGTTGCAATAATTAATAAAACAGTTGTGGGATAGACTTTGAGTTTCCTTTGAACCTTTTGTGTTTCAACCCACATTTGAGATATGGATAGCTTACAAGATTTTTAATTATACAGTATGATGCAAATGTATGGAATAAATTCATTATTTGGGAAAGACGATTTTAAAAAAAAATCTTAAAACACGTCAATTTTAATTTTTGAATTGCCTTCAACTGCTATAGATTAGCGATGGTCACGTGACATCTCATTTAAAACGTCTCCTTATTGCCTTTGCAACAATGTAATCATTTAAATATTTATTTCTACAGGGTTAACCAAAATTATGAACTTTGTTAAGTAACATGGAATTACAATAAATATTCATTCGCTGAACTAAAATACACTAATGACCGCCACTGGGAATAAAATAAAATAGTATGGCAAAATTCTAGAATATTACCCCTTAATGAATTTCGACAATTTTTTGCATAGGGCCTTATTGAGGTATTTTTAATGGAATGACATCAAAATGTCCGCGCGGAAAGACCGATTTTGCGGAAAAATTAAAAAAATTTGGAGGTTATGTGCGTTATCCGATAGGTTATAGCGTGGCCAGACCGGGTCAAACGGTGCCAAGGCAGAGCATAGCGGGGCCAGACCAAGCCATACGATGGCACCTAACCTGACCTAACCTAACCTAACCTGATCTAACCTGAAATAATGAATTTATTCCATACATTTGCATTATACTGTATGTTAGTCTAAAACCTGTCAACCTTATTGATCATATGCATAGATTTATCAGTGTTTTAATATTATTTACTAAATTGTGTTAAAAAACAAATGTAAACTAAACCAATCAGTGCAAATGTACACATAATTCAAATATTTCAAGTCACAAAAACATTAGTTTTGATGTGAATTCTACACCACAGATAAACTTTTTAATATTATTTTTATAGTACAAATAAATTAAATAGTATCTTGTGTATAGTATCTTGTGACATTTTTTGGTATAAATAAATATATTTTTGTTTTATTTATAGTATTTTTTTAAAGCTACTTTGCTTAAATGAACAATAACATTGTGGTGAACACACATACAAATATTTGGTTGTTTTCGTTTATACTACCTAATTCCGCGAACGTTCTTTTAAAAGGCAAAAGGTACAGATGATAGTTAACAAAAATGACAGAAGATCATAGATGTCAATCATCAATCAGATGGGTTGTTTGTTTGTCAAGTTTGTTTCTGCAGTGTAGATTTCGAGGCAGGACATCAGGGAAACGGAGTAGACTAGTAGATGTTGGTTACCGGGGAAAGTCTCCAAATAAATAAATTCATCGATACCAGAATCAACAACCACGTCTGCTCTTTCGGTATTATAATAACTTTTAAATTATCCATTGAAAATAAATTGGTTTCTACGAATTTGCCAGCGTTTATTTTAATCGTAATATTACCTCCAACGTAAATAGGATATTGCGCGAAAAACGTATTGTATTAGATGTTTGTTACAATAAAGTTAAGAATAATAAAAAACTCTTCGATTGAACGTAACTTCCAAAAAGTAAGGGTACAATAAATTTAGTTACAATAAAGTAATAGTGTTTCTAAAAATATGTATGTAATGTAACAAAAATTTTTAATAATTGAAAATATTTAGTAGTCGTCGAAAAAGCATAGTAATCTACTCTTGTATGATGACTATTATTAGCTCGGCGATTTAGGCCACTCGCCTGCGCTGCGTGGTCGCACACTTCACCTCGTAAATAATAGCCGTCATTGTGCACTCATTCAATAATATACTATTATAGATTTGTATAGGGGGCATTCCATGCCCACTCATCCTATCGATTGATTTGCATCTCCGATTTCGCTGAAATTTGGGCATCTTTTTGTACCCTTCGAAAAAAGTTTCTATGATTTTTTTCAAATTTTTTCATTTAGCCAATAGAGAGATATGAATTTTTGAAAATTTACTATATTTATATTTATTATAAAGTTATTAGATTGCGCAGCCCATTAATACAACTCTAGGGGGTTTGAAATTTGTTTATTGAATGGTAACTGAAGACTACCTCTTGCTGCACCTCTTTTTAGTGTTCCTCCTACACCGTCACAAGGTCCTTTGCCATGGTAGCTGGCAAAGAAATGAAAAAAAAATAATTAATTTAAAAATTTAAAAAAAAATTATAACCCATTATTATCCCATTACGACACTAGGACTAAAATTTGTGTTTTAAACAGTAGAATTTTTTAAAAAAAGGACACAAACAATCTTAAAATTCTTGTTTTAACTTTGGAATAAAAAAAAACAATAAAAGTTATGATGAATAATTTTTTGCATACATTTTTCAAAAAGTTCATACTTGTGACTTGGACGAAGCTGAGCAATTGTGCGTGTGATGTGAATGGATTTAGGATTTTTTTCAGGTAAAAAGTATAAAAAGACAAAAACTGATAAAGGAGACATCTAGATTATGCAATTTTATATAGAACTCAGATAGATTATTTTGTAGATTTAAGGTATTCGTACATTTCAGCCTTTTTCCTGCAAATCATTTTGAATTGCTAGCAAATTTTACCAAGCCTTCGTACATTGCCGCAACTTTTGAGAAATTTTTTCGTCATTTGACAAGTGTTGTCAGTTTTTGAATATTTAAGGTTATGTTACCTTCAATTTAAAACATGGATTTTCATACAAATACAAACTGTAAGTACACACGAACTTCGAAATAAACATATAATTATTATCATAAAATACTTTAATAATTATTATGCTTATAGGATGACAGGATAGAATCAGCTGACGTAAACTGACATTTCTGCCAACATAGTTTTGGGTTGTTCCATCGTAATTCCCTAAAACAGGCGAGATTGCGCGGATTTGACCTTGAATAAATAGAAATGGTTTTATAATTTTGTGCGCCTTTTTGTTGCAGTCAAAAGTCTGAAAGGCATGTGCAGTTGTTTTACAAAAAAAGCTATACTCGGAATTTTACAGTCTTGTAATGACGTCATTTTTGTCTATCCTTGTTTAACTAATGTAAAATGACAATGACAAAAAATTTTGCCGAAATGTTGTTGTCGTGGCTAAATTCTACCTGAAATGCTTGTCAAGTGATTGTCAGTTTTGAAGTTTTGAAAAAGCCAAAGCGTCAAAACATGCCGCCAAAAAACCCTCATCGATTTAACGAAGAAACACAGTTAAGAGGGGCGTTTCTAATTTGGTAAGACTGCCTGAATTTAGTGAAAAATCTGGTTATTTTTAAATTACAAGAATGTAGAGTAGATGGCGATAGTGGTTTCAAATTAGTATTTTTATTATAAATTTGAATATTTTTAGAGCTTGTTGACTTTCTTTATCTTAGACAGAGATGAAAATATGAATTTTGCTTCGTAAATCTTTGAATATTTTCACGACACACACATACATTTGACCTTGAGACCATAAACAGATGAAAAATACCTGTATATTTTTATTAATAAATATCCTATTTGGATATATTTTGGAAGTTTGTTGTGATATTATTGTGTCATAGGCGTAACAAATTAATTGTTTTTAGGATTTAAAATATCGATATATAAAAAAATTAAAATAAAAAAAGATTTCGGCATTCCTAATAAATAATTAATTTATTAAATTTATTGTACTAACCAGAGTTGGGTCGGATATTGAAAAAAAGTATCCGGATACTTTTTTTAAAATTTCGAATAGGTACTTTCATTTAAAAATATATTCGGATACAAGTATCCGGATACTTCCTAGGATACTTTTTTTAAAAAGGACATACCTAAATTATTAGTATTAAAACTATGTGATGTGCATGTATTTTTAATGTAATATATAATAATAAAAATACATTTAATGATGAGCCAACGAAAAACTTTTTCGTGTCACTGCCTGAGCTTTTGATATTGAATTTGGCCAGCGTCGGACCAGCCGAGTTTTCAAATTTTTTAGGGGGTGTACATTTGTACTTGTAGGTACACTAAAATAAAAATATATTAGGATGTCCTTTATTATAATCCGAAAAAAAATTTCTTCTAATAATTATAAATACAGGGTACAGGGTACAGGGTTGTTGAAAAGAGAGATATAGAAAATATAAAAAATAAATAACGTACTTATGAAACTTTATAACTGATTTATAGGTAAAAACAAAGCTCCATTAGAATATAATAATATATGTGTGTAGTTCTTTTTCACGGGTATGAGGACAGGCATATAAAGAAACCAATTAAATTTTGGCCGACGTTTCGTCGATTTATTTCGACATCTTCAGGGCAAAAACTTGTGAAAATGTCGAAATAAATCGATGAAACGTCGGCCAAAATTTAATTGGTTTCTTTATATGCCTGTCCTCATACCCGTGAAAAAGAACTACACTTTTCAGAAGGACGTCAACAGTCAAAAGAATAATAATATATTATAACGGTAACCAGTACGAAAAATGGGATTTAACATGTTAGACACATCTGAATTAAAGGAAGGGCAGTGTTGTGCCTACGTTAGGTGCATTATCGGAGGGCGATAAATAATATTTAAAAGTATCTGAATATCAAAAACAGTATCCGGATACCGGGTACAAAATTTAAAAAGTATTCTGGATACAGCTTTCGGATACATAAAAAATATCCGGATATTGTATCCGTATACAGAAGTATCCGGATACTACCCAGCTCTGGTACTAACCCTTACTAATTAAGGTATTTATTAGAATAAATATATTAATTATAATAAAAACATATTACGGTTTCTATATACACACATCTAAAGAAAAATTGAAATAAAGTGGAAAGTATATTTATAATTATACCTTTTTTAAAATTGAGATTGAAATGTATTGGCAACAATGCAAAATTAAACGAGGTTAGTTTGAGATTATTTTATTTACTTTCTGATGGATGTATTATTTGAAGGTGTTTCCAAAACGTTTGATGATTATTGCAAAAGTGTTACTATAATGTTTGTAAACATTAACAGGTTAGTCTGTCTTCAATATGACTTCAAGTAAGTACCTTGCTAATTATTTACTGCCTAAATAAATAAATATCATTTAATTTTTAGAGAGTATTGGACATTCCTAAATTACCACCCAGATCCATGATTTAATGAAAAATGGAGTACAAAGTAAAGTACACCCTACAATAAAGCTTACCTATAGTTTATTTTTATTTTGAGATACCTAAAGAATTGGGATAAGCTGACTATCAGCAATTGGCCAACAATACTCTTGCAAGTACTAAACATAATTGTTAATGTTATGGGTATATCTTAATAAAACTAATTGTATCATTAAATTATGGCTATTAATTATATTCCAAAAATGTCAACCCCATACTTTGTGCAATCAATTGAAATTAAAATGTATCCAAATATATATTTAAAAGCAAAACACTAAAATTAATATATTATTTTGACGTTATAAACGAGAAATAAGGTTAGGTTGGTTATGTTAAGTGAAGTTTGGATTTGGAGAATTAGAATCGACATACGTCTTTGAAAATAGCGCCACCAAAACTGTTGAACTAAATTGACAGATTAGTGCAATGTTCAAATTTTGCGTGCAACAAATCTCAAAAAATATATCTTTTTTTAACTTCATATTTTACTAGTCGCATTCTCTATGCTTTCTTTAGGAGTTAAGCTTCTGGCGTTAAAATTCGTGATCACAAATTGTCAAACTTTTTAAAAACATACCATCACTTAGACACCAATATCTCTTTTATTACAATATAAAACTTAACTAAAAAACCTTATCTCCTAGAGAAAGGTCTAAGCTATATCCTGTTAAAATTTGAATACGTAATTTAAAGGCGTTCTTTAGATTTGTTGTTTACAAAATGATTGAAATTTTGGGTACAATTCAGGCTTGCCACCCGTTTTCAGCTGTCACATTTTTGACGCCCCTCTTAATAATTCTAAATGTATTGGCTTTCTTTCAAATTGAACAGGAACAAGTTATACAGGTAATTAGACACCAGTAGTCAGTTACTTAGCAACAAATAAATTTAATAGGACATACGTTTTTTCCCACGAAAATGACGTCATTACACGACTGTAAAATTCCGAGTATAGCAATAGAATTGCGAGCAAAAGGCTGAAATGTACGAGTTTGCGCAATAACTCATTCTTTCAATATTTATTAGCTTTAACAGCCGGCAACCCCTATTTGTGGCCAGATATATTTAGGCATCCATATATGTTAATTAATACAAAACAATAAATTATCTTCAATTGGAACTACATTTACGTTATGAAAACATTTTTTTCAAAATTCTATAAATATTATTTTAATTAAAGGTATTTTTGGGCATTTTTTTATCGGTACCCCGTTATACATGTATTCCTCTATACATAAATATTTGTGAAAATTAGAGTTTGATTAACGTACTAATTTTGTAGCCGGACCACAGGTAATTGTCTCAAATTTAAATGTTTTAATTGATGCTAAAGTTTATGATAATAAATTTTGGCACATAAAATCATAAAATTCTAACCTATTACTATTTAACTATAAAAAACTGATCCTTTCACAGAATTCACTAGTCCAGACACAATAGGAATGGTTTTCACGTTTTTCACAAGGTGCAGCCATCTATACTACCTTTACAATCGAATATAAATAATATCTGTATTTCTTTGAACATGGTTTTAAATGATAATAAAAATGTATACGTAGAGACATATTTATGTCCAAAACAAAAATAAATAAAAAATAACTATACTTGGTCAAACATTTATAGGCAAAGGTTTGTAATTACTCTTTTAAAAGAGCTTTGTTCCATAATTTATAAAAATGAAGGAAATTACATTTTAGAATAAATTAAATGGGAAAAAGACTATGAACATAATAAAGAATGACAAGAATCATGTGATACATATTTTACTTTTTTAAATATAAAAAAAATATAATTTAAAGTTGTTGGTTGTTGTTGATTTCTTAATAAAAATTTTTAATAAGGACTATTCAATTATTAAATTCTTTCTGTGTCCCTAAAATCTCGGAGCATGTGATTGTTTAAAAAATTTATTTAAAAAAGAAATAAAAAACGTCAAAACACATCAACTATATTACTTTTCTGTTAGGTATTTTTTAGCTTAACTACTTGAAAAAATGAATCCTGCCACTTTTTATCGACTGTCATATGTGCAACTAGCATGGCTAAGAAACAAAATGATTCTTACACACTTTGTAACTAACATTGTGTCAGCGACATCAAAAATATCAGTAGCACCAAGTCCGTCGCATAATATGTGTAACGCGTCTAAGATTTAAGATGGTGAAAACTCACATCACTATTAGGTATTGTCATTTCTTGAAAAAACTTATTAGTAATTAAGAGTACCTGCTCCAAAATTAATTTATTTTTATTCATATGAAATAGTTCAACGACTAGTGGTTACTTCCACCTCTTGGTGTGTATTTTTGTAAATATATGGTGCTTACTTTACTTTGTATGATATTCACACTGCTGTTCTTTGCAGGTTACTAAGTATAATTACGAGAGTTGTTTGCTTAAATGTACTAAACCAGAAACGCTTGCCTAGCATTGATGAGTAAATGAGTAGGTAAATATTTTTGTTTGGTTTTAAATGTGATTCAAACAAGCCTCAACGTCAATTTCGTTATTCAGTTCTAATTTTGTTCCTTCCAAAATTGTTTCATAAAACGATTTTTATATTCATCGATCTTAAAAATAATTTTGAAATTTTATCATACAGGGTTAGTATAAAGTATAGAATTCCCTCTAGTATCTCCTCAACTGTTTAATATTTTAAAATTAAATATTACGCATCAAGGAATTCAAAAATGCTATCAAATTTAATGTACCTACCGGAAAAACCGGAAATGCATATAGGTATGCATATTTTAAATAGAACACCCTGTAAATTTTTACATTTTTAGATCCCTTGTGAAATTCTGCCTGAAGTAAAAGTTTCCATTCTTATTTTTATAGAATAATGGAGGCTTTAATCGAATTTATCGTTTAATGAAATGCCAAACGATGAGCTAAGCAAACTTAATGTATGGAAATATCCTAAAAACTTGCCAACATAACAGTTAATTTTTTCAGCAAAAAATAACACAAATTAAGAATATTTGACAATGACAATATCCTAAACGGTCTTCAAATTCTCGTAAAGAATTCGTTCGGCACTTGCAGCAATAAGTTTGGTAGGTACGCGTAATTCGTTTCATTTAAATTTGTGGGTCTACTTCTATATACATCATTTTTTAAATTACCCCAAAGAAAAAAGCACCTCTACTGGATTACTTAGATGGAGATAAAGTCTTGCATTAGCGGGAATAATATTATTTGTTAATAAATCAATATACCGATGTCCGAACAGATTACCTTCAATGAAGAAAGGTCCATTTATCTTCTATCATTCCTGTTCACAAATTTATTTTTTTGCTGATATTTTGCCTCATCCAACGGGAATTATCTCTAGACCAGATGCTACGTGCTTTTTTATATTGAATTTTAAGGGAAAGAACCAGAAGTGGAGCACGAGCAAAGTGCTCGGCTAAACTCAGTATGGGCGTAGGTAAGCTTATTATTTACTTTTTTAACGGGCGCCATTGACTCTTGTCAGAAAGCCTCAGGCTGTTATAGATTTTGGTTTTTTCCCCACCCAACAGAAACAAGAAAAGTCTAGCTAAAATAAAACGCAATTTGACCCCAGTTAAATATATTTAACACTAACCAAAAAACCTCAAGAACCAGTTATAATTATTGACCTATGCAAGAAGCTTTAACCTCAACGTATACTAGAGGAGTTACATTTAATGCTGCACAAAAATTATGGTAAACTGTAATAGTAAATTAACTTGTTTATAATGTCGTAACGATATACATAATAAAATTGAATATCAGTAGGTATCAGGATAAAATTTAATAGTTATACAATAATATGGTCTTTTTGTAATGTTTATTAGGTAAATTTCACCATAATAGATATAACCACAGTAGAAATCAAATAACAGTGACAGTCCCAAGACTGAACAGGAAAATCCAGAACCATCCAATTACTTGAACCCGGACTCAAATGTTGTAAGAGTAGTCCAAACCAGAATATAAATTGGCCAAATGGTACTCAGCGCTCCGTAAATAAAATAACCAAATCCCAGTAAGAAAAAGACCAGTAAAAAACCCTGTAAGTAAAGAGAAACAACGGATTGTAACATTTGAAATTTTAAAGTAAATTTATAAATCTTGCCTCTAAAAAAAAGAGGGTTTTTTCTCTTATACGAAACCAAGATGGACTTCTCTGATCGCTGAATCCTCTTTAGAGTATAATTAGGATGCAGTGCACGGCCTAAATTATTTAACACAAAATAGTGGTGTAATAATACAATTTCTTGAAAAGGCACAACGGCAACACAACTTTTAAATAAAACCACTACTTTTCTATAAGAATATTTTAACATAAAAGAAAGAAAAATTTGGTAGAACTCATTATTTAGCTTCGATAAAGTTAGTAACAAAAAATTAAATGACGACATCTATATTTAAATTTACCTAAAATTCTATTATTTAGTGTGATAGCTATATTTTCAAATTAATGATTAATAGATTTCAACAAGATGGCAGTCGTAAAAAGAAATAAATAAATAATAGAAACAATCAAACAATATAGTAAAATATTTACGTAACACAGATGCCTATTTACTTTACCACTTAAGCAAAATATTACTTCATATAAGAACACCATTTTTTTGATAAAGTTTGGGTTTGCTATACAACTGTTTTCGGAAAAGTCTGATCTGCGATCCGGATCATCTTCAGTTAATTCGTGACAGAAGTGAAATTTATATGGTTTCAGTTTCTCGGATTTCATTATGTTCATGACGGAAGTGTGGCTTATGTCAAAATCAAGAGCTATCGGGCAGTTGATGTTTGTTGGTTTTCTTGTGTAAAGTGACAGTAACACTTTGCATTGTCATTTGTGGCGAGTTTGGTCTGGTAATTTTCACAACTGCTGATTAACTTCATTGAATAAGTTTGAAACTGCCTTATAAGGACATTGTTTGTCTCCATAATTAAAATTTTGATTTTTTCCTTTACTTCGATACATCATAATAGAAAAAACAATAGTAACAAATAACACAGAGAATTATTATTACACACCTTATATTACATTAATAGCTAGAACAGTTTACCCATGGATAACGATAAAGTTTTAATTAAAGCCTCACTTATTCAATAGAAATATTAATTGAAAGTTTTACTATATGCAGAATTTGACGAGGAATTCAAAAATGTAGAAAAATACAGGGTAATTTATTTAAAATAACAAATTTCATATATGCATCTCCAGTTTAACCGAAAATGGTACATACAATTTTAATAGCATTTTTGAATTCCTGATATCTTCTTAATTAAAAATATTAAAACGTTGAGGAGGTACTTGATATTTGATTAACATTAAGATTATTGTCATTTTTATTGTTTAATTAAAGATGTTGCTTTAATTGTAATTCGAAGAACTCGATTAGTCACCCCTAGCAAAAACTTGAAATCGTATTAAAAAACGATTAAAATAAAAGAAATATATCTGAAAATTTCGATATCGATTCAAGAAACATGTTTACGACCCGCAAACAGACGTAAATTCTGCCATTGTTTGTTGGAAATGTAAGAGTTCTGGAAAAACAACTATTCAAATTCAATATAATCTCTGACAGTTGTCTTTTGAAGCCGATTCTGTTTAAACATGAGGACGAAAACAAAAACGCAACGATGTGTACCTACTTCTTTCTACGACCGCCGCCGACTCCTTTTCTGCTTGCTCCATTCAATAGCTGAATGTCGATAGACTTTTTTTTTTATTTGTCGTACTATCGCAACCAGATAAACTTTTTTTTTGGTTCATTAAAAAGGAGTTATAGCCCAGTTCACGATTTTATTTTGTTAAATACTCTTAATTAAATGCATCACCTAAGTTACCATAGGCGTATCAAAAAGATTATAATCTATACCTAAACGAATGCAAAATATATTCAATTATGTAATGGTTACAAGTTTAAAAGGTAAATGATTTTAGTAGGCATGTATCAAACGTTCTATAATTAGAAACGGGTGTTTTCTCTACTGAATCATGTCGTCCACATTATTTTTTTAAACAATTCAACTCACTCATATATGTGAAGATTCTGAAAAGAAACTACAAATTCAATTACACTTCATTTAAGTTCAGTATGGCTTTTCTTGAGCCAACCGTTAGTTTTCAGTCTATTCACCTATTTTTGAGAATTTATATTGACACCCTTGGCCTTTGGCCTTTCTGGTGCACTCATATTGACATATTCAGAAAAAATTAACTTCCGCGTGTGTTGCCATTAAAAACCTTTTTCAAATGTTTTCGTAGGTGACAATGGCCAGTAAGGATGCCTTTTTGAATGGCCGTTAGAACAAATTCAAAATCTTATTGAACTTTGTCGATATCCTTCAACTCATCAATCAAAATCTTCGATTGCAGATTTCTATAGTCTATATAGAAAGGACAAGGAGTAATAAATCATTCATTTAAGTGGATTTAATAGACGTACCAAAATATATTTTAAGAGGGTATACCGTAAGGTACATTTTGTATTGAACGAATGAGTTGCAGCTATGCTAAAGAATATACGATTTAGGTCAGAGGTAACGGGATGTACTAATTTTAAAAAAAGTGATAGAGGTACATAAATTTTAGTAAGTTTGATAAAGAAAGGCAACACAGTTTATTCATAATAGAAAACAAACCAATCTGTAACAATATTTATTTTATATATTTTTGTTCTTTTTGTAAGAAGATTAATTCAAACTTTGAATATTGTCACAAATAAATTACAATGAAATATATTTTTAAAAAATTAATTAAAGTCAAGATATCGTTACAATTTTTATTAAATTCAAAAAAGCAAAATGAATATTTTTTATTTGTATTACTCCTATATGTAGTGTTTGGGGAATTTTTCTCAGAAATTTTAAATGGCAACTGGCCTGCTGTAACCGGCTTAATACGATTACACCTATTTACAGATTATTCGATTATTGAAAGGGATTTTCCAAACAACCCAGTTTTCTTAGAAACATTATCGGGAATATTATTTTAAAAGAAAGTAGGTACATTAAATCAGTACTTAGTATTAGTTCTTTGAGTAAAGTTGTATGAAGTTGTATGGTTTTCATAATATTGTAAACAGTTGGAATATATTTAAAACATTGGTTGAATGTTAATTGTGCAAGTACCAAACAATGTCGATAAGCCAAGGACGATCTAAACGACCAAAACCAGGTCCATTATCTTTAAATGAAAAAACTCTGATATTTAATTGTTATATATCATTGAAAAACAAGGATCCAAGTGCAAGTGTTGATGATATTGTGGAATTAACGGCTGCTATGTTGTGTGTTGCTAAATCAACAATTTATAGATTACTAAAAGAAAGCAAGAATGGAACTCTTCAACCCCCTAAAACTCCTTCAGGCCGAAAACCAATTGAGATCGATGAGTCATTAAAACAAAGACTAAGGCGTAAAGTCCATGGATACAGAATATACAAAATTCTCCAGAATGACATTATGCAAACTTTTGAAAGATGTGGGTTTCAGATATACAAAACATAATAGAAAATCTCTCTTGATAGATAAACCGGAAATAGTTTTTTGGAGAAGAGACTATTTAAGAAGTATTCGACATGCCAGAGAACAAAATTTGAAAATCTTCTACTTAGACGAAACATGGATAAATGCTGGTTATACAGTTTCCAAATCTTGGCAAGATGAAAACATTAAAAGCGGAAGGCAGACATTCGTGGAAGGTTTGTCGTTAGGTTTGCAGCCACCATCTGGAAAAGGAAAAAGACTTATCATTGTCCATCTTGGAAGTTCTGAAGGTTGATGGTGGATTATTAATTTTTATTTAAAAACGCACGGGGGACTATCACGAAGATATGAATGGGGATGTCTTCGAGGAATGGTTTGTTGAATTGTTGGCTTTGATTTCAAATGTGGCTGTTATTGTTATGGACAACGCAAGTTACCATTCACGGTTACGAGAAGCATTGCCCACAAGTCGTTTGCGTAAAGCAGAGCTTTTGGAGTGGCTTATTTCGAAAAATATTAACAAGAATAAATACAAAACCTACATTGTAAAAGAAATGGCTTCTTCTCGTGGTATATCAGTTCTTCGACTTCCCCCTTATCATTGTGAACTTAATCCCATACAATTAATATGGGCTCAGGTAGAGGGGGAAGTTGGAAAAAAAATACTACTTTTAAAATAAACGATGTTGTGAAATTGTTTGAGAGTGCTGTAAGTCATGTTAGTAAGGACAATTGGACAAACTGTATTCAGCATGTTATCAAAGTAGAGACAAATATGTGGAAAATTGACAATATTTGTGATGATTTAATCGACCATATTATTATTAATGTCAACAACGATTCTTCCTCTTCCGAGTCGGATATAGAATAAAATGTAAGTAATAAATGTATTCCAATAATTATTTCTTTTCATTTTTTTATTATATTATAATTTAAAACGTATAAATACACACCACTGCATTGCGTTATTGCTTATCTGCTAATCCTTTAACATTGAAGAAACCCTAAACTTTGCTACATCTGAAACAAATACGGGGTCGATCTACCTGGTTTTTAGATTTACGGAAGAAATGTAATTTAAAGTAAGAGATTTATCAAAAATTTCATGGTTTTGCATACTTAATTAGGGTTTATTACTCCTCGTACTTTTTGTACATACTATAGATTTGTCAAAGGCCTTCGATACGGTATCTCATAAAATATTATTGGAAAAAATAAAGAGTTACCTACGGATTACGGGGAAAAGTATACGAACTTATAAAAAGTTCTCTAACCGACAGGGTTCAGTCTTTTGAAATAGAATGGCACACAAGTGATAAAATGGAAATTAAATATGGTGTTCCACAGGGTACTGTAATGGGTCCTCTTCTTTTTACCTTAGATTGCATTAACAACTTAATGGAAGTCCAATCAAATGCCAAAATAATTAGCTTTGCAGACGACTTGGCATTATTCTACACAATATCAAATTGGACAGACTTGAAACATAAAGTCCAAAGAGATTTTTCACATATTTATAAATGGTTGCAAGCAAACAAATACAGAAAAAACGTGCTATGTCCCATTTACTTCATATGAAAACAGTTTGCCCGACCTTGGCCCACTAATCTTTGAACAAAATATTGAAATCAAAGAAAAATCGTACATAAAATATCTTGGAGTACTAAAAAATGGGATCAACATGTTAAAAGTCAAATAAATAAAATAAGAGGACTCTTACCTAAATTTCGCTATCTTGGAAATTTCTTAGAAATAAGAGAATTAAAAATACTATACGAATCCTTAGTGCAATCACAATTATCGTACGGAGTATTAGGATGGGGGGGTGTAGCAGAATGCCATTTAAAAAATTTAAATACACTACAAAAATGGATTATGAGAACTACCCTATTTTTTTTTTCTTTTCTATTTCTTTTTGTTCCCAGAATGTACAGACTGTATATTATTATTTTGAATTTAATTTTGCCTGGAAAGATATTTTACAGTAGAAAACTTTTACTTATTTGTTGTTTAATTCAGAAAACGCATTGTTTTTGGGTTATTATCATATATATGCTGTCACATTACGAATTCCAAATGTTTTTTAATATCCTCATAAAATATTTTATGTTTTTTGTAGCATACAAATATTTCAGATCTGATTGAAACGTATATTTTAGTGTCGTCAGATGGAAGTAAATATAAAACGCTTCAGAACACTCTTAATTATCTAATCGATATGTATAAAGTAGAACCATTAATTTTGTGTAACATGCGTTTCGAAACAAGCTTTATCTGAATGAACGCGATTGAGTGCGCCAAGAATACATAAAAATTATTTATGTTATTCTTCATAGAACTTACACGGTTGACAATAAAACATGATAAATATGACAAAAGAAATCGTTAAAAATTTGGGTGTCGCATTAGATGTAATAGTATATTATATAATATAGCGTAGTTAAAGTACACATATAGCTTCACTAAAAAGACAAAAATCTTGAAATTTCACATTTGAGTATTAAAAAGGGTTGTACTTAATATGAAAAATTCTTTACGAAAATAGGTATGCAATTTTCCGGAAAATTCTCTGTTTTATCACTCTAATTGTTTAAATAATAAATATATGGAAAAATGTTTTTATTAAAATTTGTAGCTGATGCAATTATCTACAAAATTTGTCTAAAAAGTTTTTCTGTAAACTGAAAAGTGTACGAGATATAATTATTTCAGCGGAAGTGGATTCGTGGGTGCGCGCGAACGTTCCGTGAGCCGAATTTATTGAAGGCTCGATTTAAAAGTTAATAATTTAAAGGTTGTGATGCACTGAATAAACAGACAAAGTAATATAAAATGTAGAGAAAGACCTCAACTTTCAAAAAAAATTACTTTCAAGTTTAAAAAAGTAAATTTTCTAACTGTAAAATCCATTTATTTATAAAAAAAACGAGCAGAAAAACGTCAATAAATTATATTTCCTATTTAATTAATTATTGTAGCAGCGAAAATTCCTTTTAAATTTAACATTTCAAATGATCATTGAACATTATTATCACAAAAACAAAGCGAAATCGCTAGAATTTTCATGAAAAACCAATATAATGATAAAAAAAGCACGGGATAATCTGAACATATTGATCAACAACAATACCTTATAAATGAAATATATTCGTCGTCATAAATACTAATTAAAATTCTAAATGAAACTTCGAGGATTCGCTTATTTCAACGATAGCATTTGGAAAATCGTATGTATCTTTTCGGAAAATCTAGTTACAAAAAAAGTTTCAAATAAATTTTTTAGATTAAACCATCATCTTTTAAGTACACAATGTTTAATAATTAAATTGTTTAATTTTTCAATGTTTAGTAGAAAGAATTAGTAAAAAAAACGACTTTTTAGGAGAGTTTTATGTGGAAAATCGGTGATAATTCATTAAAAAATTATTACAAAAAAAAAATTTTTATATAATTTTAGATACCTTCATTTACAGCAAATTTTATCATCATTTTATCATTGTATATTTACTATATTAAAATTAAAAACTTGAAAATTGATGATGTTTAAAAGTAGTATTAGAAAAATTTGGTGTATTTCAAAAACTAATGAAAATATCAGAAAACTTTTCAAACAAATTTTGTAGGTAAATGCATTAGCTACAATTTTTGATTTAAACATTTTTCTGTATTTTCATTATTTAAACAATTAGAGTGAAAAAACAAATAAAAAAATGTTCGACCAATGTTTTGGAAAATTGCTTACCTAAATTCGTAAACATTTTCTCATATTAAGCACAATCCTCTTAAATACCTAAATTAAAATTTCCAAATTTTTTGTACATTTTGCAGCATTTTACGAATATTTGCGTAATGCGTAATGGGATTACAACTCGTGTAACGTAATATAAGTAATTTTCTACGATGTTCTAAAAAAATCGCAATTATTTAAATTGTATATGGTGTTGTCGACATTTACCGCCATTATTTTTTTTATCTTAAAGGTATTTCTCTAATACTAATTGATTGACAAAAAGTTTGTAAATAGACCAAATAAAGTAATACGTACATAAAAATGTAATTGCAATTTGATTAAACAAAGAAGTTTTCTTATCTAAACGCTCGTGTATGTTATGAGCTCTACCTACGTTAAGGGGCATTACTCTTTTAATTTAAAAGGCATTTCTTTCAAACTAAACTTTTTTTATGTTTTTCCATTGACTAAAAGTATGTAAATTGACCAAATAAAATAGTATTAAGATAAAAATTTCATTATAATTTGATTAAACAGAGAAGTTTTCTTATCTAAACGCACGTGTATGTTATGAGATCTCATTACGTGTATGTTACTGTTAAATGTCACTTGCAAGGAATGTCGACAATGCAATTTTTGACGTTTACAAATATGGGCGTAGAAAAAAAATGTATTTCAGAACTAGAGTTAATTTAGTATTATTACACAAATTTCCGTGAAATTAAAATTGATCAGTACTGTAGACAACTGTTTTTTTGGATTCAAATAAACTCGAATTGCTGTAACGTGGACGAATATTATAATAAAATAGTTTTTTTAAACTGCTCTTTTGATAAATCACTATAAGACGTATTAATTGGTACTTTAAGTAAAAAATTATTTATTTGCAGAGTTAACGCCTACTTATTCAAATTCTGTAGTAAGTTACGCCCAACACCTACATTTTGATTGCGAACACTTTGCAAAATTTAGTCTTAGTTTTACAAGATATTTAAGGGACATGTTGAAATGATATTGTTCAATGTATAATTACAACACATTTTCTTTCTATTAATTTATCTTCTCTTTCAATATTAAATATATTTTTAAAAATAAGAAAAAAACACTTTTGACGATTATTATTTCCATATACAGGGTGTCTCAAAATTGACACCCGTCCTTTCAGAATATAAATCGGGGGGCTAAAACGAATTAAAACGTGAGAATAAAAAAATTGCGTTATGTCCATGGTTACAGAGTTATTGACAAAAAACAAAGATCCATGTTTGCAGTGCAATTACCGCTGTGATTTTTCGATAATGGCATTGCTCTTATATTTTATACATAAGGAAAATATTCTAATAAAATTTAATCCTTGAAGCTTTAATGAACCGATAGTTTTCATTGCAAAAAGTAGTTAAATTACAACTGACAATTTTTGTCAAAATAAAATAATTATTTTAACTACTAGATTATCACAAACGTTTTAAAATATTTATTATGTGTAATTAAAAAAGTTCCACAAATGAATTATTATCAGTTTATTTACATTATTTGTAGATATACGAAGTGTAACATCGACATTGGAAGTAGGTAAGTAGCTCCAAAGTTTATCATATAAAGCAGAAATTTTATTGAAATATGATATTTCAAAATTAAATTCTTGTTATATTTGATATAAACAATTTAAATATCCCACTTAGGTCTAATACGATTACAAACAAATTAAATAAAAGCGATTTTAAATATTCAATATCAATATTATAATTTTATAAAGAATTACTAGTAACCCTCGAGCTTCTGTAATCAATTTTAAAATTTGGATATAGGAGCAAATCAATGGTGATTAAAAATCAAAGCTGCAGCGAATGTGAGGGAGGAGCCTAGGGGCCATGTCCCTCCCCAGAGCTCAGGTTGTGAAAGAAAAAGTATTAAAAAAATCCTATTCCTGACATGACATTAAAAGCCCTTGCTCATTGTTACAAACAAATATTATTTTATTTCTTTTTATAACATCATTATTTGAAATTTTCTTTACATTTTCTATCAGTGTTGCTTAATCGGTAAAAATATGGCGTTGGCTCGGATCTAGTAATTCAGAAAATAGGCTATCGAGCGTAGCCATTATTAAAGCCCGTGTGAAAAATTTAGGTACCTAATTTTATTACTTTATACTGTATTTGAAAATCAAGAGAGAGTAAATTCCCAAAATAAAAACTAATTCGGTATGCAAAACTATAGTGCGGTAAATCTTCAATATTTGTAATGCATTCTAAATTGTTTTTGTTAATTTCAATACAAAATTTATTAAATTTCTTGGACTTTCACATTACTTTATGATCTTTCATTGTTACTACAGTAGGCCTAAGAGGATTAACGTGCGTCATAGGCGTAACCAGATTAGAAAGGGATAATTGTTATTTAACGACCTCCGAATGGCAACAGCTTCTAATGACAGATATTTTGACTTAAATAATGCTTAAGTTTCTAGAAATGCAGTTATTTGATTTTCGATAAACGTGACAAATAGTAGTGACTAAAAATGGAAGCAGTTTGTGAGTATACGCCAGTGAAAAAATTTAAACTAGACCATTTATCGCTCAATGAAAAGAGTGCTGTAGTGAATGTGTACCACTATTTTAAACATCAAAATCCCTCAAACACTATTGACAGTGTAGTTGAAACAACATCTAAGGCAATGGGATATGGAAAATCTACAATATATAGAGTTCTAAAGGAGGAAAAATCAGGTGGAGTAACCTCACCAAAGCCGAAACCAGGTAGACAAAAACTATTAAAAGTCAACGTGGACGAGTATTTTAAAAATGCTATTCGTAAGCTTGTTCACTCATTTTTTATAAACAAGCAAATACCAACTTTAGATAAAGTTTTGCAAGCCATTACGAATGATGTTGATTTACCCACAATAAGCCGGGATAAACTATGGAAAACGTTACATGAGTTAAACTTTAAATTTGAAAAAATAGGCAGACACTCAATGCTAATTGATTCTGAAGAAATTGTATGTTGGAGAAGACAGTACCTCAGAAGAATACAACAAGTTAAAGCTCAAAATAAAAACATTTATTATTTAGATGAAACATGGGTTAATGAAGAACATTGTGTAGGAAGAGTTTGGAAAGACAAAAATATAGAATCATCCCATCAAGCTTTTCTAGAAGGATATACTACTGGTTTTAAGGAACCTATAGGAAAAGGTAAAAGATTAATTATTTGTCATATAGGCAGTATAAACGGTTTTCTTGAGAATGGTTTACTGTTATTTGAATAAAAAAAACCGTTGATTATCACGAAGAAATGAATTGAGACGTGTTTGAGGAATATTTTGAACAGATGAATCAATTCATACCAAAAGGATCGGTTATTGTAATGGACAATGCAAGTTACCACTCCAGATTACTTGAACCTTTACCAACCACTAAATGGAAAAAGGATGAAATTGCAAAATGGTTATCTTCTAAAAATTTAGCCTTTGACAATACAATGCTGAGGGCAGAATTGTTAACTATTGCTAAAAAACATAAGCAAAATTATAAAAAATATAATATTGAGGAAATAGTCAAAAAACGAGAAATTGAAATCCTTCGTTTACCACCCTACCATTGTGAGCTGAATCCGATAGAATTAATATGGGCTCAAGTTAAAGGTTATGTTGCCAGAAATAACACTACTTTTAAATTATCAGATGTTAAAAATCTCTTCAATAAGGCAATATCTGAAGTAACAAGTGAAAATTGGCAAAAATGTATTAGACACGTTACAGAAATAGAAAAAAAATGTGGGAGCTAGATAACATAATTGATATTACTATAGAGCCCATTGTAATTTCTCTAGAATCAGATGGTGAATCTTCTGACACAGAGTGCGAGGAACCATAACTTTAAAATTATTAATTTATGTACTTTAATTTTATTTTTAGATTTTTATTTTTTAAGATTTAATATTGTCGTATTTTTTGCATGTTGCTCGTCAAATTTTATCCTTGCGGTTGGTTTTTTTTTTTCTCATATACCTACTTAATTGTTTTTTTAGCTCCTCATATTAATTTATAAGTAATTGTAATTATCTGTACATATATACATATATTGTAAATAAACATATGCCTAAAATAATATTGACTTTTTCTTCATTTTACCCAAATTAAATTACTACTTACGAATTATGTTTATCTATCTAAAATTGGTAATCTAGGTATAAATAACTAAAACAAATTAAATATTTCTATTTCCATATTAATTTAATTTTGAAAACGCACGTCTATGGTTTACTGCCTTTAACACTGATAACTGCAAAACATTTCTGGGAATTTACTCTCTCTTGATTTTCAAATACACTATAGTGTTTGTCACTTAATCACTTCGGTTACAAATTTTCATAACTTATGCTTCCTGAAAAACTACCTATACCCACTCCTGAGTCAAAGAAATTTGTGCTGGGAATTATGTTTAACTTCGTTCATTGTATTTAAGAAATTCAATTGAATGTAACTTTTTTTTATTTCTATTAATCTTGTGTATTTAATAAAACATTAAATGAATCTAAAAAAATGTTAACAATGCTTTTAGAAGTACCTACCTATATGCAACACCATATACAGTTGTATATACATTTATAAAATATTAATGAATGCCAATAGTTTTATGAATATAGCTACCTATCTTGGCAGCAATATATAGTTAATAAACGTTTTTTTTTTAAGTATTTACCTAATTCTATGTATTTCTGTGTCCAACAAAATATATCAAATGTCGTATATTGTTACAGGGAAAGGTAGTAATTCGACCCATCGCCTTTAAACCGTCATCTACAATGACTGGTTCGTCAAGGTTTGGAATAACCGGAGAACGATACGGATCGACACCGATACTTACTAGGCCTGGATCGAGACTAACCTTATACGGAAGTAAGTTTTTTTTAATTTAAACAATAAATTTATATAACAAAAGAAGAAAAAACACATAAAATAAACCGTCAACGAACTGATATTGTTTATTAAGTAATAATGTTATATTATTGAAGGAAAACACAAATATTAGTTTAAGAGCTAGTGACTAACAATATCAATTCAATTTCTATTATGTATTTCATAATTTTAATTCTTGAATTTTCATTATGAAATACATAATAGAAATTGAGTTTCTAGTATGTATTGCGGTTGCCTATCTTGCTGTAATGCATTTCAGGTACGTATGTCACATACAGTTAGGCAACCTCAATACATAATGGAAATTGAATTTCTTTTATGTTTTTCTTAATGGAAATAAGTGTATTAAAATTATGAAATACACAATTTCAATTCTGTAAAAAAATAATTACGAAATTAAAATTTCGAAACTAAAGATTATTTTTTATTCTTGATTTTTAAATGTTGTTATTAAATACCAAAATGGCACGCCATACAATCATGTAAAGTTTTGACTATTTATGTTTGTATTGAAGCTTTTTATATACAGTGTGTAAAAGCCAAATGGAATAAATTCATGATTTCGGTTACTGTACATATTTATAAAAAATCCCGAAACACGTCAAATTTAAATTATAACTTGACATTCTTTAACGTGAAAATGCAACCTATACCTTCAACCCCCTTAAAATGACAGGTACAACCCCCAATTTTTTAAATGGGAAGTACAGGCTTGTGATAAATCATTTGAAAGGTTTCTTCATTCTCTATTCAAAAATGTTATTGTTTTTAAATTTAATGCAAAAATTAACATAAAAAAAATTAATATCATGTTGTTACCGAAATTCGCTAAAATATACTCGAAACTTATTACAATATACTTAAAACTTATTTCCCGTTTAGGTCTTGATAATGAGAAAGTGAACAAAAACCACAGTAATGTGGTTTTTAGATGTTAACCATTAAAAAACTATAAAGAATTTCCGTGGCAACGCTATTTTAACAAGCAGTAGTAAATTGTTTTATTTAAGTTGTCATTGTTGTAATTTAAGTATAAAGTTTGTTCAATTCAATTCTGAAAAATGGTTAGATTAACGAAAATGCATAAAATAACAGTTTTACAAATGATTTTACACACTGTACAAACCCATTTTATAAACCCAGTTGATGGAAGAGGGGGGGAGATAGCGAGTTAGATGCAAACCGCGGGCCTGTCTAATCTAATCTATTGATGCCTTTTTTTATAAATGAAATTAAAGTCGTGGAAAATCCTGTATTTTATTTAAAAACATAGTTATTATTACAAATAAAATTATATAACTAGTCTTTAAAAAACAATAAAAACACATTAATTATTAATGAAACTTTTATTTTTGATATTCATCATACTGTTTAATTTATTTTACATGAACTATAAGAATATGAAAAATATAAAAGTTTGAATAGTTTTAGCTAGCATCATCTAAATAAGAGCAAAGTCTCTTCCTACACAATATTAAAAAGAATAACACAAAATCATTGATTTATAAACAGTAGTTAAATTTCAAAACTAGTGCTGAAAACATATTAATAATTTAGGGGGCAGTACAGACAACGACTTAGATTAAAATTACCCCTAAAGTTTAACATTAATTTGTCTATTCATTATTACTTGCAATATCCTGCTTCAAATTTTTTTATTAAAAAAAATTCAGAACTAAACCTAACAATGGACTTAATTTTGATTGGCTGATACACTCTATAACTATAACGAATATTTATTTTATTTAAATTGTAATAATATTATCAAGTAAGTTGAAGCATAATTTAAAATCGCGAAAAATGTTTGGTAACCGATGGTAAAAAAACCTGTAGAAAATG
This sequence comes from Ophraella communa, assembly GCA_035357415.1. Lineage (NCBI taxonomy): Eukaryota > Metazoa > Arthropoda > Insecta > Coleoptera > Chrysomelidae > Ophraella > Ophraella communa. The sequence continues at coordinate 4,048,556 of CM068994.1, forward strand.
TGATCCTTCTTCCTCTAAAATGTTCAGCAAATAGTACCAATTCTTCTTTAATGCTGTTTCGGTATTTCGAATAAGATGGAAAATTTATTAATAATTTGTAACTGGTAATGGATATTCTTCGTACGGCTCTTGAAGAATTTTCACATGATACAGTCAAAGTTAAACCAAAAACCTAAAAACATTTCTACTTTAGAATGGAACACAAAATAAATAAAAAAAGGTACCTAAAGGCAAAACAAAAAGCCATGAATGTCATAGAATTCAATGACGTCGTCCATCAACGATAACAATACCATATTTAAAAATTAAAAATATTTTCATTTCAAATTTAGTTATGTTGTTTTGCAAGAAAGCGACGTTGCCGAACATGCTCGTTTTGATATTTCCCTTTTTATGTCCTAGTAACTGCCTGATGATAGTGATAGTGACACTGATTTAATTGAATAGGTGCTAATAATAATTATAAGTTGTAATATTTTTAGATACTTTTCATTTTATATTGTATATTGTATTTTTAAAAGCTTTTTATTTATTATATTTATTTTATTTTTAAATGACTATAGTGTATTTGAAAATCAATAGAGAGTAAATTCCCAGAAATGTTTTGCAGTTATCAGTGTTAAAGGCAGTAAACCATAGACGTGCGTTTTCAAAATTAAATTAATATGGAAATAGAAATATTTAATTTGTTTTAGTTATTTATACCTAGATTACTAATTTTAGATAGATAAACATAATTCGTAAGTAGTAATTTAATTTGGGTAAAATAAAGAAAAAGTTAATATTATTTTAGGCATTTTGTTTTAGGCATATGTTTATTTACAAAATATGTATATAATATGTACAGATAATTACAATTACTTATAAATTAATATGAGGAGCTAACAAAACAATTAAGTAGGTATATGAGAAAAAAAAACCAACCGCAAGGATAAAATTTGACGAGCAACATGCAAAAAATACGACATTATTAAATCTTAAAAAATAAAAATCTAAAAATAAAATTAAAGTACATAAATTAATAATTATATATATATCTATATCTATAGTAATATCAATTATGTTATCTAGCTCCCACATTTTTTTTTCTATTTCTGTAACGTGTCTAATACATTTTTGCCAATTTTCACTTGTTACTTCAGATATTGCCTTATTGAAGAGATTTTTAATATCTGATAATTTAAAAGTAGTGATATTTCTGGCAACATAACCTTTAACTTGAGCCCATATCAATTCTATCGGATTCAGCTCACAATGGTAGGGTGGTAAACGAAGGATTTTAATTTCTCGTTTTTTGGCTATCTCCTCAATATTATATTTTTTATAATTTTGCTTATGTTTTTTAGCAATAATTAACAATTCTGCCCTCAGCATTGTATTGTCAAAGGCTAAATTATTAGAAGATAACCATTTTGCAATTTCATCTTTTTTCCATTTTGTGGTTGGTAAAGGTTCAAGCAATCTGGAGTGGTAACTTGCATTGTCCATTACAATAACCGATCCTTTTGGTATGAATTGAATCATCTGTTCAAAATATTCCTCAAACACGTCTCCACTCATTTCTTCGTGATAATCAACGGTTTTTTTTATTCAAATAAGAGTAAACCATTCTCAAGAAAACCGTTTGTACTGCCTATATGACAAATAATTAATCTTTTACCTTTTCCTATAGGTTCCTTAAAACCAGTAGTATATCCTTCTAGAAAAGCTTGATGGGATGATTTTATATTTTTGTCTTTCCAAACTCTTCCTACACAATGTCCTTCATTAACCCATGTTTCATCTAAATAATAAATGTTTTTATTTTGAGCTTTAACTTGTTGTATTCTTCTGAGGTACTGTCTTCTCCAACATACAATTTCTTCAGAATCAATTAGCATTGAGTGTCTGCCCATTTTTTCAAATTTAAAGTTTAACTCATGTAACGTTTTCCATAGTTTATCCCGGCTTATTGTGGGTAAATCAACATCATTCGTAATGGCTTGCAAAACTTTATCTAAAGTTGGTATTTGCTTGTTTATAAAAAATGAGTGAACAAGCTTACGAATAGCATTTTTAAAAAACTCGTCCACGTTGACTTTTAATAGTTTTTGTCTACCTAGTTTCGGCTTTGGTGAGGTTACTCCACCTGATTTTTCCTCCTTTAGAGCTCTATATATTGTAGATTTTCAATATCCCATTGCCTTAGATGTTGTTTCAACTACACTGTCAATGGTGTTTGAGGGATTTTGATGTTTAAAATAGTGGTACACTGGTCTAGTTTTAATTTTTTCACTGGCGTATACTCACAAACTGCTTCCATTTTTAGTCACTACTATTTGTCACGTTTATCGAAAATCAAATAACTGCATTTCTAGAAACTTAAGCACTATTTAAGTCAAAATATCTGTCATTAGAAGCTGTTGCCATTCGGAGGTCGTTAAATAACAATTATCCCTTTCTAATCTGGTTACGCCTATGACGCACGTTAATCCTCTTAGGCCTACTGTAGTAACAATGAAAGATCATAAAATAATGTGATAGTCCAAGAAATTTAATAAATTTTGTATTGAAATTAACAAAAACAATTTAGAATGCATTACAAATATTGAAGATTTACCGCACGTACTGCTATACTATAGTTTTGCATACCCAATTAGTTTTTATTCTAGGAATTTACTCTCTCTTGATTTTCAAATACAGTATAAGTAGGTATAATTTATTTTTTTTTAAACATTGCCATCACGTGACTTTTTGTCGCAATGATCAACGACAATGTTTAAAAAAATATATTTATAGTATCCCTAGGTATGTAATAAAATATGTGATTATCAAATGTGTTTCTATTTTTTCCTATAAAAAAAGTAATGTCCACCCTGTTCGGTTCAAATTTTATAGCAGGTAACACCTGGCTAAAACGCCGGCCGACAATAGAGGACAAAAGGGTCGTTAATTGGCCTTAAGAAGTGATAACGGAATAAGTATGAATGTACTATATCACAATGTATAATACAATATTAACAAAGTTTATGTTAAATTCATTAAAAAAATATTTTTTAGGATGAAACATTTTAATTTTAGTTTTTTTTTGTGAGCGAACTATTGTAATTATTAAATGTACTTTCTCTGGAATACTTACCATATATTTTAACAGGTAGAATAGTGTGATGGTGAGAGATTCTATTTTCTGTACCTTCTGATAATTCATCATAATCTTCAAAAATATATTTAGAGTAAATAAAATATAACAAATTATAGCGCAAACCATCAATATAATCTGAATGCCAAATACGTTTCCAAAAATTACTGTAATGTCGCAGATATCATCGTATTTTTTTAATAGAAACAATGTGTCAGTTTTTAAAATACGTTTAACACGAGTATCTACCTGAAATACATTATTACTTGCCAAATAAGGAGCAAGACTTGTTTTTAAAACAGAGTGCATATATTTTGCTACGATATTAATTCTGTGTGCGTAAAAGTAGATCTGTAATGTTAATAACAGCATCGAATTAAGCGTGAAAAAAGATAATACTTGATTAAATATTCGAATAAATCCAGATTCAGTTCCACGTCCAAATGTACAAGTACTGTAAGTGTGCGCACAAACAGATGTAGTAAATATTAATATGGTATAAAAAGTCAATTTTTTCGACTCATAATTTAGTTTGTCTTGATATCTTTCTTGAATTTGATTTTCTAAAAACTGCAGACGATTATCCAATGACAATGTATCTTTTCTTTTTAACACTCCTATTATAATGGCAGCTAGATTATTTAAAAGAACAACCAAATTTAGAACTACTAACAATAATTTCGAAGTTGTTGTCAACATAGGCCATGAATTAAAAAAATGTCGATAAGCATCTGAACAAGTAGTTAGCAGATGCAAACTACACAAAAATATGCAATACACGTAATAAGATCGTGGCAAAGCTCTAGCAGTTGAAATATTTGTCGTAGACAAACCTGAAATAAACAAATATACTTTTAAAAATTTTACAATTTTAATGTTGTTCCAAGAAGGTTTTGAAACTGTTTTACGGGCAGTTTTCATCATGTCTATTTTTCAGTTGCAGACTGTTGGTATTTTCAACATGGTTTGAATACGTTCCAATACCTAAAAAAATATACTTTAATTGATGAGTTTACAAATTTATTAACTTTATTGTTAGCGTCACAATTTTCAAAATTAAATTATTCTAATGGTGTTTTTCGATTCATGTTTTTGTTGTCTTTTTATAGAAAAACAAATTAATGTATTTGGTAAACAGTTCATTATTTTAGAATCCTGTTTTAAAATATTGTTTTATATAAAAAAGTTTGAGTTTTTAGAAAATATTTTGAAGCTACAAAATACAACATCTGTAGAGTAGGAAGGGTGAGTATAGACCCACAGTACTTAGGCCACAATATGGCCCATTGTACATCCTCCCAAAGAGTCGCCCTCCTAGGACATTGTCCGTCCTGCCTAATCCAGGAAGAAAGACAGGTCACCAGAGGATATCTCCTTAATGTCGGCAGGTGTAGGCCAAGACTCACCGAACACACACTCTCTTATCGATGATAGCTCCGGACATTCACAAAAGACATGCCTGACAGTTTCATCTTCCTTCGTCTTCAGCTTCTCAGGGTCCCCCAGGGTAATCCTGGCAAAACTGCATCCTTTGGTTTCATCCCATCTCTTAAGGGATTGAGTACGGGTGTAACGTTTGCTAGTTCCGCAATTGTCGAAGTCGTCAAACCATGGGTGTCGCCTGGTCCCAAAATTTTCAGTCCAGCCGCCATCCTGGCCAGAGAGTCAACAATACGGTTACCTTTGCTCCTGTCGTGCCCTTTCACCCACCTTAGTACGATATTATTATCTACCGAGCCGTTAGCTAAATCTTGGTGGCACCCTGAGATAATACGTTGTCTGTTCAAGGTTAGTAGGGGCTTGTCTACTATCAGTGCAGATTATTATGTTTTTGCCAGAAATTTCTTTTCTGGTTAGCTCTTTTGCGGCGATTGAGATACCAGCCAGTTTTGTTTGAACCATTTCCCATTTAATCCTTAGGCTGGAGTAGACTCCACATCCTGATCCTTCCTTGGTTTTTGAGCCGTCTGTGTATATGCGTATTGCATTTGCAGCATCCGCCTCAGTGTTCTGTTTTATTTGTATTTTGTAGGGTTTATTAAACACAAACCTGGGTTCAATTGCGTCACCGGCCGCCTGTAGCAGAGGCACCGCAGTGAGTGCCTCCCTCCACAGGCCTAGCCTCAGTTAATCCATTCCTACCTAGGGGTTTACACCAGCCGTGCGCAATCGTAGCATGGCCATTCGCGCAACCTCCTTGACATGTAGGTCGAGAGGTGTTAGACCAGTAACCAATTCCATTGCCGCGGTTGGTGTTGTTCTCATGGCTCCTGTGATGTTCAGACAAGCCATTCGTTGTATTTGATAGAGTTTTTGGATGGCCGTTGCTGGTAGAGTTTTAGGTCCCCATGCAATAGCTCCGTACGTTAGCGTAGGTCTTATTATTGCTGTGTAGATCCAGGTGACTACACGGGGCGAGAGACCCCATGTGCGTTCCACTAGGCCACATATGCTCTTTTTGCTCTGTTCTGAATGTGCGAGTTCCATGTTAACTTCCTGTCGAGGGTAATACCGAGGTATTTCACCTCTTCAGCGAAGTTTAGTTTGCTTTTGAAGATTTCGGGGGGTTTCAAGCCCGATAAGCTTCTTTTCCTAGTGAAAAGGACCATCTCTGTCTTCTTGGGATTGATCGACAGTGAGTGTTCTTTACACCATGTTTCTATTAATTTGAGGCCATCCTGTGCTCTATCGCACAGTGTGTTCACAAATTTGCCGGTCTGCATACGCAATTGTGTAGAAACCATTATTGTTGAGGTGATTAATCAGGGTATCCAGGACTATGTTCCAAAGAAGGGGTGATAAGACCCCTCCCTGCGGACATCCCCTCATGACCAGTCCTCTCACAGTAATGTCTTCTACATTTATACTTATTGCTCTACTAGAGAGCATCTTGAGTATTTATTCTCCTACCACCAGGGGTATATTCCTGGAGTTAAGTTGCTGGGTGATTGTTGGGAAAGTCGTTCTATCGAACGCTCCTTCGATATCTATAAATATTAATTTGATTCTTATTAAGACTATAATATTTGGGTTATTTCAAGCATGCAACATCATGTTTTCTTTGGCAGGCATAGAATATTTATCGCTTAGGAATGGTAAATGTTAATTTTTGGTACTGGTTGTGACCCCTTATTTGCTTAGACGATATAAGTATTCTTCATCGCTATTGCCGCATATCTAGCCCTATCTCCATTATGAAGGTCAGGACGTTGATAGGCTCTCTCTTCTAATTGATATACTCGAAGGTGCGGAGCTCTTGCACACAAGGTACACCCAACACCTCTGATCTTGTTCTTGTATCGAAGATGCCTATATTTCCCAAATTTTGTCTTACAAGGTTTTTACTCAAAGTAAAATCTAGTAATTGCCCACCCTGATCTGGGAGTGATTTTCTCTCTTTTGTCTTCCTTCTCGATGCCGTAAATCGGAACTCTTCCTAACCGGTGAGTTCTGATACTGTAACATAATATAATTTCGATTCCTGCTCTTAGGAGTTCGCCTGTGCCTTCTTCCTTTAGACTGACGGACGTTGGTCCGTCCTCAGTATTTCATTACATGTAGAGCTTCTAAACAGGCTGGTTGTTTTGAAGAATACTATAGATTTGTTCCAACAAGCAGTTGTGGTAAAGAAAAATGCAAGAGCACACATTTACATACTAAAGCACATGTCAGTGCACACGATTCATACCCTAATCTTAGTACAGGGTGTTTCAAAAAAAGGTAACACCGTCTCTATGATAGGTAAAAAACAGAAAAATAATTGGGGTTGGCTTAGTGAAATTTTTTTCTAACGCCATCCGTTTTCAAGATAAAGGGCGTTGAAGAAAATGAAAAATTACACATTTCTTACGATTTTGCCAAAACTACTGGCACCATTTCAATGAAATTTTATACGAATATGTTTTGGAAGCTGATATATCCCATGAATTTGTTTTTATAACTAACTCTCATAGAGGGCGCTAGTTACACGATTCATACAACGTATTATTCAACATAACTTTTTTTAGGGTAGAATTATTAGTCAAAACTCCAAGTGAACATAAACATCGTTTAATTCTACACCAAAAAGGTACTCTTGGTAAAACTCGATATTATGTACCGTTTTCGGAATATGTTGATTTGAAAATTATGAAGTAATAACCGCTCCTCGTATAAGTTAATGATAAATTTATTAATTAAAAAAACTTGCAATAAGAAAATTAAAATAAAGACAAAGAACATAACATAAAATTCAATTAGAGTAAATGTTCAAAATGTCCTCCGTTTTCACGAATACACAAGTCTATCCTTTTTTCTAAAGAATCCATTAATCTTCTTAACGGTTGGGGATCATCTATGATGTCATTAAAGTGACGTTTAATTCTGTCTATTAATTCTTGACGAGAATTTACCTCTGTAGCATAGACTTTTTCCTTAATATACGACCAGACTGTGTAGTCCAAAGGATTAAAATCGCATGACCGAGGAGGCCAATGAATCGGAGCTTCTGCACCTCTACCAATCCATCGATTCCGAAAATTGTTACTCAATCAATTACGACACCTTATATCAAAGTGCGGTGGAGCTCCATCATGCATAAAAAATAATTATGTTCGCTTATTTATCGATAAATCTTCTAATATCTCAAATAAGTGATTATTTAGAAAATCAAGGTACATATCACCACTTAAATTTCCAGGTAGAATATGATAACCTATTAATCTGTTACCTAAAGTTGCTGCCCAAACATTAACTTTAAATGAGTGTTGGTAATGTGATACCCTTTTGGCTTGTGGATTCTCATCACACCAGTAATGTACGTTATGGGAGTTAAACATACCTTGTCGCGTAAAGGTGGCCTCGTCCGTAAAAAGAATACATTTTAAAAAATTTGGATTGAGGGCTGTCCTTTCTCACAATGTTTCACAAAAATCGACTCTAACCGGTAGATCGTCCGGCAAGAGTTCTTGAACTTGTCTGTAATGGTAAGGATGTAGCTGCTGCTCTTTAAGTATCCGCCAAGTAGTTGAAGAAGATGTATTTGTTTGTCTTGCCATATTCCTTACACTTAATGTTGGATTTTGATCAACTAAATTTAAAATAATATTTTTTTTATTAATTGTTCTTGTTGTTCTTGGTCTACCTGAATTTATTTTCTTTGGTCTTACATTCCCAGTTTCTCGACAACGTCGTTCAACTGCTCTAAATGTTCTTTTACTTGGTAAGTTTTTTCTAGGAAACTTTTCTGCATAACGCGTAAAAGCTGCACTAGAGTTTCCTAAACACTCGCTTAAAGTTAATAACATGTCGGTGTATTCAACATTTGAGTACATTTTGTTTAACAATATCTAATTTTACAAATAACAAGGTTTCAAAACTCTATTTATTGTTGACTTATTGTCATAACAATCAATAAATGTCAATTTTACATGGCAAACTTAGAGAAAAGCGAACTTTATCATTAACTTATACGAGGAGCGGTTATTACTTCATAATTTTCAAATCAACATATTCCGAAAACGGTACATAATATCGAGTTTTACCAAGAGTACCTTTTTGGTGTAGAATTAAACGATGTTTATGTTCACTTGGAGTTTTGACTAATAATTCTACCCTAAAAAAAGTTATGTTGAATAATACGTTGTATGAATCGTGTAACTAGCGCCCTCTATGAGAGTTAGTTATAAAAACAAATTCATGGGATATATCAGCTTCCAAAACATATTCGTATAAAATTTCATTGCAATGGTGCCAGTAGTTTCGGCAAAATCGTAAGAAATGTGTAATTTTTCATTTTCTTCAACGCCCTTTATCTTGAAAACGGATGGCGTTAGAAAAAAATTTCACTAAGCCAACCCCAATTATTTTTCTGTTTTTTACCTATCATAGAGACGGTGTTACCTTTTTTTGAAACACCCTGTATATAAAATAAATATAAAATAATAAACGTTAAATTCAAAATAAAATGTTTTCTTCGCTGAGTAAAATTGATGGAAGAAATAAACGCCCAAAAATTTCAAAACATTTATTAACAACAATAACTCAACTTTATTACAAACTATCAATGAAATTGTAATAATATTATGAGATTTGTGGCAACATATCCGACAACCAGTAAAAGAGTGTTATAATTAATCCGAAAAAATCCAGTTGAAAAATTTATTTTCATTCCATGTATATGCTCTACTAGTATTAGTAATTCTTCTTTTATATTTTTATAATGTTTTAAACTTATTGGATTTGAAATAAAAGTGAACAGCAACTTGTAACTGATATTAGAAACTTTTTTAGCTTCTATTGAAGTATTTCCGCAAGATATTGACAGAACTATCACGAAAAGCTAAAAAATAAATAAATTTCATAACAATTTTTACTTAAAAATATTGAATAAATTGGAATTATAAAATAGAGCTTTAAATCAATAATTGAACATATTGTAAAAGTTATTATCAGCTGGTTAGTATTTTTTCACAGTTTTCGAAGTTTGCTGATCCACTTACGAAACTCTCAAGTCAATGAAAATTGTAGTCAAAGTATATTTTACGATTTTCGATTAATAGCTTAATATAGGTACGTATTAATAGCTACTGATGATTTTGTTTGCATTAATAGATTCGTAAATAAATTTAGTATCTAAATCTAAGTAAGTATTTTTACAATGTGGTAACATTTTTCAAATAACTTAATTTACATAAAATCTGACTGGCTTTATTCAGAAGTTCTATCGAAACTTTAAATAATGGTGGTTGCGGCGTTTCTACTTCTTGAATAGTCCTCGTTGTTCTATTTCTCGAAATTAACAACGACTGGAATATTCGTCCTGGTTTTAATTTATTTATTTTTATTATTTTAATTATTTCAACAATTATTTATCAATTGCCCGCAAAGTCCTTCAATTTTTAAATTTTAATTTAGCTAGCTCAGAATATATCAATGATAAGAGTACAACAAAATGTTATCTCAGAGCAAGGTAGTCTAAAATTTTTATAATTTGATTTCTTATACAGTGTGTAAAATCCAAATGGAATAAATTCATTATTTCGGTTACTGTACATATTTATAAAAAATCCCGAAACACGTCAAACTTAAATTATAACTTGACATTCTTTAACGTGAAAATGCAACCCCTACCTTCAAACCCCTTAGAATGACAGGTACAACCCCCAATTTTTTAAATGGGAAGTATAGGCTTGTGATATATCATTTGAAAAGTCTCTTCATTCTCTATTTGTAAAATATCGTAATTTTTGTAGATAAATTAAACAACTAAATGTTTACCAATACTATATTTACTACTTCATATTTACTACTGCCCATACACATATTAAAACTAACTTAATTCTAATACCCCACTCCCAACTACTTTATATTGACACCGGCGCAAGGAGTCAATATATCACACTATTCAAAAATGTTACTGTTTTTAAATTTGATGCAAAAATTAACATAAAAAAAATTAATATCATGTTGTTACCGAAATTCGCTACAATACAATCAAAAACTAAAATGTAATGCAGAACGTAATAAAATGTAGAACACGAAAAAGAACTATGAATGTTAATGAAGTAGATGTTCAAAATGTTCTCCACGAACGTCTTGGCAACATCCTAATCTCAAATAAACCTGTCTTCAAACATTATTTAACATATCAGGCGTGATCGACCTAATCGCAAGCGTATTCGTTCTTTTAAGTCATTTAAATCAGAAGGTTTAGTTTTGTACACAAGGCTCTTCACATATCCCCATAAAAAGAAATCTAATAATGTAAGATCAGGTGATCGCGCTGGCCATTCAATCGATCCTCGCCTCCCTATCCACCGATTGGGAAATATTGTATCGAGGTACTGCCGGACATTAAGTTGGTAATGTGGTGGTGCTCCATCCTGCTGAAACCATATCGTATTCGCTGGAACTTGAGGGTTACCTGCATCAGGATATAAATTTGCCAACGTTGGAATGACATCATTTTGAAGTAGTGCCAAATAATTGTTGCCATTCAAGTTGCCCTCAATAAAAAAAGGACCAATGATATTGTTCCCTACAATCCCTGCCCAAACATTAACCTTTTGAGGGAATTGAGTGTGTTCTTCTCTCATCCAGTGAGGATTTTCCGTGGACCAGTAGCGGCAATTTTGCCGATTAGCATGACCGTTAAGTAAAAAAGTACACTCATCAGAAAACATAACGTCTTCTAATTGAATAATATTGTTATCCAACATGTCCCTCATTTGCTCACAAAAAAAAGTTCTCCTATCAAAATCGTCTTCCATGAGCTCCTGAGTAGTATCATCTTATACGGATGTAATTTATTTTCTTTTAATATGTTTGCTATCGATGTATGGCTAGCACTAAATGTAGTGGATGCCTGTCTACTCGATGTATGTGGATTTTCCTGAAACTCAAGCAACACATCTAATTTGAGTTCATCACTCAGTGCATTGGCAGCTGCTTTTTTTATATGCCTTACATGACCAAACTCGCGAAACTGCTTTTCTATTTTACTTATTGTTCCTTGGGATATAGGCGGTAAATTAGTAAATTTCTCATGAAATAGGCGAGTTAATTCCTGTTGTGTTCGGATGTTATCTCCGTAACCAATCATTTGTAAAACTGTTATTTTATGCATTTCCGTTAATCTAACCATTTTTCAGAATTGAATTGAACAAACTTTATACTTAAATTACAATAATGACAACTTAAATAAAACAATTTACTACTGCTTGTTAAAATAGCGTTTCCACGGAAATTCTTTAAAGTTTTTTAATGGTTACCATCTAAAAACCACATTGCTATGGTTTTTGTTCACTTTCTCATTATCAAGACCTAAACGGGAAATAAGTTTTAAGTATATTGTAATAAGTTTCGAGTATATTTAAGCGAATTTCGGTAACAACATGATATTAATTTTTGTTATGTTAATTTTTGCATTAAAATTAAAAACAATAACATTTTTGAATAGAGAATGAAGAGACCTTTCAAATGATATATCACAAGCCTATACTTCCCGTTTAAAAAATTGGGGGTTGTACCTGTCATTCTAAGGGGGTTACAGTAACCGAAATAATGAATTTATTCCATATCATTTAAATATCTAAATAAACTTTTTAATAACGTTGTAGCGCCGATTGTGTTTTAAAATATGTCTATGCTCTTCGTTTTAACAAAACTTTGCTTTTTTAACCTCAATGACGGCCGATAAGCTGATTAAAACGAAGAGTTTTTTATTATTCTTAATAAGATGGACTTCCAAAAAGTAAGGGTTAGTACAATCAATTATAGTTAGGTTTATATTGATATATCTACCGTAATAGTTTCTGTATTTGCTAGCTAAATGAAATTTTTGTTTTGGAACCTAGCAGTTGATTTACTATCAGCAACTACGGAAGATAACTCGAAAACCGATATACCTACACCGATTAAAAATTGGAAAATAGGAAAATATTTCTACTTGCACCCTCTAAGGTATAGATAGATATAGGTAGATATTCGTTTCCCACCAGGCTTAACCATATTCTAAAGACAAATAAAAGTACTTCCTGGGCTATACGCCCCACCGGACATTGGAATTTATTTCAATAGGAAACGTGAAGGCAAAGAAAACTACTCTAGACCGGATCATTTTTCTTTGCAGGATGAAATGATGTACTATCGGCTTTAGAATAGCATATACATTTTCAAACAAACTCAAATCGCTTGCATTGAATTAATTTTTAGGATGGCCTATTTACTGTTTATAACCACGGTTTAAATAATAATAAATTTGAAATCAGTTAATCAGTTGTCCACGCTTACATCTTTAATGTTTGCAGCATAAGGTATTTTATTGACAAATTGCCTGTGTATTATACAGTACGGTTTTATTTGTTTTTTATTGTAACCTGTCTACTGATTCCTTTTTTACTTCACTTAGTTTGGAACCCTCGATAATAAATGTTTGTTTGGGATTAAAATCCCTTTTCAAAACATTTTTTTTTCCTTCTTTTAGGTAGGTTGTTAGAAATAATAAATAACCAGTGGCGGATCACCGCACAGGCGCATGAGGCGCTCGCCTCGGGCCTCGCTTCAGGGGGGCCTCAGAATTGATAAAACTAATAGGTTTTGATGTTATATCTTGTATTATATGTTTTAATGCCAACAATAAAAAAATACAATTTTCCATCCCTTCCATCCCTTTCTTGGCACGGCCAATGGGGGGGGCCTCCAAATGAAGTTGAGCCTGGGGCCTCGGAAAGCCATGATCCGCCACTGTAAATAACATTCCATAAAATGAAAGATAAAATATAAAAATATTTATTTTTGAATCTGCAACAGTTTCTAATCAATCTTGATGGTACTAATTTTAATTGTTTTTATGTATATTGTTTTAAGTATCGACTTGGTAGATCGCCATCACGATTTCTGTTAAAAGTAGTTGCTTTTTCTTTAGAAAATGGTTAGTCCTGTTTGGATACCATTTAGAGTGAACTAAAATTAAATTAAGGTACCTACCTATACTTACCGCATAATACATTATTTGGACAACCAAAAACAATAATGAAAATTGTTCTCCAATATGAAATATCTTGACTTTTATACAAAATTTAATAAGCATGTGTGTAATATTTATAATATTAAACACAACATAACAAATAATTGTAAATATTTGGAAACCGTAAATGTCGTTAACCATAAGAATAGCATTGCAGAGATCTTCATATTTTCTAAAGAAACATAAAACATCGATTCTGGTTGATGCAACATCGAGCACTAGGTCATGGTAGTGTAAGCTTTTATACATGTTAGTGTGCAAAAATTTATACAAGCTTCGTATTCTTGAAGAATAAAAATGTATTTGCAGAGTTGCCAATATCATTACATTTTGAAATGGATAATAAAAGTAAAATATATAAAGATGTTCATTGGCTGGTGCTGCTTTAAACAAGCTTAAACATATACCAAAAATATGTATTGAAAATAAAAAACCGATGTATATTATCAATTGAAGGCACAACTTTTTGCTGTCATAAATAACTTTATCTTGAAATCTTAAGTTAATGTGTTTTTCCAAGTTATGTAGGTGATTTACCAAATAAACCATCTTTTTCCTTTTTATAAAAATTGGAAAAATTATCAAAATAATATTAGTAAATATCAAACTTATTGCGTCATACGTGATTACTACCTTAGTAGTCAAAGCCACGTTTATATAAATATCCTTCAATTTAATGTATGAAAGTATTGATAAAACGGTTAGTGTTAAGAAACACAAAAATACTGAATAGATTATATAAAATACCGATACACCCTTGTACTCATATAAATTCGGTACCACAACTCCAAAAAACTGAGAAATTATCTGAAGTGCACGAACACATTTTAGGGAATTCCAAGAAAGCGTCAAGCCAATCTCGTGTTCCATAACCTAGAACAAATAAATATACTGAAAATTCTTTGAAATTCAATATTTTCTGTACGTCTTACTTTTTAAAATGTACCGTTATTTTGTTCTATTTAACGAGTAGCTTTTGTATGGCGAGGAATGGTGTTTTAGGAGAAATGAAGTTTAAAATAATTTACCCAATAGGTATTAGTACTTTCAGGATAGACTCATTTTAAACAAATTACTTTGATTGTTGTTCCGTGAAAGGTGTTAATATAATTGAATTTTAAATTAGATAATATTGGATGGTTGTTTGTTAATGGTGATTAAAAAGAACAGAGGCGTGTATACCACAATTTCAAGATAGGAAAGCTAAATAAAACAACGAGCTATCTATACAGGGTGATTTATTAGTGTGAGGAAGCTCAGTAGAGCTCAGTAGATCTGTTATAGTAAAATTTACAAAAAAGCGACTAGTTTCGGTCTTAGACCATCATCAGGCTATCATGCAAAAGTAGATACAATCGTACAAAAATTAAAATTAAAAGTTACATCATTAAAATATATAGGTTGTATAAAATAAAATAAAATAAAAGGGACAAGACAGGATTTTATTTAAAAAAAAAATCCTGTCTTGTCCCTCTATTTTTTTCCCCTATATGTCTTTTTTAACTACAAATTTTTATATTTTTGATATTTTATACAACCTATATATTTTAATGATGTAACTTTTAATTTTAATTTTAAACCCTTGGTTTGAGTCGATTAACCGCCTCAATTAGCCATTCAGTACTCGCTTTGTCGGCACATGTGACCTAAAGTCACGCAGACGGATGCGATCAGCCAAAGAATTTGATTTCAGGTCCATCTTTTAGCACCCCCATGCTTTCATCCGAGCGAAGTCTTTTTCCGACGCTCTTTTTGGAAGAGGTTTTAAGCTCTTCCTCAAGGGCTCTCCTCAAGGGCTTCTTCGTAAGGCATCCTTAGCCTTAGCAACCTTTGCATCTGTTTATGCTATACTCTTTTCAATTATCTGGTCCATATGGATGGTTGCTAGGGAAGAGAAGTTCACTCAGTCAGAGCGCCACGTGACTGAGCAAGGCTTCTTACATCCAGAGGTCGCCTGCTATCTGGATGCACCGTAGATTGGGTATTTTTAATGCGGTTTACTCCTCTTGCATTTTCTTTAGTCTGACTTCTCCTTTTTAACCTTGTCCAGCATGGGACCAGTAGCGAGCTACTGCCGACATTGCCAAAAGATTCATTGGTGTTCGCAAGCTGCCTCATCGTAGTTGCTCATTACAGTTTCTGCTACGTCGAGGTATAGATGCATGGAGGGAGCAAGAAAAAAATATAGCAAAATACCTTTCTTGTATTTGTTGCATGTTGATTTCAGGTGGTGCCTGTCTGAAAGACTGCTCAAGATTAAGAGATATTTTTATCTTTTTCTTTTATGGCTCAAGCGGCATCCATTTATAGTTTTTGAGCCGTCTATACAGTGCGGTCCATATGTATGGAATAAATCCATTTGTAGCGTTATTATGTACTATATGAAAAAAACCTGGAACAGGTCGATTTTTATTCTTAAATTGACAATTTACAGTATGAAAATATTATCCCCCTCCAGCACCCCTTCGGAATTATAAGCACCCCCTCGAAAATTTTAAATTACAAAGGGGGTCGTGTGGCACCTCGTTGGAAAGGGATTTTAGTCCTCTGTTCAGCAATATAAAGTTTTTTAAGTTTGGTGCAATCATAACTGAGAAAATTGATTTTTAAGATGTAAAATTTTGATAATGTCTCCAACACAAAACTTTACGTAGAATGAAGATAATAATGTCACATAATGATTAGAATGTGTTTTTCAATGTATTTGACACTTAAATTAAATGTTCAAAATGACCACCATTCACTTCTTGACAATAACCGAGGCGATATTGTTTGGTCTATTAAAATAACTTTAGAAATAATCAGGTATTTTCGTATCTGTTCTGCTAAATATTAGGAAAAACTTTGAATATATTAAAATAATAGTCAAAAAACTAAATAAACAATTGATATAAATCTAGTAGGCTGCTGTCATTTAGGTATTTAAAATTTAAAGTTACTAAAAGACGTCAGTATAATATTTGTGCGCGTATTAAATTTAATTATGGCTCATTTGTCCGAGACTCAAAGAATAGACATTTTAATTATGATTGGTTGTGGTAATAAAACCAGAACTCAAAAGGAGGTTTGTGAAATTTTTAATAATAAATACCCTGGTCAACACGTTTCGCAGTCTACAGTTAGCAAAATTGAAAAAAAGTTTCGTGAAACTGAACATGTAAAAAATATTGAAAAACCAGGTAGAAATGTTCAATTTACTGATGAAAAAAAGTTAGATGTACTTCTAGAGATTGAAAAAAATGCGCATAAGACAACTCGAGAACTTGCCGCCGACAATGATGTAAGTAAATAATCTATTTTGAGAGTTCTGCATAAAGAAAAATACCACCCTTACAAAGTTCAGTTGGTTCAGGAGTTAAATGAAGATGATCCTGATAGAAGGCAAGAATTCTGTGAATTGATGATGGATAGAATGAACACAGATTTGCAGTTCATAAACAAAATAGTTTTTTCTGATGAAGCGACGTTTCATTTAAACGGAACGGTTAACAAACAGAACTGTAGATATTAGAGCAGAGAAAATCCTCACTGGATGTGTGAGGCTCACACTCAATATCCTAAAAATGTTAACGTTTGGGCTGGTATCATTAACAATAAAATTATTGGCCCTTATTTTTTTGAGGGCACAGTTACTGGTGAGGTTTATCTAGATTTTTTGATTAACTTTTTAGTGCCTACATTACAAAGAGTTTTTCCTGATGTTAATCATCCAAATGAGATAGATCGATCTATTTACTACCAACAAGACGGAGCTCCACCGCATTTTGCACGTACTGTTAGAAATTATTTAAACGAGGTTTTTCCCAATAGGTGGATTGGAAGACGTAGGGCGATCGAATGGCCGGCTAGATCCCCCGATTTGACTCCTCTCGATTACTTCTTATGGGGTTATTTAAAATCTAAAGTATATTTTAATAGACCAAACAATATTGCTGATTTAAAAGTTAGGATAACGGAAGAAATTAACAAAATAACCCCCGAGGTCCATACAAAATGTTGTACGAGAATTCCAATATCGCCTCGGTTATTGTCAAGAAGTGAATGGTGGTCATTTTGAACATTTAATTTAAGTGTCAAATACATTGAAAAACGCATTCTAATCATTATGTGACATTATTATCTTCATTCTACGTAAAGTTTTGTGTTAGAGACATTATCAAAATTTTACATCTTAAAAATCAATTTTCTCAGTTATGATTGCACCAAACTTAAAAAACTTTATATTGCTGAACAGAGGACTAAAATCCCTTTCCAACGAAGTGCCACACGACCCCCTTTGTAATTTAAAATTTTCGAGGGGGTGCTTATAATTCCGAAGGGGTGCTGGAGGGGGATAATATATTCATACTGTAAATTGTCAATTTAAGAATAAAAATCGACCTGTTTCAGGTTTTTTTCATATAGTACATAATAACGCTACAAATGAATTTATTCCATACATATGGACCGCACTGTATAGTAGATATAGTAGACTGACTTGGTCCTTCATTTCTCTAAGTTTTCCTGTCCTTGATAATTGTTCTAAAGGTCTTTAGTTCCGTGTAAACTTTGTGCTTTTATTGAGCTAGTGCATAACCGCACTGGCCTTCGCCTATGTACCCTATAGCAGTAGGGGCTTTAGGTTTTTTTGTGATTAGTTTTTATGCTACTTGTATTATTATGAATATGTGGTCTTGTGTAGCCCTAGTTTTCCTGATTTCACTTTGTGCCTCATATGTAGTGTGGATAGACTATTTTTATTTTTACTCGTCTATCTTGAATGTTGTTTAAACGTGGAATAATTCTAATTATGTAAAATTTGTTTTAGGCAGCAACGATCTTCGACCATCAAACAACGTAAACAACTATTCCTTAGACAGAAAATTGAGGTCGTCATGTACGTCATCAACTTGTTCTCCTCCCTTAGCAATAAGCTCACTCTCTTCGTTACCCCGCAGTCATAAACTTGTTAATTATGATAGTTTAGAAAGCGTAAGAAAATCTCCAATGTCAAATGCGGATAGTTCTGCACAGTAAGTTAATTTTAAGTTTCTATTTTTAATACTTTGATAATAGTGTCTTTATGGTCTGTGATTAATACTTAATAGTTCTTTCTACGTACTACTGGAGTTTAAAAAAATCAGATTTTACATTTAATTCAAAATACAGATTCATTCTAAACACACACAGCATCAGTCATCTAAAAATGTTAATTCAGTTTTAATGTAAAAGTTTCCTAAAATTTGGTTTTCTATTGCACCAAATTTCTTTTGATTGAAGAAAAAGTAATTGTTTGCTCCATTACGTTAAGATTTCTGACAGATTTCTAGACAGATTTGATGTGACACAGCTTTCTGAAGAAGAAGTAATATCCAGTTTTCAAAAGAAAAAATTCGGAAACGTTTGCCTATAAAACAACTATTTCGAATTAATATTCATTATCAGTTTACAGGCCGAAGTAACATTTTATGAGATTTGATTTTAAAACTTCCTGTGTTTGTATAATAAGAAGTTTCTAATTAACATTTATTGTTAGATTTGACAGGTCGAAGTAACATTTTTTTATGGGATTTGATTTTGAGTAAGTACATACTTACTGTATGTATTTATACGAATAATAAGGAAGTAAGAGATTGTACTAACGCCCAGATATTAAGGAATTATTCTATAGAGCGGGTTACTGTTATTATGCAGCATTGCGTTTATGGATTACGGCGTTGCCATATCGGCATGTTCTTCGAATTTGGTTCCAACTGGCGCGGGAATATAACTTGCCATTGTGTTACTATTATGATTAAAATGTTGACTAAATTATTCATTTGAAAATCGTTTAGTGAGCAATTAAGAATATTTACAATTATGCTTTTAGATAAATTTTACGCGTTTAAAGGAAAATATTGTAAATCCGCTAAAATATTCAAATTTTATACGTTTAATTATCACGTATAAAAAATAAATAAATACAACGGCCTTACAAAAGACCTTTGTCAAATTATGAAATAATAATATAATAATATAATTAATAATAAAAATATGTCAATAATAATAATATATACATAAATTACAAGACGAGTGGTAAAAAAGTCAGCTGTCATCTAAATTTTAAGGGAGAACGATTAACAGAGAAAAGCTAATGAAATCTTGCCGACGTTTCGATTATTTTTCCGAGGATTTTTCTTCTTCTGGCGGGTTGTTGTAACAAACAAAAAATAGAATAAGTAAATGAATTAATAATTACGTGTTTTAACTTGAATTAAAATTAAACTTTAAAAATGACAATGATTAGCAGGTAATAACTAAAATAAATGAAAATTGAATGGAACATTTGAGGGTTAAGAAATATACTACTGATCTTCATCGTCATCCAAGTCTTCATCTTCATCGTCTTCATTTAGATTTATTATTATTGGCTCAATGTCTTCCAATAAATGATCTGTTTGCCACATCTTTTCCTCTGTTTTCTCTACCTTTTTTTTATAATTAGACCACTGCATTGGGGTTACTTGCGAATACGCTGTTTTTATAAGTTTTTCCACATCCTCTTTTTTAAAAGTAATATTATTACGAGCCACATATCCTTTCACTTGGCTCCACACCATTTCAATAGGATTTAATTCGCAATGATAAGGTGGTAATCGTAAGACCGTTATATTGTGTTTCCGTGGTAATGTCGTCTATTTTTCTTAGGTCGTCCTGCTCTCTAAACGCGTTTGCAGTAGCCAATAATTCTGTTTTTAAATAATCATCCTCGAAGTAAATCTCTTTTTCCAGTAGCCAGTACTTTATTTGTTCCTTATTCCAAGTTGTCTTTGGAAAAGGTAACTTCGCCGAATGGTATGACGCATTGTCCAATACTACAACATGCTTTGATCCGTTTTTCGGCAAATTAGGGATCAATTGATCTTTAAACCAGGCCTCAAAGCCTTCTGCGTCCATTTCGTCGTGGTAATCGTCTGCACCTTTCTTTGCCAGAAAATTTTTTTCTGCACCCTCAAGAAAACCGTCTTTCCAGCCTGCATGAAGAAGAACAAATCTCGGTCCTCGTTGACTTGGAGCCTTCAGTCCTTTGACAAATGCATCTCGGGCATTTTTTATGGTAGTGTCTTTCCATTCAAAATTTACACTGTGGCCCACATTAATCCATGACTCGTTCAGATATATTACGTTATATCCTTCTTCGCGGAACTTCTTCACTGATCTTAAATATTTGTACCTCCAGGCGATTATATCAGCTCTTTCTATTAGAATCGAGTCTCTTCCTCTCTTTCCATAAACAAACCCCATATCGTTAAGCAAGCGTCTTAGCGTACTTTTAGAAAAATTTGGTACATTTTCGTCTGAATTTATTTTAGCAAGAACTTTTGCCAGTGTTGGTGGAATATTTTCGGAGTAGAATTCATGCACAGCTTTTCGTATTTGCGATTGGATACCTTCATCGTAGGTGATCAGTCTTGAATTCGATTGGCTGCTGTTCCGTCTTCGTTCTTTTGACGATGTCAAAGGTCCAGTAGCGGCTACGCTTTTCAGATTATACATTGTTCTCACACTAAGGCCAGTCATTTCATAAATCAGTTCTATTATCGCTGTCACACTTTTGTCATCTGTTGTATTCAACGTATACGTTAAAATATTCAATAAAAGCCTCTTGGTTTGACGATGAAGATTTTCACCTTGTTTAAATTTTTCAAACGGTGCTGCTAACTGCATGGCTGTTGTTTCAATAATGCCCTTTCGTTTATCAGCAGAAACAGCCTATGTTATTACTTACCTGTACATTTACTTACCTCTACATTTCAGGAATATTACATAACGGTTTACGAGGATCAAGGGATCATACAGGTAAAAATAATATAGAATACATCTGTTTTGCAAAATTCATAATAAAACGTTTTTACGAAAATAAATTGGCTGAGTTAATTGTGGTTCAAGCCGTAACCAAAGCGGCAACAGTGTTGAATATTCGCCCATAACATTTACATTGGCCTATGCCGGCCACGCTGCAAAATAACTGTGACCCGCTCTATAGGTATATTTCCTTTAAGTTCAATATAACTATATGGTGCATATCTTTATAACTTAGTGTTTTGTGATAAATCTTTATCTTACGGACTCGTGATTTTATCACATTTCAGTTTGTTTTCGTATTTTTGCCAAATAAAAAAGTTTTCATCAAAACAAAAAATTTATCGATAAAATTTTAAGGACTCGTGGTATTACCTTTGATAAAATTTAATAAATGTTATCTACATAATCAAGTTTATATTCGACTGTAACTCTACTTGAACTATTAAATAAAATTAGAACTTTTATTAAAATTATTCGTTTCAGGAACAAACTATCCTACCGACTTATCTCTGCTTCAAACCATAGCAGTATGATTGATTTGACACCCTCTCCCTCAGATTCTGGCATTTCAGAACTCGAAGCCGCTCTTAGAGATAGAGACTCAGAACTAGCTTACCTGCGCCAAACCATGGAACACAACGAACAAGTTATTTTTAGGTAAATTGATGCATTACCGCTTCTTTTTGGATTTCGTATTTTTAACTAAAACTTGTATTCATTTATTTCAGAGTGTACCAAGAAAAAGAAAAAGTCTGGGAAAGAGAACTAAAAAGGCTTAAAACCGTTCAAGACAGTCGACTTAGAGTCAGTTCTCAAAAAGTGCTTAAACTAGAACAGATGTTAATGATGCAAACTTATCAAATACAACAAGATAAGAAACGATTTTTTTCCGATATTCAGAAATCTAATATGCAGTGTGATAGATTGCGGCAAGAAGTTGCTTCTTTGACGGGTAGATTGGAGGAAACTGAATGGGGCTTGTGTCAAAAGACTGGAGAGATAGCATTGCTCAAAAGCCAAATAAAAGAGCTTCAGGTAATCATTTTTTAAAATTATAGTTGGATCTCTTATCTTTTGTCGTAATTATAAATAAATATTATCAAGAGAAGTTGTTTGAAACAATCTTAATCTAATAACTGTTATTATACAGGATGTGGCACGATAAGTTTTGATTAAAAAGTAATGGCGGATACAGTTATGTTAAAAATCTGAAATTACGAAGCTGTATGATTTAGATGACGCTGAGTTTAAATATATACTGTATTTGAAAATCAAGAGAAAATAAATTCCCAGAATAAAAACTAATTCGGTATGCAAAACTATAGTACAGTACGTGCGGTAAAACTTCAATATTTGTAATGCATTCTAAATTGTTTTTGTTAATTTCAATACAAAATTTATTAAATTTCTTGGACTATCACATTATTTTATGATCTTTCATTGTTACTACAGTAGGCCTAAAAAGATTAACGTGCGTCATAGGCGTAACCAGATTAGAAAGGGATAATTGTTATTTAACGACCTCCGAATGGCAACAGCTTCTAATGACAGATATTTTGACTTAAATAGTGCTTAAGTTTCTAGAAATGCAGTTATTTGATTTTCGATTAACGTGATAAATAGTAGTTACTAAAAATGGAAGCAGTTTGTGAGTATACGCCAGTGAAAAAATTAAACCTAGACCATTTATCGCTCAATGAAAAGAGTGCTGTAGTGAATGTGTACCACTATTTTAAACATCAAAATCCCTCAAACACTATTGACAGTGTAGTTGAAACAACATCTAAGGCAATGGGATATGGAAAATCTACAATATATAGAGTTCTAAAGGAGGAAAAATCAGGTGGAGTAACCTCACGAAAGCCGAAACCAGGTGGACAAAAACTATTAAAAGTCAACGTGGACGAGTTTTTTAAAAATGCTATTCGTAAGCTTGTTCACTCATTTTTTATAAACAAGCAAATACCAACTTTAGATAAAGTTTTGCAAGCCATTACGAATGATGTTGATTTACCCACAATAAGCCGGGATAAACTATGGAAAACGTTACATGTGTTAAACTTTAAATTTGAAAAAGTTCAAGCTTTTCTAGAAGGATATACTACTGGTTTTAAGGAACCTATAGGAAAAGGTAAAAGATTAATTATTTGTCATATAGGCAGTACAAACGGTTTTCTTGAGAATGGTTTACTCTTATTTGAATAAAAAAAACCGTTGATTATCACGAAGAAATGAATGGAGACGTGTTTGAGGAATATTTTGAACAGATGATTCAATTCATACCAAAAGGATCGGTTATTGTAATGGACAATGCAAGTTACCACTCCAGATTACTTGAACCTTTACCAACCACTAAATGGAAAAAGGATGAAATTGCAAAATCTAAAAATTTAGCCTTTGACGATATAATGCTGAGGGCAGAATTGTTAACTATTGCTAAAAAACATAAGCAAAATTATGAAAAATATAATATTGAGGAGATAGCCAAAAAACGAGAAATTGAAATATTCGTTTACCACCCTACCATTGTGAGCTGAATCCGATAGAATTGATAAGGGCTCACGTTAAAGGTTATGTTGCCAGAAATAACACTACTTTTAAATTATCAGATGTTAAAATCTCTTCAATAAGGCAATATCTGAAGTAACAAGTGAAAATTGACAAAAATGTATTAGACACGTTACAGAAATAGAAAAAAAAAATGTGGGAGCTAGATAACATAATTGATATTACTATAGAGCCCATTGTAATTTCTCTAGAATCAGATGGTGAATCTTCTGACACAGAGTGCGAGGAACCAGAACTTTAAAATTATTAATTTATGTACTTTAATTTTATTTTTAGATTTTTATTTTTGAAGATTTAATATTGTCGTAATTTTTGCATGTTGCCTGTCAAATTTTATCCTTGCGGTTGGTTTTTTTTCTCATATACCTACTTAATTGTTTTTTTTAGCTCCTCATATTAATTTATAAGTAATTGTAATTATCTGTACATATTATATACATATTTTGTAAATAAACATATGCCTAAAACAAAATGCCTAAAATAATATTGACTATTTCTTCATTTTACCCAAATTAAATTACTACTTACGAATTATGTTTATCTATCTAAAATTGGTAATCTAGGTATAAATAACTAAAACAAATTAAATATTTCTATTTCCATATTAATTTAATTTTGAAAACGCACGTCTATGGTTTACTGCCTTTAACACTGATATGTAACTGCAAAACATTTCTGGGAATTTACTCTCTCTTGATTTTCAAATACACTATAATGTTGTCCTGAATGTGGCACTTCCGGTTATACCGGAAATAGACGCCAACATTGTTATTTTAAATAGAACCTAACATTTTTTATTTTATTTTCGAATTCTACATGAAATTTTTAGATAAAATTTGTGCACAATGTACTATACCAAAAATGAGATATTTTGTAAAAATCCTAGTCCACATTAAATAACGATATCTCTATTAATATCGAAGTTGGTGACGTGAAGTTGTAACCAATAAACAACAAGGACTTGCCCGTTAACTCCATATATCCAACTCATTGATATTTTATACAGGGTGTTTTAAACTTAACCGCCAACATGCACATGTATTTTAGGGAAAAGCGATACCAAACGAATTGGTTTAAGAAACTACATCGGAAAATGAAATAAAATACAGGGTGTTCTATTTAAAATAAGCATCTTATAAATGATTTAAATTGTGCATGTTGGCGGCTAAGTTTAAAACACCCTGTATAAAATATCAATAAGTTGGACATATAGAGTTAACGGGCAAGCCCTTGTTGTTTATTGGTTACAATTTCACGTCACTAGCTTCGATATGAATGGATATATTGTTATTTAATGTTGACTAGGATTTTTTCAAAATTTTGAAAAAAAAACGAAATATCTCGAAAATTCTTAATTTTTGGTATAGGACATTGTGTACAAATTTTATCTAAAATTTCATGTAGAATTCGAAAATAAAATAAAAAATATTAGGTTCTATTTAAAATAACAAAGTTGGCGTCTATTTCCGCTATAACCGGAAGTGCCACATTCAGGACAACATACTTGAACTCAGCGTCATCCAAAACCTACAGCTTCGTCATTTCAGATTTTAAACATAACTTTATCCGCCATTAATTTTAATTAAAACTTATTCTGGTAACAATTTGTAAAACCAATGAAATAAATTCAAATGTAAATAATGAACAGAAATCAATTTTAATACAAAAGCAGGTTTTTTTTTATTTTTAAAATCCTTGAAACATACTTTTCTCGTCAATAGGTTAACTGATTATTTCAAGTCCAAGTTATTTGCCCAACTAATTTTAAAATTATTTAGAATTTATTGAATTGAAGGATCTCAATCGCACCAATAGTGCAGTCGAATTACCTTTTTTTCATGACTTAAGTCCGAATTGATGTAGCTAAGTGGAAAGGGGTAGGTTTAATAAATACAAATCGAAAGGCGACCATCCAAGATCTTAGATGCGTGCGAGGGGTGCGTGTTAGGGGTGGAAAGAGGGTGAAAACGGTTTTTTTCAATTTGCAGCGTAAATACGCATTTTATTGAAAAAAGTTAAATGGAAAAGTTGTAGATAATAAAAAAAATCGACAACTTTTGTCTGAAACATTTTTTCACATAACCTAAAGATAAAGGCTAAAAAAGCGAAAAACCATAGTTTTCGTTTTTTATTTTTTACTCAGCGAAAAATCAATATTTAGTTATGAAATTCAGTACAGTGATGGCTTTTTGTATCCCAAAAAAGTAGTATTTTTTTTTACGATAACTCAATTTTTTTCCGACATATTAACGATTTTCGAAAAAAAGACCTCATTTTGTAACGGCTCCCAAGGTCCGAATTTTTATTTTAGACGCCTCTTGAAGGTCTCATTTTTTTCGTAATGATTTTAATTTTCATATACAATAATAAAAAAATACTACTCCTAGCAAAAAAAAATCGTTTAAAATCGAAAAAACTGAAAAATTCATAATTTTTTACGCGTATCTTATTCCTACCCTTCTACCCGTTATATTACTCTCAAAAATATTTCATGTACATGCATTTAATTTATCACACCTTATTGCAGTTTGTAGGATTAAAATAAAGGAAATTATGGACGTCTATATTGATTAAAAAAATAAAAAAAATTATTTTATACGTGCATACGATGAATTATACAAAGAAAGTACAATTTTACTGTTTCTTATTTTTAATTATATCTCGCCCTTTTGACTGGCGAATTACATTCTTCTTCCTCTTGTACTTCTACTTCATCGTCATCTTCATCATTTTCGTCTTCATTTTCATCATCTCCGTCTTCATCTTTATCCTGTTCATCTTCATCTTCATTATCATTTTCTGATTCTTCTTCGTCAGATTCGACATTTTCTTCCTCTTCTAGCATGCGATTCTCATCTTGAAATGCATCGTTTTGCTCAACGTGTTCTGAAGGATGTACATCGGCAATTTCTGTGATTGATTGCTCGATATTAGTACAATCATTAACGCCGTAGCACTTCGTACACTTTAAACCGTGTTTTCGACAACTGCATCTTGAAGAATTGCAACCTTTTTTGCAACTGCAGGAAATTTTTTTTTAGCAGACTGTCTGGAATTAACTGTCCTTCAGTGTACTTTGGCATCAAAAATCCTTCCGAAGTTTGTTTCCAGCCCCACTCCGTAGGATTTTTGTCATTTCTAAGCCATTTTTGCAGTTGAAGGTATGCTCTAAATGTGTGTTCTCTAGCCGATCCTTCGGTGGGCGGTAGCTTCTCCAATTTAAAAGTAGCTTTAGTTGATGCAGCTCGATATATTTCAAATCGCAAATCATGTAGCGAAACACTTTCTTTCTTACTGTAAATGATTTTTTTAAATTTTTTTAATCAATATAAACGTCCATGATTTCCTTTATTTTAATCCTACAAACTGCAATAAGGTGTGATAAATTAAATGCATGTACATGAAATATTTTTGAGAGTAATATAACGTGTAGAAGGGTAGGAATAAGATACGCGTGAAAAATTATGAATTTTTCAGTTTTTTCGACTTTAAACGATTTTTTTTGCTAGGAGTAGTATTTTTTTATTATTGTATATGAAAATTAAAGTCATTACGAAAAAAATGAGACCTTCAAGAGGCGTCAAAAATAAAAATTCGGACCTTGGGAGCCGTTACAAAATGAGGTCTTTTTTTCGAAAATCGTTAATATGTTGGAAAAAAAATTGAGTTATCGTAAAAAAAAATTCTACTTTTTTGGGATACAAAAAGCCATCACTGTACTGAATTTCATAACAAAATATTGATTTTTCACTGAGTAAAACATAAAAAACGAAAATTATGGTTTTTCGCTTTTTTAGCTTTTATTTTTAGGTTATGTGAAAAAATGTTTCAGACAAAAGTTGTCGATTTTTTTATTATCTACAACTTTTCCATTTAACTTTTTTCAATAAAATGCGTATTTACGCTGCAAATTGCAAAAAACCGTTTTCACCCTCTTTCCACCCCTAACACGCACCCCTCGCACGCATCTAAGATCTTGGATGGTCGCCTTTCGATTTGTAATTATCAAACCTACCCCTTTCCACTTAGCTACCTCAATTCGGATTTGTCATAAATTGGTCACTTTTTCACGTAATTCGACTGCACTACAAGGTTTGCACAGTCCAGGAAAAATATTAACCCTACTTTAAATATACTTTTTTTACTATAGAAATTTAGCTTTAAAAACCTTTTTTTTTCAGGTGGACCAAAATAACAAGTGTCAAGAACTTATTCAAGCTCGTACCGACCTACGTGAAATTAAAAATAAAATTGATCAAAAAGATAATGAAATACAAACTTACAAATCTCTAGCCAGTTCCAAAGATGAAGAAATAAAACATCTTAAAGAACTGCTAGCCAAAGTAAAATTAACATCTACAAACGATTCGGAGCACAGAAAAGAAACTGCTAATGAAAGTAACGATGAAACTGATAAACTGAAAGCGGAAATTAAAGAATTAAGAGAAGAATTATCCGATTTGAGTTTAAAAAATTATTCTCATGTTGAGGCTGGACGAAATAATGGGCATTATACAACAGAAGAGAGTTTAAACAATATCGAAAATCGAAGTTTAAATGGCCATCTTTACGGAGACATTGGGAGTGAACTGGAAAAATTAAAAGAAGAATTAAGTGCTAAAAATAAACAATTTGAAAATGAAAGAATAACGTGGGCTCAAGAAAAGGAAAAAGTCCTCAGATACCAACGACAACTTCAAATGAACTATGTACAAATGTTTAGAAGAACAAGAGCACTGGAAGCCGAAATCGAAAGTTTGACCGTGGAACTAGAATTAGACAAAACAGGTTTAAAAACGAAACTAGAACTTTCACAAACAATAGATTTATGATAGAATTTGTAAAGAGGTTACTTACTTTTTTTCGTGTAGATTACAAGCTACATTATCAGATTAAAAGTTATGTAACTTCCAAATAATCTTCTTACAAGTTTTATTACTAATAATAATTATTTCTGCCAACTCCTCAAATACTAAATTTTTAAAACATTTTTTTCAATAAAAGGTCATGATGTTTTCTTAAATATTCCTGTATTATTGTAATATACAGTGCGGTCCATATGTATGGAATAAATTCATTTGTAGCGTTATTATGTACTATATGGAAAAAACCTGAAACAGGTCGATTTTTATTCTTAAATTGACAATTTACAGTATGAAAATATTATCCCCCTCCAGCACCCCTTCGGAATTATAAGCACCCCCACGAAAATTTTAAATTACAAAGGGGGTCGTGTGGCACCTCGTTGGAAAGGGATTTTAGTCCTCTGTTCAGCAATATAAAGTTTTTTAAGTTTGGTGCAATCATAACTGAGAAAATTGATTTTTAAGATATAAAATTTTGACAATCTCTTTAACACAAAACTTTACGTAGAATGAAGATAATAATGTCACATAATGATTAGAATTTATTTTTCAATGTATTTGACACTTAAATTAAATGTTCAAAATGACCACCATTCACTTCTTGACAATAACCGAGGCGATATTGGAATTCTCGTACAACATTTTGTATGACCTCGGGGGTTATTTTGTTAATTTCTTCCGTTATCCTAACTTTTAAATCAGCAATATTGTTTGGTCTATTAAAATATACTTTAGATTTTAAATAACCCCATAAAAAGTAATCGAGAAGAGTCAAATCGGGGGATCTAGCCGGCCATTCGATCGCCCCACGTCTTCCAATCCACCTATTGGGAAAACCTCGTTTAAATAATTTCTAACAGTACGTGAAAAATGCGGTGGAGCTCCGTCTTGTTGGTAGTAAATAGATCGATCTATCTCATTTGGATCATTAACATCAGGAAAAACTCTTTGTAATGTAGGCACTAAAAAGTTAATCAAAAAATTTAGATAAACCTCACCAGTAACTGTGCCCTCAAAAAAATAAGGGCCAATAATTTTATTGTTAATGATACCAGCCCAAACGTTAACTTTTTTAGGATATTGAGTATGAGCCTCACACATCCAGTGAGGATTTTCTCTGCTCCAATATCTACAGTTCTGTTTGTTAACCGTTCCGTTTAAATGAAACGTCGCTTCATCAGAAAAAACTATTTTGTTTATGAACTGCAAATCTGCGTTCATTCTATCCATCATCAATTCACAGAATTCTTGCCTTCTATCAGGATCATCTTCATTTAACTCCTGAACCAACTGAACTTTGTAAGGGTGGTATTTTTCTTTATGCAGAACTCTCAAAATAGATGATTTACTTACATCATTGTCGGCGGCAAGTTCTCGAGTTGTCTTATGCGGATTTTCCTCAATCTCTAGAAGTACATCTAACTTTTTTTCATCAGTAAATTGAACATTTCTACCTGGGTTTTCAATATTTTTTACATGTCCAGTTTCACGAAACTTTTTTTCAATTTTGCTAACTGTAGACTGCGAAACGTGTTGACCAGGGTATTTATTATTAAAAATTTCACAAACCTCCTTTTGAGTTCTGGTTTTATTACCACAACCAATCATAATTAAAATGTCTATTCTTTGAGTCTCGGACAAATGAGCCATAATTAAATTTAATACGCGCACAAATATTATACTGACGTGTTTTAGTAACTTTAAATAACTAAATGACAGCAGCCTACTAGATTTATATCAATTGTTTATTTAGTTTTTTGACTATTATTTTAATATCTTCAAAGTTTTTTCCTAATATTTAGTAGAACAGATACGAAATTACCTGATTATTTCTAAAGTTATTTTAATAGACCAAACAATATCGCCTCGGTTATTGTCAAGAAGTGAATGGTGGTCATTTTGAACATTTAATTTAAGTGTCAAATACATTGAAAAACACATTCTAATCATTATGTGACATTATTATCTTCATTCTACGTAAAGTTTTGTGTTAGAGACATTATCAAAATTTTACATCTTAAAAATCAATTTTCTCAGTTATGATTGCACCAAACTTAAAAAACTTTATAATTGCTGAACAGAGGACTAAAATCCCTTTCCAACGAGGTGCCACACGACCCCCTTTGTAATTTAAAATTTTCGAGGGGGTGCTTATAATTCCGAAGGAGGGGGATAATATTTTCATACTGTAAATTGTCAATTTAAGAATAAAAATCGACCTGTTTCAGGTTTTTTTTCATATAGTACATAATAACGCTACAAATGAATTTATTCCATACATATGGACCGCACTGTATAGTATATTATATTGTTATGATTTCCAAATCCAATTTTTTAATAAATATTATTTTAATTTATTTATAGGGAATTGTGGGGTCTTAATAAATGGTTCAAATTTTTTATTTTATTTTATACTTCAAATTATAAAAAGAAAAATTGGCTAACTAAACCTATCCAAACGTATATAAAATTACACTAATCTTTAACTACCCCACTTGGTGTCTTTAAAAAAATTTCCTTTTCTTTAATCTAACATCTTTCTACTTCACCAAACACCTTTTTTGTCTTTCAATATTTATTACTTTTTATTGAAAATAATAATTCTTCCCTCTAATTATACAGGGTGTACCAACCTTAAGACAAAGTTCGGTATTTGGGTTGTTTAAGAAGATATCAAAAAATGTTATTAACAAAAATAGTAGATGTCTTTGGGTCCATATTTTTAAATTACCTTAAACTATACAGATTGTTGTATAACTCCGTTACACTCTTATGATACAAATATTTCAGATGAGGAGGAAAATTTTCAAATCGAATATCCTATAAAATAATAAAAAATTAGCCAATGAATTTATTACACATTCGTGCCAATGTAATAAAACTTATATCTATGTGTGAACAGCACATAGGTAAACATGTAAGAAATTAAATATACGGATTATTTAAATAGCTTCAGACTGATATTTACGAACATTATAACATAAGAAATAAATTCTTTCAAATTATATTTCTATTCTATTCCATCTTTTTATGTTAAAGCTTTTAAATGAAAAACATGAGTTCATAGTTTCTTACTAATACAAAGTACAGGATTAAATTCAAGCTGTACCTTATGTGATTTTAATTTTCCTTTACCTATTTATTTTATGCTTTGTACATACCTACTTATACAATGTACGCTCATATTTCCACATATTTTTACCTTATTTTTATTATCTATTAAGAATTCGGTAGTGTTTCTTATATTTTTTGTATATACAATAAACATAGTTTTGTATTTAATTTATTTAATATCAAAACTCAAGGGTCATACCATAACAAAAAACAACACATACAAAAGTGGGAAATCAAGAGTGAATTTAAAGGAAAACTTGGGTAATAAATCCACAGTTTTTCAAGCAACAGATCTGACACTATTCATCACATATTTATTTATAAACTATAACATACAGTATGCGCCAAAACAAACGACACTGAAAAACTAAAGCTTTATTAAACATGGAAAATTAAATAACAACATTTCAAATAATGCTTATGTGCAAATAAACAACATTTCGAACCTTTTTGACAGTTTGTTATAATAAACAAAAAATACCATGTCAACTTTATGTTTTGTTTCATTTGACCCGATTATATTTCCTTCCTGATTTCATTGTCCTTTGTTTTGGCGCATACCGTATTCATTGTATTTTTAATTTATTGTAATTATGACCCCACCAGCAATAACCTTAAGAGGTGTGTAAGTAAATAAAAACATGTCATGTATATTTGTTTTATTATTTATATTTAAGTAACATTTTTACAATATTGAAAGTGAGACATTGCAATGATATAACATCAAATTTTAAAGACATTCATAATGTACCTACTTATATAGTCTTTCCAATATTAATTGCTAAAAACCATTTAAAAGTGTTATACAGAGTGAGTTAGTTTATCAGGCTTCAAAGTAGAAAGAATGGCATGAAAACAACATAGTTGTCCCTGGTAGTTGTACCGGGTGTCCGAATAAGAACGGCTCTCGGCCATATAGCAGTAACCATTGATAGTACAGCTTCGGGAAAAAAAATTTTATGATAAAAATGGCCTCGAGAAACACCTGGAACCTAACCTAACCTAACCTAACCTAACCTGGAAATTATTTACAGACTCGTAGGTCTACCGCTAGAGGGCGTAATTTAATACTAAGAATTAAGAATTCAAAGTTTTACAAAAATTGCCTTATTAAAGGATATTTTTAATGCGATAATCAAATTCTACGAACAATTCTGCGTATTTTTGGTTTCAAAAGTTTTAGTCTATCTTTTCAAATATAAGGTGGGGGAGAGTGGGAACATTATTTTAGAAAAAGGTCTGTAAGTCCGGTCCTGTTTAACCGATCTTTGCAAACTTGGTCTTGTTGATAACAGCTTTCTTCCACCAATATTATAAACAACCTAATAAGTGACGTGCCCGCTAGAGGGCGAAACTTTTTTTCTTTTTTTAATCTAGTTCTCTTTGAAAAATATTAAATAGAAGCATGCAATTTTAACGATGAATTATAAAATTAGACCAAATTAGCAACAAAATGGTGAAAACAATGTTCAGGCGACTATCCTGAGGATATGACTGCAGATTTATTCGAAAAATGGTTTCAAGAGCAGCTTCTTCCTTCAAATTGAGTAGTCGTTGTGGACAATGCTTCCTATCATTCGCGGATATTAAATAAAATTCCAAATTCTAGTTCAAAGAAGGCAGATATTTTAGAATTTAAGAAAAATAGAAACATTAGTCCGGAAAAGGTAACGACAAAGAAAGAATTACTACGAAGTATAAAAGCGCTTAATTTAAAAAACGATTATGTGATCGACAATTTTGTCGCTAGGCGGTACCCTTTGTAGCAACTTATTTTAGTTATATTATGCCACAAACAGCAAACAGAAACATTGTATAAAAATGTAATTATTGCAATTAAAACATTTTCCGAAATTTATGAGCGATATATATTTATGCAGTTTTTAATTATTTTTCCCATATTATTAAAACTCATTATTTACTATGATTAGCCTCATCATATTCTTATTACAAACTCAAGAACACAATTAATGCACCATTTATGCTCTTCAGAGCACATGTGTCACATGGAGCTGTAGATACATTTTGATGATTATTATCATTTTAAAAATTTAATTTGGTAGAGGCACTGTTATGTTTTGGAAATGAATCTGTTTTAACAGTAGTACAGAGTTGATTTCTATCCGTATGAGATCAGTGAATGCGGATTATGCTCTTCTTCATTTGGCTAGGCAAGTATGATTATTTAAATGCAATTGATTTTCATGTAATAAAATGGCTACCTAACTGTTCCAAATCACATAGATCATTATTTATGTCAACCACGATCAACTGGTAGATTTAGAAATGGCAGAATGGAAAAAACCCAAGATATTATCGAAAATCTTATTCCCAATATTCCAAGGTGAATGAATTCAGTACCTAATATGAAGTACAGTGGAAGCTTGGCGTGGCAAAGGTGGCACTGGCCACCAGCTCAGGGTTTGCAAGGTTTCAAAAAATAGTAGCCACAACAGAGGCAAACTCTCCTATTTTTCAATAATGTTTCACAATTTTAAACTATCTACATTTATCGAATGGTTTTTGGTAAAAGCATTTTCGGCAAAACTAGATTTTTCTATGCGTTCATATTTTAGATGAGCTAAATGTTCTTTAAATCTAGTTTTAACCGATCTGTTTGTTTGCCCAACATACTTTTTATCACAATCATTACAACTTATTTCATATATACCGCTTTTTTCCAGATCTTCTTTTTAATCCTTTGGATTTCCTAACAATTGTCTCAGGGTGGTACTAGTTTTATGAACTTAACCTAATCCCACCGTACCGAAAATTGTATTCAAATTAATTTCATATCGTTGTGTTCTCGCTGGAAAAAGGTGGTTTCACATAGAGATTTCTTAAGTCAAGAGCTCGAGTATTTCCAAAGGATATGGTGTAGATATGTGGACGACATTTTTGCAGTTTTCAATACGAAAAAATCATCAGAATAAGATTTCATTTCAAAATTAAATTCAAAATTCACAAGCATAAAATTTACACATGAACAGTTACCATTTTTGGACACATTAGTAATTAGAAATAATAACAAGTTAGAATTTGATATTTTTAGGAAAGACACCGCTACGTATAGATATATTCCGGTAGATTCTTTTCACTGTAGTGAAAATCGCTTAATTAATTTTCCATTAAACAAAACAAGATATAACAGAGAAAAGAATTTAATTGAGGATGTAGCTGTACTTAATGGATATGATAAAAAAATAATTCATAAGCTAATCAATCGCCATAGTTTTAGCTCACTTTAAAAAAAAACACTCAACTTTGCCCTAAACGCGGTTGATTCGATTGGCATCTAGCCTATGGAATGCTCCAAATCGAATTGATTGATTCTTCGTTTTTGGGTCCAAAGCAAAAATTTTTTTCCCCCTAGTACCTCATGAAACTACCCTTTCTCCCTCATTCTGCTCACTTGTCTCTTTACTATTGGCTAGCAGCCCTGCTACCGGCACTGCTTGGGTACGCTTCAGGAGCTGAGCCAGCAAAATTTGGCTTACACATCGTTGCTAGCTCCTACGTGACTTTTTTTGTTTTTCAGAACCGCATCTTTGTAAATTCTTTAGTTTCGTGTTCTACATTGTTTTTCAAATACATTCTTGTGAAATAGCTTTTCGCTGACCAATGTCCTGTCGCTTTCTTTTGAATTAATGATACCGGGGAGCTCCGATATGTTATTTAACTTTTTATGAATTATTGTATCTTTTTCCCTCATATCAACTCGGGGCGGGGAAGGGGGGTTCCTTTTGGATTATTACACAATCATTGTAATTAGGACAGTGTTGCCAGTAGGTACTGAATGAAAAGGTATTAAGTATTAAATTTAAAACATAAACTCATTTATTATCAGTATGTAATTATATCAGGACAAATACAAAACATAAAATATGATTCTGAGATGAAATTTTAAAGTATACATACCTACCTGATATAAAAAAACCATAAAACGAACAAATAGGAACGTAACAAAATAATAGCTAGATACGAAAATATAAGAGGAAATGAGTGATAATATGGTTTATTATTTATTAGCGCAAGGTGCGCTTTTATGACACCTTGATTTACAAAGAACTTTTTTCTGTACACAAATACATCTATTTGACAAACATTGTTTTTTCGCTGGTTTACATGAACACTTAAAATATCCTTGACCTCCGGAAAGTGAGAGCGACTGCACAGTTTCTCGTACTGATACAAACTTTTCAGGAACGTCATATGCTTGAAGAAATGTCTCGACAACATCCTTGTGACCATCAAACATGTACCCCATGCTATCTTGCTCTTCCATTTCTTCAGGCTGTAGTTCTTCTTGAAGGTTTTCATTTTTCATATATTCTTCTTCTAACATACGCAAGTCATCTTCATTTTCAACTTTATCCAATAAATCTCTAGGTAGGTTTATAGGAGAAAATCCAGCTTTAGGGTCAACTCCAAATAATGCTTTATATGGTGAACGTCCAATTACTTTGTGGTAGGAACTATTCATCTGAAACTTACGAAATAGCAGCCCAGTGACCAGTTTTTTGAACTATGGTCGTACATCCATGCTCTAAGCATATTTTCCACATCTTGATTGCTTCTCTCTATGCTTCCTTGTAATTGTTGATGCCTTGGTCGACCATGATGAATTTTTAAGGATGGCCAAATTTTTACCATATCCGATATCACAGATGCCGTGAATTCTCGACCATAAAAAGGCACACATTAAGATCACTCAGAAAGTGAAAATTGAAGAGTTCGAAAACTTGAAATATAGGAAAATGATCACTTTTTAATTCAATATAAACTACAGGTAGCATTTTAAAATTTTATTACTTATTAGCTTGTCATATTTGTTAAATACGTAATAGAAAAATCATATTGCAAAACTTTCAACACAGTGTAAAATGTGCTAATGTGCTCGAAAATTACGTGGTCTCTAAGGACAATTATATTTATTGCACTCACCCTTACTGTGTGAAAGTCCTTCTTATTGAGAACAGTAAACAACTAAACGTTTGAACGAAACTTCAGATTGACATATTGAAGTTACATTTTGTTTGTAAAAATATATTTTTCGAATAAATAGTTATGGAATAAAACGTTGAGTTATTTACTGTTCTTAAATATTTTTATTCTTCATTATATTATATTCTTACTCTTCAATGTTACTAATAATAATAAATTAGTTGATTTAATTATTATTACCTTCTATAATTAAGATATAGGTATAGGTATTAATGTGCGTATAACATTATAACATTTAGAACATAAATCTAAAATTTACTTCTTTGAAACAAGGTATTTTTAGCCCTAGGATCAGTATTATCCAAGAACTTTGGTTTTGGAAACAATATTTCTCCAGGAAGATGCGATTCCTTATTAGGCCGAGGTGCCACTTGGACGTCCAAAATCCTTCCACCCTTCCTGAAAAGTAAATTATAATTTTTAAATGTTTACTTGACAATGTATGAGTCTTATTTCTACAGTCTTTTAATTTATTTAAAACTGCTTGTTGAGGCTACAAGAGAAAACAAAATAATGAATATTTTTTTAACATTGGTATTATTGAGGGTAAAAATGTTAAAAATTATGTACTTTGAGATCAGAAAAAATTTGAAAAATCTAATTTTATACATCTCTAGGATCGTCCTTTAACTATTTTCCAAGTTTTTCTTTTTTCAAAAAGTTTAGAAATTATTGTGACCACACTGTCACCTTTGTTGAAATAAGTCATAGCATTATATCCAAACAATCTGTGGCCTTATGGTAGTTAGTTTACATTGAATTTTTTTGTATTGTGGATTTTCTTGTTTTTCGTAGAGTTTTTGACATTATTATCATCAAGGAATAGTTTGAGTTATATTTAAAGAAGTCTTATTTTGTTCTAAGGTGAGAAAAAATTAAAATCATATTACTTAACCTCAAAAGCAAACTTTTTTATATAAAACAATATCAAACTTCTTTAAATACGACTCGAAATATTCCTTAACGATAATAATGTGCCTATATAGCACTATAATACGTCATAAAAAAGAAAATAGATGAAAAAACATAATATAAAAATCTTTAATGCAAATTAACTACAATAAGGCAAAAGTTTGTTTGGATCTTAGAACATAAAATAGTAAGGAAGTATTGCTCGTTCAAGGACAGGTGACCGGGATGGTTATCCAAGATGGCTACCGGAAGTTACTTTTTAACAGTGGCGTCCTATATTTTTATTTGTAGAAAAATGTCCTTATTGAAACATACCTATTATTATTCAATATGGACACTAATCATTATATATTAAAATAATCATTTCAATAAGGAGAGTAGAGGAAAAAAATAGTATAACATTGCCTAAAATGGGGGAAATAAAACCAGTTATATACTACACAATTTTTATTAAAATTTTTCATTCTACCACTATTGGCCCCTAAATTGAATTTTGTGTAAACAGGTCTAATTTTTACTACATTTTTTATTTTACTTTTACATATATTATAAATTCTTGTTTTTAAATATACTTCACAGATGCTTTTTATAAGTTGTTTCCTACGAGGACTTTCAGAAGTAGATGGTAGAGTTTCAGGAACAGGAACTGCTGAAAGAGTTTCACTGCTAGTAGTTATTATGTCTTCAGCATTAGGGTCTTTAGTCCTTACCTGCATAGAAAAGGTATATATTAGTGAAATATATGTTTAAGTAAAATATCTGTAAATAGATTTGGTCTTTGGTCAATGTTATTAAAGCAATTTGTGGATGTAATAATTACTTACATATTTAATTCTTGCGATTTTAATTGTAGGTATAGCATTTGGTACTAGTAAAACAATTACTGAAGAAATTCTATCAAATGATTGTTCTTTAAAATGTTGTGAGCCTAAAAAGCTATTCTTGCCTGGACTCCAGTTATCTTTATCCACAATATTTAACCATTTCCGTCTAATATTTTCATCCCGTGGGAAACTGTGAATGTAATAATGTGTTAATTAATACACAAATACATTTATTGTAGAACGTTGCTTTAGAATACTCCATAGACATAAAAATAATTGACATATACAGCTAAAAAATTGTAAATTAATGATAATTAAAATAAAATATCGTCTTTCCGTTATTGATACGCCTATGTCAATTTAAGTAGATAGGTTAGGGATCAATACAAAGTATTAATTTAATTTAAACATAAAAATATAGTTTACGTATATATAATGTATATTTATTATAATAATAGCTACTTACCAATAAATAATTAATCCAAATTTTTAACAGAAAACTAAATTTTTATAACTTGTAAACAAAGTATGAGTCATAAATGGTTATCCAATATGGCCGACTTCCGTCGACAGATTTTAACATTGTAGATATAACACAAACTCCTTCCTTACTATTTTATGTTCTAAGCCCTAGACCGTCTAGGCATAAGCTTTCAAAGGGTAAGTGCTTATAACCTCTAAGTGTAAAATTGCAAAATTTAAATAATGTCTTCCGATTTTTTGAGTGAAATATTCATCGTAAAATAGAATTAAAAAATATTGAAAAAATGCTATTTCTTGAACTAAATTCGTGATTTTTAAAGTAATTAGTGAATGATCCTGCGAAATTTAAAATTAACATGAAACTCGGAGTGTCACAAAGTACAACGGAACCAAAATTGGTAGTCCTATACAGAGGGTGGAAAACAAAATATTTTTTTTATAAATTACTTACCGGTGTTTGTACCACCAATATTCAAAAGCTAAAGTAATGCAAGCCAAACCGATGCCAACAAAAATAACAATAAATACACCGCCAATATTATGAATACTAATACCATCTGATTGATCTTCCACTTTTTCGCAATCTTTCTTTTCTGGGTTTTTATTCCACCATTTTTCTTTGAGGCGTTCTAGTTCTCTCCTGTTCAACAGCTGCAATATTCTAAAATAATTCTACTATTACATACACATCAAAAATGTTAAGAAACCAACAAAAGGGTAACCAGTATTAAGTTTTAAATTGTACTGGTAAACCTTTCACCTCCAATAACTCAAATCTTTTACAGCTAGTAAGATAAACATAAAATTTAATCCAAATTTGAATTATTTAATTTTAAAAATTTTACAGCGCCATCTAATAGGCAAAAGTAAAATTGATGATGACTCATACCGTGTAAAGATCAGTAAAGATTAGGTAAATTTGTATTTGAACGTTGGCAACGCTTAACCTTTTAGTATTGGTATTGACAGATGGTTGACATGTATTCAAATTATTATTATCAATATTGACGAACAAGAATTTTAATCAGCGAATTGACGGCAATAAAGATTAAGAAATGTATATGATTTTAGTATGTCACGAAAGCATTGCATCGTCACAGTGACAGTCATGTCATACCAACATCTTGTCACTATTAATTTAGTTATCTTTAAAAATGCAAATATCCAAAAAACATAAAATAAAAAATAATTTCACTTCAGGAAAGAATAAAATGATTATTATTTCTCATATTGCAATCTTTATTTTATTTTGAATTAAATTTTATTTTGGTATCCACCACATGAATCATCTCTTGGCGCCATATTTTTTTGTTTGAATTGTACTTACATTCAAAAATACCATATTTTTATTATTATTGACTCCAAAATTATAATTATATTTGATTACAGTCCAAAATTCTCTTAACTATTAACACATTATGTTTAAATTGCTTTTTTTACTGAGTGTTCAGTACCCCATTATGCACACTTGTCTATCAAACAATAACGTACGTTCTTTTCAACTCTAATTATGACCTTCGAATGTTGGAAAGAGATAGCGCCAAAAACGTTTAAATGGTTGTATTCATAAGAATTTATTTTGACCTCTTATGACAACTGTCATTATTGTGATACATCGAGTTTTGTTCAAAGCGTTTTATCATGTGCGTTCAAATAAATTCTATAAAATCGGTTGTTTTCAAAACCTCTTATTTGTTAAATTTATTGTACCGTGCTCCAGAGCACGGTTCAAGTTTTGGTTAACTAACCTTGAACCAGACAATTTATGATGTCATCAATTTGTCATTCGAATGCGGTTGGTCCAAATATGACGGACCAATCTATGAACCAACCAAGAACCAACATCATTCGAAATAGTTTATTATCTACTGACCGAACGTTACTAACAAAATTTCATTTAAAATCCAGAAGAGATTAAAAAATAATTTGGTCACTAAACATAAAAAATTAATGCAATTTTTACTTACGCGGTATTAAACTGGTCCTTTAAAGGAGATCCCTGCTGAACTCCAATAGCATAAGGTTTTCTAGAAAATTCTTCTCCGACAGTGGTCAAATCACAATTGGTTATTTCTAGATATTTTATATCGGTAGCATCACCGAGATAAGCGAATCCTTCACTGGTCGATTTAGAACTTCTTACCCTTTCTACCGCTTCATCTAATGAATTTACTAACCCTGCTTCCTTCATAGCCTGCCACATTTTTGTATACTTGTCGCTTACCGGGTAATCCCAAACAGCCAATTTTGATCTTTCAACTTCTGACAGGCTATCATTAAGACTCATATCTTTCCAGATTCTAAAATTATTATCTATGTTAATGCTGTTAATGTTAATTTCATTTTATCATTTAAATGGAAAATGATTAAAAGTATGAGTATGAGTGAGCTTAAAAGTAAAACCCCACTCGGAAAAATGGGAGATATCCTAAACTACAGAACAACTGGGAAGGCCCTTGCAGGATTATAAAGAAGGTCAATGACTTGGTGTATCGGATCCAGAAGACTCCTAAGTCTAAAATGAAAGTCGTACATCTCGACCGGCTGCAGCCGTAAGCCTTGGAGGAGAATAAGTCGACGCTCCCACTGGAATATCGAGAAATATTCTACCAGTAACTTGAAGGTATCTCGAAGCTTCCAGAATCATCGGGAAGAAGAAAAATGGCCACGATATGCCATATGGGGAGTCTGGATTTAGACAGCGATAGTTTCAGAACGAATTTCGGCAGAGAATTTCCAAGAGATACAGTGCAATTTTGTATAGAGTGATTATTGTATAAATAAAAGGTTTATAGTTTCGTTTACTTAATTAGTGTTTTATTATCCACGCAAAATATCCCTAACTTTATTGACATTTGTTGAGGTAGTAAAGTTGTTAATTTTTAACAAAGGTAGAAAAAGACAGGGACCACTTGATTAGCACCAAATCTCAATCTATTTGACAGAATGTAAAGATAACTGATGGAAAAAAAATGAAAAAATATTTTTCATCGCTGATTTAATAGTCCACCTAGTTATCCAGTAATGAAAATCAATTTACTTATCCATGTATTTTCATAGCGATTTGAACAACACAATACTTATAGTTGTACCTCCAGACTTGGGACGAACTACCACTTCTGTCTAAGTCTACATCGGGCGTTTGAGTTTGTTAATTTACCTGGTTTTAATTTATATTTTTAGCTTCACTGTGATTGACGGATTTCATTCAAACTTCACACACTTGTTTTCTAAGGTAGGTATGTAATTTTGTTTTATTAATAATAGTTATATAATATTAAATTTTAATACAATAAAATACTAAACTTTAAAAAAGACAATTTTTACCACCTTTTAATTAAAACAAACATCATTTTAATATCCATTTTTTAAATTTAAAATTCATTAAAGAATTCGGTCGTTTATTATATTTTGTCCTTGCTACTTTAAAAGCTCAAAAATATATAAAACATCTATAAAAACATATTT
The DNA here is from genome assembly GCA_035357415.1 of Ophraella communa. NCBI lineage: Eukaryota > Metazoa > Arthropoda > Insecta > Coleoptera > Chrysomelidae > Ophraella > Ophraella communa. The sequence continues at coordinate 4,091,243 of CM068994.1, forward strand.
TAGCTAATAAAAAATCACTAATTATAATAAGGCTCGATAAATAACTTAAGAGTACTCAAAAAATAATTTTGGCCGCGTATAAAGGACAAATACTCCACTGTGGGCCGTCTCGAAGACCGTATAAGTATCTTGTCATACACGTCTTACTTCTACTTTTTTTATTTATTGGACATTTGCCAGTTATGAATATGTTCCTCATACCCCTACTGTAACATGATATGTTAACTAAAAACGTAGTATTTTTAAATTAATTATATGGCTAACGCTAACACCATCTATTGTATAGAGTTTTTAACATGTTAATTATTAAAAATAATTTCAGTAATTCCAACTTTATACACGATCTTTAATGTGACATAGTCCAATACCTTAAACCACGATTCATTCTCTTATTGTCATTGGTGTTATACACAGATATGTTTCTTGATTTATATTTTTGGTAAAAGATTTCAAATATAATTTCTATAAATCTTGACAGTACCTACTATATAATCAGATGAGAATTTTCATATTAATAATTATTTCAAGTATATTTTGAGGGCAATTTAAAAGTAATAATTGTAAATTTTTTTATAAAAAAATACAAAATGGCGAGTTGAGTACATTTTTGGAATTCTAATTGTTATATTAATGTATCTTTTGTTATTACTGTATTTTCTGTAATATATCCTAATGATAAATAATGTAGATTTCGGAATACGCTGTTTTGTACTTTTTGTATGGAAAAAATAAACGAACACGTGGCTGATGCTGACAATTTTTTACAACATTGGAATATAAAATACCAAAGACATTACAAATTTCAATTTCAAAGACATTCCCAATTTCAAAGACATTACTGAGTTACTACCGAATTACCGGTGATTGGTTCTACATTGGTGAACTGTTCACCAGACCAACCCTTCACTGGACCAGCCCTCTCCTGGATCAACCAATGGATCGCAGATGTAAAAAAAGATAAGTCGACCAACGTAAATAAATGCATTTATAATATTATACAGCTGTCTCGTTTTTCTTTATTTCTTAAACATAATATCAAAATCATTTTCGTATCGTCAACTGTATTAGAATAGGTAGTTGTAAAGAACTGTTTGTGGATTATTTTTTTGTAACGTATTCTCAACTTCATTCATTTTAGCACCAAGGAAATCTATTTATCTTTTATCTGTTGGTACATTTTCATTTTTTTTTTACTTCATAAACAGTTTTTTCTGACATCTTTCTGTCATCTTATGATACTTATTTAAATAACTCAGCTTAAAAAAACTTTCTTCAATAGTATCATAAAAAATAAAAAGATTTCAGTGGCGCCCTTATAATTTCTTAAAGAAACAAATATTGTACTATAGTCAGAGCTAATGAACTTACTCACCCCTAGCCGAGGTATTTAACTATCATAATTTTTGCTGTGATAAACATTTATAAATTTTGTTAATTATTGAAATATCTTTTACAACTAATTAAAGACGAAATTAAGATTAATGGTTGTTTTATTGTAAATTACATTTTTTCTTTTGGTATATTGTTATTTTTTAAAAGTTAGTTAAATATTTTTATAAATTCACTCTCAACATTTAAATCATATCACAAATTGACGCCCAACGTCAATAATATGGTTACACTACTTGAAGTTCAAAATCTGTACTGAAACTGGAAACTACATAATGCACGAATTACAGATAGAACGAAAAGTCAAATTATCTATGGATATTGCAAAGTAATAAACAGAGTTTTAATATCCTGGAATAAAACATCATAAAAATGAAAGACACTACCCACAAAACACTACAGTCAAAAAAATCTATCTAACATCTATACCTTGGAATTCTTTAATTCCGCACTTCGTTCTCTGTTCTGCCTTTCTTTAAAATAAAAAAAAGTAAAAAAATTACAAAACGTACTCGTAAAATCTAGCCTCGATGTTAGCCATCCTTTCAAAATAAGTTTGTGCCGAAGATCCATTTAACGGTGCATACTGTATCTTGTATTGTTTCGACAAGTCATCCAAAGATTCTATTGGCGTATCCAATCTAGAAACTGTAAGAAACGCTGCTAGATTTGCAGTATAAGAAGCAATTATAATAAATCCAAAAAGCCACCATGTCGCAGCAACAAGTCTACCGGATAAATTTTTCGGAGCCTCTCCGCCTCCTTGAGGCGTTAAAGACGTCATACAGAACCATAAACACTCTTTTAGATTAAATTCCCTCTTTTCTTCGTCATCTTTATATTTTTCTCTGTTATTTTGATAACTATACGGTGACCAGCGATCGAATACCCACATCAATAAACTGCAACAAAATACGTTGAGTTTAAAAAAAGCATAAGACAATAGTTTATTGTATAACTAGACGTTAAAATGGCATTTTTTAGAAGGAAAAAAGATATAACTCGACGCCTGAAAACATCACTTTAAACATCACATAATGTTTTATTCTACACAATAAGTGTTTATATTTTTTCTATAAAAAATTAATTTTATGATATAAAATTCATTCTACTACACTACGGCCTGGAGTGCAGTACACATGGCCTCAGCCTTCCCACCCGGTGATAGCGCTGTCAACGGAGAAAAGGAGTAACACATAACCTACCAAGCATACAAAAACTGATATATATCAGGTCGGCTGAAAAGTCCCCAGTCTGACCTATAGATGACGACACTAGAATTAAATTCATTTCATTTTTAGATAGTATTAACCTTCAAAAGATTCGTGTAAAAATTTGACAGCTGTCGGACTATTAGTTTGTGAGATATTGCATTTTTAGTGAAGCAACTTTTGTTATTTTCAAAAAGATGGAAAAAAAAGAATTTCGTGTGCTTATTAAATATTGTTATTTGAAAGGAAAAAGTACAGTTGAAGCAAAAGCTTGGCTTGATAATGAGTTTCCGGACTCTGCGCCAGAAAAATCAACAATCATTGACTGGTACGCAAAATTCAAGCGTGGTGAAATGAGCACCGAAGACGGTGAACGCATTGGACGCCCAAAATAGGTGGTTACCGACGAAAATATCAAAAAAATCCACAAAATGATTTTGAGTGACCGTAAAGTGAATATGATCGAGATAGCTGACACTCTAAAGATATCTAAGAAACGTGTTGGACATATCGTTCACGAATATTTGGGTATGCGAAAGCTCTGTGCGAAATGGGTGCGCGCGTGCTCACAATCGACCAAAAACAGCAACGAATTGATGATTCTGAGCAGTGTTTGCAGTTGTTAAGTCGTAATAAGCCCGATTTTTTGCGTCGATATGTGACTATGGATGAAACTTGGCTCCATCACTACACGTCTGAGTCCAATCGACAGTCAGCTGAGTGGACTGCGGCCGGTGAACCGCCACCAAAGCGTGGAAAGACTCAACAGTCAGCTGGCAAAGTTATGGCCTCAGTTTTTTGGGATACACACGGTATATTGTTCATCGACTATTTGGAAAAGGGAAAAACAATCAACAGCGACTATTACTGTGTATTATTGGAGCGATTAAAGACCGAAATCGCGAAAAAACGGCCCCATATGAAGAAGAAAAAAGTGTTGTTTCATCAAGACAATGCACCGTGTCACAAATAAATGAAAACGATGGCAAAATTGCATGAATTGGGCTTCGAATTGCTTCCTCGCCCACCGTATTCTCCAGATCTAGCCCCCAGCGACTTTTTCCTTTTCTCTGACCTGAAGAGAATGCTCGCGGGAAAAAAATTTGGCTCTGATACTGAGGTAATCGCCGAAACTGAAGTCTATTTTGAGGACAAACCGAAGGAGTACTACAAAAATGGTATCGAAAAGTTGGAAGGTCGCTATAATCGCTGTATCGCCCTTGAAGGCAACTATGTTGAATAAAAAAAATGAATTTTGTCAAAATATTGTGTTTTACTATGGTAGACCGGGGACTTTTGAGCCGACCTGTTAAGTATATCAATGTAAGAAAAATTCAACTGTCTCATAGTGTAGGATAAAAACATTATGTGAGACAAAATGGTTTCATTTTGAGTGTATCAATTTAGGCACTCTTCCGAATGTACTTTGGTATTGCAATTATTGCTCCAAAGCAATTACTAGGTAATTATAAATAAAGACTTTTTAATAATTTTGTTTTATTTTTCACTTTTATACCTGTTGCTGCTGTTCGAGAGTTTCTTAAAAAGTTTTAAACAGTATATTAGACAAAATATTATTTAAGTTCAACAAAAATACAATTAACAATCAAGAAATAATTTCTATAAGATGCAGTCAATAAAAAAAACTGAAAAAGTGGAAAATTGTCTCCACCTGCACCTAGGGTAAGAAAACAGTTTCTATACCAAGCTTGACCGTTTTCTATCAAAAAACAACTACTTCCTGGGCTATATACCCCAACGGACACTGAATTACATTCCAATAGAAAACGTGATGGCGACCGACTTCGTTGTTACTTAAAACCATCTCTATCGATTTGCAGATCAACGGGTATTATTGTTAATCCTGTTCAATATCTTTTTCTACTACTGTTAAAAATTTTGTTGCACTTCTTGCTTACCATTATATTGTTCTTTACAGCCTGATGATGGTCTAATGTAGACCGAAACTAGTTGCGATAATTATAAATTTACCTGAATAAAAGTCTGTGACTTTGAGTTTTATTGGATCTTTTCCAAAAGGTAAATTAATTAATTAAAGGTATATGTCTCTGTACCTATTTACATAGTAATTTTAAATGTTTCTGTTCAACAATTAGTTTTTTTATTAATAGGATGTATTATGTAGACAGGTAGTGTAAAGTATCAATAGTGCAATGTAAGGTAAATATTTTTTTTGTTTTTATCTCAAAACGATATTTCAGAATCACGCCTAGTACAATCTAATTTTTTACCTGGTAAAGAAATATGCAGCCAATATGCATAGCCATACATCATTTTCCAAAACGGTTAAAAATTTAAATAAGCTAGTAGAAGTTTCGGGTAATTTCATCAAAATGGTAATTCCCACCAAATCATAATACGGCACTGTAAAATCAATAACATTTTCTCTTTCAGCCATAACTGACAATGATCCCAAGGCTACGTCGGCTCTTTTCTCAATTAATTCTTTTATCATACCATCCCATTTGCCATTTTCATCCATTGCACCAAATTTATCTACGGCCACTAAATCATAGTCGAATTTTAAAATTTCTGCTATTTTATTGATCAGGTCTATACAATATCCATTGAATTTCTTGGGAGCTTTTTCGTCTTTAAATATAAATGGTTTTTGCTAAAATATTTTATTTTATTAATGAGGTTATAGTCATTACACACATTTGTAAACTAAATCAACTAATTTAATGCTCCACACATTGTAGAAGCCACAAATAATTTTAGAGAAGAAATGTTACCGCAAATGTCCCTCAAAAAGACTTCTAGATCGGCCGCTAGATTGTAACAATATTACCTCCTCAAAGGCGCCAATTTGTAACTAAATTAGTCCCAAAAGAGATCCCGGCTAAGAGACCCTCTCCAGGGGGTGGTTCGACTCCAAGTTAATGCTCACTATAGGAAGGATTGTGATGTATAAGTAAAAAGGGCGCCACTATCTTTTGAACGCTATCGATTAAGCAAACAAACTACACAAAAACTAAGGTGAAAAAGATAGAAACACCTTGTAATTACTTTAATTAAACAACAAATAAAGAAGCTACTTGAAATAAAGACCGACCACGCTACACCCTTAAGACTTATAGTCTAAGGTATATAAATGAAACTTTTTTTAAAACATTGTTTATTTATTGAAAATGTAAGTACTTGCGGAGAATGAACTGAAGTTGTAAAAAGAGGACTTAACTTTGAGTTTCTGTGCTGTCTAGAAGGGTGGCTTCAGCTTCTTTGTGGAGAGATGAAAGTTTCTGTAATGGTTCTGGCTGCTCAAGATGTAATAGTATTCTTAGCTCAGAAGTGGTTTGAAGGACTGTCTACACATAGGCGGTAACTGGTCTCTAAATTTAGGGGTATCTTGACTGTATCTCGACTCAAACTTAGAGGTATCTTGACTGTAACTCGGCTCAAACTTAGAGATGTCAGGCTCCAACTTAGGGATGTCAGGCTCCAGCTTAGGGATGTCAGGCTCCAACTTAGAGATGTCAGGCTCCAACTTAGAGGGTTGTATCTTGCAACAGCCAATTTCACAAGATGAGATACTGGAACGTTTTTCTTTCGACTGTTGGATCGGAAAAGGCGCTATCCTCGCCTTGCGGGTCGTTTAAATAGTCTTGCTCAAAACAGAAATCGTGTTTTGTGTCATTTGTCAGAAGGAATGCGTTCTTTATTTGGCCTCGTTCAAACAGATAAATAGTTAGCGTCTACAAGGGGTGTCTCGTGTACAGTAGCATTGACAATGAATCGGGGTCGGTTTTAACGGTAATAATAGCGGTATCGTTTACGGTCGATAATAGTGCAAGGTGACATGACGATAGACATGTTACAAGATAGTCCAGCCAGTTTTGGAAGGTGAGCAAAAGAAAATAAATGTTTTTTAATTTGTAGGCTTATGGGTTAGGCCGATTCAATAGTAGGCCACAAATGCGCAGTAGGATTTTTCGGGTTTAGTTACCGTCCTTGGGCACCAGATGCTTGAGCTTAATTTTGATAGTCCAACTGGATAGTCTGGTCATTTTGTAATCCGGTCGGTGGTCCAATCACGGGGCAGTCGAACTAAAGAGAGCCTACTTTTCTCGCGACACACCAACATGGTACATTCATGGCTACATTGTTAGTAAAGGAGATTGCGCATTTCTTAAAAGAAAATCCGATGGAATTTGCCTTTTTCCGAGATGATCGTAGAAAAAGTATTGTGCTATTCTTGCCGAAAATCTATTCAACACTTGTGTTATTGCGGTACTCGCCTCGGATAATGTCACAACTTTCACACATCGTGTAGAATAGATTACTTTCTGCACTCCTTGCATTCTGGCATTAACTATTGTGAGTTATAAATATGACTGAGTTTTTCCGAAAACAATTTTTATTTTTTTAAGAAATTTACAACTTTACTCCACTCACAATCAACGCCAAGTAATAAAACCTTCTGGAACCAGTAAACCATAGACGTGCAACTAAGAATTAAAATAATAAATAAATACTTCAAAAATATTTTTTTAAATATCAACAATAAAAAAACAAATAAAATCGAAAATTATAATTTAGGTTGATTAGTTTAAGTCAAGTAGTAGACTCTGTTTCTTAGTACTTGAACTCCCGTGGGTTTGGAGCCTATAGATAGATAGATAGATAGATAGATAGGTAGATAGATAGATAGATATATAGATAGATAGATAGTACTTGAATTAATAGATTGAATTAAATATGACGGTGGACTATGAGAAGGTTGGTGTATCATGAAAAACATTATTTTTTCAGAAAAGCTTAAATAATAGTTATTTTATCTAAGATTAATATAAAACTAGTACCTACAAATAGTAATTTCTTATTTTAATGACTTACCTCCACAACTACTATTCTGTAAACCACATCAGCGGTTAAATTTACCATAGCTTTGGGATTCGCCAGTGTCAAATTTGTATCAAAACCTGCAGACCATGTACCAAGGGAAAACGATTTATCCGAAGCTCCTTCTCTAACACCAATAGAAGAAAGTACCATTTGAAAATCCATAAAACTTAAACCATTAGATGCGATAAACAAAGGACCATATGTGAATGTTTCTGAGTTTTCCTAAAGGTAAACAATAGATATTTACGTCACTAGTCCGGTAAGTACACTTTTACAGTAAGAGTGAGAAACGAGTACTGCAAACATTTACCGGACGTGTGACGTACAACATTTTATTTCATACTGTACCCTAAAGCACAAAAGAACAGTGAAAAAATAAAATATTGATATATTTATCGGCGTTTGCTATTTTTGAAATTTGCTTTCAATGCCAAAATAGCTGGCATGTAATTCAACATCAATTCATTCCTGGGTACGAAAATATGAGTTAATATTAATATAGGCAATAAGTAAATAAGTTCTGTTTATTGTTTTGATGTTAAATTTCCATAAATGTATACTCATACATTTGAAACCTAACTGCGTTTATTTTTAATATGTAGAAGCTTGTCTAGGTCAAACTTTATTACAGGATAGTAGCACGTAATGAAATATATTACGTGCTATTATCCGGTAAAATTCTATTTTCCTACGACCCCTTATAAAAAACCACACCTAACGCACAGGTTTAATACTTCGAAAATTAGTAAATATCATGCGCGTTCGTAAAAATAAGAAAATGAGAAAAAATATCACACACGCACAGAACGTATTTAAACAAGATAAATAAAAAAACTAGAAATTTTTGTTTATAAATCACTTTGCTTTGTTCAATCTGATGAAGAAATATTATATTTTGGTAAAATAAATGTCGAATTAATACTTTTATAAAAAAATTGTATGAGTTGCATTATCTTGCAACCAAATATACAATAAGTATGGTTTTGGTTCTGTTCTAAGTTCTATAGAAGTGTGTTTTTAGATGTGTTGTGGATGCCTTATTATTTTTTTTGTACATGTATTTCTTAATTTACAATCTACATCATTAAAAAGTATTAAGTAAATGAGATTTAAGTTTTGCACATGAAAGGAAAATATCCAATGATATTTCACCTTATTCTATTGCTCTTTAGTTTTCCAGCAGGTCTGAAGGCCAGGTTCTAGCAAGTCTTCTTGTAGTAGGACTATTGTTGAATAGTTCTTCTACTAGCTGATTTAGTATGATGCATGGTGCGTTCTTTGTATGACGCCGAGGCTTGATGGATTTCGTCTCTGATAAAAGGAATCTGTAGGTCGTTATGCAGTGTTTGATTACTAACATACCACTATCGATCTTAGTAGTTTTGACTGAAATCTTTGAATGATGCTCAGTGAAGTTGGTTTTGCACATCCCAAAGATGGAGTCCATAAGTCCATATAGGTTTAAGCATCGTTTTATAAAGAAGGATTTTATTTTTTAGAGAGAGTTTTGATCGTCGTCCTAGTAGCCAGTACATCTGTCGGAACTTTATGTCTAGCTGTTGTCTTTTCATTATAGTGTTTCTTCCATGTGAGACGTTGGTCCAGATAGATACCAAGATATTTTGTCTCTGTTGTTGTAGGTATACGTACGTTATCTATCCTTACAGTTGGGCATGTGTTGTGACGTGTTGTAAATGTTACTTGTACTGATTTTGTTTTATTTATTTTAGTTCGCCATTGTGTATACCATACATTGAGTATATTCAGGTGGTTTTGCATGTTTTGAGAAGCTGTTGTAGGTTCTTCGTCTACTGAGAGAATCGCTACATCGTCGGCAAAGGAAGCAATTGTGGTATTGTCGATATCAGGTATGTCAGCCGTATAAAGTAGGAAGAGCAGAAGAGCCAGACTTGATGGGACGTATGCTGGACTGCTGATTGTCGAATTTCACGGAGAAGTTTCTATTGTCGAGGTAGGATTTAAGTAGAAGAAAATAATTACTGTAAAAAGCATTTTTTGGTTTGTGGAGCAAACCTCTATGCCAGACTTTGTCAAACGCTTGGGAGAAATCTAGAAATACAGTGTTATAATACTTCTTTTCTTCAAGACTGATATTTGGTTAACTATTCGATGAACTTGTTGGATAGTTGAATGTTCTGCGCGGAATCCGAACTGGTGTTTTGGTAGAAGTGTTTGAAGATTATGGTCTGTATGAATCCTCTGCGGCAGTAATCCCTCAAAGACTTTGCTTATTGTTGGAAACAGGCTGATGGGTTGGTAGGATGTTTCCTGGTTTGGGGATCATAATAATTACAGCAAATTTCCAAACTAAGGGAAAGTAGGATAAACTTTACATTCGATTGAAAATGATAGTTAAGAGAGTAGCGATCTTTCGTGGGAGGTTAGGTCGTATCCAGGAGTCTTTCTTACATTGAGTTTGCATATTTCGTTTTTAACTTCTGTTGGAGTAAAGCTTTTGATAGGAAGAGGCATTTGGCATGGTGCGTTGATAAGTTCTTCAATTTCTTCATCAGAATCTTCCGGTTCTGTTTCGAAAACACTACTTAGATGTGCAGCAAAAGCGTTATGAGTACTGCTTGGAACGCAACGGCGAGCACTTTGAACACATTTTGTATAAAAGCAAAATTTAAAAACCAACAGATCAAACTTTATCTTGGAATCTTATATTCACTACATAGGTATTGACGTAAAAGAGTCATTCTACATCCTGGTCTGTGGGATGAGAAGTAATTAAATATTTAACAATACAGATATGGAACTGCAATCTGTTCAACCATAAAATATTTTTACCTTGTTGAAAGATTTCTTTAAATCCAAACCAGGTCTTTTCGGGCTATTATTGCCGTTATAATCATCACAAGTTATATAGTCGGTCATCGCATTTTTCCATTCGCCACTTGCAATTATCTCCCTATAAATTAAACATAAACATTTATTATGTATTAAAAAAAAAACTTTTATCAAAATAATGTACGGAAAGCCAAAAAATAATGTGGTACTTCCAAGGTTCAAGTCTTCACACAATTCACACTTTTTCTCATCAATCAAAGGCATTCATCAAACAAAAAAATAAAATCGTTGGGCTTAGCTTCAATTTAATACGCCACATTATTAGAAAACTTTTGCCTTATTGTAGTTAGTTTGCATTGAAGATTTTTATATTATGTATTTTCATGTTTATGAGTTATTATAGTGCTATATAGGCACATTATTATAGTTACGGAATATTTCGAGATATTTATATAAAAAAAGTTTGCTTTTGAGGTTAAGTAATATTACCTATTTTAATTTTTCTCACCTTAGAAAAAAATAAAACTTCTTTAAATATAACTCAAACTATTCCTTAACGATAATAATATGTTTATATAGCACAATAATGTCAAAAACAAGAACAAGAACAAGAACAAGAACAAGAACAAGAACAAGAACAAGAACAAGAACAAGAACAAGAACAAGAACAAGAACAAGAACAAGAACAAGAACAAGAACAAGAACAAGAACAAGAACAAGAACAAGAACAAGAACAAGAACAAGAACAACAACAAGAACAAGAACAAGAACAAGAACAAGAACAAGAACAAGAACAAGAACAAGAACAAGAACAAGAACAAGAACAAGAACAAGAACAAGAACAAGAACAAGAACAAGAACAAGAACAAGAACAAGAACAAGAACAAGAACAAGAACAAGAACAAGAACAAGAACAAGCACAAGAACAAGAACAAGAACAAGAACAAGAACAAGAACAAGAACAAGAACAAGAACAAGAACAAGAACAAGAACAAGAACAAGAACAAGAACAAGAACAAGAACAAGAACAAGAACAAGAACAAGAACAAGAACAAGAACAAGAACAAGAACAAGAACAAGAACAAGAACAAGAACAAGAACAAGAACAAGAACAAGAACAAGAACAAGAACAAGAACAAGAACAAGAACAAGAACAAGAACAAGAACAAGAACAAGAACAAGAACAAGAACAAGAACAAGAACAAGAACAAGAACAAGAACAAGAACAAGAACAAGAACAAGAACAAGAACAAGAACAAGAACAAGAACAAGACCACAACAAAAACAAAAAAAATTCACAATACAAAAGACTTCAATGCATACTACCATAAGGCCACAGTTTGTTTGGATAAAATGCTATGACTTATGTCAAGCAGTGGTGACAGTTACGTCACAATAATATGGCGTATTGACTGAATGGAAACACGGTACCCAACTATACGGAACCTTCAGAATTATTTCTTAGTTTTCATTAAGTTTTTAGTTTTTAAATCCATAACATAGTACTTTTTATTCTATTAAACTTATTTAGTACTTCATATTAGTACAAGATTTTTTACCTTTAAACTTTAAACATGTGATACACATATTGAAAGAAATTTATTGTACTAACCCTTACTCTGTGGAAGTCCATCTTATTAGGAACATTAAAATATAAAAAAAAAACAAGACATCAAAATAATGTACTATAGATACTTGCTTAACTGCTATAAAGGAATGAAGGAACAGATCGAAATAAAATGCTGACGTTATAATAGGTTCGATATTTAATTGATAGGTTCTTCGCATAATTCCCAATCGATCCTGGTAATTGGTATTGGGCAGAGGTTTGACAAACAAAATCGTGGCATTTTTACAAACGCATTTAATTTCTCCATCATCTTGAGTTATTGCATGCCAGGCAAACTTTCTGAAATAAAATAAAAACAATAAATATTATAATAAACCTTATACTATGTAAAATATAAATACTTTGAACATTTAGTTTAATATTATGGTTAGAATTATACTTTTGGAGACTTGTTTTATTTAGAATAAATTGTTTATTACAATTTATTATTTTTAAGGATTGTTTATTGTTACATTCAACGTTGATTTCTTTCACATAAAAGGTTAATAATTATGGTTTAAAATAAATATTACAAAATAACTCTGTTTTCAAAAACTTTGGGTACAGGGTGTTCCATTTGAAAGAAGAGAGAAAATGAAAGGTTCGAGTTATCGTCCACCCTGTATACAAAAGGGAAAATAATTAATATTTAATAGAATACGGTGATATTGTATTATATTACGAAACTCTGTTAGACAAAATATTTTTTTTTCTTCAACGTACAATAAGATACAGAGCGTTGATTTACCTACGATTTTCACACAAACGTGTCCATAACTTCTGAAGGACTCTGTATAACGTATCAAAACCTTATATCAAAATCTTCAAAAAAATATGAGCAGTCTGAATTCGGTATAATATACAGGGGTTCCCATTTAAAAAATCATAAGTTTGATTTGTAACGGAGTTATACAACACTCTTTATAGTATAAGGTAATTTCAAAGTATGACCCTAAAGACATCTACTATTTTTGTTAATATTATTTTTATTATTGATATCTTCTAAAGGTTGGTACACCCTGTATATTGTCCTTTTATTCACCCTTTCTTCATGACCATAGGCAAAATTACAAATTTTCTGTTTTATAGTTATTTAAAATTGCGTAAATTTAATTAATACGAGTATAATTAAGAATAATAAAAAACTCTTCGCTTTACTCGATATTTTACTAACATTTTAAATTGACACTTCCAATTTGTGTATTATTATAATTTTTTAAATTTTAGTTTTTAAAAGAACAAAATTTTAATTCTAACTAACATTTGATTACAATTTCAAGCTAAATAAACAGAAATGTAGTTCTAATATAGTATAGATCCAATATTTTAATATTTCACTTTAATTTTGCTTTTGTAATTTGAATAGTAATTTACCTAACAAGCCCGGAAAATACTGTTTTTTTGGACGAGTTTAATATTGTTAACAATATTAAAATACTTTAAAAATATTTTGAAAAATATATTTATTATATTTATCAGAATATTTTTAAAATATTTTAATATAAATATTTTAAATTAACCAATACAATAACAATACAATTATATAGTTAGTGCTCAGGTCACGAGCGGCGCTGTAAACACGTTTTTAAAAAACCGTTAGAGTCGGCTATCTATAAACTTCTTTCTAATCTATGATCTTGGTTGCGGATAAATGGACTGGGAAAGTAGTGACGTAAGTGTCAAACCAAATGACTCCAAACAACTTTTTTTGTGGTATGTTTTATAGGTGTTATTGACCATTTTATTGTATTTTCTTGATTTTCCGGAGTTAATTACTGTTTTTTCATTGGTAAGTGTTCATTCATATGCTTTACATTATCACTAAAGTAGATAGATGAAAATTTCCGTAAAAATATTATAACATAACCTTCAAAGTTGTGCATTGTCATAAATTTTGAGAATACTTACTAAAAGGGTACTTTAAACATCGAATTTGGAAAGATTTTGCTTATATGTATTTAATTATCATACTTGCGTTATATTTTAAAGTATAATAATAACAAGATAACTCAAACAAAAGTTATTTCTGGAGATTTATAATGTTGCCGTTTGGAATCATTTCGTTGACATTTCCCAGTTCAACAGCATAGAACACAAATTTTGACGTCACACTTTCCCAGTCCATTGTCATTTTAACCTGTTCTGTGATTGTCATTGTCAACCTGTTCTGTGATTGTCAATTTAAAATATCGGTTTGTTAAAAAAATATTATCAGCTAAATTATTAAGGTTGCTTTATTTCAACATGCAAGGTTGGAACGAATTTTCCAATATAGAAATGAGAGACATGGTTTGTATTTATGCACAGTCAAATTTTTGTGATAAAACTGCTGTCAAACGATATTTAGAAGTATATCCAAACAGACGACAACCAGAACATACACTTTTTAAATACCTGTATATCACGTTGGGTGAAAATGGTACATTTCGCCCAAAATTTAATAGAAGAAGACCTACATTAATTTCAGTAGATGTTTAATTAAACGTCTATAAAATATGTAAAAATAATTGTGTAGGTACATATCTATTAAGAACTTATTAATGTTATATATATTTTTATTTAAAATTTGTACAACCAAATTATAATTTTTAGATATGAAGTTTTTTTCTTAGATATTAGTATTGATCGAAGTTTTTTAAGAGTAAGTATAAACATAAGATTATTTATGAAAAACAAATATTTATGACAGTACCTATCTAAAAAACTTTATTTTTTTCTCATTCTTATCAACCTATCTATCAAGCACAATTACCCTATGAACAGTGTGACCAATCGTTACGTTTTTTACTATGCTTAGAGTTAATTGATACAGTGCAATTAAATAACTTTGTTATAAACAAAGAAAACTTTTATTGAACACTGGGTATTTAATTCATTGTATGCCATATCCTACAAACAAAATAACATACACTATAGCCTTATTAAATTGGTTAAATTTATTGGTAAAATTTATCTAAAAGCATAATTATAAATATTCTTAATTACTCACTAAACGATTTTCAAATGAATAATTTATTCAACATTTAAATCATAATAGTAACACAATGGCAAGTTATATTCCCGCGTCAGTTGGAACCAAATTCGAAGAACATGCCGGTATGGCTAGCAGCAAAGTAAAGTAGAGGACCAATTAAAGGCGGATTTAGCGGATGCATAAGCATAATTATATTCATAAACATAACTTTAATGTACAATTCATAAAAGTTAAACTATGTAGTTGCAAATGGACTGATTTATCCAACTCATAAGCATAAGTCATAGTGCACAATTCATAACGCATAACCTTGAAGTTCCCAACTTTTAACTTTTACGGATAATGATGTGTCGAAATAGAAAGTGCGCCTGCGTGGATTTCATGGAGCTGTCATACTTAGGAAGAATACAAGGAGCTTCTTGGTCTTCATGATCAATATTCTATTTTGATGAAAATACAGAAATAAATATCAATGAATGAGCAAATGAGGCTATAAATTTGAAAATTTGTTATTGTTGTTGAATGACAAAGGTTACAGAACACACTAATTTTATATGTTCCGTGATAGATACAACTGTCACTTGTCACTAACACTTATGATTATGCTTATGCATTGAGGAGCGGATAAATGACCCATCTGTTAAGCACTATGCGTTAGAGAAGTTGTTATAGTTATGATTATGCATTCATGAAAATGTTATGCTTATACATCCGCTAAATCCGCCTTAAAACATTCAAATCATTTAAAAACATACATATTTATGGATGGTACTCAACCACTACAGACTGAAGAGGTCAGTCCTAACTTTTATTTCCAAGTTGAAGTACATTAAAGACCCAAAAAGTAATAAAAGGGTATGAATGGCTCTTCTAAAACAATGAAATTTATTGTATAGTCTTTCCAATATTAATTACTAAAAACCATTTAAAAATGTTATACAGAGTGAGTTAGTTTACTAGGATTCAAAGTAGAAAGAATTACATGAAAACGACATGTTTGTCCCGTTAAACATCCACTCTGTATCGTCGGAACCCAGCTTTCTCTAGACTGGTAGTTGTACAGAGCGAAAACAAGTCAGGTACGCACGCGACTTGTTGACAGCTTTTAATGGTCTGCTGTATTCTGTTGCGTGCAGGGGTCTCTGGTTGGTGTTTTGCGCCAGTTTTTTTATAACTCATAAAGTCGGTGTCTAGTGCGGTGGCGGAGTGTCCAGATTTTTATTTGTGGCAGTTAAGTATTAACTTTAGATATATCTTTGTTTCGGTAATTCATTTTTAATAATTGGTTTACGTATTGTAATTTTTGCCCATATTAATTGATAACCTTAAATTAGTTACACTTATTACTCTATCAGTCTCCTTTGTGCGCTTATCATGATGAAAATAGATTTAATCTTAGGACTGGATCATAGTACAGTGTGTAAAAGCCAAATGGAATAAATTCATTATTTCGGTTACTGTACATATTTATAAAAAATCCCGAAACACGTCAAATTTAAATTATAACTTGACATTCTTTAACGTGATAATGCAACCCCTACCTTCAACCCCCTTAGAATGACAGATACAACCCCCAATTTTTTAAAGGGGAAGTATAGGCTTGTGATATATCATTTGAAAGGTGTCTTCATTCTCTATTCAAAAATGTTATTGTTTTTAAATTTGATGCAAAAATTAACATAAAAAAAATTAATATCATGTTGTTACCGAAATTCGCTACAATACAATCAAAAACTAAAATGTAATACAAAACGTAATAAAATGTAGAACACGAAAAAGAACTATGAATGTTAATGAAGTAGATGTTCAAAATGTTCTCCGCGAACGTCTTGGCAACATCCTAATCTCAAATAAAACTGTTTTCTAACATTATTTAACATATCAGGCGTGATCGACCTAATCGCAAGCGTTATTCGTTCTTTTAAGTCATTTAAATCAGAAGGTGTAGTTTTGTACACATGGCTCTTCACATATCTCCATAAAAAAGAAATCTAATAATGTAAGATCAGGTGATCGCGCTGGCCATTCAATCGATCCTCGCCTCCCTATCCACCGATTGGGAAATATTGTATCGAGGTACTGCCGGACATTAAGTTGGTAATGTGGTGGTGCTCCATCCTGCTGAAACCATATCGTATTCGCTGGAACTTGAGGGTTACCTGGATCAGGATATAAATTTGCCAACGTTGGAATGACATCATTTTGAAGTAGTGCCAAATAATTGTTGTCATTCAAGTTGCCCTCAATAAAAAAGGGACCAATGATATTGTTCCCTACAATCCCTGCCCAAACATTAACCTTTTGAGGGAATTGAGTGTGTTCTTCTCTCATCCAGTGAGGATTTTCCGTGGACCAGTAGCGGCAATTTTGCCAATTAGCATGACCGTTAAGTAAAAAAGTACACTCATCAGAAAACATAACGTCTTCTAATTGGATAATATTGTTATCCAACATGTCCATCATTTGCTCACAAAAAAAGTTCTCCTGTCAAAATCGTCTTCCATGAGCTCCTGAGTAGGTACCATCTTATACGGATGCAATTTATTTTCTTTCAATATGTTTGCTATCGATGTATGGCTAGCATTGAATGTAGTGGATGCCTGTCTACTCGATGTATGTGGGTTTTCCTGAAACTCAAGCAAAACATCTAATTTGAGTTCATCACTCAGTGCATTGGCAGCTGCTTTTTTTATCTGCCTTACATGACCAAACTCGCGAAAATGCTTTTCTATTTTACTTATTGTTCCTTGGGATATAGGCGGTAAATTAGGAAATTTCTCATGAAATAGGCGAGTTAATTCCTGTTGTGTTCGGATGTTATCTCCGTAACCAATCATTTGTAAAACTGTTATTTTATGCATTTCCGTTAATCTAACCATTTTTCAGAAATGAATTGAACAAACTTTATACTTAAATTACAACAATGACAACTTAAATAAAACAATATACTACTGCTTGTTAAAATAGCGTTGCCACGGAAATTCTTTAAAGTTTTTTAATGACTACCATCTAAAAACCACATTGCTATGGTTTTTGTTCACTTTCTCATTATCAAGACCTAAACGGGAAATAAGTTTTAAGTATATTGTAATAAGTTTTATATTATATATTTTAGCGAATTTCGGTAACTACATGATTTTAATTTTTTTATGTTAATTTTTGCATCAAATTTAAAAACAATATCATTTTTGAATAGAAAATGAAGAGACCTTTAAAATGATATATCACAAGCCTATACTTCCCAATTAAAAAATTGGGGGTTGTACCTGTCATTCTAAGGGGGTTGAAGGTAGGGGTTGCATTTTCACGTTAAATAATGTCAAGTTATAATTTAAATTTGACGTGTTTCGGGATTTTTTATAAATATGTACAGTAACCGAATTAATGAATTTATTCCATTTGGCTTTAACACACTGTATATTATGGCAGCGTTTTGGAGACCTTTTGAATCAGAAAATGGAAATCCAGATCAAAATTAAAATTCAAAAGACATGATATATCGCCAACAGGTGAGGTTAGTAGCGAATTTTGCAATAAAGATTTACACATTCAGCGTCAGAGGGTTATTTTAAATATGTATCAATGTTTGAAAAGTGAAGATAATAAAAAATCAGATGCGGTTATAATAAAACGAATTAATACCTTAACTAAAATTTCTATTTACACTATTTCTCGGGTTATTAAGCGCGGTGACGTTATAGATTATTCGCAGGTGCGGAAAAACCAAAAAACAAAATTTGCAAATGAGGACGATGCTACAAAAGATGTTATAAAAGATGTTATTAAGAAAATATTTAGAAATCGTTCAAAGGAAAATTTTACGAGATTATCCTGATAATAATGATAAAAGCTTAGAAACTTTACGCGGTATACTATTAGAATGCGCTTTTAATAATAAGAAATTAGATATAGGAATGGTTATACTTTACTCAGGTACGTTAGGAAATGGCTGTATTTGCCGAGTGTAACGAGGGCAGCAAATACCAGCTAAGGGGTGCTAAAGCATTTATGCACGTGTGCCGAAATTTATATTATTTCTGATTTAAAAATGTCAAATCCAAAGCAAACTTTTTCAATGCTAGAATTATGCGTTATAAATTATTAAATAAAACTATTTGTACGGTTAGTTTAGAATATTATAAAAAACGGTGGGACCCGTCAACTTTAATATTCAAATGTGAGCTTTTTAAAAATAAGTTTAAATGTACAGGGTGATCTATATTTTTAATGAAATACCCTATATATTTTTATGATTGAAAAGTTGAACGTTTGCGCAGGTATCATAGTGGTCCTATTTTTGTAGATGGAAATTTGAGAGTCGAAAAATATTTAAGCATAATTAGAGACGAAGTTGTTCCTGAGTTGGCCAACTTATATCCCAACGCAATAGATCCTAACCTATCGGATGAAAATATCTGGTTTCAGCAGGACGGACCCCATTATGCTTTAATTGTAAGAAATTACTTGAATGAAATTTTCCCCAATAAATGTATCAAATGGCCAGCCAGATCGCAGGACCTTACGCCGTTGGATTTTTTCTGTGGGGTTATCTCCAGAACAAAAGTATATGCAACACAGCCAACTAGCATTGTAGACCTCAAATAACCATAACGCAGGAAATAGAGATTTAATTCATAAGCTTAATATTCATACCAATTATGGTAATAAATTATTAACCTACGATTCTGTAAAACAATTTGAAAAACTAAATCATTAAAAACACAAATCAATAAAAATTATTCTGGTATTAAAATGTTTAAAAAAAAATTAAAAAATATATATTAGAGTTACAGTCTTAGAAGAACAAGAAATATTTAAGTTAAAACGCAATAACGTTTTTGTTTGTTTTGTTGAATTTAAAAAACCTTTTTTAGTTTAAACTTAATGATTTTGTTTACAAGATTTCTCATTGTTTTTTCATTGTTTTTATTAGTTTTAAAATAGTAAAAAAGATTAGGAATATTATATATAATCAGATTTTGCGTTGTAAAATTATTATTAGGAGATTATTAATTATAATTCATTCAATCATTCATCTTTAGTTTGATATTTAATATTTAATAGTATTGTTAAAAGTATAACATTTTGTAAAGTAGTAAATAAATAAATTTTTTAAAAAAGCATCTTCGAATTCGTTAATCATAAATTTAGCAATTAGAAATGATTAAAAACAAATTTTAAATTATGTAAATGTTTTTTGTTCTTTATGTATTAATATTTATTTGAATGTTTCTATATATCTGGTGATATATTGTTGTAGTTATAAATAAATAAATAAAATAAAAACTAAAAATAGATTTTACCTGTTAAAATAATTAAGTGAGTCAGCGGCATCTAAAACACGTTTAATGTTTGTTAAACTACCCAAAATAAAATAGTTTAACAAGTCTAATTTCCGGAGTTGAGCCAACTGGTCAACAACTTCATTTCCATCTTTAATAGGAGTTATAATGTGCCTGGTAGCAACATTTTGAAGAAGTGATTTATATTTATGATCCATAACTAAAATAATAAACATTATTATAACATTTATCATAATAAAAGTATCAAACGACTATAATTTAAATTATAAAACCCTCCTACCAAAAACAGTTTTCTCAAAATAATTTTTTGTTAGCAATACTTTTAAAATTAAACAAATAAAAATAAATATTTGTAAAATATTTCTGTAATAATGACTTTTTATCTAATGGAGTATTATCTATATACAGTATGATGCAAATGTATGGAATAAATTCATTATTTCAGAAACAGATCACTTTTAAAAAAATCTTAAAACACGTCAATTTTAATTTTTGAATGGCCATCAACTGCTATAAACGTGTTGGACATTACGTCATCGACGATTTTTTTAAATACAAACCGAGGTCACGTGACAACTCATTTGAAGGGTCTTCTTATTGCCTTTGCAACATTTGTAACATGATATGTTAACTAAAAACGTAGTATTTTTAAATTAATTATATGGCTAACACTAACACCATCTATTGTATAGAGTTCTTAACATGTTAATTATTATAAACGATTCCTGTCAGTAATTCCAACTTTATACACGATCTTTAATGTGGCTTAGTCCAATACCTTAAACCACGATTGATTCTTTTATTGTCATTGCTGTTATACACAGCATTGGAATATAAAATACCAAAGACGTTACAAATTTCAAGTTAAAAGACGTTACAAATTTCAAGTCAAAAGACGTGACAAATTTCAATTTAAAAGACACTACAAATTCCAAAGACACTACAAATTTCAAAGACATTACACTGATTGGTTCTACATTGGTGGACGGTTCATCAGACCAACCCTTCACTGGACCAGCCCTCTCCTGGATCAACCAATGGATCAGATGTAAAAAAAGATAAGTCGACCAACGTAAATTAATGCATTTATAATATTATACAGCTGTCTCGTTTTTCTTTATTTTTAAACGTAATATAAAAATCATTTTAGTATCGTCAACTGTATTAGAAGTTTTTGTAAAGAACTGTTTGCGGATTATTTTTTTTTGTAACGTATTCTCAATTTCATTCATTTAAGCACCAAGGAAATCTATTTATCTTTTGGTACATTTTCATATCATTTTTTTATCTTCATAGACAGTTTTTTCTGACATCTTTCTGTCATCTTATGATACTTATTT
The DNA here is from genome assembly GCA_035357415.1 of Ophraella communa. NCBI lineage: Eukaryota > Metazoa > Arthropoda > Insecta > Coleoptera > Chrysomelidae > Ophraella > Ophraella communa. The sequence goes on from CM068994.1 coordinate 4,112,746, forward strand.
AAATAACAGTTTAAAACAACTTTCTTCAGTAGTATCATAAAAAATAAAAAGATTTCAGTGGCGCCCTTATAATTTCTTAAAGAAACAAATATTGTACTATAGTCAGAGCTAATGAACTTACTCACCCCTAGCCGAGGTATAATTATTGCTGTTATAAACATTTATAAATTTTGTTAATTATTGAAATATCTTTTACAACTAATTAAAGACGAAATTAAGATTAATGTTTGTTTTATTGTAAATTACATTTTTTCTTTTGGTATATTGTTATTTTTTAAAAGTTAACTAAATATTTTTATAAATTCACTATCAACAGGTAAATCATATTACAAATTGACGTCCAACGTAATAATATGGTTACAAATTGGCGCCCAACGACCAACTAATATTTCACATTTGAATATTTATTTCTACAGGGTTAACCAAAACAATTAAATTACAACAAACGTTCAAATTGCAGACCTTCGTGGGAAAACTTTATTAAGGTAATTTCGTACCTCAACGCCATAGTGTGTGGGAGCCCCATCCTGTTGGTACCATAAATCATTTCTATTTGGAAATAGCTGATGCAGCTATGGCAACAGATAATTTTGAAGAGATTCCAGATAACTAGCAGCAGTTAGGTTTCCCTCAAAAAAATATGGCCCTACAATTTGATTGTTTATAATGCAGGCTCAACCAATAAAAACACTAGTTTTAGAGCTGCTCTCATTAAGAAATTGTTTAATTAATAATTCTTTTCAATCTGCATTTTTCAATATCTGTGAATAGTATAGTCTTTCCAATATTAATTGCTAAAATCCATTTAAAAGCGTTATACAGAGTGAGTTAATTTACTAGGCTTCAAAGTAGAAAGAATGGCATGAAAACAACATATTTGTCCCGTTAAATATCCACTCTGTATCGTCGGAACCCAAGCTCTCTCTAGACTGGTAGTTGTACAGCGCGACAACAAGTGGAGTACGCACGCGACTTGTTGACAGCTTTTAATGGTCCGCTGTATTCTGTTGCATGAAGGGTTCTCGGGTTGGTTTTTTGCGCCAGTTTTTTATAACTCATAAAGTCTGTGTCTAGTGCGGTGGCGGAGTGTCCAGATTTTTATTTGGGGCAGTATTATAAAGTATTACCTTTAGATATATCTTTGTTTGGGTAATTCATGCTTTGCAACATTTCAATGGACAATCTATTCCGCATTTTATTTTAAAGGATACTGTAGATGGAGAATGCCCGTTTGACATTTGCAGTTGAAATAGGAACCGTGACAAATGCTAATCCACATTTTAAGATATTTTCGAAACATTTACAACCAGATGTCACAATCATTATTAACTTCATAATAAAAATCACTCGAAGTATTTGTCCATGTTTTGCCCGGTTTTATATCGGGTTTGACTGGGGAAGTAGCAACCTCTGGGTGCAATTCAGCAACTATTTTTAACATTGATAAATTATCTGGGAGCCTTGTTCGAATTTGTTCAGCCAGACAACACAAAAAGCACTTATATCTTTCTCTTACATCTAACAAATCATTTTTTTTAAGGTTTTGTAAGATATCTTGAAAATCGAAACCAAAATTCATTGAGGCTGTATGCATCAAGTGGTCTTGATAATTAAATTCCACCAGTTCAGAGTCCACCAATTTTTCCAATTGAGAAGGTACAACAAGTTGTCTTTGCAAGTTTTTATACAACAAAAACAAATTCTCAAGTAACTTGGTAGGCTCGACATTGTCACTTTAAAAAAGTAAATTTAGTTGTTGCAGTTTTCTAAACAAAAAAAAAATAAATCCATGAGATCCCTAAAAATACCCCTAAAAATATTAAACCTATAAAAAAATTCTATCCCACTTACTTAGGGGAAAACCCCTAAGTTGGGAACACTGGGGCTGAGGGAAGAATAGACGGACCTGTAGGCGCCAATAACTTCAGATGGGAAAAAGGTGGGGGTGATGGGAGCTCTCTGGGTCCGATAGACCCGGCTTATAGTAGCTAGGGGTTAAAATTTCTATTTACACTATTTCTCGAGCCCTTTTTTACAATTATTCATTGTCGTCAATACAAATCTAGAAATTTAAAAATGTTTGTGGGACGTGTGACGTGCAGTGTAGCAGACATTGCAGCCCTACAGTCACCAGGGGGTACAAAATTTGAGTTTGATTTAAATTTGAATTGTTAAACTATTTGTTTGTTGCATGACTTTAAAGAAAATAAAAATTACCAAATGACGTATCGAAGAGTATAGCTGCATTCGTAATATTTTGATGCAAAACTATAGTTCTTATAATTTCAGGAATAATATCTGCCGGTGGAGATATTTGAATTAAATATTTTTTTTCATTTTCGTTAATATTTCTCCATTGTCTTAGATCACCTTCTTGACCAAAAGAAGCACTAATAGTTGGTAAAGCTAATGCTGCTGTAAAGGACTTTACAGTTTCTGATCCAAGACCTGTCATTGTAGTATCCAGCACTAAGTGTGGATAGGTTTTGCTTTCCAACATTAAATTGTAGGTGCTGCAAACTAAAAGATAAATAAATTAGTAGCAGTAAAAAAGTAAACATAATTTTATAACTAAGGTCCGCTTCCCATTATGCTAATTTCAGTACTAAAATTATTAGTTAGTTTCGAGATTTGATTTAGTATGAAAAATGTGGGCTTGTGTTTGCAACTGTCTTAATTTAATGATGGCGAAAAAAAGTGACTTTAATTGTGATAATGATGCTAGAAAAGAAATCAAACACTTCTTATAGTATGTAGAAAAAGTACGAGGAGTAATAAACCCTAATTAAGTATGCAAAACATTTACAGGGAGCACCATGAAATTTTTGATAAATCTCTTACTTTAAATTACATTTCTTCCGTAAATCTAAAAACCAGGTAGATCGACCCCGTATTTGTTTCAGTTGTAGCAAAGTTTAGGGTTTCTTCATTGTTAAAGGATTAGCAGGTAAGCAATAACGCAATGCAGTGGTGTGTATTTTGGGAAAAAAATAAGTTTTAAATTATAATATAATAAAAAATTAAAAAAAATAATTATTGGAATACATTTATTACTTACATTTTATTCTATATCCGACTCGGAAGAATCGTTGTTAACATTAATAATAATAGGGTCGATTAAATCATCACAAATATTGTCAATTTTCCACATATTTGCCTCTACTTTGATAACATGCTCGATACAGTTTGTCCAATTTTCCTTACTAACATGACTTACAGCACTCTCAAACAATTTCACAACATCGTTTATTTTAAAAGTAGTATTTTTTCCAACTTCCCCCTTTACCTGAGCCCATATTAATTCTATGGGATTAAGTTCACAATGATATGGGGGAAGTCGAAGAACTGATATACCACGAGAAGAAGCCATTTCTTCTACAATGTAGGTTTTGTATTTATTCTTGTTCATTTTTGCAATTCCGTAAAGTTCTTTCCTTAGTGGATCTTTTGGAAACTTAATATTTTTCGAAATAAGCCACTCCAAAAGCTCTGCTTTACGCCAACGACTTGTGAGCAATGCTTCTCGTAACCGTGAATGGTAACTTGCGTTGTCCATAACAATAACAGCCCCTTTTGGAATCAGATCCAACATTTGAACAAACCATTCCTCGAAGACATCCCCATTCATATCTTCGTGATAGTCCCACGTGCGTTTTGAAATAAAAGTTAATAATCCACCATCAACAAAACCTTCAGAACTTCCAACATGGACAATGATAAGTCTTTTTCCTTTTCCAGATGGTGGCTGCAAACCTAACGACAAACCTTCCACGAATGCCTGCCTTCTGCTTTTAATGTATTCATCTTGCCAAGATTTGGAAACTGTATATCCAGCATTTATACATGTTTCGTCTAAGTTTTGTTCTCTTGCATGTCGAATGCTTCTTAAATAGTCTCTTCTCCAAAAAACTATTTCCGGTTTATCTATCAAGAGAGATTTTCTATTATGTTTTGTATATCTGAAACCCACATCTTTCAAAAGTTTGCATAATGTCATTCTGGAGAATTTTGTATAGTCCGTATCTTCTTGCACTGATGTCATAATTTTGTCAAGTGTTGGAATTTCCTTTCGTAAGTAAAATCCATGAACTTTACGTCTTAGTCTTTGTTTTAATGACTTATCGATCTTAATTGGTTTTCGGCCTGAAGGAGTTTTAGGAGTTCCATTCTTGCTTTATTTTAGTAATCTATAAATTGTTGACTTAGCAACACACAACATTGCCCACAAGTCGTTGGCGTAAAGCAGAGCTTTTGGAGTGGCTTATTTCGAAAAATATTGAGTTTCCAAAAGATCCACTAAGGAAAGAACTTTACAGAATTGCAAAAATGAACAAGAATAAATACGAAACCTACATTGTAGAAGAAATAGCTTCTTCTCGTGGTATATCAGTTCTTCGACTCCCCCCTTATCATTGTGAACTTAATCCCATAGAATTAATATGGGCTCAGGTAAAGGGGCAAGTTGGAAAAAAATACTACTTTTAAAATAAACGATGTTGTGAAATTGTTTGAGAGTGCTGTAAGTCATGTTAGTAAGGAAAATTGAACAAACTGTATCGAGCATGTTATCAAAGTAGAGGCAAATATGTTGAAAATTGACAATATTTGTGATGATTTAATCGACCCTATTATTATTAATGTCAACAACGATTATTCCTCTTCCGAGTCGGATATAGAATAAAATGTAAGCAATAAATGTATTCCAATAATTATTTCTTTTCATTTTTTATTACATTATAATTTAAAACGTATTTTTTTCCCAAAATACACACCACTGCATTGCGTTATTGCTTATCTGCTAATCCTTTAACAATGAAGAAACCCTAAACTTTGCTACAACTGTAACAAATACGGGGTCGATCTACCTGGTTTTTAGATTTACGGAAGAAATGTAATTTAAAGTAAGAGATTTATCAAAAATTTCATGGTGCTCCCTGTAAAGGTTTTGCTTACTTAATTAGGGTTTATTACTCCTCGTAATTTTTGTACATACTATACATGATTGAGTGAAAACATCCCATGAGATCTGTTTTCAGTATAATGTTGGTTTTATTGGTTGTATTCAATCAGATGACCACAAATTAATTGATTTCATTGGATTTCTAATTGAGCAAAAAATGTTCAGTGTTATTTTGTTTTCTATTAAATAACCCAATATAAATATGGATCATACTTTACCGCTTCTTTTTCTTTTTTATTATTACGGAAACGTAATAATACATTTTAAGAAAATTATTTATACGCAATTACCAATTAATTATTATGAACAACATTATTAATAATAATATAAAATAAAAATAAATTATTATATTACGTGTATCCAAAAACGTTGTAGAATCAGTTCTATTTCCAACAACTCTTCGTATATCGACGTTTATGCCTAGTTTACCATTCTTCTTCAGATATGTTAAGGCAACATCTAAGGCTTTATCAGCTATATCATTTCCCTCTTCATTAACAAACACTAAAATCAACAAAATGTTTAAAATTATAATAAATATAATATAGAACATCAGCATTTGAATAGCACAGAAATATGCACACAAAAAAAGATCCCCAAAATAACAATAAATGTTTTAGAAAAATATATAAAAAAGTATACAAAGAATCCCTGATTCGGTGTTTTCATTAGAAAAAAATCAATGAAATTCCTTTGTAATAATATTGTAAATTATAAATATTTAATCCTAAACTCCTTACAACGCAACAATGGACTAGTTTAGTAGGATCATATTAATCAAAATGATAGAAATATATATTTAGGATAAGATACCTACTTACTTATATTGGTATTCATTTTGCAATTAATTTTTCTTATTTCGTAAAATTTAGCAATAAATAATTAGTAAGTTTTAAACGTAGCGCCAACTAATAACCAATAATGAAGTGTGTTTAAAAGTCAACGTTGTCACAGTTTAGCTACGTTCGTTTCAAGTATTCTCAAAGAACTGGCGGCACAAAAAACCGTGTTCTGTGACTAACTGATTGTACCAGTTGACAAGATATATGACAGGAGAGAAAATCGTGTTTATCTGTAATAAACAAACAAGACCCCTATTCTTGACGGTGATAGAATTGAACAGCCAATAAAAAGTGGGCGTGGTTCTATTGAAAATGCCAAAACCGTATTCTTGAAATTCGTTCTCTCACTGTACCGATAGAAGGGTTGCTCCCCGAGAGAACAGTTATTACTTCTATTAGTTATTTTTGAAGGAACTGCTATAACACCAAGAAAAGGTGTTAGGGATTTTTATTTTCGAACCAAAAATAGTATAGAAGTAATTCCTTTCATAAACTAAACACAACCAAACAACAAATTAAACTAACGAAAATGACAGAATATTTTGTTTAGTGTTTTACTCCTTATTTGATAAAGCGTCAATCAGAGAACCAAAATATCGATATGTTTATCTCTTTTTAATGACAACAAATAAGAGAGAGAGATAAGTTTCTCGGTTAATATTAAAGCATATCGACAACATCGCAAATTTTCTACCAATCTTATTGAAACACGTCACTTACCACTTATGACGTATGTAACCATTAAATTTAAATTTCAAAAGCCGATTATGGCTAGAGGATTAATTTTATAAAAATTTTATTTGTACAGTTGAACCACTAAAACCCTATTTTATAAGATGCAAATATAAAAAAAAATCACTAAACTAGTCCATTCTGGATATTTTTTATATAATATCAAATTGAAAGTAAGTTAAAATCGATAAATTCAAATAGAGAAGTCGAAACGCACCTTCATTGGTCGCTACAATAATACAATCAAAAACTAAAATGTACCTAATGCAAAACGTAATAAAATGTAGAACACGAAAAAGAACTATGAACGTTAATGGAGTATGTGTTCTTCTCCGCGAACGTCTTGGCAACATCCTAATCTCAAATAAAACTGTCTTCTAACATTATTTAACATATCAGGCGTGATCGACCTAATCGCAAGCGTTATTCGTTCTTTTAAGTCATTTAAATCAGAAGGTTTAGTTTTGTACACATGGCTCTTCACATATCCCCATAAAAAGAAATCTAATAATGTAAGATCAGGTGATCGCGCTGGCCATTCAATCGATCCTCGCCTCCCTATCCACCGATTGGGAAATAAATTGTATTGAGGTACTGCCGGACATTAAGTTGGTAATGTGGTGGTGCTCCATCCTGCTGAAACCATATCGTATTCGCTGGAACTTGGGGGTTACCTGGATCAGGATATAAATTTGCCAACGTTGGAATGACATCATTATGAAGTAGTGCCAAATAATTGTTGCCATTCAAGTTGCCCTCAATAAAAAAGGGACCAATGATGTTGTTCCCTACAATCCCTGCCCAAACATTAACCTTTTGAGGATATTGAGTGTGTTCTTCTCTCATCCAGTGAGGATTTTCCGTGGACCAGTAGCGGCAATTTTGCCGATTAGCATGACCGTTAAGTAAAAAAGTACACTCATCAGAAAACATAACGTCTTCTAATTGGATAATATTGTTATCCAACATGTCCATCATTTGCTCACAAAATAAAGTTCTCCTATCAAAATCGTCTTCCATGAGCTCCTGAGTAGGTATCATCTTATACGGATGCAATTTATTTTCTTTTAATATGTTTACTATCGATGTATGGCTAGCATTGAATGTAGAGGATGCCTGTCTACTCGATGTATGTGGGGTTTCCTGAAACTCAAGCAACACATCTAATTTGAGTTCATCACTCAGTGCATTGGCAGCTGCTTTTTTTATCTGCCTTACATGACCAAACTCGCGAAACTGCTTTTCTATTTTACTTATTGTTCCTTGGGATATAGGCGGTAAATTGGGAAATTTCTCATGAAATAGGCGAGTTACTTCCTGTTGTGTTCGGATGTTATCTCCGTAACCAATCATTTGTAAAACTTTTATTTTATGCATTTCCGTTAATCTAACAATTTTTCAGAATTGAATTGAACAAACGTTATACTTAAATTACAACAATGACAACTTAGAAAAAACAATTTACTACTGCTTGTTAAAATAGCGTTGCCACGGAAATTCTTTAAAGTTTTTTAATGGTTACCATCTAAAAACCACATTGCTATGGTTTTTGTTCACTTTCTCATTATCAAGACCTAAACGGGAAATAAGTTTTAAGTATATTGTAATAAGTTTCGAGTATATTTTAGCGAATTTCGGTAACAACATAATATTAATTTTTTTTATGTTAATTTTTGCATCAAATTTAAAAACAATAACATTTTTGAATAGAGAATGAAGAGACCTTCCAAATGATATATCACAAGCCTATACTTCCCATTTAAAAAATTGGGGGTTGTACCTGTCATTCTAAGGGGATTGAAGGTAGGGGGTTGCATTTTCACGTTAAAGAATGTCAAGTTATAATTTAAATTTGACGTGTTTCGGGATTTTTTATAAATATGTACAGTAACCGAAATAATTAATTTATTCCATTTGGCTTTTACACACTGTATAAGAATTTGTTATGTGTATCTTAATTAAACTGAACTTCCAGTATCATTATCTTAAACGTACTTAATATGAAAAATTTTTTAATGTTCTAATTAAGATGGACTTGCACAGAGTAAGGGGTAGTACAATAAATTTCTTTAAATTTACTTATTTATATATCCAATTAATTAATGTTAGTGGTCCGCGGGATTTTAAATTATGAACTAGGTGGTCCGTGAGGTGGACATGGTTGGCGACCGCTGATTTAGTCTATCGATTTTACATGGTTTTAGCTGGGCTGCTATTAAAATGTTGAATCTGGAACCGTTGGCGAAAATGATACCGAAAACCGTTTACACTACCACTACACCAACACACACTTTTATATGCCTGACGCGCGTTTCGATAACCAAGTTATCTTCTTCAGAGACCGAAGGTAAACTGAAGAAGATAACTTGGTTATCGAAATGCGCGTCAGGCATATAAAAGTGTGTGTTGGGCTGCTATGCAACATGGTTTTGGTCCTGGGCTCTCGTACTATTTTTTTAATTTGTAAAAATAAAGAACATTTATTGATTATTGATATTACAGATACGTCGGAAAGCAGCATTATATATTTAACACTTAATCGTTAATTTAAATTAGGGACAAAATAATAGACGCTAATGTCATAATTATTATATAACAGCTACATATAAAGGATTAAAATATTTTTTTGAATAAAAAATTTTAGAAAAACTACTTACGAACGTTAAGATTTTGTGAGGTTTGACAATCACTTTGTATGAACAGATCAATTATTATTAAAACTATAAGGAAATTCACTTTATTCAACATTGTGCGACTTGATTAAACAGTATTAATCGATGATATATTCACATATGAACAAATGATGTACCTAAAATATTTTTCTATTAGTATAGGTTGCCATAGAACGCGTTTGAATGTACACATCGAATACATAAAATAAATACAGAGAGGAAAGTTTAACTGGAACAAATTCTGTAATTTAATAAATACAGGTTTGTCGCAAAATTCCTGAAACGCGTCAACTTTTATTTTCTATGGGGCATAAAATAAAGAAGTTTGTTTATTTTCTTAATTATATTAAGGGTTGTTGCGACCCCCAACTTTTTTTTTAATGAAAGGGAAGGTTGATCTTTTTTTTATTTTAAAGCTTTTTCAATTGCAAATACAAGTAGGTATTTTTTTTGTTTTTTTTACAAGCAATGTGTTAGAAAAAATGAAATACCGAAATGTTTTTTAATAATACTTTAATGCAATAAATGTTCAAAATGCCCTCCATTTTGTTGCTGACAATATCCTAATCGAATATAAAAATTATCCCGAATATTTTCCAATTACTACGTCCATGTACTTACACTTTGTTTTTATTGATAAGCCACAATAAGAAATCCTTCCTTTTTCTAACCTGCTATCAGGTATTTCACTAATTAAACCTTAATGTGATTGAGTTGTCTTCAGGTATTTGTTTTAAATTTCTACAACAAATTTATAAGCCAATAAAATAAGAAAATGTCTTATTTAACCGAAATGCACCGTATCGAAATTTTACAGATGATCGGATATGGGAACAGAAGTCGAACACAGGCTGAAGTTGCTCGTTTGTTTGCTGAAGTTCATCCAGAATTGCCTCCAATTAATCGAAGTACGATCGGCAAAATTGAAAGTCGATATCGAGAGTTGGGCCATGAATGAGATATTTCTCGAAAAAGGCCTTTACAAATCGACGAAGAAACCCGGTTGAACATGTTGTTGGAAGTTGAAGAAAATCCTGTTACTCCAGCTAGGGAAGTAGCTCGCGTTCATGGTGTCAGTCACACAAGCGTTTTAAAAGTTTTCAAAGATGCCAAAAAGTACCCATATAAGATGCAAAATCTTCACGAGCTTAACGAAGACGATCCTGATCGTAGACTTGATTTTTGCGAACGATTTATGGCATTTATCGATGGTGGTCAAATTCCATTGGAATGGGTGCTGTTTTCTGATGAAGCTACGTTCACATTACATGGACACGTAAATCGGCACAACTGCCGTTATTGGGCTGACGAAAATCCCCATTGGATGCGTGAATCCCATACCCAAAGGCCTCAAAAAACAAACGTCTGGGCTGGAATTATTGGGAATCGCACAGTGGGTCCTTTTTTCTTCAATGAAAATGTAACTGGAGAAACATACCTAACTATGCTTCAAAATGAATTGGTTCCTACTCTAAGGATTTTATTCCCCGATAATTTGGATCCCAATTTATTTGATCAACAGATGTGGTTTCAACAAGACGGGGCACCACCACATTTTGCTCAAATTGTACGGACCTATCTCAACGAAGTGTTTCCGAATAGGTGGATTGGAAGAAGGGGCCCAATTGAGTGGCCAGCAAGATCACCCGATCTTACCCCATTAGATTTTTTTATGGGGATATTTAAAAAGTAAGATTTATACTACTAAACCTAACGACATAGCCGAGCTTCAGCAAAGAATCAGAGACGAAATTATTCAAATAACGCCGGAAGTATTACAAAATGTTAGGAATAGTTTTTATGATCGATTGGGATATTGTCAGCAACAAAATGGAGGGCATTTTGAACATTTATTGCATTAAAGTAGTATTAAAAAACATTTCGGTATTTTATTTTTTTTTAACACATTGCTTGTAAAAAAAACAAAAAAAAATACCTACTTGTATTTGCAATTGAAAAAAAGCTTTAAAATAAAAAAAAGATCAGCGTACCCTTTCATTAAAAAAAAAGCTGGGGGTCGCTACAACCCTTAATATAATTAAGAAAATAAACAAACCTCTTTATTTTATGCCCCATAGAAAATAAAAGTTGACGTGTTTCAGGAATTTTGCGACAGACCTTTATTTATTAAATTACAGAATAGAGGCCATATTAATGTTTATGCTTATTTATACAGTATGATGCAAATGTATGGAATAAAATCATTATTTCAGAAGCAGACGACGAAAAAATGTTAAAACACGTCAATTTTAATATTTGAATGGCCATCAACTGCTATAGATGTGCTGGACATTACGTCATTAGTGATGGCGTAACGACGTCATCGACGATTTTTTTAAATACAAACCGAGTTCAGGTGACAGCTCATTTAAAACGTCTCCTTATCGCCTTTGCAACAATGTAATCATTTAAATATTTATTTCTACAGGGTTAACCAAAACTGTTGGTTTATTAATACAATTAACTTAGAAATTACTCAATGGTACAACTACAAAAATATCGAAAATCATGCAATACTATTTTGTTGTCCTTAATCAGCTGTTTTGACTCGTTGCATCTCACTCTTATGTGACTATCATAAATTATCATTGGAATAGAACACACTGTTGTATATTTGGTTGCCTATACTCATTGGAATAGAACCTTAGACAAGGAAAGAGAGAGGACTGCGCATTCGAATCAATTTGTGTAACCCATTTACCACCAAACTAATGGCGGTCAATATTGACATAGGCGTATCATACGATTTTTCTTAGGCGATTATTAAATAATCATTTTCATTATTTCGTATTACAAATCTAATTTAAAAAAGTCTTTGAATTTATACTGCTCCAAAAAAAAAGAACAATCATTTTAAAACATATTTATTTAATAAATATTACAATTTGAATCTATTTTATCTATTTTAAATATATGTTTTTATTCCACGCCACTGCAAAACTATTACATCTATGAGAAAATAATAACAATTAATTGAAAAATTATCTTTAAAACTGAATGAAAACAATGTTCAAAATGTATGTACAATTAATTTAAGTTATCGTACATAACATATGTAATTTAGTTAAACATCTATTACCTAAAAGCTGTAATATTAATAAAAATAAATTTCAAGGAAATAGTTGTAAAATACTTCTTACCTATGAAATGAAATTCCTTGCTCTTTTTTAGCACTCTGACTATTGCACTTATAAGCTACACAATTAACCATTTTAAAATGTCTATTCAGTTTATTAAAAAAGGTGAAAATTAATAAAAAACTAAAAAAATACAATTCGATGTTTCAAATTTGTTTGCCACCAAACGTTTGAAAATTGGCTTCACTCTCACGCATAAGGTTTTCATTGCCATGCGCTGTCCTCTCTCTTTCCTAGTCTAAGAATAGAACACAATGTTGTATATTTGGTTGCCTATACTCACATAACTAATAATAAATTAATAGAGGTCAATCAAACAACGATTTTTTATAAAATATGTACATACACGACATAAATATACTATAAACGAAAAAAAATGATGGACAATTCATTATGTTTTTCATAATTTGGATCACACCTTCGAGCATGTTAGTATAATATATGCTCGAAGGATCACACACTTATCACTTATCAGTGAAATTAAGAAAAATGCCTATGTACCTAGGTATCTCAATGTTTAAAAAAGGTACCTACCTATAGGGAAATCAATAAATAAATTTCATGAAATTGTGTGAGACAATAATTCCTATTTTCCCATGAAAAAATCAACTCAAGCGTGTCTTTATTTATGTTATCCCTATCAATAAAAATATTGCATAAATTTTTATAAAATAGGTATATACCTACAATGAATAACAAGTAGGTAGATTCTAAACAGGTTTTTAATAAATTTTTTTTTATAACATACAAATTTTTTCTTTCATAAACCTAACATTAAAAAACCAAATAATCACCAGATAGGTACATAAGTATAATTTAAATGGAACCAAAGGTATGCAGGTTTGGTATTTGGCCACGTGTTTTAAATTGACAAGCGCTCATTCTAGTTTTAAACAAGGGTGTGTTGAACGAGCGCTGATAATTTTACAAGTCTCAGTTGATAATACTTAGACTATGTAGATAACTAATTTTCTAAGAGAAATTAAACTGAAATATAATAAACCACAATTATATTCTTTTGAATAAAAACTAGAAGAAATGTAAGAAAAGTCAATAATACCTTTAACGTCCGAGCATGCGTTCTATCTTAGGGAATCAGTGATCATTCAATGTTGCCAGAGTTCGTAAAATTTAGTCGCAAACAAGATCATTCAAATTAATCCAGTATTGAAAGAAATTATTTAAGTTAATTCAACCTTTTAGTTGTTTACTGTTCTTAATTACTTATTAGAAATACTTTAAAAGATATTAACACTAGACATAGAAAAGAATATATAAGAATTTAGAACGCCTTGTAATAAAATACCTACCTAGAAATCTGATTAAATAAAAACCTAAAAATATTATTTTTTAAAATGTAAGTAAAATATGTTACACTATTCTTATACTATTATTTATTGAAATATTTGTTCTTCAACGTCTTTTATTATTATAACAAAACCGCTCTAACTTCTATTAAAGGTAAAAAAATACAAAACTAAATATTTTATTATTATTATATACCTATATAACTATCAAAATATGTATTCTTTTTTTATCGTGTTGGTGCTTCAATCGTGTATGCCTAATTAGAAGTTGGGACTAGTATTTAACAATTATAAGCAATTTTAAGTAAAATAATTATTCCTTTTTTAATATGCTTGATAATATTGTTTATGTAGGTAGTTTCGTATTGAAAATAAATTATGATTGGTCTTTTGGAATTTCTTTCTTTAGTATTGTAGATAGATATTCCTAAAACAGAAATCTCCTATTTTATAGTTATTTACAATAAATTTTTTTATAATGTATCTAAAAATTACGGATCAAGTGGAAAAAAAAATTTTAAAATGTACAAGTAATACTTATTTTACCTCTAAATATGTGGCAACATAGTAGTAAGATTTGCCCAAGCGCAGTTTAAGCGGGATCATTTTTGATTGGTAGTGGCCGTAGCGCCTTAGCTGCCATGTTTTGCTAAATATTGTAGTGTGTTAAGGAATTTTGTAATTTAACATCTACCCCAAAACGAAAGGTAATAATAATTTGTTTCCGTGTTAATTATTACGTTATTTTGTAGTTTAGATTGAATAACGCAATGGATGAGTTATATTTATATACGTTTGTTGTGCAATTAGATATGGCGCATTAATCTAGCCTATTCATAATAATGTGTGTTGATTTTGTGGTATATTTGTTTGTGACATAATATCGTTTTTATTGTGTGCTGAATTATTTGTATTAAAGTATTTATTTTGCTTATATTTATCGTATTTTAGTTTTACATGACAGTGAAGGATTTACAATGACTCGCTATATTGGTAAATTTATTAGTTGTAGTACCTAAACCAAATATTTGTTATTAATTTCAAATTAATCATAGCTGTTAATTGATACGTTTTAACTTAACCAATACATTTATTAGATTTTTAGTTTAGTTTGTTTATTCTATAGAAACTAGGTAAATACCTAAAAAGTTGTTTTTTTAAATGTATGCAGATGCACATTTTTATTTGTGGTTAAGAACTAAGTAAAGTAAAACTGCAGAACTTTACATCGGGTTATAACTTATCTGTCAAAGATTAAAATGTCGCACGACAAAAACCTTACAAAACATGCCCTATATTGCCATTGACAACTAAAAATTATATTTAATTGGCCTCGCTAATTTTTTTGTTTAGATATAGGTATGTGTTTGATTTTCATGTTGTCCTTGGAAATGTATTTTTAGATACTCTTTATTCCTAAAACACAATTATATTTTTAAACAAATAGTAAGTATACTTCAGTTTAAACGAATTTCAATTATTGTGCACACATGTATACATTAAATCTTTCAGTTCAAGGTTTTAGTCCAAATTTATCAAAAAGTAACGAGTCATATGGAGGTATTAAAGATAATATGTATATTATGGTTTACATGCAAAGGAATTATGTTTGTTTCATCTTTTCAATGCCAATCAGTACATAATTTCAGTATTTTAAATGTAAAATAATACAAATGTGTTTATGTATTAAGTAATGACATTTTTTTAAAACTTTTTAGCAATATTCTCCAATTTAACAAACTGTCCAAAAAGATAATTAAGGAACAACATTTAGTTCATAATTATGGAACCATTCTACTGTTAATACTAAATACAAAATTACACACACGTTTTACTATCCAATGCACATTTGATAACCAAATTAAGTAGATTAAAGATTCCTAAAGATCTTTATAAATCCATAAATGAAGATAAATTTCACTTTAATATACTAAGAAAATATTGTGTCTGCCATGAAAAAATCCACTGGAGAATATTGACAGTTTTCAAGGTCTTTTTATTTAATATTTATGGCCAGTAGAACATTCAATAATAATTAAATAAAAATCAACAAACAGGTTTTTCAAGTACATTGTAATATTAATTTTGTTTATACTTAGTGTGAATGATCCCACAAAATAAATGTTGTACCTTCCAATGCAATAAAGAGCACAAAAAGTTAACCATATATGTCTACAAAACATTATGATACAAATGTTCAAACAAACATGCAATGAATATTAGTAACCAATTATCTATTGATTGGTTGATATGGTTTTGCAGATGACTTTCTTAAAAGTAATTGAAAAACAATGTGGTCACTAAAAATCAAATAAAAGATGTAATAAATGCATTTCTTAAGTATTGTTAAATCTTTTTGTGACCAGGGCATAAACAAAATACAGCATTTAGTTGATTTTAACAGAAAATATACTAAGAATCATAAACAAGTAAATGTTTGAAAATATATTGCTTAACTAACCTAAAATGATAAATTTATTTAAATCTATTTAAAAAGTCACTAAAGCCACTTTTGAATCCCTCAAATTTAAAAAAATTAAACTAAAAAACGCTTTTTTGTTGTTATGATATCTTTCTAAATAATTTGGATGGGCCAATATCTGGAAAATAAATAATGTTTTGTAACATCAGGTAATGCATTTAAAAATAAATTCAATACAGCTAATATTACAAAATCAAGAAGTATTCAAAATACTATCAACTTATATTTTATAAAATTGCGCATTTAATGTATTTTACAAGTTTTTTTTGTCAATCATTTGAATTAAGGGGTGGGAAACATGTAGAAATGTAGATAAACTATTTTAATTAATATTTGCAAATTTATAAACAGTTGTAATCAATGTTTTAATTTTATAAATATAATAATTATAATTGTTGTTAAACAATCTTATAGTAATGTGCATGCCACTAGAGGATGCTACTTTCTAATAATTTTGGCTGCTTACAATATATAATTTGGTACAGGTGTTCTTCTATTAAAAATACACTGATATGTGGTTGTCTCTCAATTTTTTGCTAATTTAATCTACTTTTATCATCCATTAATAAAATATTGGACTTCTATTTAATATTTCCCTAGAAAAATTAAGCTTCAGCTTGAAGGTTATTTATAAGGTTTAGAACTGTTTCCAATAAGACCAAATGGACTAAAGTTGGATAACAGTGTTATAATTAGTATGAGTATTAAATTTATGTTCTATGAAGAATACTTTTATTTTTATGAATACTAATTGAATGGCAAATAGTAGCATATGTTGATGACATTGCTTTAATAACAAAAAATAGAAAAATAATGGTTAACACATGCTGAATGGAATGTGGTGCTTTTGACACATTTGACAGAACTACAAAGTAACGTATTGCTATCAACTGTGGGAAAAAATCTACCTCACGGGTCTTTTCCCACACCACGTACATTTAAATGGGAATTCAGCTGTGAGGTAGATTTTTTCCCCCAGTTGATAGCTGCTGTTACGAAAAAATGAAACACCAGGAATCTCAATACAAAATTGCAGTACCTAATGTAACAATTAATTACAATATTAATTAAATTCGTTTTTTTTTGTATTAAGTATGTGCCGTTTATTTTATAACCAATAATAATAAAATGTTATGAATTCACTTCTTTATCTTTATTATTAATATGCAGCCGTAGAAAAAGTATGGTGTGCAACACGGTGGAAAAGAAATGGAAATTTTCAACTGTGTTGTAGCAAACATAAATATCATTTGATTCGTCGCGGACAGCTTTAAAACTTTTCCTAAACCATTTCCTTTTGATAATATTTGCTTTTAAAATACTTTACACTTAACCTCTCAGATATTGTTAAGTATTAAATGCTTTTATTTAATTCAAAAATAATTACTTTTAACCAAAATTTTTTTTTATTCTTGTTTATGCTAATCAAAAAATTGTTTTGCAGATATAACTACGATGGGGATTAACAATAAACGACTTCAATACTAATTTCACTTACTAAACATTCTTTAAAATTTCTTTGTAAAGATGACCGGACAGCAACTTTAAACATGTTCCTAAACAAAAAGAGCCTGCAAGCAATTGTTTGGCCCCCTGTTAAAGAAAAAGCAACTATAAATTCTCAAACGGCGCTTCAACAATTTATTTGTTAATGTAAGTATTTATGTTAACGTAAATCTAATTAATTATCTTATAATATAAAACTTATCTGTAACGTACATGGTGGTTGCATTCAACTTTATTAGTTTTTCCTTGAATATGAATTTTCCAGTCCCATTGTATCGCACATGACATTTGACAGTGACTTGTAATTTTTTAAGTTTATATTTCTTCTTTTCGGATTGATATGAATACTATTTCAAATAACATAAACAAACTGCTATAAGACGCTGTAGTAATTTTAAAATTTGATGTCCCTTTTTTTTGAATTTTAACAGACAGGTTAAGTATTTGGAAGATTTAAGCAGTTTATATCTAAATTTACTCTTTTGCTTTTATGGTAAAGCATCAGTCAATTCAATACTAAATATTTATTGCATTCATTATGTATGAAAACTGGAAACTAAGAAAAATACATGTGCTTAGGATGAATGAATTAAATCCAAATTATGTTTCCTTCATGAAACAGGCAAACCTCTATTAACCAGCGAGTGATATAAGTAGCATATTTGAGAATATAATATAATACTAATCCTGCACTTAAAAGATTGAAGTAGTAAAATCATAACTAGAAAGATCCAAAGCAAAAGCAATGTGGATCATTCAGGATTATTTGAAACTTATACGGGGGTTGTCTGAAAAGTTTCGGACCTCAACATGAAAGGAAGATGGCAGCACTCGTAAACAAAAGTTGGGGAATGTGTTTGCGCATGCTTTGAAAGGTACCCACTAAAATTTCAGCCATTTTGGACGCTCAGTTGTTGTTTGACAATCATTTGAGTGAGTCGATGTGAGTGTTTTTATGAAAATGGAAAAAATCGAGTATCGAGCTGTCGTTAAATATTTGTTTTTGAAAGGCAATACGCCTACGCAAAACAAAGACAAGTTGGACGCTGTGTACGGGGACTATGTACCATCATTTACCAACGTGAAATTTTGGGCTGTTGAATTTAAACGTGGCCGTACCAGCTTGGGTGCCTATGAACGTTCGGGACGTCCAAAAACTGCAACCACTGACGATAATATCGCTCAAGTTCACCAATATGTGGTAGACAACCGGCGAATTAAAATTAGAGAGATAGAAGAGGCTATAAACATGTCCAAAGAACGTGTTTGTCACATATTGAATCAAGATTTAGGCATGGGAAAACTGTCCGCGCGTTGAGTGCCGCGTTTGCTCACTTTGGACCAAAAACGTGTTCGAATGAACATTTCCAACTCTCTGTTGGCGCAGTTTAGGCGCAATAAATCAGAGTTTTGGCGCCGATTAATTACTGTAGATGAAACTTGGATGCACCATTATACTCCAGAAACAAAATGACAGTCAAAACAATGGACTACGAAAGGGGAATCAGCTCCAAAAAAAGCAAAGGTTGTTCCTTCGATTGGGAAAGTGATGGCAACTGTTTTCTGGGATATTCATGGAGTTATCTTAATCGATTATCTTCAAAAAGGAAAAACCCTTACAGGAGCATACTATGCATCATTACTTGACAAGGTGAAGGCATAAATTGTGGAAAAATGGTCACATTTGCAGAAAAAAAGAATTTTGTTTCACCAAGACAATGTGCCGTCTCACAATTCAGCGGTTTCCATGGCGAAAATCCACGAATTACGATTTGAACTGCTTGACCACCTTCCTTACTCACCAGATCTAGCCCCAAGTGACTTTTTTTGTTCCCTAAGCTAAAAGTTGCGCTCGGAGGACAGAGATTTTCGTCGAATGAGGAGGCCATCACCTTCGTAAACAACTATTTTGCAGAGACAGACGCCGAGTACTATTTGGAATGGGTTGAAGAGATTGGAGCATCGCTGGAAGAAGTGTATAGACTTACAAGGAGGCTATGTAGAAAAATAAAAATTAATTTGAAGAAAAAATGTCTAGTATCTTGTAGAAAAATAAAAATTAATCTGAAGAAAAAATGTCTAGTATCTTTGTTAGGTCGGAAACTTTTCAGACAACCCTCGTACATATAAATTAAGTAAAGAGAAAACAATTTTTATATATTTTTTTTCAGATTAAGATTTCTTTATTCTTTTCTCTTCACTTAATCTGAGAAAAAAATAATATACAAAATGAGAAGACCGTGGAAATAATTAAAACTGTACTAATTTTATAAGGTTGTTAGACCGTCAGATGACCCCCAATATTCTCGCACTTCCTAAACCAAAAATATTTTAATTATTATATTATGGGATTGGATGACCGATTTTACAAATGGTATTAATGGGCGGGGTATCTTGAAAAGCATAACACAAATATTGTTTTGATATACCAAAACAATATTTCAAAATTGACCACAAATACATATTTTATTATCAAGTACTTTTTTTGGGTATTTTCCTTGTTACATTTGTGGTGATCTGTAAATGAGTTATTGTGGTCTAACAAAAGCCACACTCTATTCCTAGGAACAGGATTGAGGCAAGCTAAAAGATATGTACCTAAAGATATTCTCAAATTAAGCAAAAAAGACAGACCACAATGTTTCTCACTGGGCACTGCCCTTCGAGGTATCAGCTGGGTAAGTGATGGAACATACTGATCAAATGTGTAGCATTGTTCTAAGTATTGGTGCCCTAAAGTTAAAGTAAATCTTGGTAGATAGAAGTGCAGAGAAGTTTAACTGGCTTAGGTTAGGTTATACGACCTAAGGCAATCTAATAAATTGTTACCAGTTTTACCAGTTCAATTTCAAACCTGGTAAAACTAAATATTTCCAGCAAAACAGTAAAATTGTGATTTTATCATGATTTCAGCATATTATGAAGTATCCTCAAGTGGTGTCAATGCCTTTGGCAGTCTCTAATTGGCTAGATGAACAGTTAGAAGCTCGTGGTGTAGATGCAGTAGTATATACTCGTTACATCTTAAGTTTATTACATTCACATACAGTTGACGTCTTGTATCCAGAAGAGGATTTCCAGTTTTCCCATTCTAAAAAAGTAAGAAAATTGTTTTATTCTATATCAACATTTATAGATAAAAATAGAGTACATAGAAAAGACTTTTTATAATAAATTAAAAAATTGATAAACATGCAAAACATCGACAAACGAACTCTTTAAACCTCACATTCAAATGTTTAATTTTGAGAAATTAAAAATTTAGCGTGTCATTAATACAACTAGATTAATGGTTTGTTCAAAAAAGGTTTTCATTAGTAAAAAATAGTTTAATATTTTATTCAAGAATAAGATGCTGACTGACCAAAAATTCAAATTAAAATCAGCACTTCTTTTCATTTAGACAAACTTTTCGGTAGATACAATTTTTTTAATCTTTACTTTGAAGAGGATGTAAATCTTATAACAGGGTATTATAGAAATGCTCCCTTTTCTGCATTATTCTTATCAATTTCCTCAATCCTATGGTTTAAAAAAAAACTGAATATTTTTTAATATTAAAATTGATATACCTAAGCGTCATAATAGGAGAGAAAATTTGACAAAATATATTAAAGTTGCTTACAGCAATCCGATACCAGAGTATCGTAGAATAAGATATTCCAAAAGGAAAAAATAAATTAAACAGACTGCTGTACAGGCTTTTTTTAGGGATTAAAATCAGTTTTTCGCCATTTCTGGCTAAACGGTGGAACCTATCGAAAAAGTTAAAATGTAATCGTTGTAGACAATAAAAAGATCTAGATCTTTTGTAAAACCTTTTTTTATTTACCGTAATCTAAATTTTTTTGGAAGAAAGATAAAAAACTTGATAGTTTTCTTTCAGGAAAAAATCCATTTAGCTCAAACTTTGTTGAAAGATACCTTTTGATATTAGAAGAATGTAGTAATTTTTTAGGTGGCAAATATTTAAAGGTTTTCTTGAAATTTAAAAAAAAATCAAAGGAAATCCTACCTAAAACTACACATCCGACGAAGTTAAAATTTGGTCTATTTACTCGTTGTTACAGAAAAAAAGTGGCATATACACAAATGTCCAAATATTTCATCTTTTCATTAATTTTTATAAATAATTTTTTTGATATAAGACATCATTTTGCTACAACTCTAACCAATACTAAATAAATCTCGAAGTCAGATAAACATACAATTAGAGAGAGTGCCGTACAATCACAAAGGACGTGTTCAACTGTCTTATCTTTTTGTTCACATCCTCTACATAGTGGGCTGTCAGATAAACCCAACCTGTTCAGATGTTTTCGTAGGTGACAATGGCCAGTAAGTATATCTGTGACCAACCGCAGGTCCTTTCTGGTCATGGCCACGTATTTCTTGGCTGCTTTGCTATTCGGATATTTTAGAAGTTTCTTGGATAGTATGCAACCTTTTTCTTCTTCCCATATTCCCCTGAATTTGTCAAGGGAGCGTTCCTTTACTGGGTCAACCACCGCTGATGCCGGCAAGCTAACAAGACTACCGGGTCCCAAGAGCCTTTGGGAGGCAGCTATGCGGTTGCCTTTCGAAATTCTATGACCTTTTATCCAGCCTAGAGTAACCACATTATTTTTGCAGGCTTCCGTAAGGGCCATGTGACATTCTAATTCTAGACCTGATATGATCCGTGGCCTATTCAGGGCTAATAGTACTTGTCTGCTGTCCGTAAGGATACGGATGTTTAGCATTACAACCCATCGCCCATTTTATATTTAGGTTTAGGGATCTGGAGTAAATTCCACCCTTGGTGACAATCCCCAGGTACGACTAGTGATGTGCCGGTGGGAAGATTCCCTAGGGAACGTTCCGGGAACTTTCCTTTAGCGTAGGGAAAGTGACCAAAAACTGGGAATGTTTTTAAAAGCACAAAATTGAATCTTATTTTATAGTCTAATAACCGAGTTAATAACCCACTGCACCAAAAAAATAAAATTTTCCTCGGATTTGTTTAGATTCTTAATTTTACTGAACATTCCCCACACTTTCCATAAAAGTGGAAACGTTTCGGGAACGTTCCCATACACATTCCCACTCAAATGCTTATGCGCGTCAGATTTTGAGGTTATGTGTGTGGTTTTATTTTGTTTGTTGGTTAACTTGTATTATGGTTTGAGCCATTAGCTAATGAATAATCTTGTTTTGTGTGCTATTGTGTTAAGATTATATTGTAGGTAGGTAAGTTAAAAATTGTCGTGGATGGAATAAAGAGGCAAAATCATTTCGGTTTTTTTAAACATTCCCTTACATTTACAGTTTTAAGGAACGTTCCCGGGAATCTTTCCGGGAACTTTCCCAAAAACCCCTTTCCCGGGAATCTGCCCATCTCAAGGTACGACCAATGGTTCTTCTACACTGTTCATAGGCAATATATGCTTTTTGACCCTATTTTCTAGATGAGAGTTCCATGTTAACTTGCTGTCAAAGGTATTCCTAGATATTTCACCTCTGCAGAGAAGTTTAATTCAGTTTTTAGGAGTTTTGGAGCCCGAAGGTTCACAAGCTTCTTTTTCCTTGTGAAAAGGACCATCTCTGTCTTTTGTAGGTTTAATGGCAGTGAGTGATCCTTGCACCAGCTTTCTATGATATTGAGGGCCTCTTGCATTCTAGCACAGAGTGTTTCCTCAAACCTTCCTGTTTGCAGAATCACTTGGTCATCTGCATTAGCAATAGTGTAGAAGTTCTCACTGCTTAGGTGGTTGAGTAAGGAGTCTAAGACCAAGTTCCACAGTAGAGGTGAGAGCACCCCTCCCTGTGACAACCCGGCCTCTTATAGTGACATCTTCCACGCTAATTATTATTGCTCTCTGAGAGAGCATGTTGTGTATCCATCCATTTACTGCCTGGGGAATGCCCCTTTCAGTAATAGCATTGGTTATTTTGGGGAAGGTGGTTTGGTCAAACGCACCTTCGATATCTATAAATACGCCCATGGTGGACTCTTTCTTGTCCAGCGATCTTTCGATGCGGCCGGCCACAAGGTGGAGGGTCGAATCTGTAGATTTCCCTGGGGTGTATGCATGCTGATGTGGATGTAGTGGATTACGCCATCTCTTATGTACCTTTCACATAGTCTCTCCAAAGTTTTCATTGTGAACGATGTGAGACTGATGGGTCTGTATGCCTTTGGGATAGAATGGTCCAATCTTCCTGGTTTTGGTATAAATACTACCTTGACTTCTTTCCAACTTTTAGGAATGTACCTCAGTGCCCAGGAGGATCTGAGAATTCCTAACCAGGTGCGACATCAACACCTCCAGGCCCCACTGTAGGGCCAGTTCCTGGTGATTTAAAGGGGGAGAAGCTCAGAATGGCCCACCTTAATTTGTCTTCGTCGACAATCTGATTTGCTAACAGCTGGATCAAAGAGCTAGCTCTCAGAAAATGATTGTTGATCGTGTATGAATTTTTTGTCTGTGATATTCGGTCTAATGATGCTGTTCCGTAAATTATTTATTTACTATTTTAAATATTTATACATGTATGTATTCTCCGCCTCTGGCTAAGATGAGCGGCAATTTTTAATGATTTTTTGTCTCAATAAACTTTGCAATATTTCCTTTCGAAAAAATTATTAAATTTGTTTTAATAACAAAAACAATTTTTCGACAAAGTTTGGACTCTTTACGAAAGTGCAACTTTCTACCTTAAGCAGACATCTCGAAAAACTAATTTCAACCACTAAAAAGCCACCCTTGATAGCAGTTAGATTTATATTTTTTTCATTTAGAATGGCTGTTTCTACAATATTCCGGTGTATCGGATTGATGTAACGAATTTATTTGTTGTTTAGTTTAAACCCTATTATGCTTTGCATAAGTGTAAATTAAACTACATGTTAAGTATTAATTTACTGCTTATTACAGTATTATAACTTTATACCAAACATAAATCTTCCCTAGCCAAAAAAATATAACTATTTTATTGCACATATAGGAAGTGAGAAGATTCAACAGAGGTCACATTGGATCTCAGAGGTCCTCTGCAGATTGGTGGGAACATGCGCATGTTGACGCTGAACGCATCAAACGTTTAGCTGCTGTTGAGTGTCTTTTGTCGGCCTCTGAACAGGTACACTAATCTATTGTACCTTTTGTTTTTCTTAATTATTGTATTAGCTTTTTGATGAAGTAACAAATTACATCGAAAAGCTCTTACGATTTTTTTTTATGATGTAAACATTCTTTCATCTATTATTTTATTAGTAAAAACCGTTTATTTACTTACGAATTAAAAATACACACCATGACTAGGGTTTATCTTACACACTTTATAAAACAAAATATTGCAGTATATTTCACAAATTAATCCTAAAGTAATTTCGCCAAACTGGTGGATTTTCTAATTTAGTTGGCCATTTTGAAGATTAAATTGATTGTACTAACCCTTACCTTTTGGAAGTCCATCTTATTAAGGATAATAAAAAACTGTTCGTTTTAACAAAACTTCCAATATTTATTTAAAAATTGCTTTTTTAAAAGACTCAATGACAGCTGTTTCGCTATGAAGCATCGAAGAGTTTTTTATTATCCTTAACATTTTGAAGATAATATGAATGATAAGTTAAAAAAACTATTAGATAGCAAAATAAGAGTATCTTGGTTATGAATAATAGTTGCGACTTGGTAGATTCTCCTTGACAGGTGTTTAACAAGTTTATTTAAAAAATTTATAAATGAAATATAAAAATAAAAATCAAGAAATAATTTGTATAAGGTGCAGTCAATAAAAAACTGAAAAAGTGGAAAATTGTTTCCACCTGCACCCAGGGTAAAGAAACTAAATAGTTTCCATACCAAGCTTGACCGTTTTCTATGAAAAAACAACTACTTCCTGGGCTATATGCCCCAACGGACATTGAATTACATTCCAAAGAAAACGTGATGGCGACCGTTGGGGCATATAGCCCAGAAAGTAGCTGTTTTTTCATAGAAAACGGTCAAGCTTGGTATGGAAACTATTTAGTTTCTTTACCCTGGGTGCAGGTGGAAACAATTTTCCACTTTTTCAGTAAAAATAAAAGTTTTGTTCCTTTTTCAAAATAAATGTTTATTACTATATTTACCTACTACATACATTTTCACATTCCTTGGTATAAAGCCTAGTGTCTTAATTAACTTGTGGGTATTTGACTAAAATTTTGTCTTATTTATAATTTATTGCATTTGTCCTTCCTAAAATGTTCATCTAAAAAGTAGAAATCTGTAGTAGTGTCAATAAATACACGACTGTAGCTATAGCAACTAAGCACAGCCGATCAACTTCTGCTTGTTATGGTACCATCAGTAATTATAACCCTCAAAATCAAGCTTCTTCTTCGTCTTCGTCAAGGACTCCTCTACCTGCGTTCTCAGCGGAGTACAGTACGACAATGCCTCTTTCTCCAAATTATTCATAACATTATCCAAGTTTTTAATATGTAAACATTAATATCCATGAACTTACCTTAGAAATAAACAGTTTTTGTTCAGGAGTTATTGGATTTTTTTTTCTATTGCATGGTTTTGAAATAATATCATCTTTTATGTGATTTAAAACATAATCAAACAATACTGGTTTCAAACGAAAATATTGTCTAAATTTTTCATCATTTGTTTGAAGTTGACGACATATTAAGATTCCATAGACGCCTTCAGTTTTCCGTTTCTTAAAAATCTTACTTTCTTCCGACCTTTTCGTTTCTTCTTCCGATGAAGACTTGTCTTCCAAAAATATTATCATTGCCAAGTCCAAATCATCCATTTTTTACTTTTAATACAGAAACACTCTAATTATTGTCAAATAATGAAACTAAACACAAGATATAAAACAAACTATAAACACACAAAACGAAAGCAAATACAAAAATAGATTTAGGCGGTCAATAACGTTAAACTCTTACTTTACATCTGTGCTCACCGATAGCGGCCGTCTTGGACGGTCGTCAAATTACGGCCGCTTTATTGCGGCACCGCTATCCTAGGAAACCAAAGCTTTAGAGTTAAAACTAATCCATGGCTGCTTTATTTTCCGGTTTATGTGTTTAAAAGACGCAAAACCGCAAGATTCTTGCAAGCTTGGTCTTGGTCTTGCGTATATCTTGCAATGCTAAGTCTTGGTCTTGCTTAAGTCTTGCACTGCTCGGTCTTGGTCTTGTTCTTGTTCTTGCAGTCTGAAGTTGATCTTGGTCTTGGTCTTGCATTTTCTGCTTATCACTAGTTATCTTTATTGTTTTTAACTTTTACTATTTTCCGGCCCCTTTTGTAAACTTTGACACCTTTGTTGTAATTTTCGGTGTATATTCAAAATATTTATAAAAAAATTCTACGTGACTAACAGTTTAAAAGGTATATTGTAATTTGTTATATTTGGGCAAAATAAAGTGCAAACTGCAAATTTTTATGTGTGGTCACTGAGAAAATAGTATTGGACATATTCAAACATTTATCTCACAGACTTTATGTTAATATGTCAAAAAACACTTTGACACACCGAATAGTTCTGGTATTAAACTGAATGTAATTCATACGTCCAAGATACTTCAAGCATGTACCTATCCAGTATTAATTTGGTTTATGTCGAAAATAACGTTTTTTGCATTTTATTTATTTTAGGGAATATTTGATGCATTTGTAATCAACTAACATTTGTTTGAAAGTTTGTTTAGTCGGTCACGTAATCCTAATTGATATCATTTATATTGTAGACAAAATGTCGAGAGGAATTTCAAGTAGTCCAAAATTCATATTTTTATTTTTAAATTAAAATAACCTTAACCATTATTTTGATAAAAATTTAAAATTACAATTTGTATCGTCAGTAACATATTTCATAAATTACATATTCCCTTGCGATGATTTATAATTTTATCTAAAATCGTAACATACCACGCACCGTTTATCCCAGTGCAAATATTTACTTTAAAATTATTGTTTATTATTGATAAAACAACTTGTACTTGATATAAATAACTATTTAACAAAATAGTTACCTGGTATATATTTTTATATTATGTTGTCTATGTACTATTTTTTTTACTAAGAGAGAACTTGCCTTATCACATTTTGGCCTAGGTTGATTTGCCATTTTATTCCCAATCATTTAAGGGGGGGGGGTAAAGTTAATTCGTTGAAAAAAAGGCATGTTTTTATGAATTTTTTGTGAGGAACCAGTTGAAATTTCTTTATTAAATCCAATGATACATTGAAGTATCACATTTGAAGAATGTTGTGTAAAATTTTCACAAAAAAATATTAACAAATACGGTAATGGCAGCAAGTATTCCGACGTGCCTCGAAAAAAAGGAGAGTTGCGGTGGACATCATAACTTGGTGCTGGATCATCTGAAATCAAAAAATTAAAGTTCATTCGTTAGATAACAGTTTTCCCCAGGAGGTGAGGGTCACTTTTTTGGAGTACTTTGAAGGAAAAAACGCCCCCTAATTTGGTATTATAAAATAACAATTATTAAGAAATTTGAAAAAAACTATTCGTCAGGGCCTCTTAAATGATGGACAGAAATAGTGTTCAAAATTTCAAAACGATCGGAGCAGTAGTTTTGAAGTTATAATGTCCACCGACTTTAAAAAAGTGACTTGTGGGAAAAACGCTTTAAAGTTTTGAACACTAAACAATCTTGTATAAAACGTTTATAAGCAAAATTTATCGGCTTACATCACACTGAATCATCAATGCCAAATCCATAAAGGATGTTGCTATCATCCATGATAAAGCTAAAGCATCTTTTTGCGCCTGTCTACGAAGAATCCTTGCCTTCTTTGGTTTGTCTCTAAGCTTCCTGATCGGCTCGGCTTATAACATACGTATGGAGTCAGTTGATCGCGCCCAGTCATGAGCACTTGGTCCACTACTAATTTCCATGCCTTCCATGAAGGTTAGTAAAGCAAAAGAACCTTCATTGAAGACACTGGCTGCCACATAAGCTGCAATTTCAACGATGACAGAGGTTCCACTCAAGTGCTTTGGTGAGATTTTCCAAATAAGGATTTTCCAAAGGACGTTTGTACTTAAGTCGGAATTTCTATAAATAGAACTGGGGGGAAAGAAAAAGTATAGTATAGAGCTAAACATCTGCCAGGCAACAATAGAGCGCTCGGGTCGAGTAGGGATTAAAATCCGACAGGTATTAAAATATTCGTAACTTGGTCAATTTTACTTCGATCCACTTGAAATTTTGAGAAAATATTCTTAAAGTATTAAGCATTCATTTAAAAAAAATAAAAAAAAGCAAAAAAAACTAAATACTTTACCCCACCCTTTAAGGTAAAATAATATACAGTGTGTACAAGTTTTTTCAAACAATTCACTGAGCATAAGTCATTAGAAGTGTACAGGGTGCACCGTTGCTCCTAGATAACTTATTAGCATATTTTTTTAAAAATAGTACATCATGTATATATTTTTAGTTTTAGATAATCTAATAAATTATAAATACAACCGTCAAGACTGCATAGTTCTACCTTTGTTAATTCTAAAGTTAGTAGGTTTTTCTATAATTAATAGTTATAAATGTTTGAGTTATTTCCCATTGTCAGTAGTGATTGGTGTTTATTTATTTTAAAAAAGTTCTATTCAACTTTTTTTTTGTAAATTTAACGTAAATCGAAATATTTGCCAGCGCTATGACCATCATTTTTCTTTTTGTCATTTCGTAATAAGACCCCAGACGAACTGCCATATTGTAACAAATGACCCAATTTTTGTGTGTCAGTAACTCCCGGTCTATAGAGCATATATATACACATACGTCCAAAACTTTGGAATATTTAAAAATAATTTATCTACGCCTATGATTTTTTAAAAACTCTTGTTGATATTTATTTTAAAAGGTTTTTAAATCAAAATAATATTAAATTTGAAGAAAGGAAATGTCAATGTCACAAATATTTATTTATTGTTACATGAATTGTTGTAAAAAAGACGACTAGTTTCGGCCTACAATACGGCCATCATCAGGCTACAAAGAAATAATACACTACAAAGCTGATAGAGAAGTAATTTACAAACAATCCTTACCTATTAAAGTCAAATACAATATATATATTGTTAAAGAAAAAATCCAAAAAGATTGCAAGCATTGCAGTTGAAGGTTTGAAAATATGAAATTAAACTTAATTTCAACATTGTTTGGTTTAAAAGCACTTATACAAAATATGGTGACCACCGATGATCAAATCCAAGTTAAATGGCTGTAGATGAAGTTAAAATGTAATGGGAGTCAAAAAATTTTTAGTTTTGGACATTGAAAAACAAAAAAGAAAAAGAAAGAAAGGAGAAAATGGAAAATAATGGTTGAAAGAGCAAAAGGAGAAGCCTAGAGCTCAACGTAGATATTATGTGGTAAGTTTGGAGGCTTTAAGAAGGGTTGAAGAACCCCTTGTATAGATGTATCCAAAAAGAAGAGATCTATATACTTAGTTGAAAATGGTATGAAAAAGATTGTGAAAATTGGTTTTTAACCCGTATAAAACAGGTCAAAAAAACCAAAAGACATACCTATTGTGTCTCAGAGAAAGGTTTCTCAAGCACAAAAGGAAAAAAAAATTGGAACTGATTACAAAAAAATATGGAAAACAAAATTAGAAGAGGTATTAATATTAGCACCAAATTATAAATAATAAGATGCATGGTCAAACAAAACATTAAAAATATTGTCCATAATAATAAAAAGATTAAATGCATTGAATTGCAAGGAAAGTGTTTTTTCCCATATTTAAAAATATCAACTAAATTTTCAACTATTTTACTCTCATTATAGTGCGGAATCACGGCGCATCAAGTTTAAGTATAATATTACAAAAAATACATTTTAGGTTAGGTTCATATGGTACGTTATTACTTTTTCTGTTAAGTTATAGGTCTAGATGAATTTATCGCTGTCCTCCTTTTAACCAGTAGTTGCCTACATACTTAAAATATGTACTTTTAATTTTCCAATTATTGGTCACACGCATTCCTCCCCCACCCTTTTTTACTGATAACGGATAGTTTCTTTGATTTTCTTTCGGGGTTTGGCATACCTTAGTGTTAGATATTTTTTAGTGTTAATGGATGGCTGAAGATAATATTCCGGTAGAACCGGTTTTGTGTTCGTTGTCATTATGGCACTCGACAAACAGGTACATTTCATAAATATATATAATCTTTTTTGAATGTTCGAATTAAACCTTTTTTTTATCAAATTTTTATTTTGTTTCAATGAAAGTAACTATTTTTTTCAAAAAATTGACAAACTTCAAAAAGTATACGATTTTTAAAAAACAGTAGATTCAAAAACCAGAAATTTAAATGTATAAATAAATTAAACTTTTTCAAAGAAAATTGACATCCAACTAAGATTTTTGTAGGTTTTTATGTGTGTGTTCTAATATTAAAATTATTTTATCCTCTTTAGGGTTTGGAAACCCTTTTAATTTTTTTATTGGTTGCACTTCGGATCTTAAAATTTATTTTTATTTATAATGGGATTCTGACCACATTACAGATATTTAAGCAAAAATATGTAAAAATTAACGTGCATGACAAACCCTACTATACCTTACAGTTTCTTTAGCTTTAAGGAAAGCTTCAAATTCCGCCATTAGTTGTCTTCAATTTATATAATCAAGTAACAAAAATTATGAAATCTATACAACCACAGACAATTTTTTTTTATCATTTTACGAACAAATTGATTTTCTAAAATGTAAAACAATTGAGGTGACTTTTTTGTCAACTCGGGTTTTTCAATACATTAGTAAAAAAATGAAAGCTGGAAATAGATTAAAATTCCTTTAATTATTGCAATGATAAATCAAGTGAAATAAATATGAATTCAACTATAATAAAGTAACGTTTTAAATCAAATTATATGTAAATTTTGCAACATTAAACACTAAAAAACTTTTAGCCTATCATAGAAATAACACATTCAAAGTTTTATAGAAATAGAAGACTATACAGGGTGATTCAAAAAAAGGTAACACCGTCTCTAGGATAGGTAAAAAACTGAAAAATAATTGGGGTTTGCTTAGTAAAATTTTTTTCTAACGCCATCCGTTTTCAAGATAAAGGGCGTTGAGGAAAATAAAAAATTACACATTTCTTACGATTTTGCCGAAACTACTGGCACCATTGCAATGAAATTTTATACGAATATGTTTTGGAAGCTGATATATCCCATGAATTTGTTTTTATAACTAACTCTCATAGAGGGCGCTAGTTACACGATTCATACAACGTATTATTCAACATAACTTTTTTTAGGGTAGAATTATTAGTCAAAACTCCAAGTGAACATAAACATCGTTTAATTCTACACCAAAAAGGTACTCTTGGTAAAACTCGATATTATGTACCGTTTTCGGAATATTTTGATATTTTACAAATAACAAGGTTTCAAAACTCTATTTATTGTTGACTTATTGTCATAACAATCAATAAATGTCAATTTTACATGGCAAACTTAGAGAAAAGCGAACTTTATCATTAGTTTATACCAGGAGCGATTATTACTTCATAATTTTCAAATCAAAATATTCCGAAAACGGTACATAATATCGAGTTTTACCAAGAGTACCTTTTTGGTGTAGAATTAAACGATGTTTATGTTCACTTGGAGTTTTGACTAATAATTCTACCCTAAAAAAGTTATGTTGAATAATACGTTGTATGAATCGTGTAACTAGCGCCCTCTATGAGAGTTAGTTATAAAAACAAATTCATGGGATATATCAGCTTCCAAAACATATTCGTATAAAATTTCATTGCAATGGTGCCAGTAGTTTCGGCAAAATCGTAAGAAATGTGTAATTTTTTATTTTCTTCAACGCCCTTTATCTTGAAAACGGATGGCGTTAGAAAAAAATTTTACTAAGCAAACCCCAATTATTTTTCAGTTTTTTACCTATCCTAGAGACGGTGTTACCTTTTTTTGAAACACCCTGTATTTTAGATAATTTCATTTCTTTAAAAATTATCAGATTAAAAAAAATATGTTGTAAAATTAATATATTCTTACGTTTTTTCTGCAGTTTCAGGCATAGGTGAGAGTCAGTACAGTAAAAATTATTTTAATTAATTTTTATTCTACTCTTTAATTTTACTAGATCTTATTTCCGATTTATCTCTTGCAATGTCAGCAGCCGTTATCTTGTACAACTTCGTCATTATACGAGGGTTGTCTGAAAAGTTTCAGACCTAACAAAGATACTAGACATTTTTTCGTCAAATTAATTTTTATTTTTTTACATAGTCTCCTTGTAAGTCTATACACTTCTCCCAGCGATGCTCCCATCTCTTCAACCCGTCCAAATAGTACTCAGCGTCTTTCTCTGCAAAATAGTTGTTTGCGAAGGTGATGGCCTCCTCATTCGACGAAAATCTCTGTCCTCCGAGCGCAACTTTTAGCTTAGGGAACAAAAAAAAGTCGCTTGGGGCTAGATCTGGTGAGTAAGGAGGTGGTCAAGCAGTTCAAACCGTAATTCGTGGATTTTCGCCATGGCAACCGCTGAGGTGTGTGACGGCGCATTGTCTTGGTGAAACAAAATTCTATTTTTCTGCAAATGTGGCCGTTTTTCCGCAATTTCTGCCTTCAGCTTGTCAAGTAATGATGCGTAGTAAGCTCCTGTAATGGTTTTTTTTCCTTTTTGAAGATAATCGATTAAGATAACTCCATGACTATCCCAGAAAACAGTTGCCATCACTTTCCCAGCCGAAGGAACAACCTTTGCCTTTTTTTTGGAGCCGATTCCCCCTTCGCAGTCCATTGTTTTGACTGTGTTTTTGTTTCTGGAGTATAATGGTGTATCCAAGTTTAATATACAATAATTAATCGGCGCCAATTATTGCGCCTAAACTGCGCCAACAGAGTTGGAAATGTTCATTCGAACACGTTTTTGGTCCAAATTGAGCAAACGCGGCACCCAACGCGCGGACAGCTTTCTCATGCCTAAATCTTGATTCAATATGTGACAAACACGTTCTTTGGACATGTTTATAGCCTCTGCTATCTCTCTAATTTTAATTCGACGGTTGTCTAGCACCATTTGGTGAACTTGAGCGATATTATCGTCAGTGGTTGCAGTTTTTGGACATCCCGAACGTTCATCGTCACCCAAGCTGGTACGGCTGCGTTTAAATTCAGCAGCCCAAAATTTCACGTTGGTAAAAGATGGTACAGAGTCTCCGTACACAGCGTCCAACTCGTCTTTGTTTTGCGTAGGCGTATTGCCTTTCAAAAACAAAAAATATTTAATGACAACTCGATACTCGATTTTTTCCATTTTCATAAAAACACTCACATCGGCACTCAAATGATTGTCAAACAACAACTGCGCGTCCAAAATGGCTGAAATTTTAGTTGGTACCTTTCAAAGCATGCGCAACTACATTCCCCAACTTTTGTTTACGAGTGCTGCCATCTTCCTTCATGTTGACGTCGGAAACTTTTCAGACACCCTCGTATATAGTCACTGCAAATCACTTTTTATTTATTCACTCTCTTATCGCTCATTAGCTGTAATTCAAAAGGAGTGACCTAATAATGTGACTATTTATACATCTTTCCAGAAAAGTTTTGTATTTCTCGAATAATCTAGAAGGTCCTGTTTTCCAGCCCAATACTTATTTTGTAAAATTCACCGTTGCGAATTAAGGCTATAAATATTTCATTTAGTATTTTCATTATGCAATAAGAATTGTTAATAATTTATTTTTTTTTTTGAAAAAGTCGTGTTGCTATACAATAATAGGTCTGTTCCAACCAAGCAGAGAACCGTTCTAAAATAGTAATTTTTGTGCGCAGTGGTGTAGTGAGTTGCGCAGTGCACTAATTTGGTCTCGGGAGTGGTAATATTACCGTTCTAGAACGGTTCTTTACTTGGTTGGAACAAACCTAATATTACAGATAATATATTGGTGCTTGACAGCAAATATTTTGGAAAAGTTGTAATTTAATGTTTGAAAATGAAAAATAGTTATTTTGTAGGTACTATTTATTTCGAATTTCTAATTTAAACATTTTTTAATTATTGTTTGTTTCCCTATTATTTCCCTACTTTTCCAATGAAATACCATCGAATATTAATGAGATACCTACAAATTACATGTTTAACCCATCCTGTTTTAAAAATATTATTTACAATACCTTGAAGTAAATAAACAGGCGAGTAAATTAGAAATGGTGTGTAAGATTATTTAAAAAATATACCTTAATTCATTTAGTGTCATCAACTATTACGTCTGTTTACTTGATCCTAATACCCATTAATCACAGATGTCCGATACTTTATTTAACTGTAATATATATGGTTTTGCTATAAACAATAGACCTATCTCTTTATTGAATACTCATGCGCAAATATTTTTGGGTAGGGCTTTACTTTAACGATATGGTCATGGTACATGCCAATCGATAGTACTCTACGAGTTGAGTCGATCGACACATCTCATAGTTTGCGCATGCGCAGAATAAAAAAAAATTGTGAATTTTTTAATTTCCCATTATAAGTCTATGGAGAATGCGAAAAAGACTCAATAACGGCCCTAAACTTGAATTAAAACATCCGTTAAATGTATATTCACTAATCCCAGCAGAAACAATCAAATCAAACCTAACCCTACCAAACCTAACCTAACCTGGCCCTTCCAAACCTATTCAACCTAATCTTCAATTCAAATCCAAACCGTAGAGATGATATATGAGAGAATTAGAGTAGCTCGTGGCTATACAAGGAAATTTTTTTTAATTTTTTCCTTATCCGAGATTCGAAATCGGACAGTCGCAGACGAAGTGGGAGGAATTTAACCACTGAGCTATTGTCTGCAGTTCAATTTACTATTGTTTTTTTTGACCTTGTATATCTAATGTTTGATCCCCATAGACATATAATGGGAAATTAAATAATTTGTAACTTTTTTTTGTTCTGCGCATGCGCCAACTGAGACAGGTGTCAATCGACTCAGCTCCTCAAGGGCTTTCGATTGATATATCACATGACCATTTTTATTGCGTGCGTTAAAGTAAAGTCGAGCCTATTTTTGAATTTTCTCCTTTCACTGCTAAAATATGTCTTCTTCTTTCTATGGAACACAACGTATTACTATCCAGGAACACCACTACTTAAATGAAAAAAAAACCCTTGTAGCTGTCAAAAACTACCTTCTATTTGCCGGATAGAAGTTCCAATTTTTATTTCGTTTATTTTATTAGTACGTATAACAATAAAAATACTGCGATGATTCAAAAAAACAAAATACAGATCCACTCTGATAAAATAAACAATGAACTAACCTCTTATGGTCTTATGCATAATTATATACGGATTGATAGGCTTGCCAACACAATTTTATAAGGGGCACGAACATTTAGGGGGAACTACGAGAGTGGGAGTTGGTTCGCGCATGTGTATTAAATTTGAGCCATTAACGAGATGGGTCTATTGGTTTTTAAATCTGCAACTTCCAATATTGATGATGAATATTTGTTTCTTAGCATACCATTTTTTGAAATATTTCGTGAAGTCACCGAAAACTTAGTTTTGATGTTAATACTATTCCTCAGATTATATTGATCAATTATATATTACAGTTGATAATCAAAGTAGAAGATTATATTAGTATATTTGTTAAGCTAAATACATAAATGTTTGTATCAATTATTATGAAATAGTATAGGATTACTATAATTTTTATTGTGTACTGTGAATAAATAAACAATAATGAAAAAAATATTTTCAACATAAAAGACCTCAAAAAAATATTTGAGAGTCGTGGATAAATTATAGTATTCTACTCTCAAATAAAGGCTATTTTTATGCATCTGTTTTATTACTTCAATGGCATTAAACTGGAAAAGACATTCTAATGAATACTTCTAATTTGTTATATATTTTTCTAGAACAGCGAAATCGAATCTCTGGTGGACGAACTTTGCGAGAAATTGAAGAAAGCAAACAGCGATAACACTATTCCTGTTTTTTCTTCTTCTTCAGAGGCAATAACTGAAAATTCCACCGCATCTAAGGATCCATCTCCCGAAGAACTTGCAAAAAACTATTACGCTGCTTTTCCCCCTCTCCGTCCTCAATTAAATGCAAAAGAATCTAAATTGCTCCCGTTTATACCCAACTGGAGAAACGTAACCTCTTCTTCGTCATCATCGTCATTTTTTTCATCTCCTGCTAAAAATAAATCTGCTAAGAAGGCCGGCAAACCACTTACCTGCACTTCTGGATCGTTTAAGGTAAGAATCCCCAAAAAAAAAACATTATTTGTTTAATACAGTATGACCGCGAATATACAGTACCGAAATCGTAACCCTATAGTGTATTTCAAAATCAAGAGAGAGTAAATTCCCAGAAATGTTTTGCAGTTATCAGTGTTAAAGGCAGTAAACCGTAGACGTGCGTTTTCAAAATTAAATTAATATGGAAATAGAAATATTTAATTTGTTTTAGTTATTTATATATACCTAGATTACCAATTTTAGATAGATAAACATAATTCGTAAGTAGTAATTTAATTTGGGTAAAATGAAGAAAAAGTCAATATTATTTTAGGCATATGTTTATTTACAAAATATGTATATAATATGTACAGATAATTACAATTAGATACTTATAAATTAATATGAGGAGCTAAAAAAACAATTAAGTAGGTATATGAAAAAAAAACCAACCGCAAGAATAAAATTTGAAGAGCAACATGCAAAAAATACGACAATATTAAATCTTAAAAAATAAAAATCTAAAAATAAAATTAAAGTACATAAATTAATAATTTTAAAGTTATGGTTCCTCGCACTCTGTGTCAAAAGATTCACCATCTGATTCTAGAGAAATTACAATGGGCTCTATAGTAATATCAATTATGTTATCTAGCTCCCATATTTTTTTTTGTAGTTCTGTAACGTGTCTAATACATTTTTGCCAATTTTCACTTGTTACTTCAGATATTGCCTTATTGAAGAGATTTTAAACATCTGATAATTTAAAAGTAGTTTTATTTCTGGCAACATAACCTTTAACTTGAGCCCATATCAATTCTATCGGATTCAGCTCACAATGGTAGGGTGGTAAATGAAGGATTTCAATTTCTCGTTTTTTGGCTATCTCCTCAATATTATATTTTTTATAATTTTGCTTATGTTTTTTAGCAATAGTTAACAATTCTGCCCTCAGCATTGTATTGTCAAAGGCTTAATTTTTAGAATGTAACCATTTTGCAATTTCATCCTTTTTCCATTTAGTGGTTGGTAAAGGTTCAAGTAATCTGGAGTGGTAACTTGCATTGTCCATTACAATAACCGATCCTTTTGGTATGAATTGAATCATCTTTTCAAAATATTCCTCAAACACGTCTCCATTCATTTCTTCGTGATAATCAACTGTTTTTTTTTTATTCAAATAAGAGTAAACCATTCTCAAGAAAACCGTTTGTACTGCCTATATAACAAATAATTAATCTTTTACCTTTTCCTATAGGTTCCTTAAAACCAGTAGTATATCCTTCTAGAAAAGCTTGATGGGATGATTTTATATTTTTGTCTTTCCAAACTCTTCCTACACAATGTCCTTCATTAACCCATGTTTCATCTAAATAATAAATGTTTTTATTTTGAGCTTTAACTTGTTGTATTCTTCTGAGGTACTGTTTTCTCCAACATACAATTTCTTCACGAATAGCATTTTTAAAAAACTCGTCCACGTTGACTTTTAATAGTTTTTGTCTACCTGGTTTCGGCTTTGGTGAGGTTACTCCACCTGATTTTTGCTCCTTTAGAATTCTATATATTTTAGATTTTCCATATCCCATTGCCTTAGATGTTGTTTCAACTACACTGTCAATAGTGTTTGAGGGATTTTGATGTTTAAAATAGTGGTACACATTCACTACAGCACTCTTTTCATTGAGCGATAAATGGTCTAGTTTTAATTTTTTCACTGGCGTATACTCACAAACTGCTTCCATTTTTAGTCACTACTATTTGTCACGTTTATCGAAAATCAAATAACTGCATTTCTAGAAACTTAAGCACTATTTAAGTCAAAATATCTGTCATTAGAAGCTGTTGCCATTCGGAGGTCGTTAAATAACAATTATCCCTTTCTAATCTGGTTACGCCTATGACGCACGTTAATCCTCTTAGGCCTACTGTAGTAACAATGAAAGATCATAAAATAATGTGATAGTCCAAGAAATTTAATAAATTTTGTATTGAAATTAACAAAAACAATTTAGAATGCATTACAAATATTGAAGTTTTACCGCACGTACTGTACTATAGTTTTGCATACCGAAATAGTTTTTATTCTGGGAATTTACTCTCTCTTGATTTTCAAATACAGTATAGTCACAGTTACTAAGAAATTTATTTCAAACTATCTTGCTTGTCAGAGTGTCAAACAATGTCTTTGTGCAAAATGTTTAAAACTGAAGAAAAAGGCTTTATATATGACTACGTCTTAAATGGGTTGGATATCAATTTTAGCTGAAGTTTCAGAAACTTAAGCCATGTTTGCATACAATCAGTAAGAAAAAGAAGCGTTCGAGGGAACGAAAATCATGAAAGCGTATTGCATCAAGACTTACAGTAGCTGAAAAGAAGCATGCAAAAATCTGTCTTGAAACCAGAGCTGGGCAAAGCCCTTTGAAAAAGTAATTGCAAGCACTAAGCACTTTGGAAATGCAAAGTGCTTGCAATTACCGAGGAAAGTAATTACACAAATATAAGCAATAATCCCAATCCTAGTACCACTAATAATTTATAATCTCAGGGAGTAGCAACAATTTTGATGGTTTAAATACTTTGACAAAACATCAAAATTCAAATAAGACACAGAGCGTTATCCTCGTGTAAGAAGCGTCTCTATCTAGTTGTAGTCCAAATATAATATGACTCCAAAAAGACCCTGTTTTAAAGTTGTTTTGAGGTTTTGCATGATTGGCATAAATTCACTTCCGCTCTTTATATTAAATATTCATTTCAGGAACATAAAGACGTTATGAAAGCTCGCAATCAAACCAAACCACGTCTCGGCTGTTTCGGACGCAACAAAAATACTCGTAACACTACATTCAACATTTGGGACATCGACATAATTACCCATAATAACATCATGAACTTTTCTAATCTTAAGAAAAAAGAGGACCAATCCGAAGTGGAAGAAGCTGATCAGTGCGTCGATATTTCCAAAGATTTATGGAATAACGAAAATGAAATGAATATGTATGAAGATTTGCCAGTTGACATAATCGACCTATTGGATTCTCCTAGACCACACAACGATACGGTTAAGATGATGAATATCGTTAATATGAGAGACACTGGAAAGAAAAAGTTTATACCTTACGGAACAAATATTATGAGGTAATTATTTCTTTTTTTATTTATGAATAATTTTCGTTATGAAAATCAAATATTTTTAGCTCAATCTGGTCCACCGATCAAGATATTACGTTCGACAATAACTTTAATACATCCATCGACGTATCTTCTAAAAACAATACCTCCGGTACAGAAATGGTTCTCGATTACAAATTTAGCTCAATCTCTATAGACAATCCGTCTAAGAAGAATATTAACTTCAATGATTGGCCTTCAGCTAATTCCTCCGTGGAAAACGAAACGAACGCTCTCTTCGAGAATAGTCATAAATCTAGGCGTAAATTGTTCGCTAACGAATTCAATAGTTTGCCAGAAGATTGGAGCGTCGAAGAAAGAAATATGGAAGCTGATAAGGAAACTTTTGAAACTGAAAAATTGTTGGCCTATAGTTTGATGAAGTTGAACCATAACACAGAGAAGAGTTGTTTTAAAGAGTTAACTCCAGGGTCTATCACAAAGGTAGGAATATTTTGTGTTTAAAATACTCTATATTTAGAGCAAGATTTGTAATCGACTGATAATTGCGCTCGCTGCAATTTTTTTGTACTTCATTATCCATAAATTCTTTTAGTTTATTTTAAGATTATGTTCCTTTTTGAAAATAGGAATTTTTATTATATTCAAATAGTAATGAAAATGAAATCTCAATTTTTTAAATCAAATAGGTTACAGAGATTAAAGGAAAAATTTATAAATTTATATCTGTTGGGAAATGGGAATAACTTGTTTAAATAATGTCTTTTTGTATATTTAATATATTTTATTTTACTTTATTAAGGTTATCGAAGAACTGTTTTTCAAAAATATTCTTGTTTTCCATTTCAACTTTTTCTTTGGTATTAAACAAAGAAATGTTTTGTGGTTGGTCATCTGCTAATAAATGTTTGTTTGGAATTAAAATCCCTTTTCAAAACATCTTTATTTTTTATTTCCTTTTCTTAGGTAGGTTGTTAGAAATAATAAATAACATTCCATAAAATGAAATATAAAATATAAAAATATTTATTTTTGAATCTCCATTGAAATTTAAAAGATGAAATTTATTATTTAACATTCCAGTTGAATATCCTAAGATTGCTCGTATTTCATACCAGTGATATTAGCTTTGTTCGGTTTTGCCAACTATCGGTTTCAAACTATCCACAAACTGTCAGAAAGCCTGACCACAAGGAAATCCGAACATATAATTTCTTACTGCGCAGACTTCTGAAGGTTTTAGGACGGTTGGAAAACCGTAACTGGTGGAACCCGAACAAAACTTATATTGTAATTAAAATTTACTTATTTTGGTAAAAATGGGGGTTGGGTTTCGGCTGTGGACACCGTTTTTATATATAAGGAACGGGTAGAGATACAAATGTAATTTTTGGGATAGGGTATGGATTGATCCTGCACTCTTTAAAAAATTATTAAAAATCTGAAAATTTCGAAGGAGGGTTGACCTCCCTAAAATTAACAGCTAAAAAAATCACAGGTGGCTGTTAAAAATGAAAGTTGACAGCTGAAAATGACATTTGTTAAAATGACTTTAGACAGTTGAAAATGACAGTTCAAAAATGTTTTGCTGCGAACCTCGCTCCGCTCGGCACGCAGTGGTTTTATGAAAGATGACAGCTGAAAAGTGGCATATGACAGTTGACACCTGAAAAAGACACATGACAGTTAAAAATGACAGTTGGCAGCTGAAATAATAGTTGACAGTTAAAAATGACAGTTGACACTGAAATAATAGTTGACAGTTAAAAATGACATTAAACGTTTAAACTTGGTAGATGACAGTTGACAGCTGAAAAAGACACATGAAAGTTGACAGATGAAAATGACATTTGACGGTTGGAAAATGACCGTTTTACTGTTAAAATGTTAAAATGAGATAAAATTATGAAAATTTGGGAACATACATAAAAAATACGAGGAAACGATGATGTATCTTTTTTACTTTTGGGGGGAGTTGACCCCCTCCCTAATATTCAACCCCCTTCGGAATTTTCGGATTTTTTTTTAAGAATGCAGGGTCAATCCATACCCTATCCCAAAAATCACATTTGTATCTCTACCCGTTTCTTATATATAAAAACGAACCCCAGAGCCGAAACCCAACCCTTAAATACGATATTATTTTACGTTCTAAGGCAGAGTTTACCAAACCGGGGGGCGCGACAAGGTACTATAGGGGGGAGGTGGGTGGTCGCGAATCTCGAAAATAAGACAAACATATTTTATTAAATATAAAACTAAATATTAATAAGTCCGTAAAAATAAAAGAGAAAATATAAAGCAAAACATTTTAAGGTTTATGAGACCTTGTTTTCTTGAAACCAGTCTTTTAAATCTAGGCATTATATTTGATGCACGCATAATTATATTGTTTTCAAGCTCAAGACGATTTCTTCATTTTTTTAATGGCAGTTATAGATGAGAAACTTAACATATGATGTTATAAATGGAACCATGTGAAATAGGGGAGCGCTATAGATAAGTTTGGGAAACACTGTTCGAAGAGACAAGAACAAGTTAAAATTTTTGTATCAACATATAACCTGAAAAATGTATTAGTTTCACTAACTAAAGTTGGATTTTTTTTTTTACTTTTAGCCAAAACCCTTTGATCCTTTTGGAAAACCATCGAATGCCTTTAACTTTACCCCCAAGTACACTTGCAATTATATGGATAACTCCGACAAAGAGGATTTGTTAACATCCGAACGATCATGTTTTCAACCCATTTGTGAAAAAACGGACGAGCTGCTTCACCAAACTACATATGCTGACGGTTCTACGTTTGCGATTTCTAGCAACTTGGAAAAAGTAAGTAATTGTAATAATATATATTTACCTACGACCACCCCTCGAAACCGTCAATAACACACAATCTACAACCTATGTAATGTATCTCTTTACGCACGGTAAAATAAACGCACGGCTTCCCTAGCAACCACTTAGCAACAATAGAAATTTCCTATTTACATATTTGAAGGTGAATTTTATACTACATATAAATGGCAGATAACATTTATTATATAAGAGATTGCATTTAATATATATATTTAGACTTATTTGAAAATATATATTTGATTCGTTTCCATTAACCCTACTTTCTTTCTGTATAAATGGATCATGATATAAATGTACTAAATTACGTTTCCCAGTTTAATTTACGTTATTTTTATGTAACTAAGTTAATTATTTTAACATTTATAAAATTATTATTACGGAGATATTTTTTAAAAATACTTACAAAGCTGTTTCTACTTGTGGATACAATCGTAACATATAAAAGACACTTTTTACTCGTTTTGTACTATAATTTCACTTTAGTTACTTTACGAAACCGTTTTAAATATTAAGAATGCAGTAAATGTTAATATTACGCGAGAAACCGATCAGTAACACTAAATTAATCACTCAAAAATGACGAAAATGAGTTTTACTACAATAAGGAATACATTGAACCGACATATTTAAAATCTTTTACACATTGAGCGTCTGCGCATAATCCATTCGTGCGTAAAATATTATTTTCCTACGACCACATATGAAAGTGCCAGTTTGCACACTTATTTGTACTTCAGAAAGTAGCTAATATCAATACACGTATTGAAAAGTAAAAAAATATAGTTCTATGATCTGTGACATTTACGTCAAATTTATCAATAGTTAAAACTGTTTTGTTCTGTTTTGTTTTTTAGTTATAATAAATACTTTATAATTATTCTTTTAGTTCATGTCATCCTGTTAAAAATTAAAATATATTATTTTGAAGGATTTTTTACGTGGTCGTAGGAAAAATAGTGTACATAACTCGTTGGAAAGTGTATTTCT
Organism: Ophraella communa; assembly: GCA_035357415.1. Lineage (NCBI taxonomy): Eukaryota > Metazoa > Arthropoda > Insecta > Coleoptera > Chrysomelidae > Ophraella > Ophraella communa. Next base: position 4,156,623 of record CM068994.1, read on the forward strand.
TGTACACGTTTAGTTTCTTTAACTTTAACTCGTGCAAAATGTTACACTTTTCACACTTGTTATGGATTATACTATTTCCTACGACCACATATGAAAGTGCTAGTTGCACACTTACTTGTACTTAAGAAAGTAGCTAATGTCAATACACGTATTGAAAAGTAAATATCAATACACGTATTGAAAAGTAAAAAAATATAGTTCTATGATCTGTGACATTTACGTCAAATTTATCAATAGTGAAAACACATAAATGTCAAAGCAAGGACCATTTAATTTTTTTTAAATCTTCCTTGTGTCAAATATTGTATTGTAATTGACAATACAAATTTTTCTGTATAAAGAATAAAGAAAAAAGTTTCTTATAGGTTTTTAAATTTTTAAAAAATAAATATATTTTTATTCAGTATTATTATTTTTATAAAAACATTTTTAGAAAGATGAACAGTTTATTCTTCTTTTTTATATTGTGTTATGTTCCGTGCATGTGTCGAATGTGGATTTTTGAAGTTATGTTTGTGTTTCTGTTTACAATTATCTTTGTGTCTATTATTATTACATTACTTTTCAATTAATTTCACCAACTGACCATTTTACTTTTAATTTTTATAGAGCCCACAAAAAAATTAAAATGTCATTTAGCTAATAAAGAATTTTAATGTGAATTCCTGAGAAAGGTGGTTATTTGATTTTAATTAATTATATTTCCATGCAATATATAAACTCGTTTAAATCCTAATTTTTAACATGACTAACAATTAAAATAAATTTTATAAATAAATTTATAATATTTATTATAATAAGAAATATTGGGGTCGTAGGAAAAATCGTGTACACAACGCGTTGGAAAGTGTATTTCTTGCACTCGTTACGTTTCCGCACTCGCCACTACGCGGCTCGTGCTAAACTTCTCTCGTGCGTAATACTTCACTTTCCACACTCGTTATGTAATATACTATTACCACACACCTTACGTAATATTATTATGTTACAGTTTTTTTTATAAAAATTTCTACATTTGGGTCACTTCCTTATACTATTTTTTCTAGCATCATGAATACCAATTTTTTAACTTTATTCTTTCCCGTAAAATAGTTTGGTTTTATAAGAATTTTTGCAGTTGCTAAATATAACTTTAATTTTCATTATTTGCAGAAAAGTGAAAATGGTAGGGTGTTTTCTGAAACTGAGTCGGAGACAAAACGACATGGATTTAAAACGTTCGATAGTACACCTGTTTTAAATATAGATGAATTTATGCGTACATATACCGAAAATAATAAGTATTCCGAAATTGAGGATTGTGCTTTGGATGAGGAAGTTGCAATGTACAATAGATTTGCAGTAAGTAATTTAACATCAACCTATTAAAGTTATAATTTTATTCATAAAAATGACAAAAAAAGAAGAAAGAAAGAAGAAAATACATTTTGAAACTTTCAAGGTATAGTTTATAACATAAAGAGTTCTACATCCTTAATATAATATTTTAACTTCCAAGATTTATTTTTTCATTAACTGCTTTAAATTGTTGATCTCCACTATTAAACTTTTTAATATCAATAAAACCACAACAAATTTAATGGTAAAAATATAAAAATCGCGACTAGTTTCGGTCTTAGAACATCATCAGGCTAAAAATAAAAAGATTCAGTAAGGTAAGGACAAGAACTATAAAAATAATAAATATAAAATAAAGGAAAGAAAATTGTTGTATATTAAAAACCGTAGGTTTTTGATGATTTTACAATTTTATATTTTTAGAACTCAATGTTTTACTAAAATAATTTTATTTGTTGATTATCATTTTATGTTAACGTAGTCACTTCCATTTTATTTTTTGTTTTTATAATGATAATTAGTTTTTAATTCACATGCATATATTATTATTGTCTTCAGATGTTTTAATGTTAATGCTGTTTTATTTTTAAAATTTAACTAATTTTATTTGATTTATATTTTAATGTGTTGTTGTTGTTGTGTTGTATTGTCTTTTCTGAAGAGGTTTTATCTTTTAACGTAAGTTACATTTTTTCTTATTTCTAAGTTTTATGTTTAACACCTTTTAGGAAGTAACTCTGATGATGGTCATGTAAGCCGAAAGCGCTCAGTTACGGATTTAATAAAATTTTTACACACTTAACCTACGGTTTTTAATATACAAAAATTTTCTTTCCTTTATTATATCATCAAGTGTGTACAAAGTCTACAGTCTTTCCTTTATTAATAAATATAAAGTTGGACAAAATACTTAGTAAAATAAGTAAGGCATAAAAGTAATAAATAAAAGCTTACCTATCATGTAAAAATTTGTACAAAATTAAAAATTACATCAGTAAAATAATATATAGGTTGTATAAAGTATAAAAAATTACGGGGTAAATCAATATAAACAAGTTTTTAGTTAAAATAGACATATTATAGGGAAAAAATAGAGGGACAAGACGGGATTTTATCTTTAAAAAACAACTAAAAGGTCAAGGAAAGGACGTAAAATAAAAGTTTATGTCTGACCTAGAGGGTGTATTCTTAAATTCCAATTTTAAGAGTCTCTTCATATTTTACGTTCTTCCTTTGACCTTTTAGTTGTTTTTTTTTTTAAATAAAATCCCGTCTTGTCCCTCTATTTTTTCCCTATATGTCTATTTTAACTAATAACTTATTTATATTATTTTACTCCGTAATTTTTTTTATATTTTATACAACCTAGGTACATATTCATATATTTTACTGATGTAACTTTTAATTTTGTACAAGTGTATTTACTTTTACATGATAGGTAAGCTTTTCTTTATTACTTTTATGCCTTACTCATTTTACTAAGTATGTTGTCCAACTTTATATTTATTATTTTTATAGTTCTTGTCCTTACCTTACTGTATCTTTTTATTTTTAGCCTGATGATGGTCTAAGACCGAAACTAGTCGCGATTTTTATATTTTTACCATTAAATTTGTTGTGGTTTGACTTGGTGTTTTATTGACATTTTATATCAGCCACATTTTAGTTATGAATCATTCCTTCGATTAAACTTTTTACTTTGATTGAGTCTTCATTTTATAAACTCATGGACAAAATTAACGCATAATTTTTAAAAGTCGCCCTATCAAAAAATAAGCGTAAATTTGAAAACAAAAAATATTTATTTCTAACTCTTAGGTATTCGACACAATTACAAAACGGTTTTTGTTTTAATTTGTAATGTCTGCATTAAAAGTTACAGGGTGTTAAACAAAAGTACGGAAAAAAAGAAAAAAATTAATTCAGAAAAACAGGGTAAAAAATGATTTCAGTAACGGAAATTGCCTCCTCTGGCTCTAATTACAGCCTGGCAACGTCTGGGCATGCTTAAAATTACGTTTCGTATTTCTTGCTGCTACAAATTTTGCCAAATTTCCACCAAACGTAAAGGAACCTCGTTCAGGTGGATAGGGGGGTTTGGTAAAGCTCGAAGACGCTTTTTGAGCAAGTCCCATATTGGCTCGATCGGATTGAGGTCCGGGCTGTTGGCTGGCCAATCCATGGTATTAATTTCTACCTCTTCTAAGATGTCCACGATATACCTGTGAGCATTAATACGGCCCCCCTGAACAATTCCCAAATCTGTACGGGCTTCCAAACGAATGCCACCCCAAACCATAATGAACCCACCACCAAAAGCATACTGTAGCTGTATACAGCATTACTCAAATCTTTCTCGGCGCCTTCTGTACACAGGTAGACGTCGATCATTGGCATACAGACAAAATCTTGATTCATCTGAGAACAAAACATTGGACCATTCATGCTCGTCCCATTCCACATGCTCTCTAGCGAATTCAAGTCTTGCTCTAAGGGGGGTGCTCTTGCAGGCACTCTAGGTCTCAAATCAGCTTCTCTGAGGAGTCTTCTAATTGTCCTACTGCTAATTTATTGGTGGTATCGCGTTAAAAAATTTTGACGAAGCAAAGATGTCACAAACCTTTGTCTTAGTGCCTGTAGGCCTTAAAAAACGGTCTTGATTGGCATCTGTCATGCGTTCACGACCCTGGCCTGGCCTCCTTAGGTTGCTTCTTGTTTCGCCAAATCTCCTTACCACTCGAGAGATCGACGATTGTGACACATTGAATCGTTCTGCCACTTGAATCTGTGAAAAACCTTCCTCTATTAAAGCAACAGCTGCGGCGCACTCTTCAGGGGTAAGGTTCCGATTTTGGCGAGGTTGGACATTCATTTTAAAATTTCTAAAACAATTGGAGTAAAAAACTTAATGCAAAGAGCAAAGAATTCAAAATAAGCAGAACACTGCAATAAACCAAATGTACCTGTTTTAGGAATTAATAAAAATTATTGATAAATCCTTATCGGACGCCCACAAAAAAACTTGTTTATTCAGGAAATATTGTTCGCAAATAATTATAGCCCAGTTAAATTAACCTGAAAAATTTATGGTAAAAATTTTCGCGAAAAATACAATTATGCGTTAATTTTATCCAGGAGTGTACATATATAAGACGTAATTGTAACAGAAATTTATTAAGTTATTGTAAATATCAGCATGATATAGTTTTTTTTTTCCTGGTTTTTCTATATCATCGCACAGTTATACTGATCTTAGAGGGAAATATATCCAGGATAATCCCTTAGGGCTATTAACATCTAAGCTTTAATATTCTTATGTTTTATTACTTCCTTACTTGATCTAGCCTTAACTACTTATCAACATCAGGTACCTAGCGACAAACAAACAAAATGTAACTTGAATATGTCAATCTGACGATGCTAGTTTTTAGCGAGACAGCTATAATCGAATTTAAAAACCTATTTTTCTTATAAAAAGTGGAAGTTTCGTTCAAACATTTTGTTGTTTAATGTTCTTAATACACCAAGATATGTTATTATACAAATATCATAAAATACGCCTAAACTAGCAGTAGTAAACTTTCTTTTTTTTTTGTAATTCTATTATATTGCAACATTATTGTAAAATATGGTGAACCAGTAAAATATTTAAAACAACCGGTACAATATATTCAAAAAACCATGTTTATCTAAAAAAAAGTAGATATTATTCTAGAGCGTACAAATAAATTAAAATTAAAATAAAGAATCAACAATGGTTTATTTTATTATTATAATTTTATTAGGAATTTTGTTGTCAATGTCTTGAAACGTTTAAAAAAATTTCAGAGTCCGATAAAGTATTATCAAACACCCCAAACTAACGCATGGAATGAAGAACACCAAATTCCAAATCGCTGTACTTGTCCCGATAAGGTAACGTCTGCTTCGAATAAGGAAAACTCTAAAATATGTCCTATACATGTAGTCCAAAGACCTGAAAGTAAACTCAGTGAAGTTGTCTGGAAATACGACGAATCTTGCGAAAAATGTTTTTACATTACGACTGGTAGTAGCAACAGCAATATTAAAGGGCAGATGGCTTCCGATTGGGATAAAAACGGATTAAGAAATATTTGGAAAGGAGGCGAGGTATTTATTTTTAAATGTTATTTATTAAAGCCAATTACAATTTTAAACGTTTATTATTTTTATGAAAAAGTGCATTAATAATCTAAATAAAAATTAACCCTTTCAGTTACGAATTATTCTTATTGACACAAAAAATTATTTTTATACATATTTGGTGTACAATTGGACTCCAAAACATGAAGACGCGAGCTTTTTTGGAAAAAAGTTACTTACAACAAAAAAATGCATGTCCTCATTTACAGACGAAACTACTTGGTATAAAAAAATTATATATAAACCATAAAAAATTAAAAGTTATTTAATGTAAATATTCAAACATACAAAAACATAAAATTACAATTCTCAATACTACAAAATTAAAAAAAAAGTTTTCGCCCTTTCCGTAAACATAGGTAAATTTTACATTTTTCACAAATCCATCTACTTTTTCGTTGGCATCCAGGAATTTTACATTGTCCTCTACGTACTTAGGTAAATGGTCAATGTTGTCATAGCGTATTTTAGATAAAGGTCCAATTTCAACTTTTTTTCGATTCTTTCATTGAATATCAACGGATGAAAGTCTTCCTACCGTTTTCTTACCTTAGACTTTTCCTAATTTCACTAGTAAATCGCGTATTTCCATTCTAAAATGAAGTAGATCTAATGTTTCCTTTTTTGGCTTTCCTATAAAAACAGCACAATCATTCTTCGATGTCCTCAATTGTGGACATCAAACTTTAGAGATACCTACAAACTAAAAATTTGGTAAATTTATAGAAAATACTATATTCATCCATTGCATCTGTGTTTACAGTGTCCCTTTTCATAATAAATATTCAGAGATTAAATTTATTGAAACAAATAAATAGCGATTAAGATATACATACCTGTTAACAATTGACAACTTCACAAACAACTGAGATAAATGTCAACGTTATTTAAAATCTGCTGTGCCACTTAGCGCTGTCTATGAACTAATAATAAAACTATATCTTTGGGATTAGAGAAATCAACATGGAAAAATGGGAGGTATATTTCTTCAGATTTGATAACACAACAAAAAATGGAGGACACCGTGACTGAAAGGGTTAACTTTTTGTTATATAGCAATATTAATCAATTTTGTAACCATGTATGTATAAATTAGGGGTGATAAGTACACTGCGACCTATAGGATCTATTGTGTCCCCCCTTACTTGCCAAGTTCTGATGTTTTCTCAGATTTATAACAGTCCTATTTTCCTGAGGAAGTTTAGGACATCGTCGGATTTCAAATCAGGTAGATCCTCCTCTTCTATTTCATATGCTTCTAGGTATCTAGCCCTAGTATTCTGCAAGGCAGGGCATTCTGAGAGTATTTGTATTGAGGTTTCATCCTCTTCCTCACAGAATCTGCACTTTGCTTCATCTGCTAACCCTAGTTTGTTCATGTGGCTTCTTAACCGGCAATGCCCGGTTAATATTCCCGTTAGAATTCGGAGCCTTTTTTTACTGAGGTTGTGTCAGCTAAAAGATCTCTTCTGGTCATAGTTCCCCAGTAGCATCTTAAATTGCTTCTGTCCTTCCAGCAGATTTTTCCTTCTCCATTTCTTCCCTTAGTTTTCCTAAGATTACTCTACTGCTGATCCCACAAGATGGTTCATGGGGTTTCAGCTCCTTTTTTTGCCAGCTTATCTGTCCCAGGACCCATAGGAGGGTGACAGTGTTCTTCTGGCCTAGTTCATTTAGTTTGCCTAGGCATTCCCAAACCATCTTCGAACTGATTATATTTGAGCTCAGCGCTTTGATGGCTGCTTGACTATCCGACATGATCACAATCTCTTATCTGCGGTAATTTCTTCCAATATTGAATTCCACACATCTTTCGATGGTGCGGACTTCTGCTTGAAAGATGCTCGAGTATGTGCCCAAGCTTTCTGAGTATTTGGCTCTCGGTCCAAAAACTCCTATCCCAGTTCCCTCGTCTAGCTTGGAACCGTCCGTATACCACTTTATGGTATTCTGGTTTAAATTCTGTATGGTGTCTTCATCCCATTCAGATTTATTATTCAACTTTGTGATGAATTTTCTCACAAAGTTGAATTTCTTTGGCATATCATCTTGGGGCATTTCCCAAGTGTGATCAAATTGAAGTGATCGAGGTTTTTCCCTGATAACTCCTTCTTTGATCATTATATATATTGTTTTCTTCCTTACACTTTCTAGCAGAATGTGCAGTGGGTTTTAAAATCACCTCCATTGCTCCAGTGATACATGAACAGGTTAGTCTCTGAATCTTCGAGAGATTTTTCCTCGTCGTAATCAGATTAGTCCTTGCGCCCCAAGCCTTTGATCCTTATGTGATTACTGGTGAGTCCCACCGAGTCATACCATAGTTTCGCAATGTTCAGTCCTCTTTGAACAATATCACAGAGGACATTTTCATACTTTCCTTTTGCCAGGATAACCATGTCGTCGGAATACCTTTGACATGGTAGGCCTTCCCTAGTCAATTGACAGAGTAGACTGTCCACAGTGAGACTCCACATAAGTGGGGATGCAACTTCCCCCTGTGGACTGCCTCTGGTCACATTAATGAAGATAGTGTCTGGTCCTGCCTCTATTTCTGCGATTCTTGTAGATAGCAGTTGCGACATCCAGATGGAAGTCGTTCTATCTACTCCTTTCTCAATCTGTGCTCTTTTGACTGCCTCATGTGGCGTATTGTCAAAGGCCCCTTCTATGTCTAGAAAGGCACATACCACGGTCTCTTTTTTATTCAGAGCGTCTTGGATTTCGTTAGTCAATTGTGTTAAAGCTGGTTTCGTGGACTTTCCCGCTTGGTACGCATGTTGACGGGGGTGCAGTGGCACCTTTTCCAAGATTTCTGTTCTAATGTAGTTGTCTACAGCTTTTTCCATCGTTTTGAGAACAAACGATGTGAGGCTGGTCTAAGGGATTTGGGGTGTGTAGTGTCCCGTTTCTCTGCTTTTGAGATGAAGGTGATTTTGGCCCTTCTCCACGTTTATGGTATGTATCCCAGTTCAAGGCTGCTCCGACTAATTCGGATCAAGTGTGGAATTATTGCCTCTTGGCTCTGTTGGAATAGGGCAGGAAATATTCCATCCGTTCCAGGGGTTTTGAACGGCTGGAAGGTGTTCACAACCCATCTCAGCCGTTCTTTCCTCCGGGAAAGTGAGTTTCTAACAGGAGCAGAGCTCGTTCTTTTTCGCTTTTTGTAAAGCTTCCATCTGGCTTTCGTAATGCCATTACAGTGTCTACTTTTCATTTTACCAAGACTTTGTGTAGCCTTGCTGCAGAGGGTGTAGCGTCTATTTCTTCGTAGAATTTTCTGAAGCTGTTTCTTTTAGCTTGTAGCTCTGCCAATCTCCATTACGTTTTGCTCTGTTGAAGCGCTGTCGAGTCTCGGATCTTAAGTTTGACAGTTGACTGTTCCACCATATCGCATCTTTCGCTTTTCTAGTCCTCTGAAAAGGACAACAGGTTTCATAGGCATCTAGTATTGCCTCGTTCAGTTCTATGAGATTATTTTTTAATGCGAGGATTTTGTAACTAGAATATCGTATTTAAAAACCACAAATTCTTGTTTTATATCCTAATCCAATGTTTCAGGTATGTCAGAATTGTCTAAATATAAATGGTTTCGATATTTTACGCCCAACTCCAAATCATCAGCTTCGCGAAGACATAAGCCAGGATGGAGAAGAGCTTCTATCTGATCTCAGAACAATCCAAGAATGTCACAACGACGATCTACATCCGGATATAGAACATTCGTTTGATATGTCTAACTTGATTTCAAATGCTGGCGCTTACAAAGAACGTAAAAGAAGGCACTCGCTCATTGCCGACGGCAATTTAGACGCGTGGACTTTCGATTCACGTTACGCAAAAGATAGCATTATGCAATTGGTGACGTTCCCTGCTTCGAGGGCCGTCACTCTGTAAGAGAATTAAAGGTCGGAAAAGTATTGGCAAATTTTGAAGAATCGATACGTTTGTATAGTAGTAATGTTTAATTGATAATTCATCTCTAAACATTTCAAAAACTAAACCAATTTTATCAAATTTTGGAAACAGAAATGTTGTATACAAATAAATGTAGTTAGTAATAGACCACTTCAGATTTTGCTAGACGCTATTTTCCGATCTTGAAATAGTTTTTGGTTTCAGAATAAAGAGCGGCATGCAGAATCGTTGCGCGTCGCTCTATCGCGGCGCCCAAAAAAATGACAACTGCCATATTAGTTTGAGTGCAGAGAGATGTAGGGTGAGCTCCATAAGTAGCATAAAAGGACCACCTCACAATACGATCTGACATGCTGCACACGTGCTCTCCGCTTATACATATATTTATTATAATAAAAAAAGTTGTGAATCGACGGCTCGCCTTTTATTCAAAAAAAAAGGGACGCCGAACGGCTTTTGTTATATTGTGCATATTTATATATAAAACCTTGTAGAAATATATTTTCGTGTAGGGAGGTGATTTTCCAATATTATTAAATTTTTATTTTGTTTTCTGTTAATCTATGGTTTGCACCTCCCTAGGTAGGTATCGTATGAATAACAAAAAAAATGTTTTTATTTTGTTAAGAAAGTACGCTTGATACTTTTGTTAAATGTAAATCCTTACCCGATCCTCTTTTTCCCATTTCCCTTTAGTCCCTTATAGCACATAATGTCGGACCGGAAAAAAACGCACCGGAAAGATCCATTCGGAGACGAAAAAATACTCGTTTATTTTTTTTATTCCTCAATAAATATTATAATGGGAATTTCCGTTTAACCAACTGAGAATTTTGTAAACCTGTTATTTAGTAATTATATTTCTTCGTAGAAATGTAATATTGCATTGAAATGTTGTAGAAATTTAATATCGATAACGTTTCTGTGATGTTACAAAAAGGCTTTCCGGAAGTGCGTTTCTGTCCGTATCGACTTAATTTCAAATAATAGTTTTCTAATTTCACACCGATTATTTGTTTGGTTTCTGTTTTGTTTTTTTTGTTAAATTTTTGTTCAGATTTTTAAAGGAATAATTTCTTGAAATCGGTGTGAATGAATTAGTAAATATATTTTTGAATGGATGATTTTCTTTTAATCATCGTCTTTGACTTTTAGATCTGCCGAGAAATATTGAAAAGGTAAAAAAAACACACTGTAAATGCACTCGTTCGATTTTTTTCTCGTGGCAGATCTACCATCTTTAGATATTTTACAGTTAGTGTTTTTTTATGTATGTTCCATTTTGGAAAGTTTTTTTGATATGTAGGTGTTTATTGAAGCGTAGCATTTTAGCTCTTTTAATTTATTACATCAAATAGACGCAAAACACCAATTTGGAGACAAAAATAAAAATAGAGTGTTTTCTATTATGATAGAAAAATCCATTACAAAAAAAATACAGCAAATAATCTCTTCTTTGATAGTATTTTTGAAATAAATAGGTGAATGGAAATGGTTACTTTTAAGTTAACTTTAAGAGTATTATAAAGTGTTGCTTCTAATATTTTTTTAAATGTATTTTTTCTTACTATATATCTAACGTGTTAGGGATTAAGAACTATAAGTCAAAAAAGTATATTTTTCAGTAGCGTGCTTCGGAGAGTTTACTGACCAGTGATATTTTAATGGTTTGAGGCAAAAAGGCATATAAGGTATAAAAAGATGAAAAATATCATGTTATACTTTAATAATCCAATTACCTGACTTGTACCATTAGGACCAGTCCTTGTACTAATTAGTCCAAACTTTATCTAGTAGATTAATATCAAAATGATATTTGTACTAAGTAGAAAAGTCTTGAAAAAATATTTTGCAAAAAGGTAACTGTTTATAAAAAAATCATTTTTCGTAAAATACCTATAAATGACTAAAAAAGTATATTAACTACATGACAGGAAAAATATTAATTTTTAGCCACCAAATTCTTCAATATCTGACGAGGTAGATTTTTTGTTTGCATTAGAGTGAGTTTTCAGATTTTTATAAAAATCATAGAAGATCGGATTAATAAGTGGCAATAGATCTAAAACATCTTTTTTCTTTTCGTGTGTGATAGGAAGGGTGGTGTCATAATGCACAGGCATTGGGTTTTCTGGGGCTACCGAGTTTCGTTTAACTAATTTTAGACATCTAAAAGGTTCTTCTTCTTTTATAGTGCATTTAAAATAGAGAGTGGCTTTTTCATCTAATCTAATCTCAGTCCATTTGAATGAGTTTCCATCTGTGTCTTTCTTGTTAAGGTAGAGACCATTTTTATACAAATCCGCAAAATTTAAAAAATCTTTATGTTTCAATTCCACAACATCAAATTTTTTTTTGCCTATAGTACGGACAAGCTTGTACCAGTTATGTGGATGGGAAATCGAGATTTGTAATTTCTTTTTTTGCTTACCATAAATTTATGGTCGATTACATCTAAATGCATAAGGGTTAAAAACATAGCAGATACATGGGAGTTACTGTTCTGGCCTCCACATGTATCCGAATAAAGTGTTACAGTTTTAACATCTTCTGAAAGACCAGACATTTCTTTGAATAAGCATGTTGCTATCTGATTAGTACCCTCAGCCTCATGGCACATGTAACATCGTACACTTCCTAGGCCGGTTTCATGCATAGTGAGATTATATGTCCACAATTGAAGGGGTTAAAGTCATAGTGGTGTAAGTCACTTTATCATCGTTTTTAGGAAATTCGCATAATGCAAAAGGTATTGTAGTAAATTCAGTGGACAAGTTTTTGTGATGGTATTGTTTTAGAGATACTACGTAGGTCCAAACCTAGTGATTAGGCTTAATTTGAAATTTTTTTTGCCCAAAAGTTGTACCTCACACACTAACCAAAGTCACTTGCACCACTGTATGACCTAAGACCAAAGACTTACACCACTGTGGACATCAACAAAATGATGCAAAGCTGACTTGCACTTCTCAAAAACATTTTTATTTAATTTTTTATCGCGAATGGATTCTTAATTTTTTTAACATGGCAAAACGGATTCAGTCTATTTCATCAGGATTTGTGGTTTCCACAAATTCCAGAGGTCCAACATCTACAAGCTCCTCAGCTTCTTCAATAGTGGTTCGCAGGGAAACGAAGAAATCACGTTTCACTGGTGGAATGTATGGCAGAAGATCAAGCATATCTTTATTGTTAGCCTCGGTAACAGCCTTCCCTTTGGGTACAAGACATCTTGAGAAACGTTGACCAGAGAATGTGGCCTACCGGGCCTTGCTGCCTTTAGATTTAGTATAGAAAATGGGATATCCTCATTCACAGTTTCTTTGTAGAAGAGAATGTAAGGTTGATCTTTCAAAATTCGTATCCATTGAATTTTCAACCAATTAACAGGAATGTTGTTCTTATTTTTCTTTCTTCGCGTGATACAATTTTCCAACTTTGCAACAGATTTGAAATCCTCTTGGCCCATTTTCGTCAACATGAATGGATTGTTCCTTCGGCACTTCAGCATGATACTGTACCAATCGTCTGCGGTATAAATCAACTTGTTCTTGGCGTACAATTCAATTGATCCAAATTGAGAGTCGTTGGGTAGAAAAGAGTGGCCACTTACCATAAATTTGTGATCAATAATTTCTGCATTGCTTTAAGGGTCCTGTATGTACTTCATGAGGTACAAAGAAAACTTCATATTACGGTTTTGGCCCGTACAACACCAGGTGCTTAGCAGATGACGCTCTTGCTACATGATATTTGACGATACAGGAACCAATCTCTTGAGACCCACGAGAAGCGATCGTTTCATCCCAGCAGAACATGAAGCCTAAACCTGTTCCAAGTTCATTGCAGCCAAGGTTATAACAATACATATTCCTCTTATAGTAAGCCACGGACGTTGTCAAAACAGGAAATGGCAAAGGACTTTCATAAAACACCCCTTATATACTTTTAAGAGCTCCCCCTGGACTTTAAAATGGAATGTGTGCGTTACCATTCGAAATTTTTCTTTTTCAGGATCCTCAGCTCGTTTCCTTTTCGTTTTAGGCTCCCTTTTTTGTACAAGATTAGAAACAAATGTAACTCTTTTGTCTCTACTTCCAAGAGCCCAGTAATCCCTAAAAATATTTTTTCCTACTTCCTCAGGTAATTTATCCTTACATTTCTCACGACAGAGGTCAAGCTCTTTCATTTTTCTAGCTCTTTTTACTTTCCCGTCTAATGAAAGTTTCTTTTTCGGGAAAATTTACCTTGTGTACCTTCATTTCTAGGAAAATTTAACCTTACTTTCGGCTGATCTTAACAGTACAGTCGGCTTTAGAATAGCATATACATGTTAAAGTTATAATAACGCCTACATTAAATGGTTTTTGGGGATTAAGTTTATTTACCAGGGACAGGCAATTTATCAATAAAATACCTTATGCTGCAAACATTAAAGATGTGGGCGTGGACAACTGTTTAACTGACTTCAAATTTATTATTATTATTTAATCCGTGATTGGTTATACACAATAAATAGGCCGTCCTTTAAATTAAGGCCGTCCTTAAATTTAATTCATTGTAAGCGATTTGAGTTTGTAAATGTATATGCTATTCTGAAGCCGATAGTACAAGTCATACTTCAAAGCAGGAACAATTACAAACTAAATCTGACACTTGTGAACCTAAGAGTATAAGTTGACTTATATTCTTACTCCCGAGCATGAAATGGCCTCAGTTAAGTTAACTTATTTGGATTAAGTAGATGATGCCATTATAAAAATACTAAATTTTGACTACCAGGTAGAATACATATTATCTTTCTACAGACTTCTGACTTGTACTAAAAATTTACTAAAATTGACTTATACTCTTAATCCCTAACACGTTAGATATTTGGTAAATCTTTGTCACCAATTCTCACGATTATATTTTTTGTAGAACGCTTCCCGGGTATTCCTTTAACTGCATATAGGAAAATACTTTGATAAAAAAATAATTTACATCATTCATCTGTGTATTGGGTGTTCATCTTTTTCCTGAATTGAATATTATATCGTGTGGATTTTTACAACTCATTAGAACCTCCTTTGTATTCCACTTTATCTGCCACTCGTATTTTATTCTCAGAAAGAATCAACTTAAATAAATAGCAACTGTATCGCTCCTCAAGTGATATGGTTTAAATTAAGTTTTTTGGTTTGATAACTGTTTCCCCCGTGTTGATAGTAAAAAAATGTTCAGTCGCCATCTATGAGTCGTCCAATGTATCGATTATCGCTGGATTTTAAAGGCATATTAGGAAAAATTGAAGTTGTAAACACGTATAATAGTCGCTCAGAGCTAACCGTTTGATTAACATTGCCTTTGCTTTGTGCTTATCATGGTCTCTTGCGAATATTATTATTAACTAGATTAATATTGTGTAAACATCGATTTTCTTGTCTTTAAATATCGATTTTTTGTGATTTCAATGTCATCAAACGTTCTATTTTTATTTAAAAGTGGAATTTTAAGGTTTGAAAAAGAAATGTTTCCCTGTTTAAATGTTTGTACAGTTAAAAATGTGTTTACATAACACAAAAACAAACAAAACTACTATCATTATGAATAACAAAGTCTCTTTAGACGGCTAACTAAGTAGGTAGTTATTAAATATGATTTTACATCAAAAAGATCACTCTTTGGAGTGACAAAAAGTTAAAACTATTTGAGTGGGTGAATATTTTTTCAATTATTTGTGCTTATTCACTTAATTCGGATTAGTTTAAAGCACAAAAAAAATATAAAATTACAATAACTCTTTCAAGGATATATTTTATTTTTAGATGTTTAAGTCATAATTCTTGTGAGTAAAATTACTTTATAGCAAAATCATAAAGTAGAAGGAATAGTTAAGATAATGTTTTTTATTCCAGCAAAGTGTCAATACGTACAAACCACTTACTGTAATTACTGTTAATTGTGACAGAATACTATTAATATATTTCAATTAAAAAAAACTATTTTCTATTAGATGATAGTAATTAATTATCAAAAATATTTAAACCTGTTCACTGCTACTGATATTTTACGACCAACATGATAAAAGTAAAAACATTAAGTGGAGAATTCTGGAGATAATTATGTTAGGTGTATGATTTTGTTAAATAGTATTTTTATAATAATTTAGTTTATATCAGTATGATTTCAAAAAAAAAAAAAAAATATCTATTTGTATTTTCATTTTAGATTTAATTACCATAGCTATATCGAATAGGAAGTTCCCTTTTCTTAGTAATATTTCAAATTATTTTTTAGCTTTTGGATTCCTGATCGATATCAGCAAAATAGCATAGTAGATAATTTAATTTTTACTTTAGTGCCTCCTCAAAAATAGAATAGTTTTTACATTTGCCTTAAAGAATTATAAATGTATTGATCTAAAATATTCAAAAAATATTCTCGATTTCTCTTTTAGATATCGAGAGTTTATTTTGAAGTTGGGCTGAATGTACAAATCACTAAAAAAAATAAAAAAAATATTTCTGAGTTCAGCTGTGGTACTTGCTTCACATGAAAAAAAAAAAATTATAAAAATGTACACATAACGTTCATATTTAGATATTAAGTACATGTTTGTAGCGTGGACTTCTCTTATTTGTAATCATCAATAAACAAAGAAAAATAAATAAAGCAAGTACACTGAACTGGTTATTTTATTATTGATTTACAATCCATTAAGGACGCACATAGGATTTATTCTGTGGAGGGCTCAAGTCTACCGGGGATTAGAGGTATGGAATACCCTCAGTGAAACGAAAGATCCGGAAATGTGTTAAAAGTTAACCCCTAAAACGAGCTTTTTAAGCGTCATGGAAGTATGGTTCCCATATTTTGTTAAATTCTTATCGCACGTATACACCCGCACTCGCCCTGTAACATGTCTATCGTCATGTCACCTTGCACTATTACCGACCGTAAACGATACCGCTATTATTACCGTTAAAACCGACCCCGATTCACTGTTAATGCTACTGTACTCGAGACACCCCTTATAGACGCTAACTATTTTTCTGTTTGAACGAGGCCATTCAAAGAACGCGTCCCTCGCTTGCAATTGAATAACTAACGCATTTCTTCTAACAAATGACACAAACACGATATCCGTTTTGAGCAAGACTATTTAAAGACCCGTAAGGCAACCATATCTCCTTTCATCGACCAAAAGGTGACCGAAGAGTCTGAAGAAAAAGGTTAAAGTACCTCATCTTGTGAATTTCCTTTTTGGTTGTTGGTATGTAGACTTTTTTCCATTCTTTTCATTGCCAATTACATAATTATGCTTTAATTATCATAAAAAACATTTTCTACACAATTCACACACAATTTGTACACATACTATTTGAAAACTAATAAAATGTATCAGAAACGTGCTTTCGAACACGTGTCTTCAATAATTGTTCAAGGTAAGCTATTACTTTTAGACAAAATATAACAATTGATCAGTAAACATTATATTTTCCGTAAGTTAAAAACACAATTATTGACAAATTTTAAGTTCATAAAAATCTTGGAGTGTAGTCTTCAACAACGCTATTAAAACTTGCTTTAGAGTCAAACAATTACTAATAGCTATTAAACAAAAAACACTTCACTGTAATATTTTTAATGTTATAAAAAATCAATTTTTCACAAATATGCATTTAGCACAAATATATGATTGTTTCAAGTTTTACTAGAACTAGTTAAATATATACCTTTTTTAATCAAATCACATTAGCATATTGATATTTTTTTTTGCATTATAAAGAACACGACCGGCTTCACCGTCCTGTACATTAATA
This sequence comes from Ophraella communa, assembly GCA_035357415.1. NCBI lineage: Eukaryota > Metazoa > Arthropoda > Insecta > Coleoptera > Chrysomelidae > Ophraella > Ophraella communa. The sequence goes on from CM068994.1 coordinate 4,173,848, forward strand.
ATTTTCAATTTTAAATTAGTCTATTATATTTATGGACGCTGTGTTGGAAAACTTGAAGATAAGACAATTTATTTGTTGAAATTTAGTAATTTGCTGTCCTATCTGAAAAGTCTATCCAATACTAACGCCCATACCTCCATGATTCCTTCTCACACACATAAAACTTTTAGAAAGATACAACCCGCTAAGTTGGAGTCAAGTTATTGCTAAGTTGGAGTCAAGTTATCGCTAATTTAAAACACAGTTACCGCTTTTGGAAGGTCCCTATGTGAAGACAGTCCTTCAAACCACTTCTGAGCTGTTAAGAAAACTATTACATCCCAGCCAGAACCATTAAAGAAACTTTCATCTCTCCATGAAAAAGCTGAATCCGCCCTCTTAGACAGCACAGAAACCTAAAGTTAAGTCCACTTTAAACTCCAGTTCATTATCAGCAAGTACTTACATTTTCAATAAATGATCAATTAAAAAAAAACAGCTTCATTTATATACCTTAGACTATAAGTCTTAAGGGTGTAGGTAGCGTGGTCGGTCTTTATTTCAAGTAGCTTCTTTATTTGTTGTTTAATTAAAGTAATTACAAGGTGTTTCTATCTTTCTCACCTTAGTTTTGTGTAGTTTGTTTGCTTAATCGATAGCGTTCAAAAGATAGTGGCGCCCTTATTACTTATACATCCCAATCCTTCCTATAGTCAGCATTAACTTGGAGTCGAACCACCCCTGGAGAGGGTCTTTTAGCCGGCATCTCTTTTGGAGAGTTTTTTAGTTACAAATTGGCTCCCTGCTTTTTTGGATCTAAAAAGGGTTACAGCCCTTTACAGAGGAAGGTACAATAATTGACATGCTGCTGGAAAGTGGGTCCAGAACTTTGTCAGCCATAGCCTTCTTACTGACAAAATTAAGACTGGAAGGTCAAAAAAGAGCGATTATAATTACGACGGCGTTGGATTCTGAAGTCCGTCAAGTCCAATGCGAAGTTTCTGGTATAAAGAACACCTACATAACTTATTTAATCATGATTCTCCTTTGATGATATTGGTGTGAAAATCACAACAATGAAAGGGAAACATTTTGGAAAAGACTACCCGTAAAACGGTGGGATTCGTATTATCAAAAAAAAATCAGGTCGCCTTCCTAAACCCCCAACCAGCAGCCTTTGCTAAAAAGTTAACTATTCCATGGCTGAAATGTATTGCACTGCTTATTAGGACCAGTCTGCCTGGGCACATGAAAGTGCAAGCTCGCCTGAGTTAAACTCACAACAGCAAAAATTGGAGCCCTACCAGCTTATATTGTATTACTCATTACTTTGAGAAGATTCAAGGGCGCCGGCAGAAATTTTGACAGGGGGGCGACATACCCGGGGGCCTGGAAAATTTTTAATATTTTTGTATATCAAACTCATCACGATTTTGGCCATTTTTTACCATAAATCTTTCTTGTTGAAGCTAAATTCTGTATTGGCCTACATTTGCAACTGTGTTATTAATATTATTTACCAATATTAAAAAAAATCCTGATCCAGGGGGGACCAAGGCCCTCTCTGCCGGCGCCCTTGAAAAGATTCAAGAGTTTGGCTATTTTCAGCAAATTAATTACCCTCTTGCTCTTTCATCATGGCCTTAGTTTGCTCTAGGATTGGGCCATGCCCCCCCTAAGGGTGGGGAATATAGACGCTGATTGACAATGTAAATGGACTCCTAAAACTTAACATATGGTCGTCCATTATCGCCAAACCAATGACAAATTAAGTAAGTTGACTTATGCGATCTGCTGATGATACAATGTGCAGGATTAAAAAGTATACTGTGTATTACTTCTAATAAGTGATAAGGCTTTTTATTCAGATTATTACTGTAGTGTAGTAACACATTAATTTAAATTTTTTGGTCAAATAGATCATGCAATCCATTAGCAGTACAAAATACATTTTACTATTTTACCACACTTGAAAGAATGGGGTTGAATGGGTTCAAATAAAAAATACCTTTAACAGTGAGTCAATTGATTTATTATTTCATGCTGTTCCATTTCTGCTTTTTGCAAAGAATTTAGTTGAATTTTAAGGCGCTCTAATTCCATACTTTTTTCAGATATCATTGCCTAAAACATAGTGTTTAGTATTCTATACTTTTTATTTTGTTTATTGGTGTACTAGTATACTATGTGTATGTGCATTTTTTTAATGTTTTAATTTTAAGAAATACACATTATATTGGGACATTTTGTAAATACAGAAATTTTGATCACATGTTGTCTTACTGACATTAACGCAGTTACCTGAAGTTGTTCTTGATTATTTTCTTTTTGTTTTTCCATATTTTGTAAAATATTTCTAGCACCTATTGCTTTCATTTTTTCTTTCTCAATAATATCCCCAAACTGCTGAACAAGATCTATATACTTTTTAGAGATTTTTTGAAATTCTTCAATTTCTACAACCAATAACAAAATTTATTCTACCTATCATCTGATTGTACTAATCCTTTAATTTGAGGAAATTGTAAATATTTACAATACAGAAAATAACAAGTTTATTACTTCTATTTTATTTGACACATATGACTTTGCAAATAAAGTAGAAGAAATTTAGGAATAAACTGTTTATTTTACTGCATTCTCAAAAATTGATTTGATATTATGTTCAAAATATAATAATAATCGTAATAAATGTTACATAAGTAGGACAGAAAAATACAGTGCTTTAATATTGTAATATTCAAAATATAGAGAGGTAGGTACTTACTTTCTGAATAAATTTGACATTCATCTTTAAGTTCATGGGTTAATTTTGATACTTCAGGTTCCAAAATACATATCCTATCTACTTCATCAAAGAAAATTCCTGATTTAGAAAGTAAGTCAGTCATACTTTCAGATGCAAGTTATTGTCTATTGAGTTACCATGGTAATTGACATATAATGTCAGTTCCAAAAAATAACTTTTATTTATTTATTTCCTTTATGTACTGGGTCACATATTAATGATGATTTTATTTATAATAAAGAGTATTGTACACTGGTGTTTCATTATAAAGGAATCAAATAATCATAAGTGGTATGTAAATAATTCTGTTTCAACAACTAAAAAAATTTATTTTAACATTTTTAAAATTTATATTTACATAAAATTTGCAATTCTCTGTTTTTGTTTTTGGGTTATTCCAGTTTTTCTATATTCTGATCGTTCTTCAAGATACTTGTTTTTACAGTGTTCTTTGAATTCTTCATCATTATACCAATGAGTAAGACAACTCTTTAATTTATAATTTTCTTCTCTGCAACTAAATACCATGAATAATCCAGCATTTTTGCCACATTTCGTAAATTCTTCAACTTCAGTGAAACATTTCTCGACTCTAGCTAGTTCTCTCATTTTTTTAGGAATCATTACATCTAGTTCTACTCGTCTTAAAAACTTATCATCTGGATCTCCTAGACCGTGGGGACCAGCTTTATATCTATCGTAAACACTTTGTGAACTCATTTTACTTTTTTATTAGGACTACCAAGTCAACATATATGTATATGGACTGTTTTTTTACTCATTACAGTGTTTCAATTTTTTAGCATCCACCTTTACTTCACTGCATTGGATTGACAGCATATTGACAGTTATTAGCTGACAAACACAAACCTAGTGACAGATGACTGCTGTCATAGTATGGACTTTTATTTCTTCTGTGCTTAGCAGAGGGATTCTCAATCACAATCTCGGGACGTAACGTGTCGAGTTCTACGAAATCCGAACGTTACAAAGTATTCCATACAAAACGTATACAATTATAAGAACATGGTTCCAAGTTCCAACGTTTATACGGTTGTTTTATGAAGAATAGTACACTGTAAATTCTAAGATGTTCTGCGGTGGAAGGTGGAATACATAGAACACAAATATAATTGGAATATAAACAAAAACGTCAAGAGAGTGTTGATGTCAACTTCAATCTATGACGATCACTTCGAATGACTTTTAGAGGTCAAAGAACGTCCTATCCTAATCGACTTTTCAACTTATCATTTTAAGTTTTATTGAGTGGAGGCAATTTTATCCTATTCACTAAAATTTATTTAGTTTGGACCATTTGTACAATTTCTTCTTTATAATAATGAAGGTAAGTATACATATCATTCAACTTTTTAATATAATTTTTTTATATTGTATTTTATATTAACGGTTATTATTTGTTCATGTTACGTAATAAATTTCAAATTAATTTTTTTTTAATTTAATATCTTTAAAAATCCATTGTGTGTTACCAGATAAATAAGTTCAGAAGTACTTACTTGAATTTTAATTCGCACATTATACATGTTTTATAATGTAGCTCATTTTGTTTTTTTATCTTTTACATAATATAATTTAAGTAAAACCGGAGACAAGGGTAAAACTAAATAATAGTTAACTATATTACAATTAAATAAAATAAACTTGCTATTTGAATAACACTGAAAAAATTATTGTATTTTGATATGAAAAAAAAAGTTTAAAAAATAATTATCTTAAGTTTTATGACTTAACATGTGCAAAATTTTGGTTAATAGGTTAACAAGTGATAGTTTTCAACAAAAAAATTTAATTTTCATAGTAGTTTATTTATATGTTTATAATTATTATAGAATGGATTTCTGCGAAAGAATTATGAATAAATTGAACAGATATGAAATAGCTGTTGGTACAATTCTTTTTTCCGATCAAACAACATTCACATTGAACTGCAAAGTAAACAGACAAAACTCTAGATATTGGTCAGAGGAGAATTCTCATTGGATGCGTGAGACATACTCAGTATCCTCAAAAGTTGAAGTTTTGGGCAGGTATCATAGGTGATCATATTATTGGTCCTATTTTTGTAGGTGGAACTTTGAAAGCCAAAAAATATTTAAGCATGATTAGAGACAAAGTTGTTCCTGAGTTGGCCAACTTATATCCCAATGCAATAGATCCAAACCTACCAGATGAAAATATCTGGTTTCAGCAGGACAGAGCAACACCCCATTATGCTTTAATTAAAAAGTAAGAAATTACTTGAATAAAATTTTCCCCAATAAATGGATTGGATAAAGAGGTACTTGAGTGGCCAGCTAGATCGCCAAACTTTACCTCAAACTTAAAACAAAGTTTGGGACGACATTTATAGGAGACTGTGTTATTGCCAATAACAAGGTGGAGAACATTTATGTTTATAAAGCTCACATTTGAATTTCAAAGTTGATGGGTCCCATAAGTGGTTTCCACACTGTATGTATATTTAATAAGACAATCTGACCATTTGGGTAGTATTAAAATCAAATAAAAAAATTATATCAATACAATTTTTTCATGAACATTGTTTAGTTTTATTTTTGTAACAAATGTAATTTTGCAACAGATAGAAATGACCCAAAACACCTACATAATTGATATAGCTGTGAAGAAACAGTATAATATTGTAAAAAGTGCAAATTTTGCCAGTGGCATAGAATTTAAGGGAGATAAATCATCATTTAATAATATGTTGTTCAAACAAGAATTATGGTAAAATAAAACTATAACACATTAATAAAGATAAAAACTATGTAGTTTAGATTGTACCTATGCTACTAAAACTTTCTCAATTTCATTATTTCAAATGCTTTATAACTTTGATTTATTTTAGCTTGAACCAATCAATGTGGTTGTTACTGGAGCAGCAGGTCAAATTGCTTATTCTCTCCTTTATATGGTAGCTAAAGGAGATGTTTTTGGACCAAATCAGCCCATTATTTTGCGTCTTTTGGATATACCACCTATGATGGGAGTTCTTGAAGGAGTTGTCATGGAACTTGCTGATTGTGCACTTCCTCTCCTACAACAAGTAATTCCAACTGATGATCCAGTGGTTGCTTTTAAAGATGTTTCAGCAGCTTTTCTTGTTGGAGCTATGCCCAGGAAACAAGGTTTGAATTAAACAATCTATTAATATTTAGAAAACCAGTTTAAATTTGCAGAAGTACTTTTAACCTTTCTGACATTTATTTTTTTATGATGCCGTAAAGATATATTATCAATGTATAAAGATTTCATAGTTAAACAAAATTAAAATTCCATTAATGTCAATTCTCTAATGTAAAAATGTTTTAAGAATTTCACATGCTAAAATATTTAATAATAGTTTAAGTCAAACACAAGGTTGACTTATGAAAGATTTTAATAGCTTCAATACCTTTGATTATATCATTTTGTATACTTTCGGTTTACTGAACAATTAGATAAAGCTACATTTTTTGGAAAAAATTGATATGCCACATAAATTATTATTATTATAATTTTCTAAGTGGTTGATTGCAGGATTATAGCCTAATTTTTTTTTTTTTAAGTAATTTGTTATTCAACAAGTCTGTTTATATGCTAATTAAAAAAGTAGTTGCAGTAGAAAAAATTGATCTTTACCCTGACGTCACTAACAGTGAAGAGCAGTAAAGAGGAACTTTATATTCATCATCCTTTTCTACCCTTAGTAAAAACACATCAAAGATTTATGTACAGTTGTCTATCAAACAATAACATACGTTCTTTTTAACTCTAATTATGACCATAGATTAAAAATAAGTTCATAGATAGCCGACTCTAAGGGTTTTTTAAAATCGTGTTTACAGCACCGCTCGTGACCCGTTGTGACCAGAGTTAATAGCTACCCGCTAAATTCCAATCTGTAGGGTGTGGTGATGTCGGAAATAAAAATAAATTCTTCTAAAGATCGCAAAACATACTTTATTCTTTGCATCGGCATGAACAACTTAACATATTATTGACAATAGACAAAAGACAGGCAGTGCTGCCAATGACAAGACAGCAACTTATCACAGAACAAAACGACCACAGAATACCAACGTAATTCTGTGTCACTACAAATCACTATGGACTGGGAAAGTGTGACGTCAAAATTTGTGTTCTATGCTGTTGAACTGGGAAATGTCAACGAAATGATTCCAAACGGCAACATTATAAATCTCCAGAAATAACTTTTGTTTGAGTTATCTTGTTATTATTATACTTTAAAATATAACACAAGTATGATAATTAAATACATATAAGCAAAATCTTTCCAAATTCGATTTTTAAAGTACCCTTTTAGTAAGTATTCTCAAAATTTATGACAATGCACAACTTTGAAGGTTATGTTATAATATTTTTACGGAAATTTTCATCTATCTACATTAGTGATAATGTAAAGCATATGAATGAACACTTACCAATGAAAAAACAGTAATTAACTCCGGAAAATCAAGAAAATACAATAAAATGGTCAATAACACCTATAAAACATACCACAAAAAAGTTGTTTGGAGTCATTTGGTTTGACACTTACGTCACTACTTTCCCAGTCCATTCTGACTCGAGAAAACACTTAAAAATTTAATTTTTAGACTCTTCAAAAAAATACGTTTATTTTTGTCAACTTGACATTACAATCAATATCGTAACTAACATTGATTCTACAATAAAAACAAAAACAAAATTTAAACATAATTCGATAGTGGTCAGAGACAACCAACGAGACGGTTAACTCAGTGTTAATTTTTAGTTTTCTTTACAACTTAACTGACCTACGGAGTGGGAGGGTAACGTAGATGTCGCTAGTATTGTCTTCTTCTAATACTAAATGGTCTTTTTATGTCTAATAAAACAGTTAGGTTTAAATTAACATTTGAGCGGGAAATTTAAAATGCACTGGGCTGCTATTTAAATGAGAAAAAATATAAATCAAATTTTACCATATTTACTGTGTACATTTACATACTTGTTTTACAACCGTCAGTTTTCTCAATACTGGAGAAAAAAGATCGTACCGACAAGATGCAAACAAGCTGTATGTTCACAGTAAATATGGTGACTTTTACAAATGATAATGATCAATAAAAAAAGTCAGATAACATTTTCAAAAAAGTTTTAAATTTAGTTTGCTGTGTTTGATGACATATCTTTAAAAAGGTCCTTTACAATTGAACTTTCATTAAGGTTGCATAATTGTTTAATGTTGTTTGCTCTTTCTTTGGCAAGTTTCTTTAATTTATTCAGATGGGTTTGTTTATTTGAAATTATTTTCATCAATTTCCTTTCTCTAGGAGTGGTAACCGATTTGTCATGTATAAAAATCTATAAAAATAGTACATTTTAATAATTTGATAATGACAGGCAAACTCTATTGATAAATGTCAAGAAAACCTTCACTTTTGCAAAGGTTGTTTCAAGAAAAGTTACTAGCAATTGACTGCTCAATCTTTTGTTTAAAAGTGTGATATGTTTTTTACACAAAGTGGCGCACCGAAAACGAAACAGAGGCATTTACTGGTAGATGATTCCTTTTTTGAAAAAACGCTCGGACCCGTCGATTATTGCATGGAAAGTAATTTTCAACATTTACTCGACTGACAGATCAGTTCATTTTTTATTTTTTAACAACTTTGCTGCTATATATTGATCTCTTCTTACAATGATGTATTTAAACTTTAAATCAATAAATCTCCAAAACTACTGAATTGAAGTACATGAATTTTACATCTTTGTAAAGGGAGTTGAAGACCTTTTAAATGATGAATCATTCGACCCCCCCTTTCCATTTAAGATTTTAGGGATGGTGCCACCCCGGCTTAGGGGGCTGCAAATGTTAATATGATTTTATGCCAAAAGTAAGAGTACCCATTTTTTAACCATTGATCCATTTCTCAAGGTTTATAGTATGACGTCAGGGTAAAGGTCATTTTTTTTTACTTTATATCACATTCATAATAAACTGGTATATCCATTATATAATTTTCTACAGGCATGGAGCGAAAAGACTTACTTTCTGCCAATGTTAAAATATTCAAAGTACAAGGTGAAGCATTAGACAAATATGCCAAAAAAGATGTAAAAGTATTGGTTGTCGGCAATCCAGCCAATACCAATGCTTTAATTTGCTCAAGATATGCACCTTCTATTCCAAAAGAAAATTTCACTGCTATGACTAGGTTAGATCAGAACAGAGCTCAATCACAAATTGCTGTCAAAGTTGGTGTTCCTGTTGCAAATGTAAGTAATTTGAAACAGCAATTAGTAAATTTAAAAGAGTAAATTCTTATCTCTAATTTATAATCTTAATAAAATTTTTTTAGGTAAGTAACGTGATTATTTGGGGAAATCACTCTTCAACTCAATTCCCAGATGCTTCACATGCCACTGTTATTGTTGATGGAAAATCAGTACCAGCTATAGAAGCCGTTAAAGATGGTGATTGGTTTAGAAATGTTTTTGTTTCCACAGTACAAAAGAGAGGTAAATATAAACATACTTTTATGTACTTAGGCGAATTTTGTCGCAATTATCTGTACAGACAATTGGTACCTACAGTTTCACGCCGGATCCGAACGGCGTTCTCATCAGAACAGAACAATTCTTTTAAACAAATGTATGTATGTGTAACTTCCCATGTAACAAATACTTCATAAATTTGTGCTGGTGGCCACATTATTTCTTATTCATGGTCATAAACCTGATGAAGTAAATACGGAGATTTTGTATTCTATGTGCAATCCTTACACCCTTCAGATATCTTCATGGTATTAGCTATTTCTCACTTATCTTTATTCACTCGAATATTGTCTAATGCATCATTTTGATTATTTCTGATGTATGTAATTGCATTATTGGTTGATGTTGTCTTTTTCATAGATTTCATATAAACCTTTATTTAATAGCAATTTAATTACAAGAAATTTACTTAACTTTGTTGTCTCTGAAAAATGACCAAATTGAATAATTAAAAATTTATGGTTCTAAATCATAGTCATCAATATACTCCTACTCTTGCAGAAAACCTATTTTATAGTCTTTCCAATATTAATTGCTAAAATCCATTTAAAAGTGTTATACAGAGTGAGTTAGTTTACTAGGCTTCAAAGTAGAAAGAATGGCCTGAAAACGACATATTTGTCCCGTTAAACATCAATCTGTATCGTCGGAACCCAGCTCTCTCTCTAGACTGGTAGTTTGTATGACACTTTTAAATATATTTTAGCAATTAATTTTGGAAAGACTGTACCCTCGTATGATAACGAAACTCGCATGCGCTCGTGCTACAATTTTCACACATCATATTTATGGAAAACGAGGGTTGTCTGAAAAGTTTCCGACCTAACAAAGATACTAGACATTTTTTCTTAAAATTAATTTTTATTTTTCTACATAGTCTCCTTGTAAGTCTATACACTTCTACCAGCGATGCTCCCATCTCTTCAACCCGTCCAAATAGTACTCGGCGTCTTTCTCTGCAAAATAGTTGTTTACGTAGGTGATGGCCTCCTCATTCGACGAAAATATCTGTCCTCCGAGCGCAACTTTTAGCTTAGGGAACAAAAAAAGTCGCTTTGGGTTAGATCTGGTGAGTAACGAGGATGGTCAAGTAGTTCAAACCGTAATTCGTGGATTTTCGCCATGGCAACCGCTGAGGTGTGAGACGGCACATTGTCTTGGTGAAACAAAATTCTTTTTTTCTGCAAATGTGGCCGTTTTTCCGCAATTTCTGCATTCAGCTTGTCAAGTAATGATGCGTAGTATGCTCCTGTAGTAGTTTTTCCTTTTTGAAAATAATCGATTAAGATAACTCCATGACTATCCCAGAAAACAGTTGCTATCACTTTCCCAGCCGAAGGAACAACCTTTGCTTTTTTTGGAGCCGATTCCCCCTTCGTTGTCCATTGTTTTGACTGTGTTTTTGTTTCTGGAGTATAATGGTGTATCCAAGTTTCATCTACAATAATTAATCTGCGCCAAAACTATGATTCATTGCGCCTAAACTGCGCCAACATAGAGTTGGAAATGTTTATTCGAACACGTTTTTGGTCCAAAGTGAGCAAACGCAGCACCCAACGCGAGGACAGCTTTCTCATGCCTAAATTTTGATTAAATATGTGACAAACACGTTTTTTGGACATGTTTATAGCCTCTGCTATCTCTCTAATTTTAATTCGACGGTTGTCTAGCACCACTTGGTGAACTTGAGCGATATTATTGTCAGTGGTTGCAGTTTTTGGACGTCCCGAACGTTCACCGTCACCCAAGCTGGTACGGCCACGTTTAAATTCAGCATCCCAAAATTTCACGGTGGTAAATGATGGTGCAGAGTCCCCGTACACAGTGTCCAACTCGTCTTTGATTTGCGTAGGCGTATTGCCTTTCGAAAACAAATATTTAATAACAGCTCGATACTCGATTTTTTCCATTTTCATAAAAACACTCACATCGACTCACACAAATGATTGTCAAACAACAACTGCGCGGCCAAAATGGCTGAAATTTTAGTGGGTACCTTTCAAATCATGCGTAAACACTTTCCTCAACTTTTGTTTACGAGTACTGCCATCTTCATGTTGAGATCGAAAACTTTTCAGACAACCCTCGTAGACTAATTTCTGCACCTGTTACACAATGTACTATTTTAACATATCACAATTAATTTCCAGGTGCATCTGTTATTGCTGCAAGAAAAATGTCATCAGCAATGTCAGCCGCTAAAGCTGCAGCAGATCATATGCGTGATTGGCATCAGGGTACACCAAGTAATCAATTCGTTTCGATGGGAGTAGTCAGCGATGGTAGTTATGGGACTCCAAGTGGTGTTGTCTTTTCATTTCCAGTTACCATCAAAAATGGAAAATGGGAAATTGTGCAAGGTTAGTTCAATAAATTTTCATATAAATGACTTGAAATCTATCAGGAATTTTGTAGGTTGTTGTCTTAAAATTAGTGATGAGCAAATGCAAGACCAAGACAAAGACCGGGTTAGTTTTGGTCTTGTTCTTGCAGGGTCCAGTTTTGGTCTTGCACCGAGACCCTTGCAAGTCTTGCACTTTTTTTTTAGATTTACTGGGGTCCATTTTTACAAAAAAAAAGGAAAAATAGTTTTTAAAATTATTACAAGTAAAGAAAGATTAAATGAAAGGGATAGTATTTTTCACTATAAAATTTTTTTTTATATTACATTGTAGCGATAAATCAAGTATGAAATAGTTATTATCCTAACAAGTGCGGAAAAGTTAATTTCCGCAAGAGTTAGGACTCTTGCAGGCTTGGTCTTGGTCTTGCATATATCTTGCAATGCTAAGTCTTGGTTTTGATCTTGCAGCCTGAAGTTGGTCTTTTCTGCAAGGCCAAGACCTCAAGACCAAGACCAGTCTCGCTCATCGCTACTTAAAATAAAAAGATTTTTAGATATCTAATAAACACATTTTTCTTTCAGGTCTCCACAATGACGATTTCGCAAAAGAAATGTTGAGAGTAACTGGAAATGAGCTAGAAGAAGAGAAATCTGAAGCCATTTCTATTATTGAAGCATGACTAGTTAATAAACTATAAAATATTAAAGATGAAAGTTATAATGATATATAGTATTCCCATTTAAAATGTATATTTTGTTTTTAAAGAGTTTGATCTGTGTATTTTCAAATATTACCCGTACATAAAAATATTTGACATGCAATTTAAAATAATGAAAAAAAAATTAAATCAATCAACAGGGTCAGTTGTCATTAAATATTTAATATGTTAAATATTATAATATTATATGAACTATTATCATCCTATGATTAGTCTTGGTTAATATACAATTTAGTTAAGTATATTAAAAGTTAGTTAATAAAAATATTGTAGACATTTTATTGATAAGAACAATTAATAACTGCACAGTTAAACTGTGCAGTTATTCATTGTTCTTAGTAAGATGAACTTCCAAAAAGTAGAGGTTAACACAATCAATTTCATTTTATTGATAATTTTTATTAAAATTCTATGAATCTTTAAAAGTAAAATACTATTGATATTTATTTCTTTGCTTCGTTGAGGAAATGTCTTGTGTGCAAAAAAATCTAAAAGCCTGCAAGGGAATACAAGAACTTTCGTTTTGAAAATAAAATAAAAATAAACAGTCTTAAAGTTTTGTATTTTGTTACCAAAATATTTTGGCTCAACATTTTCACTATCCAATAGATTGGGATATTCATCTTGTGAATTGTTATGTACGGTTCATTCTAGTTTTGGTTAAAAAATTCTAATTAAAACTAGTTAAAATAGTTGCGGCCACTTTCATTATTTAAAATTTTATCAAACTCTTCTAGATGAATTTATTTGGTTCATAGAAATACTAATAAATAAATAAGAAAGTAGTAACAATTGAATCATAGAAAAACTTTTTAACTTATTTTTATTTTATTATGTTTTATATAATCTAAATTGCAAGCCGATAATTGAATTTTGATTTATTTTTAAGAAGAAGCTTTTAGACACATTGTAAATATTTACGTTTATTGTTTATTCAGCATTTATTAATTTCTTGGTGTAAGGAGTTTTGTTCATATATTATATATTTTTTAAACTTTTTGGTGTTTTGGTTCAACTAAAAATACAATTATTTTTGTTATTTGGTGTTTTAATTATTAATTCCAATCCACTTATATTAATAAACCACTACAATCGTATTCCCTGGGAGAGTATGTGAACATTTATAATTGCATACCCTAAGTTTGTTTTATGGAGGGTACAAGTGAGGAGCACAATATCTGTGTAGAATTGTCCCCCAAGCTGCTTTAAGAACCAAAAACCGCGATGTGTCGACCAAAAAATGATTTAGTGTAATAACTTTTAAAATAACTATATTTTTGGGTATGTTTTCGTGACATCATTTTAAAGTGAGGATCCCCACGACAAGGAACTGATTTTATCTCCGAGAAAGACAGCGATACATATACTTACGTAATCCGATAAGTGCTGGCCTTAGAACAAAAAGATACAGGAAGGAGTATATGCAAAATTACCTTGAGTCCAGAAAGGAGCTTGCATATGGCGGCCAATGGACTAGTTTAGTAGGATCATATTAATTTTTCTCATTTCGTAAAATTTAGCAATAAATAATTAGTAAGTTTTAAACGTAGCGCCAACTAATAACCAATAATGAAGTGTGTTTAAAAGTCAACGTTGTCACATTTTAGCTACGTTCGTTTCAAGTATTCTCAAATAACTGGCGGCACAAAACACCGTGTTCTGTGACTAACTGATTGTACCAGTTGACAAGATATATGACAGGAGAGAAAATCTTGTTTATCTGTAATAAACAAACAAGACCCCTATTCTTGACGGTGATAGAATAGAACAGCCAATAGAAAGTGGGTGTGATTCTATGGAAAATGCCAAAACGGTATTCTTGAAATTCGTTCTCTCACTGTACCGATAGAAGGGTTCCTCCCCGAGAGAACAATTACTTCTATTGGTTATTTTTGAAGGAACCGCTATAACACCAAGAGAAGTTGTTAGGGATTTTTATTTTCGAACCAAAAATAGTATAGAAGTAATTTCTTTCATAAACCAAACACAACCAAACAACAAATTAAACTAACGAAAATGACAAAATATTTTGTTTAGTGTTTTACTCTTACACTAGGAAAGAGAGAGGACAGCGCATGGCAATGAAAACCTTATGCGTGTGAGTGAAGCCAATTTGCAAACGTTTGGTGGTAAACAAATTTGGAACGTCGAATTGTATTTTTTTAGTTTTTTTATTAATTTTCACCTTTTTTAATTACCTGAGTAGACATTTTAAAATGGTTAATTGTGCAGTTTATAAGTGCAACAGTCAGAGTGCTAAAAAAGAGGAAGGAATTTCATTTCATAGGTAAAAAGTATTTGAAAACTATTTCCTTGAAATTGATTTTTATTAATATTACAGCTTTCAGGTAATAGATGTTTAACTAAATCACATATGTTATGTATGATAACTTAAATTAATTGTACATACAATTTGAAAATTGTTTTCATTCAGTTTTAAAGATTATTTTTCATTTAATTGTTATTATTTGCTCATAGATGTAATAGTTTTGCAGTGGCGTGGAATAAAAACATATATTTAAAATAGATAAAATAGATTAAAATTGTAATATTTATTAAATAAATATGTTTTAAAATGATTGTTGTTTTTTTTTTGGAGCAGTACATATTTAAAGACTTTTTTAAATTAGATTTGTAATACGAAATAATGAAAATGATTATTTAATAATCGTATAAAAAAAATCGTATGATACGCCTATGTCAATATGGTCCGCCATTAGTTTGGTGGTAAATGGGTTACATAAATTGATTCCAATGCGCAGTCCTCTCTCTTTCCTTGTCTAAGGTTTTACTCCTTATTTGATAAAGTGTCAATCAGAGAACAAAAATATCGATATGTTTATCTCTTTTTAATAACAACAAATAAGAGAGAGAGAGATAAGTTTCTCGGTTAATATTAAAGCATATCCACAACATCGCAAATTTTCTACCAATCTTTGAAATACGTCACTTACCACTTATGACGTATGTAACCATTAAATTTAAATTTCAAAAGCCGATTATGGCTAGAGAATTAATTTTATAAAAATTTTATTTGTACATTTGAACCACTAAAAACCTATTTTATAAGATGCAAATATAAAAAAAATCTATAAACCTACGAATAAATAATAAAAAGGAAGGAGTATAATACGATTTGACGATGTCCGCAATGGTTCTTGCATATGGCTGACTTGAAGTTTCCGGTTACCAGTGGTGTCACACACAGGGTATTATATACTTATGCCTCGTATTAATTATTAAAAAAAAATAACTGTTTTCCGGTAGTAATTTTCTGTACAGTAATATACATTGTCATAAAGTTGTAGGAATATAAATTTAGATTAAAAACTTCTAAGCAGGTAATTATAAATAGTTGACTTAGTTGGTCTATATAAAAAATAAAGGAACGTCTATGATAACAATGTGGTTGTCATTAAAATATTTTGTTAATTTTTAATAATTCAGATAAATAGAACCCTACAGATGTAAAGTAATTCCCATTCAAAAGTTGGGTTAACTACTTAAATCAAAAAATAATATATAAAACAGCATGAAAAAACTATACATGTCAAATGTCACGATTCGAATGAGTCATATTTGGTTCTTCAATATGGCCGACTTCCGTCGTGATTATTTGCTAGATTAAAATATGACAACGTTCCTTCCTTTCTATTCTTTATTCGTAGCTATAAACTAGTCCATTGTCAATTTAATTTTCCGTTTCCATGGACGTACCAAAAAGAGTCCGAAACTATCAGAGATTGTTATGCGCATGCGTATATGCATTTTAGCGTTCCAACAACAATCTCTGACAGTTTGGTGACTGATAGTAAGCTGTTCCAATGTTACATGCAAACGGTTTGAAAACTGTCATAAAAGTTTGTGAATTTGTTAGGAACTATAAATCAGACGCATGCGCAAAGGACATTTGATTATTCGAAACCACGTGTTTGTCCATTTAATTCAACTTTTAACCTTTTTCGCGTATTATATATTGGGTTTGTTCCAACCAAGCAAAGAACCGTTCTAGAACGGTAATATTACCACTCACGAGACCAAATTAGAGCACTGCGCAACTCACTACACCACTGCGCACAAAAATTACTATTTTAGAACAGTTCTCTGCTTGGTTGGAACATTATTATTTATATCGTGAGGAGATCTATTTAATATAAATAAGAGTTACAGTGGCTCGGATAAAAATATTGGCAACAGCGATTTATTAGACGAAAGTATTGGTGCATTCCACAGTGAAGACGAATCCAGTTACGTTCTCGAGTACCTAAATAATTGAGGAAATTGGTGTTCGCCCGAAAATTTTGGAATGGGAAAATATTTTCCACTTGTTGCATTGTCATGTGTTAAATGTCAAACTAGTACTACAGTGTTCCAACAGAACAGTTGTGGACTAGTTTCAAATTTCATCAAATGCGCGCATGCGTAGAAACAAATTTGAAAACAATCCGAAACGCATCCCTGATTGTTTGCTGGAACGAACCTTATATCAAGGTTTTTATTTCGTCGCCTTGGTGGTGAAAAGAGCTAAGCCACATTTTTGGGTAAATTGAGTTAACAACAACACGTCAATGGAAAAACGTTAAAAAATACAGTGGTGAAGAAAGTTAACTAATACTTTAGTTGTAACCTTGAATTCCATTAAAGTGTGAAAGAAGCTAAATGAAAATACGCATATTTCCTGCAATGGTGAAACTTCCTTAAGCGGCATATATTTCTTCACCACTGTGTGGCTTAGCTCACTTCTCCTCCAAGACGACGATTTTTAATAAATTTCAACCAATCAAGTATGTGAATACAATTAGTGTTCTAAATAATTTAGTATTTATAAGAACCGAATGATACGCCTATGCGCTCATTTTTGACAAATATATGCAAATATTACTTTGACAGTATACTGTAAACATAAAAAATGAGTTATACTAGGAGCTTCAAGATGGCAGACTTCCGTCGCAAATTTTCCTTCTTAGACAAGGAAAGAGAGAGGACTGCGCATTGGAATCAATTTATGTAACCCATTTACCACCAAACTAATGGCGGACAATATTGACATAGGCGTATCATACGATTATTAAATAATCATTTTCATTATTTCGTATTAAAAATCTAATTTAAAAAAGTCTTTAAATATGTACAGCTCCAAAAAAAACAATCATTTTAAAACATATTTATTTAATAAATATTACAATTTTAATCTATTTTAAATATCTGTTTTTGTTCCACGCCACTGCAAAACTGTTACATCTATGAGAAAATAATAACAATTAATTGAAAAATAATCTTTAAAACTGAATGAAAACAATTTTCAAAATGTATGTACAATTAATTTAAGTTATCATACATAACATATGTGATTTAGTTAAACATCTATTACCTGAAAGCTGTAATATTAATAAAAATAAATTTCAAGGAAATAGTTTTAAAATACTTTTTACGTATGAAATGAAATTCCTTCCTCTTTTTTAGAACTCTGACTGTTGCACTTATAAACTGCACAATTAACCATTTTAAAATGTCTATTCAGGTAATTAAAAAAGGTGAAAATTAATAAAAAAACTAAAAAAATACAATTCGACGTTCCAAATTTGTTTACCACCAAACGTTTGAAACTTGGCTTCACTCACACGCATGTTTCTAATATAGTATTGCCATCTTTGGAGCATAATTTTAAACAAGTGTTTTAAAATCTAGATGGCAACTATATTGTATAGCTGATTAAAAATATCGACAGATGTCACTGAATAACATACCTGGATTTGTTTATTTTTTCCCCTATATTTTTTCAATAACTACAAACCCTTGGTCTGGTTAATTCTAAATGTCAAAAGGGAATCAGCTGTGAAGTGTTTAAAATGTATTTATATAAATTATAATTTTTTATTTGATTTTAAAATAAGTAATAAAAATGTCGATTATTTGTGAAGAAATATTTGACGAAATCAGTCATCCCTCCGAAGAAGGTTTGTTGATATTTCCTAATTGGGACACGCATTTATAAGTTTCATTAATTTCAAAATTTAATATTTAGTAACGTTTATTATCTATATATTTTCCAATAACCCGGTATTTTATTTGTGAGAAATTAAATGTTTACTTGTAAATGATTAATATTTTAGAAATAAAAGATTATGCCCTGAAAATTGGAATAGATCCAGAATCTGAACCTCAGTTACTACCAATAGCAGCAGAAGGTTTAATGAAAGCTTTACCTGTTGGCTGGAAGCCTTGGTAAGTAACAAACATTTAAATAAATAGATAAAATTTACTTTGTGTAATGAATACAAACACAATTGAGGGGTCTAGAAGTAAAAGGGTTCAAGTGCATTTTTTTAAATAAAAATATGATTTAAATGTGGAAAAAGGATACTTTTACTTGGTGGTAAAATGATTTAACTTCGTTTACAGTCTATGCTGTCATCTCTGTTAGTGTTGAAGAACTTATCAAAATATTCAGTAATACACTTTACTGCCATTTATCTCACAACTGCTAAAATTGCACTTAAACCCTTTTACTTCCAGACCCCTCAATTGTAATATTTTAAATAGCTTTATGGAAATATGTATCCAATTTTTAAGTAAATTGGTGCTTTTAATTACATTTACTAAATAATAATTTAATAAGCAAAAGTTTGTTTATAACATTAAATTTATTTATAACTTTATAAAAACTGCCAATTTTGTACCCACTTTATTGATGAGATTAAATATAGGTACATTATAAACTCATGAGTGTCCAATAAACATTTTTTGTTTTAAAATTGGTTTTCAATTGCAACTATTAACTGTATTGATATTTTTGCTTAATATTAAAAGAGATATTTTTATATTTACTTTGAAAATACTATTAAAAAGATATTGAGCAGCTAAACAATACTATATTAAGGTTAGAGTGGTAATAAGAATTGCCAAATTATTAGCATTATATTAACCCTCAACTGAAAACACGTGAAATTAGTGCGCTATGAGTAACACACGTCTGACAGACGCAACCTAGGAAAATTGGTTATTTTAGGGCATCTTTAAGAAAATTAAGTGTCTATAAACAGTTTTATTCATTTACTACAATTAATGATATTTTAAGAATTACTTGTAATATTGTTTACCTACGACCACCCCTCTAAACCGTCAATAACACACAATCTACAACCTACATAATGTATCTCTTAATAAACGCACGGTAAAATAAACGCACGGCTTCCCTAGCAACCACTCAGCAACAATAGACGTCGCTATTTTATTCAAAATTTCCTATTTACATATTTGAAGGTGAAATTTATACTACATATAAATGGCAGATAACATTTATATTAGATATAAGATTGCATTTAATAAGAACAATAAATAACTGCACAGTTAAACTAAACTTCCACTATTTATTTGAAAAATTCGCTTTAAAATCAATTACAGCTGTTTCGCTATAACTAGCATCGTCAGATTGACATATTGAAATTACAATCTGACGATGCTAGTTATAGCGAAACAGCTGTAATTGATTTTAAAGCGAATTTTTCAAATAAATAGTGGAAGTTTAGTTTAACTGTGCAGTTATTTATTGTTCTTAGTAAGATGAACTTCCAAAAAGTAGAGGTTAACACAATCAATTTCATTGCATTTAATATATATATATTTAGAGTTATTTGAAAATATATATTTGACTCGTTTCCATTAACCCTACTTTCTGTCTGTATAAATGGATCATAATTTAAATGCTCCTAATTACGTTTTCCAGATTAATTTACATTATTTTTATGTAATTAAGTTAATTATTTTAACATTTATAAAATTATTATTACCGAGATACTTTTTAAAAATACTTACAAAGCTGTTTCAACTTGTGGATACAATCGTAACATATAAAAGACACTTTTTACTCGTTTTGTACTATAATTTCACTTTCACAGTTACTATACGAAACCGTTTTAAATATTAAGAATGCAGTAAATGTTAATATTACGCGAGAAACCGATCAGTAACACTAAATTAATCACTCAAAAATGACGAAAATGAGTTTTACTATAATAAGGAGTACATTGAACCGACATATTTAAAATCAATTATTAAAAAATGTCAAGTGATAGTGAAATAAATTTAACTTCACCCAATATAACTAATGTTAAGTATTTAATTATTATACAATAAAATGATTAAAAACATCTATTGTTGCTCTTGTTTAAATATTATTAACTAAAAGATTATTAATGCAGGTACAAGTAGGTCGTAGGTAAAGTATAGTACGTAGCTATTGCTGTAAAGCATTTTACCACACACGTTACGTAATATACTACTACAAAAATATACAGAGGTAAAAATATAGTTCATAAAATATTAGTCATACCATACATTTGTTTCAATTCTTTAAAAAACATCAAAAAAATCAAATAAAACTTAAAAACTACAAACATCGAAGGTAAAGAACAAAGTAATAAAAGTTAAAATATATAGGTATAATAATAATTATTTGTCAAAATGCAAAAGTAATAATTAAAATAGAAAAAAAATAACTTGAGGCTGTGAACCCACATTATGCGGGGATTACTTTTAGCTTCTTTTACAATTTACTTTTTTTTAAATTTCAATAAAAAGTTAAATTTAATCGGTAAACAAAAGGCACAACCAGGGACCCGGACCGAAATGAAATAAGGGTTCCGGTACCACGTTATGTGCAAAATTTCGGTTTCGGTTCCGGTTCCAGAAAATAATTTCGGTCCGGTTCCAATATTTTCAATATTGTTTTTCGGTCCAAAGGGTTCTTCAACAGTTAACTTTTTAATGCCTGACTCGTTACTATTGAGATGGATTAGTTAATAATTCTAGATGTTCAAAATGTTTTCATTTTTTATCTGTTTATTGTACTATGTACCTAGCTTGTTTTGTAGTATTAATATTTAACATAATTTAGAACATTAAAATTAAAAATTTTATGTTCATGTTCACCTATGTGGTTTATTTTCTACCTTCAAATTTGTTTGAACATTAAATTTCAAATTGAAACACAGTACTACTAAAAAAGGAATTTAGGAATTTTGAAGGAAAAACTCAACATACAGTTTTTAAACATCGGTACTCTGGAATTCTTAATTAACACTATTATTCTGGTTTCGGTTCATCTTATGTCACACATTAGGGTTCCGGTTTTGGTCCACAATAAAAAAAAAACGGTTCCGGTCCGGGTCCCTGGGCACAACACACTTTAAATTACACTTGGTGCACATATTATGTTGCAAACTTTTTTTGAACACTCTAGGCAAACTTGATGCACTTATACACAGTTTGCCTTCTTTTTTCGTATGAGCAGTACCTACAAGTTTTCCTTTTGGGAAGCCTATCCTGTATTTCCCTCTTTTTGGCTGGCACTTGGTCTTCAACACCCAAAATTACTTTAACAACTATGTACATACATTACATGTAACATGCATCTCACAGACATAGTGGTTTTTAGTAAATTTATCATAAAAATTGCACTTACCTCAAACAACTTGAGCCCTTGTTGCCGGTAAACACACAAGGTATACACTGAAGGAGAGATTGCACTTGCCGCGTCTCTCAGACGTATGTTACCAGTTGAGGGTTAAATACTTGATTTTCATTTTTATTAGGTAAATAAAACTATTAAAAATTATTTTGCAATATCATCTTCTGTACTTTTATTTTCAATACTGTTTAAAGTTGTCTTACATTGTTTATATTCATTATTATCATCATCTCCTTCACATTCATCATCACTGTAATTCTCTTCTTCCATGTCATAGGAATGTTTGTTTAATTTTTCTTTCAACCAATTTACCATACTTTCTTCTTCAATTTCTTTGTTAATTATTGTAGGAAAAATATGTGTTTCTTTAAATTCTTCAACTTGATCCTCTACTTCTTCCCATGTCAATTTTTCATGCATTCCATCATTACCATATCTATAATTATATCTAGAACATACATGTAAAAAATAAAATAACAAAATTTTTGACATTTAGAAATTGAATTTTTTTATGTAGATGCACAAAAATCCAATAGTAAATATATAGTTGATTCAATATGGATACTGACCCACATGACGAATAAGAAGTTATATTAATTTACTCTAATATTTACTGAATAATTCTTCATGATGAAAAAATTTTATACAAAAATAATTTACCTGTCATAATGTACAAATTCCAAGACAAGACCCAGACCTGGAGCTCTTGGTATAATAATTTTATCTGACTTAAATGAATTCTTTATAAGATCTTCTGAAGCTAAACCTCTAATAACTGCTAAAAGAAAACCAACCATTTTTCTTATTTGATGTAACATGAAACTTTGTCCTTGTACTTTTAAAGTGGCAAATTCTACACCATGTTTAATAAAAGGTTTTTCACAGACAAAAGATATCATGTACCTATTAGCACTAGGATCATTATGCTTTTTCTTTGATGTATAATTATGAAAATTCTTTGTTCCCAGAAAATGTTTTAACACATTATTTATTTTTGTAAATGTTTCATCATCTAAACGAAAGTCTTTTTGTAAGATATCCTTATCATGAGGAGCAAATGCCACAGTTGGTAGAAGATATGTGTATGTTCTACTGTCACACTGAGATTTACTATTAAATCCTTTGGTTACTCTTTTGAATGCAAACACTCTTATTACTTCTGGAAGTTCTGAATTTATTTTGGTTAAATCCACTGTTTCTCTTAGTTTTAATGATACTACCTGACGAGCAGCAGAAACTCCTACAAAAACAATTTAAGGTACATATACCATTCAAAAATTAATAACCTACCTTTATCTGTTCTTGCAGCTCTCTGAAAATGAATATTTTGTATTTGATTGTATGACCCTTCATCTATTAATTCAGCTTTGAATAATGCATTTATTAAATCCTCCTCAATTGTTCTTGTATATGGATTTCTTTGCATTCCAAAATAATTAGTACCAGAATATCCTAGTAAAAGACAAAACTTTCTTAGCTTAACTTTAACTGTTTCATTTAGAGACTCTGGTTCTGATTTTTTTACTTTTTTTGAATCTTCGGTTGTCTCTCGCAAACTTTCACCCTTATCACTTCTTCGGTCTTCCCACTGTCTTTTTTTTGTTCGTCCATCATATTTAATCTTAAATGGTTTTGACTGGGATTTTGTATCTTCTATTTCAGACATACTTCCCGAATGTGCAACTAATTTTACTTGAGTTAAAAACCTTCTTATGCAAATGTTTGTTCTTAGAAGCATTACCTTATTATTATATTTAATTATATGCATTCATAAATAAATAACCCTTAGAAAGAATCATGCATATTAATTTAATTTAAAGGTTAGAAAAATAGAAAATGTCAAGTCAAAATATCTGTGCAACCATTTTCTTCTTTTTTAGGTTAGTTGGCCAACAAGTGTTATGCTATTTGGTTAGGCGTTATTCTAACATTTTGGAACTCCACATTCTTCTCAACTTTAATTTATATGAAAAAATTTAATTTGTAATAAAAAGTAAATTATCATATCAATTATTCACATAATAGGTTAATAATGGTTTACAATAAATAGTACAAAATAACTCTGTTTTCATAAACTTTGGGTATAGGGAATGCTTAACAAAAATTAAAGTTACATAATCGAATATTCTATTTATTATATAATATACAGGGTGTTCCATTTGAAAAAAGAGAAAAAATGAAAGGTTCGAGTTATCGTCCACCCTGTATACAAAAGGGACAATAATTAATATTTAATAGAATACGGTGATATTGTATCATATTACGAAACTCTGTTGGGCAAAATATTTTTTTTTTCTTCAATATACAATAAGATACAGAGCGTTGATTTACCTAAGATTTTCACACAATCGTGTCCATAACTTCTGAAGGACTCTGTATAACGTATCAAAACCTTATATCAAAATCTTCAAAAAAATGTGAGCAGTCCGAATTCGGTATATTATACAAGGATTCCCATTTAAAAAATCATATGTTTAGTTTTTAACGGAGTTATACAACACATAACATTTTTTGATATCGTTTTTAGCTATGATGATAAATCTAAATCTTACTATTATTACAACAACTTAACGAAGAAAACACAATGGGAACATCCGTTAGATGACATTTATCGAGGACTTGTGAAAAAAGCGCGTACAGAAAGTCAATCACTTAGTATTCACGATAATAGAGAAGATGCAACTTATATTACTGACGATATTCTCAGTTTGGAGGAACCAATTTCCAATATACCTCCTAAAAAATTGGATCCACTTCCTACAGGTAATTAAACATTTTTATTTATATTAATATCGATGGATTTAACTGGATGTGTTGCAGTTTAGAAAAAAATTGCCTAATGTAAAGTTGTATTAAATGTATTAATATTGTAACACTCTTGGAGTAATTTTCAACAGTTTGTTCACTTAAGCCACAAGAACTACCTAAATTGTCAATTATTTTCCATTCTATTGAATGGAATTCTATGAATTACCGAAACAAAGATATATCTAAAGTTAATACTTAACTGCCCCAAATAAAAATCTGGACTCTACGCCACCGCACTAGACACCGACTTTATGAGTTATAAAAAACTGACGCAAAAAACCAACCCGAGACCCCTTCACGCATCAGAATACAGCGGACCATTAAAAGCTGTCAACAAGTCGCGTGCGTACCCGACTTGTTTTCGCGCTGTTCAACTACCAGTCTAGAGAGAGCTGGGTTCCGACGATACTTGCTAAAGACAGACCTTGAAACAAAAAATGTTTTGCGCGTTTATCTCCAGATTCGGTAATAAGATTTTTTTCCTAATACGTTTAGGAACTCGTTCGATTTCTTACAGCATGGGCCCAGTGTTTCAAATGCTAGTCCAACGAAGATTAAGTTGTCGGATTTGATGCTTTTGTATTTGTTGTGTTTGCGTTTGCAAGCCGACTCGGCTGCAGCACCAGCTTCCAGAGAGGTCAAAGACAGATATGAGGGGGCCAATGTGTCAGCACAAGTAACATCCCAAACTAATCGTCTATCGGGTCTTTTCCCATCATCTCGAGCTAGGCCTAGGGGCTCCAAAACTGAGGCTGTGTTAGAGGAGGAAAGTGCTCTGTGAATGTTTAAATTTAGCTCATTGTGGCGCGAATATTTTCCTCGGTTCTTCTTGCAGCTTAAAACGTGATAGCGGCATTCGTGTGGTTGGAAAATTTTAAATCCTAGTCGTAATCCTATACACGTCTGGAAAGTTTGGTTATCGAGGAAAGTACCGATATTTGGCCATAGTATGGCGTCTAACCAATCGCTAGAAATGGTGGAAGGCGTGCTTGGTCCTGCAAATTTTTAGGAGTGATTTCGCTTTCGAGTATGCGAGCAACATTGATGTTATCTCACAGCTTTTGTGAGGCAAGGCCAGGAGATCGGTTGGAGTTAATTGCGTACCATGCTTAAAGAGCTTCAGATAAATGGCTGACATGGAACTCATCATCTGTAATATTAGTTGTTCGTTGGGCGACAATTTGTAACCATATTATTACGTTGGACGTCAATTTGTAATATGATTTACATGTTGAGAGTGAATTTATAAAAATATTTAATTAACTTTTAAAAAATAACAATATACCAAAAGAGAAAATGTAATTTACAATAAAACAAACATTAATCTTAATTTCGTCTTTAATTAATTGTAAAAGATATTTCAATAATTAACAATATTTATAAATGTTTATCACAGCAAAAATTATGATAGTTAAATACCTCGGCTAGGGGTGAGTAAGTTCATTAGCTCTGACTATAGTACAATATTTGTTTCTTTAAGAAATTATAAGGGCGCCACTGAAATCTTTTTATTTTTTATGATACTACTGAAGAAAGTTGTTTTAAGCTGTTATTTAAATAAGTATCATAAGATGACAGAAAGATGTCAGAAAAAACTGTCTATGAAGATAAAAAAATGATATGAAAATGTACCAAAAGATAAATAGATTTCCTTGGTGCTTAAATGAATGAAATTGAGAATACGTTACAAAAAAATAATCCGCAAACAGTTCTTTACAAAAACTTATTCTAATACAGTTGACGATACTAAAATTATTTTTATATTACGTTTAAGAAATAAAGAAAAACGAGACAGCTGTATAATATTATAAATGCATTTACGTTGGTCGACTTATCTTTTTTTACATATGATCCATTGGTTGATCCAGGAGAGGGCTGGTCCAGTGAAGGGTTGGTCTGATGAACCGTCCACCAATGTAGAACCAATCAGTGTAATGTCTTTGAAATTTGTAGTGTCTTTGGAATTTGTAGTGTCTTTTAAATTGAAATTTGTCACGTCTTTTGACTTGAAATTTGTAACGTCTTTTAACTTGAAATTTGTAACGTCTTTGGTATTGTATATTCCAATGCTGTGAAAAATTGTCAGCATCAGCCACGTGTTCGTTTATTTTTTTCCGTACAAAAAGTACAAAACAGCGTATTCCGAAATTTACATTTATCATTAGGATATATGACAGAAAATACAGTAGTAACAAAAGATAAATTAATATAACAATTAGAATTCCAAAAAAAGTACTTAACTCGCCATTTTGTATTTTTTTATAAAAAAATTACAATTATTACTTTTAAATTGCCCTCAAAATATACTTGAAATAATTATTAATATGAAAATTCTCATCTGATTATATAGTACTGTTAAGATTGATAGAAATTATATTTGAAATCTTTTACCAAAAATAAAAATCAAAAAACATACCTGTGTATAACACCAATGACAATAAAAGAATGAATCGTGGTTTAAGGTATTGGAATATGCCACATTAAAGATCGTGTATAAAGTTGGAATTACTGACAGGAATCGTTTATAATAATTAACATGTTAAGAACTCTATACAATAATAATAATAATAATAATAATAATTCATTTATTTCAAAATAATGTTGACAAATAATAATTTAGTTGGCAACACAAAACGAAATGACGTCATATACAAACAAATTATGCTTATAACTATCTTAATTCTAAATTATCTAAGTATTCATTTAAGCCATATGGTTCTAGATTAATTAACAATTTTTTATTTCTTTTTTTAATTTATTGGTATGTAACAATTGCTTTATTCTTATTGGCAATTTATTGAATAATTTGATGGACATATAGTAAGGAGATCTTTCAGTGACTGTTAATCTATGTTCTGAGTACAGAAACTGATTTCTTCTTGTATTATAAGTATTTACCAAATCAGGAGCCGTAAACATTTCCTGATTTTTAAACACAAACATCAAGCATTCATATATGTATAAACTATACATGGTTAATATGTTACTGGACTTAAATATTCCTCGGCATGAATCACTAAATTTCATTTGATTAATGATTCGTAATGCTCTCTTTTGTATTAGAAATAATTTTTCAGCTGTATTGTTACTACCCCAGAAAATAATGCCATACCTTAACACCGATTCAAAGTTAGCCCAATATAATATTTTGGATGTTTCTTTATTTAAATACTTTGAAACGACTCTGAGTCCATACGTAATGCTGTTTAATTTCTTTGATGTTACATCAATATGTACTGACCATTTTAACTGTTCATCTATAATCATTCCTAGAAACTTTGTATTGTTACTCAATTTAAATTCAACTTTATTTAGCTTAACTAATTCAGGTCTATTCATTAAATGTGTATTGCTAAAAAGAATAACATTTGTTTTGGATTCATTAAGAATCAGTTTATTCATCACAAACCATTGCTTGACACTAGTTATTAATCTGTCGCATTCCCCTATTACCTCTGGATATGTTTCTGCACCCACCAGAAGGTTAGTGTCATCTGCATACAGAGTTATAAATTGGTTTAACATCACATTATTTTGACACAGATCATTCATATATATAATAAATAGAAGTGGACCAAGAATGCTACCTTGAGGAACACCCACATGTAGACTACCAAACTCTGATAAAAATGTTTTAAAACAATGCTTAATGCATACTCTTTGTTGCCTATCTTTTAAATATGATTGAAACCATTTCAATAAATTACCTCTTACACCGTATTGATCTAATTTAACTAATAGAAGTTGATGATCTAGACAATCATAGGCCTTTGAAAGATCCAAAAACATGCCCAAACCCAAAAACTTTTTTTCCATTAAATTTATTATATTTTGTGTAAATTGAAATACCGCTGTTTGTGTCGATTTCCGGTTTAAATAACCATGTTGGTACTTACTAAAAAGGTTGCATTGTTCAAAAAATTCTGTTATTTTACTACTCATCGCCAGTTCTAAAATTTTAGAGAAACTTGGTAGAATACTTATCGGTCTGTAATTTTCCAACTGTTCTGGATCTCCTTTTTTATATAATGGTATTACTAACGATGATTTTAACCGCGTTGGGAAAACTCCAAAATGAAATGAATTATTTACCAGATACGTTACAACTTCACTAATAATATGAATAATTTTTTTAATTATATAAGCTGGAATTTCGTCATCCCCTGATGTATATTTATTTTTAATTTTACAGGTTAACATTTGAATATCAGATGTTGTTAGCTTAGGAATATCCATGGATTCTACATTGTAAGGAATGTTGCAAATAAAAGGGGTAGAGTCAATAGTTGATTGTAACTCTGGTACAACTGATAATAAATACTTGTTGTAGTCATTAGCTATTTTTTCTGGATCTTCATTTAAGTAGTTTACATGATATTTACTTTTACCTGTTATTTCATGACAAATACTCCACATGCATTTTGATTTATTGTCAGAGTTAGTGATTCGAGTTTTATAAAACTCTTTTTTAGATTTAATTAATAACGCATCATATTCTTTCTTTGTTTGAATATAATCATCTTTCAGATTAGAATTATTTCTATATAAAATCAATAATGTATCCAATTTATTTTTAAATTAATTATTTCATCATTTTTAAAGCAGTAATTGAGTTTACCGATTCGAACATATTTCAGGGGAAAGCATTCATTAAAAATACAATAAAAACTATTTAAAAACACATCCCACTGTTCGTTAACATCTGTAACGTTTAATTCATACACCTCTTCCCAATTTTGAGTGCTTAACTGGTTAATAAAATTAAACAAATTTGTGTCACTGAAAAATCTTCTATACTGATGGTTTATATGTTTTTCTACCAAAATTTTAAATGAAATTATTTGGGTACAATGATCTGATATATGATTATCTACTACTTTTGTTGTGTATGATCCTTTAAAATTAGTAAATATGTTATCTAAACAGCTCTTAGTGTTATTCGTAATTCTTGTATAATCATTTATAACGTGAAATAAATCAAATGAACCAATTAAAGACAACAATTTAAATTTTAAATTATTATCTTCATATAGTTCTATATTGAAATCGCCAGCAATAAATATAGTTTTTTGTAAACATACTTTTGTTAGTAAACTTTCCAATTTTTTAAAAAATACATTTAGGGTTCCTCCACATGGTCGATAAATAGAGACAATTATCATTATTTGTTCTGCCACAGTTACCTCTATGGCTGAACATTCAAAAATACCTACCACGGAGAGCCTATTAATGTTTTTTAAAGGTTTGTATTTAATGTTATTTTTACAATAGATTGCACTTCCTTCATGTTGTCTTTCATTGCGACAAAAATAGTCAGCTAATTGATAATTTTTGATATTTATGCACTTTAGCTGTTCAACTGATTTCCAATGTTCTGTTACACATAGGAAATAGCAGCTAGGATTTTCTTCTAAAAGTTTTTCAATTTTTTCAACACTATTTCCTATAGATTGTACATTTTGATGTACTATATGCTTATAAATTGTTCTTTTTTACAAACTGATCTTGCTGTATGTTCACTTATCTTTAAGTTGTCGTTAGCTTCTACTGTAAGTTCTGGTTTTCTACAAAATCCTTCTCTCTATTATCTTCATACTGCCTGTACTTTCTGAAATCAAACCGTTTAAATCCAACACTCACAGGCCAAGTAGATGGTTTGTAAACTTCATCCTTTAGGTTCCAGTTAATGCCAAACATAAAACATTTTGTCTGGTTTTCTCTTGTTGGAAGTTCTTTGATTATCAAATTTGCTTCTTTGAACTTGTCTTGTTTTATAATAAATTGTCTTATATCTTCCTCCACTATATTTCTTTTTATTCTATATAAGTATAGCCATACCTTCTTTTCCATTGCAAATTGTTTATCATCTGTGTGCTTCTCTCCATAACTCTTTTTGATTTTTGGATAGTTTCTATATTTTTATATTTAACTTCCTGAAACCCATTTGTATTTGGTTCTTCCAAGTCACTATTAATATGTATAAACTTGTTTGCTATGTTTTCCTGATCGTTTTCCAAAATCTTTTGATTATTTTCTAATTGCATTTTCGTTTGTATCTGTGTATTTATTTTATCGACATTCCCTGATTTGGAATCATTTATTTTAGGTTTAACTGGCCTATTATTTAGTAAATTATCGGATTTGTTTTTAATTGTTTTGGTCATTGTACTAATTGAAGGTATTTGTGCATTTTTTTCTTCTGTGGCTAGTTTTTGTTCTAATAAAGCTTTATTTTCTATTAATAAACTAATATTTTGTTCTAATATTTTTTGCTTACTTTCGACCTCATGTAATAATCTTCGTAGCATATTATTTTCCAATTTTAATTTTTCTATATATAAATCATCTGATTGTGTAGGACTGGTATAATTATTTTGATTTTGTGAATGCATACCTGTAGTTAAACTGTCGTCTTCTTCGATATTTTTTTCGACACTTACTATTTGATTTTCACAACAATTTTTCCGTTGAGAGCAACTGTTATGAAATACAGCATCACAGGATACACATTTCACTTTTTTAGTTACCTTTTTACCGCAGTAAAAACAAACTTTACACATAGCATTTAAATTCACGTCTTGCTCGTTCGACATTATAGACAATAAAAAAAATAGATGGTGTTAGTATTAGCCATATAATTAATTTAAAAATACTACGTTTTTAGTTAACATATCATGTTACACATCTGAGCTAATGAATGTAGGCAGAGCAATATCGGAGATTCTTCTTAATCCTATTCCTCTGTCTTTGACAGGGAGAGAGGCTGGACTCCATTTGGTTTATTCGAGATAAAGGTTGAAAATGTTTTGTCTGCTGGTTCTTAGTATCTCGTCGAGTACAGTTAGGGCGTCTTGAAGCTTCCAAATGGGATAATTTAAGTTTATTTTAGTTAAAATTGTTAAAAAATAAATCCAACTTTAGTAATTTGGGATGATTTTGGTATTTGGTTTTATTTGTCATATTTCACAAATGATTGAAATTAACATTACTGACAGGTCGGCTGAAAAGTCCCCGGTCTACCATAGTAAAACACAATATTTTGACAAAATTCATTTTTTTTTATTCAACATAGTTGCCTTCAAGGGCGATGCAGCGATTATAGCGACCTTCCAACTTTTCGATACCATTTTTGTAGTACTCCTTCGGTTTGTCCTCAAAATAGGCTTCAGTTTCGGCGATTACTTCAGTATCAGAGCCAAATTTTTTTCCCGCGAGCATTCTCTTCAAGTCAGAGAAAAGGAAAAAGTCGCTGGGGGCTAGATCTGGAGAATACGGTGGGTGAGGAAGCAATTCGAAGCCCAATTCATGCAATTTTGCCATCTTTTTCGATGATTTGTGACACGGTGCATTGTCTTGATGAAACAACACTTTTTTCTTCTTCATATGGGGCCGTTTTTTCGCGATTTCGGTCTTCAATCGCTCCAACAATGCACAGTAATAGTCGCTATTGATTGTTTTTCCCTTTTCCAAATAGTCGATGAACAATATACCGTGTGTATCCCAAAAAACTGAGGCCATACTTTTGCCAGCTGATTGTTGAGTCTTTCCACGCTTTGGTGGCGGTTTACCGGCCGCAGTCCACTCAGCTGACTGTCGATTGGACTCAGGCGTGTAGTGATGGAGCCAAGTTTCATCCATAGTCACATATCGACGCAAAAAATCGGGTTTATTACGACTTAACAGCTGCAAACACTGCTCGGAATCATCAATTCGTTGCTGTTTTTGGTCGATTGTGAGCACGCGCGGCACCCATTTCGCACAAAGCTTCCGCATACCCAAATATTCGTGAACGATATATCCAATACGTTCCTTAGATATCTTTAGAGTGTCAGCTATCTCGATCATATTCACTTTACGGTCACTCAAAATCATTTTGTGGATTTTTTTGATATTTTCGTCGCCAACCACCTCTTTTGGGCGTCCACTGCGTTCACCGTCTTCGGTGCTCATTTCACCACGCTTGAATTTTGCGTACCAGTCAATGATTGTTGATTTTCCTGGCGCAGAGTCCGGAAACTCATTATCAAGCCAAGCTTTTGCTTCAACTGTATTTTTTCCTTTCAAATAACAATATTTAATAAGCACACGAAATTCTTTTTTTTCCATCTTTTTGAAAATAACAAAAGTTGCTTCACTAAAAATGCAATATCTCCCAAATTAATAGTCCGATAGCTGTCAAATTTTTACACGAATCTTTTGAAGGTTGATACTATCTAAAAATGAAATGGATTTAATTCTAGTGTCGTCATCTATAGGTCAGACCGGGGACTTTTCAGCCGACCTGTTAAGTTTTAATTAATTGTATTAACTTTCTCAGTATTTTATAATCTTACTTTTTTACAGTAACCAAGAAAATTCTCTCTCCCATTAAACTCAGTCCCAAAGCTAGTCCAAAGAAAGATCTGAAATTATTTAAACAGAAATCCGAAGATTTAATCGTAGGTCCTAAGAAATTGTCCTTGGGCTTTAGCAGTTTAGACGATGATAAAAATTCAGCATTCGATCTACATCCTAGAAGTATGGACTTGAAAGTAGCTGGGGGTGGATTAATGTTTTTGAAATCAAATACTGTAAAAAAGAACAGTACCGGTGGTGTCTGTCCCACAATAATTAATAAGACTGATAATTCTCAAGGTTTGTAACTTTTATACACATATTGTTTTTGCTTAATGTTTTAAATTTTTAGATCATGTGGAATCCCAACAACCTCGAAGTATTTTACGAGAAAAAAATAATATAGAGCATTCCAAAAGTTTAGAATTTGATAAACTTGCTATTGTCGATAAGTCGGAAAAAGAAGAGGAAGATAGGAAAAGTGTCAGATTTAATCTGGAGAACAACACTGATATTGGTATAACCTTCTCCGATAAAAGTTCTAGCGAAGAAGAATTTGCCAATAGCGACCAACATCAACCTGATGATGTTATTAATATAAAAATAACGCCAACCAAAAGCCGATTTTCAGTGCATCCAGTACTAGAACCGATTAAACCTAATAGTACATTAAAATTGATTAAACCGAATCCCAAGGACTTAATCAAACCAAAATTAACGCTTAGTAAAGGTTCAAATAGTGACGAAGAAACACATAGTTTGGAAAAACCAGGTACAAAAACTTGTGTAATGTTTTATTATTACGTAGATTTTAATTTATTTATGTTTCTATATAATAATTTTAATTAAACTTAACAAATCCCAGATCGTCTACCCTAATACCTCCAAAGTTTTTGATTAAAGTCTGGCAAACTTCTTTCTGAATTCACACTGTATTCAGATCGTCAAAACTCTGTAGTTGTTAATTAATATTGGTGCCTTAAAGCTCTGGGGCCCTATTCTGTAACATGTAGTACTCACCGATGTGATATATTTCCGAGTAACTCTTACGTAATCACGCAGGTGGCATTCTAAGTTTTTAAAGTTCGCGGAATACTAAACATTTCAACACGCAATGCAGCTGCTGTTTTCGAGAACTTGTAATTCTGTTAAATTGACGTCACACACGCAGGTGCCATTCGTAGAAGAATTTTTTTTATACACTTTTGTAGATTTTTGAAAATCCTTTTATATGTTTAACGGAAAATTTATAATTTGTTCGTTT
The DNA here is from genome assembly GCA_035357415.1 of Ophraella communa. NCBI lineage: Eukaryota > Metazoa > Arthropoda > Insecta > Coleoptera > Chrysomelidae > Ophraella > Ophraella communa. The sequence goes on from CM068994.1 coordinate 4,208,099, forward strand.
CATTATTATGTAACCATATTATGACGTTGGTCGTCAATTTGTGATATGATTTACATGTTGAGAGTGAATTTATAAACATATTTAGTTAACTTTAAAAAAAATAACAATATATCAAAAGAAAAAATGTAATTTACTATAAAACAACCATTAATCTTAATTTCGTCTTTAATTAGTTGTTAAAGATATTTCAATAATTAACAAAATTTATAAATGTTTATCACAACAAAAATTATGATAGTTAAATACCTCGGCTAGGGGTGAGTAAGTTCATTAGCTCTGACTATAGTACAATATTTGTTTCTTTAAGAAATTATAAGGGCGCCACTGAAATCTTTTTATTTTTTATGATACTACTAAAGAAAATTGTTTTAAGCTGAGTTATTTAAATAAGTATCATAAGATGACAGAGAGATGTCAGAGAAAACTTTCAATGAAGTAAAAAAAAAGAAAATGTACCAACAGATAAAAGATAAATAAATAAATAAAATAATCCGCAAACAGTTCTTTAAAAATACTTATTCTAATACAGTTGACGATATAGATAGATATAAACGGAAATAAAAGAGAAAAAATATGGGAACAGTAAACTTGATATACCACAATAAACTTATCTGTTAACTATGACTGTTAACTAAAATGACTATGGAAGATCACGAGTGGAGAGATGATCTGCCCAAGTTGTATAGATGATCCAGTTTAAAATGTTCGTGCATACGAGAGCTTAAAGTTTACAAGCTGTTCAAGTTTACTGAATCTTCAAATTAAAGAGATGCTTCTAGTTTACTGTATAATATTCCAACTGTCTGAAAATTACCAGTGTCAAACACGTGTTACATTTACTTTTTCTGGCACAAAAAGTACAAATCAGCATAGTCCGAAATCTACAGTTTAACGTATTACAATAGATTACAAAAGATACAGTCTTACATTAAATTTACTTTATAACAACCTAACATATTAATCAAAATTCCAGAAATGTACTTTCACTAGCCATTTTATAAAAAATTATCATTAATACTTTTAAATTACCATAAAAAGATTCTTCGAATAATAAAGAATTATTTTTAAAATCTCATCTGATATAATAAAATATAAGATACTTTCGATGTTTCATAAATATTTTAACAAAAAGGAATTATAAAATTGGGAAAAAAACATACCTGTATATGACAGTAAACCAATACAAGAAATGAGACTGGGAATAATTATTAAAACATCTTGAACTCGATAATGGCAACTCATTAGTACACCTCGTAGCGTAGCTACTTTGAACTTCCAACTATAGAGACCGTATTCATTATTTTATTATTAAAAATTCTTTAGGAAAGATGGAGCTAGCGGTACTGATTTAATTTAATATTTAGGATACCAGGTGCTTAAAATGTTAACAGGTACTGTTACAATTATTTTTTCATTATTATTTTCTTAATGGTAACTGGCTACCATTTCAGTTAACGCCATTTAGCGGCGAAGACGAAAATCAAAAAGTTAAAATTATGTAAGCGTTTTGTATTGTAAATTATGCTCTTTCATATGAGCCCAAATTTGTTGAGATCGGTCAAGCGAAACGTGAGAAATTTTGGTTTGTTTAAAAAAACACAATTGAACCTCCCCCACCGCTTTATTTTGATAGAAAGAACAAAACGTTTTAGACAAAAAATATGAGGAAATGATCAGTAAATATGAAAATATTTACTGATCATGAAAGTATATCATCGATATACTTTCATTATGCAAAATTCTATACAAATCCCATTTTTCTACTTGGTGTTGGTTGTTACGCCCTCTAGCGGACGTTTGACAAACTCGAAAATAATTGACAGCAATCTCTCTTGGCGAATTTTATCATTATTTTTTTTCTCAAAAAATACCACCAATATGTTATGAGATAAATATGGCCGCTCGCTACCCTTAACTGATCACCCTGTACAAATCTAAACCACCATTGGCTACACTTAGAATATTTCTTTTTAAACTATCATTTTATTAAATTGTCAATTTGGTAAATATTTAAGTATTTTGTAGGTTTAGATAATTTAGAAATATTTGATTCAGAAAATTCAGATTCATGTAGCGAAAAAGTAACAAAAAGCGCGAAACAACTGGAAGCAAAAGCCGATCAGAAAATAGAACTAATTAAGAAAACCATATGGGAAGAAAAAAATAAAGAAATTATTAAGTTTAAGTCGGATCTGGAGGCGTCGCACAAACAAGAGCTAAAGAGAATTTTGGATGAAGAAAAATCCAAACAGGATAAAACCGCCCAAGAAGAGTTGGTTAGATTGAAACAAGTATTAAATATAGAACATCAAATGGCAATAGACGATGAGAAAAATAAAACAGAAGATAAATTAAATAAATTGAAAGCTGAATTAGAAAATAATGTTGAAATTGAAGAAAATAAATTAAAAGAAAACTTTGAACTCAAAAAAGAAGAATTAGAAAAATATTATGAAGAAAAATTGGCTGACCTTGAAAAGGAACTTGCCGAAAAAGTTGAGAAAAATAAAGAGGAGTTAGTTTTTAACCATAACGCAGACATAGAACAGTTAAAGCAGAATCATTCCATTATTATTGAAGAAATAAAAAGGCAGTTTGACTCCGAGGTGAGTCGCATTTTCAACTTGATACTAGGTTTTTACAATTCATTTTATCGATACATCAGTATCAGAGTGCACCAACTCAAAAAATATAGTTCTTTACTAATTCAAAATGATGCGGTATGAAACAAAATATTCCATTCTGCATGATGATAAGTCAAAATTTTTACTATGGTGTTGGAATTTTTAGATGGTGCAATTTGAAACTGATAAATAAACATCTTTTAACCATTTCCTTATTGAAAAATTTTGAGTTGGTGCACTCTGATATAGTATGTACAAAAAGTACGAGGAGTAATAAACCCTAATTAAGTATGCAAAACCTTTACAGGGACCATGAAATTTTTGATAAATCTCTTACTTTAATTTACATTTCTTCCGTAAATCTAAAAAGCAGGTAGATCGACCCCGTATTTGTTTCAGTTGTAGCAAAGTTTAGGGTTTCTTCATTGTTAAAGGATTAGCAAATAAGCAATAACGCAATGCAGTGGTGTGTATTTTGGGGAAAAAATACGTTTTAAATTATAATATAATAAAAAATTAAAAGAAATAATTATTGGAATACATTTATTACTGACATTTTATTCTATATCCGATTCGGAAGAGGAAGAATCGTTGTTGACATTAATAATAATAGGGTCGATTAAATCATCACAAATATTGTCAAATTTCCACATATTTGCCTCTACTTTGATAACATGCTCGATACAGTTTGTCCAATTTTCCTTACTAACATGACTTACAGCACTCTCAAACAATTTCACAACATCGTTTATTTTAAAAGTAGTATTTTTTTTCCAACTTCCCCCTTTACCTGAGCCCATATTAAATCTATGGGATTAAGTTCACAATGATAAGGGGGAAGTCGAAGAACTGATATACCACGAGAAGAAGCCATTTCTTCTACAATGTAGGTTTTGTATTTATTCTTGTTCATTTTTGCAATTCTGTAAAGTTCTTTCCTTAGTGGATCTTTTGGAAACTTAATATTTTTCGAAATAAGCCACTACAAAAGCTCTGCTTTACGCCAACGACTTGTGGGCAATGCTTCTCGTAACCGTGAATGGTAACTTGCGCTGTCCATAACAATAACAGCCCCTTTTGGAATCAGATCCAACATTTGAACAAACCATTCCTCGAAGACATCCCCATTCATATCTTCGTGATAGTCCCCCGTGCGTTTTAAAATAAAAGTTAATAATCCACCATCACCATCAACAAAACTTCCAACATGGACAATGATAAGTCTTTTTACTTTTCCAAATGGTGGCTGCAAACCTAACGACAAACCTTCCACGAATACCTGCCTTCCGCTTTTAATGTTTTCATCTTGCCAAGATTTGGAAACTGTATATCCAGCATTTATCCATGTTTCGTCTAAGTAGAAGATTTTCAAATTTTGTTCTCTGGCATGTCGAATGCTTCTTAAATAGTCTCTTCTACAAAAAACTATTTCCGGTTTATCTATCAAGAGAGATTTTCTATTATGTTTTGTATATCTGAAACCCACTTCTTTCAAAAGTTTGCATAATGTCATTCTGGAGAATTTTGTATAGTCCGTATCTTCTTGCACTGATGTCATAATTTTGTCAAGTGTTGGAATTTCCTTTCATAAGTAAAATCCATGGACTTTACGCCTTAGTCTTTGTTTTAATGACTCATCGATCTCAATTGGTTTTCGGCCTGAAGGGGTTTTAGGGGGTTGAAGAGTTCCATTCTTGCTTTCTTTTAGTAATCTATAAATTGTTGATTTAGCAACACACAACATAGCAGCCGTTAATTCCACAATATCATCAACACTTGGATCCTTGTTTTTCAATGATATATAACAATTCAATATCAGAGTTTTTTCATTTAAAAATAATGGACCTGTTTTTGGTCGTTTTGATGGTCCTTGGCTTATCGACATTGTTTGGTACTTGCACAATTAACATTCAATAAATGTTTTAAATATATTCCAATTGTTTACAATATTATGAAAACCATACAACTTCATACAACTTTACACAAAGAACTAATACTAAGTACTGAATTAATGTACCTACTTTCTTTTAAAATAATATTCCCGATAACTTTTCTAAGAAAACTGGGTTGTTTGGAAAATCCCTCTCAATAATCGAATAATCTGTAAATAGGTGTAATCGTATTAAGCCGATTACAGCAGGCCACTTGCCATTTAAAATTTCTTAGAAAAATTCCTCAAACACTACATATAGGAGTAATACAAATAAAAAATATTCATTTTGCTTCTTTGAATTTAATAAAAATTGTAACGATATCTTGCTATCTTGACTTTAATTAATTTTTTTAAAATATATTTTATTGTAATTTATTTGTGACAATATTCAAAGTTTGAAATGAACTTCTTACAAAAAGAACAAAAATATATAAAATAATTATTGTTACAGATTGGTTTGTTTTCTATTATGAATAAACTGTGTTGCCTTTCTTTATCAAACTTACTAAAATTTATGTACCTCTATCACTTTTTTTTTATTAAAATTAGTACATCCCGTTACCTCTGACCTAAATCGTATATTCTTTTAGCATAGCTGCAACTCATTCGTTCAATACAAAATGTACCTTACGGTATACCCTCTTAAAATATATTTTGGTACGTCTATGAAATCTACTTAAATGAATGATTTATTACTCCTTGTCCTTTCTATATAGACTATACTGATGTATCGTTATAATTCTGTAAGTCACCTACAAAAGCACGGCGACTAGAGCGCCATCTTCATTTCCATATGCAAACCCAAGGAGAGCAATTGAAAAAGTTTTCTATTTATTTTGTTTGCCTACTTTTTCCTCTAAGGTTTATAAAGTGACCATATTAAAATGATTTGACAATAACGCTTATTATTATTAATTTCAAAAAAATTTGGACAGGATATTCAATTGACTTACCGCAATGGACTAGTTTAGTAGGATTATATTAATCAAAATGATAGCAATATATATTTAGGATAAGATACCTACTTACTTATATTGGTATTCATTGTGCAAGTAATTTTTCTGATTTCGTAAAATTTAGCAATAAATAATTGGTAAGTTTTAAACGTAGCGCCAACTAATAACCAATTATGAAGTGTGTTTAAAAGTCAACGTTGTCACATTTTAGCTACGTTCGTTTTAAGTATTCTCAAAGAACTGGCGGCACAAAACACCGTGTTCTGTGACTAACTGATTGTACCAGTTGACAAGATATATGACAGGAGAGAAAATCGTGTTTATCTGTAATAAACAAACAAGACTCCTATTCTTGACGGGATAGAATAGAACAGCCAATAGAAAGTGGGCGTGGTTCTATTGAAAATGCCAAAACGGTATTCTTGAATTTCGTTCTCTCACTGTGCCGATAGAAGGGTTGCTCCCCGAGAGAAAAATTACTTCTATTAGTTATTTTTAAAGGAACCGCTATAACACCAAGAGAAGGTGTTAGGGATTTTTATTTTTGAACCAAAAATAGTATAGAAGTAATTTCTTTCATAAACCAAACACAACCAAACAACAAATTAAACTAACGAAAATGACAGAATATTTTGTTTAGTGTTTTACTCCTTATTTGATAAAGTGTCAATCAGAGAACAAAAATATCAATATGTTTATCTCTTTTTAATGACAACAAATAAGAGAGAGAGATAAGTTTCTCGGTTAATATTAAAGCCTATCGACAACATCGCAAATTTTCTACCAATCTTATTGAAACACGTCACTTACCACTTATGACGTATTATGTAACCATTAAATTTAAATTTCAAAAGCCGATTATGGCTAGAGGATTAATTTTATAAAAATTTTATTTGTACATTTGAACCACTAAAAACCTATTTTATAAGATGCAAATATAAAAAAATTACTAAACTAGTCCATTTCTATTATTTTGCTACTAAAATATGAGCCAGTATATAACGGCGACTATATGTCAGGCGGTAGTATTAGTTTTGCACTTCCACTTAGAATTTATGTATATTATATAATTCAAAGTTCACTTAATTTTTATGTTATATTTTAAATAACAACATTTTTATATTATTTATAATCCGCTTCATCTTTTAAATTTTCTTCTCGCTTTTTATTAATAGTGCTTTCATGATACAGGAACAAGTTTTAAGAAGGAATCATCAAGCGAAAATGTCCGAGTTGAAAAGTAAATTCGAAGCGGAATTAGAACAAGATAAAAATAGAACCTCAACCGATGAGAAGACGTACGATAAATTAAGATGCGAAAAAAGATTATTAGAAGACAAGTATAGATGTTTAAAGGAAAAATACATTAAATTAAAAACGGAAATTAGGCTTACAATGGAAAAAAGGATTAAGCGAAAAGAACAAAGTACAACTACGAATACGACGGGGTCTGAAACTGAACAAAGTAATTCTAATAACAAAGACAGGTATGTATCTATTATATACCCATTTTTGTATTTTGTGCGCCATTAATAAGATCGAAGTGTCGAAGTATGATACATCTACATTTTTACTTTTCATTGGATATCATAATTTGGAATTTTTGAAACTCAATTTTATTTTCTAATCAGCTAGTATATTATAGCACGTCTAGGAAGTATGTGGAATTCAAAAATAGCTATACAAATATAATAAATTCTATTTAGATAATTTTTTTTCATAAATTTAATTAATTAATTAATTTGCTTGGTAATATACTGGCCATTTAGCCTAAATGTGTGTAATCTATCAAGAATGCTTAAAATTGAATGTCTCAGTGACAAGTTTTGTCCTAAAACTTTGATTTCTGTACAGTAGGTCTATCTTTGCTTAAAATCCGCCATCTTTCATCACCCAACCAAGTTCTTAAGTAATGAAAACATTTTCAAAACTGTCATTCCAAATTACTTAACAAAATTTAAGTCTACCCTTCGGTAACCGCTGGCATCTTCATCGGTTTTCTTGCTCTTTTCTCTCTACGCTATGTAAGCTTGGCGAATGGTTTTGCAAGCAATTTTAAAACATACGAGGGTTGTCTGAAAAGTTTCCGACCTAACAAAGATACTAGACATTTTTTCTTCAAATTAATTTTTATTTTTCTACGTAGTCTCCTTGTAAGGCTATACACTTCTCCCAGCGATGCTCCCATCTCTTCAACCCGTCCAAATAGTACTCGGCGTCTTTCTCTGCAAAATAGTTGTTTACGAAGGTGATGGCCTCCTCATTCGACGAAAATATCTGTCCTCCCAGCGCGACTTTAGCTTAGGGAACAAAAAAAGTCGCTTGGGGCTAGATCTGGTGAGTAAGGAAGGTGGTCAAGCAGTTCAAACCGTAATTCGTGGAGTTTCGCCATGGCAACCGCTGAGGTGTGAGACGGCGCATTGTCTTGGTGAAACAAAATTCTTTTTTTCTGCAAATGTGGCCGTTTTCCGCAATTTCTTTCTTCAGCTTGTCAAGTCATGATGCTTAATATGTTCCTGTAATGGTTGTTCCTTTTTGAAGATAATCGATTAAGATAACTCCATGACTATACCAGAAAACAGTTGCCATCACTTTCCCAGCCGAAGGAACAACCTTTGCTTTTTTTGGAGCCGATTCCCCCTTCGCAGTCCATTGCTTTGACTGTGTTTTTGTTTCTGGAGTATAATGGTGTATCCAAGTTTCATCTACAGTAATTAATCAGCACCAAAACTCTGATTTATTGCGCCTAAACTGCGCCAACAGAGAGTTGGAAATGTTCATTCGAACACGTTTTTGGTCCAAAGTGAGCAAACGCGACACCCAACGTGCGGACAGCTTTCTCATGCCTAAATCTTGATTCAATATGTGACAAGCACGTTCTTTGGACATGTTTATACCCTCTGCTATCTTACTAATTTTAATTCGACGGTTGTCTAGCACCATTTGGTGAACTTGAATGATATTATCGTCTCGAACGTTCATCGTCACCCAAGCTGGTACGGCCACGTTTAAATTCAGCAGCCCAAAATTTCACGGTGTTAAATGATGGTGCAGAGTCCCCGTACACAGCGTCCAACTCGTCTTTGATTTGCGTAGGCGTATTGCCTTTCAAAAACAAATATTTAATGACAGCTCGATACTCGATTTTTTCCATTTTCATAAAAACACTCACATCGACTCACTGAAATGGTTGTCAAACAACTGCGCGTCCAAAATGGCTGAAATTTTAGTGGGTACCTTTCAAATCATGCGCAAACACATTCCCCAACTTTTGTTTACGAGTGCTGCCATCTTCCTTCATGTTGAGGTCGAAAACTTTTCAGACAACCCTCGTAAATCGTCGATTTGCTTAGTTTCGATAATTTTACAAATTATGACACTTTCCCCATGCCATAACTGATAAAGTTGACGTCTTTTTTCTACCTGCATCATTGTCTTCAATATTCTTGAGTGTGTGTTCTACATGAGCATACCTAACGAATTATTAATTTTTTGTAAAAATTTAATGGAAAACCGTCAGATCCTAATGGACATTTACTGTAAATAGTGATTAAATTAGCAAAGGATTATTAAACACAATATTAGTATACAGATATCAGCATTTGTTTAAATTTTCTTGCATATAATTTTATAGATTGATTCTTGGCTGTATTAAAAAACATCGAACTATACCAAAAATTTTTGAGGGTAAAAGTAGATGGCGTATTACTGGTGAATGTTCTATTTAATTTGGAAATCTTTAATACTGGACTCACCTAAGTTTTGTTTACAGAAAAGTTGTTGATAAACCACCTACTCCGAAACATGTAAAAAACTTAACTGAAGAACCTAGAACAAAATCCGAAACTAGAAATGCAAAACAAGCTTTTATTCAAGATATAGACACTTCCTTAAGTGACAATTGTTATCAAAGCGATGACAAAACCAATCAAAACGATAGCTCAGACAGCACGTATCCTGGGAAAAGTCGAAAAAAGATATTTTCCAGGTTAGTAGATGTATCCACTTTTATACTGCAATAGCTTCTTAATAACTATTGTACAGAATCTTTTAAAAAGGATATATTAACATAACTTTTCCGTTGTTACTATGCATAGGCATTCTATGGGTTATTTTTCTAAAGGGATCTCTTTATTAATATTTTTGTAGATTAAAAAGTTCTTCTACATCTAGAATTAACAATAACGCAAAATCTCGAAAACCACAAAGGTCTTGTTCTCCAGTAGAAAATCTTCGTAGGCAACTACAAAAGTTGGAGGATTTAGAAGATCAATTTCCAGAAAATGCTCAGGCCGATACTTATCACTTAAGGTTTGTAAAACTATTCCAACAAATTAAATATGAAATTCTTATCTATGATTAAACACTTTAAAAATGTCAATATAAACACTTTTAATTTTATAATTTTATTTGAATTTTTAAAATTTTCAAACCTACATATTGTGGCGTTTTTTTTTAATTAAAAAATGGGATTGATTTATTTTTTTAAATGATTTATTTTTACTAAACAAACAAATTAACAAAACACCAACTATTTACAATAAGATTTATATGTGACTTCCTTGAGTCATGAAGAAGCTAGGGTTAGTATATTAAGCAAAGTGCAGATTCTGTGAGGAACAGGGCGAAATATTAATACATATACTCTCGGAAGGCCCTGCCTTGCAGAATTCTAGGGCCAGATACCTAGGAGCACATGAAATAGAAGAGGAGGATTTGCCTGATTTGAAGCCCGACGATGTCCTAAACTTTCTTAAAAAAATAGGACTAGAAGAGCTGCCCTAAGTCTGAAAAAATATCAGACCCATGGCAAGCAAGGGGGGATACAATAGATCCTATAGATCGCAGTGTACTTATCACCCCTAACTCCATACATAACTGGCAATGTTAAGATCAGAAGCATTTCTTTACTAAGGTTAAGGCAGGTAAAGCGCGTATTACACTATGCAATTAGTTGCTGCAACTTATTGCTTCAAATAGTGGCGCAAGAAATTGCCGGAAAGGGTGGTATTTACACTGTGCAATTTTCACATGCAGTTTTTAAAGCTGAAGGTTGACAAGTGACAGAAATCTTCTCTAAATGTCAACTTACACAAGTCCATAAAGAGATAAAGATGAAGCAGTTTGTTGATTGAGGTTAGGGAAAGGTTAAGTTCCCCCTTTCTTACGGGGGCACTTTCCCGTAAAAACTTCAGCTGTTCGAAACACCACAAATGGCTTTTATAAAGCGACTCTTCAGCCATTCCACTTGCCAAACATTTTTTGATATTCGAAACCTCTTTTAGAAATTGCGTTCTGAGAACATGGATCTTCTTCCGTACCTCGTCTTCAGTAAAGTTTACACCTGTAATCTCTTGTATGGAAGTTGTGATTTCACTAATTGCTTCATTTCTTTTATTTTTGTTTCTATAATCTGGGCTTGCCACCACGTACAAGCAAGGGTAATTCTCATATAGAGTAATTAAGAGGCTTGTCTGGTCCCTGCTGAATTGTGGCATGTTTTCTTAAGTATTTAAACTCAGAACAATACGTCTTGCTTTGTACTTAACCAACTTCTGATCTGAACAAAAATTCCCCGCCGTTACTGGAAAGCGGTTATGTTCAAGTTGCTACTGACATTTGAAGTTTATGATCGACATATACATTGACAGTCAAACCAAAAGTCACCAAAAAATTACTAGAATTGCAAGCAGCCTGTTGCAAAAAATAGAACATGTTCTATTTCATGCAATTCGTTGCGCATGTTCTGAAATTGCATGCAACTACCGTATTACACTATGCAACAAAGCGTCTTGCATCAAATTGCAGCAACTAAATGCATAGTGTAATACGGGCTTAAGAGATCTCTTCTGGTCGTAGGTTCCCAAAAGTATCTTAGCTTGTCTCAGTCCTTCCAGCTGATTCCAGTACTGGATTTTTCCCTCCACATTTCTTTTCTTAGTTTTTCTAAGGTTGCGCTACTGCTGATTCCATAGGAGGGAAGTTAGAGAATGTTAAAGGCTAAGTGAGATCAAAAGCACTTAAAAGATGGATGAAACTTTTGAAATGAGGCAAAAGCTGCTCCTCAGATATAAGCGAAATTTTGTTGCGCTTAAAAGGAGAAATATTTAGGAAATACTGGAAGAACCTGGTCAGACCGGTTCTTGGGGATGTGTGAGGAGTTTATGAGTCAAAAATTTCCATAATCTTGCCAATAATTGAAAGAAAAAACGTAGGGCTATATATGAAGGTTTTTTTTTTACTTTTTAGATGTAGAATGAATATGGATAATCAAATACTTTGGATAAGTTTTTTTTTAAATATTACCGAAACACCTGAGAATTATGGTAACAAAAATATTTTCAAAAAAATGTTTTTCTGATTGGAATGGTATAGAGTATTATCTCCTTAGATATCATGTGTCGTAACACACCGAAGAGAAATATGGAACAAACACGACCCAAAACAATGTTAAAAATCCAATGAATACAAAAAATTATTACCCCTCATGTTAATTTTCCCATTTTCAAAACATTTAAATTTAAAGTTAAATTCATTTCACTATCTCTTGACATTTTTTAATAATTGTATAAAACTTCACGCATACAAACAAGTTATAAGAACAATAAAAAATGGGATGTTTTTCGATAATCGTTTTTTGATAAATAATAACGTGTCCGCATGCGGTCAGACGTCCGGCGCTCAAAGTGTAAAAGATTTTAAATATGTCGGTTCAATGTACTCCTTAGTGTAGTAAAACTCATTTTCGTCATTTTTGAGTGATTAATTTAGTGTTACTGTTCGGTTTCTCGCGTAATATTAACATTTAGTGCATTCTTAATATTTAAAACGGTTTCGTAAAGTAACTAAAGTGAAATTATAGTACAAAACGAGTAAAAAGTGTCTTTTATATGTGTCTTTATGATGATGAATTTGATGTAATTTTACTGATCATTTTTTGACAAAAACTAAACCATTTTTTCTTATTTGCAAGCACTTTAAGGAAACACCACCCACACACTCAGAAAAGAAAAACCTTTTGCTCACATTTTAATGATGTGTCCAAAACATTAGAGGATGGTGAAAATTTTGGTACTTAAATTGTATTAAAAAATTTTTTTTTACTTGGATCGTTTTTGTACTTTTTTTGTGTATTTAGAATATTTTTATTTATTTTCTTTTGTGTGATTTTTTTTGTAATGCTTTCGTTAATTTCCATTAAAACGTTAACAAACCCTGCATAAGACAAATAAATATTTTTTTTCTTTAGTAAATAGAAACATAACACATTAAAACTTTAAAATTTGTGCTCTTCATATATTAAATGCAATCTTATATCTAATAAATGTTATCTGCCATTTATATGTAGTATAAAATTCACCTTCAAATATGTAAATAGGAAATTTTGAATAAAATAGCGACGTCTATTGTTGCTAAGCGGTTGCTAGGGAAGCCGTGCGTTTATTTGACCGTGCGTAAAGAGATACGTTACATAGGTTGTAGATTATGTGTTATCGACGGTTTAAAGGGGTGGTCGTAGGTAAAATAATTTACCTCGCAGGTAACACTCACTCTTTTTAGATATCCATTTTCTGATGGTCAAAAATTCGAGGGCAGCTCTGAATTGGAATTTTTTCGCCATCGAATACATCTAGAACGGGATTCCATAAAGAGGGCCAAAGAAAGTTTAAGGAGTCAAAAAAGTTTGTTCCAGCAAAGACAGAAGGAACTCAAATTAAAACATGGCACCATGGCCAGTTATACTTTACAACAACTTTGTCAGGTAAAACTGATGCTTTATATATTTTTTTAAGAAATTGAAAGATATTTATAAGTATATAAAAATGTCCGTACTTTTAGGAGGAAAAAGAATTGACTGACATGGAAGTTAACTTACACAGGACACGTAGTCTTTTAGGAGAAAAAGTAATTCGTTTACGTCACCTTGAACAGTCTTTGCAACGAGCCAATGTACAAAACGATCAGAACCACGAAGATGCCACTTTAAGTGACATTTCGTCTCATAGTGCCAGCTCAGGTACATTCAATAGTTTAATCAATCTTTCTCTACAAGATCACAAACGATCAAGTACTATTCCATTACATATATTATATACAGTGTGTAAAAGCCAAATGGAATAAATTCATTATTTCGGTTACTGTACATATTTATAAAAAATCCCGAAACACGTCAAATTTAAATTATAACTTGACATTCTTTAACGTGAAAATGCAACCCCTACCTTCAACCCCCTTAGAATGACAGGTACAACCCCCAATTTTTTAAATGGGAAATATAGGCTTGTGATATATCATTTGAAAGGTCTCTTCATTCTCTATTCAAAAATGTTATTGTTTTTAAATTTGATGCAAAAATTAACATAAAAAAATTAAAATCATGTTGTTACCGAAATTCGCTAAAATATACTCGAAACTTATTACAATATACTTAAAACTTATTTCCCGTTTAGGTCTTGATAATGAGAAAGTGAACAAAAACCATAGCAATGTGGTTTTTAGATGGTAACCATTAAAAAACTTTAAAGAATTTCCGTGGCAACGCTATTTTAACAAGCAGTAGTACATTGTTTTATATTTAAGTTGTCATTGTTGTAATTTAAGTATAAAGTTTGTTCAATTCAATTCTGAAAAATGGTTAGATTAACGGAAATGCATAAAATAACAGTTTTACAAATGATTGGTTACGGAGATAACATCCGAACACAACAGGAAGTAACTCGCCTATTTCATGAGAAATTTCCTAATTTACCGCCTATATCCCAAGGAACAATAAGTAAAATAGAAAAGCAGTTTCGCGAGTTTGGTCATGTAAGGCAGATAAAAAAAGCAGCTGCCAATGCACTGAGTGATGAACTCAAATTAGATGTGTTGCTTGAGTTTCAGGAAAACCCACATACATCGAGTGGACAGGCATCCACTACATTCAATGCTATTCAATTCATCGATAGTAAACATATTAAAAGAAAATAAATTGCATCCGTATAAGATGATACCTACTCAGGAGCTCATGGAAGACGATTTTGACAGGAGAACTTTTTTTTGTGAGCAAATGATGGACATGTTGGATAACAATATTATCCAATTAGAAGACGTTATGTTTTCTGATGAGTGTACTTTTTTACTTAACGGTCATGCTAATCGGCAAAATTGCCGCTACTGGTCCACGGAAAATCCTCACTAGATGAGAGAAGAACACACTCAATACCCTCAAAAGGTTAATGTTTGGGCAGGGATTGTAGGGAACAATATCATTGGTCCCTTTTTTATTGAGGGCAACTTGAATGGCAACAATTATTTGGCACTACTTCAAAATGATGTCATTCCAACGTTGGCAAATTTATATCCTGATTCAGGTAACCCTCAAATTCCAGCGGATACGATATGGTTTCAGCAGGATGGAGCACCACCACATTACCAACTTAATGTCCGGCAGTACCTCGATACAATATTTCCCAATCGGTGGATAGGGAGGCGAGGATCGATTGAATGGCCAGCGCGATCACTTGATTTTACATTATTAGATTTCTTTTTATCGGGATATGTGAAGAACCATTTGTACAAAACTAAACCTTCTGATTTAAATGACTTAAAAGAACGAATAACGCTTGCGATTAAGTCGATCACGCCTGATATGTTAAATAATGTTAGAAGACAGTTTTATTTGAGATTAGGATGTTGCCAAGACGTTCGCGGAGAACATTTTGAACATCTACTTCATTAACATTCATAGTTCTTTTTCGTGTTCTACATTTTATTACGTTCTGCATTACATTTTAGTTTTTGATTGTATTGTAGCGAATTTCGGTAACAACATGATATTAATTTGTTAATTGTTAATTTTTGCATTAAATTTAAAAACATTAACATTTTTGAATAGAGAATGAAAAGACCTTTCAAATGATATATCACAAGCCTATATAGTTCCCATTTAAAAAATTGGGGGTTGTACCTGTCATTCTAAGGGGGTTGAAGGTAGGGGTTGCATTTTCACGTTAAAGAATGTCAAGTTATAATTTAAATTTGACGTGTTTCGGGATTTTTTATAAATATGTACAGTAACCGAAATAATGAATTTTTTCCATTTGGCTTTTACACACTGTATAATATATTTTCAATGTGATTTCAATACAAAAATTATTACTTTTTATATTATTACTTCCCAGATTTTTCTTTCCTTAAAATGTCTATTAGACTATCATCAGGAAAATGAAAATCAAAGTTCTAATTAGTTAAATCTTGACTGAATATCGTTGATAAGTTATGGACCAACTTCTGATTTTTCTATGCCTGGCAATTTTATCATTCATACAAAATGTTTATTTATATGGAATAGGGAAAGATCAAAATCCCACTAGATTCTTGATATAAATAACAATTTCGTGGGTTTTCTAAATACGAGGGTTGTCTGAAAAGTTTCCGACCTCAACATGAAGATAACAGCACTCGTAAACAAAAGTTGGGAACTGTGTTTGCGCATGCTTTGAAAGGTACCCGCAGTTGTTGTTTGACAATCATTTGAGTGAGTCGATGTGAGTGTTTTTATGAAAATGGAAAAAATCGAGTATCGAGCTGTCAGTAAATATTTGTTTTTGAAAGGCAATACACCGACGCGAATCAAAGACGAGTTGGACGCTGTGTACGGGGACTCTGTTCCATCATTTCCCAAAGTGAAATTTTGGGCTGCTGAATTTAAACGTGGCCGTACCAGCTTGGGTGACGATTAACGTTCAGGACGTCCAAAAACTGTAACCACTGACGATAATATCGCTCAAGTTCACCAAATGGTGCTGGAAACCGTCGAATTAAAATTAGAGAGAGCAGAGGCTATAAACATGTCCAAAGAACGTGTTTGTCACATATTGAATCAAGATTTAGGCATGAGAAAGCTATCCGCGCGTTGGGTGCCGCGTTTGCTCACTTTGGACTAAAAACGTGTTCGAATGAACATTTCCAACGCTCTGTTGGCGCAAAAAATCAGAGTTTTGGCGCCGATTAATTACTATAGATGAAACTTGGATACACCATTATACTCCAGAAACAAAAACACAGTCAAAACAATGGTCTGCGAACGTAATCGGCTCCAAAAAAAGCAAAGGTTGTTCCTTCGGCCGGGAAAGTGATGGAAACTGTTTTCTGGGATAGTCATGAAGTTGTCTTAATCGATTATCTTCAAAATGGAAAAACCATTACAGGAGCATACTACGCATCATTAAGTAACAAGCTGAAGACAGAAATTGCCGAAAAATGGCCACATTTGCAAAAAAAAAGAATTTTGTTTCACCAAGGCAATGCCCCGTCTCACACCTCAGCGGTTGCCACGGCGAAATTCCACGAATTACGGTTTGAACTGCTTGACCACCCTCCTTACTCACCAGATCTAGCCCCAAGCGACTTTTTTTGTTCCCTAAGCTAAAAGTTGCGCTCGGAGGACAGAGATTTTAGTCGAATGAGGAGGCCATCACCTTCGTAAACAACTATTTGGAGAGAAAGACGCCCAGTACTATTTGGACGGGTTGGAGATATGGGAGCATCGCTGGGAGAAGTGTATAGATTTACAAGGAGACTATGTATAAAAATAAAAATTAATTTGAAAAAAAAATGTCTAGTATCTTTGTTAGGTCGGAAACTTTTCAGTCAACCCTCGTAATATACCCAGTTGAACCTAACTTTTTTTTAATTTTGAGTTGAATTTTGTAATTAATTAAATAATTCCTTTTAAAGAAACGTTCAGTTTTAAAATAGGTATAAGTTCAACAGAATTCGCTACTGGAGATTACGCCAAAGGTATTTTGAATAGAGAAAAATTTCAAGAATCTTCTGAAATTATCCAAAGTTTGGAAAATTTGAATTCGGAGATCAGAGAAATATGGGATGTTCTTAGGAAACAACAACAACAAACCAATATTCAACAAAGTAAGTAAATCTTTTTTTTACAATTTTTCCACTTTTAAGTAATATAAAGGTGACTACTATATAGACCTAATATTAGAGGAGATGGAACTATTTTTATACTTGCTCAAACATTACCTATTATTAAATTTATTGTATTAACTCCTACTTTTTGAAAGTCCATCTTATTAAGACTAATAAAAAACTCTTCGTTTCAACGTAACTTTCAAGTTTATTTGAAAAATATGTTTTAAATCACAATGACGGCCGTTTCGCTAAGAAGCATCGTCAGATTGACATTTAAGTTACATTTTGTTTGTTTGATGCTTTTTATATATTCCTTATCATGAAGTGGCATCCATTTATATGCAAACTCAATGTGTGCTATTTTTTGCCGAGTTACTGATTCGACCCTTCCTGGAATGGCTGATGGAATAATGAAAGGAATATCACTTATCGGTAGATTTAATTTTCTTTTTGCAATTTAAACTACATGACCTTACTTCTATATTCTCTGCTGAAGCAATTGCAATTGTTTAAGCTCTCGAATTTATTGAACATCAACATAAAAATTCAATAATAATATCAGATTCTTTATCAGTACTCACAAGTATAAGTCAACCTTTTATTCCAAAAATCAAACTGTTTATAAATAGACTAGCCCAAAGAGGATTTAACATAAAATTATTTTGGATAAAAGCTCATATAGGACTTCGACATAATGAACATGTGGACAGTTTAGCAAAAATAGCAGCTGAGAAGGGACAATATAAGAATAACAAGATTACCATTAATGAATGCATTAATCAAAACAAAATTAATTTGAAAGGAAGATGGAAACAATTATGGTATGAATATTGCATAAACAAGCCTACAAGATACACGCTTCTATGTCCAGAAATTCCCAATAAACACTTGTACATCTCAGTAAAATCAATGTAGTTGATTCGAACTTGTGCGACAGTTGCAATTGTATATCTGACTTGGATCACATTTTCTTTGCGTGTACAAAATATTGTTACGTTCTAGGGGTTCAAAATAAAATCACTGCTGAACGAAAAGTCTAATTTATTTACACACTACAAACTAAACGAATTATAACTAAATAACTAAACTAACTATAACACACTAATTTATGTACAACAATTAACTTCGATTTATATTCACTATTTATTTTAACTTCGTAGATCGCTCGAATATTTCGGACTGTCGCTGTAAACTTTTTACTTTTCTTCTTCTCCGGTCCGCCGTATCTCCGCTTATATATACCTGTCCACCGCTTCGATAAGATCTTTCTCGACGCGCTTATAAAGGAAAGAATTTTCTCGATTGTACGCGCGGTGACTAGACTATCGGGAATCAGGGCGACAGGGGCGTACTAGGGGAGTCTCGCTCGTTACAATATACTCAATATAGAGAAAACATGTTTCTGGAACTAATAAAAAACAATATTCTCCCTCCTTTCAAGCTAGCACCTGCTAGCATTGAATAAGCTGCCTGTATACAACTTATTACTAGGATTTATCAAGGGGTGCAATTTAAAACTGTAGTAGTAAATGTAATTCCTCCGTTTTAACCCTAAGTCATTATTTCCTACGTTACCGTGGTCCACCCTTTCTGTAAGTTAGCCACCCTGACAGACCCCTGGGTGTGAAATGTTTACCCTTATCCTATCCAAAAATAAATAAATACTAGTCTTAATACTAGAGTTACTGGCTATATGGACATAGTCCCGCGGCCAAAAAAAAACAAAAAAAAACCTTTTGGTTATTACCTGACGTAAGTCACCGGTAAAGTAAATTCATACTTATACCGTTCTGACTTAAGGACTTCGATTATATTGCCTCCAATAAATCTTCCTACCGGCCGGCAGACTCCGTCCAGCTTCAGACAGGGCCGGAGTATGTAATAAAAAAAGTAAATTCCACCCTGTTCCGTTCAAATTTTATAGCAGGTAACACCTGGCTAAAGCGCCGGTCGGCAATATGGGGCAAAAGGGTCGTTTATAGGCTTTAAGAAGTGAGAACGGAATAAGTATGAATGTACTGTACTTGAAACCTTATTTTTTTATCAACCCTAGCGTCATCTATAACAATATAGCAAAAGTTTCAATAGCCAATTATGCAGAATACTTTTTTGGTCATATTTTAGTTATTTCACATTGAATATATTCAGGAATGCATTATATATTATAAAAAAATGTATTATTTCAGTAATTCCACCTCTAGTCTATCCAGATTTGGGATGGCCAGTTTTAGCCGCTTCAACAACAAACGTCCAACCAGCACCACCGTCGATACCAACGTTGGCAGATCGTCTTCATAATTACCGCCAACATTTAGCATTAGCCAATGCGCAAAGTACCGTAGTTACTCACGCCACTCAAGGAGCAACTACTACATTAGTTGAAAGAACCCGAAACTTAAGGCATTGGTTGAAGCAAGCAAGTATCGATACAGGAGGAAGCGAGAATAATAAACCGCAAGCGACACTATGAGATTATGATGCCAAAGCAAACGGTTCGGATTGAACTGGTACCACACGGTTTTGTAATTAATAATAAATTAGTTCGAATGGTGTGTAATGACAGCGTGTATTCTTAAATAGAGAGGTACTTTTTATTGCGGTTGGTTTTAGATTACTAATTTAGAATTTATAATATTGTAAAAGTAATCTAGTTTTCCTACCAAAGAGGACTTTCGCGGGTGTCTGACCCGTAGATTCGTTGACAGCCGATCGGATAGCCATTAAAAATAGCGGAATATGTTTATCCAAATCTTTCTGATGTTCTGAGACCACTTTCGATAAATAATTTGCAATGGTTCGGTTCATTCGTTCAACCATTCCATCAGACTGTGGATGCATCGCTGTGGTTCTAGTTTTATGGATACCTAATCGTTTGCAGACTTCTTGAAATAGCTTGCTTTCAAAATTTCTTCCCTGATCTGCGTGCAGCTCCAACGGTACCCCAAAACGGCTAATGAACTCGTTGACCAGAATATCGGCCACGGTAGGGGGTTCTTGGTTGGGAACAGGGTAGGCTTCCACCCATTTAGAAAAATAGTCCATCACAACGAAGATGTATTTATTTCCAACCTCACTGGTTGGTAGTGGCCCCAACACATCTACGGCGATTCTTTCGAATGGACTTCCGACAAGGTATTGCTGCATCTCTGCTTTAGGTTTCGATTAGGTCCATTGCTAGCAGCACACGTCGTGCATTTAACATCGTTGAAGCAATTAACCCAATAAAATCTATCCCGGACTTTTTACAGCGTCGTTGTAGTACCTAGGTGTCCTCCAGATATGTCATCATGAAGTTGTTTTAAAATTTCCGGCACCGTACTACTTCTTGGGACCACAATTTGTTTCTTGATTTCTGAGCCGTCAGGATTTTCAACTATCCTTTTAAGGAGTCCTCCGTCTAAAGTCAAAGAATTCCATTGGGCCCAATAGGATTTTAAGACCGGAGAGGACGATGATACCTCTCGCCATAGGAGACGCTGACCCGTTCTTTTCCATTCTAGGATCTTCCTAATAACGTGATCGTTGTTTTGTTCCTCCTCCATTCTGAAGCACAAGTCGTCTGGCACCACTTTTATTAGAGCGAGCTTCTCGTTTTGTTCGAGTCGACTGCAATTTGTGCAATTAGGTGGGCATGGCCTTCGAGAAAGTGCATCAGCGTTACGGTGCTTAGTTCCAGGTCTATGTTCGATTTCAAAATCGTATTCCTGGAGTTTTTCCAACCATCTTGCTATCTGCCCCTCTGGATTTCTAAAGCTCAGTAGCCACTTTAAACTGGCATGGTCTGTTCTAATTAGGAATCTTTTGCCATATAAGTATTTGTGGAAATGTTCCACACACTTCACAACTGCGAGGAGCTCACGTCTCGTTACACAATAGTTTCTTTCGAATTTTGATAATGTCTTGCTAAAATATCCTAGAACTCTTTCATTTCCGTCTTGAAGTTGTGAAAGTATAGCTCCGATTCCCACATTGCTAGCGTCGGTATTCCAGAATAAGTCTACCCTCAGGAGGAGGGTAAGCGAGTACAGGGGCCGAAGTCAATTCTTTCTTTAAAAATTCAAAAACCTTTTGACATTCATCACTCCAACAAAAAGTCTTATCTTGCTCAGTTAGTAAGGGCTTGGCGATGTCTCCAAAATTTCTAACAAATCGTCGGTAATATGAGCAAAGACCCAGGAAGCTGCGAAGTTGATGCTTATCAGAAAGGACCGCCCACTCTTGAACGGCTTGAATCTTGGCGGGGTCTACAGTAACGCCATCCTTGCTTACAACATGTCCCAAATAACTGACCTGTCTCTGGAGCAAGTTACATTTCTTAACTTAAATTGGCCTGTTTCAGTCGTCGAAAAACTTCTTCTAGGTTAGCCAAATGTTCCTTAAAAACCTTACCCATTATAATGATGTCATCTAAGTAGACCAAACAAGATTCCCAGGATAAACCTCGAAGAATAGTTTCCATCAACCTTTCAAAGATAGCAGGAGCATTGCATAAGCCAAATGGAAGGACGGTAAATTGCCACAAACCTGATCTACTAGTAAAGGCGGTCTTCTCTTTATCAGAAGGATCAATTTCAACCTGCCAGTATCCGCTCTTTAAGTCTAACGTAGAGAAAAGGGTAGATCCACCTAAGGCGTCGAGGGCATCATCAATCCTCGGAAGGGAATAACTACCAACCTAAAATAATTATAAATCATATCAAGTTCCTGTCAAAATCTTCTTCCTCATTCACGGACTCTACCCTTTATGGCAAGCAGCTACATCAAAATACATGCATTCCTCTCGCTTCTGTCACAATCATCCGTCACATTCATCTGTCACCCGTTACAATATTGAAAATTAATTATCAAATGAAGAACCCAAAATCAATATTACAAAATTGACTTAGGGTTTTTCATTTGAATTTTCCCATCATTTCCATAAATTACAATTGAAAACTCATCTCTCGGCGAAGCCACCAATTAAAATAGTATCATCTATGCTATTTTTCATAATACACTTTGCACACCATTTCCTAGCGATAGTTATGATTTACACAGATTTATGATAACTACTTTACTACTTTATATATGACATATTTGTGTTATATATTTTACTGTGATCTTATTTGTACATTTTTATTTTTTCTATTAGTAATCTGTAGAAAGTATTATTCACTATTAATTAATTTCAGGTTAAAGTTTTAAATTTATTTAACATAACTGAAAAGTTATATTCGCATAACAATACTCTAAATTATTCATTGCAATTTTATGATACAGTATATTTTATTCCATTTTAAAATTTTACTACAACTTCACTGTACTTGTAAATTTTATTAAAGAAGGCTTACAATTTTGCAAATTATCAATGAAGCAACATTTTTGAATTTTTTTTTAAAATATGTGTAATGGAGCAACTTTCTGTACATTATTAAAATACACGGAATCCATTTTTTGTCATAAGGTTATAGTTTCCAAAAAATCGTGCCTTAATTTTGTGCCACATTAAATAATTTAGAAAACATATTTTTTAAGTCTACAATGTTGATGCCAAGATAGTACGAAATAATCAGCGATGAAATATTTGAAAAAAGATTATTACAATCGTGCTGCGAATTGTCCGCCAATCTCTGTTGTGTTATATCTTCGGCAGGGATAACTTCTTTAGGTTCAACTCCTTAGACCCTTTAAGGCGTCCAAGATGACTTCGTAAGTTTCTTGATCGCTAGAACGGTTATTCATAGTAAAAATAATAAAGCAATGCTTTCATGAGTTTCAATGTTTTTTCTAGTACTGGTAACTGATGTTGATAAAAATTCTATTCTATATTTTTTGTACTTTGGATAGCACTCCCTTAGTATCGGTCATTTTGTCCCTACTTAATACACTTCTGAAACTACAAATATTTCTACGATAGTATGATGTTAAATCTGCCTTTTTTTGTGAGTCCTTGGTAGTTTCCTTTTACGAGTAAATGGTGTGATGGTGGTTTTTGCCGAGTTAATGCTCAGCTGCATTGAATTGCATCATTTTTCTAAAAAATTTAGGCTTCTGTGGACGTGGTCGTATAATATGCCTTTGGCGATCATGAAAATGTCATCAGCGTATGTTCTCTGTATCTGTAATTTTGGAAGGGTGGGTCGCCCCACTGCACTTAGGCCACATTTGGCCCATTGTGCGTCCTTCTGAGATTGAGCCTAACCTATTGGCTCGTATTGGCACCAGTTTTCTATGATATTGAGGGCCTCTTGCATTCTAGCACAGAGTGTTTCCTCAAACCTTCCTGTTTGCAGAATCACTAGGTCATCTGCATAAGCAATAGTGTAGAAGTTCTCACTGCTTAGGTGGTTGAGTTAGGAGTCTAAGACCAAGTTCCACAGTAGAGGTGAGAGCACCCCTCCCTGTGGACATCCTTTGACAACCCGGCCTCTTATAGTGACATCTTCCACGCTGATTATTATTGCTCTTTGGGAGAGCATGTTGTATATCCATCCAGTTACTGTCTGGGGAATGCCCCTTTCAGCAATAGCATTGGTTATTTTTTGGAAGGTGGTTTTTGTCAAACGCACCTTCGATATCTATAAATACGCCCAAGGTGGACTCTTTCTTGTTCAGCGATCTTTCGATGCGGCCGGCCATAAGGTGGAGGGCCGAATTTGTAGATTTCCCTGGGGTGTATGCATGCTGATTTGGATATAGTGGATTACGTGTAATCAATACATCTCTTATGTACCTTTCACATAGTCTCTCCAATGTTTTCATTGTGAACGATGTGAGACTGATGGGTCTGTATGCTTTTGGGATGGAATGGTCCAATCTTCCTGGTTTAGATATAAAGACTACCTTGACTTCTCTCCAACCTTTAGGAATGTACCTGAGTGCTAAAGAGGATCTGAGGATTCCTACCAGGTGCGGCATCAACACCTCCAAGCCCCACTGTAGTAGGGCTGGATAAATGCCGTCAGTTCCTGGTGATTTAAAGGGGGAGAAGCTCAGAATGGCCCACCTTAATTTGTCTTCTTCGACAATCTGGTTTGCTAGGGGTTTGCTAGGTAGCCATATTTTGAAGTCTGGAGTCGGGGAAGTGTGTTGACATTAGCAGTTCCAGGCTTTCCTTCAGGTTGGCGGTTTTTGAGCCATCCTCTTTGGTTAGTATGCCAATGTTACGGTAAGGGTCTTTCGAGAGAGCTCTCTGGAGTCTAGCTGCTTGTGGAAATTCCTCAATTTCGTCACAGTAGGTTTTCCAGGCTCTTCTCTGATTTTGTCTAATGACTTTTTTATACTCTTTGAGGTGGGACTTATATGTGTCCCAGTCCTCTTTGAGTTTGGTATTCTTTGCCTTGTTAAAAGATGTTCTCGCCGTTGCCCTCAGCCGATCCAACTCACAGCTCCACCAGGAGTTGATTGTACCGCTAAGTTCGACATTTCCGAGGGGGCAGGGCATTTTGAACATTTTTTGAAGTAATTTTGTTTCTCATTATTCTAAAATAATGAAATGTACATCTATTGTACTACTAACAGTGAGTTATTCCTCGTTTTTACTAATTTGTTTACATTAAAAACTCAGTATGTATGAATTCAAAATAACAAGCTCTTTTAAAATCTGTAAAAATATATAGAGTGTCCCATTTAAATTAAAGAAGTTGATGGCATTTCCAGTTAAACCGGAAGTATATTATTATCAAAAAAATGTACATCAGATGCGTTTCATAAATATCGTTCTTTTCGTTTAAAAGATATTTACTTGGTTCCATACTTTATCCCAACCCCGTATAAATATTTCCAGGACACCAAGTCAGGTAGTCAGTTTTGATGTTTTTCCATTTGGAATCTTACTTAGTAGGTTGGTTAGGTTAGTTTTGTATGGAAGCGCCAGCCTTCTCTTCCACTGCGGCAAGCCACCCCTGTAGTTTACAATTAACTGAACGTCCACATCTAACGAAGTGAATTATTTATTTAGATGAAGTTTCCTTAAGGCTATTTAGGCTCCATACGTACTCAGCTTATTTATTTACAGAGCAGGGCAATATCACAGTATATGTTTTCCGCATTTTCGTCTTCCACATTGCAGGAACGACAACCCTATGTGTCACTGAGATCTATCTTTATTAGATGCCAAACAGTACCCCGTTAGAATTTTCCATTCCACGATCTGCGATCTATCTGAGGGTTCGACAATAAACGCCTTAGAGTGAGCTAGCCCGGAAATATTTATCCAGTGCTGTAGAGTTTTTCTCGGTCCATTTCAAGCTTTTTTAGCAGTGTTATTGTTTTATATGGTTTTCTTTCAGTTTTTCCAGTTTGTACCCGCGGTTAAAAAATTGATTTATTCGGGATGGCATCGGCATATAATACAAGAATATTTTACTTTAATAACCTTCTTAGGTTATTATCATTTTTTCATAATTTTTTATCTGATTGTAAAATTATGGAATCTAATATTTTAAAATTAGACCTGAGTTAAATATTTACAAACTTTCTTTCAGATTTACTTAGTTTTATTTTGATATTTTTTGGTAAATTTTGGAAAATCTATAAAAATTATCATATTTTAAGGTTATTTCGAGATAAGACTGCAAATTTATTTTGATTCCACTGTATTTGTCAAACGGATCGTGGTTATCTCATTGGTTAAGATAAATAAATAAAGCCTTTTTTAATGAATATATTTCCCCTACTTGTTAACATTGTAAGAAGATATTATATAATTAACGTTAAGAGTTAAAATTTATTTATTCGAAATTTGTAAAAATATGTATTTAAAAACAATTTACAGTGTAAATCTTGTAATATTTTTTTCCATGATGTAGTTCTAAACTGTGTAATTGTTTTAAAAATTGTAATATGACGTTTACCTGATTTCTAGTCAATCAAAAATGGATCTAGATATAGAAATATGGTATCTATAATAATGATTTACGCTTTTAAAGTATTATGTATTTTAGGTGTTTAACTGTTTCCACTTATACAAATAATAATCGCACCTAAACATCATGTAGTAAATAGGTTTAAAAAAATTTAGAGTTTTCGAAATCGAAAGTGAAAATCTAATCTAATCTCTATTTCGAAGTATACCCACTTTTTAAATAATGGAATTCTGACTAGACTTTTTCAAATTTACTGAATTATTTCAGGCGGTGAAAAGTAAAGTGGTTTAAATCTATTTAAAGTACATTTGAGAAACAAAAGGTTTTACTGATAACACTTTATAAAATCAATATAATATTACATATTACATTAAATTGATTGTACTAACCCTTACTTTTTGGAAGTCCATCTTATTAAGGATAATAAAAAACTCTTCGTTTTAACAAAACTTCCAATATTTATTTAAAAACTGCTTTTTTAAAAGACTCAATGACAGCCGTTTCGCTAGACAACTAGCATCGTCAGATTGACATATTGAAGTAACTTCATAAACTTTGGTGTGTTTAAAAGATTTTTTTTTTAATTTTTTTTTTATTTGATTTTTTTTATTTTTTCAAAGTTTTTTTATAAAGTAAAATACAAAAATCCATGTCAATAAAAACTTGTTTGTTTATTCGAGCTTCTGAATATAAGTTAACGTCTTTAAACATGTTCTCAAGTCCCTTGTGTCTTTATATTTCTTTAATGTTTTGGAAATTCTTTCATCTAAAGTAATATAGGTTTTTTTGCGCCGCTTTCCTTCTAAATTTAAAGTAGATGGTTAGGTTAGGTTAGGTTAGGTTAGGTTAGGTTAGGTTAGGTTAGGTAAATCCTAAAGGATAATACATTTCTATTATGAAAATCGCAGAACGCAAACAGGTCGATTTCAGGTAAGAGCACAAAATGGCCGAGCGCAAAACGGCCGTATTCAAAAGAAGGAAATTAAAAAAAAATGTTTTGAAAAGGGATTTTAATCCCAAACAAACATTTATTATCGAGGGTTCCAAACTAAAAAAGGAATCAGTAGAGAGGTTGCAATAAAAAACAAATAAAACCGTACTGTATAATACACAGGCATTTTGTCAATAAAATACCTTATGCTGCAAACATTAAAGATGTGGGCGTGGACAACTGTTTAACTTATTTCAAATTTATTATTATTTAAACCGTGATTGGTTATACACAATAAAAAGGCCATCCTTAAAATTAATTCAATGCAAGCGATTTGAGTTTGAAAATGTATATGCTGTTCTGAAGCCGATAGTACATTTGGTACATAGATGGTTTGCCTTTACTATAGGATTTACTAGACTCACTTAATGCCTTGTCACTGAGACTTGTGCTACTATCTACACAGCCAATATAAGATAGTTATCATATACATCACTTTTCCATCTAACAGATTTTAATGTGGAGAAAACAGATTTCTTATTTATGTTGACTTACACTACTTTTCCTTTCACTGTCTCATTTATAGAAATTTATAAGAAGTGAGAATTTTTCACTCTCAAAAAGTAAAAAGCTTGGTCAGAACTATTTGTATCGCGCATTATAATCAAATTAGATTTATGTACTCTTAAGGGGAACCTAGTAATATAAAGAGGTTACTTATATGGGGCATTCCATCCTACCGATTGGATTTACATCTCCGATTTCGCTGAAATTTGGGCATCTTTTTGTACCCTTCGAAAAAGGTTTCTATAAATTTTTTCATTCAGCCAATCGAGGGATATGAATTTTGCAAAATTTCGGGTATTTTTTTTAAATAGCCATAACTTGGTGAAAAATTGTCCGATTTGGGACTTTTTCTTAATTTCCTGTCTTTTGATGAACTTTTTGAAAAATTTATTCAAAAAATTATTCATCATAAATTTGATTGTTTTTTTTTTCATTCCAAAGTTAAAACAAGAATTTTAAGATTGTTTGTATTCTTCAATTTTTTTTTAAATTCTCAAAAATTCTACTCTTCAAAATACAAATTTTAAGCCTAGTATCTAATGGGATAGTATTGGGTTATAATTTTTTTTAATTTTTAAATTATTTATTTTTTTCTTCAAACGTCAAATAATGATGACATTACTTATCTAACTTGATCCTGTCAAAGTTTGATATCTCCGCCGGCAGCAGTTTTTTTTCCCATTTCTTTACGGCGGAGGGAAAAATTTTGTCATGGCAAAGCAACCATACAAATGTCATTAACAACAATTAAACATCATTTTTATTTATAGTAATATTAAAAGTACAATGGACTGGGAAAGTAGTGACGTAGGTGCCAAACCAAATGATTCCAAACAACTTTTGGTGATGGTGTGTTCTATATGTGTTATTGACTATTTTCTGGATTTTTGGGAGTTAAATGCTGTTTTTCATTAGTAAGTTTTCATTTATATGTTTTACATACTACTAAACGAGATAAAAGAACTATTTCCATAAAAACATTATAACATAACCTTTAAAATTGTGCATTTTCATAAATTTTAAAAATACTTATTAAAAAATGGTTCCTTCTTTAAAATATTTTGCTTATATGTATTTTATTATGATACTTGCGTAATATTTTAATGTATAATAATAGTAACAAAAGTTACTTCTGGAGATTTATACTGTTGCCGTTTGGAATCATTTCGTTGACATTTCACTGTTCGACACCATGGAACACAAATTTTGACGTCACACTTTTCCTGTCCATTAGTTAGTTAATGAAGCAAATCCCACCGACGACTTAATTATTTTAATTTCTAACATCTAGACGACTTTGATAGTCACAGTTAATTTCGAGTAAAAATAGCGTATTGTACTATTTATGGTTGAAAATTGCTACGTTTGAAGAAAAAATAGTATGCTTTATGAGGCAAAGAAGCATGACTTTTTTTGACTTGTATAAAGTAATATACTATTTTTTCTGTTTTTTTCCATTTTTTGCCAGCTACCATGGTAAAGGACCTTGTGACGGTATAGGAGGAACACTAAAAAGAGGTGCAGTAGTGCAGTAAGAGCTAGTCTTCAGTTACCATTCAATAAACAAATTTCAAACCCCCGAGAGTTGTATCAATGAGCTGCGCAATCTAATAACTTGCCAAAAATCGACGTAAGATATTCAACTATTGCAGATTATGAAAAAGCTACAGAGAATGTAAATATACGTTATTCAAAAGCTAAAACTATCACAGGTACACAAAAGTATCATTGAGTTATACCAAATAGAGATGGATCACTCACAATGAAACTGATTTCTTGCTCAAATAAAACTTGTAAAATATTCAAACACCAGAAAAAAAAACAATTAAAAAAAAACCTTTAAAAATTTATAAATAAAATTTACCTTAGAAATTGAAATTTTGATGTATGATGTATGATTTTTCTTGAATCTCATCTAATAAATTCGCCAGTAATACACAAATAGTGAAAAAAAAAACAGAAAAAAAAATAATTAATTTAAAAATTTTAAAAAAGTTATAAACCATTCATATCTCTCGATTGGCTAACTGAAAAAATTTGAAAAAATTCATAGAAACCTTTTTCGAAGGGTACAAAAAGATGCCCAAATTTCAGCGAAATCGGAGATGCAAATCCAATCGGTAGGATGAGTTGGCATGGAATGCCTCTTATGCACAGCTTTAACTTAAGTCATAAAAAGTACTTTAATCAGTGAATGGGTGGTAATGATTGAACCACTTTCTTCTTACTGTGATAACAATTGTGTTTGATAGATTGATATGGATTCCTCCTTCACATCGAGTGTATTTTCGTATAGTTTAAAAAAAAGCAAATTATTTTCGTGTTATATAA
Source organism: Ophraella communa (assembly GCA_035357415.1). NCBI lineage: Eukaryota > Metazoa > Arthropoda > Insecta > Coleoptera > Chrysomelidae > Ophraella > Ophraella communa. The sequence goes on from CM068994.1 coordinate 4,238,203, forward strand.
CAGTACGTGGATTTTTGTTTGTTCAATATATCTATGAAAATGTGTTAGTAGAAGTATATAATATAATCTTGTGGAACTATTTCTTGGAATACTCAAAGAATTAAGAATTTTAAAAATTTCATTTGAGCTATGATTTTTTATTTAACTCAGTGATGCCAACCTAGGGAATTATTCCCTAGTTCTAGGGATTTTTTCCTACAATAGGGAAAAAGGGAATTTTATCTAATATCTAGGGAATTTTCAATGTTGGATTGTTTTCAGTTCAATTTTTAGAATTTCAGTCAATTTATCAATTTTAATCTTAAATTACTTAATTAGACTACAAATATGTTAAATGTTTATACAGGTATTTGTCTTTTTCTAATTTTTACAGCATCAGCATTAGCTGAAAGCCTTTTATTTCTTTGTTCATTTATGCCATGAGATTTTATTTTTATATTTGTTTTTATTTTTTTGTTTAGTTTAGAAACTTTTATTTTTGTTAATTCCTTTTTATGTATTTCCATTTATTTGTATTTTTTAAACTTTTGTGATAATAAAGTATTTTCGTACATTTATTTTTGTAATTAATTTGTATCTAGGGAATTCTACGGATTTTTTCACATAAGAATTGGGAATTTTCAGCGAACTGGGTTGGCAACACTGATTTAACTCTTAAATGTTGTTAGCTTGAGATAAATAATTAACTTAAAATTTCTCCATATGCATGTATCAGTTTAGAGTGTGTTGTTTTGCAGAACTAAGGTTTGTTAGTATTTTATTGCTAAATATGCAACTGAACTAGGCCATATGAGACCGTGTTTTTAAGTGTTAAGTTGAAAGTTCTTCTTCGAAACTTTCACGCTCCTTCAACTCTTCTACTATTCGGTCGATTTTAATATACTCTGCTCTTTAAATATCCCCATAAAAAAAAGTCTAACGGAGTCAAATCTGGAGACCTTGGTGGCCATTCGATAGGCCCCTTTCTAACCATAGTGTGGGGGAGGCCCTATTGGTACCATAAATCATTTCTATTTGGAAACAGCTGATTCAGCTGTGGCAACAGATAATTTTGAAGAAATTCCAGATAACTAGCAGCAGTTAGGTTTTAAATAGTAATAAACTTGTTTTTTATAATCTCTTCATATCATATTTTTTACTGGCAACAAAAGTCAAGTTTAATTTTTAAAATTCTGTATTTTTTCTTTTTAAATCAACCACACATTCACTACATTTTTTTGGGAAACTATAGATATAGGTGGTAGCCCTCCATCTTCCAATATGTGAAATCTAAATTGAGTGCATGATCTTAGAAAGACTGGGTAGAAAAGGGGGCGACTTTGCGGATAAGAAGGGTGCTACAGGGTGTAAGAAAATAAGATTCTTAAGGTAAAAGAAAAAAGCAACACAATAATCTAGGTAATCATTGAAAGATTTGTTACTCAGATATTTACAAAATATGTATTTAATGTATGCACATATGACTCCTTTAAGCAATCGACTGTTTTTTTTAATTACCTACCTTGCCTTATATCTAAAAGGTCTGACTGAATGTTTTTAGATGTGATACATATTTTGGATGTGCAGCCATAAAAGTTGCACTGTTGAGATGACTGTATTTTTAAAATGTTTTCCTGTCCTCTTTAGAAGTAAGCAAACATATATAATATTGAATCTCTCAAATAAACTTAGGTACATGTAATTGTAAGACAATTCTTCTGCCAACATTTTAGTACAACATAGTGCCAATATATAAAAAGACGTTTTATTTGTTTAAACAATTATATACATTATATTGTAAGAATTGTTTTATAAAAGTAAAATTTGTTTGCATCAAAGAATAACTTTATAGTATATTAAAGAACGTTTTTTAAAGGACGAGTGTCACAACAGCCATATGAAATAAGTTGTTCATAGTATTTTTTATATTTTGACATTTTATCATTTTTTAAATTAATTTATTTGTATGTAAATTACGAACATTTTAATTTTAAAAAGTATGTTGGTAGCACTGTGTAATTTACAACATCTGACAGTTTTGAAATTTAAATTATCAAATGTTAATGTTTTAAAATGAATAATACACCAATAATAATATATTATATAAGTAAAATCTGATATTCATATTCACAAATAGTTTCTTAAAGAACAATATAAAATTAATAAATTGCTATTAGCCACAAATGTCATTGTCAATAGTCTTGTCATTAGATACTTCACTCATGTCGCCAACCATTTAAAACAAAAATTTGCGTGCGCAAAAGTTACATTACGATACGCAAATGCGTTTTATAATGAAGATTTTTATAAGTGCAAAATATAAAAAAAATATTATCAATGCATCTCCGTATGCTTCTCACTAAAATCTCGATTTATTGTAGGAACGTGTCGGACCCAGTATTGGGTCTCAATGTAAGTAGGAAACATTCTTCAAACTTATAGATTACCCATCACTTTATATTTGTTCTTTAATAATTTCTAATTGCTTGTATCTACCTTCCTTTCAACTTCATAGCCTATTCCAGTTGACGTGCTGCAAAGCAGATTACACTTGAGTGGTGAAGGTGGTGCCAACACTTTCGAAAAATGAATAGATCGGCATTGCTTTGGTTGCGTCCGTAGAGCTACCGCAATAAAAAAGAAAAAGGAAGTACTGTGTGAAGAATGGACTAGTTTAGTAGGATCATATTAATCAAAATGATAGCAATATATATTTAGGATAAGATACCTACTTATTTATATTGGTATTCATTTTGCAAGTAATTCTTCTCATTTCGTAAAATTTAGCAATAAATAATTAGTAAGTTTTAAACGTAGCGCCAACTAATAACCAATAATGAAGTGTGTTTAAATGTCAACGTTGTCACATTTTAGCTACGTTCGTTTCAAGTATTCTCAAAGAACTCGCGGCACAAAACACCGTGTTCTGTGACTAACTGATTGTACCAGTTGACAAGATATATGACAGGAGAGAAAATCGTGTTTATCTGTAATAAACAAACAAGACCCCTATTCTTGACGGTGATAGAATAGAACAGCCAATAGAAAGTGGGTGTGGTTCTATTGAAAATGCCTTTCTCTCACTGTACCCATAGAAGGGTTGCTCCCCGAGAGAACAATTACTTCTATTGGTTATTTTTTAAGGAACCGCTATAACACCAAGAGAAGGTGTTAGGGATTTTTATTTTCGAACCAAAAATAGTATAGAAGTAATTTCTTTCATAAACCAAACACAACCAAACAACAAATTAAACTAACGAAAATGACAGAATATTTTGTTTAGTGTTTTACTCCTTATTTGATAAAGTGTCAATCAGAGAACAAAAATATCGATATGTTTATCTCTTTTAATGACAATAAATAAGAGAGAGAGATAAGTTTCTCGGTTAATATTAAAGCATATCGACAACATCGCAAATTTTCTACCAATCTTATTGAAACACGTCACTTACCACTTATGACGTATGTAACCATTAAATTTAAATTTCAAAAGACGATTATGGCTAGAGGATTAATTTTATAAAAATTTTATTTGTACAGTTGAACCACTAAAAACCTATTTTATAAGATGCAAATGTAAAAAAAATCACTAAACTAGTCCATTGGCCTCATGTCCTGTTAAAATAATGTTTGTTTTTTTATCCCACATGTGGGGCCGGTCTTTAAAGACTTCTATAACCCGCGTCCAAAAATCACGCTCTTGTTTGTTGTAATTCCATGATAACTATATTCGATCTTCGAATGAAGACAAAAAGAAACATTTGAAAAGCTTCTGCAAAATGTTGCTTCGAAACTAAAAAAAAGATACCATTATGAGAGAGGCTTTGCTGGCTAGAATAAATTACAAATAAACCCTTCGGTGTTTAGCAATGGGTGACTGTTTTCCCAATCATGCTGTGCTCTACAAAGTTCCTAAAAACCGTATTTCTATTTTTTCCAGGTGTGTGCTATGCAATATAAGAACATTTTCACAACAAAAGTGTCTCTGTCTGCTGTAGAACTTTTGGTATTGGGTTTATATCTATTTTGTAGTTTTTTCATTTAGAGGTGGGTGGGCATTAAAAATATGTATGGCTTAATGGACTTATCAATCACACAAGTCTTGAAAGAATTTCAAACTGATAAAACGCACACTAATATTAAGAGCTCAAATACTTCTACCTGGTGTGGAGGTTGCTTAACAATTTGTTATGTTATGATATATTATGTTGGTTTACTAAATAATTTATGTTTTAATGGGATGCCATATTTTTCTTATCCACTTCAAAAGATGTATATAGGTACCTTAAAGATGCAATTAACTTTTTTAATTTATGTTTTAAAAACCATTTACTATAATGGACTATAGTGACTTGTTTATACATGGTTAGCTGCATACTGAAATGTATTTTTTGGCATGTACTATTTTATTATATTTTGGCTAACAAATACTCTTTATTTGCCGTTTTATGGCGTAATAAGCTTTAACATTCAAGTCCCAAGCGAACATATTCTTAAACTCAACAAAGCCGATTTGTTTGTCTTATGGAGTTTAGTTTTCCGGTTTCTATATTTTTATTCTCAAATTTTCCATAAGAATTTTTAGTCGGGTCATTATATACAGGGTGTATCAACCTTATGACAAAGTTCGGTATATGGGTTGTTTTAGAAGATATCAAAAAAGTTATGAACAAAAGTAGTAGATATCTTTAGGGTCCATATTTTGAAATTACCTTAAACTATATACAGGGTGTTTCAAAAAAAGGTAACACCGTCTCTAGGATAGGTAAAAAACTGAAAAATAATTGGGGTTTGCTTAGTAAAATTTTTTTCTAACGCCATCCGTTTTCAAGATAAAGGGCGTTGAAGAAAATAAAAAATTATTACACATTTCTTACGATTTTGCCGAAACTACTGGCACCATTGCAATGAAATTTTATACGAATATGTTTTGGAAGCTGATATATCCCATAAATTTGTTTTTATAACTAACTCTCATAGAGGGCGCTAGTTACACGATTCATACAACGTATTATTCAACATAACTTTTTTTAGGGTAGAATTATTAGTCAAAACTCCAAGTGAACATAAACATCGTTTAATTCTACACCAAAAAGGTACTCTTGGTAAAACTCGATATTATGTACCGTTTTCGGAATATTTTGATTTGAAAATTATGAAGTAATAACCGCTCCTCGTATAAGTTAATGATAAAGTTCGCTTTTCTCTAAGTTTGCCATGTAAAATTGACATTTATTGATTGTTATGACAATAAGTCAACAATAAATAGAGTTTTGAAACCTTGTTATTTGTAAAATTAGATATTGTTAAACAAAATGTACACACCGACATGTTATTAACTTTAGGCGAGTGTTTACGAGAGTATTCCGAAAACGGTACATAATATCGAGTTTTACCAAGAGTACCTTTTTGGTGTAGAATTAAACGATGTTTATGTTCACTTGGAGTTTTGACTAATAATTCTACCCTAAAAACAGTTATGTTGAATAATACGTTGTATGAATCGTGTAACTAGCGCCCTCTATGAGAGTTAGTTATAAAAACAAATTCATGGGATATATCAGCTTCCAAAACATATTCGTATAAAATTTCATTGCAATGGTGCCAGTAGTTTCGGCAAAATCGTAAGAAATGTGTAATAATTTTTTATTTTCTTCAACGCCCTTTATCTTGAAAACGGATGGCGTTAGAAAAAAATTTTACTAAGCAAACACCAATTATTTTTCAGTTTTTTACCTATCCTAGAGACGGTGTTACCTTTTTTTGAAACACCCTGTAGAGTGTTGTATAACTCCGTTACAAACCAAACATATGAGTTTTTAAGTGGGATCCCCTATATATAATACCGAATTCGGACTGCTTACATTTTTTTGAAGATTTTGATACGTTATACAGAGTCGTTTAGAAGTTATGGACACGTTTGTGTGAAAATCGTAGTTAAATCAAAATATGTACCTTAAAGATATCTACTATTTTTGTTATTAACTTTCTTTTATATCTTCTTAAACAACCCATATACCGAATTTTGTCATAAGGTTGGTACACCCTGTATATACTCACAATCTATTCAGATGAATTTTCACCTCAAACTTTAATATATTTCAATGTTTTTCATTTCTGTATTAATGAACTGTTAATTTAAAATAAAGTTGTAGTATATACAAGTATTTATGTTGATTTGTTACACCTTTCCAAATGTGGTAAAAATGTTCAATCAGTTTACAGTTTAAAAATTTTACTGCACAGGAATCATGTCAAATTTGGAAAAACTAAGTTACCTTAAATAAAATCCAAATTTACCTTGACTGTTTTATTTCACAGTAAAGGGATCATTTAAAAATTTACCCACATGTAAAAATTATTTATTAAATCTTAACAATTATAAAGCAAGTACAGCAGATGCTTTAAGAGCTTTACGTTCTTTTGCTTTAACTTGGGCTGCAATTCGATCCAAATCTCTCCTGCCTTGTTGGGTAAGTTTTCTACCTCCATCAGCAGATTTTTCAATTAATTTTACGGTTTCTAAACTTTGGAGAGCTTTACGGGCAATGCTTCCAGCAGATTTGCAGAAGTGAGAAGGTTTTGTTCCATTACGTTTGCGGGATCCAAAAATTTTTGTTACTGTTCCTACTCCTAAAAATTAGAAAAAAAATTATTATAAATATTTATCATTTAGTTTTTTTAAATTTAAAAATAACATCTTATAAAAAAACACAATGAATTAATAAATAATAATAAACTTTTCAATTTCATTTTAACTCCTTAATATTTATTGTGAATTATGTGCATGTAAGTAAAAGTAAAAGTTAAATATTAAAAGTTTATCCACCTACTTTGTTTTGTGGGCAACTTAATTCTAAAACTTTCTTTATTCTAGTTTTTTGAAAATCCTCTTCGTTTTCAAAAAAATCGAATAACTAAAAACGCGCGCTATGGGAACGTTATTTAAAATCATCGAAAATTCAAAAGTTGGCTATAAACTTAAATGGCAGACTTGACAATCAAAAAAGTATGTTAAATTTCCCACAAAACAAAGTAAATTTTTTTTAAATGCGTCAAAGGGTTAAAAAATATCATTTTAAGGTCGCATTATTCCCCATCCACCTTATAAAATACTATGAATGAACTCTACTGTCATTTACTGCTCTTGGTACACCCACAACATTTACTAAATTTGGTTCTTCTAAATTCAAGTATAAGGGAGATATTGATTTTTTTCTAAATTTAAAACTTATAAATTTTCAGGGAAGCAACTTGGCATAGAGGTAAGTTGCGTTAAATCACCCTATTTTGAGTTGCCATACATGGCCTTGCTCTATGTCTGTTCTTATGTGAATCACCCCATATAATAGTAAAGTGTTGGTTTTCTTTGATTTTTAATAATAACATACCAAATGGAGTTGCCAATAGCCTTATTAGTTTATATTTGTACAAATAATAATGTTATTTGGGACCCAAAATAAAAGTATCACAAAAACAGAAAAAACATATTTGAATACATTTACTTTGGAATCTTAACTTAAGTTCACTGTAAAACTCATTTTTATTTCTTTATTACATGTTCAGTTACTTTTTGTATCTATTTTATTTTAAAAAAACCCCTTGTTTGCCTGTTTAAATTTAAGAAATTAAGTTGAATATTACAACAAATATTTCATAGGCAACTTGGCAATACTTTCATTGCCTAAACAAGTAGTAACCCCTTGATACACTCATGTCTATTCTGATTGATAAAATTTATTGTACAAAACATTACTTAAAGTGCAATATCTTATTACTTTAACTCTGCATTTCACTGTATTGAATATACAAGGATATACATTGAATTCTCTCATTAGTATATACATTGCTGCTCTAGTACTAAATCAGAAATAAATATAAATAATTTTTCTGCAATATACCTAACTAGCACATACAATGAATACAACTTTATGCTTATACTATACTAACCTACTGGTGATCTAATGTAAATGTGCCTAGCAATAGCGGCACATCTAATATAATACCAGTCTGGGTCATAGGGTGCTAATTCTTTAGCTCTTGAGGTCTTAACGAGATCTACCCATTCTGGAACACGGAGTTTTCCAGATCTGAAATTTATTAGTATAAGATACCACCTTAAAGCATATATAACTAAGTACTTACTTTTTTAAGAAAGAAGCAAAGGCAGTCACAAACTTGTGCTGATCAACGTCTTTTAAAGTGACAGATGGCATTTTCTGGAAAAAAATGTATAATTAGTATTATTTTTTCATGTAACTCACCATGTGGTGAATAATATGGTAAATTTGAACAAAACATAAAAACATAACACTTGGTATTTCAATTAATCATTAACTGAGCAATTAACTAATTTTTAGTTTAAATAACTTTAAAATACCTTGTTTTATAAAAATTTTAGTTAAAATTATTAATAAACAGTTTTGCTAACCTGTAGCTGTCAAACTTCGTCGGAAAAGGAAACAGAAAAGATGTACTGCCAACAGTCACGTCAAGATACAACTCAATACAACTTAGCCAACACAATAAGTTATAATTTTTTTGCATAGAACAAAAAGAAACAGGAAGGAGTATTACCTATGAAGAATGCAAGATATGGAGATGATTAAAAAGGTTTATATACAAATAAAATAAAGGTTAAAAAGAAACAACAGTCTATCAATTTATAATATCAATTTTATGTTTCTATGGTTACCAACTAGGTACCTACATGCAAGCCTATCTTGGTATTGAATGCAAATTTCAAAAATAGCAAACGCCGATAAATTTATCAATATTTTATTTTTTCACTGTTCTTTTTTTGTTTTAGGGCACATTATGAAATAAAATGTTGTACGTCACACGTCCGGTAAAATTTTACAGTAGGTACTCGTACTGTAATAGCGTAATAGCACTCCCCACTTATATAAACCTTATTCTATGATAGTACTCGTACGAATTTTTTTGTAGATAGGTAGTCGTGTATCCAAATTTAAATAAATATATCTATCTATTTTCTTCGCTTAGTAGGTATATATTCTCGAAGACCATTTTACAAAAATTGGTATCAAGAATGATAAAAATGTTTTATCATTCTTGGGTAGGTATTTTATTTTGTGTCTTTTAACTCGAACAAAAAGTTTGTTCTAATCAATATAATTTAATCAAATAGGTAACCACTGCGATACCTAAATAGAAAAGTTGCATAACAATATCAATTTTTTTAATTGAACAAACCAAAAATAGAAAGATATCAAAATTCTGGGATCAATCTGAAAACTCTATCTCCATAAGAACTAATAAATTTATTTTGTTTATTTTATATGTTTAAATAAAAGTAGTTCTTATAATTGATCTTTAATTTGTATTTTAATCATTCATTGGAAATAAGTCCGGCCAAGAGGTGTAAGGTATTTCCAAAAAATTGGATGAGATATTTAAAAAAATATTGACCTTTGCACGCAATATTAATGCCGGCACATGATTGCATGATTATTACTCATATTGCCAAATTAGAACTTTCTGGAATACAATATGGTTAATGTTACGCATACGGATGCCTAAAAAAAATTAATAAAAAACATTGTTGTAAAAAAAATTTCAATACAACCAAAAATAGTTTATCTTCAAATGTATGTATATTAACATAGGTTTTGTGTATTTGATACATAATTTTAAAGTAAATTATAACGTTATCAATAATTATATCCGTAACTAGCTGCATAGTCATTTCGTAGAACTTCTGGAAACGTCACAAAATACGTCAAAAGTCATTCCATTCCTTTCTTTAGATTTCATAAAAATTGTGCAAGCAGTTATATTTACAGTACGGACAGAACATTTTAAACAAATCATTTACATAACGCCAAGTAAATTAAAAGTATTTTAAGTATTTAAAAATAAAGAAAATGCCACGAAGAGGAAGATCAGCTCCAGCACCAACACGGTAAATCATATGATACAGTTTTTAATTTACAAGTAAAGTTTAAAACATTTTTAGTTGTTTTACGTAAATAATTATAGAAGCATATTGTTTTGTTACTTTTTACTGTATCAGTAACATTTTGTTTTTTAATTTAATTTACATATTATTTCAGCAACCTTCCTGCAAGAGCTCCTGCTCCTGCCCCACCAGCACATGTGCAGACAGCACCAGCCCCATCACAAGGTCCTGGACTATTCGGACAAATGGCAGCTACTGCTGGTGGTGTTGCTGTAGGTTCAGCTATTGGTCATACAGTTGGACATGCAGTAACTGGTAATATTTTCTATATCAATATTTTGTTATCTACTTATAATCTGTTAAAGAATTAAAGAAGGTGACATGTTCACAAGTTTTCTGTTGTAAAATGTATTGGAATCTTGTGCTATTTTCTTGCAAATCTTATAGGTATAATGCTCCTGGTGTTTGATCTCTGGGAAACATTTTTCCTTGGCATAATTAATTACTTCAAAAATGTTGTCAAACTATTATAATAAAGTATTTAACTTTAATCATAGCGGATGCTGGATTTAGTACTTACAATAATGTTATTGTTTTATTTAAGGATTATTCAGTGGGGGCGGATCAAATGAAGCAGCTGTACAACAAGCACCACCTCAACAACAACCACAACAGTATGGATATGGAGCAGCACCTCAAGAGGCTGATGGACCTTGTGGTTGGGAAATAAAACAATTTTTACAATGTGCATCAACTCAATCTGATTTGTCACTATGCCAAGGATTTAATGAAGCTATTCAACAATGCAAACTCAGAAATAGTAAGTATAATTGACCATGTAAATTCATTATTGTAAGAGAATTTAGATCATTTACACTATGCAATTTTTGATTGATCACAATTTGTTGCTGAGATTCACATCTTTCAATAGAAACTGACTTACTAAAATAATTATTATATAGAAGAATGTCTTTGAAGAAACAGTTAATTTTTATGTTGTAAATATCAATAATAATTAAATTGATTACAGCAAAAAAACTTCACATTTGCAAATTATGTGTTTTTCCAAATAAAATATATTGAAAATTGAAATGCTACTAATTGAAATAATCTGTAACTGTCAACATTATTTTTAATATTACTTATTCATAATTTCTATTATTTACGGTGCTTCATGTGTATTTTTTCTTTACATGTAATTTGTGTTACTTAAAACCCATTGTATTTTTGTATTATTTTTATACTAAAATCTCTTTTTTTTTTCAGATATTCCAGTTTAGAAAAAAAATAGACAAATTAAAATTCTAGTATTACAAAAATATAATACATAGTTTCAGACATTTACCCAGTGTTCTTTATTTGTGTTATTTGAAATGTTTGTGTAGCTGTTACATTAAAGAGATTTGTTGAAATAAACTGTAATTATTAACCAATCAGCAATCATTTAGCCAATTGCAATATCATTAAAAACTAGACAAATAAAAATAATCAAGTAGTCAATGGTTTTTGGTTCTGTTGGATCAGACTTACTGTTTATTCTCCAAGAATCACTATAAAATTGTGCAATATTTATTTTAATGTTTTTAATATCATTTATAATATATTTCTTAAAATTTACATCAGAATCCGACACTACAAAAAAAAGAAATTTATTTTCCTTATTCCCTAAATTTATTTGAGTCCTTCACAAGAACCAAATAAAGTCAAAATGTTCCTTATTTCAAAGATCTTTGTACAAGTGGTTTGTGATAACTCCCTATTAAATGTTAGAGAGGTTACCTTTGTTTATAACACAGATTTCTCTCTATAATAACGTCATGTAATGACTTACACTTTCATTGTGGTCAAAACATTCCCATACTACATGGTGAGCATTTCCCTTAGTTTCCGCTTCAACTGGAATCTAAAGGGTGGCTTTGCTAGGCGTTGAAAGGTCATTAATACCCACAATTTGGAGTTTAGCGTCTGCCCATGGTTTAAGGGTGAGTTTTTTAACCACTCCAGCTATTGGTCATTGTGGCACACGAGTCTTATAAGTTGAACAGACTAGCCATGAACGAAACGTGAGTGCTTTAGTTAGGCTGCTGGAGGCTAACACGATAGACTTGAACAATTACTTAAGCATAGCCGGTTACTGTGGATTTTTTTGTGATGGTTTAGCTCGGGAGTCGGAGGAGACTCTAGTGGTAGCTTACACTTCCAACAGATCCTGAGTAGAGCGTTCATACCGCTCATCCTCAGAGTTTTTGTGATTGAATTTTTATCCATTATCCACTAGAGATAAAGCGTTGATACAGGAGAAAGTTAGCGACCAGGTAACTGAGCGCCATTCAGTCCTCAGTGAGTTGCCTTACACCTTAACTTTGGGAGAGGTTTTCCCGCTCCCACGTTCTTAGGTATGTTATTCATATACATTAATATGGTCTGTGATAGATGTCTCTGGTGATAGAGATGCAATATCTTAATGAGACCATAGATAAGAGATAGATCGGAAACTGCCATTATAATCTCGACACCAAAGCGATATTCGCGGCATCTCGCGTCTGGAACCAAGAACTATAAGATATAGCGGGAAACTGAATGTATTTAAATATTAATAGGTTTTAATTAATATTTTGATGGGAAAAATCTCGAGGTCTGTTCAATAATACACAAATATATATATCTTTATGAAATATTTACTACATTCAATAAATTATTGACATGTGCATTACAAACTCTATGTAATTCATGAATAGGCATGATGACTGATTTTTAAAAACTGATCCACGATGTTTTCACGTATATACTTTATCTAAGATAAATGTTATTTTTGCAAAAAAAGAGTTTTTAAATGAGAAATTTACTTTTTAAAAATGCATTTTAAATTTGACGCCAAAACGCTAAAATAGTAATGGCGTCTATCTATGACATCATCGATTCGTAAATACCATTAATACTACACTGCGACCCGTGTGATCTGTGGATTCTGTGGTAAAAACGTCAAACTTCAAACATTTTGCAGGTTAAAAGAGGGTGGTTGAAAAAGTTTATTTTGTTTTTACTTATTTTGTGCGACTATAATAGTTATCATAGTCATGAATCCTAATGTGTATCGATGGTGTGCTATTCCACAATGTAAGAATATATCAATAAAAACTCTGAACAAGATATTTGTTTACGTTCCAATGTCAATGTCAACAATATTTACGAAAGTACGACGTCACTCTCTTCTGATTGGTGTTTCAGCTAATATGGCGGATTGTTAAAATTAGTGCTTATATTTTTACTAAAATAAATGTAATCACACATGTAATATAAAAATGAGTAAATTCTTTAGAATCTCCGTATCTTATATAATTATAACAAATCAATATTTTAGTGATTTTTACTGACTGTCATCATGCCTATTCTAGACAATGATTTTTCTTTCTTTCTTTCTTAACTTACTATAAACACAAAATGGCAATGAAATTTACATTTACAAAACACGAAAATTCTTTGACAGATGCGACATATGACAGCACACCAGCGTTTTTTGCGGCTGGAACCTCAACTACTAACAATGAACTTTCATTTACATATAAGATTCCTAGCCATGAATGAGACTCTTTTTGCATGTTCACTTACCTCTGGTCCAATAACAATCACTGTTTCAGAATTTATGCATATTGGGCGACGTTATTGTTCCTTTCCACTCCTCTCAACTGGGCTTGTGACCGACTAAGGCTAAGGCCGCTAAGCTATGGCCGAGTTTGGAAAACTACCTGTTCTGTGGATGACACCACGTTTACACGTTTTTATAATTCCGTCCGTCACAGCCACAAACATAAACTGTCTTGTAATCTCTTATAGGTTAGAAAATGTCAAGTTTTATTCCATATTAGGCTTTCCAAATCACGTGACATAAAGATGGCGTCTGTAGGCAAACCTTAGAACATAACATTGTCAAAGTCACAGACCACATAAATCAAAGTTTCATAAACCATTCTATACGTGTTTGTTGTCAGTCATGTGTCAGTCATCCCTGTTTGATTTACTTGCACAGCCAATCACAAGGCATGTAACAGGCATTTTTTCAACTTATAACGTTAACAAGTCCAAATAATATATAAAATCTATTTTATAAAGTCACAAAAACTATATTCCCATAACAATAAAACTTCTACATCAACTTAAATAAAAAAATCACTATGACAACAATACAAAACAATACTATTGTTTGCCTACAGCCGCCATTTTTGACAGGTCGTTGGAAAGCCCTATTTTGGTTCAAAATAAAAATGTATGGTGTATTGTAGAATAAATATGTAACTTACTATTAGGTGTTAAAACTATTTAATCATGGTACGGCAACGCAGATCTCAGACAAATACAGATAGCAATAAAACTGATAAAGGAACTAATAGTAGCAGTAGTAATGGAAGTAGTATTTCAAAAATTCAGCCTTCTGAATCGGTTGGTTTTTTACATTATTGGAAACAAGTCGTTGTTGTTATTGTACTTAGCATAGCTGTATGCTTTGGATATATGGGATACCTAGAGACCAGAATAAATACTCCATTTGATGATAAAAAGGTATTATTTTAAAATTAATCATTGAGTGTTTTGAATGTATTATTCCTTTTTAGATAGTTTTAAAGAGTGGTTTAGATGCTCCTGATTTATTTTGGGGTAGTTATAGACCTGGAAATTATTTTGGTTTAAAAACAAGAGATCCTCATTCCCTTGTAACAGGCCTTTTATGGTACTTTCCTCAGAGACTGGGTCCAGCTGGTGATGGAATAAGGTAAGAAAAAATGCTGTGAAAAATTTTAAAATATAATATTTTACATATTGATTAATAAAAAACTAACATTAAACAGAATTATAGCATTTAAACTTTGTTTTTAATTTTATCCATCAAAATTACTAGGTTTGTATATTGCATTGTTTGGTACATGCATCCAACAAACTTGTGACAACATAAAAAAGCATTAATTCTGTTCATACAGAAGAAATGACTAGTCACAAATCAGGGCCAGTATTCTAAGGTCCTCACTTGAAGTGATATTGATGTCATTGAATGCAAGGGGAGTGAATTTCACTGCCAAATTGATTCTCTTTACTTCTTGCAAATGGATCATTTCTGTCAAAGAGGAATGCTTTATTTCACACGCTTTTATATGTAAATAGACAATTTAATTTAATTGGAAGTTTGTAGAAAAGGTGGACAGCTGTATATGAACTAACTTGAAAATGTTTAAATGAATATTATTCTCTATCATTCTTTGCAAATAGTTAGAAGGATATTGTCATAGTTTTTCTTAAAAGATAAATTGCAACAGAGGTTAGAAAATTTAAGCTGCTAGTATATACATTGCAGAATGTTACTGAGTCCTGACTAAAGCAACATCAACAATTAGTTGGACAAAGGCTTACGCTAGTTTAGGAGATAACTGTCTCACTGAATTGCTGGCCACTGCCTAATAAAGGCAGTGATGACTAACCTAATTACATAACTCTTATTCAGACTTTCAAAGAAGTTACTTAGCTATTCAAACTAGAATACTGCCAAAAAAAACTGGAAATGACTAGAAAACTACCCAAACTAATAATAGGATTCTAACTAGTCACTAGGATCTCTGCAAATACCTATGCAGGATGAAAGTAAATAACAGTTTTCAAAGTGTTCCAACAGCATGTTTTATTCAAAACTGATTTGCTACTGGAAATAAATAACTAATATCAGAATTACTTTTATACATAGAATGACACTTTTTTGTTTATTTTTGTTAATTCTATTTGAAATTGAAGACACTGGTGTGAACAAGGTGATAATTTAAAAAAATATGGTTGGCTGCAACATGATGGTGAACATTTTGGTATACAAGAAATTATTGATGGGCCTTTTAAGCTAATAACATCATTTGTAAAACGACCTGGAGGTATGCATGGAGGTGATTGGACAGCTAGAGTTGAAGTAAATTATTTGGTAAGATTTCATTTGTGGCTTAATTTTGATTAGTTTCAAAATACCGCTTCGTATTAAACAAATTTAAACAATATTTCAGAAAAGCAATTCAAACTATAAAAGTGAAGATGTTTCATTAGTATGGTACATGGCACTAGATGAAGAAACTAAAGGTTTTATAGAACCTACCAATTTTAGAACTAAGTTAACTGGAATTAAGGGGAAAACAGCTACTTTAGCAGATTTTAAACTTAAGTTAATCAATACAACAGGTAGGCACTATATTTATATCTAAATAAATTTATCGCAAATGATTTTGTACTATAAAAAAATGAGCAAATCATTTATGGGTTATAAATCAAAGGTTGAGATTTGAAGTTATACCAAAGTCATTTTTTATTTTCAAAAATACTTAGGTTGATAAAATTTTTACTTTTTTAATTTATTTTAGTATTTAAAATTTAGGTTACATATAATTAAATTATTAATTATAAGTATGATCATATTATATTTGTATACATATTTTATAGTATGGACAAACATGTAATATTTAATATTGGGGGTTGTATGGAATAAACATTTTTCACACTAAAGACATTAAACTATATTTTCTATGAATGAATTAGAGTACAACACTTAATTACTATAAATAAATTAAATTAATCATCAGCAACAAAGTGAACTTGATCATGAATATCATACATTGAACTTGTTGTCTATGCATTGCTGTGTATTTATTTCTATCTTTTGTTTATTCAACCTTTGTTAAAGACACGATGTGGCATTGTGGTCTAGGCCATCGGTATTTTCCAATAAACAGTTTAATTAAGTATACAAAATTTATGTGGTGTTCAGACCACAAACAGATGAATTTCTATTAAAATATATTTCATCATATTTATTAAATAATTTACTAATAAATATTAACTAAAATATGAATCCAATATTATATAAAAAAAACAATGGCAAATATAAACATTATAATATGTTCTAGGTACTCTAGAACATGAATCATTTTTAAGTACTAGGTCTCAAGGGTTACATGTAATAAAAGAAACTGTGATATCTTCATTACGACTTGTTCAAGACAGTCCAACGTCTCAAAGAAAAATTAAATTAGCTGGCCAAGTGCCTACATCTTTTGATGGAAATGAAAAGGTAAATTTTGTTTAGAAAACTTATTTTTAAAAATAAAAAAAATTGATTAGCAACTATTATTTCAACTTTTATTATGCCTAGTAACATTTTATATTGTATTTTTTTATTATTTTTAGAAGGAACCAAATTTAGTAGCAATTCAACTAACAGGAAAAGTTCCTTTTACAATTGACGTTATTTACGAATCTGGTTCTGAGAAACGAGAAGCTTTAACTGGAGATGTTTATACAAAAACTCTTAAATTACTCCAAAGTCAATTTTCTAAAAAATTTGAAACTATCTTTAACTTGAAAGAAAAGGGGTAGGTAAGATATAATTAATACTTATACTGTATTTTTGAAACGGTAACATAAAAAATATTTTTGTAAAACTTTGCCTTTTGTAATTGCTGCGTAACTTTTAATTATCACTTCTATTTATTTTGTATTGTAGATATACCCAAAACGAAATAAATTTTGCTCAAGCAGCCTTAAGTAATATGATTGGTGGAATTGGGTATTTCTATGGAGCTTCACGTGTTCAAAGTAACTATATTAAGGAACCTGTTTACTATTGGAGAGCACCTTTGTATACTGCAGTTCCTTCAAGGTAATATTTTTACTTGGGGTGATTAAATACACAGTTAGTGTTTTTGCATCTGTTTATGGTCTCAAGGTCAAATGTATGTGTATGTCGAGAAAATAGTCAAAGATTTACGAAGCAAAATTTATATTTTCATCTCTGTCTTAGATAAAGAAAGTCAACAGGCTCTAAAAATATTTGAATTTATAATAAAAATATTAATTTACCACTATCGCCATCTACTCCACATTCTTGTAATTTAGAAATAACCAGATTATTCACTAAATTCAGGCAGTCTTACCAAATTAGAAACGCCTCTCTTAACTAGGGTTCGTTTTTGTTAAAATTATGTACATTTATAGTTACATGATTACAACTATTTGCAATACTGAATCACAGCTTATAAACCACAAACTATTGAAAAATAAATTAAAAGAATTTGGCCTTGAATGTATTCATGAGAACATATTTATCAGAATAAGTATTACATATCTTATTTTTTGAAATGTCTTAGGAAGTGGCCGCCATTAACTTAGAACACACGTGTATTCAAAATCAGCTGTTATCAACCTGCTGAAAAATGATTATTTTAAATTTAAGGGGACCTTTAACCTAATGCTTACAATTTTAGAATGGATGAGTGCTATAAAAGGGAAATGTTTCCAAATTAACGACTAAAAAAGTACTGAAAAAGGTTAGTCGCATAAGGAAGCAGTTTTTCCAATATATTTTTGGTTTTTCTTATGTATTTTGGGCCCCTTTATCACCCGTGTTGTACCCGAAAGATATGGAGGTCTTTTAACATATTTTTAGTTTGTAGTATTTTACTTCTTACAGTTGACGAAAAACTAAATGTCAGCTGTCAACACATACACGTATCATTAGATATTGGGTGTGTTCGGGGAGCACGCTATTTGCGCCATTTGGCGCTATCTAGTACTATTCCTCGTTTGCGTTATATGGCTCTTGGCGCTACATAGCTCGAAAGCGTGCTCCCCGAACACACCCATTGTCCTGTTATTATTTAGCATTTTTCTTTGCCTTATAAAATTAGTAGAGCTATAATTGTGTTCCAACATATTTGTAGTGGGTTTAATTGGGAAATTCTTAGATTGATTGTCAACATCTATTTGATTGTCTGAGACACTAGCATGTTCTTGTACATCAACTTGAGTTATTTCTGCATTTTCCTCAACTTCAGTAGATTCATTATTACAATAAGGTTTTGGATCTACGCAATTATGAACGAAATGTTCACTACAAATATAGGTGGTTTTGTTGATTGTGGCAAAATTCAGATTTTGGTTGCCACATAAATCAATCCATTTGAGGCATCTGCTCGGAAATTTTCTGGGTTTAGGAAACGGATTAAACTTAATGGAATTCCTTCTTCGTCCTTTAACTAAAGTTCTTGTATTATTTCTACAATTTTGATATGCACAATGCTTCATCGCAATTTGTATTGTGGAATCACAACGAAGATACAAATCCGGGTAGAATTACTCTTCTCGATGGTATTTGCAATAATAAAAGCAGATCAGAGTAACACAAATCACTAACAGATAAAGTTAGAATAAAAAATCAGTAATACAAAAACACGAAGCCAAACAATGCTAAATAATAACAGGACAATATCTAATGATATGTGTATGTGTTGACAGCTGACATTTAGTTTTTCGTCAACTGTAAGAAGTAAAATACAACAAACTAAAAATATGTTAAAAGACCTCCATATCTTTCGGGTACAACACGGGTGATAAAGGGGCCCAAAATACATAAAAAAAACCAAAAATATATTGGAAAAACTGCTTTCTTATGCGACTAACCTTTTTCAGTATTTTTTTGCTCGTTAATTTGGCAACATTTCCCTTTTATAGAACTCATCCATTATATTGCTATTCTAGGAGTTTCTTTCCTCGCGGTTTTTTATGGGATGAAGGTTTCCACGGATTTCTAATATCTCAATGGAGCCTAGATATTGAATTAGATATAATTAGTCACTGGTTCGACCTAATAAATGCAGAAGGTTGGATACCGAGGGAACAAATTCTCGGAGTGGAAGCATTAGCTAAAGTACCTAGTGAATTTGTAGTACAACGAAATACGAATGCCAATCCACCCACATTTTTCTTGACATTAGAAAACATTTTGGATAAATATGAATCCCAGCTAATTGGAGAAAGATTTAGTTTATTAGAACGACTCTATCCTAGGCTTCAAGTAAGTCACATTTAGTAAATTGTTTTGGTGTTAGTAAGTTCCACAAAAATCAATTGGAATTAAAAATAAATGATTTACGAAATTTTATTTGTAGGCTTGGTATGCGTGGTTCAACACCACTCAGAAAGGCAATGCTCCAGGGTCTTACAGATGGCGTGGACGAGATGCTCTTACTACAAGAGAATTAAATCCAAAGACCCTAACTTCTGGCCTAGACGATTATCCTCGAGCCTCTCACCCTACTGATGAAGAAAGACATATTGATCTTTATTGCTGGATGGCAATTGCTTCCAAGACCATGGCACGTCTGGCAAAAATTTTAGGAACCGACGGACATAAATATGAACAAACAGCAGCATATTTACTAGATAATAAGGTTGGTAAATTGAAATGAAGTTTTTATTGTTTTTATTTATTATTAGACAATTTTAATAGATTCACATGAAAAACGTGTGAACACAAATAAAATTAATTTTATCACCAATACTACCAAAAATATAAATTAAATAATTTAAAAATGGGCCATTCCATAAGATTCTAAATGGAAAAAAATATCCATAAGTCAATCATTTAATATGATATACTTTTCAATAGAAAAATTGTCTGTAAAAATTTTAAATGATGCAAATTATACATTTACAAAATGTGAATCTTGATAAATGAAGCAAGGAAGAAAATTATATTGTTCAATTGCCTAATTTGGGGGTAAACCTTCAATTTTGAAAATAGTTTATTTAAGATTACTTTGGAGATATGTTTTTTAACTATTTATCCATTATAAGAGAGTTTTGGTGTCCTATCCTTTACTTCTCAGGGATAAAGATGCTGATGATAGTGCTTTTAAGATGTCTCCCTTTCGCGTCATCAGTACAATCTTCTCAGGTTTTCATCCTGAGTGCTACTTGAGCCAGATATTCCACTGATAACTCAGGTCCACCCATACCATACCTGCCCAGAAAAGTATGCCAGCGAATTGAAGGCCCATGGTTGTGCTGCTCATCATCTTCGCAACTAAAGCTTCTATTCTATTCTTCTGGGGTGCGTTTCGTGCATGTACTGGAGCTCTAGGCTTATTGTACCCCCCTGAAGTGATCATACTCGGTTCGCTTCGCTTCCTTCATGTCCCTGATATTCGCTTTCACGATTTCCTCTGGCTCAGGAAACTGAATGTCAAAGTGTCTCTGTCTGTAAGTTAGACAGTGACATATTACGTGAAGAAGAGGAGTTTCATCTTCCTCACCACATTTTCTGCATAACGGGTCCTCGGCAAGTCCCATTATGTTCATGTGTTTTCGGAGACGGCAGTGTCCTGTAAGCAGTCCCACTGCCTTTTTTAGTTGGGTTCTACTTAGGCTGAGTAGTTTTGTAGTTTTCTTCCTGGATGGACCTGTTATGAATAATCTGGATTGCCTGAGTCCAGGCAGTTCCATCCAGAGTTTCTTATGTTGTTCCCTTAACCGTTCCTCTATTATTCCCTTTACATGTCGGTATGAGACCCCGCATGTGGGGAGAGGTCCGATCAGGGTTCCTTCTGAAGCTTCCCTGGCTAGGAGGTCAACTTTTTCGTTTCCAAGGATCCCTGTGTGTCCTGGTATCCATTCAAGGATAATCTTGTGGCGTTATGCCAGTTCCGCTACAGTTCCTTGGCAGTGCTTCACTGTTTGTGAGAGCTACTTCACTATCACTTCTGATCCTGACAGTCCTGTTAGGGACTGTCTCGTTCAGGATGATTTCCGAGCATGTATTGATGGCAACCAGCTTGAGACTATACGTCTTCCCTGTATTTTCATTGTAGATCCCAATCCCAGTGCTGGTGCTTGTTTTGGATCCGTCTGTGTACCAGACGGATTCATGTTGTTTCCTAATCTTGGTACGAGCCTCGTCCCTATCCGGAATATGAACCGTATATGGTTTCGTAAGGTCGTAGCAGATAGGTATTCTGTCTGAGGACATGCTCAGTAATTGGTTGTGTTCATTCTCTTTCGAGATTGTGGAATGGTACCTAGTTGTTTATTTTCAGCCTGTAAGCAGCTGCCAGTGCTTCCCTTTCCACAATAAGATATAGTGGAGGTAGTCCCCGTACAACTTCCAGGGCCGCCGTAAGCGTTGTTCTCATCGCCCCAGTTATGGCTAGGCATGCTACTCTCTGTACCCTGCCTAGTTGTCTAGATGCTACTGAGCATCTCGCTTTATGCAACCACACAACATAACAATAGGTTATGATGGGACTACCCTAGTATAAAGCCAGTGCATCATACTAGGTTTAAGCCTCCACGTATTGCCCACAGCTCTTCTGCATGTCCAGAGAGATCTTAGGCCTTTATCTGTTGTGTTTCTAATGCGTTTGGAAAGGGTTAGTTTGCTATCTAGGATTACCCCTAGATATTTGACTTCTCCTTTAAACTTTAGCTATTAGCCCCACATACGAAGTTCCGTCAAGTCAAGGTTCCTTTTGTGGGTGAACGCTATCACGGAGGTTTTTGCCAGATTAGTTGACAATCCCTCTTGCCTGCACCATTTTTCGGTAATCCTCAGTGCCAACTACATCCTCTCGGACACAGTGGCCCCGAATTTACCGTTTACAACTATGCTGACGACATCAGCAAAGGCTTGGTCAACCATCAGGTTCCACAGAAGAGGAGATAGCACCCCTCCTTGCGGACACCCTTTAGTAGCTGAGATCATCCTCGTCTCCCCAAAGAGCTAACTATTATTGTTCTTTCCCGTAACATATTAACAGTCCATCTTACAATATCCTGTTCAATGCCACGGTTCTGCATGTCCCTAAGTATGGTATCGAAGGAGGCAACATTAAATACTCTTCAATATCCAGAAACGTACCTAGGGCTATCTCTTTATTTAAGAGTGCCTGCTCCGCTTTCAGGAACAGCTTGTGTACCGCGACTTCGCAGAACACCCCACTCTTATACGTAAACTGGTTTCGATGTAGAGGTTTTACCCTCAAAGCACTGTCCCGTAAATACCTGTCCACCAGTTTTTCCAAAGTCAGACTGATAGGTACGAAGGAGCCCATCTCAGCATACGTGGCCTTGCCAGGCGGCGGTATGAATACTACTCTTCCAGGTATCCGGTTCGTTGGGATATAGCTCAGTGTCAAGCTGGCCCTGAATAGTCGACATATTAGTCCCTCGATTATTTCCCATGCAAGTTTGGTTCTGTTCACAATTTTGTTGGCAAGGGCCCAGCTGTTCCCCTGACGGAATGCCCCCAAACAGATGTGCCCTTGCTCCGTGATAGGTTCACATCCCGGGAAGTGTGATTTTAGAAGATCTAAAGTCTCCTCGCCGGTCTTTGTGTATTCCCCTTTTCCTTTCTTCAGTGATCCTACCTTACCCACGGCGTCCCTCTGGAGAGTT
The DNA here is from genome assembly GCA_035357415.1 of Ophraella communa. Taxonomy (NCBI): domain Eukaryota; kingdom Metazoa; phylum Arthropoda; class Insecta; order Coleoptera; family Chrysomelidae; genus Ophraella; species Ophraella communa. Next base: position 4,261,352 of record CM068994.1, read on the forward strand.
TTTCTTAGCTTGGAGCATTCCGGAAGACTGTCAATGTCCTCACAGAATTTTCTCCAAGAGTTTTCTTTGGCTTTGCGAATCGCATAGCCATATTCTCTCCTCTTAGCCTTATAGGCTTCCCAGCCATTTGTTCTCTTGGCCAGGTTGAAGAGTTTTCTCACTCCCTAACAGCCCTCTTCTTTTTCTCTGGACAGTTTCTGTTATAGGCCTCAATAAGACTCCCAGTCAGTTGTTCTGAAAGGAAGTCTTTTTCAGTCAACTAAAGCTTCCTCCAGTGCTTTAGTTATTTTATCGTTTATTTAAGATAGTCCTTAATCCACTTTGATTATTTTAGACGCTGAGGCATAACTGATGGCTTACCCAGTTGTGTCTGCAGGCTTACTTACCTTCCTGTTTTCCACAACAACCAATTTTTATCTTTTAAAGAGGTCATTCACGGTGTCCGCAAGAATCCATTCTTGGACGTCTGTTATTTTTTTATGATTTATATTAACGATCTCTCCAAATTTATGCTTCCATATTCAATTGTTTTCTTTGTCGATGATTCAACATTTATTTGTTCTCAATCGGATTTTAATGATTTACAGTCAATCTTTGCCATACTTGGAAAAAAGGCTGATGAGTGGTGTGTTGGAAACAATTTGATACTTAATAATGAAAAAACAAAAACTATGTGTGTCCAACAATATCCAGGAAGTATCAAGGGTTAAATTGCTTGGTGTGACAGTCAGTAATAAGCTAAATTGGCATTGGCATATAAAGCAGCTTAGTAACAAGCTGGCTAGTACTATTTTTCTGTCAAGACAGCTTAAAACAATTACTGGTTTATATACGCTCAAAACTGTTTACCTTTCAATGTTCCGTTCAAAAGTTAGGGGTAACTCTCCTAACTCCATAAGAATTTTTCAATTACAGAAGAAAACTATTAGAATTTTGGCCAATATTGGTTGCAGAGATCACACTATAGTCCGTACACAATTTGTTGATAGTTCACTGCAAGTTTGACCCTCATTAGCGAACTGAAATACAAAGAGGACAGGTAATATGATATAATAACAAAAACCAACCTAAAACTGGCAGTTAAAAATGGTTTTGAATAACCCACCTTGTATCTGAAGAAATACAATACAGCTTTAGAACTTTTAATCCGATTATGTAGGTATTTTTATATACTTTATATAAATAAATATATTAATATTCTTAAACTGTAGGTACTGTAACCTCCGCCTATGATTTTACGACTTTTACGACCATTTTATGACTTGGACGCACATTTTGTGCTATTTATTTATTTATTTATTTACGGGCGAACCCAATTTACAAAATAAGTACAATAATTTTAAACTTCCTCTTCTTTCATATCATAGCTTTTGAATATTAACATATTTTTTTCTTCAAATTTTGATTGTTTTCATTGTTTTTCAACTGTGTTTTTTAACTTCTCTTCATAGTTATAATTCATTTTTGACTTTTTATTTTTTAAATATATTTTGAATATTTGTTTTATTTGTTGATAAAATAACTTATTAAATATATTCTGATGATGCAGCCCATTATTTATTTTTTTGGATTTAACATTGCAAATTTGGTGATTTGGTTATTTATTTTGGTATCCTAACACAATTGGTTGATGCAGGTATATTTGTGTTGATTATGAATGGAAAAGTGTATTTTTCTTATTTTTATTTCAGTTAATGGATGATTTACATTGGTCCGAATATGGTCAAATGTATGCCGACTATGGTCTTCACACGGATGCTCTTCGATTAGAGAGACCAAAACCATTGCCAAGGTCTCAAAATCAAAACTTGGAAATGCAAAGAGTTGTAATTAAAAAACCAGAATATCGTTTAGTGGATTCAACTTTTGGATATGTTAGCTTATTTCCATTCTTGCTACAAATTTTACAACCAGATTCTCCCAAATTGGAAAAAATATTACAGAATATACATGACCCGAATTTATTGTGGACACCATATGGTCTACGATCTTTATCAAAAAATGCTCCACTATATATGAAGAGAAACACTGAACACGATCCTCCATATTGGAGAGGACAAATTTGGTACAATATTAATTACTTAGCCACCAAAGCTTTAAATTACTATTCAAAAGTAAATGGACCATATCAGGCTCTAGCCAAGAAAATTTATGAAGAATTGAGACAGAATTTGATAAACAATGTTATGCAGCAATACTTTAAAAGCGGATATATTTGGGAACAATATAATGATAAAACTGGAGAAGGTAGTGGAGCGAGACCCTTTACAGGATGGACTGCCTTAGTTGTAATATTAATGGGAGAGCATTATTAAATTGTTATAAAAAATCTTATCGAGTGAAAAAAATAGTGCCATTATTATAAGTGAAGTAATAAAATAATTTATCAAAGTTGCCGAGTTCGTATTCTCAATTTATATTAATTTATAATGCTTTCACAAGTTTTTTTGTTCACTTATAGGTCATGGAAATTTAAATTACTGCTGTGTTTAAATTAGAAAATGCATTAAAAATCAAACATTTATCATCTGAAATCATGTTTCACTCGTACTACATACTATATTTTTCATATTGTCGTAGCAGCATAAAATCTCGCCTTTTAACGGTTTTACATGGCAAAGATTTATGTTGAAATTTGTTTCGAAAATTTCCAACAAAATTTTACTACAATATTCTCTGTATTACACGGTTAAGATATCTTCCGAATTTTTTGGAATAATTTAAATGGTGTGCTTGGGCAATTTTTGTAGCAGCTGATATATCCATAACCTTGATTATTTTCTCCCCGCTGGTGACTTTACCCAAACATTTTTTCCCTTCTGGTCTGGTGCCAATATTTTTTGAATTTTCTGTGGTTGCAACTTCATCCAAGTTGAAAATTCTTGGGCCATCAGAAAATGCGGCATTTCGATTTATAACGGCATACAAGTTGTCAAAAAAGTGGTTAACATTATCTCTGTTAAATGATGTGGCTCTGGTTTTCTCAGTGTTCCTAAAATTTCGGAGCCTTTCCCTGCCAGCCATTTGTGCTTTCTTCCATGAATCCGGTATTTTGATATTATTCATTTGAGCCATTTGATATGCAACATTTCTACATTCAGTAGACGTCAATCCATAAAACATAAGTGCACAAGTTTTCACATAGGTCTTAAGAGCATCTTCTTGTTCACTTGTGAAAATCATGTTTGTCTCATAGTTAGAGATGAATCTTATGTTTTCGTTTGAAGCAGGTTTTCTTTTTTCAACATAGGATACATTAAATTACTTTCTACTGCTGCTTTTCGGATACTCATACCCCTGGCTACTAAGTCCAATGCTGCCTTCATTTGGTCAACAGTATGTGCGCCTTTTTTCTTTCTATTTTCTTAATACAACCCATTCTGAGAACAAAAACTACATCAGAAGGGTACACGAGGTACGAGGGTTTTTTGAAAAGTTTCCGACCTAAGAAAGATACTAGACATTTTTTCTTCAAATTAATTTTTATTTTTCTATATAGTCTGCTTGTAAGTCTATACACTTCTCCCAGCGATGCTCCCATCTCTTTAACCCGTCCAAATAGTACTCGGCGTCTTTCTCTGCAAAATAGTTGTTTACGAAGGTGATGGCCTCCTCATTCGACGAAAATATCTGTCCTCCGAGCGCAACTTTTAGCTTGGGGAACAAAAAAAAGTCGCTTGGTGCTAGATCTGGTGAGTAAGGAAGGTGGTCAAGCAGTTCAAACCGTAATTCGTGGATTTTCGCCATGGCAACCACTGAGGTGTGAGACGGCGCATTGTCTTGGTGACCGTTTTTTTTTCCGCAGTTTCTGTCTTCAGCTTGTCAAGTAATGATGCGTAGTATGCTCCTGTAGTGGTTTTTCCTTTCTGAAGATAATCGATTAAGATAAATCCATGACTATCCCAGAAAACAGTTGCCATCACTTTCCCAGCGAAGGAACAACCTCTGCTTTTTTTGGAGCCGATTCCCCCTTCGCAGTCCATTGTTTTGACTGTGTTTTTGTTTCTGGAGTATAATGGTGTATCCAAGTTTCATCTACAGTAATTAATCGGCGCCAAAACTGCACCAACAGAGAGTTAGAAATGTTCATTCGAACACGTTTTTGGTCCAAAGTGAGCAAACGCGGCACCCAACATGCGGACAGCTTTCTCATGCCTAAATCTTGATTCAATATGTGACAAACACGTTCTTTGGACATGTTTATAGCCTCTGCTATCTCTCTAATTTTAATTAGACGGTTGTCTAGCACCATTTGGTAAACTTGAGCGACATTATCATCAGTGGTTGCAGTTTTTGGACGCCCCGAACGTTCATCGTCACCCAAGCTGGTACGGCCACGTTTAAATTCAGCATCCCAAAATTTCACGTTGGTAAATGATGGTACAGAGTCCTCGTACACAGCGTCCAACTCGTCTTTGATTTGCGTAGGCGTATTGCCTTTCAAAAACAAATATTTAATGACAGCTCGATACTTGATTTTTCCATTTTCATAAAAACACTCACATCGACTAACTCAAATGATTGCCAAGCAACAACTGCGCGTCCAAAATGGCTTAAATTTTAGTGGGTACCTTTCAAAGCATGCGCAAACACATTCCCCAACTTTTGTTTACGAGTGCTGTTATCTTCATGTTGAGGTCGGAAACTTTTCAGACAACCCTCGTACGTACGTTATCTACAGTAGTGTATTCTAAAGTTACCTACCTAAGCACTAACTAATGGATGAATGTACTAACCATAACAGGTCGGCTGAAAAGTCCCCGGTCTACCATAGTAAAACACAATATTTTGACAAAATTCATTTTTTTGTATTCAACATAGTTGGCTTCAAGGGCGATACAGCGATTATAGCGACCTTCCAACTTTTCGATACCATTTTTGTAGTACTCCTTCGGTGTGTCCTCAAAATAGGCTTCAGTTTCGGCGATTACCTCAGTATCAGAGCCAAATATTTTTCCCGCAAGCATTCTCTTCAGGTCAGAGAAAAGGAAAAAGTCGCTGGGGGCTAGATCTGGAGAATACGGTGGGTGAGGAAGCAATTCGAAGCCCAATTCATGCAATTTTGCCATCGTTTTCGATTATTTGTGACACGGTGCATTGTCTTGATGAAACAACACTTTTTTCTTCTTCATATGGGGCCGTTTTTTCGCGATTTCGGTCTTCAATCGCTCCAATAATGCACAGTAATAGTCGCTGTCGATTGTTTTTCCCTTTTCCAAATAGTCGATGAACAATATACCGTGTGTATCCCAAAAAACTGAGGCCATAATTTTGCCAGCTGACTGTTGAGTGTTTCCACGCTTTGGTGGCGGTTCACCGGCCGCAGTCCACTCAGCTGACTGTCGATTGGACTCAGGCGTGTAGTGATGGAGCCAAGTTTCATCCATAGTCACATATCGAAGAAAAAAAATCGGGTTTATTACGACTTAACAGCTGCAAACACTGCTCAGAATCATCAATTCGTTGCTGTTTTTGGTCGATTGTGAGCACGCGCGGCACCCATTTCGCACAGAGCTTCCGCATACCCAAATATTCGTGAACGATATATCCAATACGTTCCTTAGATATCTTTAGAGTGTCAGCTATCTCGATCATATTCACTTTACGGTCACTCAAAATCATTTTGTGGATTTTTTTGATATTTTCGTCGGTAACCACCTCTTTTGGGCGTCCACTGCGTTCGCCGTCTTCGGTGCTCATTTCACCACGCTTGAATTTTGCGTACCAGTCAATGATTGTTGATTTTCCTGGCGCAGGGTCCGGAAACTCATTATCAAGCCAAGCTTTTGCTTCAACTGTATTTTTTCCTTTCAAATAACATTATTTAATAAGCACACGAAATTCTTTTTTTTCCATCTTTTTGAAAATAACAAAAGTTGCTTCACTAAAAATGCAATATCTCACAAACTAATAGTCCGACAGCTGTCAAATTTTTACACGAATCTTTTGAAGGTTGATACTATCTAAAAATGAAATGGATTTAATTCTAGTGTCGTCATCTATAGGTCAGAACGGGGACTTTTCAGCCGACCTGTTAAAATACTTCATGCATGTAAGAAAAAGAAGCGAAAAAGCTTACCTTGAAAATTTTCTTATAATTCGTTGTATTACGTGCACGCTTGGTGGTGTCAAGATAACAATTGAGATTTTGTTCTAGGTAATCTAGGGCGTGGGTACAGTGGTGCCGACGTTTTTCTAAAATACGTATTACTAACGAAAGTTTCGTTGGTTCATTGTGTACGTGCGGTTCATTGTTGGACACATTACCCTACACTTATAATGTATCTGTATAATATCTGAGTTAAAACTAAAACTCCTTCTCCCTACCATAGTATATATAGGGACACCACTGATTCTAGAAAATACGGTAAACGCCTTGACAAGTCTAATATATTCCGCCAAGAGTAGGGTTGGAAAAGCTTTGGCGACCGTCCGTAGCGTAAGTTCTTCTTGGAACTTGAGTTACAATTTCTAGTAGCATGGACGTAACAGGGCAAACCAACACTTGAACTTCGGTATCTACTTGCTTACATTCCATTTTTGGCATAACTATTTTCTGTATGCTAGACTCCAGATCGTGTTCTCTCAAGTTAAATAACTAGTTCCATACATTTTGGTAAGTGGATTGGTCGTGTTTTACCTGTTGTCTTATTTACTGCAGATCGGTAAGTCATTGCAAAGAGTAAAAAAATCGTTGGACATATTTGATTTTATTCATTATTTTTACCATTCCATCTGATTGTGGATGTAATGCAGTAGTTCTGGTTTTATTCATTCCTAGACTATCGCAAATTCCTTGGAAAAGCTGACTTTGGAAATTTCTACCTTGGTCATTATGGATCTCCAAATCGACTGATAAACTCTTATCAAGACATCTACAACAGTTGTGGCCTCTTGATTTAGAATGGCGTAGACTTCTACCCACTTAATGAAATAATCCATAACCACCAAAACGTACTTATTTCCATTCTCAGTCGTCGGGAATGGTCCAGCAATGTCTAACGTGATCCTCTCAAATGGACTACTGACGTTGTATTGTTTCATTGGAGCTTTCCTTTTTCATTGAGGCACTTCGTACACCAGTCCTTCACATCATCGGATCTATTCAGACAATAAAACCTTTCCCATACTCTTTGAAAGGTTTTCTTATACTTATTTATATACACCTATACTTTATCTCTGTCTTCTCCGTACCACAGCATATATAGGGACACCATTGATTCTAGAAAATACGGCAAATGCCTAGACAAGTCTAATATATCCCGCCAAGAGTCTCAATATTTTAAATAGCGACCCGCATTATATCATTTTTCTACCTTGGCGCGTAATTACTTGTAGATTTGTATTTTTTTACCTAGGTGCCTACTCTTCATATTTATGCATTTATACCAATGTAGTGTATTTTTCTAAAGTTAATGATTTAGATAACATTTTTAAATATGACCATTGAACAAAAGTGTAATAATGAGAATATAACAACAACAACTTGGGTTGGACATTTATGGCTAAATGTGATAATTCAAAACAGTATTAAACATTGTTGGACAAAGTTCTTATAAATAAATCTTTGTATATTTCTAGATTTAGCACTTCAGGTTGTAATATTTCATTGTTATTGTTTTTACATTATAAAATTGGGAAAATGGGTACATTTTATTAAACCTCATTTCATTATTAAATTTTATCTGCCTACTCCTCAGCAGGAGTAGGCAGATTGAGACCTCAGTGACAACTGGCGGGTATAGTACGACTAGTGGAGTAGGCAGGTTGAGACCACGAAATCGTACTAAACCCTATCCATCCTAACCTATCCTTGAATGAATGAATGAATGACTTCATTCATTCATAACCTATCCTTACTATCTCTTGATAATGGCTCCAAAGTGGGAGTCGAAACGTCGAGACAAAAATTCTTCTAAACGCGGTTTTTCCAGAAAACTTGGTTAAACAATAAAAAATTAATCACATTAACATAAAAATATTCAAAATCATCATTAAAATAAATAATAATAAAAAAATAATTCTAAATGTAAAATAAAACAAACGAACAAATTATAAATTTTCTAAAAATATTTTTCTGTTAAATATATAAAAGGATTTTCAAAGGTCTACAAAAGTGTATATTAAAAGTTCTTCTACGAATAACACCTGTGCATGTGTATGACGTAAAATTATGAGAACTACGACTGCTCGTAAACAACTTTGCGTGTTTGAAATGTTTGGTTCCTCGAACTCCAAAAGCTTAGGACACCTGCACGTTGTGACGTAAGAGTTACTCGGAAATGTATCGGTCGAATTTATGACTTCAAGCCTCAGTGTTGATATAATTTGAAAGATTTTCCGACCATAATAAATTATAAAAAAATGATTGAACATTAGAAATGATTATTTTATATATTATGTAAAAAAATTGTTTGTAAAATATAAGTAGTTAGTTAGAAATAAGCAAATTAAGAAATAGTTCCTTCTGATTGGTTCTCGTGGAGTTTTTAAATGAAGCATTTTTATTGGTCAGAGAATAATGAGAGAGGGATCTCAGTCTTTACGTAAAAGAACCAGTCAGAAAGAATAAAAGGAGATTCAAGCCTAATTTTAAGACAGTCAAGACTCTTTATACAAACATTCAAGCCTCGTTAAAAAAATTTTCAACAAACATTTAAGATTTAATTGTAAAAAAAAACTTTCACGATTCATTTTCTAAATACTCAAGTTTAATTTTAAAAAAGATTCAAGACTCATTTACAAAATAATTCAACAACAATTATTAAAAAATATACAACTCGTAATTTACATTTTTGAAAAAGACTTTGATTAGTCATTAAATTTTATTAACTTTATGAGTTAACATTCTTCGACTTTGAATATAAAATGGGTTTGTTGAATCGAGCAGAGTAACTTTATAATATAATAGTTCCAACTGTAAATTTAATGATACAAAAGGTAGTATCAAATATAAGAAGCTTGATTTACCTTATATCAGAAATAATCCTAGTATAAAACTTTGTAACACACCACTTGTAAAAAGGGAGTCTTATCAACCAGTAAATTGTATAAATAAATCCACAAGTAAACAATAATAAATTCTACATCGTAAGAGTTTCTGTCTTTAATTAAACCATTGAAGTTCTGCAGAACACTCGAGAGACAAAGTTAAAAAAGGTACTGTTATTTAAATTGTATTAAGTGTGCGTATGAACTGTTTTAAAGCGATAATAGTTATTTGCCGCTAGGGGACATTTATACTACCTTGTAAAGATTTTTAAATTTCATTTTGATAGAAAATTTATAATTTTGTTTGAACATAAATCTGTGGTAAAACCTGTACGACCTGAGATACAATTTTTCGATAACGATAGTATTTATTTTGAATTAAACAAACGAACGCAGAAAGTTCCCTTCAAAGCTGCCCTAAGGGGAAAATATAATGCCAATATTCCAAGGCGAAACACAAAAAGGCGCTAATCTCAAGGAATTATATAAATAAATAATTAAAAAACTGAAATTTTTATCAATTTATTGGGTTTTAAATCTCTCAAAATATATAAGGCAACTTGAAAGGTTTAGTGATAATTAATTTGTTGGTGCACTATTAGTAAACCAGTCAACCACTTTGCAATCGTACCAAATATATTTTCCTTTTAAATTGGCATCAAGGGCAACAAAAAGTGTACTTTTAGCTCCTTCTTCTATCGATAAAGGACCTTTGTGACTGGTCATATCAGTATTGACGTAACCTGGATGAACGGAATTCACTGAAATATTGCGGTTTGGTGATTCTTCGTCAAACATCTTTTGTTGTATATTGGTCAGAGCTGACACTGCTACCTTGGAAACTACGTACGTTGACGAGCCCCAGCCTTCCTCTTCAGTTTTGTTGTTCTCTGCAGCTCTAAAACGAATTGTAACAAATTGGATAAACTGAATTTTTTAAAAAGTTTTTAACGAAAATATTTCTATTTAACTCTAGCGGCTTAAAGTTACATTCAGTTATTTGATAATAATAAGGAACTAACCTATTTTTTTAATTCATAAATAGATTTAGGGTCATCAAAAAAGTAACCATGCCAAATAACACGTCTTAAAAATAAATGGATTATAAAATAAAAAATAATAAAGCAAAGCGAGCCATAAGCCGACATTTGCGGCCATTTGGAACCGTCCAAAAAGTATGGCATGATGATGTTTGTAAATAGCTGCACAACAGTAATTAACTGAGCAAAAATTAGCCTGGTACAAATGGTTGAATTTTTTTAACGCATTCGCGTCGGTACCCACATAACACTAATGGTACATTCACATTCTAAGAATATGCCCATGAATTACGTTTTCGAACATTCTGAAAGGTATATGCTAAACAACTCCATTTCACGTTCCTTTTTTTGTAAATTTGTATGTTCTTTATGGTACATTCTTAACATGTTCGTATCATGTAATTTTTAAATACCCAAAAATCATTCCACTGAAAGTGATATGATAAGAATATGTTGTACAAACGATGATAGGAATATTCTTTTGGGGACGTGAATATAATGTGCGATATTCATTCCTTTTGTTTGGATGAGCAAGTTACAAGATTACTTTTGATATTTGAAGAATATAACTTACGATATAACTTGGTTATCGAAACTCGTGATAGACAGTAAGAAAGTGTATGTTTGTACAGTAGTAGTCTAAACTGTGTACAGTAAAAATATATGGTAATACTGAGAATATGCTATGTACATACTACCAGAACATTTTTATCACCTGAATATAATATCCTTATCATGCACTGAGTAGTATCAAGACATATTCTAAGAACGTTCTTGTTTGGACTAAAATAGAATATTACCATCTAATGCTGAGAATTTGATATTTACATACTTCAGAACATTCGTTGCATATATCAAGTAATTTGGTACGGCCTTTTGAGGTGACTATCACATTCTGATCATGTACTGAACGGTATTTACGCATGTTAATAGAACATCATTGTTCCAAAAAGAATGTTCTTATTATATACAAAGAATGTAAAATTGTTGTCTGGGTATGGCGGAGTCACACCGGAGAAGTTTGGCATCTCTTATTTTTTTATAGACTATCGGAAAATACATGCAGTCAGACTTCTCTGCACTTCGACCTATGAAGATCTTTTGTGCCTACCTTAATCTACTTGAACTCTAGGACGCCAATACTCCAGCAAAGTTAAGCAGCTTTCTAGAGGGTAAATTCCTAATTTCATAATTTAAGCAGTTTACAGAACAATGCTACGCATTGGCATAGTATATGCTCAGCCATTTCTTTGGTGCTTTCGCAGATTTGCCCATTATTTTGAGGTGATACCCCAAGGCAGTGTCCAGTAAGAAGACCTATGGTCAATTTTATATCTTTTTTGCTCATTTCGATAAGGCATTTTGCTTTTTCAGGTGATAGGTCTACAAACCTTTTAGCCCAGGAACGAAGTTCCTTTATGATGTAAGACAGGGTTGGTCGGTTTAAACCACTTTGGTTTTTTTCCAAAAAAAAACCAAAATTAAATTAAATTAAAATTATTTGTGAGAATAGAATTAGTTGAATTTTGATGTTGGTATAGTCAAAGTGCTTTGATTTTGCCACCCAGATGTTGCTGTTAGTAATTTATCATTTGTTGGTTGGCAAAAACTTGGATGTGCACTTAGAACAAAAAGAAACAGGAAGGAGTCTGTCATATATTAACTTTAAGAAAAATTTGCGACGGAAGTCGGCCATCTTGAAGCTCCTTGAATGACTCATTGTTTATGTTTACAGTATGCTGTCAAAGCAATATTTGCATATAAATGTCAAAAATTAGCGCATAGGCGTATCATTCGGTTTTTATAAACACAAAATGATTTACAACACTAAATGTATTCACATACTTGATTGGTTGGAATTTAATCAAAATAAAGACCCTAATATAAATTTGATTTTTTTACGGTACGGCATTGGAAACGGAAATTAAAATTGACATTTGGCCGCCATATGCAAGCTCCTTTCTGGACTCAAGGTCATTTTGCATATACTCCTTCCTGTTTCTTTTTGTTCTAAGGATGTGCATATATCAGGTCGGCTGAAAAGTCCCCGGTCTGACCTATAGATGACGACACTAGAATTAAATTCATTTCATTTTTAGACAGTATCAACCTTCAAAAGATTCGTGAAAAAATTTGACAGCTGTCGGACTATTAGTTTGTGAGATATTGCATTTTTAGTGAAGCAACTTTTGTTATTTTCAAAAAGATGGAAAAAAAAAGAATTTCGTGTCTTATTAAATATTGTTATTTGAAAGGAAAAAATACAGTTGAAGCAAAAGCTTGGCTTGATAATGAGTTTCCGGACTCTGCGCCTGGAAAATCAACAATCATTGACTGGTACGCAAAATTCAAGCGTGGTGAAATGAGCACCGAAGACGGTGAACGCAGTGGACGCCCAAAAGAGGTGGTTACCGACGAAAATATCAAAAAAATCCACAAAATAACTGACTGACCGTAAAGTGAATATGATCGAGATAGCTGACACTCTAAAGATATCTAAGGATCGTGTTGAACATATCGTTCACGAATATTTGGGTATGCGGAAGCTCTGTGCGAAATGGGTGCCGCGCGTGCTCACAATCGACCAAAAACAGCAACGAATTGATGATTCTGAGCAGTGTTTGCAGCTGTTAAGTCATAATAAACCCGATTTTTTGCGTCGATATGTGACTATGGATGAAACTTGGCTCCATCACTACACGCCTGAGTCCAATCGACAGTCAGCTGAGTGGACTGCGGCCGGTGAACCGCCACCAAAGCGTGGAAAGACTCAACAGTCAGCTGGCAAAGTTATGGGATACACAGTTTTTTGGGATACACAAGGTATATTGTTCATCGACTATTTGGAAAAGGGAAAAACAATCAACAGCGACTATTAGTGTGCATTATTGGAGCGATTGAAAACCGAAATCGCGAAAAAACGGCCCCATATGAAAAAGAAAAAAGTGTTGTTTCATCAAGACGCACCGTGTCACAAATCATCGAAAACGATGGCAAAATTGCATGAATTGGGCTTCAAATTGCTTCCTCACCCACCGTATTCTTTAGATTTAGTCCCCAGCGACTTTTTCCTTTTCTCTGACCTGAAGAGAATGCTCGCGGGAAAAAAATTTGGCTCTGATACTGAGGTAATCGCCGAAACTGAAGCCTATTTTGAGGACAAACCGAAGGAGTACTACAAAAATGGTATCGAAAAGTTGGAAGGTAGGAACGTGCATAATAAGCATTCTTAATTTTCTTAGAGTATTTTTTAATAATAGAAAAGGCGTTATACCGGTTGTCCCATTACACAGTTTTATAGTGCAAATTATGCTCTTTCATATAAGCCCAAGTTTGCTGATATCGGTCAAAAGAAACGGAAGAAATCTTAGTTTGTTTATAAAAAAAATTGAACTTCCACCACCGCTTTATTTTGATCATCCTGTACATTAAAATTAATTGAAAAAACAATTGGCAGAGCTCTTTTCATAATTGTTTTAAATTTAGGAAAACTAATTTTCCACTCATGTATGCCCTGATGTCTAATATTGACTGGACATTTTTTAGAAATTTTTAATTAGGTACTGTAAAAACGCCTGCAATGCATAAAAAACACATATCCTTCATAGTATAATGATAATATATTTAAAAAAATCCTAGTCAAACACACAGGAAGAAATATAAACGAGAGAATGCCATGACCAACGATCGGATCAACCATTGGTTGAATAGTCTATGGTAGGCCACTTAACTCACAATTTCATCCAACGATAATAAACTTAGTATGCACCAACATTATAGCAAATTTTTAACATTTTATAGCAATATGGTTCGTGAACCAACAGTGTAGCCGCTATACTAAATAATAGAAATGAATTTTAAGCCGACAACTTGAAGTTGAAACCAAATCTTTGTTCTTTCCTCTCAAATGTTTTCAATAAAAAAACTATTTTTCTGGATTAGCCCAAACCAGCCATTTAAATGTATTTTTTTTACTCTTTAGTTGGGTTTGAAGCCCATAGAGTAATGTACTTAACTAAATAAAAAATAAATAAATAATATAAATACTAACTTTACAAATCTTTCCACTAACTTGTTTAGTTCTGGTACAGTAAGGTCTTGCCTAGAAAATTCTTTTCGTAAATGTTCAGAAGGTATTCTGAACAAATGGCCTGCAGAACTGGAAAGATTCACAACTTTAGCATTATTTCTCAGTAAAGGAAATAATGCTTCACAAATTCTAAGTGTTCCAAAATAATTAACATTGATTGTTTCTTTTGCTTGAATGGACAATGGTTCTGGAGCAGAAACCTAAAATTTGAAATTGAAATATCCTTTATTGATGATAAAACTATAAATGTACATCTTGCTAATTTCTAAATTATCTATATAATGAAATTAAATCAAGAATGGACAATAGACTAGTTTAGAGATTTTTTTTTATATTTGCATCTTATAAAATAGGTTTTTAGTGGTTCAACTGTACAAATAAATTTTTTATAAAATTAATCCTCTAGCCATAATCGGCTTTTGAAATTTAAATTTAATGGTTACATACGTCATAAGTGGTAAGTGACGTGTTTCAATAAGATTGGTAGAAAATTTGATTGGTAGAAAATTTGCGATGTTGTCGATATGCTTTAATATTAACCGAGAAACTTATCTCTCTCTCTTATTTGTTGTCATTTAAAAGAGATAAACATATTGATATTTTTGTTCTCTGATTGACACTTTATCAAATAAGGAGTAAAACACTAAACAAAATATTCTGTTATTTTCGTTAGTTTAATTTGTTGTTTGGTTGTGTTTGGTTTATGAAAGAAATTCTTCTATACTATTTTTGGTTCGAAAATAAAAATCCCTAACAGCTTCTCTTGGTGTTATAGCGGTTCCTTCAAATGTTCTCTCGGGGAGCAACCCTTCTATCGGTACAGTGAGAGAACGAATTTCATGAATACGGTTTTGGCATTTTCTATAGAACCACGCCCACTTTCTATTGGCTGTTCTATTCTATCACCGTCTAGAATAGGGGTCTTGTTTGTTTATTACAGATAAACACGATTTTCTCTCCTGTCATATATCTTGTCAACTGGTACAATCAGTTAGTCACAGAACACGGTGTTTTGTGCCGCCAGTTCTTTGAGAATACTTGAAACGAACGTAGCTAAACTGTGACAACGTTGACTTTTAAACACACTTCATTATTGGTTATTAGTTGGCGCTACGTTTAAAACTTATTAATTATTTATTGCTAAATTTTACGAAATAAGAAAAATTAATTGCAAAATGAATACCAATATAAGTAAGTAGGTATCTTATCCTAAATATATATTGCTATCATTTTGATTAATATGATCCTACTAAACTAGTCCATTAAAGTTAATATGAAAACCTTAAGTAATTACAATTAAGAATCCCTTAAAATATTTTTGAATAAAATAAGGTCTATAAAATAAATACTAGAGTTTAAACTAAACAGGTATAAAAAATTATCTTTGTTTGCCAAAGAAGATAATTTGGTTATCAAAACATGAGTTAGACAGTTGAAAATGTGAGTTACTGTATACTGTGTTTGAAGCTTTAAATGAAGTAAATATAAATAGATAATAGAATAGAAGATAAAATTGAATGCTCATGTATTATAAACAAAAAAGATAAAATCATTATTATATGCATATATCGAACTGGTTTTGGTTCGTTTGACGTTTTTATGGAGTGCCTTGAAGACATGTTAATGGGAAGTTTCATTTAAATGTCAATCTGCTAGGTACTGGAGATACAGTGAATACCTTGACAGACCTCTTGTCGAGCTTTAATCTGACTTGTACAATGGACTAGTTTAGTAGGATGATATTAATCAAAATGATAGCAATATATATTTAGGATAAGATACCTACTTACTTATATTGGTATTCATTTTGCAAGTAATTTTTCTCATTTCGTAAAATTTAGCAATAAATAATTAGTAAGTTTTAAACGTAGCGCCAACTAATAACCAATAATGAAATCAACGTTGTCACAGTTTAGCTACGTTCGTTTCAAGTATTCTCAAAGAACTGACGGCACAAAACACCGTGTTCTGTGACTAACTGATTGACAAGTTGACAAGATATATGACAGGAGAGAAAATCGTGTTTATCTGTAATAAACAAGACCCCTATTCTTGTCGGTGATAGAATAGA
Source organism: Ophraella communa (assembly GCA_035357415.1). Lineage (NCBI taxonomy): Eukaryota > Metazoa > Arthropoda > Insecta > Coleoptera > Chrysomelidae > Ophraella > Ophraella communa. The sequence goes on from CM068994.1 coordinate 4,277,544, forward strand.
ACAGCCAATAGAAAGTGGGCGTGGTTCTATTGAAAATGCCAAAACGGGATTCTTGAAATTCGTTCTCTCACTGTACCGATAGAAGGGTTGCTCCCCGAGAGAACAACTACTTCTATTGGTTATTTTTGAAGGAACCGCTATAACACCAAGAGAAGGTGTTAGGGATTTTTATTTTCGAACCAAAAATAGTATAGAAGTAATTTCTTTCATAAACCAAACACAACCAAACAACAAATTAAACTAACGAAATTGACAGAATATTTTGTTTAGTGTTTTACTCCTTATTTGATAAAGTGTTAATCAGAGAACAAAAATATCGATATGTTTATCTCTTTTTAATGACAACAAATAAGAGAGAGATAAGTTTCTCGGTTAATATTAAAGCATATCGACAACATTGCAAATTTTCCACCAATCTTATTGAAACACGTCATTTACCACTTATGACGTATGTAACCATTAAATTTAAATTTCAAAAGCCGATTATGGCTAGAGGATTAATTTTATAAAAATTTTATTTGTACAGATGAACCACTAAAAACCTATTTTATAAGATGCAAATATAAAAAAAAAATCACTAAACTAGTCCATTGGAGATCCTACTAGGGTAACAGCTATATCGGCAACACTTTTGGACTGTTTCTTTGTGAATTTTCAACACTTGAGCAGCAGGGTGCTGGTATCCGCACTCTCCGATCATAGAGGTCAGATTCTGAATTATATTAGTTATACAAAAAAAAGACGATTAAGAAAGAATATGTTATTCCTAAACGACATTTTTCAAAAGCCAAACTTTAACAATATTGACTTGAGCTTGCAGAAAAAACATGGAATGAAGTTTTACATCTATCTAAAGTAAATCAGGCCTACAATATTGTAATAAATAAATTAAAAGATGTAATGGACAGAGTGATCCCTAAAAAAAAAACATAAAAGCTCAAGAAAAAGGTCAGAAACTTGGCTAACAGCAGGAATAAGAATATCGTCCAAAGAAAAAAGAAGACTTTATGAGTTAAGACATCATAACAGAGCAAACGAGGAATATTATAGAAAATATACAAGGATTCTGAAAAAAGTTATTAAGTAAGCCAAAATAATGTAAGTACCACAGAAAACATATACAACAATCAGAAAACAAAAGTAGAGCAACATGGACAGTGATAAATAAATTAACAAAGAAGGAATCAGAACAGAAAACTTGAATCCCTTAAGTCAGAGGGTCAAGGAATCACAAATAAGGATATCTTAAATAATGTAAATAGACATATGCTGAATGCATGCTCGGACATAAGAGGCAATATGACTCCAAATCTCAACAAGATAAACCATAATCATAGATCAATATTTTTACGACAAACTACAGGACATGAAGTATGTATGTATTTTGGATCTCAAGAATAAAAAATCAGTTGGGGAAGATGAAATACCAGTCTCACTACTAAAAACTTTTGCTGATCTTATCTCAAAACCTTTGGCCCATATTTTAAATCTTTGCTTCCAGACGGGCATTTACCCTTCAAACTTAAAAACTGCTTTAATCAAAGCTATCTACAAAAAAAAAGGGAGAAGTTACTAACCTTAAAAATTACCGTCCAATATCACTGTTGTCCAACATAAACAAAATATTTGAAAAACTTTTATATGAAAGAATAATGGATTTCATTGAGAAAGGTAAACTGTTAGTGGATTGCCAACTAGGGTTTAGGAGAGGAAGTTCTACAGTAAAAACCGTATACTTGGCGCTGGCAAAAATATTGGACTCTTTGAACAAGAACGATTGTAATGCAGTGGTAGCCCTGAACTTATCCAAAGCCTTTGATAGTGTTGACCAAAAAGTGCTAATTGAAAAACTGGAGAAATATGGAATTAGAGGAGTTGCACAACAGCTAATAAAATCATATTTGAGCAGCAGGTTTCAAAGGATAATTTAGAAGAATTAAAAAGGAGCCAAAGTTGTTTCAGATGCCATGATGGTCGAAAGGGGCGTTCCACAGGGGTCCATCTCTTTACTGTCTTAGCACAATTGAATCTAATTGCAAACATCAGCTTGTTTAGTCCTAACAAGTGAAGGATAAATATTAAAATAATTATTAGCAACGGCACTTAAGCTTAAGCTTAGCTTTAATTTTTAACATAAAAAAATATAAAATCAGTAACAAAATTAATATTGAGATATTTACCTTGAATGCTATTGCTGCATTGTTAACTAATAAATCTAAGCCACCATGTTCTTTCTTTATAAATTCTTTAAAGTTCTGAACACTATTCTCCTCAGTTATATCCAACTGTTGAAAAACTGGTTTTAAATTATATTCTTTTTCCAACTTAGCAACAGCTGCTTTTCCACGCTCAGAGTCTCTTGCTGTTAAATATACAACACCATCAAATCTCTCACACAATCCCTTAACAATTGCATATCCAATTCCTTTATTTCCTCCTGTAACCTAAATTTGGGTAAGAGATAAAACATATTTAATTAAGAAGATACAAAATGATCCAGTGGTAAAGTATATTCAATAAATATAATAGAATCATAAAAACATTAATATTATAATAAGAATTAGAAGCAATACCTAGAAGGCTAATTTCTAACAATTATTGTACTTAGTGCTTTGAAAACAAAATTATTTTTATATGTAATACAAAAAAAATGAGAGAATTAGGAATTAATTTGGCAGCACCAGGAGGGTCATGTGTTATTGAAAATTGTAGAAGAAAAAATGGAAAAAAATGGAAAAATGGCAATTTTATTAATTATTATAAATTTAAAAATCTTTTGTGACAGGCTCGGGAGAAAGAACAATGACTCTAATGAGGTCTAAGTGTGGATAAAGCTTTTTGGCTTTACCCATCTCAATTTAGAGACACAGAACCATATTTGGTTAATGATTTGTTTGTATGGTGGCAGAAAAACTGATGAAAATGTAATTAGAAATCCAGACAAAATTAAATTTAAAATAATTATTAATAGAAAACCATTTTTATTAAAATAATAAATACCAAAACTGCTTGATTGCATTATCTCAAAATAACTATCATTGGATACTTCAATACTTGTTCAACAGTCAGCAACATGGGTTTATATCTGGTAAATCCACAACGACTAATTTGGTAATTTATAAGAATCTTATCATTGATCCTAGGTTATTGCTATATGCACTAATTTTGTGAAGGCATTCAATCATGTGAACCATGAACCACCCTCCACTACTATCATGAGAATTAGTGGCTGGTGTTGATGAACAGCATGAGGCTTTTTACACCAAGTCAGATAGGCCTCCCAAATAAGCCTGCCCCAGAGCCAAAAATCTTTTTCTGGATAAACAGGACAGTGACAGAGTAGGTGGACCATTGTCTCTTCCTCCTCCTTATCCAGACAGCTTTGTTATGTTGTAGAATTCCCATACACAAGGGCTGCTAGCAAAACTCATAGGAACTACTGGCAAGATTATTTCATAGTTAAGCAGTTACCTTAAGGGATATACTCATTACACATGCAGGTTCCATTTCAATTAAAATTTCAGTTTCTTGTGGTGTACCACAAGGCTCATATTGGTTTATAAGAACAAAAATCTAATTCAAATCCACTTCAAAAAGCTAATGCCATATACATTACACTAGATTCTAAACTATCATTGAAAATATTATGCTTGTTTGTATTTATGTATTCATTTGTATCACTATATTGTTAATATTCTCACATACATATTATTATTCATTATTTGTAAAATGGTAGGTATATCTATTAAATAAATAAGTTTACCCTTTGTTTGCAAAATCAAATTTACAAAGGAATAAATAAACGCGATTTAAAGAATGAATTAACAATTTTTAAACTAAAAGGTGAAGAAGCAAGATAAAAAAGAAATACCTATACAATTCAAATACATTTAGATTACGAATAGATTTTTTTGTTTGTATGAGTGTTCAAGATAAAAAAAATACAGGCTGAATCTACTATTATCACAAATTATTTTCATAAAATATAAGTTTTTTAATATACCTACAGATATAAAATAAACTTACTACTGCAACTTTTTGGGAACTCATAATTATTTGTGTTGTAGTTATACCAAAATACGTTTTACAATTACTACTTAACAACTGGTTGTCTCTGTCTGTGGTCTCTGCTACTGATTTATTTTCAAGATACAAAATATTCAACCTTCAACTTCGATAAACAATCCGCACTTCTCAATATGTCTCAATATTTATCACTTGCGTAGTTAGGTTAGGGTTTTGATTTGAATTTGATATATTGCGGTTCTGATTCGTTTGTTACATTAAACCAGTGTTGCCATATTGGGTGATTTTTTTTCCTCTGGGGGAAATTTTGGGGATTCGATTTTCAAGGATATTTTTCTCGAACTTATTTCATTATCAATATATCTTCTGTTATATTGTTTTATGTTGATTTTAAGATTTATATTTTTATTACCTACTCTTCATTTGCAGTCATAATTCAGTACACAGTAAATATCACGGCTTTTATTATTAAAATTAGAGATATAGTTTCTGATTTTGAAGAAGTTTTAAAAATTGAAAATGAAATTTATGAAAAGATTCGGGTGATCAAAACTTACATTAGCTCTTTGGGGAATTTTTTTTAAATGGTCAATTTTGGGGGTTTTTAAAGCTCGGTTTGGGGGAATTTCAATGATGCGGTCTGGCAACACTGCATTAAACGTATATTCCTTTCACATAATAGGTTATTAATTATGGTTTACAATAAATATTACAAAATAACTCTGTTTTCATAAACTTTGAGTATAGGGAATGTTTAACAAAAATTAAAGTTACATAATCGAATATTCTATTTGTGATATAAAATACAGGGTGTTCCATTTGAAAGAGAGAAAATGAAAGGTTCGAGTTATCGTCCACCCTGTATACAAAAGGGAAAATAATTAATATTTAATAGAATACGGTGATATTGCATCATATTATGAAACTCTGTTAGGCAAAATAATTTTTTTTTCTTCAACATACATTAAGATACAGAGCGTTGATTTACCTACGATTTTCACACAAACGTGTCCATAACTTCTGAAGGACTCTCTATAACGTATCAAAATCTTCAAAAAAATGTGAGCATTCCGAATTCGGTATAATATACAGGGGTTCCCATTTAAAAAATCATATGTTTGGTTTGTAACAAAGTTATACAACACTCTGTATAGTTTAAGTTAATTTCAAAATATGGACCCTAAAGACATCTACTATTTTTGTTAATAAGTAAAATTGTTTGATATCTTCCAAGACAACCCATATACAGAACTTTGTCATAAGGTTGGTACACCCTGTATATGGTTCCCGGAAGGAAAAGCTTGTCCCTAAAAGCTCAAAAAATAATCTTAGATTCTTAAATAACTTATGTATGTATTCAAAAACATTAATGGGAAGTGTAAAATACAAGTATTTAATAAAATTTATACATTGATCATATTAACTTAAAATACAGATGTATCTCTTGGATATTTATAACCTAATTGTTACTTATAAAATGCATTTTTTAATTATAAACTAAATAAAAATCATTGATTGTGAATCTGTCCTTGCCCCTTTGAAATATCACTAATACATTGCCAGCTTCCTTCAGAATTTTGATCCCACAATGTAATTTTGTTATCTCCACCTGATACAGCTAAAATATTTCCATTAAGGGACCAGCTTAAATTCCAAACCACATCATCAAATGTATGCAACACAGTTGAATTCCAATTAATGCAGTCGTTGCTTGTCCAAATGACTACCCTTCTATCTTGAGAACAACTTGCAATGGTGTATCTATGAAGACCTACTGAAGGAGCCCAAGCTACATCTCTGACCCAATCAGAATGAACTTCTAATTTTGATTCTTCTACCCACCTATAAAAATTAACTTTTTGAAATAACATACAATAAAAAAATTAGTAAAGTTTACTATCATTTACCTATCACCATCTTCCCTCCAAATTTTAACTAAATTGTCACATCCTCCAGAAACTAGACGTTTAACTGGGGTAATTTCCTGATCCCCATTACCAAAGATTGGTGTAATAGCAGGTGCCCAACTAACAGCATTGCATCCTATAGCATGAGCATTCTGAATTTTCTTGGCATCCCATGTATTACTCCCAACATTGTAACTTAGTACCGAAATGGAACCATCACTACTACCACAAGCAAGGATGAGTCCTAATTCAGCGGGAGCAAACTGTACTGAATTTACACTTGAGTCATGATTAGCATATTCATAATATTTAACCCATTTTCTTTGTTGCTCTTTCCAAATTATTACTTTCCGATCATAAGAACATGAAGCTAACAAATTACCAAATTTAGGATGACTCCAAGCTACTTGCCAGACCGGACCATAGTGCCCCTTTAGGTCATCCAAAAGGCTAGAAGCACCACTTTTTATATCATACACTTTAATGCTATTATCTGATGAACAAGTAGCTAGGCGTAAACCGTAATAATCTACTTCAGCATCATGTATCATATCTTCATGACCAGTATCTATGGAATTCAAAATTGAAACCATTTTAAAGATTTGTTAAAATCAACTTTATAACCCTACTTTTATACGTGTACGATAAAATTACCACGTCAAAAATTTCAAAAAGTTTTGTCCTATGGTGCTGACTTGACAGTAATAGTGTACTGAAGGAGTACTTAGTTCGAGACCTAGGGGAATTGTGTTCTGTGTCTTATATAGACTTGAATATCATTTGCATGTAATGGCTGCATTTTTTAGGAAAGTGTCCAAATTCAGTAAAAACGGTAAAACGACTGTTACGAATCAAGAACGATAAACATTTACCAGGATTGCCTAATCGGGCTGATTTGTCCGCCAGCTGTGTGACGTCACTGCAGTCCTTCATTATAACGTTTACCATATAAATGCATGGAAATAATAGGAATTAGACAGTATTTTTATGATTTCTGTAATACTAAAGTACCACTATTTGGATTTTTAAGATTAAACACTTATAATTTATAATAAATATTCCCATAAAATCGTTTTAATACGGCCGAGGACTGCAGTGACGTCACGTGCGATCGATTTTTTGGCGAACGTACGTCTTATGGGATTAAGCAATCCTGGTAAATTTTTTATCATTCTTGGTTACGAATATTTGGTTCCGTGTCTATGACAAGGAGGTCTGTCTTTTAGAAAACGTCATATGGGCAAATTATCTATTGGACATTACCAAGAACGATAAACATTTACCAGGATTGCCTAATCGGGCTGATTTGTCCGCCAGCTGTGTGACGTCACTGCAGTCCTTCATTATAACGTTTACCATATAAATGCATGGAAATAATAGGAATTAGACAGTATTTTTATGATTTCTGTAATACTAACGTACCACTATTTGGATTTTTAAGATTAAACACTTATAATTTATAATAAATATTCTCATAAAATCGTTTTAATACGGCCGAGGACTGCAGTGACGTCACGTGCGATCGATTTTTTGGCGAACGTACGTCTTATGGGATTAAGCAATCCTGGTAAATTTTTTATCATTCTTGGGACATTACCCAATAAAGGAAAATAGAAGAAGATATCTATGAATGAAGATGACGTATTGGTTATGTAAATATGGCACAAGGAAAGTTAAAAGTAAAAACAAAATTACCAAAAAATGCTAAAATTAAAAAGCACAAAGGAAGTGCTGTGACAAAAAGAGCTAGTAAGTATCAATTCCATTTAAAACTATTTAATTCAGTCAGCTTGAAACTTTATACTTGGAGTTTTAATTCTTTTTGTACCTGTTATATTGATTGTTTTAATCTATCAGTCCTAGTTAATATATAATAATAATAAAGGTGAACAATCAAAAATGAAAATAATCATAAATTCAGGTAATAAGCTTTTTAATGATCGTGAGAAAAATAAATAATTTGTTTTCATTGAAAACGCTTTCTAGCTTTATTGATGTCTGCATACAGTTGTAAATTTTTTTATTTCTAAATTAAAATGGCTGATATATTTGTCTAATTATTTAGTTTACTGTTAAATTTCAGATTGCCCACAACAATCTAAAAAAAAAGAAGTTTCCCAAAAGATCAAACAGGCTGTTAGTAAAACAGTAAACAAATCAGTAGAAGAGGAAATACGAGCGAGAGCCTCACGTGGTCACCAAAATCTTTCAAAAGCTCAGGAAGCGGTTGCAAGTCATAATGCAAAAACAAGTTAAAAATATGTAGACACTTCTATATATGTATATTTCTGTACAAATGAAAATATATCTAAAGTCTAAAGTGGAAGTTTTAAAGATGTTAAAAAAACTGTTAAGCAAATATAACAGTCAATTAGTTATATAAGAGAAAATTAGTTTTATTTTTATTATTGTTTACCTATGATTTGTAAATAAGCAAAGGTTGTTCCTTCGGCTGGGAAAGTAATGGCAACTGTTTTCTGGGATAGTCATGGAGTTATCTTAATCGATTATCTTCAAAAAGGAAAAACCATTACAGGAGCATACTACGCATCATTACTTGACAAGCTGAAGACAGAAACTGCAGAAAAACGGCCACATTTGCAGAAAAAAATAATTTTGTTTCTCCAAGACAATGCGCCGTCTCACACCTCAGCGGTTGCCATGGCGAAAATCCACGAATTACGGTTTGAACTGCTTGACCACCCTCCTTACTCACCAGATCTAGCCCCAAGCGACTTTTTTTTTGTTCCCTAAGCTAAAAGTTGCGCTCGGAGGACAGTGATTTTCGTCGAATGTGGAGGCCATCACCTTCGTAAACAATTATTTTGCAGAGAAAGACGCCGAGTACTATTTGGACGGGTTGTAGAGATGGGAGCATCGCTGGGACAAGTGTATAGACTAACAAGCAGACCATGTAGAAAAATAAAAATTAATTTGAAGAAAAAATGTCTAGTATCTTTGTTAGGCCGGAAACTTTTCATACAAGCCTCGTACACATTAATCATAGCTTTTATATTGAAACTAGAAATGTGAAACATTAAATTTTATTAAAATATGTAACGTTAACATCAATAAATTATAAGTACCATTATTAAATATATGGATAAATATAATTTTAAATTTCATGGCTCAAGTTATCAAAATAATTAAAAGTTTAAAAATATTTGTAAGGTTAAAATAAAATAATACAACATATTTATGGCTGTAAAAATTCACAGTAAATAAAATATGGCAGGCACAGTGGTTTTGGTTGATAGTATAATTATGGTGAAACAACCTGCAACAAGAAATATTAGGTTAATCAAGTATTTTAATTGGTATTTTTGTAGTTTACATTTATAATATAAAAAAAAATATTATAAACAATATTAATAAGCTTTTATTGTCGAAATTTTTTTTTAAATTTGTGGACAAAGCTGTTTAAAAAAAAGCAAATCACATAGAACAAAATAACAAAACATATTAAAAACAGTAATACAAGAGTATCTACAAGTAAATAAAACATAAAACATACAAACAAATAAAACTTCACAATATAAACATTGCGAATGGTTAGTTAAAAAAAATAAAATAAATGTAGGTATACTTTATAATGTATACATTTTACAATGAGAAAGATAAATCATAAGTAATATAAAAAAATTCAAATTTAAAATTTTAATTTAGTCAGACTAACAACAAAAAAAAAACAACAAAATAAATAAATATCATAAATTAACCTTCCAGATTTATGATTAACGAATTCGAAGATGCTTTTTTAAAAAATTTATTTAATTACTACTTACTTGACAAAATGTTATACTTTTAACAATACTATTTAATATTTTAAATATCAAACTAAAGATGAATGATGAATGATTGAATGAATTATAATAATAATTTTACAACGTAAAATCTGATTATTTATATTATTCCTAATCTTTTTTACTACATTAAAACTAATAAAAACAATGAGAAATCTTGTAAACAAAATCATTAAGTTTAAACTAAAAAAGGTTTTTTAAATTCAACAAAACAAACAAAAACGTTATTGCTTTTTAACTTAAATATTTCTTGTTCTTCTAAGACTGTAACTCCAGTGCGTAAGATTGTCCCAAATATTTTATGTAAAATAGTCGTCAACTGCATACAAAGCTCTCTCTACCAAGTATAATTTTAAAGCATTACGAAATGCGGTTATTGATGAAATGGACTTTATTTCAAAGGGTAGATTGTTGTGCATTTTCTTAGCGTTATAAAAAATAGAGCTTTTGATTAGTTCCGTGCGAGGTTTTGGTAAATAAAGGTCATACTTTGCACTTCTAAGAGGGTAGTTATGAGATGGTCTGTCTAAGACTTCAGGTAAATGTTTCCGAATTAAGGAAATGGATTTAAAGATAAATAGGGATGGAAGAGTTAATATTTTATGTTTTTTAAAGAATTGCTTACAGTGAGTTTTACTGCTTAGTTCAGCGTATAACAAACAGCTCTCTTTTGTAATACGTTCAAATTGAGTCAACATGTACCCCAAAAAGGAAGTGCATATCGGAGATGTGACTCGAAGAGGGCAAAATAGACTGTTTTGGAAGCTGACAGGTGAAGCTTCCTAATATTGTTCTCAGCCTGTAACAATAAGAGCTTAGTTTTTTTACAAAGCGTCAATGTGTACATCCCATTTTAGAGAGCTGTCAACGACTAGTCCCAAAAATCTCACAGAGTCAACGACCTCTATAGTGAAATTATTCAACATAATATGTTGAATTGCAGATGTGTATGGTAAAACTTTCGTCTTAGAACCGTTCAAACACATATGGTTAGAATCACACCATGATTTGATGATGGTTAAGTCATGTGAAACGATTCTATGAAGTTCGATGATATCCGGGTGACTCCAAGAAAAGCTAGTGTCGTCTGCGAATAGACAAATTTTACCGCCGATGCTCCAGTTAGCAATATTATTGATAAATAGCAAAAACAATATAGGACCCAATACCGAACCTTGTGGAACCCCATATTTTATTTGCTTGCATGAAGACCTTAAATTATCAACTCGTACAAGCTGCAGTCTATCACTAAGAAAGGACTCGAACCACCTGATCGAGGTGCCTCTAAATCCATAGTACTGCAATTTTTTAAGTAGTATTTTATGATCCACGCAATCGAAAGCTTTTGAGAAATCACAAAATATTCTAGCTGTAGAGTGTTGATTGTTTAAGCTGGAGCAGACATTAAAATCCAAATTGATTTTTAGCTAGAATATTGTATTTAACCACAAATGAAAGAAGCGTGTTTTTTACCAACCTTTCAATGATCTTGGATAACGTAGGAAGAAGAGCGATTGGGCGTTAGCTAGAAACTTGATCTTTATCACCTCCTTTCTGCAAAGGAATTATTATGGCTGTCTTAAGGCAAGTAGGAAAAATACCAATTTGGAACGACTCATTAATCAAATTAGTTAGAAGATCTAATACACAGTCCGGCAGATTTGCGAACATTTTGAGGATAAGCCCATCTACTCCAGATGCGGATTTGTTTTTAAATGTCTCGAATTGTACTACGAAGCTCTTCTGTTACTACAGGTGAAAAAAGAAACTGTATTCCTTTTTGTTCTTTCTTATTCTATTTCCTTCATTTGGTCATCTACCCATCTTCTTTTAGTTTGCCTTATAATTTTCTTAGCGTCCCTTCTTAATTTTTCATACTTTTATTTGTCTTCATCTTTATCTGTTCTTATAGTCATATAATTCTCGCTTGCACTTTTTTTGTTGTTATTTCTTTACATTCCTCGTTGTACCATTCATTTTTTGCTTTCCCCTGGATTTGCCTACTTATTAGCAGCTTCTTCTATCGATTTTTTGATCGTCTTCCACTCTGATTTTATATCTCCTTCTTTATATCTCTCTCTTACTTGAGCTGTTACTTCCTCTTCATATTTATTTCTGACATCTTTATTGTGCATTTTATTTACATTCTATTTTCTTTGTTGGTTTTTCTGTTTTGAAACATATTTATGTAAATGTTTAAATAGAAGGGATACCTTCATGTCAAATCAGAAATGATTTTGTTATACGTTAAATCTTCAGCTTTTCTTAATGATTTTGTAATATATAGTAAATTTGACGATCACTTGACATCTCTAACAGATATAGGTATATATTGGGTGTATTGTATAACAGATATTTCAGAAACTGGACAAAAGACATCTACTTATAACTTTTACAAGTTTACAGCAGTGGTATCATGTTTGAATTAATTGAAATGTTCTCAATTAACATTTTGTATATGGGTTTGATCGAGAATTCGGTTGTAGAACAATATATACCTACCTTTAATATTGGAAATGGCAAAATGCGTATTAACATGCAGATGCTTGTAACTTGGTGTGGTCAGGATTAATATTACTTTTATTAAATTTTAATATTATTTTAACTTACTATTAACAAGTGACCATTTTTATCTTTATGTATTGCAGGTACATCTCCATGCTGAATATCAATTATTCCATGTTTTCCTTTCATATTATGGTCGATTCTGAACAAAAAGTGGTACATTAATAATACATACATGCCTATAAGTATTTTATAAGTATATAACTTACTGTGATTTATCGATTATCCTTAATACCGTTGTATCTTGAAGAGTATCCATAATGTAAGTCAGTGCTTCTATCAAGTTCGGTACTTCTAATATCAAATCACCCTAAAATAAAAAAAAAGTGGTAAATCATTTAGATACTAATATATTTATATTTATATATTTCAGAAAATTGCGTACAAAAGTAGTATATCAAACAACGCATTTCATATGGAATTCTGTTATGACATGAGTTCAAGTTTAAAAAACGAATAGTGTAGAGATAAGTTTTTTAAAGAACGAGTGTCACAACAGCCATATGAAATAAGTTGTTTATATTTTTTAGTTATCTTCCAGTTTAACCATCCGCTTGAAAAATGTATTAGTGGCACTCGCCTTTCAGGCTCGTACCACAAACTTTCACACTCGTGAGAAAAGTGTAACTTTTCCACCTTGTTGCACAATATACTATTGTAGCATCGTCAACATTAGCAAATTTTGTTTTTTTGTTTTTCCGCACCTGCAAATGATCTATAACGTCACCGCGCGTAATAACCCGAGAAATAGTGTAAATAGAAATTTTAGTTAAGGTATTAATTCTCTTTATTATAACCGCATCTGACTTTTTATTATCTTCATTTTTCAAACACTGATACATATTTAGAATAACCCTCAGACACTGAATGTGTAAATCTTTATTGCAAAATTCGCTACTATCCTAAACTGTTGCAATATAATATCTTCTGAATTTAAATTTTGATCTGGATTTCCATTTTCTCATTCAAAAGGTCTCCAAAACGCTGCCACAATATATACAACTAATTTAACTGTACTGTAAGTCAATGGAAACTGAAATTAAAATTGACAATTGGTCCTTTCTGGACTCAAGGTTATTTTGCCATTTTGCATAACATACTCCTTGTTATTTCTTTTGGTTCTAAGGTTTGACCCATATCGAGCTGCATTCAATTATAATGTTGAGATCGAGTACAGAGTTCACAGCAAATCGTTGCCTTTGGACCAATGAACGTTGTATGGCAATGGTGCATGGCATTTAGTTTAAAAATGGATTGTGCTGTGCGAACGTTAGAGCATTAGAATACAGTGGCGGCTCGTGATATTTGAAAGTGGTGAGGTACAGTTAAATTTTTTTTTAGCAAAATTAGAATTTAAAGTTAGTCTAGTGGTCACTCTACTTCGTCAGTTGTGTAATACCATTTGTAAAGAAAATTATAACATTAAATTTAAAAAAATTAAAATTGTTTATAATATTATCGAACAATTTCATCAACTTGCCAAGAAAAAAAAACAAGGAATTTAAAATGTCGTCTTCAATTTTCTCATTTACAACAAAGGCAATTGAATCAATGAATTCGTTTTTAATAGTTTTGGATGTCCCAGAAAAAACTGATCTATTATTATCATTATATCATGTTCTAAAAATGTTTTTAAATTTGCGTGTCATATTTGCTAAGAAGAATAACTAGTTCTTTAAAATTCCCGCGATTTATCTAATGATTCATTAGATTCATCATGCCCTCTAAAAGGTAACTTGCCTACAGAGATGTAATGTAATATCTATCAGTCTTTTCAAAATTTGTCGATACTCTTTAACCCTGGCATTAAAATTTTCAAAAGTAATGTAATATTTTAGAAAAACCACCGAGATTCACTGCTCACCGAACCGAAAACTATATAATAAAAAAGTGTAAAAGTCAAATGCACTGTGCACTTTTAACCCTCAACCTGTTAATCTAAAAATAGCAAATGCCAAAAGCCGGCGTAACAAACGAATCTAAATAGTATATTAAACAACGCATTTCATATGGAATTCTGTTATGACACGAGTTCAAGTTTAAAAAACGAATCGCGAAGCGATGAGTTTTTTAAAGAACGAGTGTCACAGCAGCCATATGAAATAAGTTGTTTATAATATTTTTTATATTTTGCCCTTTTTACCATTTTTTAAATTAATTTTTTATTTTTATGTAATTACGAAAATTTTTATTTTAAAAAGTATGTCGGTAGCACTGTGTAATTTATAAAATTTGACAGTTGTGACATTTAAATTATCAAATGTTAATGTTTTAAAATATTTTAAAAAGAATAATATACCAATAATAATATATTATATAAGTAAAATATTATATTCATATTCACAGATACTTTCTTAAAGAACAATATAAAAAATGAATAAATTCCTATTAGCCACAAATGTCAATGTCAATAGTCTTGCCTTTAGATACTTCACTCATGTCGCCAACCATTTAAAACAAAAATTTGCGTGCGTAAAAGTTACATTACGATACGCAAATGCGTTTTATAATGAAGATTTTTATAAGTGCGAAATATAAAAAATAAATTAGACGCCCCATCTCCAAAAGACAATTTTTAATAATTATACCAATTCGAACTGAATATTCATCGTAAAGACAGGACAACGTCTGTCGGTCTGTCATCTAATAAAAAATAAATATATGAATTTTTAAGACTATTATTATTATTACCTTATCTTTGTTTATCAAATCTTCAGGTATCTGCACTATTAGAAGTTTATCATTTTCAGAAGTTATCGCAAAATGAAGCCTATTTAAGGGCAAACAATGTTTCGGCTTCAGGGAACCCTTACATTCCAGTAAATGAAGATTTTGTTTGGAAATTACCATTATTCTTTCTCTTGGTTTATAACCATGTCTGTCATATTTGGTGACATTTGTAGAATACTGAAAAAATAATTAACAAATTTAAAGATTTTATTCAAATCAAAGAACTAAATGTATTTGAGAATGATTTTTATCATTAACTACTCCTCAAGTTAGACCTGAGGAGTTTTTAGTCTAATATTGGAGTACAAAATGATGCATTATTAAGAATATAAGAGAGGTGAAAATATACAATTAGATCAAACAATCAACAAATCGAAATCAAGAAATCAACTAGAAGCATGGCAAATTTTTTCAAAAAATATATTATGATGCATATATTGTGATACTCACATTAAAGCAAATTGAATTGTCTTTCAAACAGCATATTTCTTTTTTTTAACTGATAAATAATTAAAAAAAAAATGTATAGTTACTGTTAGAAGTTTTCATTTCCATGTACCCAGATAGCACAGGAATATTATTAGAATACTCCTAGAAGCATATACTTTATATATTACTGGAACGTTCTATGAACATTCAAAGTGGACTGATTTCCACATTCTATTAACTTTCCTGGAATATTCTGAGAGAACATTCTAGGAATACATATTGAATGTTCTGAGAATAAATATCAAATGTTATGAGAATGTGTATGAAATGCTCCCATTGTTTTTAATTTTCTCAGAATCTGTGCATAAATATGCTAGGAATATTCTTACAAGATTACCACATCATACTTTATATATTATTGGAACGTTCTATGGACATTTTAAGTGGATTAAGCTCCACATTCTATTCACGTTTTAAAAATATTCTGTGAATACATGTTGAATGTTATGAGAATGTTTCATGGATAATCTTAGAACATTAATAGAACACTCTAAGAATTTATTTAGAATATTCTCAGAATCAGAGCACAATATGTTATGAATACTCTAACAATATTATAAGGATGGTCCAAAAATATTTTTGGGATATTTTAAGAAATTCTATTGTGTTAGGAAATATTGAAGGTTTTAATATTTTGAAATGTGTCAAAAATATAAAATTTCCAAATATTTCGTACTTACCTTTAGTGTTGATTGTTCAATACATTCAATATTTCGATAACCCAATAAAACATTCTATCAAACACATACAAAAATGTATTAAAATCATCAACATGAAAAAAAGAACTGGTCAAATCTTTTTACTAACAATTTATTATTCTAAAGATGTCATTAATTTTTAAATTTATAGAGAAAAACAGAACACATAAAAATAAATAAACAAATCACAGCTGTTAAAATATTTGGTATATTACTGGAACATCCTATAAATATTCTTTAGAATATTCCAGAATATTCAACTTTAGCACCTTATTGTAACATTCTGAGAACGTTTGTGCTATCTGGGTATTGGAGTTTGGTCTTTGAGCGTGCCGCCAACTTTAAGTTTGCACAATATTATTTACTTCGACTATATTTAAGGACCGTCTGGGTAGAGGACTTCAGTAAAACCATAAACATTATTACAAAAAATTAAACCACTCAAGCTACATTCTCTAGACAAAAAACTAATGAAATGACTGATAAAAGTAAGTATAAGTTACTTACAACTTCTTTATCGCCGTTTAATTGTGATGTATACAGTTCTTTCAGAGGAATACTTAGTTCTTCTACTCTGTCGTCTAAGAAAAGGTGTGGAATGCTATCGTTGTATGTCTTTTTCTTACCTAAAACACATCATTTTTGCATCTATAAAAGGAGACAATCATTGGCTGACTATTGCACAACTGTCAAATGTAGAAAAGAACATTTTTCGGATTTTATTATTCTTACATATGCGTTAAAAGTGAATTTTGAAAATGAATCCGTCAAGGAGAGAAAATACAAACAAAAGCTTAGATTAATCTCCTTAAGAAATGAAATAAAAATACTGTTTTAAAATCGCCTATGTTATTTTCTACCGTTTTTGATCACATAGGCGTTGATCTAAAATTTTGTTCAAACAGCGAAGTCACTAATTTTTGATCGTCCCACTATAAACATACCTCTGTCCCACTTTACAACAAGGGGTTGGTGTATAGTGGGACTAGGTTGTATAATGGGACTCGCTTTTTGTGAAAGAAGTGGTAATATTTTAATCCATATCATTTCTTTAAAATTAACGTTTGTGTGTTTCTAACGCATTACAATAATAAAAACAAAGAAAAAATGTCAAACTAGCTTTTTATAGTTAATTGAAAAATACTGTCCCCTACAGATTTACTTTTTATTATGATACAAACCGAAGTTTACTTACCTTTGAACAATTTTTCTGCCAATACTTTCATCTCTAATTGTCTCTTTCTCTCTGGAGTAAGTTTGTATCTGTATGCTCTCGATAAAACGGCTCCGTGCATTCGTTCTAAATGTTTTGAAGCTTCTGTACAAACAAAAGGTGCTGGAGGCCAATTTTTATCTAGGACATTCTTTGGAAGAGTCTTAGAAAGGCGCTGCAACCATTGAACTTTGGCCATTCCCAAAAATCTTCTGTTTTCTTCTGTTGGCTCATCGTTTCTTGTAATAAAACCTTTGATAAACCTACAAAATTAAAATTTTATTATCAATGATTTATACAACAGCAAGTCAAAGCGAAGACCAAGACGAACTTGAATTGAAGACAATCAAAATGAGACGAAACCAACAAAAGAAGAGATAGATAATATGATGAAAAATAACAAAAGGAATTACTAAAGAGAATCTAAAATATGGGGGAAAGAAATCGAGAATGAAATTGACGAATTACAGTATGTACAAAAAGTACGAGGAGTAATAAACCCTAATTAAGTATGCAAAACCTTTACAGGGAGCACCATGAAATTTTTGATAAATCTCTTACTTTAAATTACATTTGTTCCGTAAATCTAAAAACCAGGTAGATCGACCCCGTATTTGTTTCAGTTGTAGCAAAGTTTAGGGTTTCTTCATTGTTAAAGGATTAGCAGATAAGCAATAACGCAATGCAGTGGTGTGTATTTTGGGAAAAAAATCCGTTTTAAATTATAATATAATAAAAAATGAAAAGAAATAATTATTGGAATACATTTATTACTTACATTTTATTCTATATCCGACTCGGAAGAGGAAGAATCGTTGTTGACATTAATAATAATAGGGTCGATTAAATCATCACAAATATTGTCAATTTTCCACATATTTGCCTCTACTTTGATAACATGCTCGATACAGTTTGTCCAATTTTCCCTACTAACATGATTTACAGTACTCTCAAACAATTTTACAACATCGTTTATTTTAAAAGTAGTATTTTTTTCCAACTTCCCCCTTTACCTGAGCCCATATTAATTCTATGGGATTAAGTTCACATTGATAAGGGGGATATACCACGAGAAGAAGCCATTTCTTCTACAATGTAGGTTTTGTATTTATTCTTGTTCATTTTTGCAATTCTGTAAAGTTCTTTCCTTAGTGGATCTTTTGAAACTTAATATTTTTCGAAATAAGGCACTCCAAAAGCTCTGCTTTACACCAACGACTTGTGGGCAATGCTTCTCGTAACAGTGAATGGTAACTTGCGTTGTCCATAACAATAACAGCCCCTTTTGGAATCAGATCCAACATTTGAACAAACCATTCCTCGAAAACATCCCCATTCATATCTTCGTGCGTTTTGAAATAAAAGTTAATAATCCACCATCAACCAAACCTTTAGAACTTCCAACATGGACAATGATAAGTATTCCTTTTCCTGATGGTGGCTGCAAACCTAACGACAAACCTTCCACGAATGCCTGTCTTCCGCTTTTAATGTTTTCATCTTACCAAGATTTGGAAACTGTATATCCAGCATTTATCCATGTTTCGTGTCTCAGTAGAAGATTTTCAAATTTTGTTCTGTGGGATGTCTAATGCTTCTTAAATAGTCTCTTCTCCAAAAAACTATTTCCGGTTTATCTATCAAGAGAGATTTTCTATTATGTTTTGTATATCTGAAACCCACATCTTTCAAAAGTTTGCATAATGTCATTCTGGAGAATTTTGTATAGTCCGTATCTTCTTGCACTGATGTCATAATTTTGTCAAGTGTTGGAATTTCCTTTCGTAAGTAAAATCCATGGACTTAACGCCTTAGTCTTTGTTTTAATGACTCATCGATCTCAATTGGTTTTCGGCCTGAAGAAGTTTTAGGGGGTTGAAGAGTTCCATTCTTGCTTTTTTTTAGTAATCTATAAGTTGTTGATTTAGCAACACACAACATAGCAGCCGTTAATTCCACAATATCATCAACACTTGCACTTGGATCCTTGTTTTTCAATGATATATAATAATTCAATATCAGAGTTTTTTTCATTTAAAACCATACAACTTCATACAACTTTACGCAAACAACTAATACTAAGTACTGATTTAATGTAGGTACTTACTTTCTTTTAAAATAATATTCCCGATAATGTTTCTAAGAAAACTGGGTTGTTTGGAAAATCCCTCTCAATAATCGAATAATCTGTAAATAGGTGTAATCGTATTAAGCCGATTACAGTAGGCCACTTGCCAATTAAAATTTCTGAGAAAAATTCCCGAAACACTACATATAGGAGTAATACAAATAAAAAATATTCATTTTGCTTCTTTAAATTTAATAAAAATTGCCTTTCTTTATCCAACTTACTAAAATTTATGTACCTCTATCACTTTTTTTTAATTAAAATTAGTACATCCCGTTACCTCTGACCTAAATCGTATATTCTTTAGCATAGCTGCAACTCATTCGTTCAATACAAAATGTACCTTACAGTATACCTTCTTAAAATATATTGGCACGTCTATGAAATCTACTTAAATGAATGATTTATTACTCCTTGTCCTTTCTGTATAGACTATTATATTATATTATAATATATCAAGTCTGGGAAAAAAAAGAAGATTGCAGTGGCTAGGTCATCTACAAAGAATGGACGATAACAGAGCTTTAAAAACGATAGCTTGGAAAATCCCAAAAGGAACGAGAAAACGAGGCAGACCTAGAAGAAGATGGAGAAATGCAGTAGAGGGGAGCCTAAGAGAAAAACAAATCCTGAACTGGAAACAAAAAGCAAAAAATCGAACAGAATGGAAAGAGATTTTAAAGCTATGGGCCTAAAAGGCCTACATAAAGCTTCTTATATATTATATATGATTTATACCACGATATAAAAATAGTTGACACTAAATTCTCAAAAGTATTATTACAATGAAAACATTGTTGTACTTATATATTTTAGTGTCCTCTAATTTAATCATCCATATGCAGATAATAGTCATAGGATAATGGATAACGTGTTTTATTCATTAAAGAATATTTTTGCTAATGTGACTCCTTTTTAAGAAATTAAGTCCACCGCCACTGGAAGTTGTTTACACTACAAACTGTCTAACACTACCAACTGTAGTGTGAGTTCAAATGTGACGGTTCTAATGTAAACTAGTGGCTTAAACTGGTTTGAGTGCGCAAATTAAAATTTGCTTGCGGAAATCGTTTTGCCGCAGGCATTCCACTATGAGTGATGCAAAATATTAATACCTTCTAATTGTGAATGCTGCTTTTCTTCGTCTTTCCGCCAGACGTTTAGCTAGTAGTCTTCTCGTATATTTTTGCACAATAATTGCAGATTCTCTCAATTTCTTATATTTCTCTCGTTGCAGATATCCTCTCCAATGTGCTTGAATGATAGCAATTATTTCATGTTTCTTCACTTGGTATGCGTCTTCAGTATTGAACAAAGTTTTCGGATATCTAATGAATATTTTGGTCCTAAAACAGATCATACAGTTATCCATTGAAAGAAAACAAAAATTCCTCACTGAGTTGGCTGGATGGACACACGAGCCCAAAGTTTAAATTTTTTTGTCTGATCAATGCTTTAGATTGATGAGGCAGAATGATGTATTAGTTTTCAACAAAACCGTTTAAATTAAAAACTTTTTTACATAATTTATTAAATTATTTAGTTTTTAATTTCTTTAAATTGAAGTGATTTATTGTTAGGAAGGTTTCATTTGATTTTAATACCCAAGTTTCTGTTACTGATAAACAAATATATTCAAACATTATGAGAAAATATCTGGGAAATAAAAAGCACAAATTTAATATAATAAATTAATCGTAGGTATGATATTAATATTCTTCCAAACAAAATACACTTGTTAATGAATTAATTATTATATATTTTTTATAACACTTGTTGTACCCCCTTACTTGCTATAGGTCTGATTAAAATCTTATGTTTTAATGGAAATCTGTAATTTTTATGAACTAACTCTCATTTACTCATAAGGTCAAAACCAATAAACCGTTAAAATAATTTCAAATTTCTCTTTAAATATCATTAATGTCAAGGATCAAATTAATTCAGTAATAAAAAGTTTAGTCTACTTATTCACTCTAAGAAATGTGACAACGTTGCCTAAGAATCAATTTTAACATCAGTCGTCGACTAATAAAATTATTCTCAAAAATTCAACTAGTCGCATGTGCCTCAGGAGGATGTAACCTAAAATACACCTTTACCAATTTAAGATAGAGTTAATACGTTGTTAACTAACAGAAGTTTGACAAGCGTTTATGCAACCAGCCCTTAATCTTACTTTGAAAATGATCCTGTTTACCTTAAATTCTTAAAGTGTATAGTCAATAAATATCTTTTCAGTTAAAAATTATAATTAGTAGTTGGTATTAACGATTTTTAAGTCACCTACAGTGAACGGCTAAATTATGGAATATTATTATTTCGAGAACCTTTTAAAATATAATTTTAATTTGTTTGAAAATATAATTATGCCGCATATGAAATAAACATTCAAAACTGACGTGTTTCACAAAACATTATTTATTAAATTAAACACTTTGTTCCAGTTAAAGGTTTCCCTCTTGTTGTTTTAAATAAAATATATATTTTGTATAATTTTTTATACAAAAATACCTACTTTCCCATCTGATATTCTTCGTTGGTATAACCTAACGATTGCACCAATGTCTTAACACCATCTTTGGTGTTTCCTGTATAGTTTGGCCATGTTTCTTTACACAAACATTTGTATCTCTTCAAGAACCTTTCATAATCTCTTCGGTAAGCAAAACCAGCTCTCCGAACTCTTAGATTTTCCATTAATCCAAGATATGTTACTTGATGACTTACAAGATCAAAATCGAATATACCTAAAATTCGTTTTACGTTAATATTCCTTGATCAAAGTATTTTTTGTCTATTGATAAACATTCTGGTGAGCTATATTTGTAGGGAGCATCGCTCGACTTTTAGTTTTGTAAAATTTTCCGAACGAATTGTATGTTGTATACATTTTAATCTAAATTTTGGACAAGAAGATCAGAAGATGTTCTCTTTTATCTAAAGTGGAAATGGCTTTCTAAATAGATGCTACACCCTCTGCAGCAAGGTTACACAAAGTCTTGGCAAAAGGAAAAGTAGACACTGTAATGGCATTACAGTGTCTACTTTTGCCAGATGGAAGCTTCACAGAAAGCGAAAAAGAACGAGCTCTGCTCCTGTTAGAAACTCACTTTCCCGGAGGAATAGTCCCTTCCGGAAAAACAAATGAGAAAGCTAAAAGACCTACCAGGGCAATGGCAAAAGACATATGCAGTGAGGAACGGCTGAGATGGGCTATGAACACCTTCCAGCCGTTCAAAACCCCTGGAACGGATGGAATATTTCCTGCCCTACTTCAACAGGGCCAAGAGGCAATAATTCCACACTTGATCCGAATTAGTCGGAGCACCCTTGAACTGGGATACATACCAGAAACGTGGAGAAGGGCCAAAATCACCTTCATCCCAAAAGCAGGGAAACGGGACACTACGCACCCCAAATTCCTTAGACCGATCAGCCTCACATCGTTTGTTCTCAAAACGATGGAAAAAGCTGTAGTCAACTACATTAGAACAGAAATCTTGGAACAGGTGCCATTGCACCCCCGTCAGCATGCGTACCAAGCGGGAAAGTCCACGGAAACCGCTTTAACACAATTGACTGACGAAATCCAAGACGCTCTGAATAAAAAAGAGACCGTGGTATGTGCCTTTCTAGACATAGAAGGGGCCTTTGACAATACGCCACATGAGGCAGTCAAAAGAGCACTGATTGAGAAAGGAGTAGATAGAACGACTTCCATCTGGATGTCGCAACTGCTATCTACAAGAATCGAAGAAATGGAGACAGGACAAGACACTATCTTCATTAATGTGACCAGAGGCTGTCCACAGGGGGGAGTTGCATCCCCGCTTATGTGGAATCTCACTGTGGACAGTCTACTTAGTCAATTGACCAGGGAAGGCAGACCATGTCAAGGGTATTCCGACGACATGGTTATCCTGGCAAAAGGGAAGTATGAAAATGTCCTCTGTGATATTGTTCAAAGAGGACTGAACATTGCGAAACAACGGTGTGACTCGGTGGGACTCAGCATCAACCCCACCAAAACCACACAAGGAAAGTCTTTACAAGGAAAAAGAAACCTAATCTAAAAATCATAAGAATAGAGGAGAACATCGTCGAGTGGAAAACAGAGGTCAAATATCTAGGGCTAATCCTAGATAGCAGGTTACTCTGGAATAAACACGAAGACGAAGTAATACATAAAGCAACCAAGTCCCTCATGGTGTGCAGGAAAGAAGAAAAAGAAGAAAAATCTCTTGAAGATTCAGATACTAGCCTGTTCATGTATCACTAATGATTATTGTCTTCTCATTCTTTTGACAACTAGTTGCAACACTTCTACCTTAATTTAAAAAAAAATGTGAGATCGACTTTGCGTTTTTCTTTGAATATTTTAGATATGCTCATCCCTTTTTATACAAATATAACTTGACAATTACTAAAACAGAAAAGTGTTGTAATATTTTTACTTACTTGGTTTTTTGTTGTTATTAGGTTTAATGCATCTTATGTAAGAAGGTTCCTTATATTTCAAAATGTTCATGAGATTGTTGAGCGATGCTTTGAATTGAGTTATGGCAGTGTCTGGTCGCTTTTTACTCTTTTGTTCAAAATCGAAAAATACTGATTTTATAATACTGTTATCAGAGCTCAGCATGGCTTCCCTTAAATCTCGAAATAGTAGATCGTTGTTTTTGTCGATGAATGATTTTATGTTGTAAGTAACTGCTCCGGCATAGTGAATAAGTTTAAATTCCTAGAATATATAGTAGGTACACAATCAATTAAAATTCTAAAATTGGCATTTTAAAGGGTGGCTGTATCTTCCGTAATAAAATATTTACAAAGAAATACAGAGAGACACAAAAGTTTAAGAATAGATGTTGAATTCCAGTGGCGGTCCATATTTTGTTAAATTATAGTCCTAAAAAAGTTGAAAGGGGTGTTGATCCCCTCTTAAAATCCATAATAAATCAAAATAATTAAATACAACTGTTTCCAATTTATTGGATATTCTCTACTAGTATTTTTTTTAAATTTTCATACATTAACGTTAAACCGTTTTAGAGTAACGTTAAACAAAATATTTAAATTTTTAACTTTAGCACCCTGTAACTTTTTTTGCGTGCAATATTGTATGTATGATAATGATACAGATATCAAAGTTTTATTTGTAACTTACATCACGTCCCATAATTTTTTGTAGCTGAATGTCTGCTTTTGGGTGACTAATATAATGGGGATGATAGCTTAGATGCTTATTTAATTTAGCAAGTAATGTTTTATCGGTTGGATCACCAGGTCTTACACATTCTTCATCCATAAAAGCTATTAAACCTGCAAATCGATCGAATTTAATAATTATTATCAAAATTAATATCAAAACTTTATATACTAAATGCAAAACAAAATGCGTTCTATGACCATAATTTTTCTTTTTGTCAATGCGTGATAAGACTCATGATGAACCGTCATACTGTAACAATTCACCCAATATTTTGTGTCAGTCTATAGTATGTACCAAACTACGAGGAGTAATAAACCCTAATTAAGTATGCAAAACCTTTACAAGGAGCACCATGAAATTTTTGATAAATCTCTTACTTTAAATTACATTTCTTCCGTAAATCTAAAAACCAGATAGATCGACCCCGTATTTGTTTCAGTTGTAGCAAAGTTTAGGATTTCTTCATTGTTAAAGGATTAGCAGATAAGCAATAACGCAATGCAGTGGTGTGTATTTTGGAAAAAATACGTTTTAAATTATAATATAATAAAAAATGAAAAGAAATAATTATTGGAATACATTTATTATTTACATTTTATTCTATATCCGACTCGGAAGAAGAAGAATCGTTGTTGACATTAATAATAATAGGGTCGATTAAATCATCACAAATATTGTCAATTTTCCACATATTTGCCTCTACTTTGATAACATGCTCGATACAGTTTGACCAATTTTCCTTACTAACATGACTTACAGCACACTCAAACAATTTTACAACATCGTTTATTTTAAAAGTAATATTTTTTTCCAACTTCCCCCTTTACCTGAGCCCATATTAATTCTATGGGATTAAGTTCAAACTTACTAAAATTTATGTAACTCTATCACTTTTTTTTTATTAAAATTAGTACATCCCGTTACCTCTGACCTAAATCGTATATTCTTTAGCATAGCTGCAACTCATTCGTTCAATACAAAATGTACCTTACGGTATACCCTCTTAAAATATATTTTGGTACGTCTATGAAATCTACTTAAATGAATGATTTATTACTCCTTGTCCTTTCTATATAGACTATATCTCGGTCTTCTCCAAATATTAATCAAAGAATACTATTAGTTTCGAAAATTGTCATTGTCAAGTTGTAAACAACTATTTAAGGTTATTTTTTCTAATATTGTGGTGTTAATGATATTAAAAAATCTACTCTAATCAGAATAAAATGATAAACTGTTACAATTATGTCATCAACCACCAAAATCAATTGAATCAATGAAATTTGGTGTAAAATGTTCTTCACAACCGTAATCATTGTTATACATAATTATGAGAAACCACGAAAGTAAAATTTAAAAATCGTCGGTTCAAAGGTAAAAGTCACAAGTCTCATTTTTCCGAATTCCGAGATAATGAGCATTTTAGTGTGTTTTTGTTAAAAATAGGCAAATTTTATAAATCTGGTAAATGCTACATAAAATGAAACTACTGGTTGTCTTTAGTAGATCTGCTTATGATTTAAATGAAGATTTTTATAAAATCATAAAATTATGAGGATTTTTGTACTTCATGAATTTTACTCTTGTTATATTATTTAAGGTTGAAACACTTAGTGATAAAACCATATTGTTAACCAGTGAAACAAAGGACTTTATTTAAAAAAATATCCATAAATATAGTTAAAAAACTACTGAGTGAAGCTCGTATTACAATTAGGTCAATTTTCTTCATCAGATTCATCAGCTGCCGGTTCAGGTGTTTGTTCTTCTTCTTCTACATTAGATTTAATAGGCAATGACCTATACCAAGCATGCACTTCTTCAGGTATAATAGATGAATCACAGAGTTTAATAAGATCTTTTTTTTTCTTATCAGTAATTGGTAGTTGCTGGTCTTGCTGTAATGCATTTCAGGTACATATATCACTTATAAAAGTTAGGCAACATCAATACATAATGGAAATTCTATTTCTATTATGTATTTCATAATTTTAATTCTTGAATCACAAAACCTTAGGAAAATATAATACACTTTTTTATTGTTATAATTACCTACTTACTGACCAACATAATACTTATATAGTTTTAAAAATTATTTAGGTATATAAATAATATTTTTACCTTTGTGTTTTTCTTCAATTAAATCACATATAATTTTATTATCAAAGTATTCAATATGCTCCCAAACAATTCCTTCTTTTTCGTACTCATCTTGTTCAGATTTTAACGTAAGATCAATAAACAGCTGCTGTAATTTTTCGTTGCAATAGTTAATGCAAAGCTGTTCAAAACTAAAAAAATAAGATTATTATTTTTTGTATATATTATGTAGTTTTTTTAAGAAAACTCACCTGTTCCTTTCAAATATTTCAAAACCGTAAATATCTAATATACCCATTACGACTCTCTTTTTGGGATCTGATGGTTGTAGTGAACTATTTATTTTTTTAACTAGCCATGTAAAAACTCTATCGTATATTGCTTTAGCAAGTGCATCTCTGGCATAAACAGACAATTCTCGACTTAGAGGACTCGAAACAACTTCCAAAATCGTTTCAATTGTTCGTTGTTTTAGTGATAGTTCTAATTTTTCTTTATCACAGTTCAAAAGCTAAAATAGAAATAGAAATGGTATACTTTAGAATTAGAAGGCTCTCAAAACACCGGAGACTCCCGAAGTTCAAGATGTCTTCTTGTTTTCAAGAACTAAAAGTTTTTTTAGTGATGTCAAAGTTAACCAAATTATTTATATAAGACATCTCTCATAATTCTTATAATTGTACCTAAAGGTTTGAAATTGTAAGCAAATGGTAGTAGCTATATATGAAATATTACCAAATTATTGCAATATATTTAGTTCTTTCTTACGCTTAAAGTCACCCACAGAAATTAAAAAGGCTCTATGGATTATTGATCTTTAGGCAGCTAGTTTTTGAATTGCCTTCCTCCCACATCAAAGATCCATAAAAAGTTAGTTAATATTTAAATTTTATTTTATTTATTAACCAGTCAATTTTAAATCGATCCTTATCAATTGATTTATTGCGGTCTAATGAAAATAGCCAATAACAACCAAAAATCTCGAGACCGAGACCAGGACCAATATTTGAGGACTCCCTCTCCTAGGAACCCCTAGGAACAAATAATAACATAAAGGATATTTCTACTTTTTGGAAAAATATTTCTGTTTTTTTACCTGTAGCTCAGGGTTTTAAACTATTCTTTTAAAGGAAATAATGTTAAAGTACGTTTCACAATAATTCGTGGACTCGGTACCTGACCTTAGGGGATTAGTAATGAAAGGTTATAAATTTCTCACTGTACAGTAAACATTAACAGATCCGTAATCCGGTTTTCAAAATAGATTTAAACAAAACTGTTGAAACTTACGTATAAGTATACGCTTTGATCTATTTCATCTAATTGGCAGATGTTGTCAAAAAATGTTTCAAATAAAAAAGATGTAGTTTAATCATGGCCACATTTTAAAAATATTTTGTACTACAGGGTATCCCAAAAAATTGATTTAAATAAAACATTTACTAAAACTTAAATTTATTTTGTAAAAAAAAATCACGAAATTTTTTAAAAACAAATTTTAACTTTATTTATTAATTGCGATTAAACAAATGAACTAATTCTACATTATTTACAACTATTTAATCTAAATGTAGTTCAGTATCACTATCGTCTTCATTTAAATTAATAACTAAGGGTGCTACAGGTACATTAACATTTCGATATGTACCTTCAACCTTAATAACATGCTGAATCGAATTTTTCCAGCTATCAATGGGAATATTACTTGTCACATTTCTGATTAACTCTATAACACTTGAGTTTAATGTGGGTGAAACGTTTTCCGATCTAACTTTGGATTTTAGCTGATGCCACATGTGTTCTATAGGATTGAACGCAATAATATGGGGGAAGCCGTAACACTGTGTGGCCCATATTTTTAGCAATAGTATCACAAACGTATTCTTTTTCAATACCGAACGCTGCTACAACTTGTAAGAGATCACGTTTTGTGTACGATTCTTCAAAATAAAGATCATTTTTTAACAAATACTCTTGAATTCCCATTTATTGTTGTAGCTATTTGGTACTTTATTTAATTGACGGCTATGATAAGTTGCATTGCCCATTACAATTATACTTTTTTCCGGTATAATTCGGCAATAAATAATTCTCAAACCAATCTTCAAAAAGTTCTGCTGTCGTATCTTCGTGATAATCTAAACTTGAATCTTTAATATTCTTTGCTGATAACAATAAAGCGTTTGGAACCCAACCTGTTTCTGATCCGGTATGTATTATTGTAATTCTTTTTCTTCTATTTGATGGAGCCTTTGTTTTGCAATTTCCCGATGAATCAACAAAACCCTTCGTTGGAGTATCATGGGTGTCATATCATGTCTCGTCGAGGTAGATAATTGAAAGGTTTTCACTTCTATATTTGTGAATAGCTTGTAAGTAATGACAACGCCACATTCGTAAACGATATGACTCCATTATCACTTGTCTTTTATTAAAGGTACAATATTTAAATCCCATTTGAGAGATAATTCTCCACAAACTTGTACGGCTACAAATAATTCCCGTGTCGTCTTTAAGTAACCGTTTTTTTATACAATCTAGGGTTGGTATCATTTGTTCTTGGTATAGGACATATATTGTTCGTCGGATTATATCTTTTTGTATTTCATCAACACATTTGGTATTATTAACGTTACTTCATTTTTTTCGTTTACTTATTGGCTTATTGATAATATCTTTTACTGTGGATATTGGGGTTTTGGTTAACTTACATGTTTCTTCTGCTGCATCGGTTACACTGTAACCTCGATTATTCAATGTTTCAAACATATTTTTCAAAATTTGTTTCGCAACCGGCGATAAATGCACTTTTTTTGCCCAAGGACGCCACATACTTAGTTATAAACACAAGATTACTTTCAGAGTATAATGTTTAGTACAAACTAAAATTCTAGGAGAGAATTTTAAAAACAAATTACCCCGAAACTCCCACTTTCTCTTCCAAGATGATTAAGAAAATCAAAAATCATTTACTAATGATTTACTATTGATGGTCAGTAATAATAATTTAAAATTTTACCTGAAAAATAAAAAATCCAAAATATATCTTCCTGGACAAAAATAAATAATACCTTTCAGTAAATGTTCGAAGAAATATTAACCACCTTTTATTAATAATCCCTTAAGAGCAGTTAAGAGCAGGTACCAAGTCAACGAATTATTGTGAAACGTACTTTACCTTATCTTTTAGAGCAGATATTAGTATTATATATCGTAATATTTTCTTTTTTATTTAAACTGTTTTTGTAGGTTGCATAAATTATAAAAACACTATGGCTAACTACTACCTATTTATTTACTAAAACACACTTTTAAATTAATTGATTTATATACATACTTAATATCTACCTAATTTATATATACCCGGTATATCTACAAAAATTGTAGAAATAATTGGAATTTTCCTGACCGTACATCAAATAAAACAATTTAAAATTTTCTCCTGGGTATATATATTTATTTATATTAAAGTTGGCATAAATGGAATAAATTTTATTAAATAAAGAGAGATTTACATAGTGTGAACAGCCACACTGATTTGGAGTGTTTATCACCAATTTATTTTCCTTTAATTAAGTAATTTGTGTGGTCTGGTCTCTTATATCAATCTGGATTTCGATCTAAATTTATATACAATATTTATTACCCGCCTATGTGATAGTTTTACCTACTTTAATTAAGAATGTTTTAGTTTTGTCTTTACACACCTGATGATGGCACATGGTCGAAACGTTGTAATGCCAATTTTAATGTAAATAAATATATATTTTGACCGATACCCAGGAGAAAATTTTTAATTGTTTTAAGAATTGTAGATGCAATATGTTTTATTGTTTTAACTAACCTTGCTAACGTTATCGACTTCTTCTGGTTTTAGAATAACAGAAACACCATTTTCCTCTGAAAACCCAATGTTTCCTAAATGTAATATGGCGGATATAATTGAAAATAAGTCTTGTTGCTCTGTCTCTGAAAATTCCAATGTAGCAAAAGCCTTTTTTACCTCACTGAAGTCTTTTTCATCATTAATACCACCTTTCCCATTGTGCTAAAATGTAAAAGTAAGTTTAATACTTCAATTGAAAACAAATCGGAAAAAATGTGGCTGTGTTATGGACACGACCGCGTGTAAAATTCTATTTTGCGGATTGAAATCAAGTACGTAAAGATACGTTTTAGGGTACATTATGAAATAAATTGTTGTACGTATCTACACGTCCGGTAAACTTTTACAGTACTCGTTTCTCACTCACAACATCCCACTAGTACTGTAAAGTATACTTACCGGACTAGTAACGTAATAGTATATTACATATCGAGTGTGGAAAGTGAAGTATTACGCACAAGTGAAGTTTAGCACGAGCCGCGTAGTGGCGAGTGCGGAAACGTAACGAGTGCAAGAAATACATTTTCTAACGCGTTGTGTACACGATTTTTCCTACGACCCCAATATTTCTTATTATAATAAATATTTTAAATTTATTTATAAAATTTATTTTAATTGTTAGTCATGTTAAAAATTAGGATTTAAACGAGTTTATATATTGCATGGAAATATAATTAATTAAAATCAAATAACCACCTTTCTCAGGAATTCACATCAAAATTCTTTATTAGCTAAATGACATTTTAATTTTTTTGTGGGCTCTATAAAAATTAAAAGTAAAATGGTTAGTTGGTGAAATTAATTTAAAAGTAATATAATAATAATAGACAGAAAGATAATTGTAAACAGAAACACAAACATTCGACACATGCACGGAACATAACACAATATAAAAAAGAAGAATAAACTGTTCTTTTTTCTAAAAGCGTTTTTATAAAAATAATAATACTGAATAAAAATTTGTTTATTTTTTAAAAATTTAAAAACCTATAAGAAACTTTATTCTTTATTCTTACTTTATACAGAAAAATTTGTATTGGCAATTACCATACAATATTTGACACAAGGAAGATTTAAAAAAAATAAATGGTCCTTGCTTTGTCATTCATGTGTTTACTATTGATAAATTTGACGTAAATGTCACAGATCATAGAACTATATTTTTTTACTTTTCAATACGTGTATTGATATTAGCTACTTTCTTAAGTACAAGTAAGTGTGCAAACTAGCACTTTCATATGTGGTCGTAGGAAAATATTTATTACGTAAGTGGTTACAATTTTTTGACAAACATCGTTCATTTTTCTTCATTTAAAGTTACTAATTTAGGTTTTTTAGAGATAACATGTCTGAGTACAACTAAATATCCCTAAAAAAATTTAGGACACATATTTTAGGGGAATTTTAACTTTCATTTTGTACAAGAATATTTTTTTATTATATTAAGCCCGGTCCTGACGGTGCAATTCATCAATGCAATTTAGTTGCAGCAACGTCTTGCTTGCAACGTCTCCTTTCAAAGTTGCATAAGCGTTCAAACCATGTTCATGTTCTTAGGAAAACACATTGTTGCCAATGTTGAAAATAGTCACCATATTTTTAACATTATAACAAATATATAAATAATATGTTAATGGCCCTAATAACATCTAGGCTTTAATATTGTTATGTCTTATTACTTCTATACTTGGTCTAGCCTTATAGCTACCTAATAAACATCAGGTAAAGTACGTTACACAATAATTCGTTGACTCCGGTACCTGACCTTAGGGGATTAGTAATGAAAGGTTATAAATTTCTCACTGTACAGTAAACATTAGGTAACAGATCCGTAATCCGGTTTTCAAAATAGATTTAAATAAAACTCAGTATGTAACATTTACTAAAACTTAAATTTATTTTGTAAAAAAAATCACGAATTTTTTTAAAAACAAACAAACAAATTTTAAGTTTATTTATTAATTGAAATTAAAAAAAACTGTTGAAACTTACGTATACGTATACGTATATATCTTCCTGGACAAAAATAAATAATACCTTTCTGTAAATGTTCGAAGAAATATTAACCACCTTTTATTAGTAATCCCTTAAGAGCAGTTAAGAGCAGGTACCAAGTCAACGATTTATTGTGAAACGTACTTTACCTAGCTACAAACAAACAAATAGTAACTTCAATATGTCAATCTGACGATGCTAGTTGTCTAGCGAAACGGCTGTCATTGAGTTTAAAAAATCAATTTTTTAAATAAATAGTGGAAGTTTTGTTAAAACGAAGAGTTTTTTATTATTCTTAAGAAATTACATTGTTAAAATAAACTACGAAAAACTACGACTAAAATTTGGTCATGACC
This sequence comes from Ophraella communa, assembly GCA_035357415.1. Classification (NCBI taxonomy): domain Eukaryota; kingdom Metazoa; phylum Arthropoda; class Insecta; order Coleoptera; family Chrysomelidae; genus Ophraella; species Ophraella communa. Next base: position 4,310,655 of record CM068994.1, read on the forward strand.
CCTAAATCCTGACTCCTTGATGGAGTTGCAGAGATGAAATTGCACCGTCAGAACCAGGCTTAAGATATAAAATATTGCTGTCTTTTTGATTGTTTTAAAAAATAAGTGTTATATTATTACACTTTTTTTATATATATGAAAAAATCTTCAAAACGACTACTGTTCACAAAAAAGACTATTTAAGGCAGCCAAGAGTGCTAGCGCCGTCCCTGGGTCTATTTTGCAGACAATCGTAATATGAAACTATGGAATTCGGAGAACTAAAAATATTAGAAAATATAACAAAACATGGATAAAGAGATTACATTTTTATTTTCAAGAGTATTTGATAATCAATCTCTCATTTATCATTGATTGAACAGATACCTAGATGATAAATCAAATGATGTAAGACTTTAATATATTTTTTCTAATGAACTTAATGAATATGATAAGAAAGTTATTTGTCAGGTATATTTTATTATAGTGGAAATCAGAAATAATGCAACGAAAAAAAGCAAATTTAATATAATTATGCAAGTGTATCACATACTTTTTTGGATTTTCAAAGTACGCGACTGCAATATAGGTACTTGTTTAGCTTTTTCGGCGATTTTAGATAATGGCACAGTGTTTTCTGCAATTTTTTCATAAATTAAAGTAAAATTTTAAGAAATAGATTTCTACAGACATGATATCATACTGTACCCTAAAGCACAAAAGAACAGTGGAAAATAATCCTAATATAAACTAAATAATAGCAAAATGTAACTGTGTATCAATGTAACATGAAATCTTACTTTTTTTGGTAATTAAAGTATACATTTTAATAATTAATTCATAATTGCACACGATATGATAAAAAATGTTCCAAATTCATGTTTTTCATTTTTTTTACATTTTCTGAGAACATTTTCTATAGTAATGTATACCTTTTTATCACCATCAGAAAGTAATTTTTGAATAAAACTGATATTTTGACACGTGAATTTTCGATTGAAAATTAGGGTGCTTTTTATATTAAGTCAAAATAAGGGGAAAAATATTTTAAATCAAATAAATTATAGTATATTTGAATTTTTCACATAAATTTTAAGGTTATGTAAAAAATTTGTTGATACAAAAGTAGTAGATATTTTTATTACCCACAACATTGCCAGCTAACTTTTTCCATAGGACTTGTAGTTTTGCCTAAAATCGAGATAAACCAATTTTTACCCTTAAAAACTCACCACTCCCACTTCCCAAACTCAGATCGTCCGTAATTTATTTTTCCTTTCATTTTTATCAAAATCCCCTCTTTGTCCCTTACTGTCAAGGTAAAATTTCATTATAGGATAGTAGCACGTAATGAAATATATTACGTAATACTATCCGGTAATAGTATATTATTTAACGAGCGGTAATGTACGTCATAACTCACGCAGATGAAGTTTGCACGAGCCGCAGGCGAGTGTTGTAATTCATCAAGTGAGTTATGACCTACATTGCCGCTCGTTAAATAATTATAAGTTGAATAATAATAAGTTGAATACTATACTTTATCTACGACTTTTCATCTTTCTTAACACCTTTATAATTTTTAACAGATTTGAAAACGTCAAAATATCTTTTTAAAAATATCAACTGACATTACTCCCCTCAATTACAATAATGGACTATTCCGTTTCATCGAATCGGCTTTTTAGAATGTAGATTCTACAGCCACCTTTGGTATTCGGTTCTTAAATTGTGATTTAGAATTAAAATTTAATTAATTCTATGGATTGAGTAGACATTTATGTAAAAAATGAACACATTGAACAAAATTAAAAAAAGGTTTGTTGGGCACAGGGGATCGAACCGCTATTGATTCCGGGGCAGTATATAGTTACTGTGACAGTATGGTGTGATAACTCACTAGAGAGTTATTATAACTCACGCTTATTGTTTATGGATACTATTAATTCCTCAAAAGCAGTTGAATAATTAATGTATAATTTAATAACAGGTCGGCTGAAAAATCCCCGATCTACCATATAAAACACAATATTTTGACAAAATTCATTTTTTTTATTCAACATAGTTGCCTTCAAGGGCGATACAGCGATTATAGCGACCTTCCAACTTTTCGATACCATTTTTGTAGTACTCCTTCGGTTTGTCCTCAAAATAGGCTTCAGTTTCGGCGATTACCTCAGTATCAGAGCCAAATTTTTTTCCCGCGAGCATTCTCTTCAGGTCAGAGAAAAGGAAAAAGTCGCTGGGGACTAGATCTGGAGAATACGGTGGGTGAGGAAGCAATTCGAAGCCCAATTCATGCAATTTTGCCATCGTTTTCATTGATTTGTGACACGGTGCATTGTCTTGATGAAACAACACTTTTTTCTTTTTCATATGGGGCCGTTTTTTCGCGATTTCGATCTTCAATCGCTCCAATAATGCACAGTAATAGTCGCTGTTGATTGTTTTTCCCTTTTCCAAATAGTCGATGAACAATATACCGTGTGTATCCCAAAAAACTGAGGCCATAACTTTGCCGGCTGACTGTTGAGTCTTTCCACGCTTTGGTGGCGGTTCACCGGCCGCAGTCCACTCAGCTGACTGTCGATTGGACTCAGGCGTGTAGTGATGTAGCCAAGTTTCATCCATAGTCACAATCGACGCAAAAAATCGGGTTTATTACGACTTAACAGCTGCAAACACTGCTCAGAATCATCAATTCGTTGCTGTTTTTGGTCCATTGTGAGCACCCATTTCGCACAGAGCTTCCGCATACCCAAATATTTGTGAACGATATGTCCAACACGTTCCTTAGATATCTTTACGAGTGTCCGCTATCTCAATCATATTCACTTTACGGTCACTTAAAATCATTTTGTGGATTTTTTTGATATTTTCTTCGGTAACCACCTCTTTTGGGCGTCCACTGCGTTCACCGTCTTCGGTGCTCATTTCACCACGCTTGAATTTTGCGTACCAGTCAATGATTGTTGATTTTCCTGGCGCAGAGTCCGGAAACTCATTATCAAGCCAAGCTTTTGCTTCAACTGTATTTTTTCCTTTCAAATAACAATATTTAATAAGCACACGAAATTCTTTTTTTCCATCTTTTTGAAAATAACAAAAGTTGCTTCACTAAAAATGCAATATCTCACAAACTAATAGTCCGACAGCTGTCAAATTTTTACACGAATCTTTTGAAGGTTGATACTATCTAAAAATGAAATGGATTTAATTCTAGTGTCGTCATCTATAGGTCAGAACGGGGACTTTTCAGCCGACCTGTTAGGAGTAGATAAAATTCTATTTTCCTGTACGTAAAGGTATGTTTTAGGGTACACTATGAAATACAAATATTTTGAAATAATCTTTGAAAGAATAGTAAAAAAAAACATTTTATAATATGTTTTAACTACAAAATTACTTACTCCATTGGATAAATAATAGTAGGAAGAAACACTTCGTTTCAAGCGTAATTTTTCCAATTCTTCTTCGCCTAATCCAGCTAACAACTGATAAAATATATGAAAATTTCTTTCTCCAGATACTTGGCTTATAACCCTGGATTTTTCTAAAAGGTAATTCAGAATATTTCCTCCTGATGGATTTCCTTCCAAATTGAATTGGATGTCCATGTATTTTCCGAATCGACTAGAATTATCATTTCTGTTGGTTTTTGCGTTTCCGAAAGCTTCCAAGATAGGATTTGAGAAAAGAAGCTTGTCTTTTATTTTTCCAACGTCACCTCGGTGATCAGTCACTTCTGCTATATAATGGAGGACTTTTTTCGATGCTTCTGTTTTACCAGACCCTGATTCTCCTAAACACAGACAATAAACGTATATCAAAAATAAACAAAAATCGTATGGGTACAGTTGCATGTTTATTAAATATTTCAGCTATTATTTTAAACAAAATAATAAAACGTAATTTCGATCAGCCAGATAATTCACCAAAATTATGATCAATATTACTTGACTGGTCTTGGTCTTGCGGTCTTGGTCTTGGTCTTGCAGAAAATGCAAGACCAAGACCAAGACAGAGCAGTGCAAGACTTATGCAAGACCAAGACTTAGCATTGCAAGATATACGCAAGAAATGTGAACAGAGGACTATCAAAATGACAGTAGGATATAATAACCTTGAGAAAATAGAGATATCGGAGGGAACTTTTTCAGATGATGTGGTGCTAATAGCAGGGAATGAAAAACACCTACAACAAAATCTAAAAATATGGAAAGAAACTATGGAAGAGGAAGATATGAAAATGAACATTAATAAAACGAAAATATTGATAGTGGGAGACCAAAGAACTGATACCCAGATAATAATAGACAACAATAAAATAGAACAGGTCAAAGAATTTAAATACTTAGGAGTTACACTGGACCACACAGGAAAACAGGATGCAGAAACTAACCAAAGAATTGAAAAGACAATAAAACTATATTACTCGATGAATAACAAATTTATTAACAACAGAAAAATCTCGGTGCAGACAAAATTAAAAGTTTTCAATACAATATTCAGACCAATACTAACATACGGATGCGAATCATGGAACCTAACAAATAGCCAGAAAAGCAAAATACAATTCACAGAAATGAAATACCTAAGAAGAATAAAGAATATAACTAGATCAGATAGAATTAGAAATATACAAATCAGAGAAGAACTTGGAGTACAACCCATAACCAAATTTATTGAACAACGACAGTTGAGCTGGTGGGGACACTTACAACGAATGCCGAAAGAAAGACAAGTAAAACAAATATAAGAAGCAAGAATACAGATAAAAGGAAAAAGAGGAAGACCTAGGACCACTTGAAACCAAACAATTAGCAAATTACTCCAGACTAGAGGAAAATCATGGAAAGAAGCGATAACAATAACAGGAGACAGAGCAGCATGGAGAAAATTTGTAAATGAATAATAAAGAAAACCCCGACACCTAACGGTACAAGGGGATTTGATTATATATATACTTGTAATGATTTTAAAAACTATTTTTCCTTTTTTTGTAAAAATGGACCCCATTAAATCTAAAAAAAAGTGCAAGACCAAGACCAAGACCAAGACCAAGACCAAGACCAAGACCAAGACCAAGACCAAGACCAAGACCAAGACTAAGACCAAGACCAAGACCAAGATTGCTTATTTGACTGCAAGACCAAAACCAAGACTAACCCGTATTACTAGTATTTTTCATTATAAATTTTTTTTTATATTACATTGTAGTGATAAATCAGGTATGAAATAACAAGTGCGGAAAAGTTAATTTCCGCAAGAGTTAGGATCAATATTTTTTTACAAGCAAAATCACCTCGAAAATTATTTAGATACTTGAAAAGATGCGATTGAAACATCTTTCATAGTGTCAATAAATATACGACTGTAAGTATAGCAACCCTACTTAAACAGGTGAGTTTGTTGTTGCTTTGAGTAAGGTTTACAGGGGTGATTTAATAAATAATGCTTTTTTTAAAAACAAACATTTTAAAAATCCATATTTTCATGTAAAATAATCTTAGTTTTCTTACATTGCATTTGCTCATCACTAATCTAAATAGATATATCGGTGTAGGTGTATGTAGTTCCACAGAATATCAATAATTATGGAATGGGGACCGTGCATTTTTAGTAATTAAAAGTGAATTATGTTAATAGTCCGGTCAATCTAGACCTAGATATTGGAAGCTACCAAAAACCCATGTAATTACAACTGAGTAAAATTGTTCAAAACACAATTAAAAACAACTTTCAAAATTCTCTATTGTTTAATCGCGAAAAACAATTTTTTTCTTTTCACATTGAGTGAATTTTATTTTGAGTAACAGGGAATTTTGAAATAGTACTTTTCCCACTATTTGCACACTATACTTTTCCTACAACTGCAACAATTTATAGATTAAAAGTGCCTTAATATTTATTTTAATGATTCGCAAAACTGAAATAACATTAAAGTATTCTATCACGAAAAAATTTTTTTGAAACTATAGTTAATAGTAATGTTCCTACAATTTTGTATGGAGCTTCATTTGTTTTTAGTAAATTTTCTGTTATATTTATATGTTATACAGAATTTAATGAGGAATCGATTAGGGGTAGTCCGGTTTGGATGGGGTTGATAGTTTAGCCACAATCATTATTTAAAGTCGAAATTTTTAAATTTTCAACTTTGTTCGATTATGAAGGGGGGGGGATAAAACGAACATTTTTTTCAAAACCTGTTACACCATCTGAAAGCTTATTTAATTAAGAAAATTTCCCCTTGGATTAGTTTTTAATATGATTTTCTGTTTTGTCCAGGACCGGATTAAGTAAAAGAATGTACCCTCGAAAAAGTTAAAATGTTTTCAACATTCGCGATCATGCCAAAAAGGCCTTAAAGATATTTAAATAGGTAAACACAGTTCCTAATAGATCTCGAACTGCCGAAGACGATGGTTTTTGTTTTATTTCGATATCTTTTACCGTTTCCTTTTTATTAAAGTTTTGTGAAATTTCAAAATTTCGGTTGTCTTAAAATGGAATATTTTCCTAAGGGATGATGGGATCGGAAAAATTAAACTTGAAGCAAGATTCCCCATAATTATTTTCAACGTGACAACCCCGCTTTTTCGTCGAACTGATGTTTGACGTGACCGTTAAAACAGTGTGAAGTTTTAGTTTTGCCGAGAATAAGTAAACTTTTTCTTAATTACCTTTACCGGCTTTTTTCATTTCAAGTTTATTGTTATTGTTCATTTTTACCTTTTTTGTTTATAACCATTTTTATATCAATAAGTTGTTTGTGAGTGAATAAATCGTTTATTTGGGAATATTTTTACCTAAAAACCCACCCTCTGACGATTTCTCGATCGTCACCGTTACAAACTACAAATTTCTACAAAATTAAACGAATACGATACCACAAAAAATCCGAGGTTTTCTAGTCTTTTCTAAGCTAGGGGTTTTCGTTAAAAAAATCGTCCCCGTCAGGGTAATTTTTTTAAAACGAAAAAATAGTCAAATCAAAGGGGTACAGTGTGTTTAACAACATAGTGCCTACAATAAAGGGGGCTGATGGTGGTAATAAACTTCTTAGGTACTTTTATCTCAGGTATTGGCAAGTTTGGGTAAAGAATGCAGGTCGCAATAAAAATTTAAATATGCTAATATATCAATTCAGTTTCACTATCACTTTTGTCGTCTACATTAATTATAAGGGGTTCTATGTTAGTATGAAATGCCCTGAATGAATCCTCCACTTTTATAACATGGTTTATTGTTCTTTTCCAACAATCAGCGTCTGGCTCATCTATATTTTGCCGGATTAATGCAATTACAGAAGGACATAATGTAGGTATAGTATTTTGGGTCCACACATTGTTCTTTAGTTTTCTCCACATATGCTCAATCGGGTTGAATACGCAGTAGTAAGGAGGAAGACGAAGAACTGTATGTCCTTTGGATGCTGCAATTGTGTCACATACATATGTTAAATGTCCTTAGAACCTCTAAAAGCTGCGTTTTTTTATATCCTTCTTCAAAGTACATGTTGTTTTGGAGCATAAATTCCTGGATTTCCGTTTGTGTATTTGAAGAGCCTGGAACCTTTTTCAATTGGCCACTATGGTAACTGGCATTGTCCATAACTATGACACTATGCGGTGGAATATTTGGCAGTAAAGTGTTTTTGAACCAATCTTTGAAACAATTCGGCTGTAGTATCTTGGTGGTAATCCAACGACGAATCTTGAATGTTCTTCGCCAAAAGTCCCAAACTGTTTGGAATCCAACCATCTTCTGATTCAGCATGAATAATTGGCATCGCACTGTTCCATCGGTCCATCCTTTTGCCAGCGTATCGTGGGTATTATACCAGGTCTCATTCAAATAGATTATTGGTCTTTGTAAAGAGCTGTAATCACTTATGGCAGTCAAATATTCAAAACGCCATTGCCTAATCCGTTGGGATTCCATAATAACTTGCCTTTTGTCAATTTTGCAGTATTTGAAACCTAGTTTGGATAAAAGTGCCCATAGGTTTCCAATTGATATCCTTATCTCAGTGGAGCTCCTTAGTCTTGTTTGTAATGATCTGATAGTAGGCACCAAGTTTTCTTCGTACATAGAGTAGATAGTTCTTCTTATCAAATCTTTCTCACAGTCATCAGTGGTTCTGGAAACAACACTAACGTTTCGTTATCGTTTCGGATAAAATGACCTCCAAATGTGAACTCACACTGATGATTCCGGTATCCCTGTCAAATCGGTGGTTTCTCTTACAGCAGGAGTAAAAGCCCAACCCCTTTGGACCAGCTTCTGATGAACATGTCTGACGATTTCTTTGGCATCAAGGAGCAAAACTCGTCGTCGAACAGGAACAGTAACACAGGGCGCCGCTGATGCAGTTGTTTTGAACAATTTTGTTTTGTTTTTGCGGAATGACAATTTTGGTAGCTTCACTCTTGTTTTTTAAAATAATTTGACAGGACTATAAAGCAACAAATCATTAAAATATTTATCACGGACACCGGACATTTTTTCATATAGAATCTAAAATTTGATCTAATATACAAAGTGAATAATTTTTATTAGACTTACCAGAAATTAAAATACATTGGTCTCGATTTTCTTCTCTAAGGGATGTGTAAGCATTGTTAGTAACGGCGAATCTACAAATTATTTGATTTTTATTTGTACCGCTTATGGCGATAATATGAAAGTACACACATTACAGTCATTAAAAAAATTAGGTTTGTGACTAAGGTGTAATATCAAGAAAATTATAAAGACTTTGCAACCTTAATATTTATTATGCAAACCTAACTTTATTAAAATACCACCTACTAGCCACCTGCCCGTATCGCGGTTTTTGGGCGAATCACTACATTGTGTAGGAGAGCAGCAGAAATACTTTCCATGGCAGTTTTAACATATTATATAACTGATAAGTATACAGGGTGTTTCAAAAAAAGGTAACACCGTCTCTAGGATAGGTAAAAAACTGAAAAATAATTGGGGTTTGCTTAGTAAAATTTTTTTCTAACGCCATCCGTTTTCAAGATAAAGGGCGTTGAAGAAAATAAAAAATTACACATTTCTTACGATTTTGCCGAAACTACTGGCACCATTGCAATGAAATTTTATACGAATATGTTTTGGAAGCTGATATATCCCATGAATTTGTTTTTATAACTAACTCTCATAGAGGGCGCTAGTTACACGATTCAAGATTCATACAACGTATTATTCAACATAACTTTTTTTAGGGTAGAATTATTAGTCAAAACTCCAAGTGAACATAAACATCGTTTAATTCTACACCAAAAAGGTACTCTTGGTAAAACTCGATATTGTGTACCGTTTTCGGAATATTTTGATTTGAAAATTATGAAGTAATAATCGCTCCTGGTATAAACTAATGATAAAGTTCGCTTTTCTCTAAGTTTGCCATGTAAAATTGACATTTATTGATTGTTATGACAATAAGTCAACAATAAATTCATGGGATATATCAGCTTCCAAAACATATTCGTATAAAATTTCATTGCAATGGTGCCAGTAGTTTCGGCAAAATCGTAAGAAATGTGTAATTTTTTATTTTCTTCAATGCCCTTTATCTTGAAAACGGATGGCGTTAGAAAAAAATTTTACTAAGCAAACAGTTTTTTACCTATCCTAGAGACGGTATTACCTTTTTTTGAAACACCCTGTATATGGGGCATTCCATGCCAACTCATCCTACCGATTGGATTTGCATCTCCGATTTCGCTGAACTTTAGGCATCTTTTTGTACCCTTCGAAAAAGGTTTCTATGAATTTTTTAAATTTTTTCAATTCAGCCAATCGAGAGATATGAAATTTGTAGTATTGACGGAAGCTTGCCCTAGCCCTGTCAGGCCACTTTCATTGACGATAGTACTCAGCCAAAATCACCGTAGCCCGCTCATGTAGCCCCAGCATTATTGATCTCTCTGATCGTGATAAACTCAATAACTATAGACCGGATTCTGGGTTTAATTAATAGTCATTCTTAGTAGCAATAAAACTCGAAGTCAACTAAAGTCATCAAGTTACATAAGATAATATAAATTGAATTAAATATGGTTACATTATGTATGATTGCTACTAATTAACTACTACTACAACCATTATTACTGGAAGTGGTCAAATAATCCTTATAAATTTAAAAAATAGAATGGTTAGATTGACACATATTTAATTTAAAGAAAAATTAAATCTTGGTACTTACACATGTGGTGGTACTTCAAAAAAATGCTTCTTGTCATATTGTTTTATGGTCTTGGAATTATAAATGTCTATATCTTTATATGGATTAACTGATATTAATACTGAACCAATGTAAGTCTGAAAATTAGGTATATATATTTATATAAATAGTTATCGATTCGTCATTAAGCATTCACAGGTGTAAACAATTGTCTTAAGAGTTACAGAAAGGAATTGAATGATTTGTCCTTTAAATTTTAAAGAATACAGATAATAAAATGATCTTGTATTTCGGTTAGTAACAAATATCAATTATCAAAACAAAGATTAATCATGTAAGACATTTATTTTTTTTAATGTTTATCTCACCCTGTTATTTAAAAAAAAGGGTCTCTTGTTATTTCAAATGTACTAAATTCTATTATGAATATGACCTAACATTTCAAAAATGCATGTTTTGATAAAGAGAACAGCCAATTGCGTGAAATCGATAAAGTATCATATTTCACATCTTTGAGAGGTAGGTAAGACTGAAGTAATGAGAGGGTAAAAGAATATTTCTAAAACTATTCAGAGTGCAGTTCTTTAGTGACTACCTAAGACATCAGTTTATACCAAATATAATAAATAGATATATATATACATTGAAAGTTTTTTGTGAATTGTAGTGTCTTGTTTAAGTCATTAGGAGTTGAATAGTGAGTCTATCTCACAGAGTATTTCAATTATGCATTTGACTTGTTATTTGATTTTGAAAGTTATTATTTTACAAACATATAGTTTAATAGTGAGTCTATCTCACAGAGTATTTCAATTATGCCTTTTACTTGTTATCTGATTTTGAAAGTTATTATTTTACAAACATAGAGTTAAATAGTGAGTATATCACAGAGTATTTCAATTATGCCTTTTACTTGCAGTTTCACTCATAAACTTATACTGTATTGTGGAGAGTTTGCGCCACTTGCGGTTCGTCCGTTCCTGCTACAGGGTGATTATTAACATCCATGTTTCCTTACAACCCCCTCTGTATTGTGGAGAGCTTGAGCCACTTGCAGACTAGTATTATTTTGCTGTACTGTGGAGAGATTGCGCCACTTACAGAAGTTATGTTATTTGTGGAGAGTTTGTGCCACACATTCCTTACATGCACGGGGAGAGTTTGTGTCCCTTGCTAATATACCTATACATTTAATTCTGTTTAATTAAAGTTATAGTATTAAAATGTTAAATAACGATCCAACCGCATTAGACACCTAGTAAACTATTAACACTTTCATAATTTTTGGAGATTTTAATATACTAATCTTTGTTTGAATAAAAGATTTACTATATATAGCAAATTGAATACTCAGACTGTTTTTATATCTAATTTCAGGTACCTACGTCATCTCGGTGTTTCAGCCCATCACGCCCATCTTGACGTGTCAATTAAATCCAGGCATTCAGAATCTTTTTAAATATACAGTCAATTTTTTCTTTTTGTTTCGTTTGATAATATTTGTATTTCCTTTAACCTTAGTTTTAATTTGTTCTGATCAAATTCAATAAATCAGTTATATATAAAAAAAAATTTAAATGATTACCAAAATAAATAAATATACCTTTGCAAATCGCTCATGACCCCCAACTAAATTATTCCTCTTACAATCATTAAAAATGTAATTAATCAATTATTTTCTCTCTGCTGCTAAATAAACAAACAAAATAATTAGATAAAGTGTTAAAATAATAAAATAGCAGGTAAATATTCCACACAGAATTAGATGCAAAGAAACCAGGTCGGAGCCCAAGCTCTCTCTAGACTGGTAGTTGTACTGCGCGAAAACAAATGGGATACGCAGGCGACTTGTTGACGTCTTTTAATGGTCTGCTGTATTCTGTTGCGTGCAGGAGTCTCGGGGTTATTTTTTTGCTGCAGTTTTTTGTAGCTCATAAAGTCGGTGTCTAGTAATGCGAAGGCGGAGATTCCAGATTTTTATTTGGGGCAGTTAAGTATTAACTTTAGAGATATCTTTATTTCGGTAATTCATTTTTAATAATTGGTTGACGTATTGTAATTTTTGCCCATATTATTTGATAACCTTAAATTAGTTACATATATTATGGCAATTAAAATTCAGAAGATATGATATCGCCAACAGGTGAGGTTAGTAGCAAATTTTGCCATACAGATTTACACATTCAGTGTCAGAGAGTTATTTTAAAAATGAAGATATTAAAAAATCAGATGCAGTTATAATAAAGCGAATTAATACGTTAAATAAAATTTCTATTTACACTATTTTTCGGGTTATTAGGCGCGGTGACGTTATAGATCATTCGGGGGTGCGGAAAAACAAAAAAAAAAAAATTTGCAAATGTTAACGATGCTTCAAAAGAGTATTTAGATAAAATAAGGAAGTATCGTGAATTAAAAAGGCATATGGTATACCTAGATGAGACTTGGTTTGACACACATGATACTGTTCAGTATGGCTGGGTAGATCAGTCTCAAAAGTGTAGTTTTGCGCCATGTTCGAGAGGAAAGCGTATAATAATTCTTCCCGCCGGAAGTGAAACCGATTTTATACCAAATGCGTTCCTATTGTCTGCGAAAAATATTAAGCAATCTACAGCCGACTATCATGAGGATATGACTGCAGATTCATTCAAAAAATGGTTTCAAGAGTATAGCTTCTTCTTAACATTCCTCCAAATTCAGTAGTCGTTATGGACAAGGCTTCCTATCATTCGCGGATATTAAATAAAATTCCAAATTCTAGTTCAAAGAAGGCAGATATTTTAGAATTTATGAAAAATAGGAACATTAGTCCGGAAACACTCAACGGTAATAATTATAGCACAATGTGTGAGATGTTCTTTCTAAAATCTTTCAAGGTTATTAACCTTACAAAAAAAAATAAACATAAAACAAAATGTATACAAAATTAAGCATTACTATAGAGCGGGTCACAGTTATTATGCAGCGTGGCCGGCATGGGCAAATGTAAATCTTATGGGCGAATATTCAACACTGTTGTCGCTTTGGTTACGGCTTGAACCACAATTAACTCAGCCAATTTATTTTCGCAGGAACGTTTTATTAAGAATTTTGCAAAACAGATGTATTCTATATAATAAATATTATTAAAAAATGGAATTCAAGTCTATTTATGTAGATTGTAATCAGTATATACCTGATCACTTGATGGATTATTTAGGTCTCTACTAAATCTTTCAGACAAATCCTAATCCTATTGCCAGTGAAAATATTATTTAATTACAAAGATGCTAATTATTTTTACCTGTATGATCCCTTGATCCTCGTAAACCGTTATGTAATATTCCTGGAATGTAGAGGTAAGTAAATGTACAGGTAAGTAATAACATAGGCAGGTACCTATCTGTTTCTGCTGATAAACGAAAGGGCATTGTTGAAACAACAGCCATGCAGTTAGCAGCACCGTTTGAAAAATTTAAACAAGGTGAAAATCTTCATCGTCAAACCAAGAGGCTTTTATTGAATATTTTAACGTATACGTTGAATACAAAAGATGACAAAAGTGTGACAGCGAAAATAGAACTGATTTCTGAAATGACTGGCCTTAGTGTGAGAACAGTGTATAATCTGAAAAGCGAAGCCGCTACTGAACCTTTGACATCGCCAAAAAAACGAAGACGGAACAGCAGCCAGTCGAATTCAAGACTGATCACCTACGGATGAAGGTATCCAATCGCAAATACGAAAAGCTGTGCATGAATTCTAGTCCGAAAATATTCCACCAACACTGGCAAAAGTTCTTGCTAAAATAAATTCAGACGAAAATGTACCAAATTTTTCTAAAAGTACGCTAAGACGCTTGCTTAACGATATGGGGTTTGTTTATGGAAAGAGAGGAAGAGACTCGATTCTAATAGAAAGAGCTGATATAATCGCCTGGAGGCACAAATATTTAAGATCAGTGAAGAAGTTCCGCGAAGAAGGATATAACGTAATATATCTGACGAGTCATGGATTAATGTAGGCCACAGTGTAAATTTTGAATGGAAAGACACTACCATAAAAAATGTTCGAGATGCATTTGTCAAAGGACTGACAACAAGACTGAAGGCTCCAAGTCAACGAGGACCGAGATTTGTTCTTCTTCATTCAGGCTGGAAAGACGGTTTTCTTGAGGGTGCAGAAAAAACTTTTTTGGTAAAGAAAGGTGCAGACGATTACCACGACGAAATGGACGCAGAAGGCTTTGAGGCCTGGTTTAAAGATCAATTGATCCCTAATTTGCCGAAAAACGGATCAAAGAATGTTGTAGTGTTGGACAATGCGTCATACCATTCGGCGAAGTTACCTTTTCCAAAGACAACTTGGAATAAGGAACAAATAAAGTACTGGCTATTGGAAAAAGAGATTTACTTCGAGGATGATTATTTAAAAACAGAATTATTGGCTATTGCAAACGCGTTTAGAGAGCAGTACGACCTAAGAAAAGACGACATTGCCACGGAACATAATATAACAGTCCTACGATTACCACCTTATCATTGCGAATTAAATCCTATTGAAATGGTGTGGAGCCAAGTGAAAGGATATGTGGCTCGTAATAATAGTACTTTTAAAAAAGAGGATGTGGAAAAACTTATAAAAACAGCGTATTCGCAAGTAACCGCAATGCAGTGGTCTAATTATGAAAAAAAGGTAGAGAAGACAGAGGAAAAGATGTGGCAAACAGATCATTTAATGGAAGTCATTGAGCCAATAATAATAAATCTAAATGAAGACGATGAAGATGAAGACTTGGATGACGATGAAGATCAGTAATATATTTCTTAACCCTCAAATGTTCGATTCAATTTTCATTTATTTTAGTTATTACCTGCTAATCATTGTCATTTTTAAAGTTTAATTTTAATTCAAGTTAAAATACGTAATTATTAATTCATTTACTTATTCTATATTTTGTTTGTTACAGAAGAAGAAAAATCTTCGGAAAAATCATCGAAACGTCGGCAAGATTTCATTAGCTTTTCTCTGTTAATCGTTCTCCCTTAAAATTTAGATGACAGCTGACTTTTTTACCACTCGTCTTGTAATTTATGTATATATTATTATTGTTATTGACATATTTTTATTATTAATTATATTATTATTTCATAATTTGACAAAGGTCTTTTGTAAGGCCGCTGTATATATTTATTTTTTTATACGTGATAATTAAACGTATAAAATTTGAATATTTTAGGGGATTTACAATATTTTCCTTTAAACGCGTAAAATTTATCTAAAAGCATAATTATAAATATTCTTAATTACTCACTAAACGATTTTCAAATGAATAATTTAGTCAACATTTAAATAATAATAGTAACACAATGGCAAGTTATATTCCCGCGCCAGTTGGAACCAAATTCGAAGAACATGCCGATATGGCATTGCTACATAATAACTGTGACCCGCTCTATAGGTATTCAATTTAGTAATAGTATCAATTAACTCAATCGTTTTATAATTAAAAAAGATAAAATATTGGAAATACTTACATAAATAACATCCTCTCCAAACCTCCTTTTTAAGTTATCTACAAAAACATCTTGATTTGTATAGTCTTCCAATAATACTGCATCTTGGACCCCAACTCTGTCTCTCTCATGTAGCTGATGCTCCATATTTTACTTCAAAAATGTAAAGTTTTAAAAAGTACAATTTACACTAATTGTATATATAATATTATGTGTGTGATGCCCATAATTATTTATAAATTGTATAAAACTTTTGTTTTTTGTATAATTGAATTGGCGACATATATAGTGAGATAAGAGAAAAAATACTAAAATTAATGTATGTATCAGTTTTCCATAATTTTCTGTATATTAACCTTACGGCAGGCAACACGTTTACACCTATTCATCGTTTTAAAGGGCAAAATATACCAATTGGATAACCATGGGCGTGCACAATTTAGTTAAAATATATTTTTGTAATTGTATACAATATAAACAAATTATCTTAATATTTTAAGCACTACTTAGGTTGACAAAAAAAATTATTTTTAGGTAGGTTTTTTATTGATTTTGAATCCCACTATACTTGAGCCAATAAAGACATACATACAAACTATATGTCTTTCATTTTCTCAGTCTAATTATTCAAAATAATAATAACAATAACAAATAAAGTACTAATATCCTGTTTGATATTTATCACATGTACATCTTTAATGTTAAATCTTAAAGCAGGTGCATTATAAAAATTAATCAAGTTTTACTGATGATTCAATCAAAACCTTGTAACATTATACCGGATTTTTTATGTGGGTGTGGCACACTTTTGTATATTTCCTAAGCTCCCCTGATACCTAATCCCATTTACCTACAAAATACACTAAACAACAATAGGCCTACATATTATTTGTACCTCGTAGAGAAATGTGTAGTCTACAAAGTGTTTGGCTGCGTCCTAATTACAAGTATACTAATATGGACATCTAAAATTAAAATTCCAATTGTAAACCAATATTCAATCGGCTGAATAGTGTAGTAAATGCATTCTTAATTTTTTAACTTTAATTGTTTCAAACCCACACACTTTAAAAACATTCTTTAATTCACTTCACATAACTTAGTAATAAGAGATATTAAATTAACTTAACACTACAAACAAAATCATAGGCATTTTGCCGGTAAGACACCAGTGCTGAGAATAGTTTGTTGTTCACCAAACAACACCTGGATATTAATGTTTCTATCGTTTATTTGTTAGTTAATGGAATGTACATTGAATAATACTTATGAATCAACAGGTCGAAGCAAAAAAGGTACTTAATTAGCCCGCTATAAAATTTAATTATTTATTACACTATAATTATAATTATTCCTATTATTACCTACCTCTACTTTTATTTATTTAAGTATATTAAGTATATTTATTTATTTTGTCTGCATTAAAAATTTTAAAGTAGTTAAGATACACACTCGTTTTGAACAGATAACAGTTGCACATGCCTTTTTTAACAAACAGCTGATCCAATAAACTAACTATATTTACCTGAATTATAATATATACCATACTTTGTGATCAGGTAAGCTTATTATGTTGCAAAAAACGAGCGAACACTGTTCAGAACGCAAGCACATTTTGTTTTAAGATTTTTTTAGTACAGTGGTACCTATATTACAACTGCTTCGGCCCCGTACTACAAGATAAATAATTCCGAAAGTATGACGTCATAAACAGTATGAGTAATTCCTAAGAGGTGCACGAATTATTGATTTGTGTTAGATCGATTTTTCAAATACTTTATATTTTGAAAAGGTTAAATAATTATACTACACAATTACAGCAATTTTAATATTGTTTGATATTGACATTTGTGACATTATGAATTTCCTCTTTAGTGAATCATATACAGGGTGGCGCACCGAAAACGAAACCGATGCATTTAGTGGCAGTCAATTCAGTACTTTTGGAAAATTATTGATTTAAAGTTTAAATACATCATCGTAAGAGGAAATCAATACATAGCAGCAAAGTTGTTAAAAAATAAAGAATGAACTGACATGTCAGCCGAGTAAATAATAAAGATTTTGCTGAAAACGTTCCCGGAAATTTTGCAATATTTGAGGAATAATTTGATGGCACTCATTCACAATTCTTTGTCGCAAATCTTCTAAGGATGTTGGCTGAGTAGCACAGATTTTGCTTTTTAAGTAACACCACAAAAAGAAATCCAAAGGTGATAAATCTGGTGATCTTGGGGGCCACTCAACGGCACCTCTTCTACCAATCCATTGACCTGGAAAGGTCTGATCTAAATAATGCCGAACTCTTAATGCGTAATGTGGTGGGGCACCATCCTGTTGGAACATCAACATATTCTGAACGTATCGACCATCATTCTGATTTTCAATTATATCTGTTAGCGCAGGATCTATGGCATTTTGCAGTAATTCCAAATACATTTCACCAGTCAAATTTCCAGGTAAGAAAAAAGGACCAACCAAATGATCGCCAAAAATGCCAGCCCTAACATTTAATTTTTGTGGCTGCTGTGTGTGTACCTCATGGTAAATTCTGGGATTAGAGTCCGACCAACATCAACAATTATGACGATTTACTTCGCCATTAAAAAAAAAGGAACATTTAAAATAAGTACGTGGCATTCTCTACTTATCTTTCTTCAAGAAACAACTTTTTTTGTCACAAAGGACACTTAAATTGCTATTTTTATTATTAATAAACCATGGGCGTAGTAAATAAAAGCATTTACTTATCAAGAAAATGCTTTTACTCAAATTTCTTCTGAAAGAAGTACAAACTAATTTGATGTACCTATTTACTTTAAATCAATAAATCTCCAAAACTACTGAATTGAATAAATGAATTTTACATCATTATAAAGCGAGTTGAAAGACCTTTCAAATAATGGATCATTCGACCCCCCTTTTTATTTAAGATTTTAGGGATGATGCCACCCCCGCTTAAGGGGCTGCAAATGTTAAAGTGATTTTATGCCAATTTTGTGTCTCCGTCGAAAACAAAATCGACGGGTCCGAGCGTTTTTTCAAAAAAGGAATCATCTGCCAGTAAATGCCTCTGTTTCGTTTTCGGTGCGCCACACTGTATGATATGACATGGTAGAAGGGATACCTTTAATACTTCCGCGATTCAGAAGTGTATCTTATATGGAGGTCACATACATAATAACCGAAATAAACACAAAAGACAGTCATGCGCAGTTTCCAGACGTTTAACAGTGGGATTGTTTGAATTTCTCTCTATCTATAATTTCAAATTATTCATTTTAAAAATGGGAAAGTATTCTACAATTTCTTTTTTCTACTGAAACAGCTGTATGTCCAATTAAGTCGGCTTTAATATATAGGAAACTTTTTTATTATTTGTTTCATGTAAAAAATCTATTTCTTTTAAAAAATGTCTGAACGGTCTCTAAAACTTTAAAAACAACATCGATTAATTAGTGTGAGGAAGCTCAGTAGATCTGTTATAGTAAAAATTCCAAGAAAAAGTTATTAACAAAAATTGTAGGCAGATTTAAACTCCACATTTTAAAATTAGTTACAATCTTACAGGGTGTTCCCAAAAGCAGGGAAACGGGACACTACGCACCCCAAATCCCTTAGACCGATCAGCCTCACATCGTTTGTTCTCAAAACGATGGAAAAAGCTGTAGACAACTATATTAGAACAGCAATCTTGGAACAGGTGCCATTGCACCCCCGGCAACATGCGTACCAAGCGGGAAAGTCCACGGAAACCGCTTTAACACAATTGACTGACGAAATCCAACACGCTCTGAATAAAAAAGAGACCGTGGTATGTGCCTTTCTAGACATAGAAGGGGCCTTTGACAATAAGCCACATGAGGCAGTCAAAAGAGCACTGATTGAGAAAGGAGTAGATAGAACGACTTCCATCTGGATGTCGCAACTGCTATCTACAAGAATCGAAGAAATGGAGGCAGGACAAGACACTATCTTCATTAATGTGACCAGAGGCTGTCCACAGGGGGAGTTGCATCCCCGCTTATGTGTAGTCTCACTGTGGACAGTCTACTTAGTCAATTGACCAGGGAAGGCATACCATGTCAAGGGTATTCCGACGACATGGTTATCCTGGCAAAAGGGAAGTATTAAAATGTCCTCTGTGATATTGTTTAAAGAGGACTGAACATTGCGAAACAGTGGTGTGACTCGATGGGACTCAGCATCAACCCCACCAAAACCACACTAGTAGACTTTACAAGGAAAAAGAAACCCAATCTAAAAATCATAAGAATAGGGGAGAACATCGTCGAGTGGAAAACAGAGGTCAAATATTTAGGGCTAATCCTAGATAGCAGGTTACTCTGGAATAAACACGAAGACGAAGTAATACACAAAGCAACCAAGGCTCTCATGGTGTGCAGGAACATTGCAGGAAAGAACTGGGGATGCAACCCACGTATTCTGCAATGGATGTACACAGCAATAGTGAGACCAATAATCACATATGGAGCAGTGGCTTGGGGCGCAAGGGCTAATCTGAGTACGACGAGGAAAAATCTCTCGAAGATTCAGAGACTAGCCTGTTCATGTATCACTGGAGCAATGGGAACTTGAAAAACTTGGAAAATTCATCACAAAGTTGAGTAATAAATCTGAATGGGATGAAGACACCATACCGAATTTAAACCAGAATACCATAAAGTGGTATACGGACGGTTCCAAGCTAGACGAGGGAACTGGGATAGGAGTTTTTGGACCGAGAGTCAAATACTCAGAAAGCTTGGGCACATACCCGAGCATCTTTCAAGCAGAAGTCCGCGCCATCGAAAGATGTGTGGAACTCAATATTGGAAGAAACTACCGTAGACAGGAGATTGTGATCATGTCGGATAGTCAAGCAGCCATCAAACCACTGAGCTCAAATATAATCAGTTCGAAGATGGTTTGAGAATGCTAGGCAAACTAAATGAACTAGGCCAGAAGAACACTGTCACACTGAAACCGCACATTTGGGACCAGAACCATCCTGTGGGATCAGCAGTAGAGTAAACTAAGGGAAGAAATGGAGAAGGAAGAATCCAAGTACTGGAATCAGATGGAAGGACTGAGGCAATCTAAAATACTACTGGGGAACTATGACCAGAAGAGATCTCTTAGCTGCCTCAACCTCAGTAAAAAAGGCTCCGAATTTTAACGGGAATACTAACCGGGCATTGCTGGTTAAAAAGCCACATGAAGAAACTAGGGTTAGCAGATGAAGCAAAGTGCAGATTCTGTGAGGAAGAGGATGAAACCTCAATACACATACTCTCAGAATGCCCTGCCTTGCAGAATTTTAGGGCTAAATACCTAGGAGCACATGAAATAGAAGAGGGAGATCTACTTGATTTGAAGCCCGACGATGTCCTAAACTTCCTCAGGAAAATAGGACTCGAAGAGCTGCTATATATCTGAGAAAACATCAGAACTTTTAAATTTGAAATCTGCATAACTTCCACATCACAACAATGTAAAGTTTTATTATGTTATACCGGGTATTTAAAAAGGTATAACCAATATTACCTGAAAATCGTATCAAGTTTAACTCCCTGTATAATTAAAAAGGATTATAGGAGCATTGATCTATTGCAACCATAGTTTTTTAATAATTGTTAAAAATTATAAAGTATATTCGTTTTCATAATATTCGTGAAATTAAATACAGGGTAAGTCAAAATGCAAGTACATTACTTTCTTGGTAATTTTATATAGAACACCCCGTATTTTATATTACTATCATTAGTTACCGACTTAATTGGACACATTGTATAGGTATTGAATTCATATTCATTTGCAATCATGAACTCGTTGATTTAGGAATAAATTTCAAGATAATAATTATTGAGATCACTCTTTTAATTATCTTAAGATTGCTTACGTCAGTTATTTTAATTGCAATACAGTTATGACTAATTTTTGTCTATCAAAAATATATATTATATAATGTACAGGGCGAGTCAAAATAATTGCAAAACATTTAAGGACGTTAAACATTAATAAGGATATTCTTAATAAATATACAGTTATGCATGCTTTCCCACACTGCTTTTTTTTATAATTTTCCCTGTTACTAACATAAAAAAAACATTTATGGATTTGTGTAATTATTTATCTTAACAATTTGATGGTATAGTAATTACTTAATTTTTATTATGAAATCCGAAAATGCATAACTGAAAATTTTATTTATTTATTTAAAAACAAAATAGTTTATCAAAGAAATCAGACAAATTATTTTTTAAATAAATTGAGAATAATAATAAATATTTTTTTATTTTCAATTTCTGTTCTGGTAAAAAGTTCTAAGAAAAGAATTGTTACGGCGGTTATAAGATTCAACCTATCTTATATAATTAGAAAACGATTTAAAAAATTCCTGTAAATATAGCCAATTTATTGATAGGAATAACTTGTAAAATTTGATTATTGAACATCACCCATATTCGAGAAAAAAAAACATAAAAATAATATATTTTTCTCAACTCTAAGTGGATGGCACTTCTTGGAGAAGCATGCAAATCTATATATTTATCAAGAAAATATTTATGTATTTTTAACAAAGAATCACTTCCTTAAATTTTTTGCAATTATATTGACTGACACTGTATATCATAAACATACACTATTTGGACTTTATTTTTATGGAATGAAATAAATATATAAATATGTATATCAAATTAAAACCCAAAAAGAAGCATTTACTAAACAGGAATAAACCTTGCCTAATTCTTCCTCAAATATTCCTATATTTTCTTAATTATTTAATTTATTTCTTATTAGGTGATAGATTTTTAATGGCAAAATTTAAATAAATGAGTTGAAAATATTCCACGTCATTTTATACTTTTGTTAAATCATTTTAAATACACTTAATATAATTACATCAGTACCTAAATATTCGAAGTAAAATTATTTTCTTCCATTGTGTATAATTAGATTATTAGAATATCGATTATAAACATACCAGCTGTTAATTCTGTGAGGAGTATTCACGTCTGGATCAACAGATCCTAACACTATAACTAAACCAAACGCGGTTTTTAATAAAGATAAGATTGAATTGTTATCTATAAATTGTATTGTAACCTGTTATATAAATTATAAAACCAAATAATATCGAAATTTAATAAAATAACATTTCAATATATTTATATTTAATGCATCAAGATCTGAACTTTTCCCGTTTTCCTGTCTATACCTCTTAGTCCAGACGGGTTGTACCAAAAAAATAAAAAATGAGGAATTTCTGAGGCCTGGAATGTATAACAGTTGGGGTAAATAACTGAAGTATTGCTGTTTGCGGTTAAAATTGACGTCAAAATGAAAAGTGCCCAATAGAAAAGTTGTAGATCATGTAAAAATCTAAAACTTTTCTCTGGGTAATTTTCTCACATATCCCCAATTTTTCGAGGAAAATGGAAAAAAAAACGATACTTCGTTTTTAATTTTCCAACGGATTCGTCAATCTTAATGAAACTTGTTAAAAACTTACCTTTTTATGTCCAAAATAACCTCGAATTTTCTCAACCTTGTAACATAATAATTTTTCGAGAAATTTGATTTTTCTGGAAAAATCTCTTTTTTTTTCAACTGTAAAGGAAAATTGTAACAGTACCTGTTAACATTTTAAGCACCTTGTATCCTAAATATTAAATTAAATTAGTACCGCGAGCTCCATGCATCTTTCCGAAAGAATTCTTAATAATAAAATAATGAATACGGTCTCTATAATTATAATTGGAAGTTCAAAGTAGCTACGCTACGAGGTGTACTAATGAGTTGCCATTATCGAGTTCAAGAGGTTTTAATAATTATTCCCAGTCTCATTTTCTTGTATTGGTTTACTGTCATATACAGAAAGTTGGAATATAATACAGTAAACTATAAGCATCTCTTTAATTTGAAGATTCAGTAAACTTGAACAGCTTGTAAACTTTAAGCTCTCGTATGCACGAACATTTTTAACTGGATTATCTCTACAACTTGGGCAGATCATCCCTCCACTTGTGATCTTCCATAGTCATTTGGAACCACCTAGACAGTGCCGTAGCGACCCCAAGGTGCGGCGAAGGATCGTCCACTATTGTTAACAGATAAGTTTATTGTGGTATATCAAGTTTACTGTTCCCATATTTTTTTCTCTTTTATCTTCGTTTATATCTATATCGTCAACTGTATTAGAATAAGTAGTTGTAAAGAACTGTTTGCGGATTATTTTTTTTTGTAACGTATTTTCAACTTCATTCATTTTAGCACTAAGGAAATCTATTTATCTTTTATCTGTTGGTACATTTTCATTTTTTTTACTTCATAGACAGTTTTTTCTGACATCTTTCTGTCATCTTATTTAAATCACTCAGCTTGAAACAACTTTCTTCAGTAGTATCATAAAAAATAAAAAGATTTCAGTGGCGCCCTTATAATTTCTTATAGAAACAAATATTGTACTATAGTCAGAGCTAATGAACTTACTCACCCCTAGCCGAGGTATTTAACTATCGTAATTTTTGTTGTGATAAACATTTATAAATTTTGTTAATTATTGAAATATCTTTTACAACTAATTAAAGACGAAATTAAGATTAATGGTTGTTTTATTGTAAATTACATTTTTTCTTTTGGTATATTGTTATTTTTTTTTTAAGTTAACTAAATATTTTTATAAATTCACTCTCAACATGTAACTCATATCACAAAAATTGACGCCCAACGTCATAATATGGTTACGAAATATTATTAAAAAAGGTTTATCATTTTTACTCAAAATGTGAAAGAAATAAACGTTCAATGTACAGAGGTTCCCATTTAAAAATCATATGTTTGGTTTGTAACGGAGTTATACAATACTCTGTATAGTTTAAGGTAATTTCAAAATATGGACCCTAAAGACATCTACTATTTTTGTTAATAGGTAACATTTTTTGATACATATATTCTAAAACAGCCCATATACCTAACTTTGTCGTAATTTTGGTACGCCCTGTATATATTTTGAATTTTATGTTTGCTTAGCAATTTTTTTTTATTTTGATATCTAATGAAAATTTGGTTGTTTTTAAGAATTATTTTTGCGAGAAGTTAATAAATTTAAAGTTAGAATAACTTAAATGATAAAATACTTACCTCTTCATCAGAAATAGTAATTTTGTATAATTTTAAAATAGAGTTTAATTAGAGCAATAGTATATTGTGCAACAAGGTGGAAAAGTTACACTTTTCTCACGAGTCTTTACCACCGTGTTGCACACTATACTTTTTCTTTGACTGCATATTAATAATAAAAATAAAGAATAAATAACATTTTATTATTATTATTGGTTATAAAATAAACCGCACATACTTAATACAAAAAAAATTTAATCAATATTGTAATTGTACTGCAATTTTGTATTGAGATTCCTGGTGTTTCATTTTTTCGTAACTGTAGGAAAAAATCTACCTCACGGCTGAATACCCATTTAAATGTACGTTTTTTCCCACAGTTGATAGCAATATGTCACTTTGCAGTTCTGTCAAATGTGTCAAAAGCACCACATTCCATAGCAGCCGTAGAAAAAATATGTTGTTGTAAAACACTGACAGATGTCTATATTTCATCCAGAGCACTGAATTATACTCATCACTTTGAATATTAAGAAGAGGAAGTAATTAAAAGAGGATGTATTAAACAAAAGTATATATAATACAAAATTAAAAAGCAATTTAAACTAATGTTTTACAACCTTAACAATAGAGTAGGTAGAATACAGCAGAGCACTGGGCAGTATAGAAGAGGCAACTAAATTGCTATAATAAATACTTCAAATATAATTTATTAATTTTTGAAAACTTTAGAGTTTGCCTTGGTTATCTTAGTATATTCTTTTTCAAAATGTTCTTTTAGTTTTCCTATATCATTTTCATATTGGTTAATTTCAAATTTAAGCTGTGTGATTTCAGACAATGTTTCTCTTTTACTGCTACATATTTTTCCTTTTTGTTTTTGTAATGTGAAAGATAACTCTTCAAACTCTTGCTGAATGTCTTTAATCAGTTTAGCAATTTCTATACGGGCTGTTAAATAGCACTTTTCATTATCTAAAACTTTTTTTTCCTCATTACTGTAGTTTCCTTTAAGAAAATGAAGATCAAATTCCAATTTTTCCTTTTGAGTTTTTAACTCTTTAAATTGTATATCCATTGAAATATTTTCATTAACCAAATCAGCATTAAAAGTATTAGGTATAGATTCCTTACAGGATCTAAAGTGGTCTAACATTTTTGAATTATAAGCAAGCACATCTTCAATGTCTTTGACATCGGTTTTTAATGATTCATTTTCAGATTTTAATTGTTCTTCTAATTTCTGTAAATTTAAGTATTCTTCTTCAGTTGTCATTTCTTCTAAATATTGTTTTTCCTGTGCTGTTAAAACATTAATGTGTGAAGATGTTTTATCTACCAATACTTTTAATGATTCTATTTCTTTTTTCTTTTCTTTTATATTTCTTTCTTTTTCAGCTCCTTTAGCACAATATTCTGCATATGTATTTTCTGTTGCTTTAATATTTTGTTGTAATTTGTCATTGGCCTCTAACAATTTTCTCTCTTCATTCTGTAATTTATTAATATCATTGTGGATTTCAATTTTCTTATTGGATATAGTTTCATTGTCTTCACACATTTTCATTACATCCACATTAATTTTTTCAAACTCAGGAAATATATTTTCAAAATAAGTCATAAAATGATTGCACATGCAAAAAAAACTTTTTGTTCTAATATATGTTGGTTGATAAAGATCTCCCAAGAGAAATTTTATATCTGCCCGTTTAAATATGACATTAAACTTTTGCATTTTAAAGAATACTAGTTCTTCAGGACTTAGATCTATTTTGACATCAACATTAAATCCTGTAGCATATAAAATCTAAAACAATGAAATAGTTACATTATTATAAAATTACAATAAGTAATTAAAAAAAAATAAAATCAAAACTAAAACAGGACATATACTATATTAGTTGATAATTAAAAATGCTAAAAGTGTTTTACATCATACTATATTTAAACATTATTTATCATTATCATAACACAGAAAGTGAAACAGAACTAACTTTATATTTTGTTAAGGTGAATTGATAAACTTATTATTACTATCTAAAAGTAGTTTACTTACTTTTTCTTCAAAATCCATTAAAAAGGTAGTATAAAATTGGTATACAAAGTCTGAGTCAGGACGTTGAATACGTGCTTCTGTGAAATTAAGATGCGGCCAACGTTCGTTAATTTCTTGGATTAAATTTTCATCAGACATTGCTGTTTATTATTTATTTTAAGTTGCTATTAAATTTTACCTCACTAGGATACCTCACAAAACATAAATAAGGAGCAAAAGCAAAGTCGTTAAAACCCATAAATTTAAACAGATATTTCTTAGTAAAGCGACCAATGAAAACTAACTTTAACTGTCAATTTTTACTAATGTAAATGATGGCTAGAAACCTTAGTTGGCAGTTGACTTAAAAAAGAAGAAGACTAAACTATGAATGACTCAAGAATGATAAAAAATTTACCAGGATTGCTTAATCCCATAAGACGTACGTTCGCCAAAAAATCGATCGCACGTGACGTCACTGCAGTCCTCGGCCGTATTAAAACGATTTTATGGGAATATTTATTATAAATTATAAGTGTATTATCTTAAAAATCCAAATAGTGGTACGTTAGTATTACAGAAATCATAAAAATACTGTCTAAATCCTATTATTTCCATTCATTTATATGGTAAACGTTGTAATGAAGGACTGCAGTGACGTCACAGAGCTGGCGGACAAATCAGCCCGATTAGGCAATCCTGGTAAATGTTTATCGTTCTTGTGAATGACTGAGTGTTCTGTGCATGTACGGTGACGTAACAGGTATAGTAACAGCTCAGAACAGCAAACTAACACTACTAACAGTGCAAATAAAGTAGTCCAGTTGTATAAAGCATATTATAAAATGTAACAACTCTAACAACTGCTTACTCTAAAAGAATTAAATGTTTGGTCAAGTTTTAATGCACAATAAACAAAGGTTCATCGTTCATGTATTCGATTTACTCGAATCAGAGACAACCTCGAATTAAATAAAGTGTGAATCGAGTATAATGCGTAAGTAACGCTTTTTAAAATATTTAATAATTTTAATCACATTTTAAACTATGAGTGCAGTAAAACTAAATGGTGACCATTATTGTGGTAACTCAGAAGCAAAAACTCCATTTTTGATAGGTGTTGCTGGGGGAACAGCTAGTGGAAAGGTAAATATATCAATTTTTGTAAATACTTCAAAAAATCTAGTTATTTACAGAGCACAGTATGCAAGAGGATAATGGAAAAACTTGGTCAAGTGGAAATGGACCAAAAGCAAAGACAAGTAGTTTGTATATCCCTAGATAGTTTTTATAGGGAGCTGAGTCCTTCAGAAATTATTAAAGCTGAAAAAGGACAGTTTAATTTTGACCATCCTGATGCATTTAATGAAACGCTTATTTATGATACTTTACTTGATATATTGGCTGGCAAGATGATTCAGATACCTACATATGATTATAGAAATCATTCTTTGTAAGTACACCATTTATGTATGTACTTTGAGCACTATTTTTATTACTTAATTTTATTATCTATTATGAATTTCTAATATTTTTTTTTTAATTTCAATAATCTATAAATGTATGTTTATTATTGTAATCTCTAAGTCCTATTCATTTATAAAATAAATGGTTTTTAGGAGCAAAGATGAAATATTAACAATATATCCTGCAGATGTAGTTTTGTTTGAAGGTATATTGGTGTTTTATTTTCCTGAAATTAGAAAGTTATTTCATATGAAACTTTTTGTTGATACTGACTCTGATACTCGATTAGCTCGAAGAGGTAAGTTAGACAATATAGCTAAATAATTTTATTATTAAACTAAATATCTAATATCTTCATTTATGTACCTGAAGTTGTTGTTGAAACAATTGTTATTAATGACATAATAATCTTATTGTTATAAAGGGAATTATATTTCAAATAAAAACTGGCAGAAGTTTGGCTTCAACAGTACCACCTACTTTTCCTAAATAAATCATTTATTATGTCATGTAATTGTGAATTGTTATGCTGCATTTGGATTATTCCAACTAACTCTGTTTTATTGGGAGTTTTTTCCCATTATCGACTATATTTATGAAGTTGAGTAAACAATCAATTGACAAAGAGCTAGATTTTAAACCAATCTGTATTTAACTTTGAACTGTTTTTGTCATTTTAACTTAATAGTATAAAAATTAATGAAAGATGATACTTGCTAAATTAATAGATAACAGTTTTATTAAATTATTTTTCGGCTTACTTAAATCCTCATTAGTCCTTTGAGTAAGAATAATTCAAAAATTGGAACTTAATTAAATTGATGCATTAAACATAGGTAGTTGATAATATTTAAAATTGTAAATATGTGATATAAATATTACATTATTTTAACTACATAAACCATACTAGTATAAAAAATACAATATCTCAATTGTGATAAAATTTCTTTCAGTTCCAAGAGACATAAATGAAAGAGGACGTGACTTAGACCAAGTTTTAAATCAGTATATGAATTTTGTGAAACCTGCATTTGAAGAATTTTGCTCACCAGTAAGTATTATTCTCCATTTTATTGACAAACTTTTATTTCTACTCATATTTAGTTTCAAATTTATTCTAAACGATTTATACTAAAAATGTTTAATAGTATATTATACAATGAGCACATAATGATGCTCATCTTGCCAATGCAAAAACGGCCATTTTGTTGCGAGCTGCATACTATACTTTTTCTATGACAACATATCGTTTATACATGCATATATTACAAAAACGTTGACAGAAACGATCTGATTACATTTAATCAATTTGTCGCTGGACGTCATAATATATTACGACAAGTCGTAGTAGTCAACGTAAAAATGAATTACTGTACAAAATGTGCTTTTTTATGATTGAAAGTTGCAATTATCGAGGTTGTCATAGAAAAATATTATTTTGAAAATTGTGGATGGTATAATAAGAAAAATAATGGAATTGGAAAATTTAATGACGTTCATTAAATTGTAGTATAAATAATAGTTTATTAATTTCTTCCACTATTTTAGTTAAACAAATCATCATTATCAATCAATCAATAATTTATATAAGAAATAAATTTCTCATTACAAGATTTTGTTAGTATATTGTTTAACTGGCGTAGGTTTATTGTACAGGGTGATCAGTTAAGGGTAGCGAGCGGCCATATCTCATAACATGTTGGTAGTATATATTTGAGAAAAAAAATCATGATAAAAGTCGCCAAGAGAAATTGCTGTAAATTATTTTCGAGTTTCTCAAACGCCCGCTAGAGGGCGTAACAACCAACACCAAGTAGAAAAATGGGATTTGTATAGAATTTTGCATAATTAAAGTATATCGATGATATAATTTTTATATTTACTGACCATTTCCTCATATTTTTTGTCTAAAACGTTTTGTTCTATCTATCAAAATAAAGCGGTGGTGGAAGTTCAATTTTTTTTATAAACAAACTAAGATTTCTTCCGTTTCTTTTGACCGATTTTAGCAAACTTAGGCTTATATGAAAGAGCATAATTTGCACTATAAAACGCTTATTTGGTTTTGAATTTTTGACTTTTGCTGTCGCCGCTAGATGGCGTTAACTGAATTGATAGCAAATTTTTGAGTTTTTCAAAAAAAAACAAATGTAATGGTATAGTCATTTTTATATATTTTAAAAGAGGATGAATTTTTCTAAAATTAAATAAAAAAATTAATCATCTATTTTTTTTTGAACCGTTGATATTGACCAAAATATAATTTTATTACATTAAAAAAGGGCACGCCACTGTTTTTTGTCAAAATAAAAATCAGCTTTTTAATCCCTTATTAGTGGCTGACAAAAAGAATCTCTTGACTTTTTTTCGTTAGACAAACGGTTTTGGATTGAAAAAATAAAATAGGTTTACATGGGGCGCCAATATCTCGAAACATACTAATTTATTTATTTATTTTTATTTTATTTTGTTTCAATAAAAAATTATATCGTAAAATTAATAAATTTAATCACACACATATTACTGTTTAAAATTTGTAATAGGTACATTACAATATTTTTGCTTTTATAAATACTTTTGATTTATGTTTTTTTGTTTAGACCAAAAAGTTTGCCGATGTTATAATTCCCAGAGGTGCAGATAACAGCGGTAAGTACTTATTGAATTTTTATAAATAATATTTTTAATAAAAATTATGGTTTTCCGGGAATTACCAATATAATATAGGTATATATTTCAAAAAATCGTGCTATTCGCGATTACTACGGAGTGGGCGCCATCTACATTTGGACATTTGTACGTAAAACTCCGGGAAAACAAACATTTTCTTATAAGATCTTGTGTTGATAAAATGTTGATTATTTCTTTGTTGTATATTTTGTTCGATTTTTTTGATTTAATGCCAAAAGCATACCTTTGATGTGAGTAGTTAGTCAAAAAACTTTGTAATTCTGGAAGGGTGGGTCGCCCCACTGCACTTAGGCCACATTTGGCCCATTGTGCGTCCTTCTGAGATTGAGCCTAACCTATTGGCTCGTCAACCATCCTACCTGTTTAAAGTAGGTGATAACGTCGCCTGTAGGCAGATTCCTCAAATTGGCATGTGTTAGCCAGTTCTCGTCGAATTAGAGAGAGTGCCGGACAATCACAAAGGACGTGCTCAACTGTCTCATCCTCTTGTTCACATCCTCTACATAGTGAGCTGTTAGATAAACCCAACCTGTTCAGATGTTTTCGTAGGTGACAATGGCCAGTAAGTATACCTGTGACCAACCGCAGGTCCTTTCTGGTCATGGCCACGTATTTCTTGGCTGCTCCGCTATTCGGATACTTCAGAAGTTCCTTGGATAGTATGCAACCTTTTTCTTCGTCCCATCTTCCCCTGAATTTGTCAAAGGAGCGTTCCTTTACTAGGTCAACCACCGCTGATGCCGGCAAGCTGACAAGACTACCGGGTCCCAAGAGCCTTTGGGAGGCAGCTTTTCTAGCCAACGAGTCAGCTATGCGGTTTCATTTTGAAATTCCTTTGACCTTTTATCCAGCCTAGAGTAACCACATTGTTGTTGCAGGCTTTTGTAAGGGCCATGTGACATTCTAATACTAGACCTGATATGATCCGTGGCCTATTCAGGGCTAATAGTACTTGTCTGCTGTCCGTAAGGATACGGATATTTTTGCCAGTGATTTCTCTTATGGTAATCTCTTTTGCGGCTATGGAGACGGCAGTTAGTTCTGTCTGAGCTATACTTGCACTACAACCCATTGCCCATTTTATATTTAGGTTTAGGGATCTGGAGTAAATTCCACATCCTCAACCTCCTTTTGTCTTAGATCCATCGGTGAAGATACATATAGTACCTGTCGCCAATCCATTTTGAGCGTTGTCAATGATTATCTTGTAGGGCCTGTGAAAGGCATATCTTGGTGAAATCGATTCTGTGTTTGCTTGTAGCATTGGAAGCTCGTTTATAGCTTCGCGCCACAAACTACACCTCGACTCACCAGATTGTACTTCGAGCGGAGCCGTAGCATGGTCATCAAAACCACCTCCTTGATATATATATCAAGTGGGGTGAGACCGAGGATCACCTCCATCGCTCTAGTTGGTGTAGTTCTCATGCCTCCTGTTATGTTAAGGCATGCTGTTCTTTGTATATGGTCAAGTTTGCGGACGACTGTCAGCTGGTTTGTTTTTACTCCCCAGGCAATCGCGCCGTAGGTTAGCGTAGGTCTTATGATTGCAGTGTAGATCCACTCCGTGACCCTTGGTGACAATCCCCAGGTTCTTCTACACTGTTCATAGGTAGTATATGCTTTTTTGACTCTATTTTCTAGATGAGAGTTCCATGTTAACTTGCTGTCAAAGTTGATCCCTCTATATTTCACTTCTGCAGAGAAGTTAATTCAGTTTTTAGGAGTTTTGGAGCCCGAAGGTTCACAAGCCTCCTTTTCCTTGTGAAAAGGACCATCTCTGTCTTTTGTGGGTTTAATGACAGTGAGTGATCCTTGCACCAGCTTTCTATGATATTGAGGGCCTCTTGCATTCTAGCACAGAGTGTTTCCTTAAACCTTTCTGTTTGCAGAATCACTAGGTCATCTGCATCAGCAATAGTGTAGAAGTTCTCACTGCTTAGGTGGTTGAGTAAGGAGTCCAAGACCAAGTTCCACAGTAGAGGTGAGAGCACCCCTCCCTGTGGACATCCTGTGACAACCAGGCCTCTTATAGTGACATCTTCCACGCTAATTATTATTGCTCTTTGGGAGAGCATGTTGTATATCCACCCATTTACTGTCTGGGGAAAGCCCCTTTCAGTAATAGCATTGGTTATTTTGGGGAAGGTGGTTTTGTCAAACGCACCTTCGATATCTATAAATACACCCAAGGTGGACTCTTTCTTGTCCAGCGA
The DNA here is from genome assembly GCA_035357415.1 of Ophraella communa. Taxonomy (NCBI): domain Eukaryota; kingdom Metazoa; phylum Arthropoda; class Insecta; order Coleoptera; family Chrysomelidae; genus Ophraella; species Ophraella communa. The sequence continues at coordinate 4,343,868 of CM068994.1, forward strand.
TCTTTCGATGCGGCCGGCCACAACGTGGAGGGCCGAATCTGCAGATTTCCCTGGGGAACGATGTGAGACTGATGGGTCTGTATGCCTTTGTGATGGAATGGTCCAATCTTCCTGTTTTAGGAAAGACTACCTTGACTTCTCTCCAACCTTTGGGAATGTACCTCAGTGCCACCTCAGTGCCAAGGAGGATCTGAGGATTCCTACCAGGTGCGGCATCAACACCTCCAGGACCCACTGTAGTACGGCTGGATAAATGCCGTCAGTTCCTGTTGATTTAAAGGGGGAGAAGCTCAGAATGGCCCACCTTAATTTGCCTTCGACAACAATCTGGTTTGCTATTCTCCAGTCCTCGTCCCTTCAGGTAGCCATATTTTGAAATCTGGAGTCGGAGAAGTGCGTTGACATTTTTTTGATTTAGTGCCAAAGGCATACCTTTGATATGAGTAGTTAGTCAAAAAACTTTGTTTAGTCCGGCAGTGCTAGAATTAATTATTCATCAGCAAATGTATTCATATATTGTTTTCCCAGAAACTAGCTAAAACATGGAAAATTATATCAGTAAAAATATCTGCGTTTGCAGTGAATTTACTTTGGAAGATTTCACATTTAGCAAAATCATCTTTGATAGCTCAACTGTAAAACTCAACACTAGATAAATTAAGGTTATGCCATGTAGATAAATGATGCTTGCTTTGTTTTCCCGGATTTTTTAAGCGCCATCTGGTGCCAATGGTGATCGCGAATCAAGTTTACAATCTAAAAACAGTGGGATTTTTATATGTAAATATACCGCAGTGAAGAGGATATTCTTCTAAGGTTTAAAAAAATATTCTTGACAGTCAATCAGTTTAAAGAAAATGATCGTGAGTTTTACGTTGCAATATTGAGTTTATAGGAAAAATATCATATTAATCAGTATTTCTATCTAAGAACCGTTTTACACAGATGCAATAAAATGCCTTCATTTTGACTTGTTACCATGGCAACTTAAAAAATTTCCGGAAATTTTTTCTTGGCTCCATTTATAAGTGGACATTTTTTGACAACTTAAACCATAGAGTACGCTAAAACCTCAACGTACAGATAGATAAATAAATATATAAAAAAAAACTGAAAAAGTAGAAAATTGTTTCAACCTGCACCTAAGGTAAAGAAACTTAACAGTTTCTATAGCAAGCTTGACTGTTTTCTATGGTAAAACAACTACTTCCTGGGCTATATGCCCCAGCGGACATTGAATAACATTCCAATAGAAAACGTGATGGCGACCGACTTCGTCGATACTTTAAACCATCTCTATCGATTTGCAAATCAAAGATATTCACCCTGCAGGGTGAATTGGGTATGCTAACACATTAGGCTGGGTGGGCAGTGACCATTTCTTAAAGTTCCTCGATCACTTTATATCTGTGGTAAAACCAACACTTACTGAAGCCAAAGAAAATTAAAAATTTTCCAATATGGCACAGAAATCATCATGGCAAACGAATCACGATTTATGACGTCGTGGAGATATTTGCAATAGCATTTGCACATATTTCAAGTATGTAAAAATGTGTTAAGGGATTTGAGGTGGTCATTTAAAGGTGGTATTTTTAATGACCTAGATTTTATCTCTGCTGAAGTAACTAATATTGAACGGTCAAATGGAACTAATGATCAACCACCATTTTCCCAGAACCAACACAACTTAATTGTGCATGATATTAATTTTTAATGTACAAGCTAATTTAGAAAGTTGACGTAAATAAATTTAAAAACAAAAAAATGTAAATGGAATAACTAATTTCACAAAAAAACAGCTGAACTATGAATAAATTTTAAAAACATTTTATTGTTGACGCTGCTCGAACCTAAATAATTTATTGATAACTTTATCAGTTAATTATGTAATCTCCTAATTTTTGCTTAGTTTGAAAGAAGGTAACTCAAGTTGATAAAATAAATGGCCTAAAACTCTGATTACATTATTAAATACATTAAACTATTATACAGTGCGGTTCTAAAGTTCCTTCCTCTTTTGGGAAAATGAACTAGGGAATGTATATTACTTTTTTATAGATAGTAGGTGACGTAATCATAAACAATGGCGGACGTGGGCCCTTTTGGAAGATAATTTTAAATGGCACCATATGGCAAGTAATACATCATTTAAAAGCTTGTTTCAAACCCTTTCCAATGATACCAAAAAAAAATTTATTCTTCCTTATTTACAACTTTCAAACCAAAATTATAAAATTATTAAGGTTTTAAAATATTTTATTTGGTAAAAAAATACGTTCTAATAATAAAAAAAATTAAATGATATGTTCAAAATGTTCACCATTTACTTCTTCGTAATAAAAAAAACTTTACCGACTTTTTATTTAAATCGAATTCTTTGCTTTAAATGTGGGTACAATGCTATTAACTGGCGTACTAAAAATTTAAAATGTTTGGCACTATAACAGGTCGGCTGAAAAGTCCCCGGTCTACCATAGTAAAACACAATATTTTGACAAAATTCATTTTTTTTATTCAACATAGTTGCCTTCAAGGGCGATACAGCGATTAAAGCGACCTTCCAACTTTTCGATACCATTTTTGTAGTACTCCTTTGGTTTGTCCTCAAAATAGGCTTCAGTTTCGGCGATTACCTCAGTATCAGAGCCAAATTTTTTTCCCGCGAGCATTCTCTTCAGGTCAGAGAAAAGGAAAAAGTCGCTGGGGGCTAGATCTGGAGAATACGGTGGGTGAGGAAGCAATTCGAAGCCCAATTCATGCAATTTTGCCATCGTTTTCATTGATTTGTGACAGGGTGCATTGTCTTGATGAAACAACACTTTTTTCTTTTTCATATGGGGCCGTTTTTTCGCGATTTCGGTCTTCAATCGCTCCAATAATGCACAGTAATAGTCGCTGTTGATTGTTTTTCCCTTTTCCAAATAATCGATTAACAATATACCCTGTGTATCCCAAAAAACTGAGGCCATAACTTTGCCAGCTGACTGTTGAGTCTTTCCACGCTTTGGTGGCGGTTCACCGGCCGCAGTCCACTCAGCTGACTGTCGATTGGACTCAGGCGTGTAGTGATGGAGCCAAGTTTCATCCATAGATACATATCGACGCAAAAAATCGGGTTTATTACGACTTAACAGCTGCAAACACTGCTCAGAATCATCAATTCGTTGCTGTTTTTGGTCGATTGTGAGCACGTGCGGCACCCATTTCGCACAGAGCTTCCGCATACCCAAATATTCGTGAACGATATGTCCAACACGTTCTTTAGATATCTTTAGAGTGTCAGCTATCTCGATCATATTCACTTTACGGTCACTCAAAATCATTTTGTGGATTTTTTTGATATTTTCGTCGGTAACCACCTCTTTTGGGCGTCCACTGCGTTCACCGTCTTCGGTGCTCATTTCACCACGCTTGAATTTTGCGTACCAGTCAATGATTGTTGATTTTCCTGCCGCAGAGTCCGGAAACTCATTATCAAGCCAAGCTTTTGCTTCAACTGTATTTTTTCCTTTCAAATAACAATATTTAATAAGCACACGAAATTCTTTTTTTTCCATCTTTTTGAAAATAACAAAAGTTGCTTCACTAAAAATGCAATATCTCACAAACTAATAGTCCGACAGCTGTCAAATTTTTACACGAATCTTTTGAAGGTTGATACTATCTAAAAATGAAATGGATTTAATTCTAGTATCTTCATCTATAGGTCAGACCGGAGACTTTTCAGCCGACCTGATACCTACATTCTTGTTTAAATTCAAAGTTTTTATTTTTATTTCTTTTTGGTTCATATCTTAATTATAATTTGTAAAAATAGTAAAATTTTACCTCTTTACCATTATTGTGATTTAGTAAATTATCCGTTAATAATAAATAAGAGTTTTTTAAAATGTCGCGAACTATGCAGGAAAAAGTCGAAGTAATATTAATTATTGGTGAGACTAGAACTAATCTGCATGAAGCCGAACGGATTTTTAATGAAAGGTATCCAGATCGACCAATATCCAGACAGTACCTCAGACAACTCTTAGATAAATTTCATAGAACGGGAAACGTTGCAGACGCTAAGCGAAGTAGTCGACCTGGAATTAGTGAAGACAAACAAGTCGAAATAGTTACCGAAATGGTAGTCAACCCCATACAATCCACCTCAAATGTTGCACAAACTTGTGAAGTGTCTTCATCAACTGTAAAAAGAGTTTTAAAGAAACAAAAATTTCATCCTTATAAAATGAAAATGCTCCATATGCTGACAGAAGATGATCCAGATCGCAGAATTGAATTCTGTGAGCAAATAAGAAATAAAATAGAACAGGATCTTTATTATCTTAAAACAAGTTGCTTTAGTGATGAGTGTTCTTTTTTTCTTAATACCCAGAACGTAAGATACTGGAGTGACACAAATCCTCACTTTTTTTATGAAGGTCACACCCAGTTTCCTCAAAAAGTGAATATGTGGGCAGGAATTTTGGGAAACTACATTGTTGGGTCTATATTTTTAAACTTAAATTTAACTGGGGAAATTTACCTGGAATTACTCCAGAATAGTATTGAACCCCGAATCTTAGAGATTCTTGAGGATCATGTTGACGAGTTCCATGATATGGAAATAACTTTTCAGCAGGATGGTGCTCCTACCCATTATTATCAACCTGTTAGAAATTATTTAAATGAACAATATCCAGATAGGTGGATTGGACGACGGGGTCCAATAGAGTGGCCTGCGCGTTCTCACGATATGAACCCACTAGATTTCTTTTTATGGGGGTACCTAAAATCAAAAGTTTATGGTACACCAATTGAGAGCATTGACGAATTAAAGCGAAGAATTAGTGAAGAATGCGGGTTAATTTCTAGAGAGACACTTGAACGCGTTCGGGAAGTGTTTTCTGCTAGACTTTTTTATTGCCAGGAAGTAAATGGTGAACATTTTGAACATATTATTTAATTTTTTTTTATTATTAGAACGTATTTTTTTTATCAAATAAAATATTTTAAAACCTTAATAATTTTATAATTTTGGGTTGAAAGTTGTAAATAAGGAAGAAGAATTAATTTTTTTTGGTATCATTGGAAAGGGTTTGAAACAAGCTTTCAAATGATGTATTACTAGCCATATGGTGCCATTTAAAATTATCTTCCAAAAGTGCCCACGTCCGCCATTTTTTATGATTACGTCACCTACTATCTATAAAAAAGTAATATACATTCCCTACTTCACTTTTCCAAAATTTCAAATTTCTAATTCTAACGGTTCAAAAAATAAATGGAGGCGAAGGGACTTTAGAACCGCACTGTCTATAATGCAATTATTTTCAAGGCCTTAATGTGCACAACATACTATTATTGTATATTTCTCTGCTTAAAAATATTCTAGAATGCGAAACATTAAGTCCCAAAAAATTAAAATTGATTGATTTGACACACCACCTATTGCAATTTTTAGGGACTTATCGATCCAACTTGGTAAAACAATTTAAATAAATTTTATTAAATAAAAACATTGGGAAATTTAATGAAATATATTGTTTAATTTAAGCTATCAAAGTTATCCTATAAACGAAAATGAATGATATTTGGAATCTTTTCTACATATCCAAATACGATCATGTAATAAATTTATTTCCCAATGTTTTATTATTCTTTATTCCTCTTAATATACAGGGTGCGGCATTAGTGCGACGAAGTCTAATTACTCATTTGTGGTAAGATATACGAAAAAAAGTTATTTAGGTAGAAGTACGGGGATTAATAGGACCACACTTTGAAAATATTTTCAAATATACAGGGCCACCCATTATAACAGGATGGACCAAACTTATCTTTTTTTAAATGGAACACCCTGTATATTTTTACATTTTTTGATTCCTTACGGTCTTTCCTTTTTGGCAATATAGGATTTAGTAGTGTTATACAAGGTGGTTCAAGAAATAATTACGTTTTCTTAATAATTTCGTCGCGATAATAACACCCTGTAGAGTTGTACAGATTTGACATAAAAAAAACCTATTTACCGTTAAATGGTTTTTAATATACTCTTCCATTGTACAAAATTATCAACATAGCAAAAAATTTAATTTTTCTATTCAGAATAGGTCGAAACTTGTAATGATTATTTTCTGGGTTTTCTTAAATGGAACACCCTGTATTTTAATGTTGCAATGAAATGGTCTTTTATGGTACTTTAATAATATTTCATAAATATTCCTGATTTTTTAAGCCAAACAATAATTTTATTAGGTTGGCCGTGGAATCTGTACAATTCTACAGGGTGTTATTACCGCGACGAAATTATTAAGAAAACCACCTTGTATATAACACTACTAAACCCTATATTGCCAAAAAGTAAAGACCGTAAGGAATCCAAAAATGTAAAAATATACAGGGTGTTCCATTTAAAAAAATATTGTTTCATGCTTGACTTACATCTTACAAGTTACTGTGCTTCTCCATTTTATACTGTGCAGTGACCGTGGCTTTACTTTATTTCTTAATGTGGGAATTTATCCTATTGTGTTGTCAATTTTGGCCATGGGTTATTCCATTGCCCATTTTTATGTTTTTTAACATTACCTTTTACTGTTACATAACATGTCACCTTAAAATATGTTCAATTTATAATCATTATATAATTAAATTCTGATGTTTTAATTCCTCCCTTTTGGACAACTTTGTTGCTGTAACACATTCAATAGTTTTTTCTGCTTTTATGTAATATGTACAAGTAAGATTAATTAACTTATTATCCTGTTAAGTCTAATTGTTTCTATTTGATATTCTTATTTTTAGCCTGATGATGGTCTTTAACTAGACCGAAACTAGTAGCTTTGTAACAGCAGTATAATTTTTTATATCAATAAATACTTGTGTGATATTGTCATTGGTCTTTCCTTTCTTCAAAAAAATATAAGTTTGGTCCATCCTGTCACAATGGGTGTCCCTGTATATTTGAAAATATTTTTACCTAAATAACTTTTAGTAATTGGACTTCCTCGCACTAATGCCGCACCCTGTATGTGAATAAAGAACTATTTATACTGAATACTCAACCTTTTTTTTTTCGTGTGATGCTTTATATATGGTGGAAGGTGATAGTCACTGCAATTGCATTTATTTTTCAACGTTAAATTCTTCCTTACTGGGTCTAATTTTATAGGTGTTAGGTATAAAATGCATGTTATTAAAACTGCTTAACCTCAACTATTAAAATGCAATATGTCTCAGTTATAAACCTTGAATTGTTATACTTTTTAATTGCTCATACTTTATATTTTTTTAATCGGGAGATTAGAATTTTAAATTTAAGAAATTATTGCTAAGGGATGCTTGGTTAGGTAAATGTATGAAGGATAGAAAATTTGAAACTTTTAAAACAGTGTACTAAAACTTCTATGCTATGAAAATGGCACAATTCATTCATAAGGTTTGTTCAAATTGACGTTTATAAAGCGATTGATTTAACTGAATTGCCATCGAATAGCTTTCATAATTGATAATCAAATAGAACAATTCTATATAATATAAATATGTTGGAAATACTTTAAGTGGTCTCATCTAAACCAAGAGAGCTGACCAGTCACAATATATTGGACTGTTCCAGTTCAAATCTCGTACATAGTGCTGAGCTGCTCACTATAATCTGAGTTGTTATTTGGTAATTATTAACAAGAATATTTTGTATACAGGGTGTCCCGAAAAGAATGGTCATAAATTATACCACAGATCCTGGGGGTCTTATCTATATACAATATAGTGTATTTGAAAATCAAGAGAGAGTAAATTCCCAGAAATGTTTTGCAGTTATCAGTGTTAAAGGCAGTAAACCATAGACGTGCGTTTTCAAAATTAAATTAATATGGAAATAGAAATATTTAATTTGTTTTAGTTATTTATACCTAGATTACCAATTTTAGATAGATAAACATAATTCGTAAGTAGTAATTTAATTTGGGTAAAATGAAGAAAAAGTCAATATTATTTTAGGCATATGTTTATTTATAAAATATGTATATAATATGTACAGATAATTACAATTACTTATAAATTAATATGAGGAGCTAAAAAAACAATTAAGTAGGTATATGAGAAAAAAAAACCAACCGCAAGGATAAAATTTGACGAGCAACATGCAAAAAATACGACAATATTAAATCTTAAAAAATAAAAATCTAAAAATAAAATTAAAGTACATAAATTAATAACTTTAAAGTTATGGTTCCTCGCACTCTGTGTCAGAAGATTCACCATCTAGAGAAATTACAATCGGCTCTATAGTAATATCAATTATGTTATCTAGCTCCCACATTTTTTTTTCTATTTCTGTAACGTGTCTAATACATTTTTGCCAATTTTCACTTGTTACTTCAGATATTGCCTTATTGAAGAGATTTTTAACATCTGATAATTTAAAAGTAGTTTTATTTCTGGCAACATAACCTTTAACTTGAGCCCATATCAATTCTATCGGATTCAGCTCACAATGGTAGGGTGGTAAACGAAGGATTTCAATTTCTCGTTTTTTGACTATCTCCTCAATATTATATTTTTTATAATTTTGCTTATGTTTTTTAGCAATAGTTAACAATTCTGCCCTCAGCATTGTATTGTCAAAGGCTAAATTTTTAGAAGATAACCATTTTGTAATTTCATCCTTTTTCCATTTAGTGGTTGGTAAAGGTTCAAGTAATCTGGGGTGGTAACTTGCATTGCCCATTACAATAACCGATCATTTTGGTATGAATTGAATCATCTGTTCAAAATATTCCTCAAACACGTCTCCATTCATTTCTTCGTGATAATCAACGGTTTTTTTTATTCAAATAAGAGTAAACCATTCTCAAGAAAACCGTTTGTACTGCCTATATGACAAATAATTAATCTTTTACCTTTTCCTATAGGTTCCTTAAAACCAGTAGTATATCCTTCTAGAAAAGCTTGATGGGATGATTTTATATTTTTGTCTTTCCAAACTCTTCCTACACAATGTCCTTCATTAACCCATGTTTCATCTAAATAATAAATGTTTTTATTTTGAGCTTTAACTTGTTGTATTCTTCTGAGGTACTGTCTTCTCCAACATACAATTTCTTCAGAATCAATTATTAGCATTGAGTGTCTGCCCATTTTTTCAAATTTAAAGTTTAACTCATGTGACGTTTTCCATAGTTTATCCCGGCTTATTGTGGGTAAATCAACATCATTCGTAATGGCTTGCAAAACTTTATCTAAAGTTGGTATTTGCTTGTTTATAAAAAATGAGTGAACAAGCTTACGAATAGCATTTTTAAAAAACTCGTCCACGTTGACTTTTAATAGTTTTTGTCTACCTGGTTTCGGCTTTGGTGATGTTACTCCACCTGATTTTTCCTCCTTTAGAACTCTATATATTGTAGATTTTCCATATCCCATTGCCTTAGATGTTGTTTCAACTACACTGTCAATAGTGTTTGAGGGATTTTGATGTTTAAAATAGTGGTACACATTCACTACAGCACTCTTTTCATTGAGCGATAAATGGTCTAATTTTAATTTTTTCACTGGCGTATACTCACAAACTGCTTCCATTTTTAGTCACTACTATTTGTCACGTTTATCGAAAATCAAATAACTTTACTTCTAGAAACTTAAGCACTATTTAAGTCAAAATATCTGTCATTAGAAGCTGTTGCCATTCGGAGGTCGTTAAATAACAATTATCCCTTTCTAATCTGGTTACGCCTATGACGCACATTAATCCTCTTAGGCCTACTGTAATAACAGTGAAAGATCATAAAATAATATGATAGTCCAAGAAATTTAATAAATTTTGTATTGAAATTAACAAAAACAATTTAGAATGCATTACAAATATTGAAGTTTTACCGCACGTACTGTACTATAGTTTTGCATACCGAATTAGTTTTTATTCTGGGAATTTACTCTCTCTTGATTTTCAAATACAGTATAGTGCACACAAAAAAAAGTTACAGAGTGCTAAAGTTACAAATTTAAATAATTTTTTTTCTTTCTCTTTATTTTCAACTAACCACTGGTCAACTCTTGTGTAGGTATCTTCTTCAAATTCGAGATCTTCAAACGTGTCAAGTTTTTCTTGATTTTCGGACATAGTTGTACAAAAACGGCTAAGATTTAACTGTAATTCTATTGCTATTAACTCCTTTTGTCTTTCCATTTCTTTTTTCTCAAATTCTCTTTCAAGTTTAATTTCTTTTCGTTTGGCTTCTAATGATCTTTTAAATAATGTTCTACTTGTCGATTCTAATTTGCTTTTGCTCGGAAGCTTTCTACTACTGTGCAGAAACTGTTCACTTCTGGAAAATCCCTTAAATGGTTCTTCTATACTGTTTACATTTACTATAACTGGTTCAGCATTCTCCAGGATTTTTCCACATTCCGAATGAGTTTTTGACCTTCTTAAATTCGCTGTTTCTTTCATGAAGGACCAAATTGTTATATTATACTCCAAATATCTTCGATATAGCTTTCCAAAGTGATCTTCTATTACCTTTTTATCAAAAACTATATTGACTTTGTAAAAACCGTTTATTAATTCCTTTAACAATCTTTGATATTATTTAAAACTATCAAAAAAATAATATAAAACTGACAAAATCAATCATAATTTAACAGATGCATTTATTTAAAAACATGTTGGCATTATACCTATAGTGGAAGTATAAAATGTATAAAACTCAAATTAAAGTAAATTTTTAAAAATATCCACTTAAACAATCCAACAGAAAAAGAAACTTGTAATTTTAGATAAAAATGTAATTGGGTTTAAAGTGTTTTCAAACTTGAGACATACTGTAAATGAGATTTTTTTCTCAAATTGACTGAAAATTTTGTTGCAGTGGCTATTGACTTGATAGTTCACCACATCCGAGACATTTTGCAAGGAAACCATCGACCAAATACAAACGGTTTTCATCCAAGGATCGTCTCACCTGAACACTTATAGAAGCCTTTCTTTAATATCTATTCTATTCCTCATTTTATAAAATATCTGTAAAATCATTTTAACAACGTAAAACATGTATAATTTGTACTGAATTTTCAATATTCAATATGTTTAAATAGTTTACAATTTAAAAAGTTATCTAATTTAATATGGAATTGAAACTATATAATTCTCAACTTTAAAATATTTAATCGAATATAAAGTAATTATAGAGGAAAACTAAGGAAAAAAAACTTTACAATTATTTTTATACAGTTTACAACTATACAACTAATATTTTTTTATTCAATTTTACGTTATTTTAAGAGAGTTAAGAGATAAAACTCATTAAGTACAATTTTTAATTAAATTAGAGTTAAATATACATAAGTGTCCACTTTTTACCATTCTTTCATGTGGAAAACCCATTAAGTGCATGTTGTAGATAAAAACATACTATTTCAGAAGTTAATTTCACTTAGTACATTGATAACAATTTCTTCACAATAGTAAAATTCATTAAGTAACAGTGAGATTTTAATATTGGCGGGTACCTTCCATAGGGAAGCTCTGGCATCAAAATCAATGAGCTCTGAACTGAACCAAGTAGTGGAATGTGTAATTAGTGCGGTAAATTATATAAAAACTTGACCTCTAAAGGCCAGACTTTTTAAAAAACTATGCATACATATGGTAGCTGAACATACTGTTCTACTGTAATTCACGATGGCTTTTACGTGGAAATGTTTTATTTCGTGTGTTTGAATCACGCGAAGAAATTTGCACTTTTTTATAACAAGAAAATGCCAAGAACCTGATTTTTTGCGGCGTTTAGAAAGAAACTACAGATATGGATAACAAAGTTGAAAGAAGGCTGCGGTCAAGATTGCTTCCCGCAATTGTATAATTATGCGGCATCAAATGAACTAGTTATTTCACAAGACCTGATCGCCCTTTTCACAGAACACTCACCGAATGGTTTTCGAAGTATTTTGATGATGATGTTGAAAAATTTGCGTGGAGGATTTACATCACAAGATGATGAGAGTCTCATTGCTCTTGCGACAGCAGCCTTAGAACTAGATTCGCGAGTGTCGATTTGGTAGAGTTTTGGTTATCGAAAGTGAATATCCAAATTCATTCCTTCCAAAGCATTAAACATTTTCATTCCGTTTGCAACATCATATCTATGTGAAGCTGTGTTTTCAGCTGTAGCTGTGAGAAAGAACAAATATCGCTCAAAGATCAATGTGGAGCAAGAAATGAGATAGATAGATAGATGTTTAAGAGGTGGCCAGAAGCCTATTCCTCTGCGACCTTTTCAGATCTATTGTGGTCCTCGAAAAACTAGATTACATCCCCCAGTCCGACTCTCTTAACGAAGTCTAAAAGCTTTGAGACTGTAACCTTCATGTAGTCCCTTGCCAATGGATATTCTTCTCCTAAAGTCAGGAACCGCATATTTACCAGTCCGTCGCACTGACATAAGATGTGCTCTGGTGTTTCCTCTTCTAGGTGACAGAATCTGCACAGATCCGTCTCTGTCAACCCCATCAGCTTAAGATGCCTGTTTAGCTTACAGTGCCCCGTCAATAGACTTATTACAGTTTTGACCGTTTTCCTGTCTTTACTCAATAAGTCAACCTAAACCTTTGTTCTATTATGAACTGTTTCGCTTGCCTTTGTCCTGGTGAATTCCACCACCATTCCCGTGATTTTTGTGCCACCCATGTTTTCATGGCCGTTTTTATTATATTTTTAGCAATGCCGCAGAAAGGTTCCGGTCCAATAAAAAGCATTGATGAGCCTAGTTTAGCCATTTCATCTGCCTTTTCGTTGCCTTTTAGACCCCTATGACCTGGTACCCAAGCTACCGTAACCTTGCTACGATCCCCTAGAGTACTCAGAGCATGCACACAGTCCCATACTAGCCTAGAATTGACCTCTACAGAATCTAGTGCCTTTAGCACCACCTGACTGTCTGTGAAGATGGCTGTTGAACGGTACGTCCTATACAGCCTTTTAATTTCTTCTACACAGTAGTGAATTGCCGTAATTTCTGCTTGAAAAATCATGGCATTTTGGGATAGACTTACCTACTGGGACTACGACGCCGGCTCCCACGCCATACGGCGTCTTTGAGCCGTCCGTGTACCAGGTTGACTCCGCCTCTACGGGTACACCTTTTTCCCAGTTTTCCCTACCTGGTATAACTATTTTAAATTTATTGGCAAAGCTTATATCTCGTGACTGTTGCGTCAATGGGTTGCCCCAAAATGTTATCCGCTTTTAGTTCCTCCATTAGCTTACCATTATCAGCCCCCTGCGATTGGCTTATGTGCTGCTGATTATGTATTAATCTGTGCATGGCTGCTCTCGCTTCGCCCTGTATATATATGTGTAGTGGTGGAATGTTTAATAAGACTTCCAGTGCAGCTGAAGGAGCAGTTTTTATAGCCCCCGTAACGAACAGGCAAGCTAACCTTTCTATGTCTCGATCAAGTGAAATATACTCGTACACTGTGAAAATAAATAAAAGCGTATCGGTGACTTTTGAAAGGAATTATTGATGACAAATTTGTTGCTCTTTTGTAGTGACATTTTAGTACCGTTTAGTACTATTTTAAAAAATAAATTAATTATAAAAAAATGTATGTTTATAATTTTGATTATTACCTAAACAATAAGGATAATAAAAAACTCTTCGTTTGAACGTAACTTCCAAGTTTATTTGAAAAAATTATGTTTTAAATTACAATGACAGCCGTTTCGCTGATTAGTATCATAAAACAAATAGCTAAGTCTAATGGCTATCCAATTCATTTAAAAAATAAATTAATTAATAAGAAAGAACAGAAAGTGTCACTACAACTAATATTTCCTAAACAAACTAAAGAAATTAAAAGTTATAAAAATATTACATACTGTGGAAATATTTCCAATACAATTTCAAAAATAATATCTTCGGCAACATCAGCATTAATATCATTTAAAACACAAAATAGTATTGGAACAAAATACAAACATATAGTTCGTTTGATATTCTTTGGTGAATGTGAAATGTGACGTGCCAACTGCCAAAGTATTCAGTCGCCGTTATTGTTTTGACGAGTTGTATTAACTGTGTTTTTTGTGGCGTTTTTAGAATAAGTTTAATAATTTGAGTTCTTATCTATAAACTGTGTAACAGTGGGTTGTAGAACAATTCTTTTAGAACTTTTGTTTGGTGATTAGTTTGTGTGTAACGATAGTTAAAAAACGATGTGTTTTTTTATGCATCCTTTTAGTCTATATCTTTTCTTTGAAAAGTTATAAACCACTTCCATATTCCACGTTCGGTATGTTATCATTGCTCCTGTAATTTGTCCAATAGACCATATATTATGTCGAGGACCACAATAATGTTTTTGTATATGATAAGTTTAATATATTGTTTACATTATTTTTATGTTTCATATAAAACCACTTTTTGTGTTTTTCAATAAAGTATGTTTTTTTTTAGTATTGTATTTAATTTTTAATGAAAGAAATAAGGAAATAAACGAAAAAGGGTTTGCCCGCGCTTTTTTAAATTTCCTGAGAAGCGCGAGCGCCATCTCAACTCACTTTCCGGTTCCGGTTGACCAATTTGTACTTGGACGTCTCTTGGTTGTCTCTGGACTGACCTCTTATCGCCAAAACTATTCAAAAATCGTCCCTCAGTCCCTTTCTACCTGGAACCTTTCTTTGTGGGATTAAAATAAAAATTCCGTGACCGTTGGTCAGGTGATGTGGTAGAATATTGTTAAATACAGGGTGGAGTGTCTACATCTCTTTTAATCAATCGATTTCAATATAAAAAATTAGTTGGAAAATCATAAAAAAAGCAGCGACTAATGGAACACTATATATTTTGAATAGCATTTATTTGTGTGTATATTTTTATGTAGGTACCCACATTATTATAAAGACTGATATTTTTTATTAATTCCTAGATCTTCGATTCCATTGTATTAGATAAACTTTTTAAAAATTAATTATGACATACATTGAAAACGGCTTTTTTCCAATGATACATTTATTAAATAGGATCTAAAATTGTATGTGTGTCGCATTAATTTTTATTTAAAATAATTATGTATATATTTTACATTTTATATTAATTTTAAATGCTTTTTTCAATGGAAATATACTATATGTTTAGCTTGTGTGTTTTTTATGTGCAACCCTACGATGTCATCATTAAATCTCAATAAGAGGCTTTCTCTTTATGAAGTGAGATTCAATTAAAACTAATATAGATTTTAAATAAATGAGAGTATAGCTATTGTTTTTCTAAAGGGAAAATACATCCACAGTTCTATACCCGCCCTTCCATAGAAGACAATGCAATCAACCAAGATGAAATATGTGCACCCAACTCCAAATCTTATACCAGCTCACGTCAATCTTGAATCTCAAATTATTTGTTCATTATGATAACATTCATAATTAAAGTTACACGTCTGGGTTCGAAACTTTTCAACGAGCAATATAACAGAGTGCTCTTGCTCTTTCGAAAGTAAACAACATTTGTTTAATACCTTTAGAGGAGCAAGTTAAAATAATTACCTAGCAACTACAGAGAAGGTCTAAATTATGAAATAATTTTTTTTCCACCCATCAACTTCCTGATAGTAACTGAACCGATAACGATATTGAACATTTTGGATTACTTTTGAAGTTGAAATATGAATTTCCAATCATTTTGTTGAATTAAATTTTCTAAATTTTGAGATCTATCGATGTAAAAGTTGGATTTTAAGTAACTTCATAAAAAATCAACTGGTGTAAGACCTGGAGATCTTGGGGTCGCTTTCCTCTCGAACATGGTGCATTTAAACTACACTTTTGAGACTGATCTACCCAGTATCATGTGTGTCAAACCAAGTCTCATCTAGGTATACTATATGCCTTTTTAATTCACGATACTTCTTTATTTTATCTAAATACTCTTCACGGAGTACAACAATACGTCGCGATTCCATTATAACCTTTCGTTTATCTAATATCTTATAATTAAAAGAAAGGCGCATTCTAATTAATAGTATACCGCGAAGTTTCTAAGCTTTTATAATTATAATCAGGATAATCTCGTAATCTCTCTTAAACGATTTCTAAAGTCAGTACAATATTTTCTTAATATAAATTATAAATCGTTCGCTTTATAACATCTTTTTTAGCATCGTCAACATTTGCAAATTTTGTGTTTTTTTTGTTTTTCCGCACCTGCAAATGATCTATATAACGTGACCGCGCTTAATAACCCGAGAAATAGTGTAAATAGAAATTTTATTTAAGGTATTAATTCTCTTTATTATAACCGCATCTGATTTTTTACTATCTTCATTTTTCAAACACTGATACATATTTAAAATAACCCTCTGACGCTGAATGTGTAAATCTTTATGGCAAAATTCGCTACTAACCTCACCTGTTGGCGATATCATATCTTCTGAATTTTAATTTTGATCTGGATTTCCATTTTCTGATAAAAAAGGTCCCCAAAACGCTGCAATAATATATATAACTAATTTAAGGTTATCAATTAATATGGGCAAAAAATACAATACGTAAACCAATTATTAAAAATGAATTACCGAAAGAAAGACATATCTAAAGTTAATACTTAACTGCCCCAAATAAAAATCTGGATTCTCCGCCTCGGCACTAGACACCGACTTTATGAGTTATATAAAAACTGCCGCAAAAAATCAACCCGAGACCCATGCACGCAACAGAATACAGCGGACCATTAAAAGCCGTCATTCTTTCTACTTTGAAGCCTAGTAAACTAACTCACTCTGTATAACACTTTAAAATGGATTTTAGCAATTAATATTGGAAAGACTATACTAAAACTTTTTCTCAGAAATATTAGTAATTTAATGGTTGTGAAAATATTAAATTGTTTAACAATTAATATTTTATAATTCTAAAATGATATTGGTTTTAATAAATAAAATATTTCGATTTCTTGTTACAGTTGCTATCGATTTAATTGTTCAACATATACGTGATATTCTTAACAAGGGCAGAAGTTTGTCTGAGGAACGGCGTGTAAGTCCTTCCAAGTTTCGAAGTCCAATATCTTCACCATCGAAAAAATGCAACCCAGGGGATCATCTATTCAAGAGGCCTCATTGAGAGTAATAGTTAAATTATAAAAAAAATTCAGTCTCATTTCCAAATATACAAACAATCTAAATAAACAACTGAGAGCTGATACTACTATGGTTAACCAGGTAAAAGTTTTACCTTTATATGCTTTTTTAAAAGAACACTGAAATTTAGGGTATTATCCATCAAAATTAATGAAATGGGATTGTATATTAATTTCGTTGTTAATTTATCTATGATACACATTTCTTGTAAGGAAACTCTTATATTCATTTTATTCAAGCAAATTGACTTTTTAAGCAGCAATACCTCAGCTTTATCTCTAGTTTCGAAACAATATGCTTTCTAGTATTTTTAAACATTGTTAGCTTACGCAAAATATAACTTTGAACTTAGAGCTTACCAACAAAAGGGAAAGTCGGGTATAAGTGACATTTAGAACTGCTAATTAAATTCAGACGGTAGTGTCATTAGGGCTATGATCAAAAAATTAAAGACACAATTAAATCTAGCTGACCGTAGACTAAATATGATTTTATTTTCAGTAGTAATAACCCAAGGACATTGATAATTCTTCGAAAAAATTTTATAACAGATTTCGAAAGCTTGTTGCTTGGAAACAGACCGACGTCGTAGGCGGAGGTCTGTAGCCTGTAAGCAACAAGTTTGAGGAAGTTGTTATAAAATTTTTTGAGCATTTATCAATGTTCGAGGACTTCGAGGGATGAAGATGTATTTCCACCACGCATGCTGTTAAAAATTTTATTATGATGTTCTTCGTCAATGTTCAAGTACGGTTTTATTGAGTTGGGATTGTTATGCCCCGTAATTTTTATAAGCTCTTGCTCTTGAACACCACTTTTGACCAACCAACTGACTGCGGTCGATCTATTGGAGAGATTAGTAATTTTTTTCCTTGGTTTTCAAGCCAATCGCTTCGGCAGACGTTTTTGTCCAATTTTGAAAGATATTTTTTCCAATGGGCATATTATCATACCAATGATCATCTTCGTTTTTCCAGTAACGATTTGTTCTTAGCAATAATCTATCCGTTTTAATATTTGGGCCCCTTTTTGATAACAATTTTTTAAATAATCTGACAGGACATACGTTACTGTCGTTGTTTTCTACTAAAAATTTGCTGTCAGTACACCTTCTTGAACCACCTTGGCAAGTCTTGCTGAATACAGGGTTATATTTTACTCGTTATTTGTTTCAAAACGAAAAAAGTCAATCAAACAAGCAGCAGCTTCCCCACTTCGCCAAGCTAATTCTACGGCGGTTATGTGATAGAATTTCCGTAGTAGCCCTTCAGGAGTGTCTTCGTTCCACAAATTTATCATTTATGTTATTTCTACTGCACTCAATGCCTCTGAACTTTGTTTTCTTATAGAGATAATTCCAAAAGTATCGCGACAGTTCCGGTTTTCCCACCTATCTTTACCGTCGACTCGAACGCTAGCGATTACCCAGTTCGAGAAATAGATTCCAGTGGCCCAGCTGCCGCTGGGACTAAGAAACACCGCACACGGGTTGCTTAGCAATTGTTCTACTAGAATTCTCCGACTGCGCTGCGGCGCGCGCCGATCGGAGATCGTCGGCGAATATCCCCACATTGCCGAATTTTACTGGAGCTGTCGCGATATTTTTGTAATCGTCTCTACAGGGATCCGATTGTAGATTAGTCGTATAGAATCGCGGGCATCTCGCACTTGTTGAAATACAACGCTTTTGAATGGGTCAATAATAACTTTCATTTCCTTATAATACTTTTCTTGTAAAAGCTTACTCGTTAGGTTCCATATGGTTTTGACAGTAGCTTCTTTAAACTCTGTACTATCTTTTCTTCTCATGTTCACAACCCAATCCTTTAAAATCGACGCCAATTCTTCCACCGTCCGATTTCCATCTAATTCATATTTTCTATCATTGCAAAAGTCCATAAACGCTTTTCATACAAATTTTTTACTGTAAACAGTATTCTTTGGTATATTTAATTCGATAATTTCATTAATATTCTCATCAGTAGTACAACCAAATCGTGACATTTTGAAATATTGAATATTTGAAATGTCAAAATCGAAATGAAACGAAATGTAGGTATCCATAGCTACATGATTGAGTGAAAACAGCCCATGGGATCTGTTTTAATTATAATGTTAGTTTTATTGGTTGTATTCAATCAGGTGACCACAAATTAATTGATTTCATTGGATTTCTAATTGAGCAAAAAAAATTTCGAAGCCATAATGTTATGGAAGGTAACATAGGTCAGATGAAAAACACTATGCAAATTCCCAGTTCAGTTTTGACATTTATTACAAATTTAATTTCCTTTATGTTGATCATTTTTAATCTTATTTTCTTCCTTTGCTTCGATAATCATAATGTTATTCTTTATTTTATGCAACTTTTTGTTGTAATATCTCTGGTTTTTGCCGAATTCTTTTTTTTTTAGAGTTAATAATACTAGAAACTCTCTTTGTAATTTTTTTTACTTCCTTGAACTTCAAGCCTAGTATATTTTCTTCTAGAGCATCTTTGTAGGGAGTTGAACTTAGAATTTCAAAGTATAGAAAATGCCTTCTTTTTTCTCGTTTCTATTATTTTATGGGTACAATTTGGTATGCTTGAAAATTAAAGAATGAGAAGTACATGATGAGCTCTAAGAAATTGCTGGTTGCCTTTTCATTGATTGTTTTCTTATCTTTAGTCCAGCGTGAACTGGAGCAACGGCTTAAATTTCGTTCTCACCAGAGCAAAACATTTTTAAGTACAGCACGAATTATTTAAATTTCAATAAAGATTGCCAATAGCAATATGTTTAATGTCAGTTACCATAGATGGGAGAATTCTGTAAATATATACGTTTTTTAATATTCACTTCCGGTATCCCATGGTTATTTCGGTTTTTTGTATATTTGGTAAATGTATCCGGGTCACACTCTAGTTATCTTATCACGACTTTTATAGTTAAGTCTGTGTAGTTTTCACTAAACAGATTTTAACATTATAAATATTAAGATGTTTATAGATTAGTGGCGTCAAACGCAATGGACAAGAAGAAACATAATAGTTTATTTATGTTTTTTTTATGGTTTACAATTCTTTTAATTTATCTTCTGCACCATATTAGTAAAAAAGAGTATACGTGTATTATTTACATTCTGGCATTGTAAGAATTGATTTTGAAGTTCCATTGCGTTACTAGTCTATTAAAAATTTAAAATCGCTTCTTTTTACTCTTAAGATTGTTGCCTTGAATTTTTATTAAAAATATTACCAGATTTAATGTCGATTAAGACAAAAAATGTTTGATTTGATTTTTAACATATATATTTATTATTTGTTTGGAGAGTGACATTGATGATTTTATTAATTATTTATTTATTATTAGTTATAGACAAAAAGATTCAATAAATATATTTATGGGGCATTCCATGCCAACTTATCCTACCGATTGGATTTTCATCTCCGATTTCGCTGAAATTTGGGCATCTTTTTGTACCCTTTGAAAAAGGTTTCTATGAATTTAGTAGAATTTTTGAGAATTTTTTAAATAAATTTGAAGGATACAATACCATCTTAAAATTGTTGTTTTAACTTTGGAATGAAAAAAAAACAATCAAATTTGTGATGAATAATTTTTTGCATAAATTTTTCAAAAAGTTTATCAAAAAACAAGAAATTAAAAAAAAAGTCCCAAATCGGACAATTTTTCACCAAGTTATGGCTATTTAAAAAAAAAATACCCGAAATTTTAGAAAATTCATATCTCTCGATTGGCTGAATGAAAAAATTAGTAAAATAGTAAAATAAAAAAATAGTAGTTTGTGCAACAAGTGTGGATATGGACAATCCACACGAGTTGGACAGAATATTTTTTCTACGACTCACTAAGAAAATAATAATAAAATATTAATGATTTTATTTAAATTTGCAGTTAACAAAAATAAAACTAATTTAATTTAAATTATTGATTTTTAACAATAAAATTACAACTGTGAAAAGTACAATTTGAATATGTTATGTTTTCCCTGACAAAATTATCAGTAACTTCAAAAGAAGATCTTGCTTCAATAAAATTTTGGTGCAAATTTTGTTTTGAAGTTGATGGCTCAATTTCTGGATTTTGTAGTATCCATTGTCTCGATAAAATTTTGGTCAATTTGTCTTGAATTTAATGGCTCAATTTCTGGAATTGTGTTTGTTGTGTTTATACTGTTTACCAAGATATTAGCTATTTCTTTTTTTTTTTCTTTATGGAATTTTCTATGTAAGTTTCCATTACGGCGGTTGATTTCCAGCCACCAAAATTTTTTACTGTTAACGTATCACCTCCAGCATCAGCAAGAATAGTGGCACCTGAACGGAGAAAACAATGCCCGGTATATAAGTTAGCATGAGGTAATTTTAAAAAGTTAACAATTATTTTGGGCTGGTTTCCAATTTTGTTGATTCCAACAACTTGATTTGTACATTTCCCCTTTTGATAATTTAAAAAAATGGCTCCATATTAGGTGCTAATTTATATAATGTTCCGGGAATTACAAAGAATCTATCGGTTTTTGTTTTTGTGTCCACTAATTTTACTTGATATTCATCTCCTAAGTCTCTTATATGATTTATTTTTAAATTTTTTAATTCTTGACGTCTGCACCCACCAGATATACCAAATATTAGTACTACCGTAAAACGGGGCTACTTGATAAACTTTTTCATCTTTTAGATCCTACCTCGTTGCAACAAAGCTACGTTCAGGGAAACAAAAATTATTTTAGATTACTTTGGGGTAAGGGCTATCAGGTGTAACACTTGAAAAAAATCTAACCCTTGCCATACCAGAGAAAAAAAATTTGAAACACATTTTTTCAAGTAGCCCCGTGATGGGGCTAAATGATATTTGTTTGAAAACTGCATCTAAAATACAAGTATACTCACAATTGAGGCTACTTGAAACGTGGAACATCGAGAAATCAAGCAGTTTTTACAAACTAAGTGAAAACTCTTAGGGAAAATAAAGAAAAACAAACTTGAAACACAAAATATTGAAATATCAATCATTTTTCACAAACTCAGTGAAAACTCTCAAGTAAAATAAAGAAAATCAAATAGGTAAAACGATTCTAAATTAAGTCTTTAAATTTGATTGGTCCTCTTCTCAAAACTTCGTATTCGAGTAGCCGTTTCTTTATTTCCTTTTTTTCGACGATACCGATGTCTTCAGCCATTGGAAAAATGTAAGCACCTTTAATCTTGTCGCTCATTCTTAAGAAACTACACAGGTAAGTGTCGTTTTCTTCGCAGTTTATAATTTTTGCGGCATATTGTTTATTCGTCCCAGTTTGAGTTTTCATTTCGACGTAAATGTAATCACCTGGATTGAAACCTTTCATTTCGGCAGAACTGTCTGCAATAATCGTAGAGTTGTCTATTTCTTCCAAATCAGAAAATGTTTCAGGCTCTAGATCCATATCGCTATCAACTGTAATTTTTTCTTCACTAATGTCGCTCTCAGAAGAAGACGATGGTAAATAAGTTGCCTTTCTTTTTTCTTCTTTTTGATCTCTGAACCGGACGGTATCTGGACGGCTAGGTCTATTTGGGAAACATTGTTATCTACGACAGGAATGTCTTTTTGGTTAATAATTTTACCTGCGACAGCGAGGTCTTCTTGTGTAATACTCTTACCAGCTTCCACCAACAACTAATTTTTTCTACCAACAGAAGTTGCGGTTTTAAACCTAGATTGTTCGAAAACTGTCTTTAGTGAATCGACAATTTCTGTGGCTTGTTGTAAATTCTGTTGGTCTGTTTTAGGCAACCTATTTAATACTTTGTACCTATCTAATGGCCATATACCAGTCGCTTCAAATCCTGACTTGATATTTTGTTCATTAGTGGTTGAAACTGTGGTTAGTGCTTGTTTTAAGAGGCGGGGAAAAACTTCTTTTCTGATGGTTCCCTTGTTATGTTTTTTCCACTCTTGTAGAATCTTCTTCCACGCTGCCTTTATTGGTCTAAAAACGCTTACATCCAGTGGCTGTGTCAGTTGAGTACTATTAGGCGGTAGAAGAATGAAGCGAATATTATTCTTGTCACATGTTGTAATAACAGCAGACGACAGATGGCTAGCCAGGTTATCGCCAATAAGAACTTTAGGGCCAGGTGGTAAAGTTTTGAAATATGGAAATACTATTCTGTCGAACCATTCTTCGAAAATACTGGCATCGAACCATCCAGATCGTGAGCGATTATATCTGGCATGAGAAAGTCCGTTTTCTGTCCAAGTATTCCATAGGTGATCAGCTTTGTATACAATATAGACAGGAAGCATATATCCTGAAGCTGTACACGAAAACATCACTGAAGTTGCTGCCTTAGACGTGTCCATAACCTTCTCAGCTCTTTTAGAACTCTTGCGAACAACTACTTTTACACGGCCAGGATCGTCCGTAAAATTGGTCTCGTCGTAGTTGACGATTGCCTCTGGCAAAACATCCTTCATGCTCTCTGTTAAATGGTCAAAATATTTATTAATTACTTCCGGAGAAACTGCAGCCCTACTCTCTTTAATGGATTGCGACAGTCGTTTCGAAAGTTGATCTTTGTGTCGAAGTAAAAATTTTTGTAGCCAGGTTTCGCCTGGTCGGTTGATCCGGAATTGCTTCACTTGTTTTCCCAATCGGTCAAGATAAGTTTTTACGGTTTCCTTAATGTCATCTGAATCGCAGGGATAACCCCAGTCTGCGGCGATACTTATCACATGAGCCAGATGATTTTCTTCTTCAGCTGATAAGGCCGGTTGGGCCCCAACCGATTTTGTGTGCAAGCCCTTAACTTTTCGATATAAAGTTATGTAGGGAATCTCGAATTGTTCACTCAAATCTCTTAAGTTTCCACCCTGCCTATATAATTGTAACGCACGTTGTAGTGATTCTTCATTGTAGTCTCGATATTTTCGACTTCCTGGCTTTCTTTTGTAAATTCGCACCATTTTCAAGTAACCCCTGAAAAGACGATGAAAAATAAAATGCTACACCACTGGCTACTGAAACACGAATAAATTTTTTTGAGGTTAGGGTGTCAAAGGAAATACTCATTTCTTAATAAAAAAAATTGTTGCTGTGTAATATTACTCATATGTGTCTTTGTGTAATAGGAAGTATACAGGTATATAAAAAATACATAAAACTTACTTTTTTTTAACACTACACAATCACTACTAACCAGCACAACAAACTTCCCGCGTATCATACAATCTATCAACTAACAGGTGTCGATACGCTCCCCTCACATACACACGTCATATTTCACACCACCTATCAGTAGCACGTGACTTAAACAGTGGCGGCTGAAATTATCAAGTTACCTCGCAGTTTTCAAGTAGCCCCGTTTTACGGTATCTAAAATTTGAAGAAAAATAAAAAATTTGTATTTGGTACTTGCTGGAATTTTAACTAACTTTTGTAAATAAATATACTTCATCCGGAGCTTTTAAAAGAAATTCTTTTATTTGTTCTGGCGTTAGTATTTTTGACTTTTTCGATTTATAATTTTAAAAAGCTTCGCAACTTAGGATAAGATGATATGTCAACGTTATTTTTTATATTTATCATTGTTTTTAGCATTGAATATGTTGTCCAGAGAGTAGAGGGTTTAATTTCTGTTGATAATTGTTTAAAATATGCTGTTAAAACGTTTTCGGATACGCTTTTTATTTTATTTTTCTAGAACCATTCCATAAACTTTTTATGACAATGTTCATATTTTTCTTTAGATTTTTGTGGTAATAACGATTCGTATGTTTCTTTTGCAACAATTTTAATAAATGGTGGAGTACCATTTATTGCTTCTTCATCACTATCACTATCACTCATATTTATGTTAAAAAACCTATATTAGGTATTAAATACCGCAATATTTTAAAATTTTTGACAATTATTTTGACAGCAGTGACAGCTTAATTTTTAGTAAGGAATAGTTGGCGAATTATTAAATAAGGCATGTTATTGGTCGAAATAAATGAGTAAATATTAAATTATAAACTCCAATTGGTCAACATAATATCCGCACGAGAAAGGATATGGATTCATATCCGTACACTTGACCGATATTTGCTACATATACATTCAGTAAAGTGTCCATAAAATAGGTAATATACATAAAGGAGTAGAAAAAAATTATAGAAACCTTTTTCGAAGGGTACAAAAAGATGCCCAAATTTCAGCGAAATCGGAAATGCAAATCCAATCGGTAGGATGAGTTGGCATGGAATGCCCCTTATACACTCAGGTGCGATAAAGTCAATCGACATCTGTTATATCCAATTAAAAATTTAAAGATATAAAATAAGTTATTTAAGTAGGTACATTCAATGGATTTAATTTTGTACAAATGAGTGTATAATAATTATTCTGTTATACTTTTAAATGCAATAAAAAACAAAATTATGAATCGAAATTTGGCATCTAAAATATTAAATATAAAGATAAATTTGTTTATTGTAAAACAGTTTATATTTTAATTGGGATTGTAAAAGTTTATATTCTGATTAAAGATATATGGTTTTTTTTTAAACTGAAATGCCTACATATATATTTATGTGTCTATTTTTAAATAGAGTAGGTACAATTTATGTACAAAAAGATTCACACTGTCTTGTGATGGTAATTTTTGTTTATAGTTACATTGTTCTATCTTAATAGATTATTTTTTATTCATAGATTAGTTTGACTTAATTGTCTCAAGTATTAGTAGAAAATGAACTAGAGAAAATAAAAGTTTTCCAAAAAAGTATATATACGATATAAATAGTATATTGTGTAACAAGTGCGCAAAAGTTCACACGAGTGAAAAATTAGCATTTGCGCACGTGTTGCACACTGTACTTTTCCTACGACCCCCATCCAAAACGATCACCATCCAGAAAACAAACAAACGATCGTGTTGCACACGATACTTTTTTATGAGCACTTTTTCTAACATGGCATAGCTTTTGGCGGTGAAAATTTCTGCATTTCATTTAAATAAATTACTAAAGATTGTATTTAAAGATTTATTAAATATTACAGTAGGTAACAAATTTACGTTTTAAGAAACGTATTTTAAATTTAACTTTCCTTGCATGGGATTTTTCACTTAAAATTATAATGAACTGTAAAATGGGAACAGTTCTGGATCTTTATCCCTGGTGTTGGTGTTTCCGACAAGTTTTCGGTTATTGTTAATAAGTCATTCGTAGCTGATGTTGAGGGAACAGGAACAGAATCAAATTTCTGTAATGATTCATCGACTCTACTAGATAACGAGATTGACAACTTGCTGCAGGTATTTATTTTGGGTATGCCTAATGTCACTTTGGCTATGCTTTATGTTACTTTTCCCACAACTTTTGTTGCTATGAGAAATTGCTGATTTTGCGTACCGTAACCAATATGCAAAATAGTGTTTTGGATGTTGGTCGTAGGAAAAATATATTGGTTACATTTATTGTACTAACTATTACTCTGTTCCTGTTCAAACCATATTTCACATATGCTTAGATTGGTATTCTGCGAGTTTATGAATCAGTACATTATCTCAATAGTTCCTGCTAAATATAGAATTGTCTCTTTGAAATCATTGAAATGAAATATTTTGCACGTAGATAAAAATACTAGACATAAAGGTTAAACGGGAATTGTTTTTTGATTCGCTTAACTCTTATCTGACAGCTGTCAGCTAGTATAAAAAAGTAGCACTGGGGTAAAAGCCATTTGGAGTCACAATGATAACCGGCCAGCTTTATATTCTGTAGGGAGCCTAGGTATTCTTAAAGATCGTTTTAATCGTAAGAACATTAAACAATAAAACGTTTTAACTTCCTCTTTTATTTTTAAAATAAAATGTGCCACTTTGGTTAAAAATTTTGAATGTTTAATGTTCTTAATAAGATAGACACAGAGTAAGGATTAGTAGGTACAGTAAATATCTATCATTTATTCTCATGAAATGCATTCTCACCAATAATATACTGTGATAGATGTAAACAAAAAAACTTCTGCTCTTTTTTGCCAAAAGCACGATAGCCTAACTAACCTAACTACACTGTATTAACAAGTTAATATAGTAGCAAGTTTTAAATATTCATGTTTCTCTTAAATCATTATTTTTGGCCATATTAACACCTTACGATGAAATGTGAATTAAGTCAAACTTTTCTTTTTTTTTAGAAAAAAGTGTTTTTTTTTAATATTTGTTACTAAAATTGTAAATGTTTTTATACGATTTGTATTTGTGGTTTATTGTTACTTTTTTCTGAGTATCTTTAACTATTTTATGGAAAAAAGTTGAAACCTTAGTGTATAATAAAAAAGTTTTAATCAATAATAATAACAGTATATTTATCAATATGCATAATACATTTTTTGTATGCGCACAGATTTGACTTAAGTTTCTCTGTACAGCTTACATAGTATACCTATACAAATATTGGAAAAAATATGTTATTTTCTTTTGGATGTGATTGCTTATACCAAAAAGATTTTTGTTACCAATAAATGCGTTTTTACTTCTGTTTAATATTTTTATTTTTAACCCATCTGAGTATAAATTATTTTATGTTCTAAAAAAAACACGGTTTTCGCACTGTAGCCTCATCAAACTCGCTTTAAAAGAAACGACTTTTTTGGTTTTCGTCAAAATCACCCAAAATCCCATAGACCGATCAACCTCACATCGTTTATTCTCAAAACTATGGAAAAAGCTGTAGACAACTACATTAGAACAGAAAACTTTGGAACAGGTACCATTGCACCACCGTTAGCATACGTACCAAGCGGGAAAATCCACAGAAACCGCCTTGACACAATTGACTGACGAAATCCAAGACACTCTGAATAAGAAAGAGCACCGAGGTATGCGCCTTTCTAGACATACCAAGGGCCTTTGATAATACGCCACATGAGGCTGTCAAAAGAGCACTGATTCAGAGACGAGTAGATTAGTAGATAGAACGACCTCCACCTGGATGTCGCAACTGCTATCTACAAGAATAGACCCATCTCGTTAATGGCACAAATTGAATACTCGTGCGCGAACTAACTCCCACTCTCGTAGTTCCCCCTAAATATTCGTGCCCCTTATAAAATTGTGTTGGTATGACATGCAAAAGTAATCAGTAATCCAAAGAGAAGTCTAGGTACACACACAAGTCGTTAATATTAAATACACAAAGACAAGAAAAACACAATAACAACTAGCAAGCGGGGTACACGATGGAATAAAAATTAGAACTTCTCCTTTGTGGTTTATGGCCTGGGCTGCCGCGGCTATACGGCAAATGGAAGATAGCTTTTGACAGCTAAAAAGGTTTTTTTCATTTAAATTGTGGTATTCCTGGGTAGCAATACGTTGTGTTCTATGGTAAGAAGTAGTCATATTTTAGCATTGGAAGGGGAAAATTCAAAAATATTTTTTGCGCATGAGTATTC
The DNA here is from genome assembly GCA_035357415.1 of Ophraella communa. Taxonomy (NCBI): domain Eukaryota; kingdom Metazoa; phylum Arthropoda; class Insecta; order Coleoptera; family Chrysomelidae; genus Ophraella; species Ophraella communa. The sequence continues at coordinate 4,372,422 of CM068994.1, forward strand.
AATAAAGAGATAGGTGTATTATCGGCGGTCGCAAGTTACAGAATACACATTTTTATGTGTTAATAATTCCCAAGTTAATTTACTTAAATGCTTATAAGACAATAACTATTCCTATACAATTGGAATTAATTGTGTTGCTCTAAAATAACAAAAGGTTCGTTCCAACAGACAATCCGGGATGCGTTTCGGATTGTTTTCAACTTACTGCTTACCCCCTCCATATAGAGTCGATACTCTTATTTGTATTATTACTCTGTGCAGTAACCAAACTGTCACAGATTGTTGTTGGAACGCTAAAATGCACATATGCATGCTCATAACAATCTCTGATAGTTTCGGACTCTTGTTGGAACGAACCCATTGTCTTTATTAAACATACATTTACAAGTTTATATAGTTTAAAAGTTAACCAAAAGTTAGCTTACCTAAAATAACAAAGAAACGACAATTAGTCTATTGTTCATTTTTAATAAATTATTATAACATAAATGAATTTATTATATTTCATATTTGTCAAATTGACAGTTTCTATTTCCTTCATTACTCAGCTCTATCTAGCAAGTACCAAACAACAACAATTTTCAAACTGTTTCACCAGCAAGGGTATATAGTGTAGATGGAGGGATAATATGTAAGAAACATAATTTTCTTTACATGCTTTTATTAATTTAATTACATAAATAATTGCAAACATGTTCCAAACAAAATATAACAACAGAAAATCCAGCGCATAATAAATACATAAAAAACACCTTTGAAGTTTCTGACATTTTTAAAGGTTGAAATCGAATCACTTTCGTATACTTATGTATCAATGCTGTGTTTTCCTGATCAAATTTCTTATAAATGTTAACAGTAAATCCATTTTCTTTAATTATTGTTAAATATTTATTAAAAATATCTTTTAGGGGATGACCCATTTTGAAAAAATAAGTAAAGTAATAAGTAATCAATTTGTATTTTTTTAAGACATGGATTAGTGGCATTCCATCTTTATTCGTGTATAGCCGTGGAATTAAATATTTTATAGATTGTTCTAATTTTGCAGTTGCGAAATTTTTCAGGAATGCCGTTTTGTTAAGACAAGCTGAGTCAACGAAACAAGGAACACTATGGTCAGCTATATATTTCTCATAAAAATTATCAGCAGGGGAACCGCCGAACGTTGATAGAAAGAAATTTTCTACCTATTTCTATTTCTATACCAAAATCGCACCGCGTAAGCATCATCGTACAGAATCGGGAGATCCGAATGAAAATCCGAATGTTAGGATATAGAAAGACCCTAAGAGGTCTTTCTATGTCTTTTTTAACCTCACTTTCAACTCACTGTCTGTCACAGTCGTCATAGTTTTTCGTTAACTTTGGTTGTTTGTTGTTAGTTTGTGTGAATTTTTAAACATGGGTAAGTTTTTGTTATAATGTAAGTGAGCGGTATAAGTAAGAAATAAATAGATTTTTGGCGTTATTTTTTTTATGAAAAAATATCGAAAACTTTTTAACGCAACGATTTAAATTCTGACGTCAACAGCTTCTTAGGGGTAGTAATCCCTTATTTTTTTTAAATAGGAAGGGGTAGCTTGCAATACTTTATTTGAAAAATAATTTAATTGTCTTTTTGATACTATACTGCAAAAAAAATATTAATGGGCTTATTCTGTACAAAAATGTTAGCGGTAACAGCGCTGTAAACTGTCAAGGTCGAGAGATGTTATGAAAATGCTATTCTGTACGCTCTTACTGTAATTGACATCGATGTATTTTAACATTTTCGCTGTTAAAATAACGCCGACCAAAACATTCGACGTTATTAGTGTTGAAACCGTCAAGCTTTGTTTGTGATAGAATTATAAATTTTCAAGAAGTAAATCAAAATGAACAATATAATTCCATAATAATAAATATATTTCAATAAATATAACGATAACCTAAAAAGTCGGCAATTTATATTAACCAACACAATAAAAGTGAAGTTAGCTGTAATGTAATATTGTTCAGAATAAGATTTTTAACCGCGCTGTTAAATTTGATTTAACATCGCGATGTTAGTAACATCGATGTTAAATTTACAGCTGTTACGAATATTTGTACAGAATAACCCTACCTATAAACTTCAAACTGATAAAAATGATGTTAAAAAACTGAAATAAAAATAGAACTTATTTGATAAATATTCAAAAAAACTTGTAATAGGGAATCGTAATTGTAATTTAATATGCTATTTAAAAACAATATTTATAATAAAGATTTAAAATGATATTTTAGAATTTTTTTCAATTATTATACAACTCAATACCGTCTTTAATTTCAATTTTGGGTGTTGACGTTCAAATTTTAATATTTGCGTTAAAATTTTTTAAATAAGAATTAAAAATTGACGTGTTTCGGCATAATAAAATAAAAACCGCCAATAATGTCCAGAATAGGTATTAATTATGCAATATTTTAACAGATCCACGGGAACGCGATTTTAAGACAAATATACACCATTGGTCTTTAATAGTAGAATATTTTGAAACATACCCAGAAATGGTTAAAAAAACTTTTATGCACCAATTAGAAGATAATAAAGGTATTAAGCTGCTTTGGAAATATTCAGTAGCCCGACTTAATAGCCTAGGACATGGGCAAAAATCATTAGAAAAAAGGCAACAGGTAATAAAAACTACATTTTTTTTGTGTTCCCTCATTACTTTACTTAAGTATAACTTTAATTAAGGCAATCGCTCGATGGAAATCAAAAGTTAAGAGCAAAGCAGCTGCGTTTAAAAATGAACAGTTAAAAACTGGTGGTGGACGATCTTCAGCTCCACCGTTGAATGATGTTGAAGAACGTCTGATGAACATTTATGGGTGGAGGTCCATAACAGGCGATAATAATACAGAGTTCGGTTTTGTAAGTATAATATATAGAGTTAGATTTGTTAAGGATAATTGAACTAAATATTATATGTATTATAGATAAAAGGGAAAGAAAATGTGGAAGTGGAAATAGAAGTACCGCCACTTGTACCACTACGACAGCTACCCCCAGCACAACCGTCACCACTTCCTGATCCAGCACCGTCACCACTTCCTGCTCCAGCACCGTCGTCACCGCCACCAATGGCTACAGCATCTACTAGTATGAAAAGAAAAAGAGAATGCAAAAAAACTCCACAAACGCCAAAAACAAAAAAAATTGCATCGATTTATAGGATGCATAGTGAGCAATTGGAAGTTCTAAAAACAATTAATAATAATTTTAATACAATCTCATCGGCAATGACCGAAATGAAGAACGACTTTAAAAGATTAGTAGATCATTTAATCTTAAAAGATTAAGTAATATTATTTTTTGTAATGTTAATTAGTATTTGAATTTTTTTATTTTTATTGGTTTAATAATATTGTTTTTTATTTTTATTAGTGTAAGAATGTTTTTTTTTGTATTTGTGTTAGAATAGTTTTTGTATTTTGCTTGGTACCTGAGTTATTGAAATGTTTTTGTGATATTCAGAAATAAAACGAAAGTTTCTCTAAACATGTTATTTAATATATTTCATTACCTACTCTTACAGATTTGTGATCAACAAAAAATATTATTGAAAGTATGCATCAATAAGTTGCTGTCGTCTGTCCTGTCCTTCTATAACAACATTTTGTACTGCATTGTCCGCATTGTCGTTTAATTCAACATCATCATTCTCGTAATTTTTCTTCCCCCTCTATTGGTACATTTCCCATAATACAAATATTGTGCAATACTGCACACACATTAATAATTTGCCCTGCCTTGAAAGGGGAATATCTTAAGACTCTCTCTTTATTAATACACCGGAATCGCATTTTCAAAACTCCTATAACACAAAAAAAAATAATATATTACATTGATTACAAATATATACATTATATTTACCAATACACCTTTCCACTGTGCATCTTGCAGAAACTAAAGCTGCATTATAGCGGCCTTCTGGAGAATCTCTGGGCGCATTTCTTATTGGGGTCATCAGCCATGGTTGCTGAGGTAACCACTATCTCCCAAAAAGCCAAGTATTGTGGTCACCATTACCATAATTTTGTTCCAAAAAAGTTGCAGCTCAGAGTTTCGCCAAATAAAAGCATCATGTGTAGCTCCTCCAAAATTTGCATTTACGCTCAAAATTTTTAAATCAGCATCGCAAATGATTTGTACGTTTTTTGAATGATAGCCCGTTATATTTAAGTACAAATGTTCATCTTCTTTTGGTTTGATTATATCAAAATGTGTGCCATCACGCAGCCAACAGTACCAGGGAAATTATAGGTATTCCAAAATCTTTCTTTGTTTAAATTCATATCATCTATGGTTGTAGGAAATTTTATATACCTTGGGGCAATATTTTCTATGGCATTGCACACTTCTTGTATAATGTCGCTCATAGTTTGTTGAGCTACATAAATATTTTCATTTGCCCCAATGCACCTTTGGTACGAACCATGTGTAAAAAATCTCAGAGCAGCAAGAACTCTTAAATTTATCGGTAATCTTGTATTCCTTTGCCCATGGTCCATGTGAGGCTCAAGTTCAGTAATTAAATCCTGTACTAATTCCTTAGTAAGTCTATATAACTTCCTGAACTCCTCATCTGGCAACTCGAAAGGATTACTTTCATTTCTAAGGTTTCTCCTTTCTCTAGCAAGTTCTTGCCTTTGCTCTTCTTGTTCTGCATCATAAAATTCATTGTAAAATGCAGGTATCATTTTGCCTATAATAAATATATTTTAATAGAAAATAAACAAATAAATTAATAAAAAAATATATCTAATAAAAATTATAAAGAACTTACCCTTTGAAATTTGTTTTTAAATAAAACAATACAATTGATCTCCAGATATATAAAGTCTATTAAAAATAATACCTCAAAATAACACTAATAAAAATATAAAAATAAGACAAGAAACGAAAAAGCACAAACATGAGATCAAATAAAAATAACGTTGAAAATGTAGCACAAACCAAATGTAAACACACTACGTGATTACACTCAAGAAAAAGTTAGGTTACTGCAATTTGAAATATAACCATGATATAACGTGATATAACTAAATTTCCCCAAATAAATCCAATGTTTTTGAAAAGTTAGTATAATCAAGTAAGAGAACATAGAGAAATCCGAACGTTTCCGATCCATCGTAGAGAATTGTTTCTGCGGTGCGCTTAGGCGATAGAAAGAAATTTCCTTTCTATACCTATCTCTTGCTCTTCTCTATTCTTTATAAGTTACGCGGTTCCCCTGCAGATTCTCTTATAGTTCTCCAAACAATAGGATGTAATCCGAGATTCAGTTTTTTGTTAACTATATCTTCAATGGATTCATACTCCTGACGAGACTTATATTTAATGCTTGAATTAAATAATTTACTCTTATAATAACTATTCAGAATTAAAGTGAAATAGAAAAGGATAATTAATATAATTTTAAGAGATACACTTTTAGGGTTATTTTTAATAAAGGGAACCTCGAACATAGATCGAAATATTGTAAAACCAATTTCAATGAACGTATGAGGTTTGTCTAGTTTTAGAATTTTTTCTATATAGTAACAATGAATGCCTATAATTAACAATGCTAGATATATGAAGATCCATGTGTAAATAGTGAAAATAAAAAAAATTGATAGTCTGTTACTATTTTTAAACAAAAACGGTACAACAAAATAGGTACTGTCTTCAATAAAAAAAACAGTTTGGTCAAAATAATCCGTTTCTGGTCCCATTGGTACCATAATTCCTGCGAACATGTCATAAGGTCCTTCTAATAACAATTTCCCAATTCCGGTGAAATTATCTTTTAAAATATCATATTCATTTACTTTCGTAAAAGTAACATTTACGGATAATTTCTTCCATATCATACTTACTATCTAAAAAAAGTTTAAACTATTATTTATATTAAAAAGTACGGACAGCAACACATGACGATTAATTAACATTGATCATCTGCTCTAGGGCTTTATAATTTTCACAACAGTTTCGTCGCTTCCTACCTAGATTTTCATTTAAGCGATTATCTTAAATTTGTTATACATAGGTATAAGGTTTTTAGCCTTATTAGAGAGTTTTTTTAATGGAAAATTTATTGAAAACAATGATTGTGGTAAACGAAACTGATTACATATGGTGATACTCCAAAATGGGCATATTTATACTTATTGGGTCCCAAGTAGCAGGTGGTTCAAAAATAACGTGCTTATTGGGTCCCGAACTTTTGTCCTACCTGAATAATAATGCATGGATTCGGTCCCAGCCACCTGTTGATAAACTAAATAAAAAACAGGTAATAAAACTAATTTAAAAATTCCTAACCTAACCTATACTGTATTTGAAAATCAAGAGAGAGTAAATTCCCAAAATAAAAACTAATTCGGTATGCAAAACTATAGTACAGTACGTGCGGTAAAACTTCAATATTTGTAATGCATTCTAAATTGTTTTTGTTAATTTCAATACAAAATTTATTAAATTTCTTGGACTATCACATTATTTTATGATCTTTCATTGTTACTACAGTAGGCCTAAGAGGATTAACGTGCGTCATAGGCGTAACCAAATTATAAAGGGATCATTGTTATTTAACGACCTCCGAATGGCAACAGCTTCTAATGACAGATATTTTGACTTAAATAGTGCTTAAGTTTCTAGAAATGCAGTTATTTGATTTTCGATAAACGTGACAAATAGTAGTGACTAAAAATGGAAGCAGTTTGTGAGTATACGCCAGTGAAAAAATTAAAACTAGACCATTTATCGCTCAATGAAAAAAGTGCTGTAGTGAATGTGTACCACTATTTTAAACATCAAAATTCCTCAAACACTATTGACAGTGTAGTTGAAACAACATCTAAGGCAACGGGATATGGAAAATCTACAATATATAGAGTTCTAAAGGAGGAAAAATCAGGTGGAGTAACATCACCAAAGCCGAAACCAGGTAGACAAAAACTATTAAAAGTCAACGTGGACGAGTTTTTTAAAAATGCTATTCGTAAGCTTGTTCACTCATTTTTTATAAACAAGCAAATACCAACTTTAGATAAAGTTTTGCAAGCCATTACGAATGATGTTGATTTACCCACAATAAGCCGGGATAAACTATGGAAAACGTTACATGAGTTAAACTTTAAATTTGAAAAAATGGGCAGACACTCAATGCTAATTGATTCTGAAGAAATTGTATGTTGGAGAAGACAGTACCTCAGAAGAATACAACAAGTTAAAGCTCAAAATAAAAACATTTATTATTTAGATGAAACATGGGTTAATGAAGGACATTGTGTAGGAAGAGTTTGGAAAGACGAAAATATAAAATCATCCCATCAAGCTTTTCTAGAAGGATATACTACTGGTTTTAAGGAACCTATAGGAAAAGGTAAAAGATTAATTATTTGTCATATAGGCAGTACAAACGGTTTTCTTGAGAATGGTTTACTCTTATTTGAATAAAAAAAAACCGTTGATTATCACGAAGAAATGAATGGAGACGTGTTTGAGGAATATTTTGAACAGATGATTCAATTCATACCAAAAGGATCGGTTATTGTAATAGACAATGCAAGTTACCACTCCAGATTACTTGAACCTTTACCAACCACTAAATGGAAAAAGGATGAAATTGCAAAATGGTTATCTTCTAAAAATTTAGCCTTTGACAATACAATGCTGAGGGCAGAATTAACTATTGCTAAAAAAACATAAGCAAAATTATAAAAAATATAATATTGAGGAGATAGCCAAAAAACGAGAAATTGAAATCCTTCGTTTACCACCCTACCATTGTGAGCTGCATCCGATAGAATTGATATGGGCTCAAGTTAAAGGTTATGTTGCCAGAAATAAAACTACTTTTAAATTATCAGATGTTAAAAATCTCTTCAATAAGGCAATATCTGAAGTAACAAGTGAAAATTGTCAAAAATGTATTAGACACGTTACAGAAATAGAAAAAAAAATGTGGGAGCTAGATAACATAATTGATATTACTATAGAGCCCATTGTAATTTCTTTAGAATCAGATGGTGAATCTTCTGACACAGAGTGCGAGGAACCATAACTTTAAAATTATTAATTTATGTACTTTAATTTTATTTTTAGATTTTTATTTTTTAAGATTTAATATTGTCGTATTTTTTGCATGTTGCTCGTCAAATTTTATCCTTGCGGTTGTTTTTTTTTCTCATATATCTACTTAATTGTTTTTTTAGCTCCTCATATTAATTTATAAGTAATTGTAATTATCTGTACATATTATATACATATTTTGTAAATAAACATATGCCTAAAACAAAATGCCTAAAATAATATTGACTTTTTCTTCATTTTACCCAAATTAAATTCCTACTTACGAATTATGTTTATCTAAAATATTTATCTAAATATTTCTATTTCCATATTAATTTAATTTTGAAAACGCACGTCTATGGTTTACTGCCTTTAACACTGATAACTGCAAAACATTTCTGGGAATTTACTCTCTCTTTATTTTCAAATACACTATAACCTAATCTAACCTCATCTAACCTGGCCTAACCTAACCTAACCTAACCTAACCTAACCTAACCTAATCTAAAAAAATATTTACTACGTCATTTGTTGTAATGGTTGATTGCAGATTCTCTTGAAGTATACGACGAATATTGCAGGCTTTTTGGACAAGTCTTCAGCTGCCTTGCGTTTGCAAGTGCAAGAAGAGCTTACAATTTGGCGATTCAATTTTTCTATATTTGTGCTATGACAATGCTCTTCAATATGTTTTGTCAATATGTTCAGTATGTTTTGTCGTTCGATTCACCAAAACTACACTTTTTATTTTGTCTCCACTGTCTAAAGGCTACCTGCCGCATGTGGGTCCTCAACCACATAAATCCTTAGGGTGGCGTTCGAGAAGATGAAACCTGTTAATTGAAAAACCGTCCCCGATTGAAGCTTCGTCCAAAGGTGGTAAGCTTGGAAAATCCAGGAAAGCACCATTACAATTTGCTGGTTCCGAACTTAACCCACTTTTGAGAGTGCTAAAGAAGAGGATTGTAAAAATGATTATGTTTTTTTAAAGCTCTTCCCAGTTTAGAAGTTTCAATGATTTCAGTTTCAGAATATTAAACCTCTCCCTTAAAATTACTACAATTTGTATGTAACGGAAACTTTTAACATGATTTTGAATACTTATGAAGAAACTATAACACTTCTATATTTACCAGAACCTTCAGAATGAGCCATTCGTTCTTCTTTTGGCTCCGGCTGCTTTCTTCAGATCAAATAGCGGTATAGTATCGAATTATTTAAGGGTTTGGTGCAGCAGAGGTATCTACATAGGCGCAACTAGGGGGGGGCTAGGGGGGGCTTAGCCCCCCCTAGCTCACCATTAGCCCCCCCTTGAAATTTTAAATTTTTTGACCAGATTGTACAGCTAAATATTGTGTTGAAATCATTTTAAAAATATAAAATTAAACTTTAGAATAGAAATCAAGCAGTATCATCCGCCAATATCTGATACTACGAAATTGCTACCAGATATTGGCGCCACAATGTACTGAAATTTGGACATTTCTATCAGCCGGCCATCCCGCGACTTCAGCGCTGGCACGGCGCGGCGCTTACATACACTATCACCGGCACGAATGTTCAATCTATGTGAATATCGGTGTCGCAGTTTTAATAATTTGATTTTCTAATCTGACTATGTTGTATATTGAAAGAGACATTTGTTTAGATTTAGTTGTAGACGAATTTTCAAAGAAACAAAGAAAGTTAAAGTTAACTTTAAATTAAAAAGTCCCCCTGAATAAAATTTGTTCAATTTTGCACTGATAACTAGTCTTATTTTTGTTAAAATAATAATTAAAACAAATTTAGTTTCGACATTTTTTTATTGGGGTGATTCGCAATGAAACGGGACAAAGTGCCATGTCTAGACTCTTATTATTTTTATTAATTAACTTAATATAATAATTACACTATGTAATCCTTTACTAAAAATGTAACATGCATGTCATTGGTATTTTTTTTCAAAACTCTACTGAGATCTGAGATTAGTATGGTGGCTATGGTTAGACGTAGTGGGTGACAATGTTCTTTATACGAAATTGATTATTGATTATTGAATGTGATTAATTTTTTTAGGGATTTTGGGGTAGTTTGGGCGTGGCACCTAAACAAAAATTTGCCACCTGAAAAAATGGCGGGCTGTTTGGGTTCTATTTTTATTCCATATATAGCCTTGGGGCTTAAGCCCCCCCAAAAAAACGACTCTAGTTGCGCCTATGGGTATCTAGGTGATGTGGTTTCTTGATCGAGAAGATACGGGTTTGATCCAGGTTAAAAATTCAAATAATTAACTACTCATTTAAAGCAGGTATGAAATAAAACGAAATCTTGAAATATACGAGAAAAAAATTCTAACCGGAAACTTTTCAGACAACCCTCGTATATTGATTCATAAATACAGTGAATATTAAATGCTCAGCTGCCACTTTTGAAAATACGGACACAGCGCTTTAAAACTAAATATCCGAGTTTAAATATAAGATTTTTTAAAGAAAATATGTAAATATTTGATAAAAGGGTTATTTTGGCACCTTCTTTTTATAAGGGTAATTACTTTATTGATAGTCTATTCTATAGGAAGAGATTAGGAAGGGGAATTTACCTTAGTACTTATTCCAGTATCACTGTCACTAAATATATACGGTGGATAAATGTTACCCAAAACGTTAATATTTTTAAATTCCCTTTTATTAAAAAGAGGTTTGATAATATTATCCGTTTTTAATAGTTGATTACAATCTCCGAAATATATGTACTTCAAAGTGCTTTTGGTTGTATAGGTGTATCCCATAATCTTATAAGTTTTAGTATCCATGCTAAGGAAAATCACCTTGTTGATGTATTGCCTAAAAATAATATTAAAGTATATAGAGGACCAATAATATCAGCCACTTTAAACCCTCAATTTTTAGTACATTTGCAGCAAGAAAAATCATTTTTACAAATTTTACAAAATCAAAAACCTAAAATGCAATAAACATCTGTTGAAACTTTATTGTACACTAACCCTTATTTTGTGGAGATCCACATAATTAAGAATACTAAGCAAAAAACTTTGCTACAAAACTTTTTAAATTATTTTACTAAAACTTTTTAGTAATAAGACATGACAATATTAAACACCCAGATATTATTAGCCCTAAAAGACTATCCTGGATACATTTCCCTCTAAGATCAGTATAACTGTGCAATGACATAGAAAAACCAGGAAAAAAAAAGATCGTGCTGATCTTTACAACTCGCTGTACATCAGAATGGCACCTGCAGACCAAAAGTTTATTCTAACTTTCTCCGTTATTACAACTCAAATCGTTTTATTTTTTTCACTAAATTGCATATAAAGGTCTAACTTAGGTAAGGATTGCATTGATTTTTAGTTAATTAATTGTTTAATATTGAAAAAGAGATGTTGAATGCGAACTATTTTAAACCTTTACATTTGTATAAATAAACAACAATCTAAATAAATTTTCTTAAAATGAAACTAAACCTTTCCTAAGTTGAACATTTTTCTACCAAATAGCCCAATCAGAATTTTCTAAAGAGATCAGACCTAAGAAATAGTTAGAAACTAAAATCATGCTGCATTTTATTTTTATTTTTTCAATTTGGATAAAAAATGGACGTAGTTAATGACGAAATAATTGTACTTTAGTTTATAACTTTTATCATAGATGGAACTAGGCACTATATATTTTTCTCTTTTTTTATTAAGTCAAAACAAATTTTTGTATTATAAATTAATATAATGGTTTTTAAACATTTTACGATATTTACAAAACAATTATTCAATAAAACAAATTAGTAAAATAAAAAAAAGAATACTGATTTGCGGATATTGATTTTCAGTAGCCCAGTTATATCATTGTTATATCTTGAAGAAATTTTAATTATAATATGCCCAGCGTACGGCTGGCCATCTATAGTTATATATAAGGGTAAATAAAATTATTGTTCCATTGCTTACAGAATAAGTGTTTATTATTCCATTTTTCCAGCACAATTAAAAAAACATTAGACACAGAATAAACATCTTTGTAAATAAATATAAAAATTATAAAATTGTTAATAACAAAAAACTGTAAATTCAAAATTCTTGAAAAAAATACCAATTATTGGTGGCCATATAGACACTTCTTGGTCAAATTTTGGAAGAAATCTGGTCACAGGTTTCTGAGAGAAAAAAATGTTAGCGTAAATTTTGTATACGTGGTATTCTGAATTAAGTAAAAAGAAAAACTGGCATCAAAATATTTTATTTAAAAAATATACTTTTATTATTTTTACATTTAAATATTTTCTGATGGATCTTTACATTTTAATCTTTTGCCTCTCCTGTTTAAAATAACTTCCGGCCCAACCAATCCTTATAGAATCGTCTCAACTTTTCTACCATAATTGTTAAAAGAAGTTTCGTTGAAATTTATGTTTTCGGTAAAAAGTGGATTATCATCTCCTGTATAAATAATAAAATGGCATGTATTTTGGTACTCAAATTGCTTGTATTGAATTCATTTTAAGGATGTGAGATCGAGTCTGGGAAGTTCTCCACTATTAAATTGTTTGCTTTGATTGAGTCATCCCATATTCTGTACCTAAGGCGCTACTGATGCCTAAGGTTAGGTACCCGTCATTTTTGACACCGATTTGAACACGGATTATAAATTTAGACAGTTTATAAATGGACTAGCTGACCCGGCAAAGGTGGTTATTTTGCCATATACATTATGTTTGGGAAATATTTTTTAGTTTACACTATTTCAGCTGCACGCATCTGGGTTATTTTGTATAATAAAACCAGTTGATTTTATTGGTCACCATGCCAGTTAGGTTTGAAATTGAGATGGCCATGTGGTTGGAGAAGTCGAACCAGAGCCTAAAGAATGCTACTGGTGTGGTATATAAATGGGTGCAATATAGATATGGTTGGAGCTGGACCGAATTTTCGGTTATTCAAATCTCTTGGTAACGCCCCAACTACGAGAGTTGCCTTTTATATTTATATGTTAATTTTTGCATTAAATTTAAAAACAATAACATTTTTGAATAGAGAATGAAGAGACCTTTCAAATGATATATCACAAGCGTATACTTCCCATTTAAAAAATTGGGGGTTGTACCTGTCATTCTAAGGGGGTTGAAGGTAGGGGTTGCATTTTCACGTTAAAGAATGTCAAGTTATAATTTAAATTTGATGTGTTTCGGGATTTTTTATAAATATGTACAGTAACCGAAATAATGAATTTATTCCATTTGGCTTTTACACACTGTATATGCCTCTAAAACTTAACTATTCTGTGTGTGCAAATTTAAAATAGAAGATAGATAAAAATATGATATTCAAAACAGTAATATTGCTTACCCATAAAGTAATTTTAAAATTTTTTGGTCTTGGTGATCAATTCTAAGAATAAACGTTGATGTTGTATCTAGATGGTTGGCCCAATATAAAAATTTAAATAAATATTCAGCGTTGCCTTCAATATTAATAAAATAAAACATTTTTACAGTTTTGTATTGCTTTTTAATAAAAAAAGAATCATTTTTTAGTTGATAGTTATAATAAACCCTGTTTCCGAATATTTCTATAATATTGTTATTGTTAATTGAAACAATGACGTCATGTTCGTTAGAATGTTCAGAAATAAGCTTATTGGTACATTCATCCAATATGTGAACATTGTTAAGCAATTTAATTTTTTGAAACAACGACGATTCAACAAGAACAATTATTACACTCAATGATATAATTGACAATGTAAAATACTTCCCAAGTATTAAGTGGATCACCATTTCAAGTTAGTATAAATACTGATTTTATAAATCAGTATAACAACTAATTATTATAGCTATAAAGGTAGAAGTGAAATAATGCTTTAGCAGTCACAAGTATTGGACGATTAGCTTACTGGAAACATTATTTTCAATAAATGTACACAATGTACATAGCTATTAACTAAACAAACCTTTTAATATTTGAAAGTTATTGAGTAAATAGTGGTGCTTAAACGTTGGATTTGATCTAAGATCTCAATTTTCGATTCTTAACAAATCCACACAAATAATTTGATTGCTTAATGTTATTACTAGTACCTACCTATCAGATTGAAGTGGTCTATTATTTATGCATAATATTTTTTGATCAGTATATTCTAGAACGTATATATAAAAAAAATAAAATCAAACAAGACAATTTAAGAGGGGCGTTTCTAGTTTGGTAAGACTGCCTTATCAATACATAAGATTTCGGCATAACAAACATTTAAAAAATACGATATTTAGGTATTATAATAGAAATATTAATTATAATAAAAACATTACGGTTTCTAAATATATTATATTCCACAAAGACACTATGTTTTAAAATTTTATAAAATTTCAGTATGTATTTTTAGTTTTATACATAATTAATAAATATAAAATTATTTAAATATTGTAAAAAATTCAACTGATTTGGACACATCGCCAGACTAGTAAAAGTAAGAATGAAAATATTGTTAAAGTAAATACTTAAAATAATTTACCATTATTTTCCATAAAAAAACTCAAGAATATGAAGTTCTAAGGAAAAATTGAAATAAAGTGGAATGATCAATGATTTTTTTATTTTAGACTTCAATATGACTTCGAGTAGGTACTTTGCTGGTTATTTACTGCCTAAATAAATAATTCTCATTTATTTTTTAGAGAGTATTGGGCATACCTACGTAAATTACCACCCAAATCCATGGTGTAATAAAAAATGAAGTAAGTACAAAGTATAATACAACCTATTTGTAGAAAAAAATATTGCCATATTTGCAATAACCTTTGAAGATAACTATAACCTCTAAATACCTGACTAGGTGGTATAAGCTGACTATCAGTAATTAGCTAACAAAACTCTTACAAGTACCAGACATAATATTGTTAATGTTATGTAATTAATATTATATTAATTAACTATATTACTAGAATGTCAAAACCAGACTTGTGAAATCAATTGAAATTAAAATACCCTTAGGATGCCATTTTTTCTGGAAACTATAAGCAATTCTGCAATTTTAACGCCATTTTCGTTTTCTACGTGGTCGAATTAGTGGTTCTAGACCATTTTTACCAAAAATAACATAATTTAGATTTTGATCAAATTTTGAAGACACCAAATTCAAAGGTATAGCCTTGCCATTTTCTTAGGTGAAAGTTTTTTTTCTTTGAAATGCTTGAAAGTATGGAAAATACAGTTTTTTTAGTCGCTGAATCGACTGGTGCAGTCAGTTTTTCGATAGCAAGTCTAGAACTATGTTAAATCTGCATTCGGGGGGAAGTGATGCCGTAATACCCTAAGGATGCCATTTTTGCTGGAAACTATCGGCAATTCTGCAATTTTAACGCCATTTTCGTATTCTACGTGGTCGAATTAGTGGTTCTAGACCATTTTTTTCAAAAATAACATAATTTAGATTTTGACCAAATTTTGAACACACCAAATTCAAAGGTATTAGCCTCGCCATTTTCTTATGTGATTTTTTTTCTTTGAAATGCTTGAAAATATGAAAAATGTTTTTTTTTAGCAGCTGAATCGACTGGTGAAGTCAGTTTTTCGATAGCAAGTTTAAAACCATGTTAAATCTGCATTCGGTGGGAAGTGGTGCCGTAAAACCTTATGGATGCCATTTTTGCTGGAAACTATAGGCAATACCTATTATTTACTTTATTAAGGTATATCTTATTTATATTTGAAAGCAAAAGTGACAAGAGGTAAGTTTTAATTTGTTTATTTACTGGTTTAATTTTTTTACAATTAATAGAGGTATTGATTTACCATCTTGTGACAATTTATTTTAATAAACCAAATACCTACATTGTATTTTTATAGATCATTAGAGAAAGGAATTTCAGAAAAATGGCTGAATTATAAGTTGCATAATTTTACTTGGGGAAACTACTTTTAAACTATAATGAAGAGTGATGCAGATCTAAATATCAAATTTAGTCTTAAAAGATGTATTTATATAGCCATTTTGCACATTAGTTACATGAAATTTTTTCTTGTCAATTTTGTTGTCAAATTTGTTTTTTGTAACTAAATCATAAGCATTACCTGGACAGTACTTGTCTTTTGTTTCATGTACTAGATCTCAGAAAAGTAATAATTCTACCTTTTTCCTTGGGGCCATCCTTTGTCTACTTTAAATACTAGGATAAACTTTGGACCTGGAGTAACAACCCAAACAGGTTATATTCAATTTATAGTAAGACTGACAAAATTTGTATGTGTAAGCAAAATTATAATTAATTTTATATTTTAGTTCCAATTTTTTATAAAAAAATATTTCAATCGATAATTATTGGGAATTAGTATTAAAACCAGCACTATATATACTTTATCTGCTCGCTCCTATGCACAGCAAAAAATAAGACTCCTAACGAGAGAATATTTAATTTTCCAAGACGTGCATTCCGGTCGGGGAATCCATCCCATCCTGGATTGTACTAGGCCCGGTTTCCATAAGGAAAAATGTTCGTTACAAGAATGACACGCTTGTTGAAGAGGTTGAACTTCCCCCTAGTACCTAAACCAACCTACTCCTATATGTTAGACGTTATGATGGCAGAGAATCTACGTTGTCGAACAGACAATTAGCACCCTTTCCAGACAATAACCCGTCGACAACAATCAATAATATCGAGGATATTTTGGAAGATGCAGAAGAAGTAAATATCATGGAAGAACCTGAGTCTCTGATCCACACTCCATCAAACAAAAGTAGAAATTAATGAAAGAGATAAGAGCAAATGTATGTTCAGATGAGACTTCTGCAGATGCTAACCCTTCTCTTCGCAACTCAGTGATGATACAGTTCGTACATAGAGGAAGGCCATGAAGAAATCGTAGAGTTCCAAACCCCTTTCTCTTAGACAGACGGGGGTGAATGTAGTATAACCTCCTTACCATTATACACTATGGTCTGTGTACATAATATTTTGTTTTGAGATATTGGTTACATCTGTCAAATCTTTATAATTGTTGCTTATAAGTTAATTAAAGTCTATAGTTTTCCAAGGTTTGTCAGAGTATTCATAAATATCAGGGCTGCGATTTTCGAAATCAATCGACTAACCGCATGCGACGGTCGCATCAAATGAATTATAAATGTTGTATTTTCGACTTCCGACCGATTGTTTTTTCCTATTTTAAAGTTTTGAACGTGGCAACACAGTAGATGTCAAAAATATGACCTCTAATTTTATTTGTTTGGAAATTAAATAACATAGCGGGTGTTTTAAGAGGTGGATTGTCTTCAGTCTTGGTCATTATTATTAAAAAAATGTCAGGAAAAGTGGCAGCAGGAATGACAGAGAAACAAAAAAAATATTAATTGAGTATGTTAAGCGGCACCCACAATTACAAAGTGGAAAATTTTCAAAGGATTTTTCATTTAAAGAGGGAGAAAAACATTGGGTAGAAATAACTACCATATTAAATGGAATTCCTCGATCGCAAAAAAGTTGGAAACAATGGAGGAAGGTAGTTATGATACAAATTATATATATTATTTGAGTATAGAATTTAATAGAACATTGTTATTTTATCTTCTAATACATCTACTCCATTTAAATTGATTTGATTATTAAAATTCATGATGGCATGTATTAAATGTAATACATAAATAACAAATAAATAAACCAATACTGAAATGACTAATAACATACAAAATTACCGTCGTACACGACAGAAAACATCGACCACTTCAGATCAACCGATGTCATATCGCACACGATAGATTGTGTTGGTGGTATATTATCTTTGGTGTCGGTTACGGGGATTCAAAAATACATGTTATTTCAATTACGTGCAAAAGAGCATGCGACAGCGCATCGCACAAGCTCGAAAATCGCAGCCCTGGTAATATTGGTAAGAGGAAAGTATGTAGAGGTCATCTCTAAAGTGACTCAAAGAGCACTTAATATTGTTACAAGGTGGTGCGATAAGGAACAACTTTCGGTCAACCCTAGTAAAGCAACAGTTGTTAGTTTCACCATAACAGGAGCTATGTCTACCCACTCCCACCGCTGCCATCTAAATTCTGATAGATCTGATAGACGTGAAACGACCACTCATATAGAACCTAACCTAATGCCATATGTTTGTATTTTATCACCTAGGCTACCTTAGACAAATTAAATTACAAAGGAAACTTTTTTAACCAAAATTTAAAATATACCTACCTACCTACCTACTAAAGGACAATGAAAAAATATCAAAAACATGTATCTCAATACCTTTAATGGATTAATAATGGGTTTATAAATTCTAAAACAACAAATAAAGTAAATACATTTGAATTATGTCAGCTACTTTAATGTAATTATCAGAAAAAAACTATTTTCTAGTCCAAAATGGTAAATTTTAAAGCACAGTCAAATAGCCACTTTGAAGATTTATGTTTTAATTCTGCCATATTATACATTAGCAAAGGAGGACTGTGCTCTTCATATAAAATATAGTTGCAGCATTTGGAGTTAGTTTTACTTGCATGAAAAGGAAAATGAAATGCTTTATCACATGTAGATGGTGTTGGAGCTCTGTTTAATATTATACCGTCACCAGCAATTATTAATGCTTCTAAATTGGATTTCTTAACCTTTATATCATAGATTACAACATCTGTAAAGTGATAAGTTATGTAAAAACTAATGCCATCAAATAATTTTGGTAACCTCAGTAAACTGTTCATCATTGACTTTTGTATACCTGTATTTAATAATGGTAAATATAGGAATGTATAATTTGGTATTGGTATATAAAAATCTTGTTTCAAATAATTATCTATGTACTCCTGGGGTACTATCGTACATCCGTTTAACATTGCTGTAAGAATTTTAACAGATATTTTATGTGTTTTTTTTAATATGAAGTGTGTTACTTTCTTTGGATTGTAAGATTCTTCTACTTTAATTTTGTTTTGCTTTAGTTTGTTGATATAAATAGGATCTACATAATAACAGTATGCAACCATGCCCTTACTACAGAATAATTGTGGCATTACATCAACTGTATCAATTTGTTCATTGAATATTAATTCAATTTCTTTAGTTCCATAATCCAATGGTATTTTTCCAAAATAATCTATTGCATCTTTGTTAGCGCCATACTCTAGTAATAATTTGATGATTGGTACATTCTTGCAAACAACAGCTTTATGCAAAGGCGTTTTGTAATCTGGTCCTGGTGTGTCAGTCAGAGCACCATTTTTCAATAATATTTCTACAATTTCATAATCTTCAACTTCTATTGCCTCATGCTAAAAAAATACTACTTAATAACAATTAAATAAACAGGAATGAAATTACTTCAAATACTTTATTACAAATATTTAGTATTTTTTATGTGTACCTATGTTATAGTAAAATTTAGGATCATGATATGTATATAATGAAGTATCCAAAAGATACATAATATACTAACTAATGGCTTTTTTTACACTTACCAAAGGAACCCAACCAGCATAATCTTGAGCATTAATATCTATCTTTGTTAACAAATTGTTTACTTCTGAAATTTTTTTTCGTCTGCATGCTACATGCAGTGATGTTTCACCCTTAGCATTTTTTTTATGCTCCTCAATGAAATTAAGTTGATAACATTTATTTTGGTAAGTTATAATATTTTCTTTTTTTTCTTCATTAGTTGATTTATTACTTTCTAGAGCAAGAGATAAACTTTCATATAAATTAAAAATTGTTTCTTGTGTTTGAATGTATATATTATTCCAATCTACTTCCCAATCATTATAAAATATTTTACATTTTGGACAGTCTTTTTTACTATTATTTAAACATTTCTCGCACATATAGTGACCACAAACTTTTATTCGGGCCAAAATTTTATCTTGAGAACCACAATATTGGCATTTTAAATATGTACGAATTTCTTCCAGATTCTGAAAAAAGTTTTTTATTTTATCTATTTCCATAATTCCTCTTTTATTTGAGAGTAAAGATAGTATCAAAACTCAAAACTAAATATATTTGTAACAGTATAATATAAATTGTATTAACTAATTTAACATCCAAATAATTTTCGTGTGTATAAAATATATGTTTATACTGATTTTAACTAATATATTTACAAACAGACAAACAGAGACAAAGATAAACAATTAATATTTTTGTTCAGTTTACCGCCAAATAAGATAATAAAATCTACATTTATCTATCCACTATCTACAGCCACTACTGATTTTCCAGTCACAGTAATTTAGCATAAAGAAGCAGACTGAATTGACATATTACATAACCTTATTTCGGCTAACTAATTTAATTATTAATAATGAATTGATTTACGCTGTAGTAATAGTTATAAAATGAAAATATTCAGCGCCCTTTTTGTGGCTAGACCAATTCCAAAGGAGCCAGTTCCATTTAAAGAAATTATCCCCTTAAAACTAAAAGGAGCTGTTTCTGGGAAAGGTGGAAAAACTTCTGATGTATGTTGTATTTATGAAATGTCTGTAATGTTTGCCTGTTTTAAAGATAACGAATTTAATCAGACTCTTTGCTCTAAAGAAATTGAATCATTTAAAAAATGTTACAAAAATAATTTGGATGCTAAGAAACAAAAAGAAGAAAAAGAAGCAAAAGGTGTATTAACTCCTGGGGAAAAGAAGTTGTCACATAAGCAGCTTAATTCTCTTCTGAGAAGATACCCAAATATAAGATAATAATTGTTAGTAGTTATATCAATACATTTATTAGAAATTTATAATTTGATGTTTACTTACCTATTTAAACATTTTCTTATTTAGTAAGTAGATACTTTGTGTAGAATCAAATTTGTAATATCTCACCTATCCTTCAAATCCTTAATTCTAATCAAAATCATGTAATTCCCGACTCGCCTATTTTTTTCATAATTGATCAATAAATGAAAAAAATATTTGAAAAAGCAGAGCAGATATGTTTTTATGAAAATGGGAAAAATCGAGCTGTCATTAAATATTTGTTTTTGAAAGGCAATACGCCTACGCAAATCAAAGACGAGTTGGACGCTGTTGGACTCCGCACCATCATTTACCAATGTGAAATTTTGGGCTGCTGAATTTAAACGTGGCCGTCACTCGGCCAGACTCAATAAATCAAAAAAAGGAAAAAAGGAATATACGGCAAACAGGGACACACACTTCTTGTCTAGGGACCCATCAAGACATTTTGCAATTAGACAAACAAAACTAGGCCACGGTAAGTAGGCTTATATCTATCATACTTGTAGAAATCAAAAGATATTCGACTAAATTTTGAAAATTTTATGAAAATTGTTATTTTTATATCAAAATTTAGTTATTTACCTACATCATTTTAAATAAATAAATGAAATTAAATAAATAAAACTATAATATTTGAAATATCAAAAATTTCGTATTGGGTCAGTATAATTCTAAAGGTGCGATATACCTAAGACCAAGTATTCGATAATTATAGATCTCAAACCCCAAATAATAGTCAATAAAAGGCGATATTTTCACTAAATTATATTTCATACTTACAACTTACAATTTATTTCGCATACATAAACAAAACAAATAAAGGAACAAGGAAAATGCTAAATAAAATACATTTGCCTCGTTTTACCAAAAATCACCCATTATATAAAAATAATTTCTCTTGTGAAATACTCGGGATATTATTGTTTTCTTTTTTCTTAGAATTTAAATATTCCACAGATGTTTCAGAGGTTATTAGCTAGATTATTTTTTCTTAAAAAAAAAGAAAATAACCTATGAAAGAAAAACAAACGGGAATATATATAAACTCCAAGAACTACTGACTAAATTTACAACATTGTGATTCGAAAAACAGGTACACTTCTGGCAAAAATACATAAAGATGTAATTGTTAAAAATCCTAAATTAATTGATGTTTTTATAAAGTATATTTTAATCAGGGATTTAGCAGTAACTTAAATACTAAATACTTATATTAGGTATCAACAATGTTGACTATTCTATCAACAACCCAAGACAAAAATATATTGTATAAAGAGTAGCAGTCAAATAAATAATTTAGTTTATAGCTACATAGAGTAAAAAGTGTTAGTGCTAATGTAACTATTTTAATCTAAAACGATAATTAAATGATAAAAGAAAATATCCCTCTTAGAAACAAAAAAAACATAGGATAAGAACTGGCTGTTCCGTGGATAAATTGAAATTTAATCAAAAATGTCTTACCATACCCATTGCATTTGTTGGGACCACATGCCACATTCTTAAATAAACCGAAAATTGACTTATTTTATTGTAACTATAGCAACCTGAATTATTTAGTTTAAAAAATTAAGGGTGCTATCGTCAACATTTCTAGTACATTAACCGATCTTGGGAGTGTTGAACCTGAAGAAACTAAGATTCTAGTCAACTGAAAAAATTATCAAACGATTTAGAAACTATAATATAATATAAGTGTACTATCGGCTTCAGAATAGCATATACATTTTCAAACTCAAATCGCTTACAATGAATAAATTTTAAGGACGGCCAATTTATTGTGTATAACCAATCACGGTTTAAATAATAATAAATTTGAAATCAGTTAAACAGTTGTCCAAGCCCATATCTTTAATGTTTGCTGTATAAGGTATTTTATTGACAAATTGCCTATCTGTCTTATGCAAATAAACTTAATCCCCAAACACCATTTAATGTAGGCGTTATAAAAATTGCCATTCCTATGTTGTTTAAGAAGGGCGTTTTTATAACTTCGGTAGGTAAACGAAATTCACATTTAACATGTATATGCTATTCTAAAGCCGACTGTACAATATAAACTCCTGGACAAAACTAACGCACCACTCAATTTTGTTTTAATTTCAAGATAAGGATCTGCTTAAGGTTACTGTGCTTTTGTTACTAATACGGATGGATGTCTATTGATAATCTAGACACCTGCTGTCAAAATTTCGTGTGACAAGAGCATAATTATTGTCATAATTTTACATGGTCTCCAAAAGTTGAGCACATTGTTGTTAGAAAAATCGTTGATTAACAAAAGATTTCATTTGCTAGAAGATGTTGTGTTGTTAGTAGTATTAGTTTTAAGAGTTTTAGTGTTAAAAAATGAATCGTCGCAGAAATTTATCGGTTGAGGACGCAGTAAAGGCATCAACTTTACTGGAAGTAGGACATTCTATGCGCTATGTTGCGAATTTGTAAGGAAGAAATCATTCGCATGGTTCAACGCTTCAATCAGACAGGATCTTACAATCGCAGACCAGGACAAGGGCGCAAACGGTCTACGAATGCAAGAGATGACCGCTTTCTGAGGCTATCTGCTCTTAGAAACAGGACAGTCACTGGTACAATGTTAAAAAATGAGTTGGCAATTGCTTCCAATGTCCTGATATCATCTCGAACTGCGAGAAGACGTCTAAAGGAAGCTGGATTGAGCAATAGAAGACCAGCGAAAAAACCTTTGCTAACCAGGGAACACAGAGTTGCAAGACTACGTTTCGCTAGAAATCATCAAAACTGGACGGTTGATGATTGGAAGAGCGTTTTATTCTCAGATGAGACTAGGGTCAACTTAAAATCTCCGGATGAAGGCCAGGAGAGAGATTTTCAAGATGCAATATTGCTCCAAAAATTCCATTTGGTGGAGGTTTTGGGGAGGAATTTGTTTTAACGGTCGTACAGAGTTAGTGCCTATTCGTATGAGTTCCATGAATGCGGATTATTATCTCGAACATGTCATAGTTGAACATGTGATGTCGTTTGCCCCCTTCGTGGAGCCTAATTTTGTATTCGTGCAAGATAATGCCCGTCCCCACGTGGCTAGGCAAGTGATTGACTATTTAAATGCAGTTGATATTCAGTTAATGGAATGGACAGCTAACAGCCCCGACTTAAATCCCATAGACGCTCTTAAAAAGAAAGTTCTCCATATTACTGCATCTACCATAATCAACTGGTAGATGCAGTAATAGCAGAATGGGAGAATATCCCCCAAGATGTTATCGAAAATCTAATCTCCAGTATGCCAAGGCGAATGAATGCAGTAATAAGAAGTAGAGGACGCCATACACGGTACTAGAATCGGTTGGAACACGCTAATTTATGTGTTTACGTGTTCTATGTGTAGTTCATGTTTTGCGAATTTGTAGCATTAGTAATAAAAAATTACAAAATTACTCAATAGGGACTTTTCTTCCCAATTTCAGTTCAAAACAATTGCTCTGCTTTATTTACAAGTTTCTATGAAACTATCAATTATATCAGTCGCATGAAAAAAAACTTGTGCTTATTTAATAAAGTGGTGCGTTAATTTTCCCATGAGTTTATTTACAGTATAAAAAAAATATATGGATTAATGTCTATATGTGGGAACAAAAATACATTAATTTCGATGGGGCTAATTGAAACGTTTCACGATTTTCATAATTTTATTCAATGTTATGAGATACAAATAGAAGTTAGTTTATGAAGCAATGGATTAAAAATTATTGAAGTTGGAATTTAAAATTTCATAATTATTTTTATTGTAGTTACCAAATAAGTTTAAGTCAATATATTTCACTTTCTTTAAAAATTAGGACACTATCTGGTAACAACAATGGATCAACATATTAAACGTATATAAAGAGATTAAATGTTGATTGTAAAAGTGTATCAAAATTAATCTCATTTATTTTGTTTCCAGTTCAACACTCTTCGCTGTCTAGGGTTTGTAAAAAAAAGTTTTTTATAATAAAAAATAAAGAAAATAGTTTAAACCTTACATAGATTTATGTAAAGTTTACTAAGAACTAATAACTTGTCATATTACCTAAAAATAAACACAAACAAAAATATCTTGATATCATACTATATTTACAAGTCATCTTTACCATTAATTTGAAAAGTATGTATTTTACATTTTTTAAACAAAATATTAACTTAAAATACGTAAAATTGTTTCTTCATGGAAAATGAACTGAATTCCACACCAATATAAAGTATATTACCAGCAATTAAGACAGTTGACGAAAATAGTCCAGAAGTGAAGATTTTTCGAACCTCATCAACAGTAAGAAGATAGAAAATCCTAATTGTTACATTAAATGATTCTAAATGAAAAAAAGCACTGAATGGGGTTCTGCTGAATCGTATCTTGAGGAGATCACGTATTATTTAGTTTTTTTTTATATATACACACTCACTTATCAACGTCCACTTTCATTCTTTCCCTTAGTCTTTTTGCTGGTGGTTCATCTATTTCTTCTTCTAAACCAGGCAGTTGGATTTTTGTTTCAGACGCTTCCGAGGGCTGTAAAATAATAAAAATACATTCCGTAGTCAAAAACCGTGGTTTTTTTAATATTAAAAATATATTTTATGTTTTTGATAGACGTGAGTATAAACATAAGCTTCTTGCTAATATTGATTTAATTAGGGATTAGAATTAATTACACCTAAGAGCTTGTGTTCATAGGCTGGAGAATGGAGCACATTTAAACAATTCTTAAGTCAATACATGAAATAATTTCAATGGGGTGCAGTCAATAAAAAAACTGAAAAAGTAGAAAATTGTTTCCACCTGCACCCAAGGTAAAGAAACAACTGTTTCTATACAAAGCTTGGCCGTTTTCTATGAAAAAACAACTACTTCCTGGGCTATATGCCCCAACGGACATTGAGTTATATTCCAATAGAAAACGTGATGACATGCTAACATTGCGTTTGCCACTTTACCATCCGGAACTGAATCCAATAGAAAAAATTTGGGCACTGGTAAAGAGTGACGTAGCTTCCTGTAACGTCACTTTCAAGTTAGACGATGTGTGGAAGTTAACGGAAGAAAAATTTGCCAGTGCAAAATTAGAACATTGGGAGAATATTTACGCCCATGTTGGTAAAGTTGAAAAGGAATACATGGAAAGAGAGCATATTATGGATGATGTGCACAATTTAATATTTTGAGTTATTTGGAATTACATATTTGTTCCCTTTCAGCAACCCACATTTTATATCTGTCTAAATAGATCATAAAATAATATTAAATGTATTAAATTGCGTTTTCCAGATTAATTTACGTTATTTTTATATCAAAAAGTTAATTATTTAAACATTTAGTATATTTTTATTACCGAGATACTTATTAAAAATACTATGGTGATTCAACTTGTAGATACAATCGTAACGTATAAGAAGAAACTTTTTACTTGTTCCGTAACTTTAATTTCACTTCAGTCAATTTACAAAACCCGTTTGAACATTTAGAATGCCCTATATTTTAATATTAAGCGAGAAACACTAAATTTATTACTAAAAAACAACGTAAATGTGTCTCACTACACTATGGCGTTGATTCCAAACCGACATATTTGAAATATCTTGTGTAGATTAGAGCATGCGTCTGACAGTATGCGCATACGTTATTATTCAGCCAGTTAGCGATTATGCTTTTGAAATAAATGTTTCTTATGCTTCAACAAGCAAAATAAGGTAATATACTACGAGGGTTGTCTGAAAAGTTTCCGACCTCAACATGAAGATGGCAGCACTCGTAAACAAAAGTTGGGGAATGTGTTTGCGCATGCTTTGAAAGGTACCCACTAAAATTTAAGTCATTTTGGCTGCGCAGTTGTTGTTTGACAATCATTTGAGTGAGTCGATGTAAGTATTTTTATGAAAATGGAAAAATCGAGTATCGAGCTGTCATTAAATATTTTTTGTTTTTGAAAGGCAATACGCCTACGCAAATCAAAGACGAGTTGGACGGGGACTCTGCACCATCATTTACAACTGTGAAATTTTGGGCTGCTGAATTTAAACGTGGCCGTATCAGCTTGGGTGACGGTGAACGTTTGGGACGTCCAAAAACTGCAACCACTGACGATAATATCGCTCAAGTTCACCAAATGGTGCTAGACAACCGTCGAATTAAAATTAGAGTGATAGCAGAGGCTATAAACATGTCCAAAGAATGTGTTTGTCACTTATTGAATCAAGATTTAGGCATGAGAAAGCTGTCCGCGCGTTGGGTGCCGCGTTTGCTCACTTTGGACCAAAAACGCGTTCGAATGAACATTTTCAATTCTCTATTGGTGCAGTTTAGTCGCAATAAATCAGAGTTTTGGCGCCGACTAATTACTCTAGATGAAACTTGGATACACCATTATACTCCAGAAATAAAAACACAGTCAAAACAATGGACTGCAAAGGGGGAATCGACTTCAAAATAAGCAAAGGTTGTTCCTTCGCCTGGGAAAGTGCTGGCAACTGTTTTCTGGGATAGTCATGGAGTTATCTTAATCGATATTCTTCAAAAAGGAAAAACCATCACAGGAGCATACTACGCATTATTACTTGACAAGCTGAAGACAGAAATTGCGGAAAAACGGTCTCGTTTGCAGAAAAAAAGACTTTTGTTTCACCAAGACAATGCGCCGTCTCACACCTCAGCGGTTGCCATGGCCAAAATCCACGAATTACCGTTTAAACTTCTTGACCACCCTCCTTACTCACCAGATCTAGCCCCAAGCGACATTTTTTTGTTCCCTAAGCTAAAAGTTGCGCTCGGAGGACAGAGATTTTCGTCGAATGAGGAGTCCATCACCTATTTTGCAGAGAAAGACGTCAAGTACTATTTGGACGGGTTGAAGAAATGGGAGCATCGCTGGGAGAAGTGTACAGACTTACAAGGAGACTATGTAGAAAAATAAAAATTAATTTGAAGAAAAAATGTCCAGTATCTTTGTTAGGTCGGAAACTTTTCAGACAACCCTCGTATTAAGTTACGCGACTCCGGTGGAGATCAGGCACATTTTTTTTAAATAGAATGGCTGATCAAGATGAAGTGCTTTTACTTGTAGCTCTATTTGAGGATGAAAACAGAAAAAGATAAGTAATGTTTCATTAAATATAATTAGCATTTGTTCTTAAAATTACCATTCGTTTATATACTTTTAAAAAGAAGAGGAGGATCTGGGTACACGAAATCAATAAAATCCGTAACTCAGAAGTACAATTTGTTTCTTTACTACTTCAATCAATTATTCTATTATAGAATCCATATTATTTTGATTTTTTTTTTAAGAAATACACCCAAAACCCCCACAAAATGTTCGGGATAAAGGGGCTAACGAAAAGTCACAACTGATCGCCACCGCTCTCTAGAACGCCACTATGCCACGCTTTTTGTTGAATCGTATCGCGTTGGTATAAATAACAATATTTATTTATCATAGCCACCGCTATTGCAGCCGCGATGGCGCCAGTATGTGCCTTCCTTTATTCAAAAAACCTGTTTGGATAAACCATCATCAGATGATATAAGATAAAAATTAAAACTTAAGGCGAACACTTTATATCTGTATTCTTGAGAAATCAATTAGATATAATTATCCACATGATAGACATTATGTTTTATACTATAAACATACCTGAGCATCAATTCCACCAACATCCGCAAGCTAGATGTGAAAATATGATCAACTTAACATTATTATTATTATTTAACTGGAATTGTGCAATTAAGAATGTATTAGACATAATATTTCTAATGGTAAATTTGCGGAGATACAAAACCAAAGGATATTAAAAATGAAGTATATTAAGTTTATCAGCATCCCGTAAATTATTTTATTAATACTCGTCCCATTCGTAACTTAAAAAGAAAAGGTGCAATTCCAACAATGTTTTATTAAATTTTTATCACTTTCACAGGCACGATTTATTACACAAGTTTATTAAAGTTTTGTTTTAGCAGAAACAGTGTTAAATTTATTGTACCAATCCTTACTTTTTGGAAGTCCAACTTATTAGAAATAATAAAAAACTCTTCGATTGAACGTAACTTCCACTATTTATTTGAAAAAATTATGTTTTAAATTACAAACTCAATGTCAAATAAACTTGGAAGTTACGTTCAATCGAAGAGTTTTTTATTATTCTTAAGAAACAGTGTTAATACATTTTTCCAACTACAGCAAATATCTGCTAGAAATTGTCAAATTTCATTTTGGAATTAGATTTAAAGTAAAAATGTTTGAAAAAATACACTTGAAACAATAAAGGGGCTCTTCAAAATGAGCAAAAAATGTTTGAGGGAACTGGTAAGCAAAACAGACAGCAAGAAGTGTCTGCAAAAACGCTAATGAAAAAGAGGAACATCCATATATACTATGCAAATGTATTCCTAAAAGATGCTAGGAATTGCTTGCACTCCATATGATATTATTATTTTAAGAAAGCTGCTTACAGGCAATAGACGAACAATAACACCCAAAAGTATTTAGAAACATTGTTAGGATACAATATAGCCTAGGGGGTCGACAATGCAATTACAAAATAAATCCTGGCTAAAAAGTAAGTGTCACCAACTGCAGATGGCAGGGAAGGCACGCAGGCAGTCTTGTTTTCTTTATTACCGATTGATAAGTTGATCAGCTGATTTTGTTTTGCATCTTATAGTATATATTATTGGGTTTACTGTTTGTATAAGTTTTTCATTTTTGTTGCAAGTTTATGGTATAGTTTTTGTGAAAATTGCTTCGAGGACTCTTTAAAACTTTAAAGTGATAAGACATTATTAATATTTTTTGTGGATTTGGTATCAGTGCAATCAGGCAAGTAAAAAAAAAATAAAAAGTTAACCCCAAAAATTAAATTTCCTGTGTTTAATTTACAGATTATATCATGAGAAAAGTGTGTGCAAACCTAGTTATAGATAATTATATCAAAACCTTTTGTACTATACCTTATTTTAAAAAGTAAAATTTTATTAATAAATTCATCATTATTTTTGATAATCCCTTCCTCTAATTCACAAAACATATATAACGTTTAGTCAACCGTTAACAAAAAGATCATAGGAAGACGTTATTATTTAATCTAAGTAATTAACGGTTCATTAAAAGTTAAAGATGCTTTGTGAATAACTTATAACAATTTAAAAAAATAACCTTTTAAACACAGAACATACCCAAACATATGGCTTGTAATATGAGTTATGCAACAACCATAACAAATAAAGACAATCACCATTAATAGATGGCGCAAAAAGACGATACATTTTTATTTCCATTGGTCGCCGCTTCTTCCTTGGGTATGTTCTGTGATATAATAATAATAATAATAAGCTTTATTGTCGAAAAATTTTTTAAATTTGTGGACAAAGCTGTTTAAAAAAAAAGCAAATCACATAGAACAAAACAGTAATACAAGAGTATTTACAAGTAAATAAAACATAAAACATACAAACATATAAAACTTCACAATATAAAACATTGCGAAAGGTCAATTAAAAAAAAAAAATAATAAAAAATAAAATAAATGTATACTTTATGTATACATTATACAATGAAACTGATAAATAATTATTAATAAAAAAAAAATTTAAAATTTAAAAATTTTAATTTAGTCAGAGTAACAACAAAAAAAAACAACAAACAACAAAATAGATAAATATCACAAATTAACTTTCCAGTGCGTGAGATGGTCCAAAATAATTTATGTAAAAAAGTCGTCAACTGCATACAAAGCTCTCTCCACCAAGTATGATTTTAAAGCGATACGAAATGCGGTTATTGATGAAATGGACTTTATTTCCAAGGGTAGATTGTTGTGCATTTTCTTAGCGTTATAAAAAATAGAGCTTTTGATTAGTTCCGTGCGAGGTTTTGGTAAATAAAGGTCATACTCTGCACTTCTAAGAGGGTAGTTATGAGATGGTCTAGCTAAGGCTACCATGGACAATAAAGTTACAGTAAACTTGACAAAGGAGTACGCAACTCAAAAGGGAATCTCGTAGCTAATTTTCTGACTAAAGAGGCTTATCAGTCCATAATTTGTGGGCCTGAACCGTCCACAGGTAAAACAAAGGTAGTGTTAAGAGCATACCTACACTTTTTTAGGTATAGGACTTTCAATGCAATCTTTCTGCCCTGTTTTAGAGATAACTACTGAATATTTTACAAAGACTCAAAATGTACTGTAAAGAGTATGTTGAAATCTAGGCGGGAAAGGGTCTGACAACATATTTTTTATTTTATTATTGAATTGGGAAGCACACAAAAATCGCGAAATTGACAACTTATTTTCATTCTACAAAAACGACAATTTAGGCCCTTTTTACTACAATCTGAATACCTTTCTGATGTAGCTAATGAAACAAATAAATAGCTGCAAAAAACCGATTTCAAAAAAGTGGATTAGTTTTTTCACAAAATGGGCAGACAGAATAACGATTTAAAAACGGGTTAAAAATTTTTACAT
Source organism: Ophraella communa (assembly GCA_035357415.1). NCBI lineage: Eukaryota > Metazoa > Arthropoda > Insecta > Coleoptera > Chrysomelidae > Ophraella > Ophraella communa. The sequence continues at coordinate 4,403,721 of CM068994.1, forward strand.
ACTTTGCTATCTCTCTTGCACAAAAACCTATTTCATACCTTGCACAGCGGACGGACTCAGTTACTTTTTGTCTACTATATCTAATAATTTGGGATAGAAAAGCCGATTTGGAAGCGAAGAAATAAAATTTTGTCGGTGCACCTTTAACTGGCCTAATTAAATAATAGTCCAATTTACTCTTCAGAGAGATAATATGAGAAGATACAGAAAGCTGTAGACTTTCAAAGCAGTAACTTAGTTATTCAAAAAAGAATGCAGCAAAAAGATACTTGGGACATGAATGGGGTCTCCAAAAATACTTATACAGGTTAAAAGTAAGCAACATATCTTTATACAGAGAATGTGAACATACAGAAGAAACTGTCGAGCAAATCGTGACTGACTGGTTCTCTCAACTAAATGAAATTCCTACCTTAACCACTACTGGTCAACAGTCAACACTACCCAACATAATGGGGAATCCTTTAAGGACGTAAAGTGAGCTTGCTGAGGGGGAAGAACAATGTACCTAATGAGGTGATTTTTTTTGTATTTTAAACTATTAGTCCAGCCAAGTTAAACATGAGAAGGAGGTCGTGTTTGCAAAAAGTTAGGTCATTACGAATTTTTTATATGTTGTTTGTACCTAAGCCGACATTAAAAATCCAGATTTGCAATTTTCAAAGTGCTGTGCGAGCGGCGGTGTGCCCAAAAAACCTTGAATTTTTTTGACTATTTTCAGATTTTTCTCAATATCTCAGTGAAAGAGGGGTCTGACCGGTTTAGAAACTCTATACAACTTTAGAGAACAGTAAATTTGCTATAATTTGAGACCAATTCCAGCTTCGTACAACCAGCGGTCCTCAAGATACGGGCCTTGAAAAAAAAGCTATTTTTCCTGAAAACTGAATTTTTTTCGAAATGAACCTTCATTTTATAGAATATCTTGAAAAATACTAAGCCCACACACATGTTATGGAAAATGAAGTTGTTGAAAATGTTAGTAGCTTTCATTTCAGACCAAAATTGTACATATGAGCTTAGCAGTTCTCTCAAAAAGGGCAGATAACCAAAAACAGTCAAAAGTGGGTTTTTAGGGGAATTACATATAAACCGTTCTCGCATCTTTTTATAGTTTAAATGGACAAATTATATCTAGTGGAATGAACTGTTCTTACATGTTTGTATAATTTTATTAAGAAGAAGTTTACAAAGATTATATTCACAAAAAAAGAAAACCAATATAATCATGTAGTTAATTGAGATTTGATTACCAAATTATGGCTTTCTGTTTATTTTAGAGGGCCCGGGTTTGGGATCGCATGAAGATGGTGTTCCGATGGACGCTGGCCAGAGAAGCCCAGTCTGTTGTTGGATCGTCCTCGTCGTCTGAGCATCTTATTTCTACATTCAGGATGTTATTGCACGTTTGTCCGCATGATTGGCACAGGACCGAGCAATGCAGATCTGCCTTCCTACACGAGCAGCCTCCAGAGCACCCTTTCTTGCATTTTTAAGAAATTTTTCGAAGAAGTGCAGGTGGTGCGGGATCCATGGTAGTGGTGATGGAGATGAGTCCCTGAGAAAATAGCTTCCAGCCCCAATCAGTGGTATTTAAATTGACGCGTCTCCACTTCTGCACTTGAAGGTAGCATTTTGCTGCATGGTGGCCTGCGGCATCTTCTGTTGGTGGCAAACGGGCGAGGTTTATACTCGTTGAAGTTATGAATGACTTATATCTCAAGTAGTCCAAAGCATCTTTCGTGATGTCACCCCCATATAAAGCCACAAAACACTTGATACGGATTCCTTGACGACTTCTGGGGTAGAGTTGGGGCGAAGGAAGACTTCCACTTGCTCAGTAAGTGACTCATTCTTGCTCAGGAGTGTGGTGATTTTGGTTTTTCTTTGACCAAACAGTGCCGAGGTGGTATCGCAACCGGTGAATGCATGGGCGAACAGTATTGTCCCTGGTGGTTGTGAAGGTAGACGTTTTTCTTTTCAGCGCCTAAACCATTGAGAAGAACGAGAAGATCAACATCTTCTCCGACTATGACGACTCGATCGGATACTGCTGCTTTTGAAAGCGCCGTCATGACTATCTCTCGATCCGCATCTTCTTCTGCAACGGCAACTTCTACTCCCTCCTTCTGAAAGGCGTCACAAAGAAGAGTTATCAGGCGGGGCTTGTAGTTCCCATTGCCCAATACATGTTCTTGAGCAATTTGAATCACTGTGGATTCTTCAAACGTCAATTCGTAGCTGGAATGAGTTGCGTAACGCCGGAGACGTTCTTCCCAAAGTGCCCACGGACGTAGGTGATGTAACGCACCAAAAGTGCTTGAACTGTGGTCTTCCGTTGTCACACGACCTTGTGCAAGAGGTAGCTACCATCTAAAACAAGATTGTGAGCGGATCCACAGCCACTCTTCTAGTTTTGTCCGTTTTAGAGAGAACTGCTAAGCTCATATGAACCAGTCTGGTCTGAAATGAAAGCTACTAACATTTTCTACAACTTCATTTTCCATAACACATGTGTGGGCTTAGTATTTTTCAAGATATTCTATAAAATGAAGGTACATTTCGAAAAAAAATCAGTTTTCAGGAAAAATAGCTTTTTTTTCAAGGCCAGTATCTTGAGAACCGCTGGTTGTACGGAGCTGGAATTAGTCTCAAATTATAGCAAATTTACTGTTCTCTAAAGTTGTATAGAGTTTCTAAACCGGTCAGACCCCTCTTTCACTGAGATATTGAGCAAAATCTGAAAATAGTCAAAAAAATTCAAGGTTTTTTGGGCACACCGCCGCTCGTACAGCATTTTGAAAATTGAAAATCTGGATTTTTAATGTCGGCTTAGGTACGAGCAACATATAAAAAATTCGTAATGACCTAACCTTTTGTAAGCACGGATGTACATCATTACTGGACTATATATATGGAGATTGAATGCAGTGAATTACACTTTTAGACTCCCTTTGATGAAAATACCTTGTTTGTAAGCTTGAGTATTTCAAATTTAAGTTTGCATATCTGCTGCTGCCAACTGGTCAGATGGAACCCTATTTACACAGTGCACATAAACGGTTTCTGAAAGTCAAGTTTACAAATCTATATTCAAGAAGGTTTTGAAAACCCATAAAAATGAACTTATTTCTCAAAACCAAATTTTCTTCTAGTCTAGGTCTAGAATTTTTTGTTGTTGTGTAAATTGGTTTATGGTTGTAGAACAACACAAATTGAATTGGAGACTAACGCATCACTGAAAATAACAGCAATGTACTTACCATCCCTAACAAAAAACTTTACAAATTTAGTATTCACTCCTAAGAAAATATGTTAAAAAACGATATTTAATAAAACAAACAAAACTTACTTGAACATCTGTACCTAACGGTCCACATCCTTCGGGTTTCTTAGGTTTAGCTTTTTTCTGCCTTTCATTATTGAGCATATTTAATGTAATACCAGTTTTTAAATTTGGTTGATATTGAAGTTCTGGTGGAAGAAATACCCTGGTGTTGAAGAAATCTGGTTGCGGTACGAAATACATCAATGGAATTCGTGTCTCACTCGGAAAATCTTTAATGTCATAGTTTGTCGACCGGGTAAGTAAGAGACCAGATGCGAGGTCACAAAGTGCCCATACTTTCTATATATTAACAAAACTTCAATTTTATAAATGTTCAATTAATATTATTTAGATTTTTACAAAACAAAGCACATTCCTTAATACCTTTAATATTCCAAAATTTAAAGAATAGAAAGTAGTAAATAACTGGTTAACATTTATATCATATTAAAAACTGAACTATATGAAACAATTGACTTTGTTAGTTATATATACAGGGTGATTCATTACTAATTGGAAATAATTTAATACTAGAATCCTGACTTCAAATTATGAAGATTTAACCCAAAACACCTAAATAAAATGTAGCTGCTTACTTAGTTACAGGGTGTTTTGTTTAAAAATTTAAAAACTATTTGGGTTCAGTACTTTAAGACTGTTTTACGTATTCATTTCATATTTGGCAGAAAATGTAGACACTATACACCCTACAAAATTATGTTAAACAAACGTTTCTGGCTACCATCAGAGGCGTACGACAGGTTAATCGTTCCCAAATTCTACGCCACTGGTCCAAAACATCGACATAGTTATCACACATTAAAATTGGGCAGCTTCATGTTTAACTTAAAATATCTCGAGAAATATTGACTTTATCGTTATGAAACAAGAGTACTTTATTTACGTAAAAATATTGGAGAATCGAAAGATTGTGCAAAAGTTTCTATTCCACCAGTGGCGTGGAATTTGGGAACGATTAATCTGTCCCTTGCCCCTGTCGTACGTCTCTGGTGGTAGCTAGAAACGTTTTCCAATTAGTAATGAATCACCCTGTATATTGTAATACCTAAAAATGTTGGTAAATTTAAGTAATTCTTGAAGTATTAAGAAAATTTGTTTGTATTATAAAAGTCAACAAAAATTATGAATAAGTCGAACAATACAAATAACACTCTGGTATGCAGCATGCAAAAACCTGAATCAAGATTTTATATTTTAAGTACACTTTTGACAAAATATGTGTGCAAACAAGGTACCTTTTTTTTAAAAAAATAAATGAAAGATTTTTGTTTGCTTAAACAACTTTAGAAAACTTTTTAATCAAAAAATCCATGGACATATTTTAATAGACAACACAGTCGCGATTTGTTATAGATATTTAATAAAAAATACTTTTTATCTGGTAAGCAGACTACAAGATTTAAAATTATTAAAACTTTCTCTATTCCATTTTAACTTTCTAATTTAAGGACTCCTAGTAGAAGTTGACACATTTTGTACCAGAGTGTATTAATTTATATTGTACAGTTTGTAACACAAAATACTTACGTAATTAATGGAATCGTCATCGGGCCTAACGGCATCCTTATGATTTTTCATTTTTTCTATCAAATTTTTATAAAATCCATAACTAAAATAATCACTCTTTACAACTAACGGTTCCAAAATGAACCAAAGACACTGTTTCGCTTTTGTGAGTTCTTGTACATCATCCCACTTAGTTAAATGTGGATCATGTGCCAAAATTGGTATGGCAAAAACGAGCATATAGTCAGGTAAAATATGAGGCAATTGACTTAGCGCTTTATCTGCTTGTCCTGTTCCCATTGTCAAAGTTTTTACATAGTCCCTACGTCGATTTATATCGGCTATCATGTAATTCCTTATGGTCGTGCGTAGACGGTTTTCTGGTTCTCTTCCTGCTAATGCGTAATAACCCATAAAATCCAGAGGTAAACATTTGTTAGGCAGCCCTTTGTTTAAACCTAAAAAGAATTAAGAATAATAAAAAACTCTTCGTTCTAACAAAACTGTAGCTGTAAGTTAGCTACAAACAAACAAAATGTAACTTAAATGTCAATCTGACGATGCTAATCAGCGAAACGGCCGTCATTGAGGTTTAAAAAAGCAATTAGTACAATCAATTTAACTAAAAAGAATTATTAGAAAAATTGAATAATTTTAACAGCAACTAAAGGATGGACTTTTTCCTGCCCAGTACAAAAAGGACTGGACATTCTGCTGCCCATTTTAAAGCATTAAAAATATTGAGGATGATTTATATATTTTTTAAATTAGCTACAGTATCTTGTTTATTCACCATAATCTCAAAAAAATAAATTGTGAATACTAAGTTTCTCACTATAATTTTTCATGTATACCTTACTTATTGTATACCTACTTGGAATTTAGCTGTTATTTTGCTGTTAGAATTTGGCTGTTAATAATGTTTTTAGTTCCTATTTATGTTTTTTTAATTTTTGGAAATAAAATATTTTGTCCAAAAAAAAAAATTATTTGGGATTAATTAACGACTTAACAATAGGCTCGACAATAGGTAAGTAGGTACCAATTAAAAAACTTAAAATATTTTCTTTATTTTTGCATATATTTGAATTTAAATTATATTAAAAATTTAAAACTTAAACATTTTCAATAAGTTCCGAAAATTCCGGCCAACTGACCGGATCGGCCAGATTTAGTGGTACCGCCGGAATTCTGGTGCATCCCTAGTTAAAACGGTGGAACATATCTTGTGTAACTGCCGAGACCTCGAGAGAATAAGGATCAATAAATTTGGTCTGCATCAACTCGAGCCAAAGGATTTCATGGAAGTGTCGCCAACGACCCTGATGAGCTTCATTAGAAGCATAGGACTGATAGAACGACTATAACCTAGGGGTAAGCCACCATAGATCTTTCAGGTCGCAGTGGAAGGGACGTTAAACAATCAATCACATAGAACCTAACCTAACCTAACAGCAACTAACGTAACTTATCTAAAGCGTTAACAATACGAAACTGTACTTCAATGTTTTTGACATTTTTGTCAAATAAAAAGAATGGTAAAAAATAATGCTAAACAAAAAGATTTTTATAGTTCAGGGTCTTGGATCACTAATAAAAGCTGTAAGATACAATTATGAAGAATAATGCAGGATGTTCTTCATATTCTATCAAAGTAGTTGTATAATAATACGTAATTTCATTTAATGTGTTTATTACGTTTATTCTTTGTTTTCATTACTTTATAAGTATATTTTTGCATTTTTTCCCACCCTGTACCAATAATTTAAAGCAACATATTTTACATTTATGGAATCAGCTCAGCAAAGGCAATTTGGAAATTGAAAAAAGGGGGTATATTAGATTATGATTTGAAACAATAGTAAATTCAAATCAAAAATCGACCTGTTCTGTATCTGTAATTCTGGAAGAGTGGCTCGCCCCACAGCACTTAGGCCACATTTGGCCCATTGTGCGTCCTTCTGAGATTGAGCCTAACCTATAGGCTCGTCAACCATCCTACACGTTTAAAGTAGGTGATAACGTCGCCTGTAGGCAGATTCCTCAAATTGGCATGTGTTAGCCAGTTCTCAAAGGACGTGCTCAACTGTCTCATCCTCTACATAGTGAGCTGTTAGATAAACCCAACCTGTTCAGATGTTTTCATAGGTGACAATGGCCAGTAAGTATACCTGTGACCAACCGCAGGTCCTTTCTGGTCATGGCCACGTATTTCTTGGCTGCTTTGCTATTCGGATATTTCAGAAGTTCCTTGGATAGTATGCAACCTTTTTCTTCGTCCCATCTTCACCTGAATTTGTCAAGGCAGCATTCCTTTACTAGGTCAACCACCGCTGATGCCGGAAAGCTGACAAGACTACCGGGTCCCAAGAGCCTTTGGGAGGCAGCTTTTCTAGCCAACGAGTCAGCTATGCGGTTGCCTTTAGAAATTCCATGACCTTTTATCCAGCCTAGAGTAACCACATTGTTGTTGCAGGCTTCTGTAAGGGCCATGTGACATTCTAATACTAGTCCTAATGTGATCCGTGGCCTATTCAGGGCTAATAGTACTTGTCTGCTGTCCATAAGGATACGGATGTTTTTGCCAGTAATTTCTCTTATGGTAATCTCTTTTGCGGCTATGGAGACGGCAGTTAGCTCTGTCTGAGCTATACTTGCATTACAACCCATTGCCCATTTTATATTTAGGTTTAGGGATCTGGAGTACCTAAATATCGACCTGTTTCGGGAATTTCTAATTTTATTGTTCATTCAGCCAATAATGAATTTATGCGTTAATTTATGGACGCACTGTATAAATATATTATAAAAAACTAATTTTAAGAATTGGGATATAGGTGTTTAGTTATAGTTTGTCTTATTCCCTAAAAAACCTACCCACTGTTTAGATTTCCTGTAATATACTGTCTTATCTTTTTGTCTATTGTGTATATTTATTTGCTAGTTACGAGGGCAGTCCAGAAAGTCTGCCACGTTTTGCGTTGTAGCCGCTAGGGGCGGGGCTATCACGGCCATCTTGGCGTCAGGGCGTTCCTCCGTTCAGTGGCTATCCAGCCGTGCCAGCGCGAGGTTCGTGTCGATCTTCGTTGTTTTTCAATAACAATTTAAAATGTGTACCGCAATTCAAAATCCCGCGAGTTGTGAAGTACGGTCGGTAATACGGTTTTTGTTGGCTAGAAACAATAAACCAATTGAGATTCATCGCCAAATCTGTCAAGTTTATGGGAACAAGCGCAGAGGAAAGTTGACTTCAAAAATTCTCTTTGTCCACGACAACGCCCGACCACATACGGCAAATCGAACACGAAAAGTCCTGGATGCTTTCAAATGGGAGGTTTTCACACATCCGCCATACAGTCTAGACCTTGCACCCAGCGATTATCACTTGTTTCCGGCAATGAAGACATGGCTTGCTACGCAGCGCTTTGACGACGACGCGTAACCAACCAAGGAGGACGTAACCAACTGGTTAACGTTACAGGCGGCCGACTTTTATGACGCCGGCATTTCCAAATTAGTTCATCGCTATGATAAGTATCTCAATTTGTTTGGTGATTATGTTGAAAAATAGTATTTTAGTTGTACTTTCAAATGTATATAATAAACATGTTTTCTGGCACTTAGTTCTTTTTTTATATCAAAACGTGACAGACTTTCTGGACTGCCCTCGTACAACACGCGCGCACGGGCCAAAAGGTGAAATCTCGGTCCTGCGCGTCTTGATCCCAAGGCAAAACCTTCAAATTTCGACCCTTGTGGTGTAATATACTATATTTTTATCATTCACCAAAATTGTACGTGAATGTTGACATTAGCCGATAAAAGTGTATGTAACCAAAAAAATCGACCATATGCCAAAGAAACTTGAGAAATAAAGAAAGAATAAGTTCATGCTTCTGAAAAGAGAATTGTCCAAGAATGATAATGTTAATTTAAATAAATTGTAATATTAATAAATACATAAATAAATTAAATAAGCGTCTATTGTTGCATCGGTAAAAAATTACTAACCTTTATGTAGTTTGGTAGCAAAAATTTCTCGAACTTGTTTAACCTCATCCGTCATAAGCTGAGACAAATTGTAGAATTGTTCGGCAGTGTACTGGTCTCCAACCCCTTTTTGTTCACAAACTTTCAGCATAGCACAACCAGCAGCTAACCTCAACCAAGACATTTCGGCTTTCGATAATCGTCCAGATTGTAAAAGATCACCTTTGTGTAATATAAAAGCATTTAACATTCTAAAAGTTTTTTGAGCAGAAGCGGTATCTTGTTTAAGGCCCAATAGCCACCTTGCCATCGCTTTCAATCCTTCGATTTTGCATCGTGTTTCTTCGGGTAATTCGTCTTCAGAACACCAAGTTTCACCTTCAGTGTCAACTTCTGTTTCTCGACCTTCTTTTACCAGAAGTTCTTTGACAATCTTTGAAAAATAATTATCATTATTATTATTAAAAAAAAAGTAAATGCAGTAATTAAAAGAAACATTTTTAAAAACTTACCTTTCTAGAAACAATGTTCTTTATCTGTACTTTATAACGATCTGGTATGTTAAAGGCAATATGCCCAAGAGTAACTATGGCTGTTCTATAATGGAGAGATTCTGGTGTAAGATTGTTTTTAATAGATTCCAAAATGCTTGAAAATAAAGTATCATACATATCTGGCATATTCTTATAAATACACTGTATTGCACCTTTGGCTTGTTTTGGTGTTCCAGTTTGTGCAAACTCTTTGCATATTGGTGCCAGTTGGCTCATAATTTGGGAAAATTGTTCAGCTGAAAATAATACAAGAATTATTCTAATTAACAATTGGTGAGAGAAGTGGTCCTATAGCTGAAGACTCCAGGGTCTAGGCTACCTTAATCTGCTTAACCAGGTAAGCAGATTAAGGTTTTATGTATATTTCTATTGTTTTTTCATGATATAAGGTTGCATTAACTTAAAAAAAGCTTGGCTTAGTCTGTTGTTTCAAATAAATGTAAAGTAGGTCTTTGTTCTTGTTCAAATAAAAGTGAGTATGTGTTAAAAATTTTAAATTACGTTTTTTGAAATGTTTTTCTTTTGTTTTATATGTAAATTAATGTAGAATTTATCAAAACATTGTAGGACTAATGTCTGATGATGATTTTTAAATAAATCGAAACGTCACAACAAGCAGTTTTATTATTGTTTATATTTTTTAATCCATTATTGACCGAAACCCAGGACTTCCTAAATTATATTTATATTCCTTATAATTTTAATAAATATAATTATTTCATCATCATTAACCCATAGTCCAGACGTGCTGTACCAAAAAAAATAAAAAATGAGGAATTTCTGAGACCTGGAATGTAACAGTTGGAGGTGGTAAAGGGGCTTATAATACATGAAAAAAATATAGTAACTATTTCAATTATGATCATAAACTTTTTAGGGGTGAAAAAGGTGGTAAAACACTGAAGTATTGCTGTTTGCGGCTAAAATTGATGTCAAAATGAAAAGTGCCCAATAGAAAAGTTGTAGATCATATAAAAATCTAAAACTTTTCTCTTGGTAATTTTCTCACATAACATCAGTTTTTCGAGGAAAATAAAAAAAAACGATTTTTCTCTTTTAATTTTTAATTTTCCAACGGATTCGTCAATCTTGATGAAACTTAGTGAAAACTTACCTTTTTATGTCCAAAATAACCTCGAATTTTCTCAACCATGTAACATAATAATTTTCCGAGAAATTTGATTTTTCTGGAAAAATCTATTTTTTTTAAATGTAAAGTTGGCACGGAAAATATTGAAAAAGGTTTATCTGGGGCTCATTTTTTTCGTTTTTACGTCTACTTTCACATGAAATAAAAAATACACCTTTCATTTAAAAATGTGCTTAAAAATGAAAAAATGAATTTTGCAACAGCTAAATTTGCAATAGTTGTTAAATTTTTGTTATGAAATATTAAAAAATGCAAAAGCCGACTCTTGCATTACATTCTACGGGAAAAATTACAAAAGAAAATGTATTTCATTATTTAGTCGGATTTTTAGTTCATTTGTAATATTATTATAAACACTCAAGTCTATTAATGAAGTTAATAATCCGAGCGGGGATTTCATGCTTTTTTATATTGTTGTATGCTGATTCGTTTATTATATTATAAGGTTTTTCATGCCATAAATCGATTTTTTGATATTACAAGGCCCAAATACCCTTCCATCAGGGCCCAATGGCCAAATTTTCATCAAAATTTCAATTTTATTTGACTTAGTTTACTTTTAATATATAATCCTTCGGTTTTAAGTAATTCGTAATTGTAATTAAAAAATATATTAAAAAAAACAATATTTTGTTTGATATGGAAATCGGAAAAGATGATGAGTATCATGAAAATGTAGAGAGTGAAGACCAAGGCAAGTATATATCAATCATTTTATTAATTAAAAACAACATATTGTCATTTAAATATTATACATATATATATACCTATATTTTTTTTTAAATAAAAATTAAACTAATTATTCCAAAGTCAAAGAAAATTGAAATTTTGATGAAAATTGGGCTATAGGGCCCTGATGGAAGGGTATTTGGACCTTGTAATATCAAAAAATCGATTTATCGCATGAAAAATCTTATGATATAAACAAATCAGCATACAACAAGTAAAAACCATGAAATCCCCACTCGGATTATTAACTTCATTAATAGACTTGAGTGTTTATAATAATATTGCAAATTAACTAAAAATCCGACTAAATAATGAAATACATTTTCTTCTGTAATTTTTCCCATAGAATGTAATGCAAGAGTCAGCTTTTGCATTTTTTAATGTTCTATAAAAAAAATTTAAATTATTGCAAATTTAACTGTTGCAAAATTCATTTTTTGTTTTTTTTTCATTTTTGAGCACATTTTTAAATGATAGGTGTATTTTTTTTTATTTCATGTGAAAGTAGACGTAAAAACGAAAAAAATGAGCCCCAGATAAACCTTTTTCAATAATATTTTCCGTGCAAACTTTACAGTTGAAAAAAAGAGATTTTTCCAGAAAAATCAAATTTCTCGGAAAATTATTATGTTACAAGGTTGAGAAAATTCGAGGTTATTTTGGACATAAAAAGGTAAGTTTTCACCAAGTTTCATCAAGATTGACGAACCCGTTGGAAAATTAAAAATTAAAAGCGAAAAATCGTTTTTTTTTCCATTTTCCTCGAAAAATTGAGGTTATGTGAGAAAATTACCAAGAGAAAAGTTTTAGATTTTTACATGATCTACAACTTTTCTATTGGGCACTTTTCATTTTGACGTCAATTTTAGCCGCAAACAGCAATACTTCAGTGTTTTACCCCTTTTTAGTCCCCTAAATTTTTTTTTCATGTATTATAAGCCCCTTTACCACCTCCAACTGTTACATTCCAGGTCTCAGAATTTCCATCTAAAAATACAGCTCGCCTAGACTACCAAAGTACTATTATACTTACATAAACATTTATATTTTCCCAGGAACGTAAATACAGATAACACCAAAGGTGCAATATTTTCATCATCCAATTTCAATAATCCTAGCAATTGTTCCAAAACGTCACTGTATTGAAAATGCGACGGAAACACTACGCTCAACATTACTAGCAATTTAAGACCTCTATCACCAGCTGTTGCGGGGTGCAATCCAATTTCTTCAATACTGTTTCCGCCTTTTAAACAATCTTCAACATATCCCACTAATAATTTAATAGCTTCATGATCAATCATAACAGAGCTTATGCGCTCAAGTAACATTTTGACTGTGTTATAATATAAATTTGTCATTACAGGCGGACCAAGTTTCCTTAAAACTGCAGCTGTTGCTTCTGAGCATTCTTTACAGCTCACTGATGGTTTCACAACTATGTCAAATTGGTCCATTAAAGATTGATCACGTTTTAGATGATTACTAAATTTGGTTAAATACTCATGTGCTTTGACAGGTTCTGGTAAGCATCGGGACAGATTTTGTATTTTTATCCCTAGTTCTTTCATAACTTCAGTTGACCCATTTGCTGAACGCCTATGTAGTTCCAAATATTCTTGAACCAATTTTCTAACACATAATTGATTTTTCTGTAATTCTAGGAAAGCTTTAGTAGCATGATCATCGACTGTACCAAGAAGATGGTATAATTTTTTCATTCTTTCTGCAGCAGGAAGTTGATATGGAACAAGACACGTATTCAGTAAACGTTCTACTAATAACCTATCTTCCATGCCAGCCATGTAATAACCATGTAAAATTTTATCTTTTATCCAAGTAACAGCTTTTTTTGTTGCATTAGGTACATCAGGATCACTAAGATGTTTCTTGTAAATAAGTGCTAATCCAGACATTGCTTCTTTTCTTATTTTAAACTTTTTATCCAAAGTTCTTTCTTTGACAAATTCCAATAAATCTTCAGAATCTGATACAACTTGAAAATCGTTCTTTGCCGTTGTAACTATAGCCATAACTACTTGATATCTCACATTTTCTTCAGAATCGTGTTGTCGCATTTTCAAAGTCTCTGTAATATCTTTCCTTAAACCAGGATGATTTAGAAGAAAATGCATGGAATATTGAACACACTTTGTTCTGATAGCAATAGAAATATCATTAAATCTGCCTAAAAATGCTCTCCACAAAGCAGTGTGTCGACGTGCAAGCTCAGAATCTTTTTCACTGAACATTTTTGCTAAAAGAGCTACGGCTGCTAATCTGTCACTTTCAAGGGGGCTTTTTAATTTACATTCTAATTGAGGCAGTACAGCTAATAAAATTTGGGGTCGAATGTGATTCAACTCATAAATAAGATCATATACCTTCCCACAAATTTGCAAATTTTTATCTTCCTTCCCCAAAATTAATACATGATTAAAGAATGCTTGAATGTAAGGCTCAAGTGTATCTGAAGTTTTAACTATTAATTCTTTAGCCAAAAAATATGCGTTTTTATGTTGAGTTTTGTTGGGTTCTACTATATTTATTAAAATAATATCTAAAAGGTCATTGCTGACCATGTCACTTTCTGAAATTAGAGGACACAGAACATCCAACATAAAACTTTTAACTCTTCCAGAATGTTCGTCATTGACAATTCTAAACATCAAATGAAAAAGTGCACAAAATATTTCTTGGCAATCCTGAAGTTCAAAACACATGTTGAATGATTTTACATAGGCCAGATTTTCCAACAAATAAAAATATCTTTTAAAAGCTGCATCTTTAGGATCTTTTAGTCCAGACAACTGGGTAATAAGAAACAAAAAAATTGTTTTGACTTTTTCTGGGTCTTTATAAGGTGCTTCAGGAGCATACACTCTCAGAACATCTGCAATACAACATGCTATAAGTAGTTGAACATCTCTTGAAGTATGGGATAAAAATTGTTCTTCTGCAAGGTGAAGAGATAATGGAATATACTGCTTATAAGCTCCATCATCTTGTCCCATAGCTTGTAAAGTATGTGCTAGTGTTTTTAAACGACGAATTAATTCGTCTGTATTTAAGTCTTCACTAATGGGACGGCATCCTGGAGGATATACAATTTCTGACATTTTGTTACCTGAAAAATATTCATATGACAAACTTAATAAAAATCATAAAATAGTAAACTTTTTATATATACCATGCTTTCACACTTAAATAAATTAATAAAAAATGGAAACATTAGGATTGGTTGATTTTTATTTTTTATTTAAAATTTTCCTTTGTAAAATAAAAATTTTCAGATTTACCTAAGAAGGTTGGATTATATAGAACTTTTTTTAAACAACATAAAGAGGTTTTATTTCAGAATAAAAAAAAACTAATTTTTTATCTAGAGCAATGTTAAATGTTGAAATGTAAATATTAAATATTCATTAAAATTTTTGATTTATAAAAATAGTTTCAGCAGTCATTCTTTCTAATAAATTCATTATGAATAAGGGGTATGCAGAAACAAGTCATTTAGGCTGCTTATTCAATAATTGAATAAGTGAAAAGTAGGTTGTTTACAGAATTATTTGAAAAAATAATTGTTATTTCTTGATTAGTTTAGATAAGTAACTATAAAAAGGAATATATTTAACTACTCATTTAGGAGCTCCTGGCTACTCTTGTAATAAGATAAACAAATATCTAGTTTAAAATTACTTACTACTTTTTTAGAGATTCCTATAAAAGTCTCATGGGGACTAAATAAACTAAAACTTATTTCTTTGTAATATATTTAGTGTTCTGTTAGATTGTTACAAAAAAACCAAAAACCTACCATATTAATAATTATACATGTGATATATCCATCAGTTTATGGTCAGATCCTAACCATTGGATCATTAACTTACTGGTAGATACAGTTAGTAACCATTTAATTTTATTTTAATTGGAGATTATTAAATTGATCTTATAATAACATTATTACAATACAATGCATCTGTCTCAAAAAAAAAATTATTTAACTTCTTGTAACTGTTTTTATAAACATCCTGCTATATCCATAAGGAGGATATGCATGTTTAATTAATGTAATATGTTATTTTATATTAAATAACCAAGGTATTTAACTCTTCCTAGTAGTAGGACGTACATTTTTTGTGGAACATATTATTTATCTCATCTACAGGTATCTGTTATCAGATTTCTATAGTTATTCAGATGCTTTAAACAATATTTTTATACAATTCGTATCGACCAGTAACAAAATTTTAAAATTAATAAAAAATATTAATCTTTAGATATACATTGACAATAATACGTACATATACAAAGAATACTATGCACCATACATTTACCTGTCTACCGAATACTGTTGGATAATAAGCTTGAGGTAGATCAGTCTTTACACATCAAAAGAGTTATAGGTGGTTTAAAACACAAGTTTATAACATAACATAATAGTTCTATACTCCTGTTCATGAAAAATCGGCAAAACTTTCCCAAAATATCTCCATTTCTCAGATAAACAGGGACGCGCACAAAATAACAGAACGCACGAAATGCTCTTCTTTACTAGTATGAAGTTCGTAAATAGTTCTTCTTCTATTTTAACATTTTTGACATTATTTAGAATAGTAAGTAATGGGCCAATAAAAATTGCGTTGCTGAAAAAACTTTATAATTCTAATCAACATTTTCTTATAAATTTTTGTCGATATAGATAAAAAACTTTAATTTATTTTTAAAGTTTAACGGTAGGTATTCCGTGAAATTTCATCCATAGGTAACAATGATTACACCGGGTACTAGTTTAACATGGCTGGCATCTTCTTTTTAGTTATATGGCCTCGTTTTCGTTTTACGCATAGGTTATAATATCTATGGTTTTACGTTTGAAAAGTAAGGTTACGTATATTCCATGGTCGTGGAAAAAGATAAAACCCGAGATAAAAGATAAAACTTAGGTTACCGCAAGCAAAACGAGTTTAGATTTTGTATATCAACACTTCCACACATTGCCTGTAATTTAAGAAGCAGAATGCCTACCATCAGCGTTAAAAGAGATTTATTATTTAAACAATTGGGGAGACAGTATAGTGAGTTTTTTACATAGGGAGTATTTTAATTTTTTATTTAGTGAAATTTGCTTTGGAAATAAAACCACTTACATACGTTTATAAACTCAATAAAACTGCGAATTATTTGAATTTGATTTAAAATAAGCATATCAATAGTTCCTTGGGTTTTGAATTAATTAGTTGAGTTTTTAAATCAAATTTAGTTATTTCAGTAAGATCTTTAATGTACTTCTACGTTAACGAATGTTAAGCATATTGTCTGAAATGTCACAACACAAATGATTTTTTTATTTGTTGTTGTAAATAAAAATAAAGTATTTCTATCTCGCTTTTTTGTTTTTTAATTAATTTGCATTAATCACTATTTGTTAGTCATGCCTACTTGTAAAAATTGGTTTACATGTTTTGATCTTATAGTGAGAAATATGAATTCCCAATTGGGAAGGCCACAGACATTGCCACTAATGTTTGAATGAACCAGTGTTTTAGATTCAGGAAAAATGTAGGAAAACATTCTATTAAAGATTGTCAAAGATATATGAGATTGGGGAAACCCTACTATGACTGGTCATCCATTAGAGGGGAAATTGAACCAGCTATGAAATTATTGTAATTTATGCCTAGACAATCCTTTTATCAAATTGATTTGCAGCAAAAAGACTATTACTTTGACTTCATATGCCAACAGAAAAATCAGTGTTCTAAAGATAGTTGGTGAAATGTATTTCTTTTATTAGAACAATTAGTCTTTTATTGGAATTTGGAGAAATAAAAAACATCAGAATAATTTTGAGTTATTTTAGCAGTTTCTTATTAACATGGTTCTTGTTGTGGTCATTATGCTAAATACTAAAACTTATTTACTTTCTATATTTAGTAACAAGACAACTAAATTTTACTGGTAACATTCTAAGGCAGCTTGCATGCTAATGTGAAAAATTAAGTTTTATGAAAGACAATATGCCTCATAATCAAAAGAGATGTGGAACAAACTGTATTGTTAGATTAAAGTGGTCCCAAATTCTCCTTAATCCCATGGAGCATGGAGGGATAAATATGCTAAAGATGAAAGTTCTGTCCCAGGGGCCAACACCAATCAAAGAATAGGACCTGATGGGCCATAATTATGTAATTAATAAATTTCTCCTTTATGGCTGAACTGATTAATTGCATGAGAAAAAGTGTGCTCTTAATTTAATTTTTTAGGCATCAGTACACAGTAAGATAATAGAATGTTGCATAGTATGCTGTACTAGCTCATGAACAATTGCAAACAATTTAAACCATAAAGAACAAACCAAGAGGTAGAAATACAGCATATTTATAATTTTATTCTAATCTAGAATATACTAAATTCTTAAAAATGTTCCTAATTTTTCAGATTTTTCAATTACCTGTCATCATTTTTTATCAACAAAAGTAGATGCTAGTCGATTTTCTTTTTTAATTTCAATATTATCACATTATGCTAAACATTAAATAAATTAATCCAAATATGCAAAAGATGATCTTAATTTCATAATTTGATATTGCTTTTTGAATTTTTTCTCTTAAATTTAGAAAAATCCTTTAATACTTCTTTTAGCTGATGATGAATTTCGAAGTCTGTGCTTTGAATTTGGAGTGGAACTAGATGAAGTGGTAAGTATTTTACTATTAATTTTTATACATTAATTATATTTAAATAGGCAACTTGTGAACTTGTGACTTAATAACAATTTAGTAGCAATAGGTCAATAAAATTTTTGGTCCTGAGTATTGAATATAGGGTCATTTAGCCGGTTTTCAACCACTTAAGGAGACGTTTGATTTTAATGTATTATAATCAAATATTTACAGAAGCAATTGTTATTATTTTTGTATTATTAGAAAGAATAGTTATATTCAGATTCCTTTTTTTGCGCTTTTATTGAAATTTCTTAACTCCTAGATTAAAATATTTAATCAAACTTTAGATACTGCAAATTTTTGAGATTACGACCACCTTGCACAATTCTCGACCATTTAACGTTAAATTTCGACCAACTGAAGTTAGTTTACGACCAGACCATGGAAATAGGTATGAAAATACCTCAAGATAATTTCATGATTGAAAATTAAAGTTGTTTATAAAATAGTAGCAATTAAAACAAAACGTAAAAATTCAGGTACAAATAAATCAAATTTGTTACAAAAAATAAAAATGTAAAGTAAAACAGGTACAAAATTAAAATAAAAAGTTAATTCATCAATCACACTACTGATTACAGTGATATTCTTCATTTGCCGCTATTTCATAGGGCACATTAATGATTGCAGTACATTTTTTATGGACCCAGTTGTCACAAAAATCAAATCCTATATTTTTTTTCATTTTGATAATTTTCTTTGTATTTTTCCGGTGTCATAATAGTGTCTTTTGTATTTGTGTTAGTTTTGCTAAGGTTGTCACCACTGGGATTTGACAGCAAGGGGGGGTTATGTCATGATTGGCCGACTGGGAGGTCACATACTTGTACTTATGTTTTTAATGTTAAAATAATACGGGAATTAAATAAAAAGTAAAACTGAAGTATTTTTTAATGAACCCACAAGACATCCGGTGTTTTTGGCTTTTCGAGCAAAATTTTTTTTAGTCTTGTTTTTCGTTGTTTCATTTCGTCCTTTTCTCTTTTGTTCCTTTTCTTTCTTTTGTTCTTCTTTTGCTATTTTTTGAGATTTTCTTCTATTTGTTTTTGCTGCTTTTCCTCGTTTAGTTTTTTAATGTCCATCAAATATTTGACAAAAATAATTAATCTTAGAATTTTTTTGATTAGACATTAAATATTTTCTGGTTTTCTTATTATTTAAGTTTAAAGAGTCAAGTGGTCGAGAACCAACCCTGGTCGGCGAACCGGCTAAGTGACCCTATACAACAAAATAATTTCATTTTAGACTACTGAAAAGCAAATGATTACCAAGGAACAAGGTGAAGATTCTCAGCTAACAAAGAATGCTTCTGAAGATATAATTTATAGAATTGATATTCCTGCTAATCGTATTGATTTACTATGCTTAGAAGGTTTAGTCCTTGGAATAAATACATTTCAAAATAGGTAATATTATGTAAATTCAGTTTAAATAAACAATAATTTTTACGAGTAACCAAGTTGTGATTTCATGAGCTGTTAATGATATTTTATACCAAATATAAGTTACAATATCATTTCCACTGTTTGCTGTCTACTGTGCATTTTATTAAAAAATGTATATTAAGTAGGATAAATGTAAATTTTAGTGTAGCATGAGTTTGGTATTTAAAAAAAATATTTTCTAACAATTACTAAATTACATTACCCAATATTAAAACACTAGAAGTATAAATAATTGATGTTATACTTTATCATTATAGAAATGCAAAAACTATTATATTCTCTACAGTTGATTCAAAGGGTCCATTAGAAAAAGTAATCATCAAACCTAATACAGCAAAAATTCGACCTTATGTAGTGGCTGCACTTTTAAGAAATATAACATTTGATCAAGATAGTTTTAACAGTTTCATAGATTTACAAGATAAGTTGCATCAAAATATTTGTCGAAAAAGATCCTTGGTAGCTATCGGAACACATGATTATGATACAGTCAAGGGTCCATTTATTTATGATGCTAAATCTCCAGAAGATATTAAATTTATACCTCTTAACCAAGAGAGGGAATTTACTGCTGAAGAATTAATGACATTTTATTCTGTAAGTACAATTCTTATTAACTAATTGTTTACAACCAGATGTTTTGGAATGCCCTACAATTGTTTACAAGTTATTTTCTATTACATTAATGGTATATAGTTTTATAGATTAGTTTGAAATTAAATTTTTAATTAGACTTTAAAACTATCCATAGAAGTGGTAAATAGTATATTGTGCAACTAGTGCAGAAAGTTGTCGATTGCTCACGAAAGCGAAGCGAGTAAAAGCACTTCATCTTGATCAGCCATTCTATTTAAACTATACGAGGGTTGTCTGAAAAGTTTCCGACCTAACAAAGATACTAGACATTTTTTCTTCAAATTAATTTTTATTTTTCTACATAGTCTCTTTGTAAGTCTATACACTTCTCCCAGCGATGCTCCCATCTCTTCAACCCGTCCAAATAGTACTCGGCGTCTTTCTCTGCAAAATAGTTGTTTACGAAGGTGATGGCCTCTTCATTCGACGAAAATCTCTGTCCTCCGAGCGCAACTTTTAGCTTAGGGAACAAAAAAAAGTCGCTTGGGGCTTGATCTGGTGAGTAAGGAGGGTGGTCAAGCAGTTCAAACCGTAATTCGTGGATTTTCGCCATGGCAACCGCTGAGGTGTGAGACGGCGCATTGACTTGGTGAAACAAAATTCTTTTTTTCTGCAAATGTGACCGTTTTTCCGCAATTTCTGCCTTCAGCTTATCAAGTAATGATGCGTAGTATGCTCCTGTAATGGTTTTTCCTTTTTGAGATAATCGATTAAGATAACTCCATGACTATCCCAGAAAATAGTTGCCATCACTTTCCCAGCCGAAGGAACAACCTTTGCTTTTTTTTGGAGCCGATTCCCCCTTCGCAGTCCATTGTTTTGACTGTGTTTTTGTTCCTGGAGTATAATGGTGTATCCAAGTTTCATCTACAGTAATTAGTCGGCGCCAAAACTCTGATTTATTGCGACTAAACTGCGCCAATAGAGAATTGAAAATGTTCATTCGAACACGTTTTTGGTCAAAGTGAGCAAACGCGGCACCCAGCCCGCGGACAGCTTTCTCATGCCTAAATCTTGATTTAATATATGACAAACACGTTCTTTGGACATGTTTATAGCCTCTGCTATCTCTCTAATTTTAATTCGACGGTTGTCTAGCACCATTTGGTGAATTTGAGCGATAATATCGTCAGTGGTTGTAGTTTTTGGACGTCCCGAACGTTCATCGTCACCCAAGCTGGTGCGGCCACGTTTAAATTCAGCAGCCCAAAATTTCACGATGGTAAATGATGGTGCAGAGTCCCCGTACACAGCATCAAACTCGTCTTTGATTTGCGTAGGTGTATTGCCTTTCAAAAACAAATATTTAATGACAGCTCGATACTCGATTTTTTCCATTTTAATAAAAACATTGGGTACATTCAGGAGGTCCCAGCGGCTGAGATCGCTTAGTAAGGAGTCTCTCTGAATGTAGCGCTGCTTGAAAGCTATTCAACAGCGGCTGACTGTTTTGCTCAGCGTAGAAATTTGTCGCTTTCTAAAAAGCGCATCGCGATTTTGACATTAATGACATATCGAAATTGGGTTATGTAGGTTTGTGTTGATCTTAATTATATTCTAAGGAGTTGATTGTTGGGATAAGATTTATCCAATTGATAATTGAAGATAATTATTGTAGTTTTGTACATGAACACAATAGACATATAAAAACCAAAATAAAAATTGGGTTATGTTTTCAAATGTTTTGACTTTTGTTCCGCTATCAGTGAGCCACGCATTCAGGCGAAACGAAGGCGCTTATTAACAGCGGCCACAGCATGCTGAGTGGCTAGATCTAGCCGCTGGGACCTCCTGAATGTACCCAATCACATCGACTCACTCAAATGATTGTCAAACAACAACTGCGCGTCCAAAATGGCTGAAATTTTAGTGGGTACCTTTCAAAGCATGCGCAAACACATTTCCCAACTTTTGTTTACGAATGCTGCCATCCTCATGTTGAGGTCGAAAACTTTTTAGACAACCCTCGTACTTTTGAACAGATCATTTTTGTAAGGGTTATCCTAACGATATTGAACGTGTTCGCTTATATTTTGTTTTCCTTTAGGGTTTATAATTGGTTATTTTGAAGCTAATTAATTTTTTTTGGAGCTAATTAATTTAATGCTTTCTGGTAGTGAATTAAAAACCTTTAGACATCTATAATATTGGGGACATTTTTCCGTGAAATTTAACTGATGATTGCGTAGCTAGTGTTACTAGTTCTTGTTTTATAGTTATGGTGTGTTTGTAAAATGAATAGATCTTTATATTTGTGAAAAACATCAAACAACCAAAAATATACATATCGTAAAGTTATTATTTTTAATTGTTTAAATGCATTTTTACAAGTATTCCTATTTGTTACCCCTTTAATTATCCTTAACATACGTTTTTGAACTACAAATATACTTTGAGCTACACTGTGTTTTCCCCAATACCTAAATAACTCTGTCCAATCAAAATGCTCGTTTATTTCAATACCTAGGAATCTTGGTATCTTTTGAAATGTTAAACTCAAATCCCTTCAATGCAGTACCCTGGTCTATTATTGACTGTTTTGTTCTAAATAGTAGAATGCTCCTTTTGTCTGTTAAGAATTAATTTGTTTTTTGGAGACATTTAAAAAACGATCGGCTGGAAGAAGAAGATGTTTCAACGATTTATTTCCTATTCATAATTTTGTATCGTCCGCATATTGAATTAAATGTTCACTCGGTTTACTGACAACTGAGTGCAAATATTAAAAACAGAATAGGTCCCAGTAGTGTGCTACCCTGTGGTATTCCCTTGTTGTTTTGTAGTATTGTTGATTGACCTATCTTCCACTGTTTTGTAACCCTAACAGATTGTTTTCTATCGTTAATATATGACAACAGCCATTTTTTGAAAGGTGCGAGTAATCGTCCACCCTGTATACAAAAGGGAAAATAATTAATATTTAATAGAATACGGTGATATTTTATCATAGTACGAAACTCTGTTAGGCAAAATACTTTTTTGTCCATAACTCCTGAAGGACTCTGTATAACGTATCAAAACCTTATATAAAAATCTTCAAAAAAATATGAGCAGTCCGAATTCGGTATAATATACAGGGATTCTCATTTAAAAAATCATATGTTTGGTTTGTAACCAAGTTATACAACACTCTGTATAGTTTAAGGTAATTTCAAAATATGGACCCTAAAGACATCTATCATTTTTGTTAATAACATTTTTTGATATCTTCTAAAACAACCCATATACTAAAAAATTAAATATAGAAATACATACAACCAAGTAAAGTTACAATATTTTATTTATACATATTATAACAATACGTCCCACTGTATAAAAAAAGTAATAGTTTATTATATAAAATAAATTTATCTTTTTTAGACACATCCACAGCTAAAGCAGTACTTAAACATAATAAAAGACAGTCCAGTGTATCCAGTTATTACAGATAGTAATGGTGTTGTTTTGTCCTTACCACCAATTATTAATGGAAATCATTCTAAAATTACAGTTAATACAAAAAATGTATTTATTGAATGTACAGCCACTGATTTAACAAAGGTAAGATATTTTTATCCCGAGTTTAACTGTAAATTCTTTTTCTGTCTACCTTATCGGAAAACCAATCATATGAACACCAAAAATAGAGCGGAAAGTATTGGTTATCAACCCAAGGGCAAAAAATTCATAACGAGACGATTCTTTTATTCTAGCACTGAAAAAGTGTGCAAAGTATGTAAATTTTTTTAAATTTCATCGTTGATAAATGTATGAAATAGTATTATTTCATAAAAAAGTTATTTAAAAATTAAAATAATTATTTTTATTTGGTTAGGAAAGCACTATTTAAATTAAAAACTTAATTTTATTTAAATGAAATGAAACAACTTGTTATGAATATAAACAGGATCCAGAATAAAAGACTTTATTCAACTAAAAACATTACTTTCATAATGACAGTGATTAATGATGTAAATAAATAAATAAATAAATAGGAAACTACTGAAATTTATACATGTCACAACTTTTTTTTTATATCCTTAATATACAATGTTACAATGGACTAGTTTAGTGATTTTTTTTTGCATCTTATAAAATAGGTTTTTAGTGGTTCAACTGTACAAATAAAATTTTTATAAAATTTTTGAAATTTAAATTTAATGGTTACATACGTCATAAGTGGTAAGTGACGTGATTCAATAAGATTGGTAGAAAATTTGCGATGTTGTCGATATGCTTTAATATTAACCGAGAAACTTATCTCTCTCTCTTATTTGTTGTCATTAAAAAGAGATAAACATATCGATATTTTTGTTCTCTGATTGACACTTTATCAAATAAGGAGTAAAACACTAAACAAAATATTCTGTCATTTTCGTTAGTTTAATTTGTTGTTTGGTTGTGTTTCTATTCTGTTCTATTCTATCACCGTCAAGAATAGGGATCTTGTTTGATTATTACAGATAAACACGATTTTCTCTCCTGTCATATATCTTGTCAACTGATACAATCAGTTATTCACAGAACACGGTGTTTTGTGCCGCCAGTTCTTTGAGAATACTTGAAACGAACGTAGCTAAAATGTGACAATGTTGACTTTTAAACACACTTCATTATTGGTTATTAGTTGGCGCTACGTTTAAAACTTACTAATTATTTATTGCTAAATTTTAGGAAATGAGAAAAATTACTTGCAAAATGAATACCAATATAAGAAAGTAGGTATCTTATCCCAAATATATACTGCTATCATTTTGATTAATATGATCCTACTAAACTAGTCCATTGTTTTGATTTGCAGCCCAATGAATAAAGATTATGTTTCAATTAGTTAATTTTAAGCACTCGAATTCCGAAGCAAAAATTATATCTACCTTTTTCATACTATTCATCAGACGAATTACGAAAATATTACATATTTTTAATTAATAAATTTTATTTAATTAATTAGTTTATTAAATATGAACTAAAATTAAAATCATAACCATAACATATCTATTCCAATGTATTTTTACCATAAAATTTAATTTTAGGCTAAAATAGTATTAGAAACCATAATTTGTATGTTTTCTAAATACTGCGCTGACTCATATACTGGAGAATGCTGCGAAATTGTAAATCCTGATGGAACTATTGAAGTATTTCCAAGTCTAGATTATAGACCTGATATGTTCTCAGTTAAAAAATGTAACAAAAAAATCGGAATACAGTAAGTAAAAACTAATAGTTATATGTTGGAAGCACCCTCAAAGTTCGAACAGAGATGCACCGAGATATTTCAAATGCTGACGTAGATTACAAGTTTTTATTCAAAATACATTTTCCCATTCACCTACAACCATATTTAAAATATAAAATTTTAATTTTTACTGCTTCTCGATTTTTTTTCTTGGAATTGTTAATATTTTTTTTAATGTCTCTCCTTGATGCCCCCTAGATAATCTTATCTAATTTAATTTTCCAAAATTTCAATTATTTTTATTAAATAATTTCTGAGATATTCCGGATCGAAAAATATGACCGGTGCTGTAATCCCCTTAAATGTACTAATTTGCTAAAACTAAAAATATAGATTTAATGTTATAAAATGCTTTCAGAGAATCCCCTGAAAATATTGTTAAACTGTTATCTAGAATGGGTATTATATCTCAAATTGAAAGTAATCAAGATTCAATTTCTGTTGCAATACCACCTACAAGACAAGATATACTACATCCATGTGACCTCTATGAAGATATTGCAATTGCATACGGTTACAACAATATTAAAAGAACTTTTCCAAAGACAAACACTGTGGGTCAACAGTTCCCTCTCAACAAGTTAACTGATTTATTAAGGCATCCTATTGCTGCAGCTGGATTTACAGAAGCTTTAACATTTACTTTGGTAATTTTGTGTATATTTCTCTTTGTAAATGATAATGATTTGATAGTATACTAAGATAAATTAAAAAGTTAAAACATTTTGGTGAAAAGTCTGATGAATACTGCTTGCTTCCAGTTCAAACCAAAATTCAAGATGAAAAATATTCATAATTACTTATCAGGACTAAACACTTTTGGTAAAATAATCAACTTTCATTTTTTCTTATAATAATGTTTTAGTGTTCAAAAGACGATATCAGTACAAAATTGGGCATCGATTCGATCAAAAAAGTTCCAGCAGTATTTATCTCCAACCCAAAGACATTAGAATTTCAAGTTTGTCGTACAACTCTATTACCCGGCATATTAAAAACTATTGCTGCTAATAAAAAAATGCCGTTGCCAATGAAAATATTTGAAATTGCCGATGTCGTACTTAAAGATCCACAAGCAGGTAATATAATTTATTAATAACTGTAGAAGCTCTTTTAACATTTTTTTAATAATCATAATTTCTCTTTTTCATTTTGTATCAGGATCTGTAGAGGTCCATTGTTCTTAAGTCAATACCTGAGTTGGTGTCCCGTCAAAATAGCCCATGACAAATAGCTCACGACAAAATAGCCCGTGACAAGGCTTATCCAAGGCCTTTTATAGTGTTGACCATAAAATGCTAATTAAAAAACTGGAGAAATATGGAATTAGAGGAGTTGTACAACAGCTAATAAAATCATATTTGAGCAGCAGGTTTCAAAGGATTATTTACAAGAATGAAAAAGGAGCCAAAATTGTTTCAGATGCCATGATGGTCGAAAGGGGCGTTCCACAGGGGTCCATTCTGGGTCCTCTTTTGTATATCCTTTATACAAATGAGCTACCAGAAATAATAAAGGATCAAATGGTGATGTACGCTGATGACACAATGCTCATAATAATCGAAAAAGAGGAAAAAAATATCGAGAGCCATCTTGCAGAGTCTCTTATTGAATTGCAGCAGTGGTTTGGCACAAATAATCTACAAATGCATTTTGAAAAGACACAAATAATAAAATTCTCTGGTAGACAAACTGATACTTCAACATACAGCATCTCTAACACCGATATAACTTTCCTGGGAGTAACCATAGATCAAAGATTGGATTGGAAAAGTCATATACAGAAGCTGACAAGTGGACTGTCAATGCAGTGAGACTGTTGAAAAGTGTACCATGTACACATACTCTCCAGAGTTAGATACGATATTATTTTTTGGGGGAACTCAGTCAATGCAGGGAGATTGCAGATAATGCAGAAGAGATATCTAAGATCCATCTTTGGGCTCAAGCCAAGGGAAAGTTGCAGACCACTATATGTAACCAACAAGTTATTAACAGTAACAAACTTGTATATTTTTGAATCAATTAAGTTTGTTTATAAGAATAGGTCACTTTTTGATGATAGAAATAAAACTCATAACTATCAAACTAGGAAAAAACATACTCTATTATTAGACAGAACGAAGTACACTTGTATACAGAAAAATGTTCATAATAGTCTTATTAAAATTTGGATTCAAGTTCCGGTAGAGATGCAGGGACTTCCTGAAATGACTTTTGTGAAAAAAATTAAGAATTTCCTGACAGAAAATCCATTTCATTCTATTGATGAGTTTTTAGGCACAAACGCCTCATTTTAACATCCTTTATATATTGACATGTATGAATTCTTTTGTAATGCATTGTTAGTGGTTTTTTTATGTTTTTCTAAGTGTCTGGTTCTTTGTTATAATTGTTTTTTATTTTGATGCATCGATTAATTAATTAATATTATTAATATTCATTGATTTTATTTAAACTTAACATTTTTGTCTAATTGTGTGACACGTTCTATACTTCTATGAGGTTATACTGTAATTTTACGAGAACAAATAAATTTTATTATTATTATTATGAGGCGGAGTAGCATGATTTTTCTTGACGCTTCAAGAAAAGTCATGCTTCTTTTCCGAATAAAGTATACTATTTTTTCTTCAAACGTAGCAAGTTTCAACCATAAATACGCTATTTTTACTCGAAATTAACTGTGACAACTATCAGAGTTGTCTAGATGTTAGAAATTAAAATAATTAAGGCCGGGCATTGGCAGTGTATTTAATATAGGCAAACGCGACGCCCCTCCAAAGAGATTTTAGCAAAAACTACAAGGCAATGAAAATTGAAAAAAATCAGTAGTATACTAGATATATAAAGTTATTCAATAAAGAATTTTGAAGCTTGAGAGTACAAGGAATCATCCAGAAAAAATTCCCGAAATATGTCTATTTTTACATTTCATAAAATGTAAAATATCTCACTTAAACGTGATATGATTTTAAAAATATTTCTTCTTTGAATAGATGATATATCTACTCATAAGTCAGTGTTTTTAAAAATTACAATAAATTCGTTTTTTTTCCTTAAAGCTCTTTGAAAGTAATTTTTAAGAAATCAGAAATGGTGCCATTTTTTTACAAATTTGGGCAACTCTTTTATCACATATAAAAAGGAATCTTAAAAAATTATTTCCAAATTAGTGTGAGCATTGTCTAATTGAGCGCGTTGTGATAAAACATCTATTAAATCTCATTTATCAGGTCCGCATTAGGAATTTAGCAAATCTTTATTTAATTTAATATACTATAATATTAATACTAATATACAGCGTGTCCACGGATGGGGTATCCTATAGGTGAAAAATGTTTAAATACCTATTAGTTTTAGTGAAAAATGTCATTCTTGATAAAAAGTTTTGCTTGTTCTGAAACCCCATAAAATAAAACAAAATTCAAGTTTATCAAAATCCGTCTGATTTTATAGCCAGTTTTATTTATGAAAACCGTATGAATTTTTGCACTAAGTTCGAAAATAATGTATTAATCTAGTGAATGACGTTTACGTGTCCCAAGTAACTGTTAACTTTTATATTATTTATAGTTAAGATTATTTTGATTAAAAAAGTGAAAGTTTTCATTTATTTTAACATTTGGTAAACATGTTGCAAACCTTGTAATGTTTTTCCCTCCGCCGTAAAGAAATGGGAAAAAAAAACTTCCGCCGGCGGAGACATCAAACTTTGACAGGATCAAGTTAGATAAGTAATGTCATCATTATTTGACGTTTAAAGAAAAATACATTTAGTGGAAACATTTCTCTATGCTTTGGATTTTAATTTCAACATAATCAACTGAATGAATTGATAAAGTTTTTCAATGTCAGTTACTTAGTCGATTTACCCCTCATTTCAACTATTTATATTAATTGCAGAGGTTGGTGCTAGAAATGAAAGAAGAATTTGTGCTGTACATTGTAACAGAAATGCTGGCTTCGAGGTTGTCCATGGACTCTTAGATAAAATAATGTTACTTTTGGAAGTACCTTATTCTAGAAAAAAAAATTCTGTTGGTTATTATCTGCAAGCTACTAAAGGTAATATATAATGTTTTTGAATACAATAAATAGGGGTGGTATGTGCCCATGGTAATTTAATTGAATTTTTTTGCATGTGGGTAACATATTAGTACTTTGATTGTTTTTGATAATTTGATTGTTTAAAAATGTTTAAAAATGCATTTAAAGCGAACAGGGTTAAATCAACATTATCTAACTTTATAGCATATAAAAGACAATGATGGTGTGAAAGTAATAAAATTCTTCCAGACTCAAAATTTGGTTCTCGCAAGAAAATAGGCACACTGGAATGCGTTTCACACTTAACAACTGATATTCAATTGTCCTTTTCAAGAAATGATTACCTGGCAGCTCTATTTGTAGATATTTCTGGAGCATATGATAGTGTTGTACTTAGCCTCCTTTTTTAAACTTCTTAAAATTGGTATTCCATCAAAATGCGTAGAAGTACTAGTCAATGAAATTTATGGTACTAACCCTTACTGTGTGAAAGTTTATCTTATTCAGAACAATAAACAACTAAAAGGTTGAATTAACTTCCACTATTTATTCTATAAATACTTTAAATGCAATGACAGCCGTTTCGCTATCGAAATAGCATCGTCAGATTGACATATTGAAGTTACATTATGTCAATCTGACGATGCTATTTCGATAGCGAAACGGCTGTCATTGCATTTAAAGTATTTATAGAATAAATAGTGGAAGTTAATTCAACCTTTTAGTTTTTTATTGTTCTGAAGTACTAGTCAATTTGTTTGTAAATAGAAAAGTTGTTATTCGTTGTAACAACAGAATTCTTGGTCCTAGAACTGTGAATCGAGGTTTACCACAAGGATCGGTGTTAAGCCCCCTTTTGTTTAACTTATACACACTAGACCTACACCCTGCCATAAGGGATTGTAACCTATTACAGGATGTAGATGATTTCTGTTTTTATATTTCAAGACGTTCATATCAAGGGTGTATCGATTCCCTGGATACCATTATGATTTTTATAAAGACCCATTTCTATCAACAAGGATTTGAACTGACAGCCAACAAATCTGCAGTCATATTTTTTACCAGATATAGATAGAGTGCAACTTTCCGATTTTATAATACCGGTTCAAAATAATTATAAATATTTGGGTATGACATTGGATTCGAAACTAACCTGGAATGAACACCTAACCTAACCTAACCTTTATTGTAAATAATCATAAATTTGTCTGTATAACGGACCAAGCATTGCGTAATTTGAGCGTATTTCCTAGTTTGGTTGGTTTCTAGCAATTTATTGCTGTTTTTAAGAATTAAATGATATTTAAAATCTTGTCCTTATATATATTTTTATTTTAGATCCAACTTACTTCCCAGGAATGTGTGCAAATATAATATGTCATGGAGATCCCATTGGAAAAATTGGTGTTTTACATCCAAATGTTTTGGAGAAATTTGAACTTTCAAATCCATGTTCTGCTTTGGAGTTAAATATTCAAACATTTGTTTAAATTTTTCAATTTTATTATTAAATTGTTTTATTTGGTATGACAATTATTGTTTTACAAAAACCTTTTAATTTTTCTAGGATAAGAGGCATGTTTAATAATATGTACTAAAACAACTATTTAAAATCTCATTTACCAACTTTTATCACCAAAATTTTAGCTCAAATAAGAACCAGCAACAAAAAATTTTTAAAATTTACGTACAAGGGAATAAATTATTTTATAGCATGTGAAGAAGTATGCTCTATTTGTAATCTGCGCCTAGCAGAGTCATTAGAGCATATAATTTTCCAATGCCCGATTTACAATCCATTAAGATCAACGTTTTTAGTTAATAATCAAATAAATAACCTGTCTGATGTGCTTAATACTGGTACCTCAAAACTGCAAAGTCAATTGGCATATTTCATAATAAATGCAATGAAATTAATATCGTTCAACTAGTACCAAAAATCGAAAGACGATACTGGTTTGAAGACTATCAGTGCCCAAGGAAATATATAACAACCATCAGTCGTATGAAGTTTGGTCATGCTAGTTATCCTGCACACTTACACAAAATCAATATATTAGACAGCAATCTTTGTATCACTTGCAATGTCACGTCCGACTTAGACCACATATTTTTCAATTGCATTTTATACAAAAACCAATCAGACAAATTGATACAAAAACTATTAAACTTAACAAGTTGAAACACCTTTCAATATTATGTATTTGCTATCTACTAAAAAAAAAATATATTCGACTGCCTTATGAGTTTTGTTTTTGAGACAAATATTAAATTGTAGTAACGGAAAAATGTTGCATCCCTAAATGTCTATCCTACTGTATTATATTATATCTTACTTTCCATGGTCTACCTTGTATTTGTTGTTTAAAAAAAAATGCTCTGACAGACCCCTGGGCGAGAAGGGAGTGACCCTTGTGACCTAATCCTTTGTTGTAGATTTTTTTTTGATAGATTGTAGTTTTGTTAGATTTTTAGGTAGGAAAAATAGGTTATTTATATAGGTTAACATTTTACCACATAACGTCTGGCTGCATGGGCTATGCCTTAAAGCAAAAAAAAAGATCGTTCATAATGAATGAATAAGTAACTACTTTTCTTTACACTATAATTTTCTACAACATACCTAAACTAGTTATATAATATACTCAAAATGTATTTCTTATGTACATTAAACTATTGATTGATTGATTGTATGCCTCTCCCTACTAGCGGATTATCTCTCCGTACTAGCGGTTATCTCTCCGTACTAGCGGTTATCTCTCCATACTAGGGGGCTGTATCTTCTGTGATACAACCAGAGAAATGGATTGTCTGAATTCTGCAGACAACTTGCCACTAAGGGTTTTGGCTGACGAAAGGGAGGAAACGAAGTGTTTGCCTTAATTTATAACAGTATTGACAAAGGTTTCCGGTTGCGTTCGTTGGTAAAGGGGTCGGTTTGTAAAGGCTCTGTTTTGTAAGAATTCTGTTTCGGGTGTGTTCTTATTTTAAAGGTAGGTTTGTTCGTGGTCTAATATACATACACGGTGAGTCGGGGTTGATTCTGATGGAGTTATCCTTTGATTCCAATTTTCTCCTTTCTTCCTCACGTTGTTCAGTTCTCTCCTCTCGCTTCTGCAGAGAGCATGGCGATAGACATGTTACAAAGAAATTCATTCGAACATTTGGTCCAAAGTGGGCAAACGCGGTACCCAACGCGCGGACAGCTTTCTCATGCCTAAATCTTGATTCAATATGTGACAAACACGTTCTTTGGATATGTTTATAGCCTCTGCTATCTCTCTAATTTTATTTCGACGGTTGTCTAACACCATTTGGTGAACTTGAGCGATATTATCGTCAGTGGTTGCAGTTTTTGGACGTCTCGAACGTTCATCGTCACCCAAGTTGGTACGGCCACGTTTAAATTCAGCAGCCTAAAATTTCACGGTGGTAAATGATGATGCAGAGTCCCTGTACACAGCGTCCAACAGGTCTTTGATTTGCGTAGGCGTATTGCCTTTCAAAAACAAATATTTAATGACAGCTCGATACTCGATTTTTTCCATTTTCATAAAAACACTCACATCGACTCACTCAAATGATTGTCAAACAACAACTGAGCGTCCAAAATGGCTGAAATTTTAGTGGGTACCTTGCAAAGCATGCGCAAACACATTCCCCAACTTTTGTTATTTTTCCTTTTTTTTGTAAAAATGGACCCCAGTAAATCTTAAAAAAAGCAAGACTTGCCAAGGGTCTTGTTGCAAGACCAAGACCAAGATTGCTTATTTGACTGCAAGACCAAGACTAACCCGGTCTTGGTCTTGGTCTTGCATTTGCTCATTACTAAATTTTACCAATATCTTCCACATGAATCGCAATGGACTAGTTTAGTGATTTTTTTTATATTTGTATCTTATAAAATAGGTTTTTAGTGGTTCAACTGTACAAATGAAATTTTTATAAAATTAATCCTCTAGCCATAATCGGCTTTTGAAATTTAAATTTAATGGTTACATACGTCATAAATGGTAAGTGACGTATTTCAATAAGATTGGTAGAAAATTTGCGATGTTGTCGATATGCTTTAATATTAACCAAGAAACTTATCTCTCTCTCTTATTTGTTGTCATTAAAAAGAGATAAATATATCGATATTTTTGTTCTCTGATTGACACTTTATCAAATAAGGAGTAAAACACTAAACAAAATATTCTGTCATTTTCGTTAGTTTAATTTGTTGTTTGGTTGTGTTTGGTTTATGAAAGAAATTACTTCTATACTATTTTTGGTTCGAAAATAAAAATCCCTAACACCTTCTCTTGGTGTTATAGCGGTTTCTTCAAAAATAACCAATAGAAGTACTTGTTCTCTCGGGGAGCAACCCTCCTATCGGTACAGTGAGAGAACGAATTTCAAGAATACGGTTTTGGCATTTTCGATAGAACCACGCCCACTTTCTATTGGCTGTTCTATTCTATCACCGTCAAAAATAGGGGTCTTGTTTGTTTATTACAGATAAACACGATTTTCTTTCCTTTCATATATCTTGTCAACTGGTACAATCAGTTAGTCACAGAACACGATGTTTTGTGCCGCCAGTTCTTTGAGAATACTTGAAACGAACGTACCTAAAATGTGACAACGTTGACTTTTAAACACACTTCATTATTGGTTATTAGTTGGCGCTACATTTAAAACTTACTAATTATTTATTGCTAAATTTTACGAAATGAGAAAAATTAAGTGCAAAATGAATACCAATATAAGTAAGTAGGTATCCTATCCTAAATATATATTGCTATCATTTTGATTAATATGATCCTACTAAACTAGTCCATTATGGGACGATTCAACAAGACATTGACTCCAATGGATGTAACGCTCAAAGAACGATATCAACTGAAAAAAACTGGCTGTTTTCTCGAGGTAAGTAATAAATATTTCTAAATTAAGATTAAAGCTTTTTATTTTATATCTCATTATAATCTGTTATGAGAATCCGTGTCCTTCAAATGTCTCTACATAATCAGCCAAAGCGGAAATACCAGATTAATCTTTCAGGTATCCACCATGTGGTTATTGGGGTAATGGGATGTGTGATCTTGCAGGTCTCAATCTTGTGTTTGGGATATTTGGAAGTGTATCAGATCAAGCATGAGAGATGAGAGCTGGGGGAGCCTGCAACCGAGTCATTATATGAAGTTAATGGTGAAGATGGTCGGCTTGGTATGTTCATAACTTCCTCTTCTGCTTTGGACACAGCCTGGAAAAGTTGGCCCCTTACCCTATGCTGGTATTGTGGGGGCAATCGTTTTGTTAATTGATACATTAAAATGAAAAAATTAAATAGAGGATCGTCTGTAGGATTATCCTTTGATTCCAATTTTCTCCTTTCTTCCTCACGTTGTTCAGTTCTCTCCTCTCGCTTCAGCAGAGACCTCTTCAGCAAACTATGAACATCGTCCTGCTTTCTAATTTTTTGCTGTTTGCTGTTGACTACTGGAGTTTGCACTAATGTACCCGTCGTTTGTGTGCCGGATTTCTCAATTTTTACCCTATTAACATCTGAATTGTTGGATTGTTCGAGATTCGCAAAGGGATCATTCTCTCCTTCTATATTTTCGGAGTTCAAAATTTCATTGCTTACGGGAAGGGCCGATAAATATTGAAAATCGTCATCGCTATCGTTTACGTTTCCTTCACGGGATCCAGCAGACATAAAACTTTCCAGAAACATCATTTGCTTCTGAAACCGCCAAGGTCTAATGTTTTCAGGAGTAGCACCACTTTTAATAGATTTCATTTGTCGCCGTCGTGCGTCTCGATAGGAATTTCTCAACTTAAGCCACATCGTTTTCGCTTCTTCGCCTGAAACAAATATAATGGATCCACATCTATTATACTACATACAACAACTATAACACATTCTATATTATACAAACTAGTTTATTTTAAAGATATTGAAAATACCATATTATGACGATTAATGTGAAGGAAGAAGACCATACCAAATCCACACGTTTAATAAACTGGCGGTCTGAATATATAACGTCAATAAGAAAATACCGGTGTGAAAATCGGCCAATACTCTACCTCGACGAGACGTGGTTTGACACGCATAACACCCCTTCCAAAGGATGGTCTGATTCCTCTGATAAGTGTAAAACAAAAGCACCATCAAATAAAGGGAAGAGAATCAATATATTACACGCAGGATCAGAAAATGGTTGGATCCCAAACGCTATGAGGCTTTCTGCCAAAAATATTAAGGACTCTTGTGTTGATTATCACGAAGATACGACAGTAGCGTTATAGTAATGGACAACGCAAGCTATCATAGTCGACAATTGCAAAAAATTCCTGGCTCAAAGAATACGAAATTGGAGATTCAAAACTTCATGGCTGCAAATGACATATATTTTGAGGAAATTTATCCAAAAAAGAACTTTTACAAGTGCTGCAGTCATTTTCTTTAAAAAAAACTTATGTTTGTGATACAATTGCAGAAGAATTGGGACATACAGTGTTACGACTACCTCCCTACTACTTCGTGTTCAATCCCATAGAGCTTATGTGGCACCAACTTAAATCGAGTGTGCGCAGAAAAAATACTTCTCCGACTTTAAGTGGTAGTGTGGTAGAATTAATTAAGAACTGTATGTGAATGACATTCCTAACGAGAGTTGGAAAAGTTCTGTTAGTCATGTTATAACCCAGACAACAATTTTACATTCTTTGCACATAATAAGAACATTCTTTTTGGAACAAGGATGTTCTATTAACATGCGTAAATACCGTTCAGTACATGATCAGAATGTGATAATCACCTCAAAAGGCCGTACCAAATTACTTGATATGTATATGCAAAGCACGTTCTGAAGCATGTAAAGATCAAATTCTCAGCATTAGATGGTAATATTCTATTTTAGTCCAAACAAGAACGTTCTTAGAATATGTCCTGATACTCAGTGCATGATAAGGATATTATATTCAGGTGATAAAAATGTTCTGGTAGTACGTAAATAGCATATTCTCAGTATTACCATATATTTTTACTGTACACAGTTTAGATTATTACTACTGCACGAACATACACTTTTTTACTGTCTATCGCGAGTTTCGATAACCAAGTTATATTCTGCAAATATCAAAAGTAATCTTGTAACTTGCTGATCCAAACAAAAGGAATGAACATCACACATTATATTCACGTCCCCAAAAGAATATTCCTTTCATCTTTTGTACAACATATTCTTATTATATCATCATATCACTTTCAGTGCAATGATTGTTGGGTATTTATGATACGATGATACGAACATGTTAAGAATGTACCATAAAGAACATACAAATTTACAAGAAAAGGAACATGAAATGGAGTTGTTTAGCATATAACTTTCAGAATGTTCGCAAACGTAATTCATGGGCATATTCTTAGAATTATTGTTATGTGGGAAATATTGGAAACTCTTACCTTTCTGTAAAATCAATAGCGATAGCGACACTGAACTAAATATAGAATAGAATTGTAACATTTAAATAATTTACTTGTATATTTCCTATATTATGCAAAATTCAAATTTATTAAGTTCGACCCTGCAGCACATTTGCATCTTTTACCTGATGATTTTCTACACAATGAGATTAAATCGAGTATATAGTTTATTGCAGTTAATAAGCCAATACCATTTACTGTGAAAAATACTATAAATGATATGAGCTGTTAGACAAATTTAAAAAAAATTGATACGGCCTATCAGAATATATGTACTTAATCATTATTTGGCAAGAGAATTTTTTAAGGTATGCTGCTGAGACTCCAAAGAGCAAAGTTTGTTAGATGACTCATCTTTATATATTTATTCGAGCTTATAAAAACTCCCATAAAAACATTTATGGAAATGTAAATATAATCCATAATCGCGAACATGGAAAGTATTTTTCAAAACTATAGCGTAAAAGGAAATATTGGCGGCAACTTTGTACAACAATGTAAAGAAATATTGTTTACAATATTGCCGACTTATTTTAAATTTATATATAAAATTTCCAATATTATACACTTAAAAATATTAATAGAAATTTCAAAAAAGATATTACAATTTGTTGTGCTATTATATAGTTTTTTATAATTTACACATAAACATTTTTTTAACATCTTTAAATTATATTAATTATTAATCCTTCCCTGTCCAAAAAGTAGAACTGTTAGTACGGACCTCGTATCTAACCCCCATTGGCCGTGTCAAGTTTAAAAACAATTATTGCGCACAGCAGATGCACGCAGCACCAGCACGCATTATCATGAGTGCAGTATGCATGTGCATAATAACATGCACATGCACTCATCCAATATAAACTTTTTTCTATACACTTAAAACTATAATGAATGTATTTTAACCCTACCTACCTTCTATTAAATTTAGATCATTCGCAATATCCTGCCAAATCCGGTTTTTAAACTTTGTTTTCATATAGTTGGCATGTTTTGTGTCGTAAAGCTCTGGGTTTTTTCTTACTGCCTCTATTAACTTCTCTTCTGCCATACTTTTGGTAAAAAATAGTTAAAATCTATAAAACACAGAGAAGGGCGATACACAAGTGGCACGTGAGATGCGAGAATCTGTGTCTCAACCACAAGCTCGCACGTGTGAAGTGACGCGTCTAGTCACGTCACGTCACTTTTGCCATGTGTATCGTGCGCTGCGTCACCTTACACGTGCTATACGTGTCTCAATTTACGTCTTGCTTTATATGTGAAACATTTTTAAAACCGAAGTAGCTGTTGAAACAGATAGGTTTTAGTTATAGTACTTTTTAATAACTACTCAGCATAAATGAGCAATAATGTATTGTGTCAAATCTTTGTAACAATAAATAATTAAGAATAATAAAAAAAATCTTCTTAATAAGATGGACTTCCAAAAAGTAAGGGTTGGTACAATAAATAATATACCTAACCAACATTTTTAAACTAAACAAAAATATTTAGTATTCGTGGAAAAAGTATAGTATTCTATTCGCGTGTAATGGCTACTATTAACGTCGTGAATAATAGCCATAATTACACGCCCATTGAATAATATACTATTAAATTAAATAGGTAAGCTATTCAAGATTTCAAACATTATATTTTTAATATTTAAGAGCATAATGACGTCATATACTTTGCTGCAACCATCATTAAAATAAAATGAACTCGAACGTAAGAAATTCACTAAACAACAATTATAATCCCTAAATCTGAGCGCTGTTTATAAATGATTTAGTTTTGAAGCAATTTATAAATTAATATAAATAAAAATATGGCTAAATTATTTCATAATAAACTAAACTACAGTATAAAACTTTGAATATATTTATTTATAAAATCTGTTAATTTACAAAAATAAAATTTCTTCAAAATCATCCAATGGAAATGTGAATGAACTTTTTATGAAACCAACTGTCCGACAGAGCGACCGTCAACATCATCAAAATTTGACCACGGGACGATTCGTGTAGGGTGGGTTACGTTAGAAGTTTAAAATTGACTAACATTCAGTAAAAGTTATTAACGTGCCTAAGTTTTTTAATGATGTTTCCAAGATGTGGTTGTTGTGTTTAAAGGATTGCCATGAAAACTATTCGTTATGGAGTGCAGCGGACGTTGAAATACGGCAACGAATCGAAGAACTGTCAGCAGGTGGATTGTGGATTAAAGAAATATTTTGAGAGAGAAATTTAAACATGAATCCTATTACAAAATGGATATTAGATTTTCATAAAACGTTATGAAATGCACATATCATCTGAGATACAGCATCCCTCAACAACCATCTTGACAAAATGTACCAAAATGTCAGAAGAGGGACACAAATTTGGAATGAATGGAAATGTTGACAGAAATATTAAAGAGGAGTGCCATAAAACTAATTATGGGCAAGGAGGACGGCTTAAATTCTTTAAAGGTCGGTATTGTTTAACTACACATGCAAAATTTCAATTAAAAGTTTATGGATCTTTATTTTTTAAACATACGTTTTTTAATAAAAGAGAAGTTAAAATGTTTTCAATTTGTTCAGTGAAAGTTTTTAAATGTCTTACATGATCTAGTATTTATCACAACTGTGTTATTTATTAGTTACAGTAGTGTTAATATTCTTTGGTATATATTTTAAATACTCCTAAATGTCAATATAGGTACATGCTTAATTTTATATGAAATAACAATTAAAATTTATTTTAAATACCTAATTATTATATTCTTTGTACATTATTTTTTAAATATATA
Source organism: Ophraella communa (assembly GCA_035357415.1). NCBI lineage: Eukaryota > Metazoa > Arthropoda > Insecta > Coleoptera > Chrysomelidae > Ophraella > Ophraella communa. Next base: position 4,443,337 of record CM068994.1, read on the forward strand.
ATAAAGTACAGATTATATAAAATAAATTTTTTCATGTTTAGTCAATAATATTTATAAAACTACTTATTTTTTAAAGAACCTAGGTATTATTTGATATTCTGTAAAGGATTGGTACTTATATTTTGTTTGTATTAGTTGTAATTAAAGGACCTTTGTACTTAAGTATCTACTACTTAAATATATTATTCCTACTAAATTAAAATTTAAATAGTAGAACTACAGTACTTTGTTTCTTATATATTTGTATTTAATGAGATTTTTAGTTTCGTGTAAGCACCAAAATAGAAAATAAAAGAATAGGTATATGACAAAACTTAAAAGTATAATATTCACAACAAACATCAAATGGAAGCAAATACATTTCTGCTAAATGTTACATAAAGATAATATTATGGAACATAGTAAAGAAAGTTATGATGTTTATTGATTGGTAGAACAAAAGACAAGCAACTAAACTAACTAATAGAAAATAAAAGGATAAATGAATATATAAATCTAATTTTAATTAATTATATATAGAAAACAAAAGTCATATGGTTTTTAATATCCTATCAGGATTAATTTGATAATTTTACTTGGTTGAAATTAGACTGAAAGACACTTCTTAGCCTGCCATATCAAGTCTCCTTTACTTTGGCATTTAACATGGCAAAATTATTCCTATCTTTATCTAGTTTAAATAGCTGTCCTGCTAAAGATGCCATAATAAACTTTGTTTCCTTATTTCTCTGTCCAAACTTAACTATATTGAATAAAAAATTGGTATTTTTCTGTTCAAAAACACTTTTTGGTACTATGCATTAAAAGTCCATCAACAAAACTTTTAATATGCTACTATTGTCCTGTTAACTAGAGGATTTCTTCTGGTCATTGTGAACAGAAGGCTTTTTCAGGTATCTTTGGATTATGACTCTCAATTAATTGATAATGTTTCATGAATGTAAAACATGGTAAATACAATTTTTTAGATTGGTAGGGATCAGCAACAAAATGTAAATCCACTCAGTAAGAGTTAATTAATTTAAACAAAACTTATGCAGAATGTGTTTAGTTACATAAAAAATTATTGAATTTTTAATCTAGCCCTGGTGGGCAAGAAGGACATGTATGTACAGTAATAAGTCTGAGGTAGAAAAAGGTGTGTAGCAGAGTCCTTACTATAATTAATTAATTAATCCTTACTATAATTAATTTCTAATCAATTATCTGTTCCTTAAAGTCACCCAGATTCATGATGTTGCCCCTTCTTCACACCACCTGGACCAACAATGCAGTCCCTTTTGAGGTTGCTTAACTGATTTGTTCTGTAAATGGTGCCTAAGCATAATTGCTTATTTTGTAGAAATAAATGCCTTAATTATCCTGAAATTTTGCTGCAAACTGAAGAAATTGAAAATATAAAAATAGTACTTTTTGACAAAAAAAATTTAAAAAAACCATACATCTATTAAAATTTTTTATTTACTACTACTAGACTGATATTCAAAATTTTTTCTACAATAAGACAAATCATTCTATGTAGGTATTTGGATTTTTTAGAAAATCAGTGGATAATAAAAGTAAATAATCAAAAAATATTAACAATTATAATTTTCTTAAGAAACGTATAAACTAATCTTTTGCATCAATTTTTAGATGGAAAATTTATTCTTGAACTGGAAAGAGCCAGAGAGGGTGAAAGGGTTTCTTGGGTATCAGTTCCCAGAAAAACGTTTTGGCCACCACAAGGTACTGCCTCATCCACTCCAGCATATCGTCAAGAAAGTAGTACATCCCTTAGTGGTGAGTTAAAATTTTGATTTAAAATATTGAAAATTTGGTAGGTTGTATGGGATATTTTGGCGAAATATAAATTCAGAGGTTTTTATAGTAGGGATAATCCAATTTTATTTTTTTATTTATTTATTTAATCAACAGGGAATAACCCCATACAATAAAAATTTACTTTAAAATAAATAATAAGAAAATGCTTCTACATTTTTCATGTATTTTACAAAAATTAACCATATTTATGATGTAAAGATCTTGGTGGAACATATAATTTTAATTTGATTAATAGTTCATGCACATTTATATAATATAATAATACCAGCTCCATGGTTGATTCAAAGGTAGCTAATGTGAAGAGATTGTAAAGATGATTCAAGTCATGATCAAAGTAACAAAATGTTCAGTTTTAAATGGAGCAAATCTTGAGAATTTTTTATTCAGGGATTCAATTTTATTTATTAAATCCAATTTTATGACTTCTCCTAACAATTGAAGAATGCATAACTTTGGAAAACATAAAACAGAAATATAAAAATCTAAAGATACACTACTGAATGTAGAAGAGAATCATTTGTTGCAATGTAGATTTTAAATGCTGCTTAAAAGAAAGTTTGGAATCAAAAATCACTTTGCCATCTTTGATAGGGTCACAAAGGGAAACAGTATTTTCATTTAATGAGTATTTACAGTGAAATAGGAATATTTTTAGAACAGCCAAATCTGATACAATGTCATTTACTAATGTTTATTGTTAATCTGTTTAATTTGCACCATTTTTTATATCCATATCAGTAAACAATAAGATTTCACGATTATTCAAATTCTGTAGTAAAAACAATAAATAATAATAGTTTCAAGTGAAGACCCCATCCTATGCCAGAGAAAACAGAAAAAATGTATTGAATATCAATTGCCTATTTTAACCAATTGTTTCCTATCTGTTAAGTAAGATTCAAGCCATTTTAAAAAACACCATAGATGCCATACACATATAATTTCTTAATCAATAGTTAACTACATCAAAAGATCTAGATAGGTCAGTGTACGGTGATTGATTAGTGTGAGGAAGCTCACTAGATCTGTTATAGTAAAAATTACAAAAAAAAGTTAACAAAAATTGTAAAAACCTTAAAATCCACATTTTAAAATCAAGTACAATCTTACAGGGTGTTCCATAAGATGGTGGCAGGCCAAACTTATGTTTTTTTAAATGGAACAACCTGACTTTTATATTTATAATATTGGCTACACTGTCTTGTCATTTTTATAGAATGTCTAGTTTTATGTTCCAAGGGATATAAGTGTCCTTGTTCTGATGTATATAAAAATGTAATGTAATGTCGTGGTCTTGAAATAAAACCAAATAAAAAGTATTAAATGGTGTTTTTCTCTGCAAATATACAAAGTAAATATAAAAGAAGCTTATATTTAACATGGTAGCAGAGCGTGGTTAAAAAAGGTTAAGTCTAAACTTCCACTTATCATATTCCACACCATCAAAAATTTGTAAATTAAAATCGTCTTTTTTCTCTGCCATCTTCACCTTTTTTAACCACGCTCTGCTACCATGTTAAATATAAGCTTCTTTGAATATTTGCAGAGAAAAACACCATTTAATACTTTTTATTTGGTTTTATTTCAAGACCACGACATTACATTATATTTTTATATGCATCAGAACAAGAAGGACACTTATATTCCTTGGAACATAAAACTAGACATTCTCAAGAACGATAAACATTTACCAGGATTGCTTAATCCCATAAGACGTACGTTCGCCAAAAAATCGATCGCACGTGACGTCACTGCAGTCCTCGGTCGTATTAAAACGATTTTATGAGAATATTTATTATAAATTATAAGTGTTTAATATTAAAAATCCAAATAGTGGTACGTTAGTATTACAGAAACCATAAAAATACTGTCTAATTCCTATTATTTCCATGCATTTATATGGTGAACGTTATAATGAAGGACTGCAGTGACGTCACACAGCTGGCGGACAAATCAGCCCGATTAGGCAATCCTGGTAAATGTTTATCGTTCTTGAGACATTCTATAAAAATGACAAGGCAGTGTAGCCAATGTTATAAATATAAGTCACCATTATTAGGCGTATTTTAACAATTTTATTTTAAATTTGAAATCTGCTTCACTTCCACATTACAACAATGTAAAGTTTTAATATGTTATACCTTTTTAATTATGCAGGGGGTTAAACTTGATATGATTTTCAGGTAATATTGGTTATAACTTTTTAAATACCCGGTATAACATAATAAAACTTTACATTGTTTTGATGTGGAAGTGATGCAGATTTCAAATTTAAGATAAAATACAGGGTTGTTCCATTTAAAAAAAAAACATAAGTTTGGTGTGCCACAATCTTATGAAACACTCTGTAAGATTGTAACTAATTTTAAAATGTGATGTTTAAAGCTGCCTACAATTTTTATAAACAATTTTTTCTTGTAATTTTTACTATAACAGATCTACTGAGCTCTACACATGTTTTCGTTTTAATTTATGTAATTTAGAGTAAATTTTGTGATTTATATTTTTTAAAATCTGTTACAAAATAAATTAAGAACTAAACTTCCACATATTATTTAAATAAATAGCTTTGTAAATGCAATGACAGCTGCTTCGCTAGAATTAGCATCGTCAGATTGACATATTGAAGTTACATACAAACAAAACGTTCAGTTGTTTATTATTCTTAATAAGATGGACTTCCACAGATTAAGGGTTAGTCCAATAAATTTAATGTAAATAAATTCTAATTTTTTTAGAACTTCTTTTCATAAACATTTAAACACTTTTAGTTTTGGCTAAAACGAATGTAACAGAAAACTAACTAAAATAATTTTTATTGATTATTGGTAATTTTAAAAGTTATTTAAACATTTGTGTTTAGGGTAATATTTCATTTTGTGTTTATATTTTATGAAAACACTTTAACAATTACTCATTTTTTTACTATCAAATCTTCTTTAATAATTGAGTTTTTTTTTTAAATTCCTGCTGACCCTTATATTTATTCAACTCTTAAGAGTGTCTATTGTTAAAAGATTTTACAACATGAATACTTTCTTAGGAAAACATTTCCGCTTGTATGAAAGTTTCTTCTTGCTCTAATGGATTTCAACAATGAACAAGTTAGTTACATTAAAATGTTATTAAACATTATTGTTTATTCTGTTTTTAACTTACGCTTCTGAATGATAAATATTAATTTTTCATAGATATATTTGAAAGCACTCAAGTTCGTTGATTAATAATTATCCATTAACGAATTATTTTCTATTATTATCAATTTCAATATATGCGACACATCATACATTGCTCTTATACATTTATAAATGCTCTGATTGAAACATAAATTCGAAAAGTTTTGTATAGACCATCACAAGATATTTCGTCTTGACTTGACTGCTTACAACATGATTTTACAATAATAATCCCTCAGTAGGGGGTAAATAATCAGAAAGATTTACTTGAGTTATGCACTCAGGACGCAGGTAGATTTTGTGCTAATAACGGTTTAGTTGTGTAGGTAAAGTGTGTTCTATTAAAAAATTATTTTTGCAAATTTAATCCTGACCTGCATTCTTTACCCAAACCTGCCAATACCTGAGATAAAAGTACCTAAGAAATTTATTATCAACCATCAGTACCCTTTTATTGTAGGCACTATATTGTTGAACACACTATACCTCTATTTAGAATTCATAGATCCTTACTAATCGGCACCATCTTGTTAATATTTTCAAATTTAGTATTAATTGTTTTGTAACATTTTATTTTAGAAAATTTTCCATCTAATTTTATAGTTTCGTACAATTTAAATTGCATTGACATTTCATAATTTGTTTAGTTTCAGATGACAATAGTTCTATTCAGTCATCACCTTGGCAGAGGGATCATTCATGGAAACAGACCAGTCCTTGCAAAAATATATCAAAAGAACTAAAATTTTATTTCTGGAAACCGAAATGTCATAGAACCAAAAGATGCAGCATTAAGAGAAGAAGGCCTTTGTCAACTGCACCAGAAACTGAGTTTGATAGTGTTAAGAGTGAAAGAACTTACGTGAAAGTTAAAAAAGAAAATGGTAGGCAATCTCTTCTGAACATTGTACAGTATCTCATTGACAAAAGCCTTAGGACAAGGTAAGATTTTTTATAATTATACTAATTGTTTCAATAGTTAAACCAGATCTTTTCTGTTAAGATCACTTCAAAGGCAAACTTTACGAGATCTGTTTATGGAAAAGACTAAATTGTTCTTCAATCGAAAAACGTTCTCACCTCCTCTCGTTCAACTTGTTTTTTTTCATTGGTCAAAACAATTCTGGAAGTCTTCTTCTGTAAGACAGACAGCGCGTTATGAAAAGGTGCGTTGTTTTGGTGCAAGATCCATTACTTGTTCTTCTACAACTTTGGCAGTTCCTTACACATTCTCGCACTGTTGTCAAAACTTTCAAAAACTAAGTTTGGTTTACGGTTCGACCCTCTGGATGCTGGATATTCACGATGCTGTTGATGTCAAAAAAAACCAATACAATGGCTTTAAATTTTTATTTTGACATCCTTGCTTTTTTCATCTTCATATTGGAATATCCAGGTTTCATAGCAAGTACTGATGTGTTTGACCAAAAAGAGACAAACTGGGATAGATATCTATTGTCACTCAGAGATGCTCTCAAGGGATAGCAAAAGTCTCTCAAGGTCAGTAAACCTATTAAGGAATTTAATGCTTGCAGTTTACGAGGAGAACTCTTCTAAAAAAACGAGGCAAAGAACAAACAAAACAGAAAGTACGTAGGTATAGTATAAAAAGGAGAATAGAAAGATCAAAAGTGAATCGTGGAAAAAGTTTTGTGAGGAAGTTCTTGAGAAAAGTATATCATTACTAATAAAGGCAAACATTCCGGCTGCAACAATTCTGAAAGCAAACCAAAAAGGCCAAATGCCCCAGACTGGAAACTGACAAAAGAGATAACAAGGGCTAATAGAATAAGGAGGGCTATAAACAAATTTCATATGGCTATATACCAGGGAGCCTGATCCAGGATCATCAGACCCATGATATATGGCATATGACTCAATGGCATGGTGGCCAAAGACTTGGCAGGTCGGGCGATTCAAAGGCTAATTGGCATCCAAAGCCAAGCTTGCCCCACTTCATGTTTACATACAAGGGGAAGCAAAGTCAATCACTAATAGGTTGACCAGAGGGCAAGCATACATCAGCAGGCTACACTTTAAGGTGTATAACGGAATTGGAAATCGACCCCATAATGGGAATGCCATCGGACGAGATTATTCCCAAGTGTAGCTTCGGGAAAAACTTCCAACTTCCAATTAATGCAGAAATTCCTGCTACACAGACTGTTCAAAGCCCAGTAGGGTCAATGCTCGTGGTGTCCCATAACTAATGGACAATATAAGAACTGTAGAAAGGGGTGATAAAAATAAGTCGTTTGATACAAACATGCACTAGTAAAATGTTAATAGTAAGCGAGATATGGGGCGTTAAAGTTGACAAAATATTTTTGAAAATTCGTAATATTTAGAAAACAACTGAATGTATTGGTCTTAAAATTGGTACACTATGGTTTTAACGGTAATAAGCATAATATTGCCTTAATTTTTAATAACACTTCTAAATGGCGCTGGTTACACAGTTAAAATTTAATAGATCAGCGGTATTTTTTTTACCCCCTGTATAATGTGCATTTTATTACAAAATAATAAAAACTGCATCATTTTGAAACAAAAAAGGTATACTTGTTCAATTCCCATATTTTAAGTCGTTTTCAAGATATTGCTATTTTAATACTGCTTGCCACGCCAGCATTTAAAAATTATTATTACCTAAATAAAACATTGGTTGTTCAAAGAATACAATTTAATTATAGAAAATCCTGAATTGAGTACTCGGCGCAGGAATATTTTTCTGGTTGGAAGTTCCTTTTAAGAAATTTTATCCACATGGGAATGATGAGTTTCTACCTTTGGAACCTCATGTGTCTCCAAAAATTTCCACAATTTAATTCAACAGTTAAAACGTATAAGCTGCTTTCATCTTTGGGATTTGCTATTACTCCACTATTTTTCCTATTGTTGTTTAAATTTAAAAGGAATATTACATTATTTCCACTAGCATCAATAACAGCTTGGCAACGTCTTTGCATGCTGTCAATCAGGTTGTTAAGCATTTCTGGAAGAATTTCATTCCAAAGTTGTGGTAAAACGGTCCTAAGCTCAGCCATTGTTTCGACAGCGGGTCTGTGTTCATCTAGTCTTCATTGCAACATGTCCCAAGCGTGTTCGATACAATTAAGGTCTGGAAATAACGGTGGAAGTGAAAGATGCGGAATTCCATTGGTGTCTATCGCATCAATAACAGCTCTAGCCTTGTGAGACATGGCATTATCATCTAAAAAAAGAATGCCTGGACCGATAGCAGCATGAAATTGTGGAACAATGTTATGCCGCCTGTATTGTTCTGCGTTCATGTTTCCATTGCAAATGTAAAGGTCAGTACGACCATTAAACGGTAGACACGTTGAACATGTCGTCGATTTTTAGGTGTTCTAAGTAGGACCCATACTCTACTCCAGATCACTTAGCCTAAGGATTAAATGGGGAATGGGAAAAAATACCAGCGTGGTTCAAACAAAACTGGCTGGTATCTCAATCGCCGCAAAAGAGCTAACCAGAAAAGAAATTTCTGGCAAAAACATAATAATCTGCACTGATAGTAGACACTAGACACTAGAGTGCCACCAAGATTTAGCTGACGCCTCTGTAGATAATAATATCGTACTAAAGTGGGTGAAAGGGCACGACAGGAGCAAAGGTAACCGTATTGCTGACTCTCTGGCCAAGATGGCGGCTGGACTGAAAATTTTGGGACCAGGCGACACCCATGGTTTGACGACTTTGACAATTGCGGAACGAGCCAAACGTTACACCCTTACTAAATCCCTTAAGAGATGGGATGAAACCAAAGGATGCAGTTTAGCCAAGATTACCCTGGGGGACCCTGAGAAGCTGGATACGAATAAATATTTGGTGATGACCAGGAGGAACCTACGTTTAACAGTGGGATTTCTGACTGGACACTGTCAACTAAGGAAACACCTCCATATTATGGGGCTAGTGGACATACCTCTATGCAGGAGGTGTGAACAGGAGAGTGAGTCTTGGCCTACACCTGCCAACATTAAGGAGATGTCCCCTGGTGACCTGTCTTCCTTCCTGGATAAGGCAGGATGGACAATGTCCTAGGAGAGCGACTCCTTGGGAGTCGCAATGGGCCATATTGTGGCCTAAGTGCTGTGGGTCTATACTCACCCTTCCTACTCTACAGATACAGATAGGGCCCATACTCTAACTTCTTCGACTATCCGTAAATCTGGCATATCCGGAATCATCTGTAAAAAGCACAGACCTCCATTCATTGACCCAATTTACGTGATCTCTTGTGGTTTTGGGTTAGTGGAACCCTTCTTAATAGACGTCGAGATCTTAAATGTACACAATTTAATCGCCGCCTTATTGTTTCAATTGAAACACTGGTTCCTGTGGCATTAAAAAGTCGCCACGAAAGTTGTCTACACGTGGATAGAGGCTCTCTCCGGGCATTTAGTGTAACAAATATGTTTTCCTGGGGCTGTGGGTTTCCAGGGGCCACCAATCCTTGGTCTTTCTAACACTTTGCAATACATTAAAAAAATTGGCAACTTCCTATTGAACACTACCACTTTGGAACATGCCAATAGCTCAATTTGCTTCTTCAATTGTTAATTTACGTTGCACCATTATATTAAAGAGATATGCACACTACAATATTGCCAAAGACATAATAAACCATAAATTTTTCAACTTGTTTCATTTTGATCTATGTAAATAAACAAAAAATGCATTAAATAAAAAATGGTTTACCAGAATACCAATGTAAGTAAATGTGTGGGTCTATTTTGTGGTAAACTGGTCACCAATAATTTATTTTATTGGAATTTATTTACAATTTTCAGCAATATCCTTAACTGTTGTGGAGCAGTTTATTATTTCAATATGTCATTCTGACCATAGATAAGAGATATATATACTGAGATAGATCGGAAACTGCCATTAGAACCTCGATACCAAAGAGATATTCGCGGCACCTTGCGTCTGGAACCAAGAACTATAAGATATAGCAGGAAACTAAATGTATTTAAATATTAATAGGTTTTTATTAATATTTTGATGGGAAAAATCTCGAGTTTCTTCAATAATACACAAATATACATTTTTATGAAATATTTATTACATTCAATAAATTATTTACCTACATGTGCATGACAAACTCTAGACAATGGTTTTTCTTTTGAATCTAACCGTCCAATTAATGACAACCATAGATTCCATAGCTGAAATTAAATGTTCAATTAATATTTATAAAATGTTTACCTCTTAAAATGATTAATTAATCCCAAAGTTTTCACAGTTAAAGTATTTTAAACACAACACAAACATTAAATAAAGAACTGTTTAATAAAATTTTCAAGGTTTATTTAAAAAATTAAATTTCACGGTTTACTTGAATTAAAAATTGAATAACCGTGAAAATATTATTAAAAAGTTTTAAATTTTAAGGCTTTTATTATCGTGTATATTTTATTTCAACTTAGGCTTATTTTTTAAGTAAAAGTGGAAGTTTTGTTTTGTTCTTACTATATTTTTGTTGAAAATTATTCTTTAATTTAGTGTTTTATATATTTCAGTACTCCTCCTAGAGCAGAAATCGTCGTCTCTCCCAGAAAACGATTTCTTCGCGAAATGGAAAAAGATAAACTTCATGGTGACGATAATTCTCAAAAAAGAAGTCGCAACAAATCTCAAACGAATCAATCAATTTCAAATACTTCTCCATTAGTTCCGGTAACCGGAAGTAGTAGTGGTAGTCCAATAGTTACTAATGGCGTCGAGGAAATGAAACCTCTTAAAAATTCTAGCTATAGTATAACGTCGTTATTAGCCGAGGATCGGAATGTAAAGAAATCGCCGACATCATCTCCTAGTCACTATCCCCCAACACATCCGCAATATTGTTCGCCGCCGCCGCCACCTTCTGCAGATGATCGATTGTATTCAGAAAGTGTCGATAGACTGCGTTCGATAGAACTTTCGGTTAGTATACATGCAAACCTATTTAATGTATATTTTTTCTATATCTGCATACACGTTTGTAAAAGTTTTACTAGACAATTTTATCAATTATGCAATTGAATATGTCGTCTAGTACAGTTTTTCTCTTTAAAATGAAATGAAAAGAATACTCTAAAGATGCGTTTAACAACACTTGCCACTTTTTTTTATCTTCTGCCAAAGATATTAGTCAAAACTTTTCTATTTCTAGCAGAGACAAGAATTTTTAGTTTTCTTTACAACTTAACTGACCTACTGAGTGGGAGGGTAACGTAGATGTCGCTAGTATTGTCTTCTTCTAATACTAAATGGTCTTTTTATGTCTAATAAAACAGTTAGGTTTAAATGAACATTTGAGCGGGAAATTTAAAATGCACTAGGCTGAAGTTAAAATGAGAAAAAATATAAATCAAATTTTACTATATTTACTGTGTACATTTACATACTTGTTTTACAACCGTCACTTTTCTCAATACTGGAGATCGTAACAAGATGCAAACAAGCTTTATGTTCACAGTAAATATGATGACTTTTACAAACAATAATGATCAATAAAAGAAGTCAGATAATATGAACAATTTATTTTGTCAATAACAAATAAATAACATTTTCAAAAAAGTTTTAAATTTAGTTTGCTATGTTTGATGACATATCTTTAAAAAGGTCCTTTACAATTGAACTTTCATTAAGATTGCATAATTGTTTAATGTTGTTTGCTCTTTCTTTGGCAAGTTTCTTTAATTTCCTTAGATGGGTTTGTTTATTTGAAATTATTTTGATCAATTTCCTTTCTCTAGGAGTGGTAACCGATTTGTCAAATATAAAAATCTGTAAAAATAGTACAGCCAAAGATAAATGAAACGCACACAAAATTCATAAAAATTCAACTAGTTTCATTTACTTATTATATGCCTGGCAACGCCGCGGCGCGTCACCGTCGCAACGATCAAATGACAATTAAAAAATTCTAGCACTAACAGAACATATCAGAGAACAAATTTCTGCAGTCAAAAAATTTTTTCCTTTATTTTTCACATTTCTATCCATTTGTTAATTAAAAAATTACATCTTCATTGTTACTAACTTTAAATTAAATGTGAAAAATTTTAATTTTAGTCAAACATATATTTTCTCTCTGATCAAGAACATCTATCTGTCTAATACTACCTTGTGAGAAATAATTAAGCTTAATCTATTTAAAATTAATTTTAAGTACACATTTTTTAATCCGGTCATCCATTCTTCCATAAGGTACAGTGGATAATATAATGTTGGTATGAAAACAGAATTTTATTTTGTTATTGATGTACCTTATACTAGGGTAGTTTCCTAGCTGTAAAATTATTTAGACCAGCTAAAACTATAATTGTATCATTAACAGAAAATTCCCTTGTTAGTTTCTCGATATTAATAATAGTATTTTCAAAACTTGCTCCTGGTTTAATAACTGTCTCTACCCTAAAATTGTAAAATTATTAAATTATTTTTTCTATGTTTATTGAATTTTCACAAAAACCATCTAATTTACCAAGCTGGTGTCATGTAAAAGGTGTTTATGAGTTTAAAATATTATTGGCTTGTAAACAATAAGCCAAAATATCCCCTTATTTAATTAGGAGAGAAGATAACATAGTTATAATTTATGTATTTGTAGCAGGTAGAAAAGTGTGGATATCCTCCCTATTCGCCGCAGTCATACCTACATGGGTACATGTATCCATTTCCACCTGTACCATCATATTATAGTGCAGGTGTTTATGGTAGAGGATACGTAGTGCCTTCTATGTATCATCATTCTTCACCTCTTCATATGCCCGTTAGACACGAAACTCCTACTTGTTCTTGGACTGCTGTCGAACCGCGTAGGGACAGTGAACACCGGGAAGATACCGTTACAGGTAAGTTTAAATTATGTGCCCCTACAGCACAAGTACGTCCATAGAATGTTCTAAAAACATTCTTAAAGAATGTTGTAATATTCTCAGAATATTCTATCAAGATGCTAAGAACATTCCCAGAATGTTCTAAGAAAATACGAAGTGGACAGTTTCGAATATCCTATGAATGTTCTCAAAACATTCGACAGGATATTCTAGTACATCCTGTAAATATTTTTAGCATATTATATGAATATTTTCAGAATATCTTAAAAACGTGTGAAAATTATTTTTTTTTAAAGTTCTCAATTAAAAACCAAACAATAATTTAACGAATCTTATTTGTTTTAAAACGAGATATTAATTAGAATATTCTATAAATGTTTAACAATGTTCACAGAATTTCTTGAAACATTTTTTTCTAGACGAGGATATTCTTAGAAAATTCTATAAATATTCTTACAGAATATTCTCAAAAAAGAATATTGTCACCTTGTCAGAATATTCTGTGCTGTCGGGGTGGCCTTAAAATTTCTTGTATTGTATATTTGTAAATTTTGTAAGCTTTTATAATTGATGATAGTCCTAAATATATAATACTATTAATTCTTAAGCTTCATTCATAACCAGCAAATTACAGTTAGTACTTAGAATTAGTTTAGTAGTAATATATTGGTATATTACTAAAAATATGATACAACTTTTAATTTAATGTTCCCACTTATACTTAGAATTACACTCACAATTAGCACTTTGCAATGTAATGTCCAAATTTTTACTTTGTGAAATGTCAAAATTTTTAAATAACCTAACTGTTGACGTTTTGTTAATGATTGTTTATACAGGGTGAGTCACATATTTGCAAAAAAATTAAGGATGTGATTAAAAAATAATTTGTTCCTATGATTTCTTTATGGTTTTTAAGTAAATAAATAAAATTACCAGTCATTTTCGGATTGTTCCGTAAGTTTCATAATAAAAATTAAGTAATGACTAGTAGGCAGCTGTCAAATCGTTTTGACTTTTATGTCACAGTAAAATTTGAATGAATAACTGGCCAAAACTGTGGTCCACCTCTACCTATCCAATGGTCCTAATAAATATTATTCAAATGTGGAAGGGAACTTCTTCAAGGAGAAGAGGTACGAGGGTTGTCTGAAAAGTTTCCGACCTAACTAAGATACTAGACATTTTTTCTTCAAATTAATTTTTATTTTTCTACATAGTCTCCTTGTAAGTCTATAAATTTCTCCCAGCGATGCTCCCATCTCTTCAACCCGTCTAAATAGTACTCGGCGTCTTTCTCTGCAAAATAGTTGTTTACGAAGGTGATGGCCTCCTCATTCGACGAAAATCTCTGTCCTCCGAGCGCAACTTTTAGCTTAGGTAACAAAAAAAAGTCGCTTGGTGCTTGATCTGGTGAGTAAGGAGGATGGTCAAGCAGTTTAAACCGTAATTCGTGGATTTTCGCCATGGCAACCGCTGAGGTGTGAGACGGCGCCTTGTCTTGGTAAAACAAAATTCTTTTTTCTGCAAATGTGGCCGTTTTTCCGCAATTTCTGTCTTCAGTTTGTCAACTAATGATGCGTAGTATGCTCCTGTAATGGTTTTTCCTTTTTGAAGATAATCGATTAGGTTAACTCCATGACTATCCCAGAAAACAGTTGCCATCATTTTCCCAGCCGAAGGAACAAACTTTGCTTTTTTTGGAGCCGATTCCCCCTTCGCAGTCCATTGTTTTGACTGTGTTTTTGTTTCTGGAGTATAATGGTGTATCCAAGTTTCATCTACAGTAATTAATCGATGCCAAAACTCTGATTTACTGCGCCAACAGAGAGTTGGAAATATTCATTCGAACACGTTTTTGGTCCCAACGAGCGGACAGTTTTCTCATGCCTAAATCTTCAATATGTGACAAACACTTTCTTTGGACATGTTTATAGCCTCTGCTATCTCTCTAATTTTAATTCGATGGTTGTCGAATACCTCAAATTTTATTATTTTTCTCCATAAACAATATTGAAATTACTAATTATTATTTGCTTATATAATTTTCAGATATTTTACAAATTTACGAATTTTTCCAATTATAATTTTAATACTATTTTTCCACTTGATTCAGACTAATGGCATGTTTTCCATTTAACTACTTGTAAATTTGTGGCTTGTAAAAAAAATCCAGATTTTTTGAGGAGCTTCAGGAAACTAGTCAGAATTATATATAATATGTTTTTCAATAGATTTTCATCATATCCAAAATACCGGCAAAAAAATCTTTAAAACCAAAAATAAATTGATGATGATAATACATATTCTTTTATTTTCAAATTGTATTCTGTTGAAGTTCTGTAAAAAGAATCGTTAAGGGTTGTAAGTTCAACTCCTTAAGCCGGCCACTCACGTTCCAACGCCGCAGTACAATTTTGTCGAATGCGATTGCAGTACAATTTCGTTGAAAATCGAGTGGGAACACACACGTAACGACTTTGCAGTACGAGTTTTACTTTCATGTGTTAAACATGTCCTAAGAAAATATACTTTTAGCTGCTCTTGCGCTTTGTCTAACTGACAAAAAAAAAACGTAGGTGGTGGTGCAAAAGCTGGCTATTAAAAAGACATACGTACAGTCACGCTTTCCTCATTTGCATCCGCTTTTTCTTCTTGAAATTTAGCAACTAAAATTTCCATAGCTATTTTCCTAGCATTTTTATCGTGGTAAAGTGGCGATTTAATTTTCCATAGGCATTCCTGCTCTTTATACAACTCAAAAATTTCTCTCAAAAAAGTTTCGCTAAGTGCCATTTTTTAAATAAAATCTAATCTAATCTAATCATTTCAGTTAACGCCATCTAGCGGCGACAGCAAAGGTCAAAAAATCAAAACCAAATAAGCGTTTTATAGTGCAAATTATGCTCTTTCATATAAGCCTAAGTTTGCTAAAAACGGTCAAAAGAAACGGGAGAAATCTTAGTTTATTTATAAAAGAAATTGAACTTCCACCACCGCTTTATTTTGATAGATAGAGCAAAACGTTTTAGACAAAAAATATGGGGAAATGGTCAGTAAATATGAAAATGATATCATCGATATACTTTCATTTTGCAAAATTCTATACCAATCCTATTTTTCTACTTGGTTTTGGTTATTACGCCCTCTAACGGACGTTTGACAAACTCGAAAATAATTTACAGCAATTTCTCTTGGCGACTTTTATCATGATTTTTTTTCTCAGATATATACTACCAACATGTTATGAGATATGGCCGCTCGCTACCCTTAACTGATCACACCCTGTACCTAAATGAGGTGCTTGAGTGTTAACTAATGTGGAACTAAGTGAACATAGTAAATAATTATAATTATTAAAACTTAAATTTTACTACTACTTATAAGTAGTAATTGTAAGAATAATATTTTGCTGGTTGTGAATGAAGCTCTAGACCTATAACAAAAATTTTTTTGCAGATATGCCGTTGAACCTTTCCAAAAATTCCGGTTGAAAAAAATGTGTGCCTTCCGAAGAAGTACCCTATAAATATTTATATTTATTAAAGAAATCTATTTTCTAAAGAATTTAAAATGTTCAAAAGTAATTGATTTGCAAATAATTAATGACGCGTGTTGTAATTTAAAAGTAAGCAAGAATTACGCAACAAATCTTTTGTTGTTCATTTGTAATTGAACATTTTATTCAAAGCTTTCTAAATTGATAGCTACACAGGGGCTGTTTTATAAATAAATTATATTAATGGTATATGCAATCTAAAGTGGAATCGTAGGAGCACAACGTATATTAATATTATTATTGACAATTTCCATTTGAAGTATTTTTGGCATTCTTCTAACTTAAAGAATGGCTATACCAACCCATTGCAAAATGAAGTCAAAAAGTATTATTAAATGTCCAGTGGAAATAAAAATTCATGTTAGCAATAATACAAATTGCCCTACATGTACTAGCTGGGAACATTTAACAGTAATTATAGTGAAGTGATATTTTGCTATTCAATGGTGAAATTCTCATGAGAATAATTTATACAACTTTAAATTTTTTTTTTTTTTTTTTAGTATGTATAAGTGTTCTGCCTGTTTGCTTTAGGCAAAGGTTCTGGCATTGTTTACAAGGAGTTTCTAAAACTTTTACAATATTAGCTGTTCCCTTCTGTTCTTTGTTGGGAGTTACTGACTCTGGCATACGCTGAAGACCAGATGTGGAAGGTACAGGTTTATTGCTTGCTGTAGAATTCAAAATACTTAGTTCCGATGGCAATCTCTCGCTTTGATAAATTTTCTCAATTAACATTGGTTCAGCGTCAAGTTCTTTTTCTGTCGTCTTCGCAGTTTCAAAGTCAATGTCCGTAAAAATGTCAGAATCAAACGGTTCTATGCTAGATGCCCGATACCCGCTTATAGCATTCGCAACGGTTGCTACTTTTATATAGGCCTTTCCAAAGATTGGGGCAATGTCACTCAGTGTAATGGCTTTTCCAGGATTGTTTGTCAAAAAGGCATCACAAGCCCTACTATATGCTGTTTTTAAGGGGCCATACACAGACACATCCATTGGTTGCATTCTGTGACTGGTTTGTGCGGGAAATCCCAAGAGAGAAATATAATTTTCCCTGCACAATGTTACAGCTTCAAAGGTAACATGGCTTTAAAAAATTTGCGGATGTCATCCATCCGGTTTCATGTGCAACATCTGCAAATCCAGCAGGCGTGTTGTTCATGTAGGCTGGTTGCATTCTAACCCTAGGGAAAATCAAAAAAGGGGGAATAAATGTCCCACTTGCATTCATCGCGCATACAGCAGTCACATTAGTTCCTCGTTCCGCAGAAGATATCTTAATTACTCTTTGCTTGCCTTTTGGGGTAATTATCCTGGGATTTTTGGTGGCAACTGTTGATACACCGGTTTCATCTACGTTGTAAATTTGTTTGGGGTGGAAATTATATTTTTCTTTGAGTTCCTTAAGTGCATTAAAAAATTTGAAAACACTTTGGCGATTAAATCCTATAAGTCTAGCTATCGAGGTCGATTCTGGCTTTCGTAGGGAAAAGTTGTATTTTCGCATAAACCACTCAATAAAGTGTCGTCCAGCTTTCTTCTTGTTTGTGTTAAATATGTGTGAAATGTGACGTTTTTCTGCAAAATCATAGATTATCGTGCTAAATTGCTCCTTGGTTAGTCCAAATGCCCATTTGTCAATGTTGATAATGTACTCTCGCAGTTCTTCTAATTCCACATTAGAAAAGACCAATCATTGTTTTTAAAAGTATATTATTTTAGGAGAGATTTTAACCGTACTTCCTCAGGATCCCGCTTCAGATATCTTCTAAGGGTTGGTTCCGGGATATTATATGCTTTTGCCATTGGAATTTACGCCTCCTCGAAGTGAAAGTTGGCAGCTTGCAAGAAATTTCGACTTCAACTTCAATTCTGATGCCAAATTGCTTTGTGAACAATCACACTGAAATAGATTTGCTTAGCTGAGTGCCAAAGTGCCACTTGACCAGCGAATTGATTGAGAATGTATCCTTATTTTATACTATTATTCTGGATTGTATCTACATAATATATTGATTTATAAAATAGTCCAAGAAGCTTAAAAGCATGGAAAATGTGCAATTCACAGCTGTACAAGCAAGCAACTGTAGAT
Organism: Ophraella communa; assembly: GCA_035357415.1. NCBI lineage: Eukaryota > Metazoa > Arthropoda > Insecta > Coleoptera > Chrysomelidae > Ophraella > Ophraella communa. Next base: position 4,461,847 of record CM068994.1, read on the forward strand.
AGTAGATGTACATATGATAAACAGATATTTTGTATAAAACTCTTTTTTTGTATTATTTTATACAGTGAAATAAAAAAAAATACTTAAAAACGAATAAAATCATGTTGTGAACAAAATAAATTTGCATTTGTAAATAAATTTTTCACTTCTGTATATACTATGTCAAACATATCATTTTGCTATTTATTTTTTGAACGATGCTGGTCTATCAGTAAAAATATTGAATTTTTATAGTTACGATAATATTTTCACACATGTAAATTATTTTATTTCTTTTGTGCGCGATGACGGTCCATTCGCACCAATTACAAAAAATATAGTTTGTACAAAAATTACATAAATAAATTGTTTAATAAAGTTGTTTATATGAGGGATTCAGAGGTATTAGTGTCAGGTAAAGTTAAACCATATTTATATAAAATCTATTTTTTAATAAACAGTTAATATTGTTTCACGAGTTCATTAGGATGTGTTTCAATGATATGTTGTAGGAAAAAATCCTCCCTATGTTTTGACATTAATTCTATGTGTTATCAAATGATAGGCACCTTTGCTGTTACAAAGATTTATTTTATAAACAATAACATGTGGGTTAGGCTTGAATAGGCATATTTGTCCAAAAAGAAAGAAACATAATAACATTAAAAACTCTATTCGGCAGCTTCTTCGGTTAAACCATTGTCAACTGTCTCAAAACTATCCCTTAGCCCTTGATAAAAACTATGGAACTCTGGTGGAATGAACTTAAGCAAATCTAGCAAGTCTTTTTTTCTTCTTCTCCTTAGTGATTGCTCTACCATTAGGATAAAGAAGATCTAGGTTATTGACGGTATTCGTGGACAATCTCCCTTTAGATTTTTTGCTTATAGTCTGGTCGAAAAGTCATTTAAATCGGATACGAAAAATCAAATTTTGTTGTCAATCGATTCGAAATGACAAATATAAAAATGTTCCTAAATATCAAAATCCGTTTTAAAAAATTTCCTATTGTTATTAACAATTTAAGATTTTAAAAAAAGGGGGTTTACATTTTTGCTAATAACTCATAAATTTTAATAGCTAGAACAAAAAACTGAACGGATTCTTAAAGGGCAGAAGTTGATAACGAAGAAATCCGGAAAACATGTTTAGCGAAGAACATTGATTGGAAGTTTTCAGCCCCAGCAAGTCCTCATCTTGGTGGAGCTTGGGAAAGGATCAGTTAAGCAAACGCTAAAAATTATCCTGAAAGAAAGAGCACCGAGACCAGAAGTACTCCAAACTGTGTTGGTTGAAGTAGAACACATTGTAAACAGTCGACCTTTAACCTACGTTTCCTATGAAAATTAAATGGAAAGTTTTACACCTAACCATTTTCTAATCGGAAGATCCAGTATTGTAAAACCACCTGGAATTTTTGAAGAGAAGATCGATATACGAAAGCAATGGAGATTTTCTCAGCAACTATCTGAACAATTCTGGAACCGCTGGGTGAAAGAATACTTACCTACACTGACAACAAGATCAAAGTGGTTACAAGATAAAAATAACATCGAAATAGACGACGTAGTAATGTATCGTAGCGACGCCAAAGATGACAAAGTACGAGTGGTGGATGTAAAAACGAAGAGCGGAGGATACAGAAAAGCCTTGTCCAAGATATGTCCTATTGACCTTACAGAGATGAAAACAAATGATAACACATTTTTAGAGGGGAGAAATGTTGAGATTTGATTGTTGATATTCTGAAATTGACATTTTTTTGAAGTTTTGTAGTTGAAGTTGACAATTAGGGCCGCATTCATAGTCAATACTTAAGACTTCCTCATGCCTTAAGTTTTCCCTATGCACTATTTTGTGTTTCATAGTTCTATAAAGACGACTTGAGGGACCCTTAAGAGTAAGGAAGCTTCGGAGGTACCTTAAGTCTACCTTGACTGAGTTTTGACGTGTTGTGGCTAGATTTTTAATATTAAAACGGTAGTTATGTGTTTTGTGATCGCTAGTTGTTGGAGATTTTTGTAATGGACTACGAAGATTTTATAGAATTTATAGAAATTGTTGATGCCGAAGAAGAAGCAGTAATAATTCCTAAAAGATATATAAGAGAAAATAACCAACAAATTAGATGTCATTGTCATTTCATGACATCGTTCAAGCCTTAGACAAGCTATGTCGAAAGTTGACATAAAACTGACAGAAAATGCGACATTGCCAAATGTAAGGCTTACGGAAGGAAGGTAAATAAACACACTATGAAACAGAAATTTTGAGGAAGACTTAAGGTCACCTTGCCTGAGATACTCTTGAGTGTACCTTCAAGCGTCGACTATGAATACGGCCCTTTAGAGAGATCGAATTATAATTTTTTGACAGCAACAGAATATAACAGAATTTTATTTAAAAAATAGATTAAAACAATAGAATACAGTCCAGAATAGTCAAATAGATTATAGCCCAACAAATTGGATACGAGTTTAAACCAAAAAAAAACACATTTTGTGGTTTAGGCACCTTTGCCGCTGAGCCCCTCATGCAAATTACACCTTCTATTTTTACTGTGAATTCCGTGAATCAAAAATGTTTTATTTGTTAAAAAAAGTTTAATATTTTTAGTGAGATTTGATGCATCGTTTTTACCATTAAGATAAAAATTTGTAAAGAACATCTATATTTTCATATGAGCGTTAGGAAAAATGATAATAAATATTTTAAAAGACAATAGATAAGTGTTTACGTATAATATTTTTCATTTGCGGACTCTACAATGTTATCGTCTGAATATTTATAGTCACATTATTTAATCTTGTAGTTTTTTTTTAATAATATACTATTATTGACGTGTGCCATTTGCTATTAACCCGATCTTCAGTCAATAATCAGAACAATACTTTATGTAAAAAATAATAGAGACTGAACCTGCTTATCTGACCTTTATTTTGGGAAAACTTTTTTTGGCACTTATGTATTGTGATATCAGTAAATATTTTCTTAAACGAGAGTCCAAACTTTGAACTGAATATTTATACCATGTTAGACTTTATAATGTACTGTACAGTAAATAAAATATTTGATAGATAGCAATTCATGTGTTTTATTTTTGATTTAATTATACTGATAGAGTGGGTCCGCCCTCTGGTTTCTAATACATTTAGGCCGGTCGTCCTTTGGATGCGTTTTCGTCCGAATTGCCTTTCAGAAATCGGACGAAAACATATATTATTTTATTATTAAGAATTCTTTCGGAAAGATGGAGCTCGCGGTACTAATTTAATATTTAGGATACCAGGTGTTTAAAATGTTAACAGGTACTGTTACACAGTTTATACTATTTATTGGTATAAAAGACTGGTTAGAGTAAAAAGTGTATACTTATCGTACACACTAATTGTATTACGTTTTTATTTTGACAAAAATTTCCGGTCCGTTACATTTTGACAACATGTTACTTGTTGAATCCAAGTTGGAAAGACCTAAAACCTTTTAATAAAAAAATAAACGTTATTATATTGATATATTTATTTATTAAATTCTTATGATCTATAAATAATGTTGCTTATATTATACAAAGGAATTAATAAAACCCTTTTAAAATTTAAATTCTTTATATTTTTTCGTTTGCTTAGTGTCCTGCTGTTGACGCTTTCTCTTACTCTGTAACAAATTAAAATTTATTAATGTGGTTTACAATAAATATGTATTCAAAATTAAACAAGTTGTGTTAAAAAATACTTTAATGCAGCATTTTCATAATAAACCCAATAAATGAGATCTCAATATAAAATAAGTTCTGAAACTTACAGATTGCCATCTGACATTGTTAATAAAGATGGATTACTAAAATTATACTTTATCAATTAATATTTTAGAAATTTATTTTAATTCATTGAAATCAACAGTTTTTTTATAACTTTATATAAAACCATTTACGATTATGCACAATTGGCTTATTATTTTTACAACTACTAAAACCCTTTTCTTCAAGATGTCAATTAACGAAACTTATAGTTTTGTCAATTATAAAGTTTACACTGCCGAATATACAGTGTGTAAACCTAAAAGGAAAAACTAATTATTTCGTTTAATGTACATATTTACAAAAAAATCCAAAAATACATCAAATTTAAATTGGTATTCTTTAACGTGAAAATGCTACGCCAACCTTCAACCCCTTTTGAATGACAAGTACAACACCAATTTTTAAAATGGAAAGTATAAGATTTTGATATATCGCTTTCAAGTATAAATATAAATGCACGTCATCAGAGTGAACAAATCGCTCTGTTCGTTTGACTTGCTTCGTTCGTTTGTTACTGTCAATCAGTATCTTTTTTCACTGTAAATTTGCTAAATATTTAAATTCGTAGGTCGCAAGTTATTACAACCATATTATCCATTTAAAAGTATTATACAAAGTGAGTTAGGTTACTAGGCTTCAAAGTAGAAAGAATTGCATGAAAACGACATGTTTGTCCCGTTAAACATCCACTCTGTATCTTCGGAACCCAGCTCTCTCTAGACTAGTAGCTGTACAGCGCGAAAACAAGTGGGGCACGCACGCGACTTGTTGACGGCTTTGATTGGACCGCTGTATTCTGTTGAGTGCAGGGGTCTCGGGGTTATTTTTTTACTGCAGTTTTTTGTAGCTCATAAAGTCGGTGTCTAGTGCGAAGGCGGAGAGTCCAGATTTTTATTTGGGAAGATATATCTTTTGAGATATTTCATTATCTTAGTTAAAACATAACAACACTTAATGATTTCAACATTAGTAATTGGTAGGCCATGGCTGTCAAAGATTTGATAGTTGGAACGTTTTATTTCGACAGTTTTCTTTACAAGTTTGTATTTCATAGTAAATAATGGCAAATGTAGGATTTAGTAATGAAGATTTTTAAAATCTTATTATTATTTACGGCGAGTGTAATAGAATTGTTGAACGGACTTGCCGTGTTTTTGCAGAAAGATATCCATATCGACCAAATGCAACTGATGATATTGTAATTGCTTAAAAACTGCCGTCAGTTTGGTCAATATCCACAAAGACACATGACCATGACTAACGAAAATTTGTCATCAATGCAATAATGTCTCACAAAACAAAAAACAGTTTATATGATTTAAATTAATATATAAAGTTAAATATCTGGTTAATCACTTAAACTGTTTTAGTGGAAACAAGATACAATTTAACGAAATACAAAATAAGTTCTATCAGATAACATTCATGTTTTATGTCAGCTTTCTTCTTTCACATGTCACACACAGGACAGAAAGGATTGTTTAGGTTATGTGCGAGGAAAGAGCTCACTCTGGTGGAGAGAACAATAACTGGGAATTTTCAAAGTGAACGAGGATCAAGTTAGAGTGTGACAGAGGGGAATGAATGATATTATAAAACTCATTAGTTGTTGTAAAAGTTTGATTAATATTACATAATAGTTAAAAAATTGGTATTTTATTTAAATAAAATATTATTAAATAATCGATCCTGGGCAAACGTTCACGAAGAACGACAAGTTCATATGTTTTAATGTTTGTTAAATAATGCTTATTACCACTTTCATATTTAAGTAAATTTCTTTTTTCATATAAATAATAATAAGTAATACCTTTTGTTTTGCAACATGCTCAGCTAACATATCGCTTAAATCTTCTTTTTGTAATTGACTCTGGTTTTCTCTCATTTGTTGTTCATATCTTACTGCCATAGCGTCACTGTCCATATCTAATTCTGAAGGATCAAGCGCGAGTTCAACCATTCCTTCACGATCTGTAGTTCTTTTGTTTATTGGAGCACCTGCAGTACCTACGTTAGTCATATCGTAAGTGTGAGCACTTGCCATCATAGCATTTCCAATTCTATCATTACGTTTCTCAGGAATAATGTGATACAAGACTGGAGTTTCATTTCTGTAAACAAACAACATATTTATACATTTTATCGGAGAAATGTTAACATTACACCTAAAAGTATTTTTTAAGAAGGTACGAATACGGAACTACAAATAGAAATTAAAGCAAATATACTCCCGCCAAAACTTATTAATATTTTTAACACAACCATAGGATGGCGCTGATCGTTGCGTCTATTCATTTTAATTGTTCTATTTTTCGGAAGAGGTCTCTCTACTAATACTATTATAACGACAATACTTTTTAATTTAACAGATCCGTATCAATCTGTGTTTGGTGAGAAACAGTTTTAAAAAAATTAAGAAAAGAGACAGTAGTTCTGAGAATCAGGAAAAGAGCAGGAGTTTTGTCTTCAATTTTTTTAGTTTTGTTGGTGTATATCATCTTTGGTTTTGTGCTTCCAAATAATTCTGTCCCCAAAATGGATTCAAACTATCAACTCCCCTTATCTAAAAGGAAATGTTGTGTACCTACATGTACAAATCGTGAAGGCAAAATGCATCGTTTTCCAAAAAATTAACCGAGTGTGTTTAGTGAGTGGATTTTAAAGATACAGCCTTTAAATTATAAAGACTTGTCAGTTGAAGACATTTATAAAAATATTTATTTTGTGAGGAACATTTTTCTAGTAACTGTAAAGTTTTAGGTACCAAAAGAGGTCTTATAAGAACAGCAGTTCCAACTTTAAATTTACCTGGTAAGTGAATACATCAAATTGTAAATTATAAAAAAAAAACTGTACTAGCAGATCATGCAAACGTTTTTATACTGAAAGGACTGTATAAACAGTGGAAGCAACCATTAGATTTTACATTTAGTGAAGGACCTCATAAATCCATGACATTAAAAAATTTGCTGAAGGTTCTAATCTGCAAATGTCAAAGTATAAGTTTGAAGGTAGTATCGACAGTTTGTGACCAAAGTGAAAATAATGTCGGAGCTATTAGACTGCTAATGAGTGAAACGAAGGAGGAATATTTTAAGTGTTTGAGAAATAATCTTTTGAAACATGACTTGTATTTTAAGCAAAATAAATAAATAAATGATCATTTTTTGATTGTAAACATATATGTTTATTTACTTTAGTTTCGTTGAAATGTAGCTGTCTATATTATCGCAGAGTACTTCTTATGACAGATATAAATTTAAGGAATCTGTATTATCGACAATACTTTTTAACACAACCACTGCTACTCGATGTCGCATACGGATCTAGACAGTAACTAGGTTCTTGCCATTCTATTCGTAGTTCCGTTTCATTATGGACGGACACCTTCACATATCTGTTACCCGTTGCAATATTTTTTAAATACAGTCTATTTATCCATAATTTTAAATTTATTTTTATTAGGATAGGAGAAAACACACTTTTACATGACAGTATGGAATTATAACAAAAATAAAATTGAACATTACCCTTCCATTTCATTTTCAATCTTCTTCTTTCTAAGCTCAATTGTCTCAGGTGTTTCCATTCCAGCAGGTATACTAGAAATACCGCTTGGTGTAACCAGACCTTCAGCTGGAGTAACAAGGCCAGATTCATCAGCAGCTGGTACTTCTTTATCTTCTTCTTCCTCCTCTTCTTCACTTTCTTCTTCTGATTCGGATTCTAAGGCTCCCCAAAGAGACCTATCTATATTTGGATCTTCTCCAATATCCTAAAATGGACCATTAAAAAGAAATATATTCTATATTTATAAAACGTTATGGAGATTGGCAGAGCTACACCGAGAAACTTACAACATATTATAATAAGGAGATCAGAAAAGCTAAAAGAAATAGCTTCAGAAAATTCTGCCAAGAAATAGACGCTACACCCTCTGGAGCAAGGCTACACAAAGTCTTGGCAAAAGGAAAAGTAGACACTGTAATGGCATTATGAAAGCCAGATGGAAGCTTTACAGAAAGTGAAAAAGAATGAGCTCTGCTCCTGTTAGAAACTCACTTTCCCGAAGGAAAGAAAAACAAGTGAGAAAGCTAAAAGACCTACCAGGGAAGAAACTGCAATGGCAGAGCACATATCGTCGGTCCCATGCCAAAACCATGAATGTGCAGAACTATAGTTTCGAGATAATTGCTTTTAAAGTTTGTAATGACAGGGAAAAATAAGGTTTTTGTTCAATTTTAAATATTTTCTGTCATAAGTATAATTCGTAACGAACAATTTAAGTTGTCTAACAAAATTTTGTATCTATTATTTTTTTTTTTGGAAAAAAGCACATTTGTGTTTTTGCTTTGAAAGATTTTAAACATATGTAGTTTTGCAGAATACAAAAATTAAACTCGGTATGTTTTTGCAAACTTATTTAATGAAAATAAAACAGGGAAATAAACTCTAATACTCAGGTAATGTAGAAAAAAATAATTTTTAACTGGTGAACATAAGAACTAATAATTTTCCGACACATTCGGTGCTGGTAAACAGTCCCGGATTTTCTCACTACATTTCAAAGATCTGTAGTATTTATGGTTAATCTTAGCAGGTAATGTAAGATCATTGGGCCGAGAGCCAAATACTCAGAAAGCTTGGGCACATACCCGAGCATCTTTCAAGCAGAAGTCCGCGCCATCGAAAGATGTGTGGAATTCAATATTGGAAGAAACTACATGTCGAATACTCAAGCAGCCATCAAAGCGTTGAGTTGAAATATAATCAGTTCGAAGATGGTTTGGGAATGCCTAGGCAAACTAAATGAACTAGGCCAGAAGAACACTGTCACCCTCCTATGGGTCCTGGGACAGATAAGCTGGCAAAAAAAGGAGCTGAAACCCCACATTTGGGACCAGAACCATCTTGTGGGATCAGCAGTAGAGTAATCTTAGGAAAACTAAGGAAAGAAAAAATCCAAGTACTGGAATCAGGTGGAAGGACTGAGGCAATCTAAGATACTACTGAGGAACTACGACCAGAAAGATCTCTTAGCTGCCTCAACCTCAGTAAAAAAAGGCTCCGTATTCTAACGGAAATATTAACCGTGTATTGCCGGTTAAGAAGCCACATGAAGAAACTAGGGATAGCAGATGAAGCAAAGTGCAGATTCTGTGAGGAAGAGGATGAAACCTCAATACACATATTCTCCGAATGCCCTGCCTTGTAAAATTCTAGGGCTAGATACCTAGGAGCACATGAAATAGAGGAAGGGGATCTACCTGATTTGAAGCCCGACGATGTCCTAAACTTCCTCAGGAAAATAGAACTCGAAAAGCTGCTATAAATCTGAGAAAACATCAGAACATGGCAAGTAAGGGGGTACACATATACATACATATTTATAAAAAAAGATAAGGACTTACATCAATATTACTAGTGTTTGTACCAAATACATCACCATAGAGTGGTTTGCCATTTTCATCAACTGGAGGTTTGCCCCACCCACCTGCATGATAACCAAATGCACATCCCTCTGGAATAGGAGCGTTTAATCCAGGAATTTTTAAATTGGGGTAACTTGGTGGAGGACCATAACGTTGCATAGCAATCAACCATGGCGGGGGTACCTTGTGAGCATTGGGACCAACAGGCATACCAAGTGCAGTCCTTAATTCTTCACTAAGATCGCCAGGTTTTTTTTCCTTTAGTCTAGTTTCAAATTCTTTTCCTTCATAGTAAAGATCACCATGAATTGTCATCTTTGGTTTTGTTTGCCACCTAAATAGTATTTAAAATAAAAGATATAACAATGTAGCTTAATCTATTAATTGATTTGGTTGATATTTAAAAGATTTGTAGTAAATAAAAATATTTTCTGTTCACATTTTTATGTAACTTTATACACTTGCGAAAAGTAGTGGTTAATATTGTATGTCAATAATAACCCCTAGAAGATCCCAGAATGGGTAAGACTTATCTAACTTTTCAAATAAATCATTATAATTTTTTTAATTAAACCACTTAATATGAACAACAATATAAATTTCAATAGTTATAATTATTTGGAAAAATATCGCATATTGTTTAAAAGTTATTTCATATGAGAAAATCTTACTTGAAGAAAGCATCATGAAGTTTTTGATAATCAATATCAATTTTGCCAAGTTTAGGCCTAGTTCTTTCACGCATCTTAGCTTTTAATGTTTTGGATTCATCTTTATCTTGTAGTGAAGCTCTCATTTCCATTATACCTGTTTTTTTTATAAAATCAGGAAGATTAAAAGGTGGCTTCTCTATTCCTCTTTTTCCTTGCAAGTATTTACGTTTAAAACACCAGTGTCTGGGAACCTAAAATTAAAGTAATATGATATTAAGAATTGGTTTATCTGAACAAACACATTAAATAAAGGAATGAACAATAAAATTTCTCACCTGAACGGTATTTCTATGAGCTTTTAACTGTACTAACAACTTAGGATCTCTAGCAGTGACATCATGCATTTCAACAACATCTGGTCTTTGTACCAATTGTTTTAGTTCTGCTACACTTAATCTAGTTAATTTTTTCATCTTTCTTTTGGACAATTTTGTTTTATCTTCAAACTTTTTCTGAAATAAATATTCCCAAGTTATCTTACAATGGAAAATAATGTATTAACAAAACACAACAGAAATCAATACTTTCTAATAATATATTTTCTAGTTTTATTGACAACTTACGTCTTCTGATTCATCGGCATCTTCAAATTCATCATTTGTAAGAATTGCTTTGCTAGACAATGATGTGGGCAATGCAAGAGTTGGAGGAGCAATGTCAGCTTTTTGTTCAGATATTTTAAATGACTCAAAAATACTATAAAATTGTCTATACTGGGGAGCTAGTTCATGTAATCCAATAGATTCTTGTATATATCTAAAAATATACATTTTATACTTTCCTATCAACATATATATATATATTTTCTAAACTATAAACTCACTCTATTTCAACATCTTCTATATCTTTGTCAGTAGTAGAATCCTCTTTATCTTTATCAATTTTTCCATTTTGTTTTTTTTCTTCATTTTCTCTGTTTTTCTTGTTCTTTTTTCGTCTTTTTTTCTTTTTATTTTTACTAACTTTGTCCTTTATTTCCTTTTCTTTTTGTTGTTTAAGTGGTTCTACTTCAGTGTCTATTACTGTGTCCTAAAAAATATACTTAGATAATTTTTAATAATTGTTAATGCAAATGATAAAAAACTGACCGCATTATCATCTTTTTCCCATAAAGGTTCTCTTTCAGATTCTTTAGTTTGATTCTGATTCTGTTGATTTTCATTGTTTGTATCATTTTCAGTGCCAAGTTCCAGTTGCCTCTGATTTTTTAAAGCTAATACATCTTCTAAGACTTGAGGTAAAACTACTTCAGAAGTGTTTTCTGATAATTGTTCAGGTGGATTAACCTTTAATGTTAATAAAGAAGGTAGTTGTTTTTCATTTAATGATGCAGGAAGAGGTAAAGTTGGAGAAGGACCCAATGAAGCTGAAATAAAAAAATTGTATGTAATTGAATAGAGATGTTTCAATATATTTAGTATTGATTTAATGACAATATTTGATGTAAAAATAATACAATTATCCTAAGAAAAATTGTATACTTACGAAATTCGTCATTTGGCCATCCTTGGGTCCCTGGAGGTCCAAAACTAGGTGGTGCATCCACGTTATTTAATCCTGGTGGTGCTTCCTCCTGCAGTTTCATAATTTATAAATGGTTATTATTTATAGAAAAAATGTACTTACATTGGTTTGTTCCTCCATATCAGTATTAACAACGTATTAATTTATTTCAAAATATCTATTTTACAAATAGTAAAACATAACGCCGAGTGTATATTATTCTTCTTCATAAAATTAAAAACTGTCAAATGTCATACAACGACATTCCACAGACAAGAACGATAAACATTTACCAGGATTGCCTAATCGGGCTGATTTGTCCGCCAGCTGTGTGACGTCACTGCAGTCCTTCATTATAACGTTTACCTTTTAAATGCATGGAAATAATAGGAATTAGACAGTATTTTTATGATTTCTGTAATACTAACGTACCACTATTTGGATTTTTAAGATTAAACACTTATAATTTATAATAAATATTCCCATAAAATCGTTTTAATACGGCCGAGGACTGCAGTGACGTCACGTGCGATCGATTTTTGGCGAACGTACGTCTTATGGGATTAAGTAATCCTGGTAAATTTTTTATCATTCTTGGTCATAGCCAATTAGACGAAAAAGAAGAATAATTTATATTGATTTATATAACCTTTTTATTTTAATTTAAGTTCCTTTTCCATATCACAATTCCATATATTTATCTTATAAGACTTATGAAAGTTACGTTCGTTACGTTCACGTTTATTCTTTATTCACGTTTACGTTTACACACGGTTCCCAGTGACTAGGGTAAAATGTTGAAACCAATAACTTTTGTTACCGGTAATATAAAAAAATTAGAAGAAGTTACTCAGATTTTAGGTTCTGAATTTCCTAGGCATTTAATTAATAAAAAACTAGATCTACCCGAGTTACAAGGTGAACTAAATGAAATATCTATTCTAAAAGCCAAAGAAGCACATAAGCAGATTTTAGGCCCTGTTATAGTAGAGGACACTGCTTTATGTTTTAATGCTTTAAAAGGTTTGCCAGGTCCCTATATAAAATGGTTTCTAGAAAAATTGGGACCAGAAGGTTTGCATCAAATGTTAAGTGGATTTGATGACAAGTCTGCACAGGCAGTTTGTACATTTGCTTATCATCCAGGAGGTGATAGTGATGAAGTTATATTGTTTCAAGGAAAAACTAATGGTGTAATAGTTAACCCAAGAGGACCAAAAGATTTTGGCTGGGATCCCTGTTTTAAGCCAGATGGGTATGATTTAACATATGCTGAAATGCCCAAATCTGAGAAGAATAAAATATCTCATAGATATAAAGCCCTTGATTTGCTTAAATCTTATTTTACTAAAACTTGATAAACAGTTTAGTAAATTATTTTAAGTTATTGTATCATAGTATTTTGACATTAGGTATTACAATAGGAATAAAATTTCTAAAACAATAAAGTATACTTTTACATTTTTATTTCTTTATTGATTAATATATTAACACTTAAAAACCATTAAAAATACAGCCTATTTAACATGAATTTATAAAACTTCCATATAATAAAATTAACTACCAGTAGGTATTCGATTTATTGTAAATGTTATCATTTGGTTCTGAGTAAAACTCTACATAGCTGAATTAAACTGTATTATTATAATAAAATAAGTAATTATAGTAGAAAATAATGTTGATAATATATTTTGATTGATTTGAAAGAATCCAGCTGCTGAAAAAGTGGGAATAAGTTTTTCTGCAAACTCTGCAAAATATACAATATTATCTCTCATTGGTTTTTTATCTAATAATCCAGAATGAAGGTAACATGCCAAGATAATCTTTTTGGCTGCTTTTTCTACACTGTCACATGAAGTGACGATGGCTATAGTTGATAACTACAAAAAATAAAATAATTAGGTAGCATAAGATTCATGCTATTTTATTTGCAGTAAGTTTTAAATGAGTAGGTAAGTTTACTAAAATTTGATTGGCAGATTGGCATATTAAAGTTACATTTTATTTTTTGAAATAGCTATATCCATTTTTGATTGAGTACTGTTAAGACTAGACTTGTATTGAAGTAATAAGAAGGCATTACTAAAGTAAAGCTTAGGTGTTATTAGGTAAATTTACTATTTACTCAACTACACATATTTCCAAAGGTTTGGATTATTTAGAAATAATATATCTACGCCTATGGTTTTTTAAAAAATCTTGTTGATATTTATTTTTTAAATCAAAATAATACTAAATTTGATTCGTTTTTGTATTAATTTGGTCATATTTAATTGATTTGGGTGCTTTCACATTATTCCAATTCTTGTTTAAATTTCATTTGAGCTGTTTAAAAATGCCCAGAAGTGGCAGAAGTCGATGTACAACAGCAGCACAAGACCGACAGATAACATTGATAGCTCGAAGAAATCGACAGGAATCTACAAGTGGCATATCCAGAGAAATTGCTAGACAAGGACTGAATATTTCAAGGCAAACAATTACACGAAGATTAAATGCGGTAAATTTGTATCGCAGAAGACCTCTACGTGTTCCCAAACTAACCAATCCACAAAAAATTGTAAGGTTGCAATGGGCTCAAGAAATGTTACACCATGGTCCTAACTGGAATTACATGATGTTGTCTGATGAATCAAAAATTGGCTTGGTTTCTGATTCCACCTGAGGCAGGTCCGGTCTGGCTCTATTGGTGGCCCTCGGCTAGACGGTGATTTGAGGCCCCCCACTTCTCACGGCAAAATAGTTAGCCTATGTTTGCTGCAGACGGCTAACGTGGTTTTAAATAGTTTTAATTTACATTTTCATTTTTTTATCTTAAAAAATTGTTTTTTGTTTATGATTTTTACTGTCCTCAATTTGACATGGTTTTGTAAAATGAAGTCATAGTTTACAACCATCATGAGAAAATTGCCATGATTATATACATAATCAAGTGAGTATAAGTGAAAAGCACACATCAACCCATCAACTATTAACTAGGGTAAGAAGAAGAAGCAAAGTGCAGATTCTGTGAGGAAGAGGACGAAACCTCTATATGTATGTTATTAACAAAGCCTTAGAAAATAAAGAATACTGCCCTGCAGTATTTTTAGATATGAGCCAAGCATTTGATAAGGTGTGGTATGAGGGATTGTTATATAAAATCAAAAAATATATACCCACGTTTTATAAGCTGCTAAAATCATACTTAGACAATCGCAAATTCAGCACCATAGTAAGGGATGAAATTTCCTCCATGCATGGCATTAATTCAGGTGTCCCCCAACCCAAGGAAGCGTTTTAGGACCGCTGTTATACTTGTTATTTACTTCAGATCTGCCTACAGCAGATAACATCGTACTGGGTACATTTGCAGACGACACTGTAATTCTCGCACACAAACATTGACGAAGCCTTGCCAAATATTCAAGAATATTTAAACACTCTCCAAACATGGCTCCAAAAATGGAGAATCAAAATAAACGAATTAAAATCGTCACATGTTGTATGTATGTATGAGTTAGGGGTGATAATTACACTGCGACATATAGGATCTATTGTGTACCCCCTTATTTGCCATGTTCTGATGTTTTCTCAGACCTATAGCAGCTCTTCGAGTCCTATTTTCCTGAGGAAGTTTAGGACATCGTCGGGCTTCAAATCAGGTAGATCCCCCTCTTCTATTTCATGTGCTCCTAGGTATCTGGCCCTAGAACTCTGCAAGGCAGGGCATTCTGAGAGTATGTGTATTGAGGTTTCATCCTCTTCCTCACAGAATCTGCACTTTGCTTCATCTGCTAACCCTAGTTTCTTCATGTGGCTTCTTAACCGGCAATGCCCGGTTAATATTCCCGTTAGAATTCGGAGTCTTTTTTTACTGAGGTTGAGCAGCTAAGAGATCTCTTCTGGTCGTAGTTCCCCAGTAGTATCTTAGATTGCCTCAGTCCTTCCAGCTGATTCCAGTACTTGGATTTTTCCTTCTTCATTTCTTCCCTTAGTTTTACTAAGATTACTCTACTGCTGATCCAACAAGATGGTTCTGATCCCAAATGTGGGGTTTCAGCTCCTTTTTTTGCCAGCTTATCTGCTGTTTCGTTCCCCTCTGTTCCTATGTGTCCCGGGACCCATAGGAGGGTGACCGTGTTCTTCTGGGCCAGTTCATTTAGTTTGCCTAGGCATTCCCAAACATACGGCATCGAACTGTGGGGATGCGCCAGCAAGTCGAATATTGCAATCATGCAGAGATGCCAATCAAAAATCTTAAGATCAATTGTTGACGCTCCCTGGTATGTCACAAATAAAATGATCCACAAAGATCTAGGAATCTCTACAGTAAAAGAAGTCATTCACGAAAGAAGTACCAGTCATCACGAGAAGCTAGAAACTCATACAAACCCTCTATTTGAACCTCCCCTACATAACAATGTAATAAGAAGACTTAAAAGAAGATGGCCAGCTGATCTCTAGTTAGGTTAAGGAGTTCTCTTCATTGGAAGAGCGCTCATCAAGTCATAATATAAGACCTATTGTAGTTCTTAAGTAAACTGATTAGCTTATAGGGTATTTATACTCTGATTTATACTCAATAAAAAAAAATTTCTCAATATTATAATTATTATATTTTGTTAATCAGCTTAATTATTATACCTAACTGATTGACATACTTACCAAATATATAATAGCATACAATGCGTTAATCAGTGTTACTGTTAAATCGAACGAATTTTTTATATTTGCGTAGTTTGTTATTACATTCAGATTTCCGAGACAAACAATTACACTGATTATTGTACCAAAAAATACAGGCCAACCAAAGATTTTATTGTAAGTTTGTACAATACCATCCAATAACCAAAATATATCTTTAATTTTTGTGAATTTTATAGAAATATCTTTTGTTTCTTGACAAAAAATTATTATTTTCTCACTTTCTGCAATTGTTTTTTCCACTAGACAACATAAAAATGTGTATCTATATTTTAGGGCATTCGTTATACTCATTGCTGTAAACGTATTAAAGAAGTGATAAAACATTACAATCCTGTACAGAATATATCCGAATTCGTCAGTGATATTTTCTCTATATTTCCAAAGTATTAACTCACTAGCATGTATTACTGTATATATTATATTAAATACAATAAATTTAAATAAGTAATTGAATTTGCTGCATTTTACTTCGAACTTGTAGGGGGAAAGTATTTGATCTATTTTGTCAAAATTAGAAAATATACTTAACCATATGCGTCTGCATATAAATCCGTCGAACATGCAAAATAACATGAATAATAGTTCCAGTAAAGTTTCTATAAATTCCAAAATTATTTGCGATAGAGAACTCTCGATCCAACTACCATTGTATCTATTGTACAAGGAATATATGCTTCCAAAAAACACTAAACCACTTAAAACAAAAGTATACAATCTGTTTCGAAATGTTTTCAGTTGGGAATAATTTTCCCCAGAAGTACTTGTTCCTAACAAATGACCAATTAAATAATATATTTTTATAACCCATACATCGTTTTTCATTTTAGAGTGGTGTTAAACTTTCATACATTAAAGTTAAAATGACGCATTTACTTGGGCGTTTTAATTATATGCAAATATTGGTAATACTGACATAATGGCCATACATTCTTAATACTCATATTTTAATAATGTAGGTAATGCCAGGAACGGAGCACAGTATTTTTGCCGAGTTTTCTATTATAACATAAATGGTAAAGTCCTTTACCTACGACCACCCCTCTAAACCGTCGATAACACACAATCTACAGCCTATGTAATGTATCTCTTTACGCACGGTAAAATAAACGCACGGCTTCCCTAGCAACCGCTTAGCAACAATAGACGTCGCTATTTTATTCAAAATTTCCTATTTACATATTTGAAGGTGAATTTTATACTACCTACATATAAATGGCAGATAACATTTATTAGATATAAGATTGCATTTAATATATATATATTTAAAGTTATTTGAAAATATATATTTGATTCGTTTCCATTAACCCTACTTTCTGTCTGTATAAATGGATCATAATATAATACGTTTCCCAGATAAATTTACGTTATTTTTATGTAATTAAGTTAATTATTTTAACATTTATAAAATTATTATTACCGAGATACTTTTAAAAATACTTACAAAGCTGTTTCAACTTGTGGATACAATCGTAACATATAAAAGACACTTTTTACTCGTTTTGTACTATAATTTCACTTTAGTTACTTTACGAAACCGTTTTAAATATTAAGAATTCAGTAAATGTTAATATTACGCGAGAAACCGATCAGTAACACTAAATTCATTACTCAAAAATGACGAAAATAAGTTTTACTACAATAAAGGAGTACATTGAACTGACATATTTAAAATATTTCACACATTGAGCGTCTGCGCATGCATCTGACGTCTGAACGCATGCACACTCGTTATTATTTATCAAAAAACGATTATCAAAAAACAACCCATTTTTTATTTTTCTTACAACTTGTTTGTATGCGTGAAGTTTTATACAATTATTAAAAAATGTCAAGTGATAGTGAAATGAATTTAACTCCATCCAATATAACTAATAACATCCAATATATTAATGTTAAGTATTTAATTATTATACAATAAAATGATTAAAAACATCTATTGTTGCTCTTGTTTAATTATTATTAACAAAAAGATTATTAATGCAGGTACAAGTAGGTCGTAGGTAAAGTATAGTACGTAACTATTGCTGTAAAGCATTTATTCGTGCGTAAAATGCTATTTACCACACACGTTACGTAATATACTATTATATTGTATAAATATTGTAATGGATATTATGATAAAAGAGTTAAGTTAAAACAGTATGATACCTATGGAATGTCTAATAATGAAAATAATTAGTAGGAAATATAAGAAAAAAGAAATGGCCTTTTATTAACTAGAAAAGAACTTACTTAATGTTGAAATTGTGCTAAATTAATTATTTCTATTTATGGTAAATAAGTTATTATCGAAATTCTTTAATTATTGAGTATCAAATAAATTCTTTTGTTTGAAAACTAACTACTACAAAAAATTCAAAATGTTTACAATGTTATCTGACCTTAATACACGTAGAGTCCTGCTGTCTGAATGGTGGAAAAACTCCGTAGTCGCTCTATGGAAAACGGAAACCAACGAAGGTGCTTCGACTGTTGAAAAATGTCGTGGTTGTTAAACCTTTGGTTTCTCGTGTAATATTATTGTTCTTTGTTTGTTCCTCCAAATGGATTTAGTTCAGTTTTTGTTGGATTATAGTTCTTTTAATTGTATTATAAATAGTAAGTACACTATAATTTCTTCTTTTTTATGCGCCGAAAATGTTTTGAATTACACTATTTGTCACTATTTAACACTTTATTTTAACTACTTTTAAAAACTGTTTGTTCACTCTGATGGCTAAATTATAATAATATATTTTCTCCCCAACGACCTCTGGTCAAGTCCTTTTATAGGTTTCTAGCCTTCCAGAAACTTCTTTTATGGTTCTAGAATACTATATGCATCTCTATCTTTCCTATATGTAACTAGACATACTCACTTCGTCTACTGTCGATCTTTCTAGATGACAATATAATAAAAATATATCTGTCTTCTTTTTACACATACATATATACTATCGGCTTCAGAATTGCATATACATTTTCAAACTCAAATCGCTTACATTGAATAGACAGCCTTTTTATTTTGTGTAACCAATCACGGTTTAAATAATAATAAATTTGAAATCAGTTAAACAGTGAACACAATGTGAAAATGAATCAACACTTAAAAAAAATATAAATTATTTTTGGTCTAACATTTTTTAACGAAATAGTTTTCAAATAAAAAGAGCACCTATATGTGGAAATTAGGAAAATACAAAATGCAATTTCCCAGTGTAATACAGGAAATTAATGTCACTTGCAGTGATGAAGGTCATAAAAAATGGAAGCAAAAAGATCAAAGCTACCGACAAAGCTTTGGCTTCTGTATAATTTGAGTATTGTGTGACATAACTATTTATTTGAAACTTGGATTACTCCATATCATAGTCGCAAACTTAAACAACGGCAGCGTAACTATGGAGAAAGGGAATAATTAGAAAATTATTGGTTTTGGAATAAATAAAGAATATTAAGAGCCAATAGGCCTAAAAGTGGCGCAAACTGATGACAGAGAAACTAAAGTTCTGAGAGAGAGATTCCGATATCCCACTACCGTTTAAATTAGCCCGAGGCTGCACTAAGTACAATCGGAGACTCAAATCGGATTTTATTATATTCGCAATACGTATATTTTGAAATTACTTTCTTAAGAAAATGGAAAAATCATTTCATATTCATATTATTGTATAGAGAATTAAAATAAGTAAAAAATGAAATAGAAACCACTTATTGTTACAAAGTTTTCAATTTTAATTACCTGTAAATGTTATCGATAAAATAGTGAATTACTTATACAAAATTAAAAACTACGGATTTCGCAATTTATACAGGAGAAAGTTAAAGTTTTCAATAAAATATTTTTTGAAGAAATGACAAAGTAATCATAATACTTAAATATTTTTTAAAAAGATTTTTACGTTTTTTTTTTTAATTTTCTTCTTATTTTCACATTTTGGAGATAGATAGAAAAACATGTTATTAAAAAAAGTATCTGTGTGTGATTACCTACGCTGATGTGTGTGGTAATAATTTTCACCAAAGGTTTAGGAAGAACGGCTGACCAGATTTTTACGAAATTTTCATCAAAAATCGATTATGTAAAAATATGGATCTGATTAGTTTTTGGGGAAATCAGAACGTAGGAAGGAAGTTTTTAAGGTGGTTTGAAAATTAAAAACTTTATTACGAAAATAAATATCCAATATGAGAGGTCCGAAATTAAAAAATAAACAAAAAATAATCTAACCTAATGTGAAATCAATTGATAATTAAAAGTCTTTTTAGTCTGTTTCACTTTTTCATTAAATTAAGGTGTCAGACTTTGAATTATTTAACGATTATTTTACCATCCAAAAGGGTGCTAATATCGGAGATTGAAACAACAATATTGACGTTACTGTTTCTGTTCTATTTCAAATTTTAAGGGTTGTTAACGATGTTGACCATTCTACAAGTAGGGAACAAAAATGTTCCCATCTGAAATAAAAAAATCCAAGTGTCCGATTCTTTTTTCATATTATTTACTAAAGGAAAGATTACCTAACGAAGTTTTCAAATTTTTAAAAAAATAATAAATGAAATTTTAAAAAGCACAATTTTTTAAAGAACAAATTGTACAAAAAATATTTATACAGTGGTATAAACTAATAATTATTTATTGTGATAAAACTCACCTTCTTTTTTCAACAACGATTTCTTCAAGAAGTCTAATGAATAAATACACAAACTAAAAGTATCTACACCTAACCTAAGCACATCCAATAAAGAATAAATGTAAAACAACAAATAATTCACTGGGAATATTTTACCTAAACGAACAAAATACAATAAAATAATAACGAACACATGTTCATCCAAATTTTTACTCCAAGTGTAGGTACTACAGAATCTATATGGATTCGCCGCTGAGGGCGCGTTTATCAGCCTTTTAAAATATTTCAAATAATTCAAATTTTAGGTACAATTTTCTCTTAAAATGAGTAAAATTTTAACTCCAAAATTTCAGTACTTATTGATAGTATCATGCCCCACAAGCTATGCATAGTTTTACATTAAATTTTTTTAAATTAACCAAAATAAATGTTGTATTTCAAAGAAAAACAATGTATATAAAAAAATATGCATGGCCTCCGGAATATGATGAACTATTCTCACTCCAAAAATTTGGTTTAAATTTAAATCGAACAATGAACACCGACGAAAAATGTTCCTAAGTAAAAAATTGAAGGTTTAGTCAAGAAATCTGTATTAGTTCTAATTTATATTTTTCAAATTTGAATAGATTAATAATAAAGGCACCTTCAAAATGATGTTACGAAAACAGTCCCAAAAATATATTTATTTTAAAAGTTATTACACCAAATCATTTTTTGGTGGACACAACGCGATTATTGGTTCTTAAAATAATCCATTTTTGCACATTTAAAAATTTAACCAAAAGAGAAAAACTATATCTCTCTTTAATGGTTTGATTGTATCAGCTTTGGAAAATATAATAGGTGTGGATAAATTTAATTGTAAACCCAATAATTTATCCAAGTGTTCTGTTTACCCCATTTTAAATAGCGCGCCAATACGCCCCACCGTAATATTAAAATTTGGCGCGAGCCTTCCCTTATTAACCCTCTTATTGCACAATTCCCGCTTTTTAAGAGGGGCGTTTCTAATTTGGTAAGACTGCCTGAATTTAGTGAAAAATCTGGTTATTTTTAAATTACAAAAATGTAGAGTAGATGGCGATAGTGGTTTCAAATTAGTATTTTTATTATAAATTTGAATATTTTTAGAGCTTGTTGACTTTCTTTGTCTTAGACAGAGATGAAAATATGAATTTTGCTTCGTAAATCTTTGAATATTTTCACGACATACACAAACATTTGACCTTGAGACCAAAAACAGATGAAAATACCTGTATTGTATAATTTTTATAATTTCCTATTTGGATATATTTTGGAAGTTAGTTGTGTTTCATAGGCGTAAAAAATTAATTGTTTTTAGGATTTAAAATAAAAAAAATAAAATAAGATTTCGGCATACCTAACAAATAATTAATAAATGAAATTTATTGTATTAAGCAGAGTTGGGTCGGATACTGAAAAAAGTATCCGGATACCGGATACTCAAAATGTATCCGGATACCGGATACTCAAAATGTATCCGGATACATTTAAAAATTTATTCCGATACAAGTATCCGGATACTTCTTAGGATACTTTTTTAAAAAGGAAGTGAAGTATTACGCACAAGTGAAGTTTAGCACGAGCCGCGTAGTGGCGAGTGCGGAAACGTAACGAGTGCAAGAAATACACTTTCCAACGCGTTGTGTACACGATTTTTCCTACGACCCCAATATTTCTTATTATAATAAATATTTTAAATTTATTTATAAAATTTAGTTTAATTGTTAGTCATGTTAAAAATTAGGATTTAAACGAGTTTATATATTGCATGGAAATATAATTAATTAAAATCAAATAACCACCTTTCTCAGGAATTCACATCAAAATTCTTTATTAGCTAAATGATATGTTAATTTTTTGTGGGCTCTATAAAAATTAAAAGTAAAATGGTCAGTCGGTGAAATTAATTGAAAAGTAATATAATAATAATATACACAAAGATAATTGTGAACAGAAACACAAACATAACTTCAAAAATCCACATTCGACACATGCACGGAACATAAACACAATATAAAAAAGAAGAATAAACTGTTCTTTCTAAAAGTGTTTTTATAAAAATAATAATACTTACTGAATAAAACTATGTTTATTTTTTAAAAATTTAAAAACCTATAAGAAACTTTTTTCTTTATTCTTACTTTATACAGAAAAATTTGTATTGGCAATTACAATACAATATTTGACACAAAAAAAAATTAAATGGTCCTTGCTTTGACATTTATGTGTTTTTACTATTGATAAATTTGACGTAAATGTCACAGATCATCATATTTTTTTACTTTTCAATACGTGTATTGATATTTACTTTTCAATACGTGTATTGATATTAGCTACTTTCTTAAGTACAAATAATTGTGCAAACTAGCACTTTCATATGTGGTAGTAGGAAAAATACATTTTCCTACGACCACATATGAAAGTGCTAGTTTGCACAATTATTTGTACTTAAGAAAGTAGCTAATATCAATACACGTATTGAAAAGTAAATATCAATACACGTATTGAAAAGTAAAAAAATATAGTTCTATGATCTGTGACATTTACGTCAAATTTATCAATAGTAAAAACACATAAATGTCAAAGTAAGGACCATTTAATTTTTTTTAAATCTTCCTTGTGTCAAATATTGTATGGTAATTGCCAATACAAATTTTTCTGTATAAAGTAAGAATAAAGAAAAAAGTTTCTTATAGGGTTTTAAATTTTTAAAAACATATTTTTATTCAGTATTATTATTTTTATAAAAACACTTTTAGAAAGAAGAACAGTTTATTCTTCTTTTTTATATTGTGTTTATGTTCCGTGCATGTGTCGAATGTGGATTTTTGAAGTTATATTTGTGTTTCTGTTCACAATTATCTTTGTGCCTATTATTATTACATTACTTTTCAATTAATTTCACCGACTGACCATTTTACTTTTAATTTTTATAGAGCCCACAAAAAAAATTAAAATGTCATTTAGCTAATAAAGAATTTTGATGTGAATTCCTGAGAAAGGTGGTTATTTGATTTTAATTAATTATATTTCCATGCAATATATAAACTCGTTTAAATCCTAATTCTTAACATGACTAACAATTAAAATGAATTTTATAAATAAATTTAAAATATTTATTATAATAAGAAATATTGGGGTCGTAGGAAAAATCGTGTACACAACGCGTTGGAAAGTGTATTTCTTGCACTCGTTAAGTTTCCGCACTCGCCACTACGCGGCTCGTGCTAAACTTCTCTCGTGCGTAATACTTCACTTTCCACACTCGTTATGTAATATACTATTACTGATGAGCTACCGAAAAACTTTTTCGTGTCACTGCCTGAGCTTTTGATATTGAATTTGGCCAGCGTCGGACCAGCCGAGTTTTCAAACTTTTTAGGGGGTGTATTTATTTGTACTTGTAGGTACTCTAAAATAAAAATATAAATATTAGGATTAATGTCCTTTATTATAATCCGAAAAAGAATTTCTTCTAATAATTATAAATACAGGGTACAAAGGGGTTCTTGAAAAGAGAGATATAGAAAATATAAAAAATAAATAACGTACTTATGAAACTTTATAACTGATTTATAGGTAAAAACAAAGCTCCATTAGAATATAATAATATAGGTATTATAACGGTGATCAGCACAAAAAATGGGATTTAACATATTAGACACATCTGAATTAAAGGAAGGGCAGTGTTGTGCCTACGTTAGGTGCATTATAGGAGGGCAATAAATAATATTTAAAAGTATCCGAATATCAAAAACAGTATCCGGATACCGGATACTTTAAAATTTGGTCACGGATACGGATACCGGGTACAAAATTTAAAAAGTATCTGGATACAGCTTTCGGATACATAAAAAGTATCCGGATATTGTATCCGTATACTACCCAGCTCTGGTACTAACCCTTACTAATTAAGGTATTGTATTTATTAGAATAAATATATTAAACATAATAAAAACATATTACGGTTTCTGAATATACACACATCAACATGGTCTAAAGAAAAATTGAAATAAAGTGGAAAGTATGTAATTATACCTTTTTTAAAATTGAGATTGAAATGTATTGGCATAATATCATTAATATCTATGATTGGCAACAATGCAAAATTAAACGAGGTTATAGTTTGATCAGTTTATTTACTTTTTGATGGATGTATTATTTGAAGGTGTTGAAGTAGATGTAAATTTTTAGAATATATTTTGTGGGGAAAAATTTAAATACTTTTCCAAAACGTTTGATGATTATTGCAAAACTGTTACTATAATGTTTGTAAACATTAACAGGTTAGTCTGTCTTCAATATGACTTCAAGTAAGTACCTTGTTAATTATTTACTGCCTAAATAAATAAATATCATTTATTTTTTAGAGTATTGGACATTCCTAAATTACCACCCAGATCCATGATTTAATGAAAAATGGAGTACAAAGTAAAGCACACCCTACAATAAAGCTTACCTATAGTTTATTTTTATTTTGAGAATGTGGTGCAAGAAAAAAATATTTCCATGTTTTCAATAACCTACGATAATAACTAACCAATCTAGTATCTATAGAAATACACTTTGGGCACCTGTTTTTAAGATACCTAAAGAAGTGGGATAAGCTGACTATCAGCGATTGGCCAACAATACTCTTGCAAGTACTAAACACTCGACTAAACATAATTGTTAATGTTATGGGTATATCTTAATAAAACTAATTGTATCATTAAATTATGGCTATTAATTATATTTCAAAAATGTCAACCCCATACTTTGTGCAATCAATTGAAATTAAAATGTATCCAATAGGATTGTAATAATTTTTTTACTGGTATCTTTCACACAAATGAAAAAATCTTTATTTTATAAAGATCCATATTTTATTTACATTTGAAAGCACTCTCCATATAGTAATCAGAAGTGATAAGAGGTAAGTTTTAATTTGTTTATTTTCTGGTTTAATTTTTTTACAATTAATAGGTAGGTATTATTTATTTTATTATCTATGATTGAGATCTAAATATCAAATTTAGTTTTAAAAGGTGTATTGATATAGGTATTTTGCATATTAGATATATGAATTTTCTTCTTTTTGAGTACCTACCTATACCTTTTTGAGTTCATACAAGAGGCTTTACTAGGGCATCTCAGAGAAGTGTTAATGCTACTCGTCCTTTGAGCCATCCTTTGTCTACTTTAAATACTAGGATAGACCAGGAAGAATATTAGTATCTTTTTCTAAATCAAAACTATTTGATTATTTTTTGAGTATTTTATTAGGTGGAGTATGGTAAACAAAATATTTCTACAAGATTCAATAGGTTACTACTTTTCTAAAGTATTTCAAAAATGTCCTAAAAATGCTATTTTTAGCAATATTTATACTTTTTCTGGTAACCATATATGTTATTTTATCTATGATTAGATAATTAAATTGTTGGAGAAATAAATCCATGGTTTTTAAAATGTACCTACACTACTGTTTCCTCAAAAACTTTGGACCTCAAGTAACTGCCTACATTGGTTGTATTCGTTTGATAGTAAGAAGACTGACAAAATTTGTAAGTGAGTTAGCAAAGTTATGAAAAATTTTATATTTTATTTTTAATCTTTTATTTTATAGAACTGTTTCCTCAAAAACTTTGGACCTCAAGTAACTGCCTACGCAGGTCTTATTTGTTTGATAGTAAGAAGACTGACAAAATTTGTAAGTGAGTTAGTAAAGTTATGAATAATTTTATATTTTATTTTATAGAACTGTTTCCTCCAAAACTTTGGACTTCAAGTAACTGCCTATGCAGGTTTTATTCTATTGATAATAAATAATTAATAATTTTTTATTTTAATTCTAATCTTTTATTTTTTAGAACTCTTTCTTCAAAAACATTGAATCTGGACCCTTATAGGCTACATCAATGCTGCAGCTACTAGGTGTTTTAAAATACAAATGTTTATTTTAGGGTTCAATTACATTCTAAACATTACTAAATAACATCTGCATATTAATAGTAAATAACAAGTAAATGTTTTATGTTTTTCTTTTTTACCATATTATGGATAGATATGAACTGTGTTCTGATATGAATATGGAACCGTTTGGTCTGTTTTATCATTTACCAACAAACTTTCAATGGTAAAGGGGATATGTACCCTTTGTAAGTATAAGTTTGAAAAACCAATTATATTTTGCAAACTTTTTGTTTTGTTTTGAGGATATGCTGAATGTAAAGATGATATAACAGAAGTATCCAGCATCTAACCCAAATTTGTAAAACTGTTTTAATAAAAATTTTACATACTTGACTGTAAATTTTAATTCTTCACATTGTCTAAAGAGAAATCTATTATATTTATACATTTTGAACATGTAAATAAATATTGTAGAAACCCTTACTTTGTGGTCATTATTATCCTGCCTATTTAGAAAAACAGTTTAACACTTAGCTGTTAATATTTACATAATATGTGGTTTTAATTTATAAATGTAAATCCCTTAGGTTGGGTTTATGTTATTTAACAAATAAAGATATAAGATAATGATTAGGTAACTTAAAGATGAAAAAAAGTATAAAGAAAAATCAGGTCTCTCAAAACTCACATTTTTACCATTCGACTAAAATAAGACAATTGTGTTTAAGTAAAAAGTAATTTAGGAAATAACAACGGTTCATAACACTAAATTCCATCAACAATAACACTGCACATATCAGTTGGATAATGCTATAAACGATGTAAAAACCAACGCAAATTGTGAAAATATACTTTGAAATTAATTTTTTTTAACTTCTGGTAACTTATAAACAATATAGACAATTATATATTTAAAAGCAAAACACTAAAATTAATATATTTTGACGTTATAAACGAGAGATAAGGTTAGGTTGGTTATGTTAAGTGAAGTTTGGATTTGGAGAATTAGAATCGACATACGTCTTTGAAAATAGCGCCACCAAAACTGTTGAACTAAATTGACAGATTAGTGCAATATTCAAATTTTGCGTGCAACAAATCTCAAAAAATATACCTTTCTTTAACTTCATATTTTGCTAGTCGCATTCTCTATGCTTTCTTTAGGAGTTAAGCTTCTGGCGTTAAAATTCGTGATCACAAATTGTCAAACTTTTTTAAAACATACCATCACTTAAACACCAATATCTCTTTTATTACAATATAAAACTTAACTAAAAAACCTTATCTCCTAGAGAAAGGTCTAAGCTATATCCTGTTAAAATTTGAATACGTAATTTAAAGGCGTTCTTTAGATTTGTTGTTTACAAAATGATTGAAATTTTGGGTACAATTCAGGCTTGCCACCCGTTTTCAGCTGTCACATTTTTGACGCCCCTCTTAAGTAGTATGGTTCGAACTCTCGTATGAAGTGTACCGCCAGCTTACAATAGGTACTCGCGCCCTTCGCAAAAGCCGGCTACTTACCGATTCATTTTAGTAGTTATATATTATACAAATATAATTATTAAGTTAATAGTTACGCTGTGTCATTTTCTCGAAAGACAAATTCCTCAATTCGCACGGAAGTTTAAAGACAAAACAAGTATTGTTAATTGTGTGTTTGTAACCTGTGCATTGTTGTCAAATAAACTGGAACTTGTAAGTAAATTATAAAACTGTTAATAGTGCTTTTTTCTCGGTACTCCCGACTATATTGAGCCGCAATGGGGGAGAAATAATAATATATTTTATGAACCATCAACTACCACACTACATGAAATTTATGGTACTAATGCCTCTATGCACCATTGTACAATTTCTCTGATTAAGACTTTAACCGTGATTACTTAATGTTTTTCTTATGCACCAAGCCTTTTTTCTCCTAATCAACAATTAACTTTTAACCGCCCGATGGCCTGGGATTAAGACTAGATAACCGCGGTTAGTTAATAAGTGAGGTTAGGATGTTTTGTTTGGTTCTGATTTCATTTACATGTATTTTTGTCAATAGTGAGTAGTGATAAACTGTGGTAGTGAAAAATAATTATAGAAGTGGAAGACCTATTATTTGATGATGAACTAGACATTAATGACATAGTGTTAGATGGGTTTCCTAGTCGTTGGAATGAGAGAGAAAATTATTTCGAAGCCCTGGATGACCTTAGTTTCTTTCGTCGCTTCCGCCTCACGAAACCAACAAAGGTATATCTTCTTGAAGAGGTTGAAGCCCTAACTTATGATAGTACGGTGTATATACCCTATGCAATTTTATGTCTCCAATAACTATGTAGAATTGCACTTTAATCTGTATTCTTAAAACAAAAGGAAATATACATTGAAGCTGACATTTATAATTTTGTTGTGTTCTATAATCGAGCCTTTATTTTATTTTTATTTATCTATTTATTGTTGAGATCTAGTAGTTAAGAATGACATGTATCATGAAGATTCGATTTGAAGTTCTGTCATTAATTTATGTACAATCGAAATATATTCTTTTAAATAATATGTAATGTTATTAGTTACAACAAATTTCAAACACCCGAATCCCGAAACAACCTCTTTGTCCGTAACCTTCACAACATCAAATTGTGATAGACATGACGGATTCCTAGGAAAATTGCGATGTTGCCAGCTGGCCATAATTACCAAATCACAATTAGCTAATTTAAGTGCAAAATTCTTTGGTGCATCGAATCGAGTTTTTAACCGTGATTACATACTTAGGCGTGGTTAGCTAATTACGAGAAAACATGAAAATGGTGCATACAGGCATAAAACCCTTACTGTGTGAAAGTTCATCTTATTCAGAACAATAAACAACTAAAAGGTTGAATTAACATCAAGTACCTAGTTACAAACAAACAAAATGTAACTTCAATATGTCAATCTGACGATGCTATTCCGATAGCGAAACGGCTGTCATTGCATTTAAAGTATTTATAGAATAAATAGTGGAAGTTAATTCAACCTTTTAGTTGTTTATTGTTCTGAATACCACACTACAGTCTACTGCTCGGTTATTATTCCTCCAACAAGGTGTATTTGTTATCACCGCAAACCTAGCATAATATATAATATGCAGAATCACGAGATGGTTCACCGCAACTCTTCTCTGATAAAGTCTCCTTTCACCGTCAGACGCGCCGTTGATAATGGAGGCGTAAAGCGTCGGGTCGGCAGTCAGTGTTGGTCGTATCGTAGCCCGCGCTGCAGCTCGCTTATTTTAATCTCACGATTAATCTTACGATTTCACGCACGAAACGCGAAACTTGAACAAAATTTTTATGTGCGCGGATATTTTTTTTGTGTGTTTTTGTTAAGTTTTTAAGTTTTTTTAAGAAGTTATATATGTGGTGATTCTATATTGAAGAGTTGAGTGAATACAACGCTTTCAAAGTTTATTAGATTGAGAGTCAATTTAATAATAGGAGTTTTCCGTGCAAGTTGCAACTGTCATCTTCATTTTAATCAGGTAATTTTATTTTAATTAAAAAAATATTATTTTGTAAAAATACTAAAGGTAATGTTATTTTATTTCATTTTTCAATCTATTAACCGGTTTTAAAAAGTGTGATTTTGTATTAGGTTTTATATGCTTTAAACACATTTTATATTTTAATTGTCAGTTATTAGTACAATAAATAATTAATAACAGACATATTCCAGAGGAAAATCAAATGAAATGTTTGTCTTTAGAAGTTATTAGAGTAACAACTTTTTATTTTTGTAAAAATATTATGTAACATTTTTCCAATTTAAGAATGGGAACAAGTAATCTACAAAAGAGTAATGATAGCTGCGATATAATATAAAAAATAGATTAAAAACGATACACAAAATCTGCAAAATAAAAGGTACAAGAGTAGCATTCTTCCATTTAAGAACAACAAATATACACAACCCCCAACCTACATATTTAAATATTTTATTATTTTAATTTTTAAAATTATAAAACTTAAAAATTATACACAATTTGTACACAAATTGTCATATCAAATAACCAATGACACTACAGCTTATGAATACAAATGAGTTGAACAGTATTTTTAATGGCATAAGAAGTAATTTAGGAGATGATACCAACAATAATAATTACATAAAATAATAAAATAAAAAGTTTTTTTAAACTTTCTTATAATTAAAACAAAAGGTGTCAATTTTTGTTACACCAAGTAGGTACTTGCTTTCCTGTAGTTCTTTGTCTATTATTTTTTATTATAGTTTTGCCTATAGTACTATTTTCCTCTCTATTTAAAAAACATTTTTTTAAATAGAAATATTAAAAATTTTAGCACACAATAACGTAATAAATAATATCGCTTCTAGCAACAAACAATTTGCTATTCTTGACAAATCCATTATCACTTCCTATATATGTAACTATTAAACAACTATATTTTCCTTATGGCATTTTTATAGTAAGGAACTAATCTTACACTGCAATAAATGCAGTTTTTTAATTTCAATTTACCACATTTTAAATTTTCTTTTTGTTTCCTTATTCATTTCCGGGAGTCTTTTCTACGGACTAATTTCCAATATTCTAATGTAGGCAACTTTCCTTAGATTATAGTAGATAATTTTTAAAGCAAGTATAAAATACTTTTTTCCAAAATTTTCTACTAAACCATTGAATTCGGGTTATTGCTGCCTGATAATAAGTTCATTTAACGTTATTAAACTATTGCTCAATGCCAATCAAACTAGCACCCCCACACTGACTAAATTAAAAAAAGTAGCCCATAACTAAGAGCTAATTAAAGGCTAATTTGTACCACAAAAATTAAAATTTGTACCACCACGATAATCGAGAAAAATCGCCTTGAAAATGGGGGGTGCTAGGTTGAGGTCAAGGCAGCACCTCCACTTTGATCGAATTCCAATTCAATTACATCAAAATAAAGGGCATATTAAAGGATAATTTGTACCACAAAAAGTTAATCTATATTATTATTTATAATGTCAAAAAATAAAATCGAATGCTGTAAATATCGCTGCTCTATAATTTTAGCACCCCCCCCTTTCGTCTATTCAAAAAGTGAACATACAATATTATAAAACTAATTAAAGGCAAATTTGTACCACACAAGAAATTTTTATGCTTTTCAATATAAAGCCGCCAATTGAATTTAACTCTTTGCGGTCGTATTAAATGGTGGCGGATGCGCTGAAAACTTTTATTTTTGTCGATATTCTAAAACAAGTTAAAAACAGTATTTCCCGTCACGGCCTTTTTTTAAAAAAAATATTGAGTTTTTATAATATCGGAGAAGTTTGAGTGCCAGTGGCGTATATTTCTATTATATGGTACTATTCGATGATTCTATTATGGTGCACATAGGCCATCCCTGTACTGCTATAATGATTTACAATCGCGAAATCGATAGAAATTCTCAATAAAAAGTAAACACAGGGCCAATTCGGGAAAAGTACTGATTCGGTGTCGTATGAACGGGATCTTAGTTACCCGATAACCTAGGTATAACAACAGTGTACAATTATCCAGTTAAACAAGTGCTAAATAGACGTTTTAATCCCGTTTCTGAGAATAGTGGGTAATAAAATGAGTTCGCTTGGAAGGAAACCTTTTTTAAATTATGAACGTATTGCTGCAGTCGTCTTACAAAAAAAATAATAACGCGAACAAATAAAGTATGGGTGGAATTAGGAAAAATTTTGCACTGCCCTGTATGCATACATTTCTAATAATAAAAACAATATTAAAAGTGAAATTCTCGGCCTCGAAACGCATAGACCTATGGACAAATTTGAAGATGACGACGAGATAATAAACAATGATTTAGATTCAAGTGTAAACACCGCTTTTGAATCTATTATCGAAGAAGAAATTTGTATTTATTTAAGTAAACAGGAATTTGATAGTTTATTGAAAATACACACACATAAATGGTAAGATAATTGTACATTTATTAGATTTTGTGAAATGAAATAACTATTTTTGTATGAGAACTAATTTGAGCTAAAAATTGTATTGCACCCGAGAACGCTCGCTGGAGCAACTGAGTTGTTTAAGTCGGTGAGCGATCATTAATGTTATTGAGATTTCCTCCAGAAACATTCATTATTTAGATACATATTGGGGAGATTAAGACAAACAAGAAAATTCTGTGAATGATGCAACTACATACCCACCTAATGTTTTTAAAGTTTTTAAGACAAAGATCCGTTTACTCTTGCGAAAAAAGTCATTTGAACTTTTGCTTTGTTTTGACCTCCTTTCTTTTATTTATATCCTGTATAATATTCCTTTAAGCGGCGTTGACATTTAGGCTTTTTAACTAAATCCCCCCAACTTTAAATTTCTTAATAGCACCATATACATTTTTATAAAATTTTGGATTTAGTTTTCCATCGTCTATTCAACAAATTTTTCAAAAATAAAATGGGTTCGTAGGTAATCAAGAAAATATCAGTTTATTTTTTATTTTTGTTTACTTAATCAAGAAAGCCTTAAAGCTTAAAGAAACAATAAAATGTAATAAATAAAATAAATATATATATATATAAATAAATTTTTAAACGGATAGTGGCGATCCAAATATTATGTTACCATAGTTTTGATAAAAACTGTCATAGTTTTAGTTATTGATTAATGAATTTTGTCAAAATTAAAATACCCTTAAAAGTTTAATAAAAAACGTATTTATTTGTAGTCATTACTACAGTTTGGTGACCCCGAGTTTTAAATTGGATAAGATGTACCTGCAACCACTTAGCAGAAGACAAGTTATGCAAATTTGAAGATGTTTTGGATTAAGTAATGAAGGAAGATCTTAAGTTCTTAAGATTATATTAGAAATGATTATTTTAATGTTACTAATATAAATGATTTTGATTTTTCCAATTTACTTACTCAAAATGAAGAGTTAAATGATAGTGATTGCCAAGATGAACAACAAAATACAAGTTTTCAAGAACTTAATAAGCGTGTAAATCAACTATAATAGAACAACTGTCCCTTAACTTACTTGAAGAAAATAACAAACAACTAGACAAAATTAATACACACCAACAAACCAAAAATCTCTTTCAGAAACTAAGGTGAGAAAGATAGAAACACCTTGTAATTAGTTTAATTAAACAACAAATAAAGAATCTACTTGAAATAAAGACCGATCACGCTACACCCTTAAGACTTATAGTCTAAGGTTTGAAACTTTGAAACAATCATATATTTGCACTACGTGCATGTTTGTGAAAAATTGATTTTTTATAACATTGAATATATTACAGTGCAAGTTTTAATAGCGTGGTTGAAGACTACGCTAAAAGATTTTTATGAACTTAAAATTTGTTAATAATTACGTTTTTAACTTACAGAATATATAATGTATAGCTGTTTACTAATCAATTGTTATATTTTGTCTAAAAGTAAAGCAAGGGACGCGTTCTTTGATTGGCCTCGTTCAAACAGCTACATAGTTACGCGTCTATAAGGGGTGTCTCGTGTACAGTAGCGTTAACAGTGATTCGGGGTCGGTTTTAACGTTAATAAAAGCGGTATCGTTTACGGTCAGATAATAGTGCAAGGTGACATAACGATAGACATGTTACAAGTTGGTAACCATAGAAACATAATATTATTGTTTTTAATTCTTGGAAACGTTAATACTAATATAGGCAATAAATAAGTTCTTTTTATTGTATTGCTGTTGAATTGTATACTTGTTTATTCATAAGTTTAAAAACTAACTGAGTTTTTATTAGTTTTTAATATGTAGAAGCCTGCAAAATTTTCTGATTGAAATCAAGTACGTAATAGTATATTAAACAACGCATTTTATAAGGTTTTCTGTTATGACAAGAGTTCAAGTTTATAAAACGAGTGTCACAATAGCTATATGAAATAAGTTGTTTATAATATTTTGCCATTTTCTCATTTTTTAAATTAATTTATTATTTGTATGTAAATTACAAAAATTTTGATTTTAAAGAGTATGTCTGTAGCACTGTGTAATTTATAACATTTGACAGTTTTGAAATTTAAATTATCAAAATTTAATGTTTTAATAGTATATTACATAACAAGTGTGGAAAGTGTAACATTTTACACGAGCCGCGTAGCGTAGCGTAAACGAGTGCAAGAAATACACTTTCCAACGAGTTATGTACACTATTTTTCTTACGATCACGTAAAAATTAAACAATATTACACACACTGAAAAGATAATCAACACACGTACTGAAAAGTATATCAACACATGTATTGAAAAGTAAAAAATCCTTCAAAATAATTTATTTTTATTTTTAACAGGATGACATGAACTAAAAGAACAATTATAATAACAGAAAACAAAACAATAGAACTTGTATTGGCAATTACAATACAATATTTGACACAAGGAAGATTTAAAAAAAAATTAAATGGTCCTTGCTTTGACATTCCTGTGTTTTTATTATTGATAAGTTTGACGTAAATGTCACAGATCATAGAACTATATTTTTTTACTTTTCAATACGTGTATTGATATTAGCTACTTTCTTAAGTACAAATAAGTGTGCAAACTAGCACTTTCATATGTGGTCGTAGGAAAATTTTTTTAAAATGGCTAATACACCAATAATAATATATTATATAAGTAAAAGATGGTATTCACATTCACAAATACTTATTTAAAGAACAATATAAAATTAATATATTTCTATTAGCCACAAATGTCATTGTCAATAGTCTTGTCATTAGATACTTCACTAATATCGAGACTAATATTGACCACCAAGTTATATTTCGATATGCAAATGGGTTATATAAGTATAAAAAGATATGTTTTATAAGTGTACACTATGAAATAAAGTTTATTACTGGCCCCATTACCATAGGTTGTGTATTTAAAAGTATAAAATACTAATATACCTATCACTGCCCATGGCATTTCGCTATCGTGCACTATTAATAATAATATCTAATTTTTTTTAAATTTATTACGTGTATATGACAATATTTCGTAAATGTTTTGTATGTATGTAGGTACGTAATAAAAAAAGCTTTTATATAAATGCACTAAAGAGAAGAAAATAAACTCGAACCCATTATTTTGTTACTTTATGAAATTTCACATATTACAAGCTTGTCGCGAGAAAAGCATTTCTTATAAACAGTTATAAATTCAATTTGAAGTAATCTGCATCAAGATTTATTCTCGTGACAAGCTTTTATATCGTATATGAAATTTCATAAAGGAGCAAAATAATGGGCTTGATTTACTTCAGTTTATTTCCGTAATTTTAAGGCATTTAAATAAAACCCTTTTTTAAAATGTTAACTTTTATTCTTTTTACCATGAGAGTTTTTGACATGGATAACCTATAAGAATTTTTAGAATAATTGACTCTAAGAGCATTAAACAAAGAACGTTGTTATAAAACTCTCTATATTTATTAAAAAAAAATATTTTTTTTTCATTTAATGACAGCTGTTTCGCTACACTATCATCTTCCAATTGATATATTGAAGTAAAATTTTATTTTAAGAGTCTGATGTTAACTAATGTTAAGACTAGACCAAGTATTGAAGTAATAAGATATAACAATATTAAAGCCTAGCCCTAAGGGATAATCCTGGATAAATTTATTTCGAAGTTCGTGTGTACTTACAGTTTGTATTTGTATGAAAAGTTGTTTTAAAAATGTCTAAAACGTAACCTCAAATATTGTAGGAAAAAGGCTGAAATGTACGAGTACATTTTTAAGTTTTTTAAATAAATAGTGAAAGTTTTATTTCAAAGTTCTTTGTTTAATGTTCGTAATAAGATGGAATTTGCTTTTTTTTTAAACAGCTTTGTCCATAAATTTTAAATAATTTTTTCGACAATAAATTTATTATTATTATTAAAAAAAGAATATGATTATACTAAACTAGTCTATTGGCTTTTACACATAAAAATGATACTCACGGCTAGTTAACAGTTGAGAAGATCGAGGTCAATTATGTCTTTAATCCTTTTAGGATGCCAGATAAATTAAGCTGAGGACTAAAAAATCGAAATGGATAAACCACCAATTTTTCAAAAGGTTTAGTCCAAACAATTAACCACAGGAAAAGTAAATATGTTTTAAACTGATTTATGTAGAAATGCATAGAATTGCTACTACAAAAAAATAATAAAAGCACCCAAAAAATTATCAAGTAGGAATAGAAGATGTATCCCAGAAACTGAATCTCTCAGCAAAACTTCATAACTACATACAATTTGCCAAACAGAAATAATTGCTGTCTATAGAGCCATTAAGCAGATGTATATGGAAAAAGAGACACAAAAAAGTGTAATTTTTTGTAATATTGAAACTAAAAAACTTAACATGTGGATTATATAAAAATAAGTCCTAGTTAAACTATTAATAATAGAAACAGAGGGAAACAATTATAAAATCACTCAGGCGTGGATTCCAAGACCTTCGGAGATTTCTGGAAATAAAAAGGCTGATGCTGGCAAATAGTGGAAGACATTTAAAGATCCAGTTAAATATCCAAATTAAAAAACAGATCCTCAAGAATAAAAATCTGAAAAACTTAAATAAAAGAAACCATGGTTCAATAACAGAATATAAAAGTAGATATTATATTATGATTACGTTTAAGAAACAGCTACCTAACCTAAAAAACATACGAAGTAACAACGAATGGAAGAAAATTCGACAAATACAACATGCCAGAAGGATTACCACAAGCCAGAAGGAAGTGTCCTGCACCAACACTTTTCAATATTTACATCAACGATCTACCAAAAAAAGGAAAAAACGGAAATAGCCTTATTTGCAGACGACACAGCCATATCTGCTGTAGAGTTCATATTGGGTAATCAATTTTTGTCTCCAAATCTGACCTGTCTTAGTTTCATCAATTTTAGGAGGTCTTCTTCCATTGACAGCAACACACTACTAAGACTATTATGATTATTAATGGCTGAATGAAAAAAAATTATCAAAGGGTACAAAAAGATGCCCAAATTTTAGTGAAATCGAAGATGTAAATCCAATCGGTGGGATGAACTGGCATGGAATGCCCCATAGACATCATTAAATAGATAATTTCAGTCCGTTGTTTTACGAGATTTTTAAAATTAGGAAAATTTTTATCCTTAAAAATTCGGCATAATTTGCGCGCGGTATTCTTCTTCTACTGCCTCATTTTCATGTTAAACTGCCACTGAATTTACAAATAATGCATAAACCAACATGTAATATTTAAAACACCAAACAAATAACTTTGTAACAAAACTTTTAGGATTAATTTAAAAAAAAATTACATTTGCATCTCAATGTTTCGAAACTACTTTCATCGTCAGATTGACAGAAGTTACAATTGGCAATTGGAAGACATTAGCAATAGAAATATTCTTGTCAACACTTCTGCTTGGCAAAATATCAAAGGAAGAATTAATATCAAAAGTATTTATACTTAAGTATTGGTGGTCAGACGTACGATCCATTTTAGCTGAAAAAAATAAGAATTTAACTAAAAAAATATCGACAACTGCATTGATTTAGGTTAATATATTTTATTCCCAATTCAAACAAAATCAAGTCAGTTATTAGATTGGCAGGATTACCGCCACACAATTTACAGATCAAGGTTGGGTCTGTAATAATTATACTAAGCAATCTGAATCAGTTAAAATTGTGAAGATAATAGTCAAAATAGTAAAAAAAATATTTGAAGCTAGTATAATCGTATAAAAGATTAGCTAGCTTCATAAAGGTAGGTACTTATAAATAAATAACATCGTAAGTTAGAATTGACAAAAAAATAACATCGTAAGTGTGTTTATTAAACCCGTAAATATGGAATTTATATACGCATCGTAATCGTTAGGTACTGTTTAGAATTAATTATTTAATAGCTTAATTTAAGTTATAGCAATTACTACGTAAGCATAACATAAAAAAATAAACACACTTTTATTATAACTTGATATAATCTAATAGCATTAAAATAGTATTCCTTGTCAAATACGTTTTGTGTCCTTTATTGCCTATCCGTTTAGGGACTCAGAATTCCAAAGTCCCACTAGCAACACCAATCTTTTTACCTCAGAGCGGAAAATGAAACCCATGAAAAGGAAAAAAATAGTAGAAAAAAAAATAAACAAATAACATCATATATTTGTTTAAGGTAATCTTAAATAAATAAAGAAAAACATTTAACGATCTACTAGTTCCAAAAAAAGACGATAACTGGTTCACACTGTAAGGATTCAACTTTTTATAAACCGGTTACATTTAAACCATAACTAGTTCGAAAAAAAAAATTACAAAAACAAAGGTAGAATAATTTTAAGAAAAATGATATCGGTTAGTCGGTCAAATTATAAAAACTAATATTCATAATCGAGAATTATTATTTATGAAAATATTGTCTTGCACAATTCCAAGCATTAAAGCCTCAAGTACACGGGGCGAGTTTACAAGCTAACAAGCCGGCTTGTAAAAAGCCGGCGAGTCGGCGAGTGCGCTAGTAGTCGAGTACACACAAAATTTCTCACTTGCCAACTAGCCAACTAGCTGGCTAGAACCAACTCCTCCGACATCTTCAGGACCAATGCTACTAGCCACTTGTGCACAAGCTACTGTGAGTACACGTGGCTAGTTTACAAGCTAGCTCGCTCAAAAGCCGGCGAGTGGCGTGTAAAGTCGCCGGCAGTTCAACTTTTTCCAGAGCGTTTTTACAAGCAGCTAACGGAGCGAGTGCATCGAGTACACTGGACTAGTTTACGAGCTGCTTGTAAAAAGCCGGCTTGTTAGCTTGTAAACTCGCCCCGTGTACTTGGGCCTTAAGGGTAATCTCTTTATTTTTCCTGTAGTGTTCAATTAAAATAAAATTTGATAGAAATTGCAGTTGTTGGAATGGTTGGTTGCTATGGAAATGTCCATAATAATTATAGTTTGACAATTCATAAAATTTCTGACAGTTGTGCGAAAAAAATATCGGTATATTTAAATTATTATACAGGGTTAGTATAAAGTATGGAACCCCCTAAGTATCTCCTTAAAGGTTTGATATTTTTAAATGAAATTACTTATCCCCTTCTAAGAAGATCCAAGGAATTCAAAAATGCTATCAAATTTAATGTACCATTTGCGGTTAAACCGGAAATGCATATCAACTTTTTTATTTTAAATAGAACACCCTGTATATTTTTCCATTTTTGAATTCCTTGTGAAATTCTGCATACAATAAAACTTTCCATTCATATTGTTATTGAATAATTGAGGCTTTAATCCATAGTTTACCGTTTTTGACTTAATTAGCCATGGATGAAATGTCAAATGGTGAGTAAGGCAAACTTAATTTATGGAAACATCCTAAAAACTTGGCAACATAACAATTTATTTATTTTAACAAAAAATAACACAAAATTAACAAAATTATATTAAATGTTCAAAATTACGCCCTTCTGCTATTTGACAATTAAAGGTTTGACATTTCATCCATGGCTAACTAAGTCAAAAACGATAAATTATTGATTAAAGCCTCAATTATTCAATAACAATATGAATGGAAAGTTTTACTGTATGCAGAATTTCACAAGGAATTCAAAAATGGAAAAATATACAGGGTGTTGATATGCATTTCCGGTTTAACCGCAAATGGCACATTAAATTTGATAGCATTTTTGAATTCCTTGGATCTTCTTAGAAGGGGATAAGTAATTTCATTTAAAAATATCAAACCGTTGAGGAGATACTTAGGGGATTCCATACCTTATACTAACCCTGTATAATGGACAGTAATAGCGACTTGGAAGTACTTACTCCTCCAGAAATAAGGGAGTTGGCAAAAAATATAGAGTAAAATTTGTTGCCGGAGAAGTCTCGGATGAAATTTGAAGGAAATTATAAACGATTTATGGATTATTAAGTAACCACTTTGCTGCCTAGGCAGGAAAAGTAACCACTTTGCTGCCTAGACAGGAAAATTAATACTTTGCTGATTGATATGTGTCAGCAAAATTAATATTTGCTGCCAATCGGAGAGAAAATAACTTTTTTCTACGACTACTTTGGAAAATAGTCCTTTTCCCAAAATTTACGAAACTACAAAGTGTCACTTTTCCTAAGCCGTGGGAAAAGTTGCCCAAGCCGTGGGAAAAAATCCACGGCTTGGTACCACGGCTTGGGCCACGGTACCATAGAGAAATAATCAACACAATTTTCGATTATAGAATGCTTTGGACTACTGTCATAAAACGTCAAACGTTAAAAAGTACAGAGTACCCAAATGTTAGTGTTATGAAAGTAGAGAGAAGGTGTTTAATTTTAGTTTAATTCAACTAAATTTTGTGTTACAATATAAAAAAAATAAGTAGGTACCTAATTATGGACATCAGCGACAGTGAGTTTGAAAACACACCCCCAGAAATAACAGCAAAAGCTGAAAATGTCACCTTAGAGCTATTGCCAGAAATTTCAACACTAAACGAAACTCCAGGAATAATATTGAAAAACTGCTCTAATATAACTATAAATTATCATAACAAGTAGTTTATAAGTACCTACTTGAAATATATTACTTTGAAATTGTTAAATTATTTATTAATTTGCAGTCGTAGAAAAAGTATAGTGTGCAACACGTGGGAAAAGCTCAATTTTTCTCACGAGTGTGCGTTTGTGTCGCAGCACACAATATACTATTATCGCCTACCACTATCGAAAGTAGAATTTTATCGTACCCGTTCAACGAGAGAAAGCGCCAATTTATCTGCCAAGGCAGGTAAAGTACGTATTTTAGTATTTAGGATAATTGAGGTATTTAAAAAAAATAATCCGTTAAATCCCGTTTCCTTTTCAGATTATTATGGAAAAAATTATGAGTGATTTTGAAGATGATTTTGATTGTACTCCACCAGAAATACGAGAAAAAAGTGAAATGGCTACTTTGGATATGTTACCGAAGAAATCGAGAGAAAATAATGAGAAACAACATCAATTGGAAAAGTGATTCTGTTGCCGAGTGTTATGTGGAAGAATCGGTTGTGAATAAAACAAAGATTGCTAAGACAATTCGTTGGGAAGTTCATCAGCAGCAACCAAATACTTCTCTAATTAGAAAAGATACCGAAAAAAATCCAAACTCTTATTTAATTACAGAAAGCAATAGTTTTAACAAGAGCATAATCACAAACACTTCGGAAACATTTGCAATAACAGCTCCATCTACATTAGGTATAAACATTACAAATCCCTCTGGTTGTACATTTACTTTCAATGTTTATAATAAAGAATAATAGATGTTAAGTAATATTAAAATATGCATTTCTTTTTTAAGTTCAGCTTCTGGAAATTTTAAATGCAAGTACATTAACTTTGGTAAGTAAAAATGTAGTGGTAGGCGATAAAATATTGTATGTAACACGGCAGCAAAGTGTCTTTATCGAACTTTATCCAAACTCGTTCGATAAAGTGCCACTTTGCTGCCTTGTTACATAAATAGCTATTGTACCGTTAAAATATTGATAAATAAAATTTGACTGACAAATATAAAATATAATAATCAAGAACACTATTTAAATAGCAAAACTTTTACACATTTTACACATTCCTACAAAGTCAGGGTTAGTATAATAAATCTCATAAAATGTAATATCCAATCAACTGTTAAAAAAATGGGGAAATGTCGACAAAGATTGACCCCTGTGAATATATAATTGAATACTCAAGAACTGGTCCTTATGAATAATAATCAGAATATTATTTGTGTGTGTTGTTGGGTTTCCTGACTGTGAACTTAATCCATTAGACGAACTAATTCAGAATATTGTAATAAGAGAAATTTTAAACAATTCATGTAATTTTGAATTAATCATGAAACATCTTACTGGTTGGTCCAAAACTATATATTATTATCTACTGATTTTATTGAATCTATAAGTATATTTAAGATTAAAATAATATTTCGGCAAGTTTTCTAACCGATAGGTACACCTACCAGGTATATGGAAAACATATTGCACTCAGTGTAGTATATAATTAACATACATTTGAATAAAATTTTTGATTAAAATTTATACAGTTCGATACTGTTATTTCTATTGTTTTTATTTACTACTTAAAAGAAATGTGTCTCTTCAAATTGGCATCGTTTATAATTAACATGTATT
This sequence comes from Ophraella communa, assembly GCA_035357415.1. Taxonomy (NCBI): domain Eukaryota; kingdom Metazoa; phylum Arthropoda; class Insecta; order Coleoptera; family Chrysomelidae; genus Ophraella; species Ophraella communa. Next base: position 4,504,663 of record CM068994.1, read on the forward strand.
TTAGTAAAACTTAAATATCGTAGACAATTTTTAATGACAATTCCCACAATACGTTACAATTATATCGATTGTTGTTTTATTTATACAGTATTATGCAAATGTATGGAATAAATTAATTATTTCAGAAACAGACGACTTTAAAAAAAATCTTAAAACACGTCAATTTTAATTTTTGAATAGCCATCAACTGCTATAATAGATGTGTTGGATATTGTTGCAAAGGCGATAAGGAGACCTTTCAAATGAGCTATCACGTGACCTCGTATTAAGATTTTTTTAAAAGTCGTATGTTTCTGAAATAATGAATTTATTCCATACATTTGCATCATATGTGTAAGGTATTTAACGTTTACTAATATAGTCTAGTTTACAAGTACGATTTTTCATAAAATTTTAGAATATTCACCGAAAATTATGACCAAGGTATCATTCGATCCAGATTATTATGTAGATCATTTAAAGAAATATTCCAAAAGGGGCCAAAAAAAAGCAAAAGTTATAAACAATGAAATTTTTGATAAATCTCTTACTTTAAATTAAATTTCTTCCGTAAATCTAAAAACCAGGTAGATCGATCCCGTATTTGTTTTAGTTGAAGCAAAGTTTAGGGTTTCTTCATTGTTAAAGGATTAGCAGATAAGCAATAACGCAATGCAGTGGTGTGTATTTTGGGAAAAAATACGTTTTAAATTATAATATAATAAAAAATGAAAAGAAATAATTATTGGAATAAATTTATTACTTACATTTTATTCTATATCCGACTCGGAAGAGGAAGAATCGTTGTTGACATTAATAATAATAGGGTCGATTAAATCATCACAAATATTGTCAATTTTTCACATATTTGCCTCTACTTTGATAACATGCTCGATGCAGTTTGTCCAATTTTCCTTACTAACATGACTTACAGCACTCTCAAACAATTTCACAACATCGTTTATTTTAAAAGTAGTATTTTTTTTCCAACTTCCCCCTTTACCTGAGTCCATATTAATTCTATGGGATTAAGTTCACAATGATAAGGGGGAAGTCGAAGAACTGATATATCACGAGAAGAAGCCATTTCTTCTACAATGTAGGTTTTGTATTTATTCTTGTTCATTTTTGCAATTCTGTAAAGTTCTTTCCTTAGTGGATCTTTTGGAAACTTATTATTTTTCGAAATAAGCCACCCCAAAAGCTCTGCTTTACGCCAACGACTTGTGGGCAATGCTTCTCGTAACCGTGAATGGTAACTTGCGTTGTCCAAAACAATAACAGCCCCTTTTGGAATCAGATCCAACATTTGAACAAACCATTCCTCCGAAGACATCCCCATTCATATCTTCGTGATAGTCCCCCGTGCGTTTTGAAATAAAAGTTAATAATCCACCATCAACAAAACCTTCAGAACTTCCAACATGGACAATGATAAGTCTTTTTCCTTTTCCAGATGGTGGCTGCAAACCTAACGACAAACCTTCCACGAATGCCTGCCTTCCGCTTTTAATGTTTTCATCTTGTCAAGATTTGGAAACTCTATATCCAGCATTTATCCATGTTTCGTCTAAGTAGAAGATTTTCAAATTTTGTTCTCTGGCATGTCGAATGCTTCTTAAATAGTCTCTTCTCCAAAAAACTATTTCCGATTTATCTATGCAAGAGAGATTTTCTATTATGTTTTGTATATCTGAAACCCACATCTTTCAAAAGTTTGCATAATGTCATTCTGGAGAATTTTGTATAGTCCGTATCTTTTTGCACTGATGTCATAATTTTGTCAAGTGTTGGAATTTCCTTTCGTAAGTAAAATCCATGGACTTTACGCCTTAGACTTTGTTTTAATGACTCATCGATCTCAATTGGTTTTCGGCCTGAAGGAGTTTTAGTGTGTTGAAGAGTTCCATTCTTGCTTTCTTTTATTAACCTATAAATTGTTGATTTAGCAACACACAACATAGCAGCCGTTAATTCCACAATATCATCAACACTTGCATCAACACGGTATACCCTCTTAAAATATATTTTAGTAAGTCTATGAAATCTACTTAAATGAATGATTTATTACTCCTTGCCCTTTCTATATAGACTATAAATAGACTAAAAAATATATATCCTGTTGGAAAAATTCAAAAATACATATTTACCAATTTTACATTAACAATGTTGGGTAAGTATGCAAAGGTCTAGATCGGCAGAATGCGGTGAAGGGGGCACAACCCCCAAAACCCGATCTGCGCTGAGGTGAATGCTGAAGAGACAACACATCTTCCGGGCTCTTCTGAAATGTACTGCTTTCAATGCAGCGCTGACAAAGAAAGCCAGAATATAAAGAAAATACTTCAACCAGTACAGAAATAAAACGGCCATGCTGGAGTATAGCCTGAAACGTTAATAGTGTGTGAATATTCCACGAATATTCATAAATTTTATGAAAAATCATGCCTGTGAATTGAACTAATACCCTAAAGAATCATACTTTTTTTTAATATAAAAACAATTTCCTCAAATTATTCTCATCATAAAAAAGTATAAGAATGTCTCATAATTGTTCTCCAAAGAAAAATAAATCAGTGTAAATATAGAAGCTAATATGTTTTTTTATTTAAAAAAAGAATACATTTGATTTTTTAAGCAGGTTAATACCCTTTTAAAGAAATACTTTGCTTTGTCTGTATCACAAAAGCCGAAGTAAATACCAAATGAGATAAAGACTGATAAAAGTAAATTTTCGGTCAAGTAACCTAAAGCCACACGCAAAATGAATATCATGCCGTTTTAGGACTTTTCTTTACCCTAAAAGAGATTTTTATAAGTAAAAGCATGAGCTTTAATAGCGAGGTCGAGTTGAGGAAGGAAAGCGAGGCACGTACTTGCCAAACATTTTCAAGATATAATATAATAATTCTTTAACCAATTTAACAGCAAAGGTTTGTAAAAATATAAAGTTTTTAAAACCATTTTAATTAAAAAAAAAGTTGCTGCGGCTCAACTAAAACGACGTGAAGGTAAGAAGGGGAGTTAACCACGTTGTATCCACTAGAGCTTGATGACGAGAGCAACTCAATCCATCTTTCAATTTCTACACATATGTCCAAAAGTTTGGAATAATGAAATATTTCATCTTTTTATTAATTTTTATAAATAACTAGCTGACCCTGTGAACTTCGTATCACCTGCAACACTTTTTTTTACAACTTTTGATTCGTGATTTTCAAGCTTTCAACATTTATTTATTTTTGTCAAGAATAAATGCTCGTAATGTACACGGTTAAAATGGTATTAAGTTATTAAATGAACCTTGTTGGTCATTTTAATATGTTTTATTGTTTTTTCTATACCTATATGTATTTATAAATATTGGTTATAAAAAATTTGTTATTGAAAAATGTAGTGAAAATTAAAAATGGTATACTTTGTATTTATTTTGTTTCTGCGAACCTCGCTGCGCTCGGCACGCAGTGATGGGTTTTTAAAATATAGTCTGTATCACAATGATGTAGTTGATAAAACTATGTAAATTGATACTGTAAATTTAGTGGAAAAATAATGGTGTATCATTCATTTTTTTCCTTCAAACGATATAATGTAATTTTTAATGTCAAATGTCATTTTAGATGTCAACTGTCATTTTTCCGCTACCAACTGTAATTTTTCAGCTGTCAACTGTCATTTTTGACATTCGAATATCATTTATAACTGTCTTATGACAATTTTTACTCTTAAATATAAACAATATGAAAATGAATATAAAAAACCCGAAAATTCAGCTAAAAAAAATAAAATTCTTTAGAAAACCCGAAAGTTTAGCTAAAAAAATTATAAAATCAAAGATTGGTCCAGCCGTTTTTGAGTTTGTAGGCGATGTGGCATGCTATCGATTAAATGATCGAGCTGGGCTTGCGGAATTCTCTCCCATTCTTCACGAGCAGCATCTTTCACTTCTCGTAGAGAAATTGAGGGAGGGTTTCGCTTCTTAATGCGTGTTTTAAGAATGTCCCAGGCATGTTCAATGACGTTCATGTCAGGAGAATTTGATGGCCATCTTAATGTGGATATTCCTTCTTCTTTCAAAAAATTTTATACTGCAGCTGTTCGATATGTAGGTGCATTGTCATGCATAAACACAAATCCAACACCTACCGCCCCCCGGAATAGACGCACAACAGGATTTAAAACTTCCTCGATGTACCCAGCACCAATGATTCTTTTCTCCAAAACCAGGAGAGGCGTCCGTGTACCCCTCATAATACCACTCCAAACCATAATACTCCCACCTTCAAATGGAACACGTGTTGGGCTGTTTCTAATCGGGCTTGTCGTCCTGGGGCCCTCCAAACCAGCGTTTTTCGCGAATCAAAAACCAAGCCAATTCTTGATTCATCAGAGAATATCACATAATTCCAGTTAGGCCATGGTGTAACATTTCTTACAATTTTTTGTTGATACAAATTTATCGCATTTAATCTTCGTGTAATTGTTTGCCTTGAGATATTCAGTCCTTCAAGTCTAGCAATTTCTCTGGATATGCCACTTGTAGATTCCTGTCGATTTCTTCGAGCTATCAATGTTATCAGCCGGTCTTGTGCTGCTGTTGTATATCGACTTCTGCCACTTCTGGGACTATCCTTCACATCATTGGTGTCTTGGAATTTTTTTTTTAATTTTTGATACAGCACTCTAAGTAACACCAACAATATTCGCGATATCACTAAAGCCCTGTTGTAACAAAGCAATTTCTCCAGACCTATTTAGTATTAATTTGATTTAAAAACGCTTTAAAATAAAAATCAACAAGAGTTTTTTAAAAAAAAAAACTTTTGGACATATATAAATAAAATAACATATGGAATTAGGAATACGCCCTCTAGAAAGCTGCTAAGCATCGCTAAAAGAATTGGGAATTCTAGAGTTCAAGTAGATTAAAATTGAAATCAAAGATTGAAAGATATGTTTTCAGGAGTTATTTTTCTTAGTGGTATTCTTTTTTAAGTACATAAGACATGACGAAGTATAATTAAAAACAAATGTTTTGTGTTTCATGTAAACTTTCTGTGATATTGATAATAACGTTAATTTTGTTACAGCCTGCCCCCGGTCAGTTCCTAATTAATTCTACCACACTACCACTTAAAGTCGGAGAAGTATTTTTTCCGCGCACACTCGATTTAAGTTGGTGCCACATAAGCTCTATGGGATTGAACACACAGTAGTAGGGAGGTAGTCGTAACACTGTATGTCCCAATTCTTCTGCAATTGTATCACAAACATAAGTTTTTTTTAAAGAAAATGACTGCAGTTCTTGTAAAAGTTCTGTTTTTGTATAATTTTCCTCATTTGCAGCCATGAAGTTTTGAATCTCCAATTTCGTATTCTTTGAGCCAGGAATTTTTACAATTTTCGGCTATGATAGCTTGCGTTGTCCATTACTATAACGCTGTTTGGCGGAATGTTGGGTAACAGACCATTTTTAAAACAATCTTCAAAAAGCTCTGCTGTCGTATCTTCGTGGTAATCAACACAAGAGTCCTTAATATTTTTGGCAGAAAGCCACATAGCGTTTGGGATCCAACCATTTTCTGATCCTGCATGTAATATTGTGATTCTCTTCCCTTTATTTGATGGTGCTTTTGTTTTACACTTAGAGGAATCAGACCATCCTTTCGAAGAAGTGTCAAACCATGTCTCGTCGAGGTGGAGTATTGGCCGATTTTCAGACCGGTATTTTCTTATTGACGTTATATATTCAGAACGCCAGTTTATTAAACGTGTGGATTCCATTATTACTTGTCTCTTGTCAATTTTGCGATATTTAAAGCCCATTGCAGACAGAGCTCGCCAAAGAGTAGTGAGGCCATAGTTGATGTGAGTTTTGTCATTGATGAGCCGCTGTTTCAGACTTTTGATTGTAGGGACACGCTGCTCATCGTAGATTTTTCGTCTTATCAAATCTTTTTCCCAGTCGTCTAGACTTTTTATGACACCGGAATCTTTACGCTTTTTTCTTGATTCCATGGAATTTTCAACAATTCATCTAACTGAAGTAAGAGGCACCTTCGTCAAATTACTGGTTACTCTTGCTACAGCACCCGCGTTATATCCTTGCGGAAGTAAGGAACTATACACATTTTTTATAATGATTTTCGCGTCAAAAGATAAGTGATTCTTCTTTAACGAACCACTGGAAGAAGTACTATTACTTTTTATCCACGGACGCCACTTACTGTCTATTCTGTACGTTGGGGTATAAAATCTTTGCTATTAATGTCTGTAATAACAAATAAATGTTATAAAATTATTGCACGCCGTAACACAAGTGAACACTTCCAATGAAATACAAAGACTAAAATGAACAAGAAGTTTAAGCTCTAATCCTCTACAATCTCTCTCTGAGAAACTGAATCAGGTCCTTTTACATTTATGAGTTGCATCTCGGATTTTACAACTTAAGGGTTTAATTGGTTTTATTATAATTCTTCAGCCGATACCATTTATTGTGAAAACTACTATAAACATGACATTTTTTTAGTAATGTAAATAAAAGTTATCTACTTTATTCTCAGTTTTAATTCTCCCCATATTTCAAGAAAGAACTAGAAACAGAGTTTTTCATAAATTAAATGATTCTGACTCATCATATAGAAATAATTACGTAAAAGGGGACAAGGACTGGTCGAAAACTAAATCAAGATGACATCTTCTGGAAAGATAATTAACTTAGAGCAAGAAACTGTCCCGTTAAAGCGTAGCGGGAAACTTTGGGCCATTTTATTACTAAACTAAATTAATCGCAATACACTCTAAAAAGTATATCAGTGAAATAAATATAATTACCTCGATAATTACGAAACAATATTTTGCAAGAATATAAATAATTGACAAAATTTAATTTAAGAACAATAAATAACTGAACGGTTAAACTAAACTTCCACTATTTATTCGAAAAATACGTTTTAAAAATCAATGGACTAGTTTAGTGATTTTTTTTATATTTGCATCTTATAAAATAGGTTTTTAGTGGTTCAACTGTACCTACAAATACAATTTTTATAAAATTAATCCTCTAGCCATAATCGGCTTTTGAAATTTAAATTTAATGGTTACATACGTCACAAGTGGTAAGTGACGTGTTTCAATAAGATTGGTAGAAAATTTGCGATGTTGTCGATATGCTTTAATATTAACCGAGAAACTTATCTCTAACTCTTATTTGTTGTCATTAAAAAGAGATAAACATATCGATATTTTTGTTCTCTGATTGACACTTTATCAAATAAGGAGTAAAACACTAAACAAAATATTCTGTCATTTTCGTTAGTTTAATTTGTTGTTTGGTTGTGTTTGGTTTATGAAAGAAATTACTTCTATACTATTTTTGTTTCGAAAATATAAATCCCTAACACCTTCTCTTGGTGTTATAGCGATTCCTTCAAAAATAACCAATAGAAGTAATTGTTCTATCGGGGAGCAACCCTTCTATCGGTACAGTATCGGTACACTTTCTATTGGCTGTTCTATTCTATCACCGTCAAGAATAGGGGTCTTGTTTGTTTATTACAGATAAACACGATTTTCTCTCCTGTCATATATTTTGTCAACAGGTATAATCAGTTATTCACAGAACACGGTGTTTTGTGCCGCCAGTTCTTTGAGAATACTTGAAACGAACGTAGCTAAAATGTGACAACGTTGACTTTTAAACACACTTCATTATTGGTTATTAGTTGGCGCTACGTTTAAAACTTACTAATTATTTATTGCTAAATTTTACGAAATGAGAAAAATTAATTGCCAAATGAATACCAATATAAGTAAGTAGGTATCTTATCCTAAATATTTATTGCTATCATTTTGATTAATATGATCCTACTAAACTAGTCCATTACAGCTGTTTTGCTAATAACTAGCATCGTCAGATTGACATATTAAATAGTGGAAGTTTAGTTTAACTGTGCAGTTATTAATTGTTCTTAGTAAGATGAACTTCCAAAAAGTAAAGGTTAACACAATCAAAATTTAATTTATTAATAAAATATAAGATACCCAATAAACCACAGTTTATTTAATTTAGGATTAAAGAGAAAAAAAAAAAACAGTTTAATAATTTTGTCCAAGATTAACTTTTTATTTTGTATCGTAAATATGTACCGAGTATTGGGTTAATACACTAAATTTAATGAAATGTAAGATAAAAAAAATTGCAATTGATTACATTTGCAGTCAAAGACAGTTTGGGTCAAATAAATTTATACAGGGTGGTCCGTAAGTAATGGGCCAAACTGAAATGGAAGATTGTCGGCCTCAAAATATTACGATCTGACGCAACTTGCTTCAATAAAATATTGATAATAAAAAAGATACAGGGTGGTAAAGTTGAAATGTAAAAAATAAGTTTTCGCAATAATTTGAAAGATATTCAATGTATAAACTTAAAAATTTAGTATAGAGTGTTTTATTGTATGAAAAATCATAAAATGATATCCGTTTTAATGTCATTACTAGAGGGCGCCACATGAGCCATCTAACTGGTGCAAAAGCTTCCTTAACTTTTTTACCCTTAACGTCAGCGTCTTTTTGATCAAAAAATATTAAAACTACATCATTTTTATGAAAATAGTGTATACCTATCATTAGTCTCAAAAGTTACTAGTTTTTGAGATAATCGCAGTATAAAAAACTAGTAACTTTTGAGACTAATGATAGGTATACACTATTTTCATAAAAATGATGTAGTTTTAATATTTTTTGATCAAAAAGACGCTGACGTTAAGGGTAAAAAAGTTAAGGAAGCTTTTGCACCAGTTAGATGGCTCATGTGGCGCCCTCTAGTAATGACATTAAAACGGATATCATTTTATGATTTTTCATACAATAAAACACTCTATACTAAATTTTTAAGTTTATACATTGAATATCTTTTAAATTATTGCGAAAACTTATTTTTTACATTTCAACTTTACCACCCTGTATCTTTTTTATTATCAATATTTTATTGAAGCAAGTTGCGTCAGATCGTAATATTTTGAGGCCGACAATCTTCCATTTCAGTTTGGCCCATTACTTACGGACCACCCTGTATATGCACAGCGAAGATCTCCTGATAACATCGTTTTTGTGTACTTGCTTTGCTTTCACCGTTTGCTATAAAGCTTTAGGGTTATATACCAAGCAATAGCGATATACACATGTGACAATATCCAGTAAATATGTTTATAGATTGAGGATCCCAAAATTGTTCACATATCTTTCGACTATTTCTCTGTAGGTGGATTTTATGAAAATGCTTTGCTAAAAAAGATATTAATAAAAGCATGTACATTGATTTCAAAACTGATTATAAATATTTCTTCGAATTTCAGATAAATAATACGCTTCCTGCCCTATTATTAATAATTATTTGTTTAAAAGAAGAAAGACACTATTTTTTTAAAAATTGTTTCTTTATTGTAAAATCGAAAACAGAGATTATATATCACAAACTACTGGTCAATTAATGCAATAAAGAATAAATACATAAATAATACTACTAACTTGTAAGTTAACTGTCACTTTTCAAGTTAGTGACTTGATAAAATAAACTTTCTTGATTAATACTGTGTTTTTGGAAACTGACGTTTACAATTGAGATACAAATAATAGTATATTATTCAATAAGCATATAATGGTAGCTATTATTCACGAAGATGAAGTTTTGTGTTGTAAATTATCTGAGTGAATAATAGCCATTACATGAGAGTAGAATACTATACTTTGTTCACGACTTTCAAATAAAATTTACTAGTAATTATAAAAAATCTTTATTTTATGGAGTACAGTACAATGTCGTAGCAGCATTATAATTTGAGTTCATACTTAAATTACTCCTTATTTAAGTCAGAACTATCAAAAAGCCAATATTTGATTTTGATGTAAATATTGCTTTTATACTTTTTTTACACAATATTGTTTGATTTTTAAGTTTTTATGTAACTAACTCATTTTAGGACAAAATTATATTTTTATTTTGTTAAATACTTCTTATTTAGCACTATTTATCAAAATTACAAATCAAAAAGACTGCAAATACAAAGAAAATTGCAGAATAGCATGTAAATAAAAATTCATATACCAAAGTATATATTCTATATAGGCAACACTTATTACGCGTGTGTGTATTGGAGTGTATGCTACCGTGTTATGAATGGTTCATTATTCACTAGTGAATAATGGGTAACATTATAGCAAGCACATGTATAATTAAGGTTTTATAGCACGGTCGTGGACAAAGATAGTATATTTTGCTAAATTATTTTTATTAAAAAGTCTTTTTGCTTATTACATAAGTAACTTTAAATATCGTAATGTCAGCCACTGAATATAAATTATTAATAATTTTATTAAACCACTTGTAATAAAGAAATAAAAAAGTTTCTACTCCACCCAACGCATTAAATCCACGTGTATAAATTTTAGTTAATGATTGAAAAATTAATATTAAACAATCAAATGACCGTCAACAATTATTTAAAAAACAAAATTACTTAATAAAAGCACTAACTAGCGTGTTCAGCTGACCCGAATAAATTCCTTTACCCAACGAATAGTGTGACAAATCTACTACGATTGCTGCTACGCCGGGATCTGAGGACTCATCCTGTCATGGTTTCTTATATTTATTTCCTGATTTATCTATCTGTCCAGATTAAAGTTTTTGTTTATTTCACTAAATTATTTTCCTTCTCTCCTTTTCTTATATTGTGTGAATTTACCACACAATTGGGAATAGCGTTCTTTATTGTAAGTCTCTACCATATCCTGCTCAGAAAGAAGGAAGGAGAGTAAATGTACAAAAATGTCGCCAAACTATTATCGTAAATAAAAATTTCTCTATTTTCTACTTTATTATATCTTAATTCAAATCTACATTTTTTCAGATATGCAGCGAAAGTCAATAACTTGAAATAAACCTCATTAGGTATATCAACCCTTACTCTATGGAAGTCAATAAAATCAAGAACATAAAACAAACAACAACAGTTTTACAAAACTTTCAATATTTATTTATAAAAAATTAAAAACAAATGAACATTGAATTGAAGTTACATTTTGTTTTATGAGATTTTTTTTTTGGGAGTGGAAAATCTTCAAAAAGACGAATGGTCGCCCAATGACCAGACAGTGTCGGATTCTTACCGACTAAAAACCACTCAGAACTAAAGTAGCCTTCTTCGGAACCACCCTCAGGCATTACTTCAAAGAAGGAAGAGCCAGTGGATGACGTGGGCAGTGTTATAATTTCTGACAGCTCTTTAGTTTCTATGTTAGTATCTTCTTTACGTTGTATAAGTCTCCCCACCTCTTCTGTCATTTTCTTTAGGTCATCTTTTACGACTCGCCAACCCTTGTTACTTGTAGTGATTTTTTGGTTACTATTCTCTTGTTGATTTCATAGTAGAGAAGAAATTAAAAAGCAAATAAAAGAAATGTTAGATAGATCAGGCCATCTTGCTCCCCTTGTAGTTCTCCTATTTGGATAGTTAAAAGGAAGATGGATGCATCCAATACCCAAAAAGTGGAGATTGGTAGTTGACTATAGAAAAATAAACAAAAAAAACTATTGACAACAGATACCCTCTTCCAAATATAACCGAAATATTAGATAAACTAGGTCGTGCACAATACTTTAGCACGCTCGACTTAGCAAACGGTTTTCACCAAATACAAATGAGCCCTTGCTCCATTGAAAAAACTGCATATAACGTGGACGGGGGACATTATGAATACCTTCCAATGCCTTTCGGATTGAAAAACGCTCCATCCACATTTCAAAGAGAAGTTTTAAAAGACTTACAGAACAAAATATATATGGTACACATAGACGATATCATCATATTTAGCACGAGTTTACAGGAACATATCCAAAATTTAAAATTAGTATTTTTAAAGTTACGAAAGGAAAACTTAAAATTCAAATTGATAAATGCGAATTTGTTCGTAAAGAAGTCGAGTAGCACCTGAAGGAATCAAACCTAACCCTAATAAAATTAAAGCTATTCAGAACTACAGGAAATTCGTAAAAAAACTTTGCAAAAATCACGAAATCATTAACAAAATTTATAGTACTAACCCTTACTTATTGGAAGTCCATCTTATTAACTTCCAAGTTAGTTTCAAACGAAGAGTTTTTTATAATTCTTAAATCATTAACAGTTTGTTTAAAGAAAAGTAATACTATTAATCGCACAGATGAATTCATTGATTGTTTTAATACCTGTAAAAACATGTTAACCTCTGAACCAATTCTTGCATACTTGACTTCGATAAACCTTTTAATGTAATAACTGACGCTTCAAATTTTGCCATTGGCGCTATTTTATCTCAAAACGATCATCCTATTTGTAGAACCCTTAATTCCGCAGAAATTAACTATTCAACTATTGAGAAAGAATTATTAACAATCGTATGGGCATGTAAATATTTCAGACCGTACCTTTTTGGAAAGAAATTCACGATATATTCTGATCACAAACCCCTACAATGGCTAATGTCTTTAAAAGAACCAAATTCATACTTAAGAACAGTAAACAACTAAAAGGTTGAATTAAACTTTCACTATTTATTCGTAAAATATGAAATGCAATGACGGCCGTTTCGCTATAGAATTAGCGAAACGGCTGAATATGGTTTTTAAAGACATAGATGTGTGAAAGTTAAGACAATGAATTAAGATAAGGTTTTATTTTGTTTTTGGCAAATAATGAGCTGCTTATATTAGTAGGAAAAATAAATTTTAAACTTTATAGTTTAACTGGAATTACCAGTAGAAAAAACCATATAATAATAACAATAAAAACGATATTCTAAAACTAAATAAACAGAAATTCATTATTATACAGAAACACATAGTCAAAAATAATATTGCTGCAATCGAAAGTTGGTCAACGGATATAAAAATGTCATCAGAAAAAGGTCGTACATAGATAGAATTTGATAACGTATTTGTGAGGAATAACTAGTTTATTTTTATACATAAATGATAAAAGGGATACTATGTATATATAGTTGATACAATTTAATTTTAAATTTAATTCCCAAATAAAATTTGCATAAGTGGATTATATACGTACAAAAATACAATTTTAATTTAACTTATTAGTTACGTGAGTCAGTTTTTATATTGAATCAACTATATTAATTTGATATTGAGACCAAAGGTTTATGCTCCAATAAAATTATACTCAGGTGCAAAAAATTCGATCCATACGATTTTTTCAATAAAAAATTAAGATCTTTGGATATTAAACTTTAAAATAAGGTATAGATTAAAAAATACGTATTGAATATCAATAAAACCCATAGTTTACAGAAAATAAATCTTTATTTTAAAGATCCATTCACCACAATACAGAGAATTGAAAAATGAATGAAAAATTCTTGAATAAAAAATGGCAATACAAAAATGTGGTGTATGCAGTGATAATTAATACCTAGTGTTTCCTCCTCGAGCCCTTATAACAGCTTGAATACGGCGTGGCATCGAGCTAATCAACCTATGGATGTCAGTTTGGTACAATTCTCTCCATATTTCCTGAAGAGCCGCACCGAGCTCAGCCAGGTTGTTTGGACGAGGTATTCGTACTCGATATTGCCTTCCCATTATGCCCCACAGATGCTCAATTGGATTGAGATCAGGACTGGAAGCTGGCCAATTCATACGGACAATTCCTACCTCTTCTAAGTAGTCATTGACGATCCTAGCACGGTGCGGACGCGCATTATCGTCCATGAAAAGAAAATTGGGTCCGATGAACGGGCAAAAGGTATCACATGCTCATCAAGAATGGTCGTTATGTATCTTGCACCCGTCATAGAACCGCCATCCACGATAGCTAGGTCAGTACCAGCTTCGTAACTTATACCCCCCCAAATCATCACTGAGCCTCCTCGATAGCTTATTCTTTCTGCAATTTTGCACTGAGCAAATCGCTCTCCTTGCCTCCGCCAAACTCTTTCGCGGCCGTCTGGTGACCTCAAGCTAAACCTGGACTCGTCTGAGAACAATACACTTCGCCAGTCTGCGTCATTCCAGTTTTCGTGTATATTATGTAACAGTGTTTATGTTGTTTGCTGATTATTTGCTTTTTTGTTATTGTACTAATTAAGATGTTTTATCCATGTAATTAGACCTTTGTGTCTGTTTGGATATTAATAAATAAAAAAACCTTTCACTAATCCTAAAAGTATTATTTTTCTAGTCTTTGAACTACTAATACTTGTAAAATCTGTCAAAAATTCAGAAAAATAAACTATTGGGTTTGAAAAAAGTAAAATGATAAATTGGATGGTAATAATAATTTTTAAAATTCACCACCGAAATTAAAATATTTATTTTTTGTTATATATAATGAAAAACCACACCATTTTAACATATCATATCAAACAACTTGACAACGGATTTGATAATGCAACGTCAAAAGTGAACGGTTTAAATATTTTTCTAGGATATTAATAATAAAAAATACAGTGTAGTATAATTGAAATAGTAACCACAACGTTTGCAATTTAATAATGAATTAAATTAGATAGGTCATCCATCTCAAATGTGGTTGAATCCAATAGAAAAGATCCAATAAAACTCAAAGTCAAAACCACAGACTTTTATTCAGGTAATTTACAATTATCGCAACTAGTTTCGTTCTAGATCAGACCATCATCAGGCAGAGTCACAAGAGTAGAAATTAAGGGTGTTAAAATTGATGCTAAGAGAAATGGGACTGAATATTTTGTGTGGTTTTAAAAAATAAAAATAAAATGTTTTAAAGAAGTTAAGGAAACCAATAGTGGGAAAGTTGGTTTTTATTCCAATTAGTGGGAACCCCTCACCCTCTACTTCGTTTGATTATAAATAAAATATTAGTATAATATTTATTTAGTAAAATTTCCCATTCTTAAATAGTTATTTGTAAAAGGATTGACAAAATGACTCACTTTGTAACACGAGTGCTAAAAATGGTCATTTTTATAAAAGTTTTATACAATATTTTTTATAATTCGCATTTATTTATGTTTTAAAAAAAATTATTCATCAATTAGTACTTTGTGTGTCCATTAAATTATGTTGGTACTTACTAAAATGACATATGTCAGATATATCAAGTTTGAAATTCAAATTTGATTTGAATAATAAATTGGAGTGATAAATAATTTAAGAAAATATAATATAAGATATAAATCTAACCAATTTAAAGGAAAATGAAAGAAACTTAGTTAATTTCAAAGTTATCCAAAAAATGCACACAATTACCAACTGTGACACAAAAAATAACTAGACGAGTGTGGAAAGAGATTTCATTTCCACACTCAGCGGAGTGTGGAAATGAAGTCTATTGTAAACGCGAATTATAATAATGTCTTTGTTATTTATTAAAGTATAAAATATTTTTTCTGATACGTAGTTTGTCCCTAGCCAATCGGTTGACGATTCAGTAAATCTGTTATGAGAAATGGTCTTTTTAGGTGAAAGTTATCTATTGTATTCTATAAATCGTTATAGGAACATCAAACAAAAAATATGTATTTTCCATTTTCCAAATGTATCGGAGCTGTAGCGTACTTGGAAAGTCGTAGAGCTAAAAAACAAAAATGCAATATTTAGGTTTTTTTTATACCTAACACTGTCAGCATTGTTAATGCAGATAATATCGAAGCACGTTGTGCCGCAGCAATTTTAGTTCACCCTTTCGGTAGTTATGGAACATATCTACATCTATTTATTTTTAATCCTTTACCTTGTTAAAGAATCGAACAAGTAATGATCGAATACTTGTTAATATTATACGTATAAAATATTTCTATTTCATGTTCACATCGTATTAAGTTAAGGGAAATATGTTCGCACATACAGTAGTCATTTGACAGTAACTGATTGAATTTTTATTTTTAAAAAATTACGATATTATGATAATTAAAAACATATATCTTACAGTTGTTTACTACTACCTACAGTTATACTGATATATCCAGGATAATTATTTAGGGCTCATTTGACGAAAATTTTTTTTATCTGTCAAATTTGACATTTCAACAATGTTCCGACTATTTTTGATTGTTGTTTCAGCCAATGAGCATGCAATTAGGCGATAATTTTGCACTAGTGCAAATTATCGATAATTTGCACTACTGTCCGCTAATCTACGGCCTCCTCCTTGGCAGGTTTTTTAAAATACTTGATTATATTCTATTCTGCTTGTTCCATCTTGAAACTTTTCTTCTTGAAAAAAATCCGTCAAACAGTTGACTGCCTCACCTCCTCGAAATGCTAGCTCATAAGATATATGATGAAAAAATTTTTTCTGCAGACCTTCCGGCTCGTTTTCATCGTAAAGCTTCAAAATTTGCAGCAATTGTTGGTGAGTAAAAGCCGATGAGCTTCCTTTTCTCTTTTCCGGGTTCATTTGTAATATTTTGCGCGTAGCATCTCGGGCACTCCTAGCAGATTTAAATCTTACATCATTAAATGGATCTATTACAATACCGAAATCTTCGCAATATTTTTCCTGAACAAGTTTTGCTGTTACGTTCCACATTGTTTTCACTACACTTTCTTTATAGAAGGATCCATCCTTCTTGCACATGTTGCTTGCCCAGTCCTTTAGAATGAAGGCAATTTTTTCCACCGAAGTTCCTCGTTCTAATAAGTGATTTCTTTCAGCGCAAAACTCTTGAAATTGTCTCCATACTGACATTTTTGACTTTTTCGTATTCGTTGGCGTAAGATTGTCTATATTCTTGTCAATCAATATCTACAACAGAAGCTTTTCCAAATCGCGACATTGTACAATATTGTTATCGCCACAGGTGACGCCAATGTGACAGCAACTGACAGTGACACAAAACGATTTGATTTATTCATAAACTTTTCTCATAAAAATTATAGTCGCCACAGTTGATGTCAATGTGATAGCAAATGACAGAGCACAATACGATTTGTTTGATTGTTTGACAGTTGACAACTGTTACTGTAAGTTAGTTTATGGCTTGCAAAAGTAATCTTTTACTTTCTAGGATACAAATTTTCTAGTTATGATAACCATAAAACAGCAGTTGTTGATATTTAATTAGGATTTTATAGCTATTTATGTATCAAGGGCATTGTAAGGAAGATAATGCCCGGAAGGTGGAAATAGTAGGTTTCCGCCTGATGGATATTAGAGTCTAACAATTCCCATGGTGCATACAATGCTTTATGTTTTACCTAAAAATTGATTTTTATGAATAAAAATAATTCTACAGAAATTTATCAAGTTACGCAGTGAATATTTAAGTTTGACAACTTCATAAAGTTTTACTATCATTGAAGAAGATTTAGACGCTTTAAATTTAATAAAAAAGTACGCAGCATTAAGAGCAGCTGGAATAAAGGAGCGAAGATTCTTTCTTACCTATAGAAAGAGTCGCTGTACAGTACAACCTGTTGAAAAAAATACCATAGGAAGCGTCCCAACATTGATCGCAAAATTTTTTAAAACTGGATAATGCAGAAGCTTATACCGGCCATTGTTTGCGTCGTAAATCGTCAACTTTACTTGTTGAGGCAGGTGCTTCGTTTGAAATGCTAAAACAACATGGGAAATGGAAAAGCTCTTCAGTAGCTGAAGGATATATAGAAGAAAGTATTTCATCCAAAAATAAAGTAGCCAAAATGATTGTCAATTCATTTAATTCCGTATCGATTATTGAAAATTCTTTAATGGACAATTTACAAACTATACAAAATAGCGTTAGTGCTGCCACCTCTACCATCAAAAAAAACACCGACCATTCTATAGTGAGATCAGCTACATTTTCAGGGACATTTCAAAATTGTAATTTTTATTTTGGAAATAAAGTTTAATTTTAAGTTTTTGTATAAAATGGATCTTTATTCTTTATTATGAGAGAAATAAAATTGGATAAGCAATAAAATTTCTGAGCATTATCATAATGCCCGCTTATAATGCCCTAGTTGTGATAGCAGGTATTATTGCTACCATAACATATTCCGTTTCTAAGGTAAGTATTATAAAAAAATGCCAAACAATACTATTAGTAGTTTTCTTGCAGTTGTAACTTGTTGGTATAATAAAGTTGAAATAAATTAAATATCTTGGGCGGTTGGTAAATCACAAGAATGAAATAAATCGAAAAATAATAAAAAACAAATAAGAAAATAGGGAGAAACAATGGAATTGAGGATATTAAACTGAATTGAGCTAGACATCCAATTTCTCTTTCCATGAGTGGGATAAGCAGTATAATCCTGTTTGATTTTGGTCTATCACATACACAATTACGGATATATTAATTCTTATAACTTAGATTTTAAATTAACTGAACCATGTGTATGTGTAGGTTATTGTAACAGTTGTCTGATGTACTGAAACTTATAAACCGATTAGGTGACACCTAATTAAATGACAACTGACGCTAAAGTTGAATATATATATTGAGATTATTTGTTTGATATCTGTATGACAAGATATAAATATGAAAATACAGGGTGTGAAAGATATCCATATCGACCAAATGCAGCTGGTGATATGGTAATTGCTTAAAAACTGCCGTCAGTTTGGTCAATTTAAGACAAAAATTAATAAAAATAAACCACTACTGGACAATGACATAAATGAAATTAATGTTGTGGGTTATTTTACGGCCTCTCCAAATGCCTCCATTAGAAATTGTGAGAGAGATCTTACTTTGTCGACAAGAACTATTCATCGCATTTTAAAAAAACACAAATGAAAACCATTTTCATATCATTTGGTGCAACACTTATAATTATGTGATCTTCCTCGAAGGGTAGAATTCTGTGAATGGTTTTTAATGAAGACACAAGAGGATGAAAACTTCATAAACAAAGTTATATGGTGTGATGAAGCAAATTTTAGCAAAAATGGATTATTTAATCGACATAACTCCCATTTTGGGTCTAATGAAAATCCACATGTTTGTAATGAAAGTTATTTCCAAGATAGTTGGAGTTTTAATGTCTTTTGTGCAAAACAAAACGATGAAATATTAGCATTACAATTTTATGATGAAAATTTAAATGGTAAAAGATATTGCCACATTTTAGAAGCAGCCATACGACCGGCGTTACATACTTTAAGAATTGGAGAGGCAGCTTCAGCTTGGTATCAAAAAGATGGAGCACCTTCTCATAACTTTGGGCCTGTTCCTCAGCATCTTTATGACATGTTTGATGATAGATAGATTGCCAATCAGGGTCCGTTTAGTTGGCCGGATCGCTCTCCTTTAGATTTTGGTATTTGGGGTTACATTAAAAATCAGGTATTTTCCAAACCTGTTACGACAAAGGAAGATATGATGCAGGGAGTCTTACTTGCTTTTAATTATCTAGCACCCGACCATATTTCCAAAACTACAAGACATAACTTAATGAAATGAATTCATAAATGTTTAGAAGTAGATGGTGCTAATTTTGAACACTTATTATAAAACTTTATTTGTTTAATATTACATTTAGTTATTTTTGTTTGTAAGTTATCTAATTAAATTAATACAAATTACCTAGTCAACGTTTTTAATGCTATCCACAATTAATAATCCTTTCATGCTATTGGTTACTTTTCAGAAATAATAACATGGCCTACCCTTTACTAATGTTGAAATCATTAAATATTGTTATGTTATAACTAAGATAATCAAAAAAGGTTGGATTTAGGTATAGTGAATACCGATACCAAACGAATTAGCTTAAAAAAATACATCAGAAAATGTAATAAAATACAGGGAGTTCTATTTAAAACTTATAAATGATTTAATTGTATATGTTGGTGGCTAAGTTTAAAACACCCTGTATGAAATATAAATGAGTTGGACATATGGAGTTAACTGGCAAGCCCTTGTTGTTTATTGGTTACAATTTCACGTCACTAGCTTCAGATATATATAGAGAGATATCGTTATTTAATGTGGACTAGGATTTTTTCAAAATTTGGAAAAAAAACGAAATATCTCGAAAATACTTAATTTATGGCACAGAACATTGTGCACAAATTTTAGTTAATATTTCATGTAGAATTCGAAAATAAAATAAAAAATAATAAAAAAATACTAGCTTCTATTTAAAATAACAAAGTTGACGTCTATTTCCGGTATAACCGGAGGTGCCACATTCAGGACAACGTTATATTTGAACTGAGCGTCATCCAAAACCTACAGCTTCATAATTTCAGATTTTTAACCTAACTGTATCCGCCATTACTTTTAATGAAAACTTGTCGCGCCACACCCTGCATATCACAAAAGATATTTGGTGTGTTAATCATATCTAGTTTATTGTAAGTATACCAACTCTGTACTTTTGCTAGTTCCCTTTCACATTCAGCTATTTCTGTCAGTTTGACACCCAAATTTCATTGGCAAACATCTTGCTCTCATTTGTACGTGAGACAACGATCCTATCAAATGATATTCACTGTAGTAATTCTCCATATTATCATTCGGCAACTAAAATAAAATGAGGGCAAATTATTATCAACTTAACGTTGTTTCTATAAAGAATAATAATCTAAAAGTACCATCAGAACTTACATGATTAAAAATACATTTTGGATTGTGTAGACACAAGTCCGGATCTATGCGGGCAAGCAGAAACTAAATATTTCTACTATTTTTCGAATGTGGAACGTGAATAAATTACTTCCCAGGTAGTTTTACTGTAGCGCTACTATCAAAATACACATATGTCCAAAAGTTTGGAATATTGGAATATTTCATCTTTTTATTAATTTTTTTATAAATAATTTTTTTGATATAAGTAAACATTATTTTGCTACAACAAAAAAATGATTTATTCTTTTGAGGTGAAAAATGTACAATGTATTACATATTTTTTTAAATAAATTAATAAGGAAAAAAAGGTTTTTAAATAAAATTAATAATCAGTATTTCCTCCATGGGCCTGTATGCACGACTGTAGGCGATGTGGCATGCTATCGAGTAAATGGTCGAGCTGGGCTTGCGGAATTTTCTCCCATTCTTCAGAGCAGCATCTTTCAGTTCTAGAATAATTAGGGAAGGGTTTCGCTTCTTAATGCGTGTTTTAAGAATGTCCCAGGCATGTTCAATGACGTTCATGTCAGGAGAATTTGATGGCCATCTTAATGTGGATAATCCCTCTTCTTCCAAAAAATTTTGTACTGCAGCTGTTCGATAGGGAGGTGCATTGTCATGCATAAACAAAAATCCATCACCTACCGCCCCCCGGAATAGACGCAGAACAGGATTTAAAACTTCCTAGATGTACATAGCACCAGTGATTCTTTTCTCCAAAACCAGGAGAGGCGTCCGTGTACCCCTCATAATACCACTCCAAACCATAATACGCCCACCTTCAAATGGAACAGGTGGTTGGGCTGTTTCTAATCGGGCTTGTTGTCCTGGGGCCCTCCAGACTAGCTTTCTTCTCGAATCAAAAACCAAGCCAATTCTTGATTCATGAGAGAACATCACGTAATTCCAGTTAGGACCATGGTGTAACATTTCTTAAGCCCAATGCAACCTTATCATTTTTTGTTGATAGGTTAGTTAGTCTATGGATATGCCAATTGTAGATTCCTGTCGAGATATCAATGTTATCTGCCGGTCTTGTGCTGCTGTTGTACATCGACTTCTGCCACTTTTGGGACAATCCTTCACATCCTTTGTGTCTTGGAATTCTTTTTTTACCCCTTGAGTAACACCAACAATATTCGCGATATCACTTTGATTAAAGCCCTGTTGTGACAAAGCAATTACTCTAGACCTATTAAAATATGATATCAAGACTATGGGCATTTTTAAACAGCTCAAATGAAATTTAAACAAGAATTGGAATAATGTGAAAGCACCCAAATCAATTAAATATGACCAAATTAATACAAAAACTAATCAAATTTAGTATTATATTGATTTAAAAACGCTTTAAAATAAATATCAACAAGAGTGTTTAAAAAACCATTAGCGTAGATAAATTATTTCTAAATATCACTCTATTGGGAACAAGTGACGTCAAAGCGGTCACATTGACGTTTTAACACTGATAGGGCGGATTTATTAAAATGGGTGAAACCTGTTTTTTAAAACTACATTTATTCTCAGACGGATTTTTTTTATTAAATTGCTTACATAATTTTTTTTAAACCTGTTAGATAGAATATAGGGTCCATTTCAGATTTATTAAATTTAAGAATTTACGTGACTGTCAGGTGAGATGAAATAACTGAGAATTTGCTGAAAAATATTTGACTAATAATGTCAGGATAAATATTTTTTTAATATAAGTGATGGGTCATCAGAACCTGTCTTTTTAAAAATTCTGCGATAATGAGATGAATTAATGGACTATCGGTGTCTTCTGCCTTTGTCATTTCATGGTGAGTTTTAAAAAGTTGCAAATATCATGCTATATGAATAGCATGTTTCCAAGCTTTGATAGAAAGATCAATTTTTTAATTTCACCATATTACAGTTTTATTTCTTTCCTTTCTCACTGCTGTATTCAGTATACTTTTATTATAACAATCGTTTTTTTGGCTTGAGACACAGTTTTTAATAAAAGTTAGTTAATATTGTTTAAAAAAAATAGTATACTATTATAACATATTACATAAATATAAATGTAAAACAAATTATTTATTATTAAGTTAAAATGGTATTTAATCTAATTTGATTACATTTTTATTATCTAGTAATCCTTGAAGTCTTCCACATTTATCTGTCTTTATAGGGTAGCAAATGAAAAATGATGGCAATTGTTGCGACCAAGTATTAATTTGGGGGTAAGAATTTGCTCAATAAGATGCTATAACTCTTAAAGTACATTCTTATATCAATTAGAAAGATAAAAAGATAAATATGGCAGATATGAATATATCCGCAAATTTTTCCAATAGATTCAAGGTTAATATGCAAGTAAATTTTGTTTGTCTTTTACATCATGTTTAGATACCACATTATAAAAAAATTGGTGTACTTTTAAGTTGTGTTTTTGCTACCTTTTCATAAAGATATATATTTTAGTACACATCCAATAAGGATTTCTACTTTTTTAATTAATTTTTATTTAGAGTAAAGATTTTTGTTTTTTATATTTTGCACTTATAAAAATATTCATTATAAAACGCATTTGAGAATCGTAATGTAACTTTTACGCACGTAAATTTTTATTTTAAATGGTTGGCGACAGGAGTGAAGTATCTAATGCCACAACTGGCATTAGATACTGTTGTTTATAGCACTGTTGTTCTTTATTGTTCTTTAAAAAAGTATTTGTGAATTTGAATATCATCTTTTACTTATGTAATTATGTATTATTATTGGTGTATTATTCATTTTACAATGTTTTAAAACATTAACATTTGATAATTTAAATTTCAAAATAACTGTCAAATATTATAAATTACACAGTGCTACCTACATATTTTTTAAAATCAAAATTTTCATAATTCTGTAATATTATAAACAACAACAATTTAATGAAATTGATTGTGTTAACCTCTACTTTTTGGAAGTTCATCTTACTAAGAAAAATAAATAACTGCACAAATAACAACAATTTACCTTCCGAATACTAAAATCAACCCTGACCCACTGTATATTAGACACAACTTTATCATCGTTATTACCAAACCCATCTCTACAACAGAACGTACCCGAAACAAAACCCTTACCAATGAACGCAACCGGAAACCCCTGTCAATACTGTTATAAACTAAAGCAAACACCTCGTTTCATGCCTTTTCGTCCAAGCAACCCCTAGTGGCAAGTTGTCTGCGAAATTTAGACAATAGATACATTTCTCTAGTGGTATCACAGAAGATGCAGCCCGCTACGCTAGTAGGGAAAAATATAGTTTCGAGTAGAAGTTCCTTTTGATGAAGAAAATACCCATTACCGTAGTAGTTCCTTTTGACGAAGAATCAACCACCACCATCTAACCATAAGAAGACTATATATATGTATAGACACCAACTATAAGAAGAATGTTATCATCTATAGAATGTTCTTTATCAACGGTTGAACTGGAGAAGTCCATAACGATTGCTAACGCCTTAATCTGGATTGTGGTAGCATGGAGAGACGTTTCAACACAAACAATTTAAAAGTGTTTCAGCAGGTGCGGTTTTTTAAAAAACGATAGTAATGGAGAAGAAATTGTGGAAAATCTGGAGCTACAAGACTTGGAAGATGATTTGCCATTATCAACCTTTCGCGAAAGTCATGGAGTTGAAAATTTTTTGAACTACGTGGAGATTGATGCAGCCGTATTAACGGAAAATCCTGAAGTAAACTTAGCTAGTTGTGTTAGTGATTTTAAAGAAAACGTACAGATGTCCAATGTTTCCGACAATGAACTAGAGCTTACTACAACTGTAAATAAGTTAAATGATGCTTACCTAAAATTAAGAGACTTAGAATTATTTTTATTATATAAAGGTGATGCAAGGGTTTAGTCAAAAAATATCTGATGTAATTCTAAACGTTGAGTCAGAAATTGTGAAAAATAATGTCCAAAACAAAAAACAAACCAAAATTGATGATTTTTTAAGAAGTAATACATACCTACCTTTTTGATATTAGTATTTTATTTGTTTTATTTGTGTATATACTTATGCAAATACGAATATGTATAATTAAAGATCAAGCAAATTTTATTTTTTAATTGTCTAAGCGATAACTCCACATAACGGACAACTCTACACAACGGACAATTATTTTTCCCCGTTGGTGTCCGTTATGAAGAAGTTTCACTGTACAAAACATGTACAACAAATCAGTAGTGTAAAATGACAAATTCTTTAAAAATAACAACATATTAAATTTAAATAAATAAAAGCATATGTAATTGTTACAAAATTAAAATAACATTTAAATTCAATACAAATAGAGGTATACCAGTTTTAGAAGATATACAAAGAAAAGAAGATTAAGTCCTTTGTACTCTCATTAGCATCATGACTGTGTTACACATAGTGGTTATTTAGAAAAAATACGGTATTCATTTAAAATTCTTAAAATTTACTTGCTGATTTGCTTGTGCTAATCACAGAAGTTTGTAAATAAGGGCAAGTTCAAATGTAAACCCTTCGAATCTAGCTTTACTTTAGGGCTTACAAAATTTGCAGTTACTCTAAATCGCATTAGAATAAGCTGTTTTTAATCCTTCATGTTTAAGGATGACTATTCCTACAATAAAGGAAAACCACAGCCCTACTTTCCATCTCTGTATTATTTGAATCTTAAATAGTTCTAAATTATGTTGAAGGTGTTAGTTTGATATGCTTTATGTTTTAAATATTTTTAAATTTACAAACAAAAACTTTGGAAGTTTTCTTCCAAGTAAATATGTGTTTTTATTTTAATTGTAGAAAAAATAAAGTGTGCTACTCGTGATTCACCCTCATTAGCTTTTGTCACAACTGTCATACAATGTATAGAATAGATTGCTTTCTGTACTTCTTTCTTCCACTTTTGTAGATTCTCTCAATCAACTCTAATCGTCATTATTTTCTTACTTAATTTTAATTAATTAATTTAAAATATTTTCTATAAATCATTTATCATAGTACCTCATATGTCACTTTTTATAGATTTGTCCAACAAAAAAATCAAATGTTAAATTTATATTATGAATTTAACTTTATTAATTAATTAATTAATAATATATAGCATGTATTTTAACGATATATTAGGTCATAAGCTGGTGTAGCAAAACCATTAATTAAAATAGAATAGCTACAATCCAATAATGAGTAAAAGCCAAATATATAGCCTATAATGTAGGTGGATATTAGGCCATAAGCGTAGCAGAAACAATCAAAATAGAGTAGCAATAAAACAATATGAATTGTGTAAAAGCTAAATTAAGTAAATTCATTATATCGATTACTGTACATATTTTATTTAAAAGAAAATTTCCTAAAACGCCTCTTCTAACAATATTTAACATATCAGGCCTGATCTTCGTTATTTTATTACGTTTCGTATTACCTACATTTTCGTTTTTGATTATATTCTAGCAAATTTCGGTAAGCACATTATTTTCATTTATTTTATCTTAATTTTTGAAATACACTTAAACACGATAATATTTTTAAACAAAGAATGAGAAGACTTTTCAGATTATATAGGTAATCCTATTAATAAATAAATAAATAAATAAATTTTTTTTCCAAATAATTTTTTTCGATAGTTATTCCTGCCCTGTTCTGCATTCGTGTTTTGAGATTTTGGTTTCTGACCAGCGGATGCACAGACATAAACTGGATAAACATACTGTGAGAAGACGCCTGATTTTATTACAGTGAACGATATAAGTAAAGTTGGTAACCTTCCAGTGAAGTGTGTAGAAAAGCCGGCCGAAAACAAACGCAGAATTTATCGACTGAAGGAAAGTATTCTAAAATCTCTCGATTAATTTAAATAATTGAAATCCAGTCCTCTTTTTACAGCGAAAAGAACTTGGAAACGACACAACTTTATTTTGTATAGTAGAAGTAATAGTATTAACAAAAGAAGAAGAAACTGCAAGTTAAGTGGATCATTTTAAAATACCTACAATTAAAATAGTTGCATGATTGTATATTGTACATTACTGTATACATATATATTGGCAATATTCTTTGCCTGTTGCTTTTTCTCTTCATTTTTATATATAAACTTTTATTTTCTAGAAATAGAGGATTGTAGTTTTAAACCTGAATATATCAGTTATATTATACTGGCTCTACCAAAAATCAACAAATCAAGGAAACTTTATAACAAAACATTATGCTAAAAAGATTTTTAGAAGCCTTGCAACTCGAGCAATTAATCCGTTGGACCAAACACTGTTCTTTAAAGTGTTTTAAGCTGTGCTTAGCATGTATCAACTGGATCTGTAGCATACATGTATGAAGGAAGAAGGAAACGAGCTACAACTTGTATGCAAGACTGTTTCATAGATCTGGCTGCAAGAAAAAAATCAACATTTACGGCTTCCAGAATTAACAGTATCTTCACGCATGTTACTGGAGGATAAATTTACACTCAAACTGTAAGAAGACAGTTACATATATCCAATTTGAAAGCCAGATGCCGTGCTAAGCATGTGGGAGTAGCGTGCATGTAGATATCCATGGGTAAAGACAAACGATCGGTAAAATTTCAAAAATTAGAGGCATTGACTCTTTACTAACAATTCAGACACTCCAGATTTCGTTTTTATAAGAATTATGACCGAGATTTGATGTGGAGGGAAATATGAAGCGTAAAATAAGAATCTAAGAGTTCCAACCACCATTTTTTGGGGTGGATCCATGTGCGTGTGGGAAGGTATGTGTTTTGACGTTGTCCTAATTAATGAGACAATGACTACCACACAATTTTGAAATGGAGTAATAAAGCCCCTTCCGTGCGGGAAATGTTAATAACTATATAACAGCTCATAGTACTGCAGCTATATAGTAGCCACCATGCTCACCTGATATGAATTGCATTGCACATGCTTGGGTCTAAATAACTCAACAATAAAACAGGCTTTTGCAACCCCTAAAACCTAAGATTAGTTTACTAATTAAATATACGTAATTTGGGTACGTTTAGCACATCAGTACATTAATAATTTAAGAGGTTTTCCAAATAGAGTTAGAGCACCAAGGTAGTCCAGAAGATATTAAGAATTTTACAGGAAGAGAAATTTTAGGTTATTAGTTTTTTATTGGTTTTAAAAACTAATATTTAAAAAAATAGAATGACGTATGCTATATGAACCATGGTAGAAAAGTATATTATTGTCTTCTCTTCTACCTCTGCGCATAATTACTATTTTTGAATTACATAATTTATATCATAATTGTTAATGTAAATTGTCTAAAACATATAATCGTATTAATAATTTTAAATTAAGTAAACCCTAAGTATTAAACAGATACATATAAACTGTATATAAGGAAGTTTGTAGTAAATTTTCTATTAGTAGTACTGTTACACAAAACACATTCTAAAAATTAAATTTATTGTACTAACCCTTACTTTTTGGAAGTCCATCTTATTAAGAATAATAAAAAACTCTTCGTTTCAACGTAACTTCCAAGTTTATTTGAAAAAATATGTTTTAAATCACAATGAAGGCCGTTTCGCTAAGAAGCATCGTCAGATTGACATTTAAGTTACATTTTATTTGTTTGTAGGTACCTGATGTTGTTTAGGTAGTATTAAGGCTAGACCAAGTATGGAAGTAATAAGTTATAACAATATTAAAGCTTAGATGTTAATAGCCCTAAGGGATTATCCTGGATGTACTTCCCTCTAAGATCAGTATAACTGTGCAATGATATAGAAAAACCAGGAAAAAACTATGTCATGCTGATCTTTACAATAACCTAATATATTTGTGTTTTACAATTATGTCTTATCTATCAAAGTAAACAGTTTAATAGTGGAGAACTTCCCAGATTTATTTGTTCATTAACAACTTTAAATTGTGGATCAGCTAGATGTCTTTTTATTTCAAGTTCTTCAAGGAAATCTAAATTTTGTTTTTATCACAAATGTGTAGTATTTGGATGTTTGGATGTGGACATTTGGATAACAGTGAGGTTGGATGTGCAAGTAGGTGTTTTGCATAATTTGACTTATCTGGTTTTTTTAATCTATATGCTTTAATCTATATAGCTCCATCACAAAGAAATTTTGAAGTAAGATTCAATGAACACTTAAGATCATATAGATTAAAACAACCAGATAAGTCAATTATTTTCCATAAGGTTGGTAACAAAGAAATTGGTCTGTAATTCCAAGTTACGTTTTTATCGCCGCCTGTATGAAGTGGAACAATTACACCCCGTTTTCAGACAGTCAGGGAAAAGGAAAAGGAATCATTTATTATTAAAGTTAACGTGTTTATTGCAACCTCAGGATTATTTAAGAAAATTCTTGAGGACAAGCCGTCAAAACCACAAGAACCTTTTTTTTATGCTGTTTATAGTATGCATTAACTCAAATTTATCTGTTGGCCTGAGAAAGAAACTATTAGTGATATTTTTAGAATAATTAAGGAAAGAAAGAGCATTTGAATTCCGAGGTATATTAGGACCAACATTTTTGCTTACATTCACAAAATAATTATTTAATTCGTCAGGATCTATATTAACATTGCTTGATGATTTGCTTTATTTTTCAAATTATTTATAATGGACCAAGTTTCTTCGGTAGAGTTTTTGGCTTTTGTAATACGATTTTTATAAAAAATTTGTTTGGCGGATTTTATGATTTTGCCGTATAATATTCTATACTTATCAATATAATTAAGGACGAGAGGATTAACTGTGAATTTTTTTATGTACAAAAGAGATCTCATATTTTTTGAAGAATTACGAGTTCCCTTAGTTGTCCAAGGTTTGTGACGTTTAGTTTTACAAGATCGAAAGGGAAAAGCAGCATTAAAGCATCTGATCATCTTATTGAAGAAGTCCAAAAATTTTGAGTCAGATCTCTTGAATGAGTATTCCAGTCAGTAGATGAACAAAATTGATAAAATTTTTCAAAGTTTTTTTTAGAATAGATTCTAACCATTTGGTGGTTTTTCATTGGCAATCTATCTGGAAGCTAACCTCAAACAAAACCGTTTCATGATCTGTGAGTGAAAAGTCAGAGTCTATGGCTTGTCCAGTATAAATATAATTGCACGTCACAGCTGTCAGAACGGAACTATGTTGCCAAGCATTTAAAATAGTATTAGAATATAATAATTAGGGAGTTATCGCACACACTTGCTTAAGGTTATACTTTTCTTTATTTTAATAAGGCAAAACCTTACTACTGTATGGCACAAAAAAAGTTACCGCCACGAAACTTCTGTAAGGTAATAAGTGAAAAACATAATATGTCGAACCGTGAGTCGAAAGTTCCTGTCTCAAAAATTTACCTGTTTTTTTGCGTGTAGAATTCATACGCCCTTAGATGAACCGGGCACTGACATGTTAATATTGTGAATAATTACAGGTTACCTGATAAATATGTAAATATAATAAAAAAGTTAACACTTTTTTCTTGGGTATAGGTTATATTTAAAACAATTTTCAAAAACTTTTTTCACAACGTTTCGTACATTATGTTGTGCTTTTTCAAGTGTATTTCTAAAATGAATATATAATACAAATTAAAAACTGGGACAGTACAAAATATTGTTCATAAATAAAATCTTTAAAATAAGTACGTACCTTGGAGTCAAAAGAGGTTCATTTATACCACACTACATTAATACAAATTAATTTTTAAAAGTAGGTATAAATTATATTGTTGGACAAAAACTAATGTATCTAATTGATTTTTAATATTCGTTGTTATTTGTGAGATGTACACAGCTGTTGATGGCTAACTAAGATTTATTAAATTGTGATAAATCTGGCTATAATAAAAAATGCAGTAAAACACAGAGCGACAAATATGACAAATTTAACAATGTTATAACTATCGCAATTTAGGATAGGATATGAAATTGACAAAGGAATGGCAGCTAGTAACATTTAAGTAGATTGGCATCACCGAAAGTAACCATATTTATAACTAGAATTGCACTTGCAATAGAAATTACGGCAAAAATTACATGTAGTTTGAAAGTACTTTTTTAATAATATGTTTTAATAGAGTAATAAAAATCTTGCGACTTCATTCAATAAAACCGCTAGCAGTTCCTTATTAAGATGCTATTATTCAATGTTTTGCGGGAGTCAGTAATTAATGGGCTATAGATTTTTATAAATCGTTTAATTAAATTATTGTTCGCCAAGAGAACAAAAACACTTCTTTTTCAGTTGCCTAATGTTATCTAATATAAAGTTTCATCTATCAGTGTCTGTTTTAGTTTACCTTTTACTCTATTTTCCCACAAATATTTATTTTCACCACCATATTAATTTGCTCCGTTTTGAAAGCTCATTTAGTTTATTTAATTAATTTGTTATGTTGTTAAAACGTATGTGTATAATGAATCATTTTTAACTCCAAGATATTTCTCAAACATTTTATTTATAGATCTTTCTTTGTAATATAAAAGAGAATTATAAAAAATAAATGGTTACAGCTTTGCAAAATTTTTAGGATTAAAAAAGTAAACTGCATTTTTATAAAATTATTTAATTTTTATTAGCTATTATAATGTTCAGAAAAATTCGAAACTTGTTTTAAAAAATGTCAAGGTAATACAACTTCAACATGAATTTCGAAATTTTCATTGAAGATCAAAAGGTACTAAGAAGGACAAAACATCTCTTCTAAGTAGAGCGAATGAATTGATCTGAAATATAGACGGATCAAAGAATGAGCTAGAAGACTGGCGACTCAAAACAGGGTTACACTGGAGTGGGTACCAGGACATGAGCAAGGCTAGGATCGTCAACTCCACTTAACCGGCCATAGGAATTCCTAAATGCTCTATCAGGTCATGGTCAAAAGGGTGGGTTAGAAAAAACATAAAATTCACTGGATGAACACACCCAGACAAATACATGGAAAGAAATTTATAAAAGCACTATCTAAGACAGTAGCAAAAGAACTGCTCACATTGAAGAGGAATAAACTACGCATCATTACAGGATTACTCACAGATTATAACATAGAACTTACTTGCAGTTGGTGCTAAAAAGATACCGAAACAGCGCTACACACACTATGGTACTGCCTGGATTACAGAAGGCAGATACTATATGGGAACTCCAAATGACTCCAGAAGACTTCTACTGCTAACCAGCAAAGAACCTGTATGAGCCTATATAGGGAACTGAATTTCTAGACAGGTAACTAAATACAGGAGAATCCACAATAAGCCCCAGAGGCTGAGGTTGGACCGGCGCACGAACGGCTCCTAAATATTTCTCTATTGGACCCCGTCGTCCAATCCACCTATCTGGATATTGTTCATTTAAATAATTTCTAACAGGCTGATAATAATGGAGAGGAGCACCATCCTGCTGAAAAGTTATTTCCATATCATGGAACTCGTCAGCATGATCCTTAAGAATCTCTAAGATTCGGGGTTCAATACCATTCTGGAGTAATTCCAGGTAAATTTCCCCAGTTAAATTTACGTTTAAAAATATAGGCCCAACAATGTAGTTTCCCAAAATTCCTGCCCACACATTCACTTTTTGAGGAAACTGGGTGTGACCTTCATAAAAAATGTATCTTACGTTCAGGGTATTAACTTTACCATTAAGAAAAAAAGAGCACTCATCACTAAAGCAAATTGTTTTAAGATAATAAGGATCCTGTTCTATT
This sequence comes from Ophraella communa, assembly GCA_035357415.1. NCBI lineage: Eukaryota > Metazoa > Arthropoda > Insecta > Coleoptera > Chrysomelidae > Ophraella > Ophraella communa. The sequence goes on from CM068994.1 coordinate 4,536,928, forward strand.
TTATTTCTTATTTGCTCACAGAATTCAATTCTGCGATCTGGATCATCTTCTGTCAGCATATGGAGCATTTTCATTTTATAAGGATGAAATTTTTGTTTCTTTAAAACTCTTTTTACAGTTGATGAAGACACTTCACAAGTTTGTGCAACATTTGAGGTGGATTGTATGGGGTTGACTACCATTTCGGCAACTATTTCGACTTGTTTGTCTTCACTAATTCCAGGTCGACCACTTCGCTTAGCGTCTGCAACGTTTCCCGTTCTATGAAATTTATCTAAGAGTTGTCTCAGGTACTGTCTGGATATTGGTCGATCTGGATGCCTTTCATTAAAAATCCGTTCGGCTTCATGCAGATTAATTCTAGCCTCACCAATAATTAATATTGCTTCAACTTTTTCCTGCATAGTTCGCCACATTTTAAAAAACTCTTATTTATTATTAACGGATAATTTACTAAATCACAATAATGATAAAGAGGTAAAATTTTACTACTTTTACAAATTATAATTAAGATATGAACCAAAAAGAAATAAAAATAAAAATTTTGAATTTAAACAAGAATAGTATAGTGCCAAACATTTTAAATTTTTAGTACGCCAGTTAATAGCATTGTACCTACATTTAAAGCAAAGAATTCGATTTAAATAAATAGTCGGTAAAGTTTTTTTTATTATTTTATTATTTTTATTTAAGTAAATGGTGAACATTTTGAACATATTATTTAATTTTTTTTATTAGTAGATTATATTTTTTTACCAAATAAAATATTTAAAAACTTTAATAATTTTATAATTTTGGGTTAAAAGTTGTAAATAAGGAAGAAGAATTAATTTTTTTTTTGGTATCATTGGAAAGGGTTTGAAACAAGCTTTCAAATGATGTATTACTTGCCATATGGTGCCATTTAAAATTATCTTCCAAAAGGGCCCACGTCCGCCATTTTTTATGATTACGTCACCTGCTATCTATAAAAAAGCAATATACATGCCCTATTTCACTCTCCCAAAATTTCAAATTTCTAATTCTAACGGTTCAAAAAATAAATCTCTTTTAATCAATATTTTATTCTTAACTTCAAATCGCTGGTTTTTTATTAATACACTGCCAACTTATATGACTATAAATAGGCTTCATTTAATTTGTTGATTTTGTGTAAATGCACGCATTTCTTTTATTTTTATTTTTATTTTAGGACTACTATAAAATCGACCACATTATACGTTCTAAATATAAATTGAAATCTAGCTTTCGTAATTATAACTTGAGACTTGAGACACGATAAATTGGTATATTTTAATAACAGTGTAAATTATTAATATTTGAGAAACACGCCAAATCCTGTAACATCAATCATATCCGGGAAACTGTCAACTCCAGCTAACTAGTATAACATATTTTAGGTGTTTGTGTCTCTAACAGCATAGAAATAAATCAATTAACTAACATTGAAAGAATATTAATTATTAACCTAATGTTTTGTCGAAATGGTTGTAAAGCATAAAGTTTTGTCGAAAATTGCAATTAATTTTGCTCGATTAAGCAATTAAACAACTTTAAATTGATTTATTTATCAAGGTTAGTTTACTCTTAATTAACTTAAATTTTCTTATACCAAATAAAATAAGTGTTAATTTTGCCTATTAATAAATTAACAAAAATATAATACATGAAGGTATAGTACAATAAGTATCAGTAAGAGTACCTACACATATGTCCAAAAGTTTGGAATAATGGAATATTTCATATTTTTATTAATTTTTATAAATAATTTTTTTGATATAAGTAAACATCATTTTGCTACAATGCTAACCAATAGTAAATAAATCTCGAAGTTAGATAAACATACAAAAAAAATGATTTATTCTTTTGAGGTGAAAAATGTACAATGTATTACAAATTTTTTAAAATAAATTAATAAGCAAAAACAGGTTTTTAAATAAAATTAATAATCAGTATTTCCTCCATGGGCCTGTATGCATAACTGTAGGCGATGTGCCATGTTATCAATTAAATGGTCGAGCTGGACTTGCGGAGTTCTCTCCCATTCTTCACGAGCAGCATCTTTCAGTTCTAGAGTAACTAGGGAAGGGTTTTGCTTCTTAATGCGTGTTTTAAAGAATGTCCCAGGCATGTTTAATGACGTTCATGTCAGGGGAATTTGATGGCCATCTTAATGTGGATATTCCTTCTTCTTCCAAAAAATTTTGTACTGCAGTTGTTCGATGTGGAGGTACATTGTCATGCATAAACACAAATCCATCACCTACCGCTCCCCGGAATAAACGCACAACAGGAGTTAAAACTTCCTTGATGTACACAGCACCAGTGATTCTTCTCTCCAAAACCAAGAGAGGCGTTCGTGTACCCCTCATAATACCATTCCAAACCATAATACTCCCACCTTCAAATGGAACACGTGGTTGGGCTGTTTCTAATCGGGCTTGTCGTCCTGGGGCCCTTCAAACTAGCGTTCTTCGCGAATAAGAAACCAAGCCAATTCTTGATTCATCAGAAAACGTAATTCCAGTTAGAACCATGGTGTAACATATTTTGAGCCCATTGCAACCTTACAATTTTTTATTGATAGGTTAGTTTGGGAACACGTAGAGGTCTTCTGCTATACAAATTTACCGCATTTAATCTTCGTGTAATTGTTTGCCTTGAGATATTCAGTCCTGTATGTATGTATGTATGTATAAGTTAGGGGTGATAATTACACTGCGACCTATAGGATCTATTGTGTTCCCCCTTACTTGCCATGTTCTGATATTTTCTCAGACTTATAGCAGCTCTTCGAGTCCTATTTTCCTGAGGAAGTTTAGGACATCGTCGGGCTTCAAGTCAGGTAGATCCCCTTCCTCTATTCCATGTGCTCCTAGGTATCTAGCCCTAGAATTTTGCAAGGCAGGGCATTCTGCGAGTATGTGTATTGAGGTTTCATCCTCTTCCTCACAAAATCTGCACTTTGCTTCATCTGCTAACCCTAGTTTCTTCATGTGGCTTCTTAACCGGCAATGCCCGGTTAATATTCCCGTTAAAATTCGGAGCCTTTTTTTACTGAGGTTGAGGCAGCTAAGAGATCTCTTCTGGTCATAGTTCCCCAGTAGTATCTTAGATTGCCTCAGTCCTTCCAGCTGATTCCAGTACTTGGATTTTTCTTTCTCCATTTCTTCCCCTAGTTTTCCTAAGATTACTCTACTGCTGATCCCACAAGATGGTTCTGGTCCCAAATGTGGGGTTTCAGCTCCTTTTTTTGCCAGCTTATCTGCTGTTTTGTTCCCCTCTATTCCTATGTGTCCCGGGACCCATAGGAGGGTGACAGTGTTCTTCTGGCCCAGTTCATTTAGTTTGCCTAAGCATTCCCAAACCATCTTCGAACTGATTATATTTGAACTCAGCGCTTTGATGGCTGCTTGACTATCCGACATGATCACAATCTCTTGTCTGCGGTAGTTTCTTTCAATATTGAATTCCACACATCTTTCGATGGCGCGGACTTCTGCTTGAAAGATGCTCGGGTATGTGCCCAAGCTTTCTGAGTATTTGGCTCTCGGTCCAAAAACTCCTATCCCAGTTCCCTCGTCTAGCTTGGAACCGTCCGTATACCACTTTATGGTATTCTGATTTAAATTCTGTATGGTGTCTTCGTCCCATTCAGATTTATTACTCAACCTTGTGATGAATTTTCTCACAAAGTTGAATTTCTTTGGCATATCATCTTGGGGCATTTCCCAAGTTTGATCAAAATGAAGTGATCGGGGTTTTTCCCTGATAATTCCGTCCTTGATCATTCTATATATCGTTTTCTTCCTTACACTTTCTAACAGAATGTGCAGTGGGGTTAAGTTTAAAATCACCTCCATTGCAGCAGTGGGGCAAGTTCCCATTGCTCCAGTGATACATGAACAGGCTAGTCTCTGAATCTTCGAGAGATTTTTTCTCGTCGTACTCAGATTAGCCCTTGCTCCCCAAGCCACTGCCCCATATGTGATTATTGGTCCTTCAAGTCTAGCAATTTCTCTGGATATGCCACTTGAATCGATTTCTTCGAACTATTAATGTTATCTGCGGGTCTTGTGCTGCTGTTGTACATCGACTTCTGCCACTTCTGGGACGAGTCTTCACTTTATTTGTGTTTTGGAATTTTTTTTGAATTTTTGATACAGCACCCTGAGTAACACCAACAATATTCACGATATCACTTTGACTAAAGCCCTGTTGTAACAAAGCAATTACTTTAGACCTATTAAAATATGATATTATGTCTCTGGGCATTTATAAACAGCTCAAATGAAATTTTAACAAGAATTGGAATAATGTGAAAGCACCCAAATCAATTAAATATGACTAAATTAATACAAAAACGAATCAAAATTAGTTTAAAAACGCTTTAAAATAAATATCAACAAGAGTTTTTAAAAAACCATAGTCGTAGATATATTATTTCTAAGTATTCCAAACTTTTGGACATATGTGTATATGTGTTTTGGGCATTGATCATTTATTTATGTTACACTAATTTTGAATTTTCTTATTTTTTATCTAGTTTTACTTAAGGAGATTAACCTAGTACCATTTGAGAATTCTTATGTTTACTTACTTTATATTGATCATAATTGGCTAGCATTATAAGGTTAATTGGTGACAGCAAATTTTGTTCAAATTAATAAAACTAGAATAATTTAAAATAATATTGTTTTCTTTTTTCCAACTAAATAGTATAAAAGATTAATCGAATTAGTGAATTCAAAATATTTAATGTACCAAGGAATAAACATTGTCTGTTATAGTCGAATTCGGACGAGTTGTTAAGGCTATTTTACAATAACGATTTCTCTGCAACGAAAAGTCGCTACGTTTTATCGGAATTGGAGAAACCGTACAACCTTTAGCCTATTTTCACTTTTTAATACAATCGCTTTTATTGTGCAACATAAAAGAATTGTTATTTAGGTCCATTTATATAGTAAATAAGAATGGAAAACAGAGACCATAATAGTTTAAAGAAACGCACTTTTATAAAATCCAAACTAAAAGTTTGCTGTCAATAAATATCTTAAAAACCCTCCACGCTGTTTTTAATGCATTACATCTTCTAATTAATTAAAGTATTCTTTGGTTGAATTTATTTAAAATTTCCGTGCACTAATCTTACTTTAATTTGGAAAAGTAGAAAATTGTTTCCACCTGCACCCAAGGTAAAGAAACTTAACAGTTTCTATACAAAGCTTGACCGTTTTCTATGAAAAAACAACTACTTACTGGGCTATATGCCACAACGGACATTAAATTACATTCCAATAGAAAACGTGATGGTGACCGACTTCGTCGATACTTAAAACCGTCTCTATCGATTTGCAAATCAACGGGAAGAACACTACTCGCTTTCAAACTATATAAATATTTTTATTCAATGAGTCCCAAGAAAGAAAGGTTGAATTGGAAAATTTGCGATCTTGCTTGAAATATTTTTTCAAAAAAACTAGGTTACGTTAAAAAAAATCCGATTTTTCCTTCGGCAATTTTGTGTGGGCTTATTTCTCCTCCTTTTCCACAATGTTATTCAATTTTTGAAACAGAAACACTAGATACACTGAAAATGCGTCTAGAGGTGCTACATTTGAGGGTTGTCATCTAAATATTTTAATAATATCGATAAAGTCCTTAAATAAAATATTAGTGATGTGTCTAAGTATCAATTCGGATTATCATCCCTGCATGCGTGGATTCGTTTTTTGAATGTTTGTTGCACCTTTCTTATAAAATGGTTATCAAGCATTGGCAAGCTAGGGGTACAGAAAACCAAGTGGCTCAAAATAAAAAGCGAATCCAGGATTTATTTTCAAAAGGATTTAGGTTCAATAGTAGATAGACCAAAGCCTGGATTTGGTAGTACAAACGATGGCAATACAAATAGGCGTTTTTTTGAAAATCCAGATATTTCTTCAAAAATAACAGGAATTGATGAGAATCTGATAACTAGATTTCGAACAATTTTGCAAACAATATCCAATAGTTTTGAGGTAAATACAGATCTTTTTAAAAACTTTTTTCACGAAACTGCAAAAAAGTATGTCGAATTGTATCCCTGGTATAACATACCAACAACAGTTCTCAGAATTCTTTTTCATAGTTCAGAAATCATGTCGCATTTTATGATTCCAATTGGGCAAGTCAAGAGGTACAGAGAATTTAATGTTCGAAAATTTTCCAGGAAACAAAATATGGAGGACATTTTTAATAACCTTCTTGTCTCCTCCGATCTCTTGATTGCAAATAAGAAAAAGAATTCGTCCAAAAAGTTAAAACAATATCCAACCGAAGTTTTAGTTTTCCTTAAAGAACCACAGACAAAAAATAAAGGTGAAAATGACAGCGATATTGATATTATTGAGAATGATGATTAAATTGAAATAGTTTTAGTTTTTATTTTGAAATTAATAGGTTAGTGACTTTTAGGTAAGCTTTTGTTGTATTAAAAGATCTTTTATAAAAAATAAACTTCGATATAATCCTAATTTAAAATTGCTCTTTTTATTATAATTCAAAATATCCTTCATTAAGAGGATTTTGACGCACCAATATTAAGTCAACTTTATGACATTTATTATATGGTGTGTAGGGGGGGGGAGGTATGCTCTATTTTTGAATTAGTTATGATTTAAAAGTAGCAAGATGTAACCACTTTTGAAAATTTTGAATTGGTTTTTGGTTGTGGCTAAAAGAAAATTCTCATGGGCCACTACTATTTACAATATCAAGTGAACTAGAGGTGAAAAAGTGGACCAACTTGGAACAGAATTTTAAAAGTGTGTGCTAATCTCTTATATTATACATGTTTCACATTTTGTTCACTTCTCTGGCCCAAATTGACAGCGCAGCATTTTTGGCCGCGACTTCGTCCCTTTTCGCCTGCAGCTCCAGGGCGTTAACTTCACTTTGTAATAATAGCCACCATTATACACTTATTGACTGCTGTTTAACATTTCACCTGTTGATAATATAATTATTACCTAATTATTTAACTAAAATTTTAAATGCAATATTAAAACAACTGATATCAATTAACATGCTCATAAATAAATACAAATTAATGGGGAATTGTGATATAATAAAAATCTTAAGCCATGTTGAAATAAAAAGTAAATTTGAATAATTTTATTCACAGGATTTATAATCAGGTTTATAAAAACCAATTACTTGCAATTCGTATTCATCAACATTAAAACTGTCTCTTAAGAATTTATATTAAACGTGGTGTTTTCTTCAAGAAAAGTAAAGTTAGATTTTCTTTGAGCTATTCCAATAAAACGTTTGGTTCAGATTTAAGATCAGCTTTGTTACATAAAATATTACCACTATTTAAATATTCTATATATGATTTATTATTTTTGATGACAATAAGCGGGTCATAAATTTTAAAAATATAGGATTGAAAATGTCTCCTCAAAGAATGGACCTTTATGCAAATATGACCTTTAAAAATATAAGGGAGTGCTAAAAAGTAGGATTTTTAACAAAACCCATTCTAAGTGAACTATTTAAAAAATGGTTAGGTTATACAATGAGCACAAAATGATGCCTATTTTGCAAAATTCTAAAATTTGCAGCATGAGCCGAAGGTAAGTGCTGCAATAGGCATGATGACTGATTTTTAAAAACTGATCCACGATGTTTTCACGTATATACTTTATCTAAGATAAATGTTATTTTTGCAAAAAAAGAGTTTTTAAATGAGAAATTTACTTTTTAAAAATGCATTTTAAATTTGACGCCAAAACGCTAAAATAGTAATGGCGTCTATCTATGACATCATCGATTCGTAAATACCATTTATACTACACTGCGATCCGTGTGATCTGTGAATTCTGTGGTAAAAACGTCAAACTTCAAACATTTTGCAGGTTAAAAGAGGGTGGTTGAAAAAGTTTATTTTGTTTTTACTTATTTTGTGCGATTATAATAGTTATCATAGTCATGAATCCTAATGTGTATCGATGGTGTGCGGTTCCACAATGTAAGAATACATCAATAAAAACCCCGAACAAAATATTTGTTTACGTTCCAATGTCAATGTCAACAATATTTACGAAAGTACGACGTCACTCTCTTTTGATTGGTGTTTCAGCTAATATGGCGGATTGTTAAAATTAGTGCTTATATTTTTACTAAAATAAATGTAATCACACATGTAATATAAAAATGAGTAAATTCTTTAGAATCTCCGTATCTTATATAATTATAACAAATCAATATTTTAGTGATTTTTACTGACTGTCATCATGCCTATTCATACGAGTGCAAAATCGACTTGCAAACTATACTTTTTCTATGACAATATATCGTTCACATTTAATACATGCTAACATTGCAAAAACTTTGAAAGAAATAAACTAATACCATTTCATTACTACGAGTTCGAGCTATCAATGTTACCTGCCGGTCTTATGCTGCTGTTATACATCGACTTCTGCCACTTCTGGGACGATCCTTCACATCGTTTGTGTCTTGGAATTTTTTTTTTAATTTTTGATACAACAGCATGAGTAAAACCAACAATATTCGCGATATTCGACTAAAGCCTTGTTGTAACAAAGCAATTACTCTAGACCTATTAAAATATGATATCAAGACTCTGGGTATTTTTAAATAGCTCGAATGAAATTTATATAAAATTACTCGTTACCTACTAAAACTTTGACAGAAAGGATTTTCTGTAATTTCATCAATTTGTCGCTAACTATTTTGACAAGTTTTAGTCGTCGTGATTTAAGAGTGAATCTAGACTTCACACAAAATCTTTCATTTCGTATTTGTCGCTTAACAACTAGCCTAGTAGCCTATTCAAAAATAAAATTCTGTACGAAAATTGGCTTTTTTATGATTGAAGTTATAAAATGGATATTTATCGAGGTTATCATAGAAAAATAAAATACCATAGTTAAATGTTCAAATATCCAACATTTAACGAAAATATTAGTCAATATTCTGGTAGAAAACTTTCAACAAGTTTTCATTTATTCATCTTATACAAATTCAGTCAAATAATACAATTACATACTGATTCAATAACTTTATAAATCATCGGAATAACCAGATGCCTTCAAAGAACAAAAATTTTGTATACTAATCGATTGACCTTAATTTAATAAAAATACACCAAACTGCCAAAAACTGATGAAATTCAAGATAATTTAGGCGAATCTCCCTATTTTACAACTCTTAATCTCACTCAGGGATTTCTTAAAATCGAAGATCATTCCAACCGCTTACTTATTTACCCACGCAAACTTTGCGTTTTAGGGGTAAAAAATCCCTTTTTAAATTTCGAAAATTGACGGAAAATGAATTTTCATATTATATATCTGTGGATTGTTTTATTTTCCAGTTGTAACTCCCTTGGGTAGTTAGTAATCTACTTCCGTACAGTAAATCCAAACGGATTCAAGATTCTGTGAAACGAAATTCAAAATTAAACATTCCATTTTTATTCAATAAAGCAAACTTGAGACGAAAAATTAAAAGTTATAATAACTTTGAAATATAAGATTAAAAGGAAAATTAAGTGGCCAAAGTTTCTTCTTGTGGAAATATTAAACAGTTTACTTAATTTGTTTATCACGGCCATATGAGTTTATATTTCACGTAGAAAATTTTTAAACCAATTTGATGGAAACTAATTTATGTTATAACATATTCTGTTCAATCATCAGACTAAAAATAATAAAATTTTTAACTTTTAAGTTAAAGTTATTATTTAAATTATTATTTAAATGTCATTGACCCCAAAGAAATATTCAATAACTACCACGGGCAAGGTTCTCTGTCCCAGAGGTTGTAACAGTACCTGTTAACATTTTAAGCACCTGGTATCCTAAATATTAAATTCAATTAGTCCCGCTAGCTGCTCCATCTATCCTAAAACATTTTTAATAAAATAATGAATACAGTCTCTATAATTATAATTGGAAGTTCAAAGTAGCTACGCTACGAGGTGTACTAATGAGTTGGCATTATCGAGTTCCAGAGGTTTTAATAATTATTCGAGTCTCATTTCTTCTATTGATTTACTGTCATATACAGTTGGAATATAAAACAGTAAACTAGAGGCAACTCTTTAGTAAACTAGAGGCAACTCTTTAATTGAAGAACCAGAAAAACCAGAAGCATCTCTTGAATTTGGAGATTCCGTAAACTTGAACAGCTTGTAAACTGTAAATTCTTAACTGGATTATCTCTACAACTGGGCAGATCATCCCTCCACTAGTGATCTTCCATAATCATTTGGAACCACCTAGACAGTGCCGTAGCGACCCCAAGGTGCGGCGAAGGATCGTCCACTATCGTAACAGATAAGTTTATTGAGATCTATCAAGTTTACTGTTCCCATATTTTTTTCTCTTTTATTTCCGTGTATATCTATCTATATCGTCAACTGTATTAGCATAAGTATTTTTAAAGAATTGTTTGCGGATTATTTTGTTGTAACGTATTCTCTACCTCATTAATTTCAGCACCAAGGAAATCTTATTATCTTTTATATGTTATCTTTTATATGTTTTATATGTTATAATTTTTTTTATCTTCATAGACAGTTTTTTCTGACATCTTTCTGTCATCTTATGATACTTATTTAAATAACTCAGCTTAAAACAACTTTCTTCAGTAGTATCATAAAAAATAAAAAGATTTCAGTGGCGCCCTTATAATTTCTTAAAGAAACAAATATTGTACTATAGTCAGAGCTAATGAACTTACTCACCCCTAGCCGAGGTATTTAACTATCATAATTTTTGTGTGATAAACATTTATAAATTCTGTTAATTATTGAAGTATCTTTTACAACTAATTAAAGACGAAATTAAGATTAATGTTTGTTTTATTGCAAATTACATTTTTTCTTTTGGTATATTGTTATTTTTTCTAAAAAGTTAACTAAATATTTTTATAAATTCACTATCAACGAACAAATAATATTACAAATTAACGTCCAACGTAATAATATGGTTACAAATTGACGCTAAACGTAATCATTTATATTACAAGGTAAAAGTCTTTCTTTTTTTTTATTAAACACCTAAGCTAAAAGTTCACTTTCTGATAAACCACTTTAAACTATTCACTATTTTCCCACCTATTACAGTTTTCATACACATAATGATGGCTATTATTCACGAGGTCAAGTTTACAGCCACGAGCCGCAAGCGAGTGGCCTAAATCCCCTAGCGAATAATAGCCATTATACGCGAGTAGAATACTAGGTACTTTTTTTTTAAATTTTGGTTACATTACATACATTTTCTGTTCGTTTAAACTTTACGTTTTATTAAAAAATTCACTTTTAAACTACAATGACAGCTGTTGCTAGAATTAGCATCGTCAGATTGCACTGGTTTCTACTGGAAACTCTAATGTATATTCAATATAAATTGAATTGTATAAAGCCACGCAGCCAATGACCTAGTAGTCGACGCTGCATAATATACAAAAAAAAATTCAGTGGTTTACACGATAAAATTTTAAAACCGATTGTAGCAAAATAATGTATTATTAAAGCTAAATCAAGACAGCCGTGATTAATGGGTACCGTTAAGGTCGAGCAAACAGACGTATTATGAGTTCATTATGGATTGGTCGTAGATAAAACTATGTTGGTTTTAATTACAGAATTGATTTATACTAGTGGGCATCAAATATCTTCACTTTAAATTTAATAAAAATCTAAATATGTATATGTCGGCGTCAAACACTGAAATCCGTCATTCCCTGAAATTCCTAGGCATTACATGAACTGCCGGCAAACAGTGTAATGGCCCTATCGTTACGCTGTTTGCCTAAGTAATTTAGTCATTCTTTTAAATGCCTGAAATCATTTATGAAAACGTCGTAATAACCATTTTCAGCGTTTGCCGATTATAGACAATCACTGAAATAAGTACATAGTTGCCAAAATTTTTTATAAAACAAAATTTTTAAACCTTTTTTTGGTGTTAAATCAAATTTCGAACGGAGAATAATTAACCACTTTTAAATAATAATAAAGGCAATAAATAAAAAAAATAGCCATATAGTGGGGTATAGGTATACAGGGTGTCCCGTTTTCGAGTGCCACCAGCATGGGGATTTCGCAAACGGTTAGAGATAGATGGGTAGTTTAAATTCAGCAAAGTTGCGCATTTTGGAGCTTAGTATACTTTAATCAAGTAGTTTTTGAATTAGAGACAGTTGAGAAAAAATTTTTTTCGACTTTAAGAGGCTATAGAGCGGTAACTAGTTGTCATAGGATAAAATACCTAACTCACATTTCTATCTTAACTTTTACGCGCAAGCTAAATGAAACCCATTCAAAAATAGTATATTAAACAACGCATTTCATATGGAATTCTGTTATGACACGAGTTCAAGTTTAAAAAACGAATCGCGAAGCGATGAGTTTTTTAAAGAACGAGTGTCACAACAGCCATATGAAATAAGTTGTTTATAATATTTTTTATATTTTGCCCTTTTTGCCATTTTTTAAATTAATTTTTTATTTTTATGTAATTACGAAAATTTTTATTTTAAAAAGTATGTCGGCAGCACTGTGTAATTTATAAAATTTGACAGTTGTGACATTTAAATTATCAAATGTTAATGTTTTAAAATATTTTAAAAAGAATAATATACCAATAATAATATATTATATAAGTAAAATATTATATTCATATTCACAGATACTTTCTTAAAGAACAATATAAAATTAATAAATTGCTATTAGCCACAAATGTCAATGTCAATAGTCTTGCCTTTAGATACTTCACTCATGTCGCCAACCATTTAAAACAAAAATTTGCGTGCGTAAAAGTTACATTACGATACGCAAATGCGTTTTATAATGAAGATTTTTATAAGTGCGAAATAAAAAAAAGTATTTTTATATTTTGCACATATAAAAATTATAAAACGCATTTGCGTATCGTAATATAACTTTTACGCACGCAAATTTTTGTTTTAAATGGTTGGCGACATGAATGAAGTATCTAATGACAATACTATTGACAATGACATTTATGGCTAATAGCAATTTATTAATTTTATATTGTTCTTTAAGAGAGTATTTGTGAATATGAATATCATCTTTTACTTATATAATATATTATTATTGGTGTATTAGTCATTTTAAAATATTTTAAAACATTAACATTTGATAATCTAAATGTCACAACTGTCAAATTTTATAAATTACACAGTGCTGCCGACATACTTTTTAAAATAAAAATTTTCGTAATTACATAAAAATAAAAAATTAATTTAAAAAATGGTAAAAAGGGCAAAATATAAAAAATATTATAAACAACTTATTTCATATGGCTGTTGTGACACTCGTTCTTTAAAAAACTCATCGCTTTGCGATTCGTTTTTTAAACTTGAACTCGTGTCATAACAGAATTCCATATGAAATGCGTTGTTTAATATACTATTTTATCCTTATTTGTGGGACACACGTTATTCTATATTACTAACTAAAATTTAAAAATCTTTATCCTTATATAAGTTAAAATTTTATATTGTAACAGCTTTATTTTAAGCTAAATAGGATAAATTTGACATGAAATTAGCAAAAGACAAAAATTACAACATTTCAAAATTTTGTACCTATTACTTTTTTATAAAAAAATATCTACCTTATATTTTTGCTGCAATAATATACCTAACTTTACCATATTTTTTCAGTTAAAAATTCTTATAATAATTCATTTCATTATTGAGTACATAATAAATATCAAATAATTAGCTAAAATGTACTAAACATGACAACAATGTAAATAGTTAGCGGCTGATGCATCATGCAATTTATAGGTTAGGGTTTAAAAATGATTTTAGAATTAACTTACCGCCTTCAATTCCTCTGTATTACAAGGTTTTTTTTCTTATCATCACTATAGTAATCGTCCAGTGCTTGATAAAAGTGTTCAAAATGCGATGCCATCACTTTTAAGCCTTGATAATAGACAATAACATGCAATAAAAACAATAGTGCCGATACAATGTTTGACTAAAAAAGGCAAACGGCGTAAAGCACGTTTATAAGTAAATTACGGCGTTTACCTAGTCATTACAGGGAATGACTAAATTACTTAGGCAAACAGCATAATGATAGGGCCATTACACTGTTTGCCGGCAATTCATGTATTGCCTAGGCATTTCAGGGAGTGACGGATTTCAGTGTTTGACGCCGACATATACAAACTGACCCATTCATTTAAGTTTGGGGGTTTCTCACCTTGTCAGTAGTCACTTTTAAAAAACAATTAAATCAAAATTCTTCACCATATGCCCACATATGGCTTCCCAATCCTTTTTCCTTTTAAGTTATGATCATTTCCTAACTAATGAAAATACATCGATTTTTTAGGCCAAGCACCAGAGCAGAAAGTTCAAGGTTCAAAATGCAATGTTCTACAGAAAGATAAGGCAATATACTAATCGGCCGTAACTCATTGAAACTAGTAATTTTGTTTTTTTGGCAATTGTTTTCAAATATGTAAATCCAAGTTGCCGGGACGGGAAACCGTTCGCGTAGGCCTCCTGTTGAAAAACACGTTTTATACAATAAGTAACACGCGACCCACGCATCGTACGACAAAAATAGTAAAGATCATTCTTAAAGATAATAATATTTACTGTCTTTTTTATATGGTTATTGCTAATATATAGGTAACGGTTCATGATACATTAAAAAAAGGTAATAACCGAATTTGTAGAACATAAAATTTCCTATAAATTTTGTTCGAAATTTTTCTCATTTATTATTTAAGAGTTATAACGCTGAAACGCAAATTGGCGGAGACAGATGAGATAAATTCACAAGGCGATAAGTGTCTTCCATCGACTGAGAAACAAATAGGACTCGGCCTGTAAATAATGCGCTACTTTTTACATAACAACGTATGTCTGAGTAACATATAAACTTATTGGCTTAATATGATCCAATCTTCAAATACAAAATGAGCATTCAATGATGCTTGATAACATTACTTCTACTGAAATAAATCAAGTTGTACGAGAAACTATTAGTCGGAAAGCCAGAGGAATCATTCAAATTCAGAATTTGAATTCTTACAAGAGGGAATGGCATTAAACTTTACATATATTCTTAAACATATCTGGGAGATATTCCAGGCATTCTTACAAATGGTTTGATTGATATGCTTCCCAAAACAACTAATAGCAGGATCCTACGTAGTATATACGTGTGTAAAAGCCAAATGGAATAAATTCATTATTTCGGTTACTGTACATATTTATAAAAAATCCCGAAACAAGTCAAATTTAAATTATAACTTGACATTCTTTAACGTGATAATGCAACCCCTATCTTCAACCCCCTTAGAATGACAGGTACAACCCCCAATTTTTTAAATGGGAAGTATAGGCTTGTGATATATCATTTGAAAGGTCTCTTCATTTTCTATTCAAAAATATTATTGTTTTTAAATTTAATGCAAAAATTAACATAAAAAAATTAATATCATGTTGTTACCGAAATTCGCTAAAATACAATCAAAAACTAAAATGTAATGCAAAACGTAATAAAATGTAGAACACGAAAAAGAACTATGAATGTTAATGAGGTAGATGTTCAAAATGTTCTCCGCAAACGTCTTGGCAACATCCTAATCTCAAATAAAACTGTCTTCTAACATTATTTAACATATCAGGCGTGATCGACCTAATCGCAAGCGTTATTCGTTCTTTTAAGTCATTTAAATCAGAAGGTTTAGTTTTGTACAGATGGCTCTTCACATATCCCCATTAAAAGAAATCTAATAATGTAAGATCAGGTGATCTCGCTGGCCATTCAATCGATCCTCGCCTCCCTATCCACCGATTGGGAAATATTGTATCGAGGTACTGCCGGACATTAAGTTGGTAATGTGGTGGTGTTCCATCCTGCTGAAACCATATCGTATTCGCTGGAACTTGAGGGTTACCTGGATCAGGATATAAATTTGCCAACGTTGGAATGACATCATTTTGAAGTAGTGTCAAATAATTGTTGCCAATTAAGTTGCCCTCAATAAAAAAGGGACCAATGATATTGTTCCCTACAATCCCTGCCCAAACATTAACCTTTTGAGGGTATTGAGTGTGTTCTTCTCTCATCCAGTGAGGATTTTCTGTGGACCAGTAGCGGCAATTTTGCCGATTAGCATGACCGTTAAGTAAAAAAATGCACTCATCAGAAAACATAACGTCTTTTAATTGAATAATATCCAACACGTCCATCATTTGCTCACAAAAAAGTTCCCCTATCAAATTCGTCTTCCATGAGCTCCTGAGTAGGTATCATCTTATACGGATTCAATTTATTTTCTTTTAATATGTTTGCTATCGATGTATGGCTAGCATTGCATGTAGTGGATGCCTGTCTACTCGATGTAAGTGGGTTTTCCTGAAACTCAAGCAACACATCTAATTTGAGTTCATCACTCAGTGCATTGGCAGCTGCTTTTTTTATCTGCCTTACATGACCAAACTCGCGAAACTGCTTCTCTATTTTACTTATTGTTCCTTGGGATATAGGCGGTAAATTAGGAAAAACAATAGCAAAAACAACATCTCTAGTGCTTTTGTTGACTACCGTAAGGTATTTGACAGCGTGCTTAATTCCTAGCTCATAAGCATAAGCATTAAATTATCTACAAATTACACCCCTCCATAGTTACTTTGATAGAATGTGTTTTTCAAGATGGCCGCTGAACATATTCGAAAAAACAATCCGTTCTGTAGAACAAAATAGTATTCGGCTTGGCCAATTTTCCCTTAGTTAAAATGTAGTTTAAAATTATTTTTTTTAAATGATTATATTAAAAACAGTGGTAAATAGAAAGTTGATTAAATTAGTGTAAAAATTTAGACATTAGTAGCAATAGGTATTTGGATACCAGTTTCTTTTTTTCTCCGAAACCTTTCCTTTCTTGACTTTTTTCCAACAAAGTGCCTTCTTAAGTTTTTTATCTGTAAGTATGTTGTAATTAATAGGTTTGATAACATTCGGTTGTGTGAACTCTCCGCTCTTCTACATCCGTTTGATATGTTGTGTCAAGAGTGAAAAATGTTCTGTTCATTTTTGTAACTTTTCGATATCCTTAAAGTTATGTAACATCATTATTTACATGACATAAATCTTATACTCTTTTGCAGGGTGACTTGCAATTTTACTAGCTCGCCAACACGAGAATAAAAATAAGTTTTTGGCTATTAAGGAATGAATATTAAAAGGCGATCATTTCAATGGAATTGAAAGCTTTTATCGTGCATATTAAGGAACTAACAATTTTTAAAATTCCATTAGCATTCTTATTTATACTGCAACAAGTTCCAATAATTTAGGGTTAACTCAATATAAAATGTCGTGCAGTAGATTATAATGTAATGTTTACAGTATTCTTAGCGATTAGGTACACAATGTTTCAGTTATTATTATATCATTTAAAAAGGGGTTGAACTTTGAACAATTTTTATTGCTTTTAGCTCCTTTTTTGCAAAATAAAATTATTATTATTATATTAACCGTAGGTATATATTATGACTTTCAGACAATTTCTGTTGAAATAAAGGTGCTTTTAGACCATTACATTTTTCATTTGATTTACATTTGATTTTAACAAATCGGATAAAATCATCACTTTGAACTTGTTTATATTGTTCGATTTTCGATTTGAGTTGGTCCGTCTGAATTTACTTTTGACAAAACATTCGAGTTTTGTCAAAATAGAAAGGTATCTATTTTGATTCGATATTTCATCTGATTTTGATTATTAAGCGTACACATTTGTTGTTGTTCTTCTTTTTCTTCTAATGGGTTATATCCTTGCTTGACTATCTTCAACTTTCTTGATATTAAGAGACTAAATTATTAATCTATATCTTACATCGTTCTCCTTTGGATTAGGTTATTATTACATTCTCTGGAAAAAATAATTAAAATGTTTGGTTAGGGTGAATTGCTTGTCTTTTGCAAGAACGTTTGGCTTGTTCTAAGTTTTTCATCTATATTGTTTAACAACCATTCTACTTGTCAAAGGCATTTTAATTATGAATAAAAAATTCTATTATTGTACCACAAAGAAAACAAAAAATATTTCTTTTTCAAATTAATAACTGTTGAAGGTGACTTATTATTCCAAAGTCAAATCCAAAATCAGACTATTTAGAATAATATTTAGAAAGGTCCAAGTTCGCCTCTAATTTAAAATCAGGTGTTTTATCAAACGTAAAATCAAATTAAAAATCGAATAGCATAAAGGCACCTTAACTGTAAAGAATAACTTTACTGATACAAGTGAGGTGTTGATAGAAATATTACATTTTAATAATAATTGTTTTCAAAAGTAGTCCAATTAAATGCGACCGTGAAATCCAAAAAGGCTAGTTACATTTATGGGACTCTCTTCAATACGTAAACCGACTTGTTTTATGATACCTAAAAAATACATGCTTATATGATCATCATTATATAATTTACTAACCGTTTATATAAAAATGTTAAAAAAGGGTTCATTTTACATAACAGTCTTGACATTAAAAGTGGTAATTTTATTTACTTTGGATTTAAAGAATTTTAATGAACTAAGGTCATATATTTTCATCAAACACAATTGGACAGAATTTATAGTTATCGTAAACAATTTATGGAATTTTCAGCTTTCACATTCGTTCACCAAACGTGAAAAAGTCATTATTACTTTTATTAACATTTTGATTTTAGTTAATTTGAATTATTTTGAGTATTATTTGGTTTAAAGTTATCTTAGATGGAATTATTGCCATTAGATTTAATTTACCTACGTATTATAATTTTTAGAAAAAATTCACTGGGCCTTGCAATAAAAACTCCTTTTGATTGTACCTTTTTAAAAAAAATTTCCAAAAAGTGTAGTTGAACATTTACGAATAAAAAATATTTCTACTGTAAGAATATAAAATTGTCAGTGAAAACCGCTTTAAAACGCTTATTGAAATTTGAAGGGCATTTATTATTATGTTACTATCTACTTACTTCTTGTAAACAAAAACTTCGATGGTTAAGCAAAGTACAGACAAAGAAATAGACTGACCATTATTTACATTCGATTTTAAAGTCTAGAAAGGGTCTTAAAATAGATGATTCCAGCCATCCATTCAGTTTTGCCACTGCAGAATTGTCAGCTCTAAAATGTCTGACATTTTCTAGGCCTCTTTGAGTCCGATTCAAACTTGAGACAGAGATGTTCCCAAATATCTGAACAGGGCTATAATATTATTATGGAAAAAAATAACTTAGGGGATTCAAACTTTTTCAAACATGCATCTAATCTGAGTAAGTAATTTTCGTGTGTAATCTAGTTTATTTTGTTTTTGTTTAAGAATAACATGCTTATTTTATTTGTTTAAATTAAAACTTTTTATGCCTATCTATTATCTGAAAAAACAGTTTAAAATTTCTAACTTGAAGGGTCACAAAAAAGTAGCATAAGCCAGTGGAATTGGTTCTGATATGCTTTGTAATATTGCCATAACGGGTGTTTTGAGTAAAGAATACTAAAGAGCATTGATTTATTGGTGCTTTGGCAATAAATTTAACGACCATTCTCTTACATAATGGCAATGAAGTTCATTCTTGCATAAAAAAGTCCTATGACATGATATTTTTAAAGAAAAGTCTTGAATATGGCGAATATTTATAAATCTTTGACGATATTTAAACTTGTCGCCCTATTTTAAAGATTACTGCTGATATGAATCTAAATAAACAACCTGTTGTGAACACCTTACCCCATTTTTGTGGCGATGAAAGTCGAATAATAACACTTGTATTAGAAAATAATATAACGATTTTTTTTTATTACTCGCACTTAATGAACATACAATAAATTATCGATAAATGTGACAAGTACCAATTATAAATGATTGTGTGTCGTGTAGATGGCGTCGTGTGTCTCTTTTTGTTATAATACCCATATAAAAGATTAAGAAAGTAGGGCTTTGAAAAATCGAGATTCATAATCGGATTTTAGTAAAAAATAAAATGACAAATTATCCGAAAAATGTAGCAGGTAATATTTTATAAAAACGAATTCAAATTTACTCGTAAATCATCAGTTAAATGACTAGAAGTATTATCGAGGATATGGCGATAGATTATAACGTTTTATCCTCAATGGAACTTTTAAAAAATATGAAGGCTGTAAGAAATGCACACGGGAAATATCGCTCAAACCCAACCCTTCTTTCACTTCATCATTAATTTTTACGTTTTTAAAAGTTTAATAATTATTGCATGAAATATTTAGTTACTTCTAATAGCTGCCAGAACCATAATACTCAAAACATGAAAAAAAAACTACATTATAACATTTGGAAAAAAATCAATAGTATTTATTGAAATTCTTTGTACTAACCCTTACTCTGTGAAAGTTTATTGTTTATTGTTTTTAATAGTAATTATTGATAACAATACTTTTAGTATTAGTTTTTGTTTTTTGGGATATTTAAAATATTTAAATGAAAAAATAAATAAACAGAATAAAATTTTTACTATCTGTTGATAAGTTTACAGGTTGGCGCACCACGTTGGGCGCCAATAAATATTATTTTACTCGTTACTGTCACCATCGAGTTTTTTGCCTCAATTTATCTTAATCCGCGTAATTGATTGGTAAGCGATTTAGCCTATTCTACATATCAACCAATGATAGAGCCAAAAGGAGCAGCCGCTTAAATATGCAGCTACATGCCAACACAAGTTCTGTGTATAATAATATGACGCAGTTTGGTTTAAACTGTATATTGCATTAGGATACTTTTATTTCAGATACATTCACTCCTGTGTATATAATGTCATTTAAATTAATTTTTTGTCACTTTGAATAAAAAAGCTGCATCTGGTTGCATTTAACAGCGGTGATGAAAGCACTTCCAGCTTTTAATTTAAATGGCATTTTATATAGGTACAGGAGTGAAATTATCTAGCCGAAAAGCACTAGAAATTTTTTTACAAAGCGGCTCACTTTTTATTTTTTATACTCAATCTCATGCTTTTTGACAATTCATAAATATCTATATTTTTTTTATTTTCGTTACGATTTATTTCGGCAGATAATTTACTTATAAATAGTCATAGAGAGGAATTTAAAGTGAGAATCAGCTTTAAATAAACAAAGGGGCTTACTTACTAAATGTAGATATCCTCTGTATGTTCCTTGTGGTGTAGGTATTCTTTTTTTACTAAAAAAAATTAAAAAAATAGCTATTAAAATACAATGACAGCTATTTCGCTACAATGAGCATCGTCAGATTGACATATTAAAGTTACAGTGCCTACAGTTCGTCCTGGAATTTTGTCTACTCGTTCAAAAAAAAACAGTATTTTTCGGACTTGCCGTCGACATCTACAAAAAATAAGATTTTTCGTACTAATTTAAGAACGAAAAATGGCGTATTATTTAACATCTACATTTTTCGTACGCAAAACTTTTTCGTCCGCACTGAATATGTCACAGAATTTAACTGTTTGTACGCAGCAATTCGTCAATAACAGGCGATTAAATAAAAATTGACATCTAGTTGCTCGTTGCTGTCACGTATCTCATTTTGACATTTTGCAGTTTAAACTCTTGAAACAAGTTAGTTGCAATTTAAAATTAAGAAAATGGAGGTTCATTCCGAAAGCGATAGCGATGCAAGTTTTAGTAATACACCTCCGCAATTGCAAGAAATTGCAAATGAAGTTTCTTTAGATTTATTACCTCAAAAGTCAAGGGTGCTTTATGAAAAACAACATGAATAATAATAACAAAATATAATTCAGAATATTTAGATAATATAAATAAATGTTGATTTATAGTAAGGTACTTATAAACAAGAAAATTGATTGTGCAATATTGATTTTTGACAGTTCTATAATTTTATCGATCCTGGTAAAACGACTAGTGGTTTTATCGCTATAAAACAGAATGATTGGCTAGCATTTAGCATAGAACATTGAAGAGTAAGCGTTTTCATTGGACGAAATCACAAAACTGTGATATTTTGACAGGTTACAAAAATAATCATTGTAAATATGAAAATCTTGGTAGGTATGGTTTTGATGAATGCAGTTTATCATTACCTTAGTAACTAAATAACGACTGACAGCTATTTGACAAGTTATTAGTAGACATTTAAATTTTTCAATTTTGCATGGTTTTTGGTCGCAATTATCGAAAAAAACTATGGAAAACAGCAGCAATAGTGAGTTTGAAAATGTGCCTTGCGAAATTTCCAATGCAGCAGCTGCTGCTACAGCAAAATTATTGCCATCACAAATTTGAAGAGACACTGTGGCTGAAAGTCTACCTTCTTGTTCAAATTGAATCTCTTCAATATTACCAATTGCTCGAATTTTAATATAAATACTAATATAAATAAAAAAATGGTTTCTTTAAATCTTTGTGAAAGATAACTAGTACTTATTAGCTTATTTACTTAAAAGAAAACTAGAAAATATTGTACCATTTTAACTTTTAATTTTTCAACAAAAATTTGTTGCTCTTGAATAATACAAGTTGTTATATTATTAAGATGTGTTAGTAAGTCACTTAAAACTTTTTGCATATTTTTTACGAGTTCGTCTATGAACGCTTCTATATTTTCACTTTTTGCCATAGTCTTGAGGTAGGATCTTGATTTTTCAATTGCCGCGTTGGCCGATTTCCAGATCTTTTGAACATTGTTTTCCGTTTCAGCTTGAATTTGTTTAACCTAAAATGAGTAAAAGAAGTTTATATACTTAGGTAAGCAGAACGTCTTATTCAAGAATGGGAACAACTACCCCAAGAGTTAATTAGAAACTTGATTGAAAGTATAAGAAACTGCCTTATTTAAAAATGAAAAAAATAAAATCTTTACTGAAATTGATTGTGTTAACCTCTACTTTGTTAGTTATTTATTGTTCTTAAAATCATTACTTATTGACTTATTAGAATTTGAATTTTTTATTCCTAAATAAAACAGTTATAAGATATTTACAATTTTAATAGTACTCTTTGATTAAAGAGAAAACGATAACTTTTTTATAAAGAAATTACACAAGAAATTGTTTAAATTTCTTGAATTGGCTCCTTTTTCGTTTTGAGTACTTAGTATATAATAATTAACTCACAACTAAAACTGATATGTACCTACACAGAAAACTTAACATGGAAGAGTCCTGGGAAAGACTTAATTTAAGAAGCAAAAGTATATTAAATAAATTTATCAAAAATGATATAAAAGTCCACCACCATATCAGCTTATTATACAGTGTGTATGAGCCAAATGGAATAAATTCATTATTTCGGTTACTGTACATATTTTTAAAACATCCCGAAACACGTCAAATTTAAATTATAACTTGACATTCTTTAACGTGGAAATGCAACCCCTACCTTCAACCCCCTTAGAATGACAGGTACAACCCCCAATTTTTTAAATGGGAAGTATATAGGCTTGTGATATATCATTTGATAGGTCTCTTCATTCTCTATTCAAAAATGTTATTGTTTTTAAATTTAACGCAAAAATTAACATAAAAAAAATTAATATCATGTTGTTACCGAAATTCGCTACAATATACTCGAAACTTATTACAATATACTTAAAACTTATTTCCCGTTTAGGTCTTGATAATGAGAAAGTGAACAAAAACCATAGCAATGTGGTTTTTAGATGGTAACCATTAAAAAACTTTAAAGAATTTCCGTGGCAACGCTATTTTAACACACAGTAGTAAATTGTTTTATTTAAGTTGTCATTGTTGTAATTTAAGTATAGTATATTTTGTTCAATTCAATTCTGAAAAATGGTTAGATTAACGAAAATGCATAAAATAACACGTTTTAGAAATGATTGGTTACGGAGATAACATCCGAACACAACAGGAAGTAACTCGTCTATTTCATGAGAAATTTCCTAATTTACCGCCTATATCCCAAGGAACAATAAGTAAAATAGAAAAGCAGTTTCGCGAGTTTGGTCATGTGAGGCAGATAAAAAAAGCAGCTGCCAATGCACTGAGTGATGAACTCAAATTAGATGTGTTGCTTGAGTTTCAGGAAAACCCACATACATCGAGTAGATAGGCATCCACTACATTCAATGCTAGCCATACATCGATAGCAAACATATTAAAAGAAAATAAATTGCATTCGTATAAGATGATACCTACTCAGGAGCTCATGGAAGACGATTTTAATAGGAGAACTTTTTTTGTGAGCAAATGATGGACATGTTGGATAACAATATTATCCAATTAGAAGACGTTATGTTTTCTGATAAGTGTAGTTTTTTACTTAACGGTCATGCTAATCGGCAAAATTGCCGCTACTGGTCCACGGAAAATCCTCACTGGATGAGAGAAGAACACACTCAATACCCTCAAAACGTTAATGTTTGGGCAGGGATTGTAGGGAACAATATCATTGGTCCCTTTTTTATTGAGGGCAACTTGAATGGCAACAATTATTTGGAACTACTTCAAAATAATGTCATTCCAACGTTGGCAAATTTATATCCTGATTCAGGTAACAGTCAAGTTCCAGCGAATACGATATGGTTTCAGCAGGATGGAGCACCACCACATTACCAACTTAATGTCCGGCAGTACCTCGATACAATATATTTCCCAATCGGTGGATAGGGAGGCGAGGATCGATTGAATGGCCAGCGCGATCACCTGATCTCACATTATTAGATTTCTTTTTATGGGGATATCTGAAGAGCCATGTGTACAAAACTAAACCTTCTGATTTAAATGACTTAAAAGAACGAATAACGCTTGCGATTAGGTCGATCACGCCTGATATGTTACATAATGCTAGAATAAGACAGTTTTATTTGAGATTAGGATGTTGCCAAGACGTTTGCGGAGAACATTTTGAACATCTACCTCATTAACATTCATAGTTCTTTTTCGTGTTCTACATTTTATTACGTTTTGCATTACATTTTAGTTTTTGATTGTATTGTAGCGAATTTCGGTAACAACATGATATTAATTTTTTTATGTTAATTAATTTTTGCATTAAATTTAAAAACAATAAAATTTTTAAATAGAGAATGAAGAGACCTTTCAAATGATATATCACAAGCCTATACTTCCCATTTAAAAAAATTGTAGGTTGTACCTGTCATTCTAAGGGGGTTGAAGGTAGGGGTTGCATTTTCACGTTAAGGAATGTCAAGTTATAATTTAAATTTGACGTGTTTCGGGATTTTTTATAAATATGTACAGTAACCGAAATAATGAATTTATTCCATTTGGCTTTTACACACTGTAGGTATATTTACCAAAGTATTGACTTAATAAATTGGATTCATTCGCATAGACATAAATTGTGATGTTAAAATCTGACTGTTAAACTTAGCAGTAAATTTGACTAATTCATTAAAAGGTTACAACATAACAGTAGTAAAAAAATTAGTCTTTTAGTGTTAAGTTTAAAATATTCAAATATAACTTTGAATTCAAACCTTTTTAGATGCCTCCTGACAAAAGTCTTTTACTTGTTTTTCAAAATTCGGATTTCCCTTTTTTAATTTTTCAATATTTTTTTTCATTTCGGCGTTAACAGTTTCCATTTGTGTTTTAGTTTGTGTAATAATTTCATCAAACTTTGCCAAAGTTTCTTGTTTAATTTCATTTAATCCGTCTCTTAACTTTTTAACGGCTTCCGGTTCTTCATTAGTTCCTGAAGCCATTGATTACTGTACTCACATTTTAACAATTTTCCTATCAATAATTTCATATAATCAATGATCACTGACGTTTAGGGAATTTAATGTCAATCTTATTTTTAGTAACTGTAGTTTTACATAACATCAGACTATCCTAAAGTGACGCTTATTATGTACTTTATATCTATTACAATGTGTAGTTTTATATACAAAAATTATATGAGAAATAAAAATAACTTTACCATTGCTCTGTCTACGAGCGCACCCTAAATGCAATTTGATTTTGTTTTTAAATTAGTAGTGTTTTGAATTTAAGAGGAATATAGTACTTTGAAAGCAAAAAGCTCGCAAAACTAAAAAAAGGGTCAGTAGCTCGAGACAGTTTACAGTGATTTTACCTATACAAATTTTTAATAGAGTATTTTCGAGGGTTTTGTGTGTTTTTTATGTGATTTTTATTTATAGTGATCATTTAAAAATAATAAAATATTTCAGCTATTAATTTCTATCCGCTTAGATGAAAAAATGTTTCAAAAAATTATGTCAGTTTTAGTAAACTATATGATCTCCCTTGTATATTATGTTAAAAATGAAGGTTGATAAATTTACTAGTGAAAATTTCTCCGATAGTTGGCGCTGCAGTAACTGTCAGTGAAATAGGGAAAACAATAATATCACAGCTATTCGATTCAATGTTAATTCAACCTTCTCTATTTTGAATTTTGTGTGATAAAGATTTTTAGTGAAAGATGGTACGTGTGGTATTTAACTTATTCTAAAACACTGTTCACAAATAGCATGCAAACAAATGTAGAATGGATTTGTTTTCCCTATTCTAGTAGTTCAGATAGAGGGCGCACCCTTTGCTCGTTTTCGTTGTTGTCACTTCATTTTTATAAATAATGAGAACTGTCATTGTCATATAATTGTCAGTGATATATTTTTTTGATGCTGTCTTGCTAATTTTAAAATATTAAAAGTTTTCCATATTTTTCCAGTTTTTTGACGGAAGATCTTATACGCGTAGTATTTCATCCTTTTCCTTACATTGTGGCGACCGTGACAGGACAAATATGGAAAACTTTAGGCCTGAAATGGAATAGATACCTTGAGACACTGGAGGTGCGTTTTGATTGGTTACAAAACATGTCCTTAGATAAGATTTCCAAAAGAACCATATTAGCAATAACGAACAAAGTTTTGGATCCGATTGGTTTCACTTGCAATGTAACTTTACTTCCGAAACTATCATTTATTTATTATGGAGTGTCAAAATTGGATGTAATACAGAAGTGCCAGAGCAAACCAGAAACCAGTTTTTGGCATGGGTTAAAGATTTGACGACACATCTTGAGAAAAATTAGCATTTTCCGTAATGGTACATTCCCATCCATCAAATTTAGCTTCATGCATAATAGATATCGACTCATCCATGAATTCTCTTAATTATTCATCATCAGAATTTAGACTGGTATTACAATTATCAACATAAAAACTATTTTTTGAATTTGTTCTCAAAAGGTGGAAGAATGTTAAAAATGAAAGAATAAACAGTGCCGAAACAGAGAGTGCTGTGGAGTTGTTTATTTAATATGGATTTGTCATATTTGACTTAATTGTCATTAGTTGATATATTAATTGTACGCTGCAGTTAAATTTGAATTAAAAATGGTTCTAACAACGGAAGAAAAAGTGTTTTTGGTAGAGCATTATTTTCGTTCATACGGAAAAGGTCGTAATGATGGTACAAGCTTAGAACAGGTGTCAATAAAATATTAATAAAAATTTAATAAAGCAGCTTCTAGTAAAAGTGTGATATTAGCTGTTGTTGAAACATTTCGTCGCACTAGTAGTGTATTGTGTCAACGTAAAGGTTCTTCAGGACTTCGAAAAACAGTATGCACTAACGAAAATGAAGGACGTGTTTTTAACCAAGTTGTGCAATCACCTCAAAGAAGTCTTGTAAGAACTGCATGTAAACTCAACATTAGTGAAACGTCTTTACGTCGCATGTTCAAATCAATTGGTGGTTATCCATACCGTATTCAAGTTGGACAACGACTAAATGCTGCGGACAAATGTGCAAGAGAAATTTACTGTGGTCGCATGTTGAGTTTAATTTACGAAGATCCCGAATTTTTGAAAAACATATGGTTTTCAGCCGAGAGTCACGTTCATCTTAGCGGCTATATTAATCGACAAACAACCAGATTCCTTGGATTTGAACGTCCTGATGTCATTGTAGAGAAACCACTCTACAGTCTTCGAGTTACCGTTTGATGCGCAGTATCTGGTAATGGAATGATTGGTCCTTCTTTCGTTGAAGATGATAATCAGAATCCACTTACTGTCAACCAAGATTGTTATAGAGAGAAAATTGTTATACCTTTTGTGAGAGATCTAAATAACTTTTGCCGTGCACGAAATCTACAGTTTCGCACACAATAATTCCAACGAGATGGTGCAACGAGCCATACAGCTGTGCGCACCTTAGACTTACTCCGTCAGCATTTCGATAATAGAATAATTTCTCGGGGAACAAACTTCGAATATCCTCATTCGCCTGATCTGACGCCACCTGACGTATACATTTGGGGCATAATGAAGGAAATAATATTTCATTCGGAAAATCCGCCGGCGTATATGTGAAAGATGACAGTTTAAGTTTAAATGCTTTTGATACTCATAACATTAATGAATAAAATTTTAAACTATTTATAAGTTATGTTAATATCCACGAACAGCTGTAAACAAAACATTGATAACTTTTATATTTTAATAAGTAATTTTAGTTTAAGAAGTTTAAGAATGTTTCGTGTCTCTGTGTGTTTTTAAACAATAGTTTTAAACATAAAGAATAATAAAAATATACAGAAATACAGTTGATTTTAATATTGTCGTTTACTATAAGGTAGATATGAGAAGAAATCATATATTGAACCTTTATATTTTATTTCACAATAAAATGCATCATATATATTATTTTATATTTCAATCTTCGTCTATTGCAGTTGTTGTGTTCAGTTGAAATATGTTCCAGTTTTCGATATTGTGTATTTCGTTTTAAACATTATTGGCAATAACTTTTAAGTTTTTATGAAAATTACACTTATATTAGGTCCTGAATATACTGCAATGTACAATCTTTTGCAGTTTTTTTTCATATAAGTAAAAACATTAACAACTTTAAATTGTGGATCCGCTAGATGTCTTTTTATTTCAAGTTCTTCAAGGAAATCTATATTTTGTTTTTTATCACAAGTGTGTAGTATTTGGATGTCATTGGTGTATAAGAGTGAGGTTGGATGTTCAAGTAGGTATTTTGCATAATTTGACTTATCTGGTTGTTTTAATCCATATGCTCTTAAATCTTAATTCAAAATTTCTTTGTGTTTGACCTATATACTGCATTACATTTTGAAGAATTAATTTTGTAAACACCAGATTTTTTTAATTAGGGTAATTTTGTTTTTACATTTAACATTATTTTGTGTTTTAAATGATATTAATGCTGATGTTGCCGAAGATATTATTTTTGAAATTGTATTGGAAATATTTCCACAATATGTAATATTTTTATAACTTTTAATTTTTTTAGTTTGTTTAGGAAATATTAGTTGTAGTAACACTACAACTATTATTCTTCATAAATATATTATATCGATCACCAAGTACCACTGAACAAAAAATATCTAATGCAGATTTAATGGAATATTTGTATTCATTTAAAATGTTTGATATTAATATAACGACTGGAGGCCTAAATATTTATTTTCTAGATCAAATAAACTTGTTAAAGGGTATAAAAATATATTGAGTTACATTTCGCACAAAAGTAGGTTTGTATATTACGGAAAATCACAGAAAAGTTTCCATGTACCTAGTTTATTGCTTATTGATTACGACACCAATTATCATGCGAATTAATAAAAAAGATTAATTATTACAATTATTTAAAAATGAAATAAGTTATTTTAATTATAATTCACAGAAAAAAACTACTTGCTTAACGAGTGAAATTTTTTACAATGAATAAAAAGTAAAAGTAAAAAAGTATAGTTGCAAATTATATTTGAATAAAACCAAAATATATAATATTTCTATACATTTTGTAAAAATGGCTTATTGAGACATTACAAATTTACATTTCATATGTTTAAATTAAAAAAAAAGTTATCTCGGGTCTAATATAGTCTAAACTAGGTGAGTTTTTATATCAGTGTAATTTAATTCCAAGTAAAATATTTCGATTTTAAATTCACTGTCTGTAGTTTTCAAATGTGACCAAATTAAATTTTTATAAATATATTTTAATGAATTCATTTCGCGAATAGAACAATTTTGCGACAGTGTATTAGCTGTCTACTAAAAATAGAAGAACTGAGGTTAGAATTAAGGTTGCTTAGTTTTTAATTTAGTAATGAATGAAACAAAAAAAAAGAAAATTAGTCAATAAACAGCAAATATTCGCAAAATAATCAATTTTTTAGACAACCAACAAAATTGAATAACATAATTGCAAAACAAATCATATTCAAAAATTCCTACTAATTTTCTATTTGATTAGTAAGTACAATTCCTTGCCTATAAAAGTTTCAAAGTAAAAGGTTAAATATATTCAAGAAGATTGTAAGATTGCAGTTGATGGTGTAAAATTGAAATTATAACAACAAATAATGCATATGTATATATAAACTAATTAAGGATAATAAAAAACTCTTCGTTTTAACAAAACTTCCAATATTTATTTAAAAACTGCTTTTTTAAAAGACTCAATGACAGTCGTTTCACTAGACAACTAGCATCGTCAGATTGACATATTGAAGTTACTATTTATTTTTGTAGCTAGGTACCTGATGTTTATTAAGTAGTTATAAGGCTAGACCAAGTATGGAAGTAATAAGACATAACAATATTAAAGCCTAGATGTTATTAGCCCTTAGGGCTTAATAACAATATTAAAGCCTAGATGTTATTAGCCCTTAGGGCTTATTACTTCCATACTTGGTCTAGCCTTATAACTACCTAATAAACATCAGGTACCTAGCTACAAAAATAAATAGTAACTTCAATATGTCAATCTGACGATGCTAGTTGTCTAGCGAAACGGCTGTTTTTAAATAAATATTGGAAGTTTTGTTAAAACGAAGAGTTTTTTATTATCCTTAATAAAATGGACTTCCAAAAAGTAAGGGTTAGTACAATCAATTTAATATAAACTAATTGTTAAAAACCAAGGTAAAGTATTAAATTATACAAAGAGAGAAGAAGTGGACATTGAGAAAGAAATGAAAAGACAGAATAAGTAAAAAGGAGAGCAAGACACAAATAATGTGAAGGATCGTCCCAGAAGTGGCAGAAGTCGATGTACAACAGTAGCACAAGACCGGCAGATAACATTGATAGCTCGAAGAAATCGACAGGAATCTAGAAGTCGCATATCCAGAGAAATTGCTAGACTTGAAGGACTGAATATCTCAAGGCAAACAATTACACGAAGATTAAATGCGGTAAATTTGTATCGCAGAAGACCTCTACGTGTTCCCAAACTAACCTATCAACAAAAAATTGCAAGGTTGCAATGGGCTCAAGAAATGGTACTAACTGGAATTACGTGATGTTCTCTGATTTGCGAAGAACGCTAGTTTGGAGGGCCCCACGACGACAAGCCCGATTAGAAACAGCCCAACCACGTGTTACATTTGAAGGTGGGAGTATTATGGTTTGGAGTAGTATTATGAGGGGTACACGGACGTCTCTCCTGGTTTTGGAGAGAAGAATCACTGGTGCTGTGTACATCGAGGAAGTTTTAAATCCTGTTGTGGGTCTATTCCGGGGGGCGGTAGGTGATGGATTTGTGTTTATGCATGACAATGCACCTCCACATCGAACAGCTGCAGTATAAAATTTTTTGGAAGAAGAAGGAAACTAAGGACTCTACACAAAAAGAGTCACTTTTACTCCTAGTGATATAATCTACTATTTTTTGTATGTTTATCTAACTTGGAGATGTATTTAGTATTGGTTAGAGTTGTGGCAAAATGATGTTTACTTATATCGAAAAAATTATTTATAAAAATTAATTAAAAGATGTATTATTCCATGATTTCAAACTTTTGGACATATGTGTAAGTCTGTTAATTGTACCACTGGGTAATCTACAACTTATTTACATAACGTTGTGTCACCGCCAATATTCTAAGATTGAGTTAGAATGTTTATTTGTTGCATACCTCATAATGACGAAATTGTAAATAACTCCAAATACGATTTAACATTCAGAACAATAAACAACTAAAAGTGTAACTTCAATATGTCAATCTGACGATGCTATTTCGATAGCGAAACGGCTGTCATTATAATTAAAGTATTTAAAGAATAAATAGTGAAAGTTAGTTCAACCTTTTAGTTGTTTATTGTTCTGAATAAGATGAACTTTCACACAGTAAGGGTTAGTACCATAAATTTCATTAAGGATTTAACAGTTTTATTTAAATAAAAATGATGAATAATATTAATAGTAATGGACTAAAAGACAATATTTAAAGCTAACAGTACAGATTTATTTAAAAAATACATATTTTCAGTTGTTAGTATAATATAAATTATATTGTTTGTTTTCAAGGAAGAACAGTTTGGTTTGATTTTTTATATTATATGTCTATGGAAACGACTCTTTTTTGCTTATAAAGAAAATAATTTAACAAAACAATTGATTTGGCCTTATGGCCTTAACTGTCACACAATAGCTTCAGATTTTGGAATAGTGTGTTCCACCCTCCTTTAGCGAGGTTTCTCATTTCCTGCACTTCCTTTGTGACATGGTACCTAAATCAAGATAACTTTCCTGTTTTCTGTCAATTTCTCAAAGATCCAGAAAACAGATGTTTTTAAAGATGCATAATATTTATAAATATTTATATTTATTTATATATAATAATATTTATAATTATAGTCGAATGGTCGTAATCAGACCCGAAATAGTACACAGCAAAACATTATCAACTAAGAAATGTTCACTGCTAATGAAAACTCTGTGAAAAAAAGTTTGCCGTATTTTTAAAAAATATCGTAAATTCAAGACCATAATTTTTCTTCCGACAAAGCTACTCCACGAAATACTCGAGATCATTTACACGGTAATTTTTCACTATATTTTCTTTTACTACCCTTCGATCTGCTCGAGTTACCCAATTTTTTTTTTCAATTCTGGGTTTCGTGACCCCGTAATTTTAGTTCTTTAAAGTTTTTCAAGTAATACTGAGACATTTGTTATAACTGTTATTTCAGAACTGGATTATATTGAATAAAATCTTTATTATAATAAAAAAAACTGATTTATTAATAGCTTTTCATCCTACCTTACCGGAAAAACAATCATATGAACACCAAAATAGGGCGGAAAGTATTGGTTATCAACCCAAGGGCGGAAAATTCATAACGCCGCGATTTTTTTATGCTAGCAATGATAAAGTGTGCCTTGGATTTAACATTTTTAAATCAGAAATATAAATTTTGACCAATTCTTCAATTGAGAGTTTTTCTCTAACCAAATTCTATAAATTAAAATCTAAACCGGTATCACAAGAAGAGGGCATTCGATTTATAACAGAAGTGTCCGATTCTGAATACCTCAAGCAAGCAAATACGTAAAAGTATAAATCGTATAATATGAGGCTGGTCGTGACGCAGTGGTGTACTTGCTTGCCTCTCACACAGAGAGCTGGGGTTCGAATCTCAACCATAACATTTTTTTTCTCATAAAGGTATGCAAAAAATAGTTGTGTGTCACACGTGCGGAATTGCATTAGCACCCCTTAGCTGGTATCGGGCTGCTAATGCCCACTTTCCGCCCTTGTGACACAATATACTATTTCCTTGGCTTATTTTTAGGCTTGCAAAAGAAATAAAATAAGAAAAGAAATGTTAAAGACCAACAATCAAAAAATTAGGAAAAAATATGAAGAACAGAGGAGAAGATGCAAGAGAATAATCAGAAAAAAAAAGAGAAAGTATCAATATCAGCGCATTGAAGAAATAGAGACGAATTACCAAAGGAACGAAGTACGAAAAATGTACCAAGGTATAAAGGAGCAAAAGAAGGGATACCAAGCCAGAAGTTCATTTTATAAAGATAAAGAAGGCAGGATTCTAGCAGGAGAAGCCGAAGTTTTGAATAGATGGAGGGAGTATTTTAATGAGCTGCTGAATACAAATGACGAGGTAAACAGAGAAGAAGTAGAAAATAATGACACAGAAATGGAAGAAGCAGAGCATTGCCAAAATGCACCGACAATAAGTGAGATAAAAGAAATAATTTGTAAACTTAAAAATAATAAAAGTGCTGGTAAAGACAACATAACAGCAGAAATTATTAAGTATGGGGGGAAAAACTAGTAGAGAATATCCATAGGATGCTGCAGATAACATGGGAAAAGGAAGAAATGCCAGAGAGCTACGAACATGGAAAGGATACTCATGTAATTTTTATTGACTTTAAACAAGACTTCGATAAGATAAGAAGAAGTAAACTGTTTAAAGCTCTAAAAGAATTAGGAGTGAGCAACAAACTAATTAAGATGGTGAAGTTAACTATGGAGAGATCTAAATGCTGCGTAAGGGTAGGAAATTAGAGAACCAAAAGTTTTGAAGTGAGGGAAGGAGTTAAGCAATCCACATTGTTTACATATTTACTTGAATACATAGTTCGAAAAGCGAGAATAAATAGGTCAGGGATAATATATAACAAAAGACATCAATGCCTAGCATTTGCCGACGACATAGCGATAATTACAAGAAGCAAGCAAGAACTGCAAGAAGTTATTGTACGACTTGAGCAAATAGCATTAAAAATGGGATTGGAAATCAATGAGGAAAAAACTAAGTACATGAAATGGACAAAAACTGAGGGAAGGAATAATGGGAAATTGGAAATAACAACGTTGAAAAACAAAATATATAGTTTTAAAAAGTGGATACATTTACCTATTTAGGAGCAGAATTTGGCAAAAAGCCTGATCAAAGAAAAGAGATCCAGAACAGAATAAACAAAGGATACAAATGTTTATATAATCTAAGAAATATATTAAACAGTAAAGTGAGCTAGAAGTGCCAAAATAAGAATAAAAATAAGAATAAAACGGTGCTAAGACCTATAGTACTATTCGGAAGCGAAACGTGGACACTGGAAAACCGTGTGCAAAATATGCTAGCGATCTGGGAAAGGAAACGTCTACTCAAAATTTTTAGAGGGAAGAAAATAGACGACATATGGTAGAGTAGAAGCAATAAACAACTGAGAGAACTATTTTGTCAACCAGAAATTATAGGTACTGCAAAGGAAAATAGATTAAGATGGATTGGCCACATACAGAGAATGAAAAATGAAAGGGTACCCCAAAAAATAGTAGAAAGCGGGATAGGAGGAAAAGAGGATGACCCAAAGCAAGATGGATGGAAGAGGTCTTAAAAGAAAGTAAAACTAAAACTAAAACCAAAGTATATTTTTTACGACCTTGAATTTTTTTTGTAAATGAAATAATTTTATTTTATCAAATCGTTTAAATTTTTTTTATTTTTTTAATAAAATCTGTTTTGGAAATATCTGGTGATGCACTTTGAAAACATTATAATTACCTAAGAAAAGAAACTTAATTGCAATTATAAAACAACAAACTTTCCTAAAACTTTAGAACAAAAACAAAAATAACATGTAATAAATTACGTAATGGTATACATAAACTGCTTAAACGTGAAACTTTCGTGGTCTTTCAAGCGATGATGGGGAACTTATTTCCCTGAAGGTATCTTTAATCTGTACTGAAAAGCTTTACGTGAACGAAGCAATTATATCAGCAGGGATTTCATGAGTACGAAATAAGGATCTTTGGTTAAATTGGGATGTTAATAAAATTAAGAACAATTAAACTCTCTGTGATAGACAATTTGTTAAGTCTCTGATGTTTTCATACAGAAATAAAGTGTTATATCTATCGGCTATAAAGTTAAAGCTCTGCTATTAAATGTGGATTTAACATTAATCCGATCGGATACGTGCTTTTAAAATTATTCAATTTATTAAATAATTGTTAGGACGATTATTAAAAATTAAAATTAACCTATGTAGTACCATACTAGCAGTCATTTCTTTGTAAAATTGCCATTTTTTGGTATCTATTTCCCTGTAAATTTGTTTTTTGTAACTAAATCATAAGCATTACCTGGACAGTACATGTCATCTTTAGATGCATTTAAATGGTTAATTACAATTATTTATTGGTGTATAAACGCAGAGCCTAACTACAGCTAGAAACATGAAATTTTTTGATTTTCGACCCCGAAGAGAATGAAAAAGGGGTGTGAAGTTTGCATTAAAGTTCGTGGTTTCTTATGCGATTAAATTAAACTACGCAGACCAACCAAGCAGAAATAACTTAATGCATGTTTCAGAATTTTGGGAATTTAAAACCCTATAGGGATAAAAAAGAGTTTGTATGTATGAATGGAAACCCTTTGCATGCAAATTCGTAATTTCTTGTGCAATTCGCTCCAAACTGTGTAATAAGACAAATAGGTAAAAATAACTGCACATGTTTTTCAGCATTCTTGAAATTTCAAGCCATAGGAAGAGGTTAGAACTTCGTAAGAAAATTTGCCTGTTTGACCTGTTTGACAACACGTGTTTTAGTATTATTTTTGGAATTACAACCCCTACATGTATGAAAAGGGGGGTTACAATGGGTAGTGGTCTGGTTTGTATATTAGTTCGTCATTTCTAAAAACAAGAATTAATATACAGTAAATATGTGCTCAGTCTAAGTAAGAATTTTGTTAAGCACGTATTTACCGACTAATAAATATTTTCTGAAAGAATAATTTTGTTTTAATTATGGTTAATATTAAAAAAACTAGTTTAAAAATACCCAATTCTATAGTAACATTATTTTAATTTTTTTTTAATCTTATAGAAGGTAGAAGGTTATATAAAATAGAAGAACCCATTATCTATACAATTGTGTATTAGTCATGGGGAAGAAAATTGCATATTTTTGCAACCAGGCGTCGCTACTGTAGCTTGACTAATAAAAATAGAAATATCCTATTAGTATTAATAGTATTGTATTCGAACTAGGATGCTCTGTTTGTAGCAGTAGGTTGCAATAAAAATGGAAATCTCAAGGATTCACCAATAGAAAAACTGTGGATAAAGGCTTTAAACCTACAACAAGTTCTAGGTTATGTTCAGAACACTTTACCGGGGTGGATTTTCAAAGAAATATGTGCACATTATAAACCGTTTTAGCATTGTCAATTTCGTTTTATTCTTGCTCTATTCGGTCAAAACTCTCAAGCATGGAGTAGGTAAATGAAACATTGCTTTTAATGTTATGTTTAAAGGCATAAGTCATAAGTGCTATTTCAAGCAATTGCACAAAGTTAAAGCAATATATCTTGAAATTTTACTTAATTGCACAAAATACAATTATACAAAAATACAACGCAAGTAGAGTATCCGCCAAAAAAACAGTACCGAAAATAAAAATAAACATTAATTTTTAATTTCTGTAATGTAAGTGTTCAAAATGTTCACCATTTCGACGCAAACAAGCTTCATATCGATTTTGTAAGTCAATAAACATATTTATAAAAAGTGGTTGATGGAACTGCCGAAAAATTTTTTGTATTCTTTCCCGTAGTTCGGCAATATTCGCCGTCGGATTTTCCGAATGAAATATTTTTTCCTTCATTATGCCCCAAATGTATGCGTCAGGTGGCGTCAGATCAGGTGAATGAGAAGGACATTCGAAGTCTGTTCCCCGAGAAATGATTCTATTATCGAAATGCTGACGGAGTAAGTCTAAGGTGCGCAAAGCTGTATGGCTCGTTGCACCATCTTGTTGGAACCATTGTGTGCAAAACTGTAGATTTCGTGCACGGCAAAAGTTATTTAGATCTCTCACAAAAGGTATAATAATTTTCTCTCTATAACGTTCTTGGTTGACAGTAAGTGGATTCTGATTATCATCTTCAACGAAATAAGGACCAATCATTCCATTACCAGATACCGTTCACCAAACGGTAACTCGAAGACTGTGGAGTGGTTTCTCTACAATGACATCAGGACGTTCAAAACCAAGGAATCTGGTTGTTTGTCGATTAATATAGCCGCTAAGATGAACGTGACTCTCGTCTGAAAACCATATGTTTTTCAAAATTATATGCGACCACAGTAAATTTCTTTTGCACGTTTGTCCGCAGCATTTAGTCGTTGTCCAACTTGAATACGGTATGGATAACCACCAATTGATTTGAATATGCGACGTAAAGATGTTTCACTAATGTTGAGTTTACATGCAGTTCTTACAAGACTTCTTTGAGGTGATTGCACAACTTGGTTAAAAACACGTCCTTCATTTTCGTTAGTGCATACTGCTTTTTCGACGACCTGAAGAACCTTTACGTTGACACAATACACTACCAGTGCGATGAAATTTTTCAACAACAGCTAACATCACACTTTTACTAGGAGCTGCTTTATTAAATTTTTGTTGTTGATATTTTATTGACACCTGTTCTAAGCTTTGACCATCATTACGACCTTTTCCGTATGAAAGAAAATAATGCTCTACCAAAAACACTTTTTCTTCCGTTGTTAGAACCATTTTTAAATCAAATTTAACTGCAGCGTACTATTAATATATCAACTAATGACAATTAAGTCAAATATGACAAATCCATATTACATAAACAACTCCACAGCAGCACTCTCTGTTTCGGTACTGTTTATTTTGGCGGATACCGTACTTGTTTCTTATGAAAACTAAAAAACCATGAACTGAAAAATTTTGATGCTAGGAAATGAACTGTTGTTATGAGTCGAGCTATAGAGGCGCCCTCTACAATTTGCTTTGAGTTAGTTATTAATCTATCCCATTTCATAAAACACGTTACATAAAAAATAATGAATGCTTAAAAAATATTTCTGCTATATTTTGTTAATCTATTGTTCTTTGATTAGTGCTTCTAAAACTTCCACATTTCCCGTCATACTCAAGTAAGAGATTTATTGTGCATCTCATTATATTCAGAAATACTCTCACAAAATAAAATAAACGCAGACCAATTTTTTAATTTATTCATACCGCATACTAAACCATAAATATAAAAAAGAGATAAAAGCTTTTCTGTTGACCTAAAAAGTTTAAAACAATCCGAAAATTTGGGTCATCGCACCCGCCGTAGAAGTTTGTACTGCTGCCGCTTACAATGTGTTTTGTATTACATAAATTTAAATCTAAAATAATTTAGTCATTTAAGAAATGTGCCAGCGTTTTAAAGAGGTGGGTTTTGTTCAAATACGCTTAATATAGGGACTTAGCAAAAAGTAATTTATTTAAATTTGATGTTAATTTAATAGCAGGATATTTTTAAAATACTCAATTCTGTTGAGGATCAATCACTTTAAATGTACAGAAAAATTAGCTTAAGCGCAACTGGAGTGTTAAATCCTAAAAAGAAACAATAATATTAGGCATATTTATAATTGCTACTTCGGAACAAAAAGGCCCACACAAAGTAAAAGGAACAAGAGACAAAACCCCTAGAAACCTCATCAACACAGTTATTAGATCATACAAGTTAGCAGATAAGAAAATTACACACAAATACACAACCTATGTGAACAATAGCCTACAAAAGTACTTAAACCAGAACTATGACCTAGAAGAAACTTGACAAAATGGCTAGAATCAATTAAAAAAGGAAGTGCACGAATTGGTGGAATAAAGAAATAAAAGAAGAGGCCAAGTCAAATAAGTTAGCCTGCAAGAAATATTTAGGGAACCAGAATGCAGAAAACTATCAAAAGTATAAGCAACAGAGGGCAAAAGTAAAATACATGGTGATGGAAGCAAAAAAGAAGAGCTAGGAGGATTTTGGTAATAAGCTGGAGAAAGACTACCACACAAATATTTTACAAAACTTTGAGAAGCCTAAGAACAGAGAACATGCAACAAACACCAAAACAAATTAAAAACAAATATGGACACATCTTTTCCGAGAACAAAAGTATTATGAACAGGTGCATGGAGAGAATATTTCGAAGATCTCCTTACCCAAAGATACTCTAATAATGTAACAGACAATACAGAAGAAAACTCACATACACAAGAAACAGAGTAAGAACAGATAATATGGTATCAGACGAGTTTAGAGTCAATGACGGCTTACGACATGGAGGTGTACTAGGCCCCATCCTATTTAATATTGTACTAGATGGTATTATGAAGGAAACTAGAGAAGAAATATCGGGATATTTGTTGGACATAGAAACCTGGAGACGATACAGATAGCGGAGTGCGCATTTGCAGATAACCTTGTTGTATTTGGAAAAAACGAGGACGCTCTTAAGAGAAAGATTATGGTATGTGGAAAAACAAACCAACGTACAAACATTAAAATCAATAACAATAGGTACTTTAGAACAAGT
Source organism: Ophraella communa (assembly GCA_035357415.1). NCBI lineage: Eukaryota > Metazoa > Arthropoda > Insecta > Coleoptera > Chrysomelidae > Ophraella > Ophraella communa. The sequence goes on from CM068994.1 coordinate 4,577,135, forward strand.
CGAAACCTACAAATACCTGGGCGTTCAACTAGAGAGTAGAGGCACGCAGGAAACCGAGATAAACTAAAATAGCAAACGCTTCCCGAATATACCACGCAATTAAGAACACATTCTTATCGAAAAAAGAAGTATCCAAAAAGCCAAGTTAGCCATCTACAACACAGTTTTTGTACCTATCTTAACATTTGGATGTGAAAGCTGGACGCTCACCACCAGAATAAAAAGTAAACTGCAAAGCATCGCAATGAAGTATCTAAGAAGAGTACTAGGTGTGACCAAAATGGACGGGATACAGAACGAGGATATAAGGGAACGTCTCAAGGTCCAATCAATAGATAATAAAGTAGAAGAAGCCCAGCTGAGGATGGACAAAGATAGACCAGTGAAGCAAGTGTGGGAAGCGAGAAGAAGCTTGAAAAGACAGAGGGGAAGACCCATAAAGACATGGGACGACAAAATTGTCGCCATCCTAGATAAGAGAGTAGTCACCAGAGACCATGAGAGGAACATGGCTAGAAACAAGAATTGGAGGAAGTTTGTATACGACACTTAAAAAGAGACTTGTAACCCAACACCTTAGGGTTGAATTTCCTGGCCATTTTATACTTTTTTCCCAATTATGACAATTATGAGATATAATTAGGAACTCAATTGTTTAGATTTGCAAAATTTAACCAAAATTTACGAAAAATGATAAAATATTTTTTTATGTTTTACTATTTCTTTGATAATATAAAGAAAATCTGTATTCTTACATTCATTAAAAAGCTATTTAAATTATGTTTTTATAAGTTTTTCCTTATAAAATTGATGTTTGAAATGTGCTCCTTTTGGGCATGTCAATCACTTTGAATTTATATTAATTTGAGCTAATAACTTAAATTGAATCTAGATCTATGCATAAATCTCTTAAAATAGTCCTGTTATAATCTTTAAATACTGATTTGACTTAAAAAAAATAATATATATTATCTATTATAAGTACTTGTTTAAATGAAATATCTTGATATTATCAAAGATTAACATCTTATAACTAATATACAAACTTAAATTACTAATTTACATACATCCTTTTCTACCTACATAGTCTCATATCAATTTTTATCAACTGTTGTTGAAATAGTCTTTTAAACATTCACTATCTGGGATTTTATCATTAAATAAGGTTACTTTGTCTATCACTGTAACATTTATAGTTTATACACTGATTTCACCTTGGTCGGACAACATTTATTTATACAGTTTTAATGTTTTTAGGTATATCTCAGTTGTGATGTTTTGTCTGAGTACATATCTGTTATCGAAGAGTAGATACAAAGTGTCTACCTGTCACCATGTAAGTACCTCCACTTTATAACTAATATTTAAACATTTAATTACTTAAATTACACATATGAATTTAATTAATAGTTTTAATTATATTCTTTTTGTTTTAGAACATTAATTTTCAGAGAAAGCAATGTGCATTGTAACTTGCTACATGAATTTGGACTTGCTATTTGAATTGGGACTTGTTTGATTGTTGTTGAATAATACTACAGGATTCTATCCAAGATAAAGTTGTCAAATACATTCTCCATCTATTTGAATGTTTCACATTAATTTTTATTGGAGCGAACAAAAATAGATTCTTAAATTTTCGATTTACTACTACCATTTACTTAGAAATTTTTGCAGCATAAAACACTTTAAACTAAAGCACCAGCACCAGCATTAAATGATATTATAATCGATTTTATTATTAAGAAAAACATTTAGTGGAAAAATTTGGTTGACTAATATGTACCAACGGTGTTTGGACAATGTCTAAATGATTTTAAATGTACAAGCACTTAGGTAAAAACAATATCCATAATGTGTCTGGACCCATTTTATGATCCACTGAGAGGTTTTGGTTTCATAAGCAATGAATCTTAAATTATTTTTACGACAGTTGGGACTGTAATAAAATAAATAAAAACAAGACCCTAAAATTAAGAATTTTAATGAAGTCTGTAAAAATAAGGGTGAAAACCATTCGAAGTTTTATTGTGAGGCCAGATAAGCACAAAATTTTTAAACTTAATTCTAATTTGCTCCTTTTAAAGATTTTATGTTTGTACAATATTAATATTTATCCGAACTATCATCATTTTGGAAAATAATCTATGTGACTGTCATTACCATAAAGATCGTCTTTTATTAAATTGAAACATTCTTGTTATATTTGAGTTTTAATGTTTTTACACAATTTATATTTCTCATAAAAAATTGGAATATCTTTAAGTAGACGATGAATTACTGCATTAAATTTTGGAGGTTTCTTTAAATAGCTGACTTGTTCTTTGTCAAAGCCTTTGTGGAAAATTTGTAATTCAGTATTACTAAATGACTCGTCCGAATTTATCATAATCCTTTAAAATTTAACCCTAAAACCTAAAAACGTCAAAAATGTTAAGTTAAACTAGATTTAAGGATAAACTTTATTTACAACATAATATTCTCTTTAAGCAAGGTTTATTTAAATTCAATTCAATTCTCTTTTTAAATTGCGTCCCTTTTGATTCAAACCTGGATATATTTTTATTGCACCTAACCGTTGATTGAATTATCAGGTCTACTCAAGTCGAATTATTGTTACCGAAAATGAAAACAAAATTAAACTTAAAAAAATATAATTAAATAATAACTAAATACTCGCCTAATTCATATTATGGCACAAAAACTGCATATTTATGCAGCTGTTTTCGCTGACCACGAAAAATCACTAGTGGTAAAATGTTTTTCACAAAATTTCTTATTTTTTTATTCTTCAGGGTAGTTATAATCCAATTTGATATTTCCAGAGCGCTTTACCCATTCTTTTAATCGGTTACTATCTTTTATAGGGAATTTAAAAAATGACAGATCCCTCCGTTTCTTTCTTTTCCTTTAAATTCCTACAGTTAATATAACTGCATTTGACCGAATATTTTCCGGACATTATTCAATGAATGATAAATGTCAATAAGTAAACAAAATAAAATACGAATCGTCAGTGAAAAACTAGTAAATAAAATCTTTGATTGAATAAATACCCACTCAATCAACGGTATACACAAAAGCACAAACAATCAAAAGTAACAACAACAAGATCTGGACATCGACTAACAAAAATAAAAGGGATTTTAGATAGATAATCAACAACGCCATCCCATTATAAGAGGGATTTTCGGTTACAAATAGTTCCATAAGGTCGGGCATCTAAAACGCAATTAATTATCTTCGCAAAAACCAAAACGTAATATTTGTTGAAAGAGTAATTCATATTCCTAGCAACGGAGCAACACAATTGCGATTTTTGTGCCCAAAATTACAATATTCTTTAAAATTATATTTTTCATCTAAACTTGAAGTCTTGCTATAGAAAAAAATGTTGTATTTCACACGACGGTAAAATCGTATTACCTTCTAGAGCGTCGACGTTTCGACGCTAAAAAACGCTATTGAGAACAATAAATAACTATTACTACTAGTAAAATTATTATAAACAATATTTAAACCATTTCTTTGCAGCGAACTAAAATAAAAAGAGAAACAAACAATCTTATCAACTTCCAGTTAAAGTGGCGATTATCAAATTAGAAGTAATTTATTGTTCCAGGGCCATGGTTGGGAGCTGTAAATTGATCCGATTTAAAATTAAATACTTCCCTTTATTTCCACATGAACTCAATTACACTGTAATGAAGTTCCCAATAAAATTAAATTAAACCAGTTATTGATATCTCAGAATTTATATTTTTCCTTGTATTATTCTAGATTTCACTTAAAATTTAAAATTGACAATAAAACAAAAGTTTTTATTATTTTTTATTGATTAGAAAAAAGTAAGTAAGTATATTCCTTCAATAAACTTCATAATTATATGAAGAAAGGTATTAAACTTCATTAATAATATTAATTTCAAAAAAATTTCCTGTTAACAGGATAAGGTTTGTCTAGTACAGTTTTAGTAACCTATTGTGTAATGGTATATTACATAACAAGTGTGAAAAGTGAAATATTACGCACGGGTTTTAAACAAGTCGCGTAACGGTGATTGGGGAAACGTAAAGAGTGCAGTAAATACACTTTCCAACGTGTTGTGTATACGATTTTCCTACGACCCTAATATTTTTATAATTCAAAATTTTTTAAATTTACCTATAATTTTTTTTTAATTATTAGCCATGTTAAAAATTAGGATTTAAACTACTTTAAAAATGAAAATAAAATAATATATAATAATAATACAGTATCCGCCAAAATGAATTTTTAATTTCTGTAATGTAAGTGTCAAAATGTTCACCATTTCGACGCAAAAAAGCTTCAAATCGATTTTGTAAACCAATAAACATATTTATAAAAAGTGGTTGATGGAACTGCCGAAAAATATTTGTATTAATTTCCGTAGTTCGGCAATATTCGCCGGCGGATTTTCCGAATTAAATATTTTTTCCTTCATTATGCCCCAAATGTATGCGTCAGGTGGCGTCAGATCAGGTGAATTAGAAGGATATTCGAAGTATGTTCCCCAAGAAATTATTTTATTATCGAAATGCTGACGGAGTAAGTCTACAGCACAGCTGTATGGCTCGTTGCACCATCTTGTTGGAACCATTGTGTGCGAAACTGTAGATTTCGTGCACGGCAAAAGTTATTTAGATCTCTCACAAAAGGTATAATAATTTTCTCTCTATAACGTTCTTGGTTGACAGTAAGTGGATTCTGATTATCATCTTCAACGAAATAAGGACCAATCATTCCATTACCAAATAACGCGCACCAAACGGTAACTCGAAGACTGTGGAGTGGTTTCTCTGCAATGACATCAGGACGTTCAAATGCAAGGAATTTGGTTGTTTGTCGATTAATATAGCCGCTAAGATGAACGTGACTCTCTTCTGAAAACCATATGTTTTTCAAAATTTCGGAATCTTCGTAAATTAAACTCAATATGCGACCACAGTAAATTTCTCTTGCACGTTTGTCCGCAGCATTTAGTCGTTGTCCAACTTTAATACGGTATGGATAATCACCAATTGATTTGAACATGCGACGTAAAGACGTTTCACTAATGTTGAGTTTACATGTAGTTCTTACAAGACTTCTTTGAGGTGATTGCACAACTTGGTTAAAAACACGTCCCTCATTTTCGTTAGTGTATACTGTTTTTCGACGACCTGAAGAACCTTTACGTTGACACAATACAATACTAGTACGACGAAATTTTTCAACAACAGCTAACATCACACTTTTACTAGGAGCTGCTTTATTAAATTTTGGTTGATATTTGATTGACACCTGTTCTAAGTTTGGAACATCATTACGACCTTTTCCGTATGAACGAAAATAATGCTCTATCAAAAACACTTTTTCTTCCGTTGTTAGAACCATTTTTAAATCAAATTTAACTGCAGCGTACTATTAATATATCAACTAATGACAATTAAGTCAAATGACAAATCCATATTACATAAACAACTCCACAGCACTCTCTGTTTCGGTACTCTTTATTTTGGCGGATACCGTATATAAAATAATATAAAAATGAAATAACCACCTTTCTTAGAAATTAACATCAAAATTCTTTATTAGATAATAACAGTTTAATTTTTTTCATGGGCTTTATAATAATTAAAAGTAATAATATGGTTATACAGCTGGTGAAAATAGTTGGGTTTTGAGAAACCTTATTTGTTAGTAATGTCCCATTTTGAAATTTTTCATTATCGTTTAACTCCTGGTGCTAAACATGCCAACAATTCAATTTGGTGCAACTGTGTGTAAGATACTCATAGTAATATTGTATGTAATATAAAAAAATTCGGAACAAGTTTAGCACATGGGAACAAAACATATACACTTTAGTGAAAATAATTAAGCATTCACAACACATCTAAAAACAAGCTTCTATAAGTAATAAAATAAATAGGACTATTTTACCGCGGAACTAAAAGCAGTCCTAGGTAAGTGAAACTGGTTGCATAGACGATCTAACCAAATGATATTTCTTATACTTATTTTTCCGAATGCGTATGGTATTACTAATTGTCAAAACTGTGCGTTAGGTGTCGTTGTCATAGGGGGTCCTGGGAAAAACTATAATTATATTTATATACTATTTTTTATTTCTTTAACACCTTTTTTATTGAAATTACAAAATTATTAAATTATAAAAATATTACGGTGAAACCGATTTGATTTTCGTTCATATAAAAAAAGTCTTTTTAGTTTATTTGAGATTCAAGACTATGTATAATTGCTACATACCGTGAATTACCATCGCTTTATGAACACAGTATACTTCAAAACCTTCATGTTTTAACTCATCTCGTACAAATTAAAAATACATGGATATCTTTATGTCCTGCAAAAGCTAGACTTTTTATGTAAGTTAATGGCTAGTTATAATTAAAATCCATAATTCTTCTTTGTACATGGAAAAAACTTTTTTATATTTAAAACAAAGTAAAGCTGGCTACCATTTATATTGACTTGTTAATTTTTTATCTATGCATATATACATTAAATTGTAAATGTAAATTTGACGTTTTTAACATTTATATAATTAGATTTTTTCACCACTAGCCTCTATAACTAACTTTATTGACTTTTGTAGAGGTAATAAAGTTTTTCGTTATTAACCCAGCTACAAAAAATGCAGAGACTACTTTTGATTGATTATAACTAAATCTAACCCATTTGACAAAATGTGAGGTTAAAAAATATTTTTTCTTACTTATTTAATAGTCCACCTATCTATTAAAAAAATGAAAATCAATTATTGTCTTATCCATTTATTTTCATAACGATTTTTACCAAACAATATTATATAAACAAAGTATTGATGCTATTGCTTGCCTTGTCCTTGTCATATCATGTAAAACGGGATTGTCAAAATATTTTATTGGTTTTAGAAACTAATATTTAAAGAAATAAAATGCCAGTAGCGAAAAAATACAATATGGTCCACGGTGAAAAATTGTATTATTGTCTCCGATTTATTAAAGAACTCGACAATAATAATTAACTTTTCGACGTTACTATTGTCTCAAGTTTATTTCAAATAATTATTTTTTCACCAGTCAAAATATCATTGTTTTGTGATTTCGTCTAATAAAAGATTATAAAAGCCCAGCTAGAGGGTTTCAGGCAAAATATAACATTCTTTAAACTTTGATTAAAAACGATTTAAAAAGTAAAAACAAAATTTGCAAATATTAGTCTAAAAATTAGAATATTTTTGGTTATTTTTTACTAATACAAGTATAAATGGCAAACTTTTTTCTACCGACCCTTACTTTGTGAAAGTCCTTGTTATTAAAAATACCAAGAACTATTTTCACAAACTTAGTTTTTTAAATAAAATAGTTTTTTTGTTACCAAGTTGTTTGTTTAGTGTTCTTAATACATGCTATAATTAAATTTCAACATAGACTTCGATACAATATTAATAAAAACTATTAAAAAAAGGTAGAACATAGTCTATGAAATTTATACAGTACTCTTTTATAAATATAAGAAACTGTATTAAGCTGTCTTCTCTGTAGACGATGAACAATGAACGATACTAATTTGTTAATAAATATCAATTCCTAATAAAAAAAGAACCTCAAAACAAACTTTTTATTGTAGAATAAGTAGTGATAACAAATAATACTTATATAAGCGTAATTAGACTTGCTAGTAACAATGCCAGCTTCTTACAAATTGGTACATAATTCTAATTAATGGGAATTATTTATTTATTATTAATAGTACGTCAGCAAAATAGACTTTTAAATGGATACGATAAAATAATCCAATCAGATTCATTCCAATATTTTCTATCGAAAAGAAATTAGGGTCGAAATATTTCAATCTAAAAGTATCACTCAGTTATAAGTTTATTTTAATTCTGCAGTAAAATTTTGATTGATTCGTACATTTCAGAGATAAATTACACATCAAATTAAATATTTTTTAAATTTTGCTGAAATCCAATTTCGGTTTAATAAATATACCTATATTATATCTCCATTTTGACTGTAAATCTATTAAGATACATAGACATTAGATTAAGGATGATAACTTACATTAATAAGATAAGATTTAACTTAATAAAAATGTTTCAACAGAAATTGTCTCATAATACAGTTTGCATAGAGAGTTGTATCATGTAAACATAAAGTATACGGTCTCTGAATGGTATCGGTTAACATGAAAGTACTTATTCTAGTATCAGTTTCTAAAAACAAATAATTTCAATAAGAAATTACTTTTAATATTAAATCAACTACTACAATAATAGAAATGTTAAAGTATGATTTATTTATTGTTATTTTGTAAGCAGTAATATTTTATTTTACATTACATGATATAACTTTGTTCATATCTTTGTAATAATATATAAAACTAAGCATTTCCATTGAAATATTTGAGCAAATTCCAGAAATTAAAATAAATAATTATCCTTATGATTTATAAGACAAGGATAGAGGTATCGTTTAAAAGACTATTCTCAACAGACATTTGACAGATGTATAATTAATAGGAAGTTCGTGTAGTTCTAAAAAGATCGATATCAGATAGATATAAAAAAGGCATTCCCTTGATGTTATTATACTTCATGATATATTTTTAACAAAATGTAATTTTTAAATCAAAATTTTTTTAATGTTAAGTTTTTAGTCCAAAAGATCTTTAGTTGTAGTTTTGAATCGTGCATTTTAGGAGTCACTTATACAAAATTACCTGGTAGATTAACAAAATTCTCTAAAGAAAGTAATTTAAAACAATTATTACATGCATTTGATATTACGTTTACTAACAAAGAAAACTGTTCGCTGCAGAGTTACTTTGATAAAATACCTCATAACTTGTAAGCTGCGGGAATGTAATATAGTTATAATGTATTTAGTTTCTGGTATTAGTCCAATTTATAATACAGTTCATAATTCTTGTGTCATTTGTAAATAAAAAAAAAGTATTTTTTATTACTTAATTACATTTATTTTAGTAAAAGGACAATTAGATTAAATTGAATTAAAGTGAACAAGAATAAAATTGCAGCCCACCCTTTTTATACTTCATACTTAAAACTTTAAATTGTCTTTAGTGAGTTCAAGAGTGGATGATGAGCTACTTGCATCTGCTTGCTTATCTAATAACGTAAATGCTGTTAAAATTTAGTTAAGTATATTTAACTTAAAATTATAATTTTAACAGCGAAAGGGATTATCTTTAATCATTAAAATTTTAAGAATAATAAAAAACTCTTCGTTTTAACAAAACTTTCACTATTTATTTAAAAAATTGCTTTTTTAAAACTCAATGACAGCCGTTTCGCTAGACAACTATATAGCATCTTGCTTGGGAATCGGCCTTATTAAATCTATTCTTGTTCTAATATCTCTTTTAAGATGAAGTACTGCTGGGGATAATCCAGTGGTTGAATGAACTGTCTTACGGTAATGTATTAAAAAAATTTTGCAATTTCAATTCGATATCACTATTTTTCCCCTCCAAAGCCAATCTTTGAAGCTTCTTTTTCATTGATTGGACATATCTCTCAATGTATTAAATTGAACTTCGTCCATTGTGAGTCTTTTCCCTCGTCGCCACTAGTAAATATCTTGATTTCGGTAGATATTTTCATTCTTCATAAATTACAGACAAGTCTCCAAAATACGATTTTCAAAAAAGTGACATCCATCATTCTAAATATAACTACCACAATTAAACCTAACAGGACAACTAGTAAATATCTAATAATGGTATACCTATAAATATAAGAGAGGAATATTATCATTAGGCACAGTGAGAAAAAATCGATTGCCAAATATACAATTTTTAAATGAAACAAAATTCAAAAAATCAATAAGGGGATCTTTTGAAGAATGTGTTTCTTCTTTTGAAGGTGCGACATTGACATCAGTCACTACTGTCTACATATGCAGGATCCATACCTTTACAAGACACAAAGAGGTTTGATAAGAAAGACCAGATCGGTAAAAATATACAATGACCAAACCTAATGTTTGAATATAATGGACATATGGGCGAAGTGGATTTATTAGATAGTATTTTAGCATGACACAAAATCTCTATGAGAAGTAGAAAATGGTACTGTAGACTGTTTTATCATTTAGTTTATATCACCATCATTCAGAGAATGAAAGGTTCAAATCCAAAAAATGTGATGGCGCAAGAAAAATTCCCTGGGGAAATCGCTGATTGTCTTTGTCGTATTGAATAGACCAAGAGAGGAAGATCCTCAACCTCAGTTGATCGGGAGATTTTCTTCTTCTTCGAGTGCCATCTCCATCAATGGAGGTTAGCGATTACCATGGCAAAACTGTCTCTATCTTCTGCTGTTCTGATGAGTTCTTCGAACCCTAGTCCCGTCCATCTTCTGATGTTTCTCATCCAGGACAACTTTTTTCTTCCAATGCCGCGCCTTCCCTCTATTTTACCTTTTATTATCAATTGTGGGATATAATATTTTCCTTGTCTTAGCAGATGACCAAAGTAACTGGTTTTCCTGGTTTTTATTAATGGAGATTTAAAAGAAGAAAAGGAAATCTTATGCAACTCCAAAGGACATGAGGATAGACAATGTTGGCCACTTTCCCAAGTGCAGCAAGCTCCCAGGTTGCAAGGGATTTCCATACATTTTCTGTGAGAAATGCAATGTGTACCTCTGTGTTAATAAGAACAATAATTTTTTCAATAAAGTTCGCCATGTTTGCATACCTATGTGTTTCACATATGCAACAATCAAATATCTTCGAAAAAAATATTTAAAAAATAAAAATAACAATAGGATTTTTTTCAAAGTTTTTTTTACATTCTGAAATAAAAATGCTCCCCAAAAAATATTTTTACGTACAAAAAAAAATCATACTTTGGAGGGTAGTGACAGAGTGACAGTAGTGAAAAAAACGCTATGTGAGCTGCGGTAGAAAAGTGTATTATTGTCTCGGATCCCTTAAAGACCTTGACAATATTAACTAATTTTACTACCTTGGCACATAAGGTAAAAATAAAAATTGAAATACGTGACATAAATATCAAATAGTAATTATGCGCCAAGGTACTAAAGTGTATTATTGTCTCGGATCCCTTAAAGAGAATAAGAACTTATTTTTCTACCTTGGCGCATAATTAGTTTCCTATTTATGTCATGCATTTTAATGTTTTTATTTTAGATCGCTGACTAGATCCATTTAACGTAAAACAAACTAAGAAATTAAGAAATTGTAATCGTCAAACTTCGACTATCTACATTCTTTTCTACTGACATTTCTTGTTTCTCTTTTCTTCTACATGATAATCTCGCAGTTATGCTCTCCTTTATCGCTGCTTTTAATGTTATTATAGTGTCAAATCACTTATCAATTCAACATAGCCACGAACACAATCGTCAAGGATTGTATCTGCTACTCCGTATACAAATCCTAAATAAGGGCTTTCAAAATATTAAATTATTTTGTCCTTTTTCTAAATCTTTTAGTTCCGCTACAGGAAAAAAATGCTTTATTTGTTAAAAAGCCAGAATAATGTATAGGTAAAACTGATACATTTTAAGCGTACAAATTACTAAGCCTTTAGGAACAAATAAATCTTGGAAGTTCTCCACTATTAAATTGTTTACTTTGATTCAGTCATCATTTTATACATAGATAAGACATAATTGTAAAACACAAATATATTAAGTTGTTGTAAAGATCAGCATGATATAGTTTTTTCCTGGTTTTTCTATATCATTGCACAGTTATACTGATCTTAGAGGGAAATACATTCAAGATAAACCCCTAGGGCTAATAACATCTAGGCTTTAATATTGTTATGTCTTATTACTTCCATACTTGGTCTAGCCTTATAACTACCTAATAAACATCAGGTACCTAGCTACAAACAAACAAAATGTAATTTGAATATGTCAATCTGACGATGCTAGTTTTTAGCAAAACAGCTGTAATTGAATTTAAAACGTATCATTCAACCGTTTAGTTGTTCACTGTTCTTCTAAGATTCTTTACATATTAAAACAATATTCAAAAATATGGTACGTACGCATGTAAATATACAATATTTTAATTACAGCTTGTACCTAGAAAATGCAAAGAAATTTGTCAAAAGACAGATTTAATTGAAAATTTAAAATTTTTGCTTCGATTCTAATCGCCGTTTATTCTGGAAATTTTAACAATTTTCTAGAATCACAGAAATTTAATAATCAGGAAATGGCAAAGTTTAAACATTCTTTCAAAGTGATTTCCGTAGAGCGTTTTTGTTAATTAGCAGATAAAATGTTAATTACATTTCACTGCTTTGAATTCTATTAAAGCTTTAGACAAAAGAAAAAAGAAACTAAAGAAATGTTTACTACTCTCGCATTGAAAACAAAATTTGGTCAAATTTATGTAAAAGAAGCATTACTAGAAATTACGAGTTTCCATTGTTGTAGGCAGCTGCGATATTTTTCGTCTTACAATACAAACACATCAAATGTTGCTATACTAAAAGTAATTATCAGTGGAAAACTCAACGAATTGTCAATCTCTCTTATTTTTGTAGAAGAAACAATACATAATTTAGGTTATTCAGACGTGCCAATCTGTCAATTAATAAAGGTTTTATATAATATTCCTAAAATATCTTGAATTATACTTTACTCGTATAGAATTAAAAAAAAAGTTAGCTTGTTAAATTAAATAACATTATTATTTCATGATTATATATTACAACCGTGTTGCTTTCTACTACTTTTTCTAATCTTTATCTATAGTTGCAATCTTACAAGTGCTTCAAATTTAAAAAAAATGGATGTTTGGTAGAATGTGAAGAAATATATTCCAAATGGCTTCCTTTTTCTCTTATAGGCCTATACTATGTTTTCAAAAAGGCTGATCTTATTTTTAATATGTGATTCATACAAGAAAAAATGTGACTGTTGAAAAAGTTAAGAAAATAATAAAATTGCATTAAAAAAATTAATATAGATAATAATAATCAACTAATTTCTATAAATCAATTGTATTGCCATTGTAATGTAAGTATTTTCTAATCAAATCGAAATTTTATTATGAGAAAAAATTACAAACATATACTTTCTCAAATCAGTTTACACTTAAAATTAATACGAACCATCAAATATTACTTTATATACATTAATTTATCGACCACCATGGAAAGTGAAGAAAGCAATGAAGATGGTTTAAAACCAAATAAAGTGATTTAACATTTGAACCGTAGAAAGCGCAGACTCGCCAACATTGTTGATATGGTTAAAGGTACTGCCGCTACTGCATGTTCCAATAAATTAAAAAATTTCTCGACTTGCGGCTTATTGAAACCCTGCGCACGAGCCGCTGATGTGGCTTCAGGTGTTCTGAATGAAATGTCAGGGTTGCGCTCCCTAAAGCCCAGAAGACAATCCCAGCCAGCCTTTTTCTTAATCTTATTAAATCTGCATGGGCAACTGCTCTCGTCGTTTATGATGGCGCAGCCACGTCTCAAACTAAAGAAGTGGTCGATATGTTTTACCCTAGAATGCCATTTTAGGCCAGTTGCCCCTACTTTGAAAAAAAAAAAAATAATTATGTTTTTGTTCCCTTGGAGGCCTAATACAGTAATCAGACAACTGTAAACACGACGTTGTTTATTAAAACAGAATCTTTTTATTATAAAGAAAAATAAGGTTTAAACTTTTTTCTTTCGATAAAATTGGTGACATTTATACATTTTACACATAGTTTTACCATCAGCTAAAGCGCTGGTTTTAGCGCTTACCAATATATTTAACTAAATTACCAAAACTTAACTTATGCAGAATAGAAGACGACAAATTCAAGTAATTCTTAGACAAAAAAAAACAATAATTTGAAGAAAATATGTGTAGTCGTTTTGGTTAAAAAAAGCCGATAAAGATGGTATTGGTCATAAAAACCATTACCTTATTTACCCATATAGAAGGAAAGTTTATCTTATGATAAACGAAAGTGGGCGTGATGTCATTGATTTTTCTAACAGAAATGATTTGTTTGTTACAAATGGAAGTTTTCGAGTGAGATTCCAGTGTAATTAACTTTCATCAATACTCAACGTAAATTTCGGTCGTTGACTTGCCGTTATGCAATTCTGTTACACAATATATATTTAATTAAATACTTATTAACAAAACTGATTAACTTAACAACTTATCATAATTTTTCAAACAATAGTTCCTAATATAGGCCAAGACAAAAAATGTGTTTTTTTTATTGTATCAACCCTTACTATGTGGAAGTCCACCTTTCTAAGAACATAAAAAAATAAAACTTCTTCCCAATGGGAATCGGAAGACCTCTTAAAATATTATATACATTTTTATTTATTTGCCGTTTGGTGATTTTTGTGCATTTATATGAATTCAGTTATCTATGTATGTATGTATGTATGTATAAATTAGGGGTGATAAGTACTCTGCGACCTATAGGATCTATTGTGTCCCCCCTTACTTGCCATGTTCTGATGTTTTCTCAGATTTATAGTAGTCCTATTTTCCTGAGGAAGTTTAGGACATCGTCGGGCTTCAAATCAGGTAGATCCCCCTCTTCTATTTCATGTGCTCCTAGGTATCTAGCCCTAGAATTCCGCAAGGTAGGGCATTCTGAGAGTATGTGTATTGAGGTTTCATCCTCTTCCTCACAGAATCTGCACTTTGCTTCATCTGCTAACCCTAGTTTCTTGATGTGGCTTTTTAACCGGCAATGCCCGGTTAGTATTCTCGTTAAAATTCGGAGCCTTTTTTTACTGAGGTTGAGGCAGCTAAGAGATCTCTTCTGGTTCCCCAGTAGTATCTTCGATTGCCTCAGTCCTTCCAGCTGATTCCAGTACTTGGATTTTTCCTTCCCCATTTCTTCCCTTAGTTTTCCTAAGATTACTCTACTGCTGATCCCACAGGATGGTTCTGGTCCCAAGTGTGGGGTTTCAGCTCCTTTTTTTGCCAGCTTGTCTGCTGTTTCGTTCCCCTCTATTCCTATGTGTCCTAGGACCCATAGGAGGGTGACAGTGTTCTGGCCTAGTTCATTTAGTTTGCCTAGGCATTCCCAAACCATCTTCGAACTGATTATATTTGAGCTCAGCGCTTTGATGGCTGCTTGACTATCCGACATGATCACAATCTGCGGTAGTTTCTTCCAATATTGAGTTCCACACATCTTTCGATGGCGCAGACTTCTGCTTGAAAGATGCTCGGGTATGTGCTCAAGCTTCCTGAGTATTTGGCTGTGGGTCCAAAAACTCCTATCCCAGTTTCCTCGTCTAGCTTGGAACCGTCCGTATATCACTTTATGGTATTCTGGTTTAAATTCTGTATGGGGTCTTCATCCCATTCAAATTTATTACTCAACTTTGTGATGAATTTTCTCACAAAGTTGAATTTCTTTGGCATATCATCTTGGAGCATTTCCCAAGTTTGGTCAAAATGAAGTGATCGAAGTTTTTCCCTGATAATTCCTTCTTTGATCATTCTATATATCGTTTTCTTCCTTACACTTTCTAACAGAATGTGCAGTGGGGTCAAGTTTAAAATCACCTCCATTGCAGCAGTGGGGTAAGTTCCCATTGCTCCAGTGATACATGAACAGGCTAGTCTCTGAATCTTCGAGAGGTTTTTCCTCGTCGTATTCAGATTAGCCCTTACGCCCCAGGCCACTGCCCCATATGTGATTAATGGTCTCACTATTACTGTGTACATCCATTGCAGAATACGTGGGTTGCATTTCCAGTTCTTTCCTGCAATGCTCCTGCACACCATGAGGGCCTTGGTTGCTTTGTGTATTACACTCGACGAGGTTCTCCCCTATTCTTATGATTGGGTTTCTTTTTCCTTGTAAAGGCTACTAGTGTGGTTTCGGTGGGGTTGATGCTGAGTCCCACCGAGTCATACCATTGTTTCGCAATGTTCAGTTCTCTTTATTCAGTCAAGAAATCTCTCCTTTCTTAGATAACTTATATTCCTTTAAGTAAATAAGTAGACACGCCAATGTAACTTCAACTATTTCCACTTCATTTTTAGTAAAATATAATAATTATAAAAAAATATAGCTTAAATTTTCCCAACAAATTACTAACTAGCTGAACCCTTTTTACATTTAATTGCTGCTCAAATCTGATAACTTTATATTTATCTAGAGTGTATTCTAGGTTTATTTGTATTTAACCTCGACATTTCCGACTCATGAATTGCTTTAGGATAAACGAGAGAAAGATAAATGTATGGAATACTAGTTTGTAATAAAATTCACAGACGCAAAGCTTTTTATTCTATTGTTCTTTTTAACAGCCTCTAGTCAAAGCAGGATTTTACACAAATCAAACTCGAAGTTAAAGTTACTTAGTAAGTGTTTATCAAATACGTATTTAGTTTTTAAATGTTTTGGTTCTTAAAAAGTTGATATGTCACATTTTACCAAAGACATGGTCTACTGTGAATAGACTTTTAAAATTTGACAACCAAAATTCTGTGGTCCTATCATTGATTGATTAGTTGTCAAATTTTTGGGAAATAGGGCTATGTTTCAGAGTCCCATATTAATTTCTTATTTAACAAGCATATAATGGTAGCTATTATTCACGAGTATAAAGAAGATGATTAGTTTTATAAACATAATGTTTTACACCTTGTAACTGTAGATATAACTATTAAATTTAATCATTTTAAAAATATGTTTTCACACCTTTTAATTATAGAAATAAATATTGTATTTGATGCTCTAAAAGATCATTATTAGTTGTGTAAACCAACTTAATTTACAGCCACATTATTATTTTCCTCAAGAGTTTTTAAAGCATACCTAAACGTTAGCGTTTAATTTCTAAGAAAAACATGTTCGCTTCGTATAACCACTTAATTTTATTTTCTTACTAAACTTCCAATATAATAGTACTAATATACTACTAACTGGATAAGAGGGTATTTATTGGCTAATAAAAATAAAAGTTATTTCTTTTAAAATCGATTAAGAGGGGCGTCCAAAGTTTGACAGCTGAAAACCAAAATGATGTTTACTTATATCAAGAAAATTATTTATAAAAATTAATAAAAAGATGAAATATTCCAATACTCCAAACTTTTGGACATATGTGTATGTGTTTATATAGACGTATAGAGAGAGAATATGAGTGGCGGAAACGGGAATTTTCGCAAGGAGTGTTAGCAACGTCACAAAGAAAATGAGAGTGTCCAGCTTAGAGGGAATTTTTAAAAAGTGTGTAAAAAACATGAGACGTTCTTTTAGTAATTTCTGAGAGTAAAGAGACTTTTCGAACATCATCATCATCACCCACTTGTTTTCCGAGCCAGAAGTAAAACATCAAAATAAACACTTTATTTATTCCCTTTTTATGGAACAACGATCATTACGTCGATTAAACTTAAACTGCTACACAATACACTAATTAACTTTCATGTAAGGACATTTTCTTTCCCAACATTTTGTTGGAGAACTGTCAACTTCGATAATGTGAAAACAGAATAAACTAATTTTAAAAATTAATATATTGAATTTCTTTAAAAGTACATTTTTATCTTTATCCAATTAATCATCTATACAGTGATGGGCAAATGTGTGGAACCAAGTGAATATCTCTGGAATTGTTAAAGATATCGAAATGAAATTTGGAACGTAGGTATTACGGTTTAACCGGAAGTCATGTCAATTTTAAATTTTTTAATGAAGCACCCTGTATATTGAAATTGATTGTGTTAACCTTTACTTTTTGGAAGTTCATCTTACTAAGAACAATAAATAACTAAACTGTTAAACTAAACTTCCACTATTTATTCGAAAAATTCGCTTTAAAATTCAATTACAGCTTTTTCGCTTATAGCTAGCATCGTCAGATTGACATATTGAAATTACATGTTGTTTGTTTGTAACTAGGTACTTGATGTTGATAAGTAGTTAAGACTAGACCAAGTAAGGAAGTAATAAGACATAACAATATTAAAGCCTAGATGTTATTAGCCCTAAGGGATTATCCTGGATGTATTTCCCTCTAAGATCAGTATAAATGTGCAATGATATAGAAAAACCAGGAAAAAAACTATATCATGCTGATCTTTACAATGTATTTAAAATAAGAGCATGGCTGTTTCTTCTTCTTCCTCTCTATTATATTATCTAAACTATCCTTCATTATAACCTTTACTTTCAGTTAATTTTTAATTAGTTTTGTCAAAGTTGGTTTAGAATTTAAGTTTTTATAGTATAAGTTTGCCAGTTCGCATTTCCTTTTGCTATAAAATATAGGCCTAATTTATTAGGGAAATTCAAGTTTCTGCCAAAATAATATTTTTTATTTATAAAAGAAATTCGCTATTAATAACAAATATGCTACAAATATACTAACAAAACAAAATAAAGTTATTCAATTGTGAATTAAAAACACATAATTACCAAAATTAACATACAACTTCAGAACACCCAATATGTTATCTAATACGTGTAGCTGATCCAGAGCTGCTATTTTTATACCATTCAGACAAACTTTTGAATATAATTAATATAATTAATTGTGGAGAATATTACCATATAAACAAGGTTAATAAATAAATAGTTGTTAAATAAGTACAACTGTACTATAAATAAAATTGTTTAATAATGTCTAACGATCCTGACTGATGTATGATCATAAATAAATCGATTTATTTACCGATTTACAAATTAATAGAGTTTCAAAGGGGTGTATATACACTCACTAACTTATTTAACCTGTTTTCAGTAAACGCCAATCAGTCACAGCAATATTTTCATAAAATCCCTATACACCCAATTTGTACTGACCAATAAATTATGAGTATTTCACTGCCAGAAGTTATTTGATAATCGTTGATTACTTTGTATGTAACAGCTCGTTAATTAATAACGTGCTGTTAGGGGTCATAAAGTCAATAAGCTTAATAGTTTTATAGTATCCTGAAAATGCTATGTTATGAAAGTTTGGAAATTTTTAAGGGTTTTCTTTCATTTCCCAATTATCATTATGCCTAATTATCCTTTGAATAAACTAAACAAATAACTCTTTCAAGTAAAAAGCTGTAATTGATAAAAAGTAATTTTTTTTAATAAATTGTGGAAATTTTCTTTTTAAGAATAATAAAAAACTCTTCGTTTGAACGTATCTTCCAAGTTTATTTAAAAAAATAGGTTTAAAATTACAATGACGGTCGTTTTGCTAAGAAGCATCATCAGATTGACATATTTGAGTTACATTTTATTTGTTTGTACCTAGCTAGGTACCTGATGTTGTTTAGGTAGTATTAAGGCTAGACCAAGTATGGAAGTAATAAGACAAAACAATATTAAAGCCTAGATGTTAATGGATGTACTTACCTCTAAGATTAGTATAACTATAACTATATCATGCTGATCTTTACAATAACTTAATATATTTGTGTTTTACAATTACGTCAGATTTTTTTAATTTGGGTAATTTTGTTTTTACATTTAACTATTTTGTACCAACATTATCTTGTGTTTTAAATGATATTAATGCTGATGTTGCCGAAGATATTACTTTTGAAATTGTATTGGAAATATTTCCACAATATATGTAATATTTTTATAACTTTTAATTCCTTTAGTTTGTTTAGGAAATATTGGTTGTAGTGACACTTTCTGTTCTTTCTTATTAATTAATTTATTTATAAAATAAATTGGATAACCATTAAACGTATCTATTTGTTTTATGATACTAATTTCTTTATCAAAGTTAATTTTGTCCATTGGAATTGAAAATGCCCTATGTATCATAGAATTATAAACTGCTAATTTATGCGTTATAGGATGATTTGAATTATATGGTATGGTTACATCTGTTTGTGTTTGCCTAATAGAAATAAAATTAAAACAATATTATGAGCGTTGAAGTCTCCTAATATGATTCTAGGTGAAGGTAGTTAAGATAACAGGTTCTCAATTTCATTTCTATTAGGCAAAGCATTTGGAGGGCAGTAGATATTGCAAACAGTTATTTTTATGGTTAGGTTAGGTTAGGTTAGGTTAGGTTAGGTTAGGTTAGGTTAGGTTTCCAGGTTAGTTTGTAATGTAATTTGTTCTACGTCCAGAGTATTTTTAATGTACATTGCTACCCTTCCGCTTGCAATGTTTGATCTATTTCTGTTAATATAGAAGCTGGAATAGTTAGTCAGATTATAGATCTTCCTGTCTAAGAAGCGGGTTTTTTGGATACAAAGCATGCTCGGCTATTAGAAGTTTAAACATTTCCAAATGAGAATATAACCCAATTGGGTTCCACTGTAATATATTGTAGTGAATATTAAAATTTAATAATTATTTATTGATTAATTAATTTGTTTTATATTTATAAATTTTGATTGAATTCTATTATTTAAATGTTCTAATAGTAGCAAGATCTTCTTTTTCTCAGGGGTTTTATGTTCTGCAAGCTTCTAGATGGATAATTAGATAGGTATAGAAATAAAAAATTGATTAATTATAATTAAACAATTTCTGTTGATATTATGCTCATTATACTATTATCGAATATTTAAATATTACAATATATGCCGCCAATTGTTTTCTGTGTCTTTATATTCCATTAAATTACAATTATTATCAGTACATATTTAAAATAATAACTAATAAACTTTTAATTTACCTGGTTTGTTTGTCAATGCCATCTTTTAAAAATAATGTGTTGATGACTACATCAAATGTAATGAAGTGCTCGAGATTTTGTTGTAGGTGTAATTGCTTGGAGATGTTTTTCAAAAGATGAATGGTGCGTTAAAATATTTAGAACCCACAGTATCATTTAAATTATTAACACGGGCTTTACAACAAAATATTGGCATTGGAATATATTCCAATGAAATATTTCAGGGTTACCTTTGTTATTCGCCAGTTGATATGTTTAAATTTTATTTATTGTTTAATAGATACATTTTGTATTTTATTAGAATGTGGATTTAATGAATGGAAAATGTAATAGGGTAATAAGAGGGGAAACTTTTTTAAGATATTCGTGGCCAAAAACAAATTTCCAGGAATAATTTGAGCTTGGCCATGGAGAAATTTATATGTCTATGGTTTGTAGGTTGATGTTTCAGCGTTCTCTATGGTTTCAGCTGTCAAAAAATATCCACTTAAATACCATGATGTTACGAAAAAAATTCCTGATATTTAGGTACCATGGTAACTGGACAAAATTAAAGAGTTAGTACAACAAATTTAAATAAATATAGTTCTTATAAAAATAAACCACAATAAACTTTCCACGATAAAAACCGGCATAAAAACTAATGGATTTTATTTAAATCTATAGATTTAAATAAGAAAAAACACATATTTAAAAAAAATTATGGAGTTGAAAAATTTATAGCTATTTCTACAGAAAATGTTAATTTTTATTTTATTTGTTTTGGATAGAAACTTGTGGTTTCTAGTGCCAAGCCATTTAACCTCAAAAATCTCAATAACGACAAGTTTAATTTTGCACCACTAAAAGCTGTTAAAATAGTTTGGAATTTGATTAAATTCCTTCAAAATTAAGGGAGTTATAGTTGAAAAACCCAGCCTATATTTCCGGAGAGATTTTCGAAGCAATCTAATTTGTGGAACATGCTCCAGTGATAATTGTCAGAAAAGTCCACTAGTCACACATCAATCCTTTTTAATCTTTTAAATAATGAACCTATCAATGTTAAACTTTCATTAATAAAAAGTAGTTGTGAAGAATTACAGTAATATGCTGAATACAAAATAAGAGCAATAAAATACATTTTTTTCGATTTTATTATGTTGTAAACAATTAAAATGGTACCTAGAAACATTTTTTCTTATTTCGATATTAAGGGTGATTAAACATTACAACTATGTAAACTATAACCTTCAACGAAAACTTATATTTATTCTACTAACTCAGATACGATTTTAATCTACTTATGTGTTTATGGCTTTTTACTTTTTAAGAAAAAAGGATGGTTATAACCTCCTAAAAATAAAAAGCACACCGCGGCACAATTTTAACTTTGAAGTAGAGAACTTAATTAATACCAAATTTTCATAAAAATTAAAGATGTAGTATGGAGTTCTGTTTTTCTGCAAATTTACTGAACGACTAGCAATCACTTCCACATAGTAAAAAAAATTCTTGATATTAATAATATAGGTATAATAAAATTATTTAAAAATATAATCAAATAAAGAGAGTAAATAATTTTTCATCAACGTTTTATTGGATCATGGCCATATTAAAATACGAAAATAGTAACAATAATTTACAACTGACTAACAGTATTATAAACTTGTTAACAACAGATACATAAATTAAGAGAACTTCATAAAATTATATAAAATGTTATAACTTGTAACACATACATATGTCATAAAGACATATTTTATATTATTATACTTTTAAAGCATTAAAAAGACTAAAATATGAGTGAATAAGTAACATATCGTATACATAATATCATTAGGTTAAAAATTCTGTTAAAATTAGGAGAGTTGCTTGTAAATAAGAATTTTTGCTTACTTTTGCTTCGTTTTAGTTGGGGTATTCCTTGGCAATAACGTTTGCTTTATAGATATGATTATTGTGTATTGTCACTTAGTCTAGCGAAACGGCTGTCATTGAAGTTAAAAAAGCAATTTTTTAAATAAATATTGGAAGTTTTGTTAAAACGAAGAGTTTTTTATTATTCTTTATATTAATTTTTGTAGTTTTATTAAAATTATTATACTTAATAAAATAAATGCAATTACTTGTTTTTGTCATTGACTTTTAAATTGTTTACTATTAATCAATTATCTGTAAAATATTTATGAAAATTTAAAATTATTTATCCGTACCAGACCACAGACTATATTTTACAGAATAGGTAGCCCTTAAGGAATAAAAGTTTTGTGGAGGATTTGTTAGTTTGGCCAAATAGGATATAAATGGCTTTAGTAGCGAAATAAATCAGAACTGTTGGTTATAAACACTTCATTTTTTGGCAATATAGAGATGATGGAAATGGAGAGTAAAGCGGCGAGACTGGGCCTTAATTGATTACACATTTAAACATGTAACTCTCTGATATTACATGAATACAACTGATAAACTCCTTTAACATTAATCCATCGGCTTTGTTTGTGTAAATTCCTTTTCTGTATAGATTTTAAAATTTGTTACAGTAGCTGTTTGTTTTTGACCCATTTTTATTTTTGAAAAAATTAGTGATCAAGTTTTTTATTTTATAAATAATAAAGTGGGATAACAAGCATTATTAATCACCGCATTAGTAATATTTTCACGATGGAAAATAATGTTTTTTAAAAACAACATAATTTATTTAATAACGAAGTTTACAACATCAACAACAAAAACAATTACAATAAATAGTACAATAGTAGTACAATAAATTTATTATAATTTTGATAAATATTTTTTCTCCTATCGTTTTAAAAGTTTTGAAATTTATTATTTTTATTTACTTGATTTCTATTTTCATATTTTTTTTCATTCAATTGTCCATATAATTTTTCAAAGTTTTCAAATTCTTTAATATAAGCCATAGCATCTTCTAAAGATGCTGGTTTTTAAGATGCATGTTATTCTTCAGAACGCAAGTACAATCTGCTACAAAGGTATTTAGAGCCGTTTTATTGCAATGATTTATTTGGAATTTCTTTTCAATTTCTTGCAAGTTTATATCGTTACTGATTCTAAGAATAACTTGACTTTTTAATAACTGTATACTAGCACCGAAATTAATTAAATTTTCGTTTTTAAAAAGATCCAATTCTGGTTAATTCTTGCAATAATCTAAATCTCACCTTGTTTAAAAGAGTCTTTAATTTTTTGCCAAGTATCTAACTCCATTCTATTGCCTACCTAGCTTCGGCTTTCCCTACTAATTTTTCTTGAATACATCCTACTATATATTTACTTAAATCAGTATCATTATAAATCAATTAATCGTTCGCAACGTGTAATGAATTTATTAAGAGTGTTACTGTCTCTATCATAAGGTTTAATGTCCTCTAGTTTTAATTTAAAAAGATCCCAATTAATAATGTTTGTATTAGCCATTTTATTTATTTTTTTTATTTACTTTACAAAATGAACTTAGATTGTCTGAATTTAATGATTCTCCAATTCTAAACTCGCTCAATGATATCAATAAATTTTCTATTTCGCTCATAAAAGTAGATATTTAATAAATATATATTTGATTACATGAAATTTTTCTTTAAAATGGTAATTTTAAAAAAATTGTTTGTGTTTCCAAACACTAAATATTAAGTGTGAAAAGGAAAAGAAAGGAAATTTGGCACTTACAGTTCGATCTGAAGTACTCTGCAGCTTCCTCTTCTTCTGGGACAGCGAAATTTGCAAATCCTCTTCTGGGATTAGTGAAATACTATAATAAGTAGTTAAAATATTATAAATCTTCTTTCTTGAATAAATAAAATGTTATAAATCATCTTGGAGCAATTGGAGTTCGTTCTAATGGTAAATTGATTAATATCAAGGGACTATTCGCTATGAAGGTCCCCAGTATCCTACTGACTGCGCCAATTACGTTTCCACGATGGAAAATAATGTTTTTTAAAAACAAAATAATAATCTTTTTTACAATTTCTACCTATTTATAATATAAGTTGACCCAAAAACTAAAACTAGTCAATTAAATTTTAATGTTTAAAGATATAAAACCAAACAACAAAAATGTAATAAACATGTTATCAAAAAATAAAATGGAATTCTTCCTATACTGTAACTCGGCTATTATTGGTAATTAAGAAAGATCATTATTTTTATTGGTATAAAATAAAAAAATAATAAATAAGCAATAATTAAAATTAACATCCACTTTATTTTAAATTTTTATGTAAAAACCAACAATTTGGAAGATTCATCGAAAGAATGAAATTGACGTTTTAAATCACACTGCCAATATAGTTACCAATATTTTGATAACTTGTTTATCAGTAAAATATATTTATTTTAATAAATCACTCAATATATTTTAACTATAACTGTTTTGTGTTTTATGTGTTCTATGTACCTTAAATTGCAACTACTAATTATTTATATGTGCAATGATGATTGAAACCGATGAGTATGCATCTGCTGGCAAGTTTCAAATCTACGATAACTGAGTATAGAGTTTTTTGGACATTCCTTACTACTTTATAAAATAAAAAGA